>CM057451.1:496447500-497715714 GCA_016271365.2 Neoceratodus forsteri
TAGAAAAATAATCTCTCAACCCAGTAAATGTTCTCACTCCTTCCAATAATGTTGATACTTTATTGTTGCAAATCAGGCATGTGGTCTTCCTTGGGGTTATCAACTCTAACACTTACCCCATTCAATCAGCAAATAAGCTCAGATGTGCAGACTGTATGAGAATGAGGTAAATGTTAAGGCTGATAACCCCAAAGAAGACCCCAGCCCTGATTTCTCAAGACTCAGGACAGTCAAAACCTTCAACTTTTTTCTTTTTGCTGCTTGCAGGGTGGGGGTGTGGTGCTAGAGTTGAAAACCCTAACACCATATTCCTTACTTTTGTCAGTTTAAGTCTAACTAGTGCATTAATTAAGTTTATTTAAATGAATTTCCTTACTTTTTGAGATAGTACTGTAACCCCCCCACTGGCCCCCCCTTGTTTATCCAGCAGGCTTTCTCCTCTCACCACAAAGGTCTAAGGGCAACAAAGAGGGGGTGGGGTTTACACACTAAAAAATGAGATAGAGAAAAACAAAGAAGGTGGCCACCATTAGGCTAGGTGGACAAGACTGTTATACAAAACCAGTTGACCAAGTGTGGCAACTACCTGGCACACACCTAGTAGGAACCAATTACTGTACCATGGCCAGCAACCCAGGTCCTTTGGAAAAAACATTTGCTCACAATTATGCTAGGTTTGCACTTCTGGTCAGGGGCACCAAAGTAAATCCAGACACATGGAAGCAATAACAATATTGTCCAAACCAGGTTGGGATTCTAGAGTGTGGCTTTTATTCATGTAACAAAGTAGAAATAATACACAAAGCGAAGATGGACCCCCATGGGGCTACACATATGATATTGCAGATTTTCCAGGGTACAGAAATTCCTGAATTCCCATTTAGCATAGGGTGAAGAAACACAAACACAGCGAACACTCAGGTTCTGAAACTGAAGACTGGTATATACAGCCAGACTAGTACTGTTCCCATTTCCCATGGGAATGAAAGTGATACCCATGACCACACTGAGCACATCTAGGCTCAAATCTTCCAGAACCCACTATAGTGGGGTAACCTAAAGAAACTGAAATTCCAAACCCACATCTTGGGGTAATTACTTCCATTAGACATTGGCCAGATGCACTAAATGAAAATATAATGGTGCCCAAACTGAACCCGGAGAGGTAAACTGGTTACTCCAGATGGGGGCTCTCCCACCTTTTGCTTCCAAGTTTATACTCAACCATTCATCTGGTTAATAATACCCACACAGAAGAAAACTTGTAGCTGCTGTCTTAAATGTTTACCACACTTAAACTAGTGACACACCCTTGGGTTTCAAAGCTAAAAGTTCTGTACTTGGACAGTCACATTTTTGGACTCCAATGTAGGCAGAACCTTTACTTAGTACTGGGTGACTGGTCCCATTGTCAGAGAAATTCACCCCAAGGTATTGCAGATGCCCCTGGGCTTATACAGAAAAGATTTGTACTCACAATCAATGAAGATTTACAAGGCAGTTTCATCAAACAAAATGGATCAAGGGGATTGCCCCTGAATCCCAGAGTTCACTCTATCCCTCCTGGGATGAGGCAGAAAAAAACATCTGGCACAGGTCTCCACCACTTCAGACAACTGTCTTCTTTTTTCTTCTTCTAGGGTGAGAACAAACTACTACAAAACAAAAATGGATAGCTCTTTGTCAGAGCTAAACTGAGGAGCTGCCCAGCAGCTGCAGCCTCCTCCTCGAGCTCCTTTCTACAACTCAACTAACTGAACATTCCAATTCACCCCAAAGACAGCTGAGACTGTGGCTTATGCTGCTGCATGAGTTCTATGATTACATCATCACTTCAGCTCAGCTGAGACTGAAAACAGAGTGTGGCAGTGTGAAATCCATTTACCTGACATTTCACAAACTGCCTTCCCTGCCTGCCACTGATTCTAACTGGGATTCTAGTAACCCTGGGGAACAAGGGGGTTACAGTAGAATTGTACCATTATTAACCTTCGGGACCTGCGTGAACACACCCATGTGATAATGGAAGTGCAGGGCCCTTTGAGCCCAGTGTTTCTGTGCTTCTATTTATACACATGTGTATATGTGAGTCAAAGCACAGGGCCCTGTGGGCCTTGCACTTCCATTCCTCAGAAAAGCAATTTGTGTGCTCCCTTGAATTTTTTTTTTTTGTAGGCATAGACCACTTCAGTTCTTATTTCTTAGGGGCTTAGTGCTGTACTAATCATTAAACCTTTCTATTGATATATATTATTGATATATATATATATATATATATATATATATATAGTCCGTTAACTCCAAAAATTGACAGAGTTACAGGTTGTTAAGGTTGCAATATTATCCTATGAGAATTGTAATTTTTTAATTGTTATGTTTTTTTTAATATGATCCCTAAACTTTTAGAAGGGATTTATGTGTTAGTATTGTAGTCCTCCTTAAGGCCTTTATTTTGATGTATAGATTGTCCCATAATCATATATACTGAGTTATGGCTTGTTAAAGTTTTTTGTATGAAGAGATCTTTTCTCGTGAGGTTGTGCCATTCATACAAAAAAATATTCCATCATACGAGAAAACAATGTGAAAAAAAATTAAGTCCGAATTCTTGTTTCATGTGAAAGATAGTTTTTTATGAGGTTGTGTCATTCATACGAAAAAAGAATGTGAAAAAAACGAAGTCCAAATTATTTTTTCATATAAAGTGATCTTTTTTCGTGAGACAAAGAACCTCTGTGCACAAACACTGAGGCAATGGTTACCCCAAAGGGCATTTGGCTGGGAAGCCAAGTTTCAAGGAAATATAAAATCACACATGCCCATGCAAATCACCACAGAATATTATGCTGGTTCAACTTTAAGCAGAATTGCATGCTTAGGTTGTGTCATCCAAAAAGAAACTAAGTCCAAATAATGTTTTCATGTGAAGGAAATCTTTCTTTCGTATGGCCATAAGAAAACAGACATTCGAGTCATGAAAAAAGATTTTAAAATATGTTAAAAACACATTTCTGGGTGATTTTTCCAAAAACTAACTACATAATCCATCTAAGGGTTCCTAATTACCAAGACACACGTGTTGATCTCTCTGCAGGATATCATTTTTATTCCTTTTCAAAAAAAAATGTTTTAATGGAAACAAGATGGCAGCCATACAAAAATATTTTTTTCTCATGAAAAAACATTATCTCCCCCCATACATATGAAACAGAATCTTTTTTCATGTGGGCCAAATTCTTTATTAGTATGAAACAGCTATCCAAAAGACTGTACTGAGCACGTTCCAAACCAAAACTTCAAATCCTTATGGAATGGATTAATATTTTTTCGCCCAACCAGTGAAAGGTACCACTATGGCCCAAGCCCTTTTTGCACTGAAAAGTGCTGAGCAAAATTCTAAACTGTCTGGGGGCTAGGCGATGACAAAAAAAGGCCCCCCCCCCCAATTATTTCACTTTTTTCACTATCCGGATCTTGGATTCAACACATCCAACCAGAACAAAACTTGACAATTCAAGAGACCATGGCCCCAAGACTGGGCAAAGTTTTGTGCAAATCTTCTGAACAGTGACAAAGCTATTAAAGTACAAAGTTAGGGGTTTAACATTAAACAGCCTAGTCAACCCTAATTATAATGATGCTACCCTGCCACTATAACCTCTCTCTCTATATATATATATATATCTATCTATAGTCATTGCAAAAAATGCCATGAAAGCATCACTTAGGGTTGTCATTACAGTTGAAAAAGTTTGGAAATTCGATGTTAGGGTTACCAACCCTACCCCTCCGCCCTTTATATGCCAACAGGTGTCGGGATGTGCGTGGGGGTAATCAGCCCTAACTCTTATCCCATTTCATTTGTGAGGAAGCTGAGATGCTGCAGTATAGAGAATGAGTGAGAGTTAGGCCTGATGACTCCCAAGGCACACCCTTTATGCTTAAGCAGGAGGGTGGTGTAGGGGTTGGTAAGCCTAGCACTGAATTTCCAAACTTTTGTCACTGTAATGACAACCCTAACTGATGCATTAACTGAGTTTTTTGCAATGAAGTTCCCTTCTTTTTGAGAAAGAGTAATGTTACTTGTATGTGGTTGTGTGAGCGCAGGGCCCATCTTGCATACATTTTGTAACTGCCTCTAATTTTCATGTGGGAGCACAGGGCCTGCCATCTATACACAAGTGTACAGATATTTTAATGATATCACAGCTCTGTGTAGGGCCCTGTGCTCCCTCTACTGTGCAATGTAGGGCCCTGTACTCCCATTATTGCATAATGGGATCCATATGTGCGCCCCCTTGTACCCATAAATATAGAGATATAGTGCAGGCCTAGAGCCATTCCAGGTAACCCTTGTGCTGCAAAACTTGCAATATCTCAGTAACAATAGGAACGCTGGAAAAAATTCCACTGCAGTTATATTCATTACCTGGCCACCTCCACGCATTCTTAGTACACCTAAGGTATACTAAGCTATGCTTAGCAAAAAATCTATATCTCAAAATGTTTTCAAGATATAGCGGCCAAAAATGCTGCGACCACCACAATGTTATCTTATGGGAAAATTCAAGAATTTTGAGTGCTGTAACTATGGAACCAGTCTCAATTTCTTCACCAAACCAGCAAAAGGCACATCTGTGGAGCAAGGGCTTGCCACCCTGCAAATTTCGGCCTAAATTTCCTAACCCTGTTTTTGCTACGAAGTGGCAAAGAACCTGGGTCTGTTTACCTGCGGAACTTTTGCAAAGTTCTGCAGACTTTAGCTAAAGTACCATTGGTTTAGCTGGAGGAGCTTCAAAAGTACTGCGGAGTTTAGCGATGTCCCTCCCTTTTAGATACGGGACTTTCTAAAGTATCTGCTGAACTTTCGTGGAAAGTTCTGCAGTACTTTCGAGAAAGTTCCGTAGCTAAGATGGCAGAAAATTTTAAAAAATATATTTCTGGGCATCGTAGTGAAAACCTAATGCCAGTGTCATGTTCCTAGGGTCCTGATTAGGTAAACCCAATTGTTGGTGTTTACCAACGGGCACTATTTTTTGAACTACAAAGTTTTATCCATCTCGTTAACTGAAAACAAGATGGCGGCAGCACGAAAGTACTAAACCTATTTGTGGCAGTAAACAGTTCTTTTGCAAAAGCAAACAGTGCTATTTTTTTCTCTAGGCTATAATGGGAAACTTTAAACTTTAATAACTTTTTAACGGATTCACATTTTTTAACCAAATCTTCAGAAGGCATTTCCCTCACCCAGTCCCCATATACCCTGAAAATTTCAAACCAGATGGACAAATTACTCGGGCTGTAGAGACAAGCAAAGAATTTGCCAAAAAGTGAGTTTTTTCACACTTTTTGACACACACAGCTCTGCAACTGCAAATCTGACCGGAACAAAACTTGCCAGATCCAAAGATATATGGTACCAGACCGTGCATGGAAACTTTCAGGCAAATCAGTCAAATAGTTGCAAAGTTATTAAAGTGCAAAATTTAAGATTTAACATTAAAGTGCCTACTCAACGCTAACTATAGTGGCACTACTGTGCCACTATAATACATATTCATTGCAAAAAATTCTGTTAATGCATCGGTTAGGGTTGATTTCACACCAACAAAAGTCTGGAAATTCGATGTTAGTGTTACCACCCCTACCCCCCTCCACAGACCAACAGGTGTCAGTGTGTGCCTTGGGATTGTTGGGCCTAACTCTCAACCCATTCCATTTGTAAGGAAGCTGAGGTGGTACAGTATAGGAAAATGGGGTGAGAGTTAGGCCCGATGACCCCAAGGCACACCCCGATGCATGTTGGTCTGTGGAGGGTGGAGGTAGGGCTGGAAATCCTGACATTGAACTTCCAGACTTTTGTTGGTGTGAGATCAACCCTAACTGATGTATTAACTGAGTTTTTCATAGTATCATAGTAATATGGCAACAGAAAAGGACCATCCTAGCCCATCCAATCTGCCCACTTCCACCCTCCCTTCTTGTCGCAGATGAACAAGGAACATATCCTCTGTCCTCTAATCAACCCCATATGTCTATCCCATGCTGTTTTGAATCCCTCCACCTCCTCAGGTAATCTATTCCAAGGTTCAACCACCCTCTCAGTGAAATAACACACCCTTACATTACCTTTAAATCTTCCTCCTTCCAATCTTAAAGTATGACCTCTTGTTTTAACTCTGACTTTCCTTTTAAAGACTTCCTTCCCTCACTTTATTTAACCCCTTCATGTACTTGAATGTCTCTGTTGTGTCACTCTTCTAAACTCCATTAAATTTAATTAAGGATACTAAATTTTTTTGCAATTAATTTCCCTTCTTTTTGAAAATTGAAATGTTAGTCATATGGTATCCATATGTGGGAGCACAGGGCTCAGGGTGGGAGTGTGGGCCCTCTGGGTCCTGTGCACCCACCCACCTATAAGTATAGAAACATAGCACAGGAGGGCCCTGTGTACCCAGTTTTGCTTAATCAGATCCATAGGTGGGAACTTGGGCCTGCTGGTCCCTTCACTCCCACCCACCCATCCATAAGTGTAGAGGCATAGTGCAGGAGGGTCCTGTGCTCCCACTTTAGCATAAATGGTATACATAGGTGAGAGTGTGGGCCCTCTGGGCCTTGCGCTCCCACCTACCTATAAGTACAGACACATAGCGCAGGCCTAGAGACATTCCAAGTAACCCTTGTACTGCAAATGTGGCAATATCTCAGTAACCATAGCAACTTTAGAAAAAAATTCCTTTGCAGTTTTGTTTATGACCTGGCCACCTCCACATGTGCTTAGTAAACTTAAAGGTGCACTAAGCTGCGCTTAGTGAAAAATTCTTATCTCTGTTTTCAAGTTATAGTCACCAAAAGGCACCGCAACTGCCACAATGTTATCCTGCGGAAAAATTCACAAATTTGGAGTGCTGTAACTATGGAACTGATGTCAATGTCTTCACCAAACCAGCAAAAGACACATCTGTGGGGCAAGGGCTTGTCAGCCTGCAAATGTCAGCCCAAACGTCCTAAGCATTTTTTTGCTATGAAGTGGAAAAATAAACTATTCTTTTGGGGTTGTGTACCTGCAGAACTTTTGAGAAAGTTCAGCGGACTTTCATGAAAGTACCATTGGTTTAGCTGGGGGAGCTTTTTCGGGAATGCAACAGAGCTTTTGCAAAAGTCCCTCCATTTTAGATGCAGGACTTTCACAAAAGTATTTGTGGAACTGTCACAATAGTCTATGGTACTTTCACAAAGTTCCATGGCTAAGATGGTGGAAAAATGTTAAGAAACATATTTCCGGGCATCATAACGAAAAATGAATGCCAGGGTCATGTTCCTAGGGGCCTTGATTAGGTAAACTCAATTGTTGGTGTTTACATGGGGCACTATTTTTTGAAGTACGTTTTATTTGCCTCGCTAGCTGAAAACAAGATGGTGGCAGCATGAAATTACTAAACTCATTTGCAGCAGTAAATAGTGCTTTTTTCGAAAGCAAAAAGTGCTTTTGAGTGGAACATGTATTTTTTTCTCATAGGCTATAATGGGAAACTTTAAACTTTAATAACTTTTGAATGGATAAATATTTTTTCATCAAACCTTCAGAAGGCACTTCCCTCACCCAGTCCCCATATACCCTGAACATTTCAGACCAGATGGCCAAACTGCTCAGGCTGTAGAGACGAGCAAAGAATTTGCCAAAAAGTGAGGCTTTTTCACACTTTTTGACACTCTGTAGCTCTGCAACAGCAAATCTGACCAGAACAAAATTTGCCAGATCCAAAGATATATGGCACCAGACCATGCATGCAAACTTTCAGGCAAATCGGTCAAACGGTTCCAAGATGATTAAAGTGCAGAATTTGAGATTTAACATTAAAGTGCCTACTCAACCCTGACTATAATGGCAAAATATATATTCTTTGCAAAAAACTCTGTTAATGCATCAGTTAGGGTTGATTTCACAACAACAAAAGTCTGGAAATTTGGTGTTCACATTACTAACCCTACACCCCACCCTCCACAAATCAACAGGTGTAAGGGTGTGCCTTGTGGGTCATCAGGCCTAACTCTCACCCCATTCCATTTATAAGGAAGCTGAGGTGGTACATTATAGGAGAATGGGCTGAGAGTTAGGCCCGATGACCCAAGGCACACCCCGATACCTGTTGGTCTGTGGAGGGTGGGAGGGTAGGGTTGGTAACCCTAACATCAAGTTTCCAGACTTTTGTTGGTGTGAAATCAACCCTAACTGATGCATTAACAGAGTTTTTTTGCAATGAATTTCCCTTCTTATTGAAAAGTGAAATGTTACTCATATGGTATCCTTAGGTGGGAGTGCAGGGCCTGGGTTGGGAGGGCCAGCCCTCTGGGTCCTGTAGCCCCATCCACCCATTAGTGTAGAGGCATAGCACAGAAGGGACCTGTGCTCCAAGTATTGCAAGATGGTATCCATAGGTGGCAGCACAGTCCCTCTGGGCTCCACACCACCTATTAGTATAGAGACATAGTGCAGGAGGGCCCTGTGCTCCTGGTTTTGCATAATTGGATCCTTAACTGGGAGCTTGGGCCCTCTGGGCCCTGTGCTCCCACCCACCCATAGGTGCAAAAAACTCCATTAATGCATCAATTAGGATTTCTATCACAGCAACAAAAGTTTGGAAATTTGGTGTTAGGGTTACCAACCCCCCCTCCACTCTCCACACTAACAGGCATTGGAGTGTGCCTTGGGGTCATTGGCCCTAACTCTCACCCCGTTGTATTTGTAAGGAAGCTGAAATGGTACAGTATAGGAGAATGGGGTGAGAATTAGGCTCAAATCACCCCAAGGCTCACCCTGATGCCTGTTGTTGGTGTGGAGAGTGGAGGGTGGGGGTGGGGTGGTAGAGTTGGTAACCCTAACACCAAATTTCCAAGCCTTTGTCACTGTACTAGAAACCCTAACTGATGCATTAATGGAGTTTTTTTTGCAATGAATTTCCTTTCTTTATGAGAAAGTGTAATGTTACCCATAAGTGGTTGTGGGAACGCAGGGCCCAGGGCCCTGCACTTTCAACCATACATAAGTACAGAGAGATTGTAATGAACTCTCATCGCCCTGTAGGAGCATAAGGCCCTCTGGGCCCTGTGCTCCTAGTATTGCATAATGGTATCCATATGTGGGTGTGCAGGGCCCTGTGGGCCCTGTGCTGCCATCTACCCATACATATAGCAACACAGCACAGGCCTAGAGACATTCTAAGTTACCACTGTGCTGCAAATGGGGTCATATCTCAGTAACCATAGGAACACTGGACAAAAATTCCACTGCAGTTGTAATCATGACTTGGCAACCTGCACTCATGCTTAGCCTAAAGGTGTACTAAGCTGCGCTCAGCAAAGAATCCTTATCTCGAACCATTTTTGAGATATAGACACTGAAAGGAACTGCGGCCACCACAATGTTACCCTATGGGAGATTTCTAAACTTTGGAATGTTATAACAAAGGAACCAATGTAAATTGTTTCACCAAACCAGCAAAAGACACATCTGTGGTGCAAGCCCTCCATACCCTGCAAATGTCAGCCCAAAAGTCTTAGCCATTTTTTGCTATGAAGTGGCAAAGAAACAGCAATTGTTTAAAAGTACTTTCGCAAATTTGCAAGACATTCACAGATTTTTGCAAAAATAGGTTTGGGAAATGTTTGCAAATTTGTGAAAATTTTACAAATGTACTTTCACAAATTTTCGACACTTCCAATGGAAAAATTGAAAAAACATATTTCTGAGCATTATTTTTAAAAACTAATGTCATAATCATGTTCCTTGGACCATGATTAGATAAACACAACTGTTGATGTTTACCAAGGGACAGTATTTTTTAATTACAGCATTTTATCCATGTCGCTAACTGAAAACAAGATGGTGGACTTGCGACTCTACAAAACCCACTTGTGAAAGTAAAAAGTGCTTTCACAAAAGTAAAAAGTACTTTCGAGGCATGCATATATTTTTTCCCATAGGCTATAATGAGAAAATGTAAACTTTAATAACTTTTATAACAGATTTTTATTTTCACCCAAACTTCAAATGGCACATCAGTGACCCAGACCACATATACCTTAACAATTTCAGATTAGTCCCCCAAATCATTTTGGAGTTATTCCCGAGCAGAGAATTTGCATTAAAGTGCAAACCTCAAATTGTTTGGCACTCCGCTGCTCCACAACTGCACATCCAACTGGAATGAAACTTGCCAGATCCAGAGATCTATGATACCAGATGGAGCATGCAAACTTGCAGGCAAATCAGACAAACAGTTACAAAGTTATCAAAGTGCAAAATGTGGGGTTTAACATAGAAGTGACTGTGCAACCCTATGGTGGCAATGTATCTCTCTCTATCTCTATCTCTCTCTCTCTCTCTCTCTCTCTCTCTCTCTCTATATATATATATATATATATACACACACACACACACATACACAGTACATACACACAAACAATAGGGGTGAGACAAATGAGTAGTGGATAAATCCATGTTTCTTACACACAGTGATGAAATTCCTGGTAGAAAATCACACTGATTTTTTAACCAGGAATATTATCACAGTGTGATAATATTTTACATTTATACATATTGTGCTTACCTCGCAGGCCGATATTATCACTGTGCTGATGTCAGGTTGAAACCCTGTCTAAAAACAATCAATATCCTGATTTCTTAATTACATCCTGACCAATCAGAAAACTCAGCTGGACTCTGCTGAAGTAGATATCATCACTCTAGGCAGGTTTCCCTAACACAGCACTCAGGAAGGAAATCCACCAAAGCCTCAGTAGCCTAGGAAACTAATCAGTATATCAGTTCCATCTGCAACTCACCTGCCAGCCCTAGAAAAGCACATTGTGTTCCTGCAGAGAACCAAAGCAAGCTACAGCACCTAGTTTCATACTAACAAGGAGCCAAAAAAGAGCAAAACCTTTCACATCCACAAATACCTCAACTACCAATGAAAATAACCTACTTCATCCCAAATGGCAAATTAGTGTTTCAGCTTATTTTAGCAGAAGTTTCTTTTTTTTTGTCCTGTGTCTTCTTTGTTTATTTCACAAGATAAAGTGAATAAAAAAATAAAAAGTTCTGGAAACCCTATTGTATAAATCAGACACATGATATGCAGTTGTGTGCTATGGAAAATATTTTCACTCCGGCATCATGACCGCTCGATGCTCTCACTCATGCCTCTGGCACACGTGAGTATCCAGAGGTCACTCTGCAGGAGTGAAAACATTTTCCACACCACTCCCTCATCATGTATCCCATATATATATATATATATATATAAAATATATATATGCACATAAATAGAGGATACGTGTGGTAGGGAGGATGTAGAAAATATTCTCACTCCTGCACAGTGAGCTCTGTATTCTCATGAGTGCAGAAGGCACTAGTGAGAATGCACAGCTCACTCTTCGGAACTGAGAATATTTTCCACATCCCATGATCTGCACATCATGTGTGCAATTTATACCACAGGGGTGAGAGCTTTAGGAATATTTTCTCTGTTTCTGTGTGTTTCCTGCTCATTCTGTGTGTGGTGTGTGTGTGCGTGTGTGTGCGTGCGTGTGTGTGTGTGTTTGTGTGTGTGTGTGTTCTGAATGGACTGGGAGTCTGAAACACAGGTGAGTGTGTTTTGCAAAGCTAATTGAGTAAGTCATAGGTTCAGTGAGAAATAGAAACTGCTACAGGTAGCACTGAGAAAGAGAAACTGGTTTGTAAAAGAGTTTCATTTAGAATTCAGGTTGTTTTGAAGCTGAGATAAGCACAATAATGGGCTAGGAGTGTTAGAAACACAATGCGACACAGGTGAGAGTGTTTTTCAAAGCTAATTGAGTAAGTTGCAGCTTCAGTGAGAAAGAGAAACTGTTTTCTGAAGCAGTTTCCTTTAGAATGCAAGCTGCAGAGCAGATATTCTGACTCTGTTGACATCAGCAGAGTGTGGATATTTGTCAATATCCTCACTCTGCTGATGTCATCAGGATTTATCCTCATTCCAGTGGAAATAACACTGGATATCCTACTGAGAAAGCTCTCACCCCAGTGGTATAAATATATATATATATTTATATATATATACAGTATATACGCTCCACAACTACTACTCCTCCTGTACCGTATATACAGTATATACGCTCCACAACTACTACTCCTCCTGTACCACAGACAAAAAGCTCAATACAGGGCAAACAAGAATGCCTGACACCAAGATCATTAATAAACTTAACATTTATTGATGTGCAGTAAAAAATTACAGTACCTGGCTGTGCAAAATATGGCTTGATACCCGACCTGATTTTGCTTAAACAAGCTTTATTAAGAGAGAGTGAATCAGGATACTCAAGTTTATAAGAATTTCACTGTCTGTTACAAGTTATGAGTAGAGAAGTTGCCACCCCCTGTTGGATAGCCACTCTCTTCCACTCCTGGGTCACTTGCTTAGTGAATCCACAATTGGAAACCTGGAAAACGAAGGTGTAAATAATTAGCAAAATTGTCACAATTTGTTTCAAGATGACACATTTAGTTTCAATCTCTTACGGATGAACTTACTATCTAGGTTTTCTACGTTGTTCCTTTTTGATCAATGGCATGACATCAAGTCTAGACAATGGAATTCTTATAACCTTGAGTATATACACAGTATTTACATAAGTTTATAAAATGAACTGTGTCCTTTAAGCTTTAAAAGTCTAACATTAATTTAAATTGTGTGCCTACTGCAAAGTTAGTGTTTTAAGACTGCAACAGAGGTTAAAACATTTTGTAAATATTGCACACTGCACCTTTAAACTGCAGGCTTGGCAAATGTGACTAAACACAAAGTATAAGAATATCTGTATTTCCTGATTCACTATCCCTTGATAAAGCTTGTTTAAGTGAAACCAGGTTGGGTATCCAGTCATAATTTGCACAGCTATGCACAGCCAGGTATTGTGATTTTTTTACTGCCCATCAATAAATGTAAAGTTTATTATTAAATCTTGGTGCCAGATGTTCTTGTTTGCCATATCTATTTATTGTGATCTCAGAGTAACACCTTTTGAGAACAAGCTCATTATATAGGTTCCACATCATAATTAGACAAACAGTGTAAACATAAGTAATGGCTGTCAAGCAGCAATAGTTAAATATGAAGTAAACTGCACATACAATACTAAACTTAAGCAAGTAAGACAACAAGACATAAAGCTGGCATTGTACAATGTATGTAAAAATACAATTAGAAGCAAGAGAGTGAGGGGTAATAAAGGTAACAGTTAGGTAAGACAGGCAAAGGATCTATGATGCCAAGTCAACAACTAACTCGTCGACTGGCATCGCAGCACCAGGCTCCCTGTCAACAGCGATTTGCAGTTGGCAGGGAGCCGCATACAGCAGGGACTGTATGAGTGTTAGGGTCCATGACCCCAAGTCACCTCACCGACACCTGTCAATATCTGCAGGGTGGGTTGGGGCATTAGGTTTGGAAACCCTAACGTGTCATTTCCCTGCTTTGTGGCTATAGTACTCGCCCTAACTGATGCATTAACAAAGTTTTTTGCAATGAATATATTTACATATATATATATATATATATATATATATATATATTTAGTATTTATATATAATGATGGCAAAGTGTGGTATACAAGAAACAAAACCGTGAAAGTTGGACAAGCCATAACGCTACGAGCCTGATGGGCAAGTGGCCTTTGCGAGCTTGTTCAACCCCAAGATGGTATTATTTCATGAGTATGTCGGACTTTGCCATCTTTTATTTTATATATTCATATCAAATCAAGTTTATTTTTAAAAAGGTACCTTTTCATAGTTCAAGGCAGCTGTACATACAATAAATATAACACCAATCAATAATTCCATAAAATTATAACAGTATATAAAGCCATAAAATGAAACAATACAATCAACAGTTACTAGAAGAGTGACAGCAACATTATTCTTCATCACAGAAAGTCAGGCCAAAAAGGTATGTTTTTAATTTGGTTTTAAAACTTTGGATGGTCAGGCACTCTCTTATCTGATGAGGTAGAGAATTCCATAGGGTAGGGGCCACAAATGCAAAGAACAGGCCCCAGATGTTTGTAAGCATAGCCTGGGAATCTCTAGCAGTCCCTTGTTGGTGGATTGGAGAGGCCAGGAGGGGCAGTAGGGAGAAAGGAGATCTTGCAAGCAGCATGAGCCCAGGTCATGTAGGGCTTTATAGGTCAACAAACCAACCTTGAAGATGATACGCCACCACACTGGCAGCCAGTGCAGTCTGCTGAGCACGGGTGTAATATGACTGGTCTTAAATGTACCAGTCAAAAGCCTGGCAGCTGCATTCTGCACCAGCTGCAGGCGGCGGACATCAAACACAGGTAACCCTAGGTACAGGGCATTACAGTAGTCAAGGTGAGTGGTCACAAAGGCATGGACCGGTGTTGGAAGATTCTCAGGAGGGACCAGGTGTTTCACCCAGGTGGTATTGCTCAGATGGAAAAAAGAGGTCTTGACAATGGCTGACACCTGAGATTTCAGGGTCAAACTACTGTCATAAATAATACCCAGATCCTGCACCCGATCTAAGGTGGTAAGCTGGACACCCCAGAGCCAAAGATCTGAGGGTTGTCCCACTGACACATCCCACCCCCAATGATCCAGGTCCTCCACCAACACCTCGGTTTTATCCGGGTTCAACCTCTGCCTTCTAGCACTCATCCAATCCTGGATCTCGGATAGGCAGTTGTTAAACACTGAGAGAATATCTGCCTGGTCCACTGTATCAAATGCCACCGAGAGATCAAGAAGGACCAAGATGGAACGAGTCCTCTGATCTCTTGCTGTTAGGAGATTATTAAGTACCCAAACAAGGGCCATCTCAGTGCTATGCCTCTTCCTAAAACCAGACTGGAGAGAGTCATAGACATCACGGTTGGTCAGTTTTGCTTTAAGAGAAAGTGTGCTGTTTTTCTTGAGTAGCTTGTTTAGTGTATTTACTTAAGTTAGTGTTTTTTCATAGTTCTCTAATGTTCCCTCTAGTGTTTGTTCATAGTATTGTTCCATATTGTAGGCGTTTGAAGTACTGCATAGTTTTGTCTCTTTAAGGTTTTCATAGTGCAGTGGCTATGTATATAAATAAGCCTGGTTCAACCGATTTTCCTTTAATGTGTTTGAAGACTGCATCATGGAAGGGAACGGGTGGAATGTTTGGTGAGTGTTTTAAGAAGCCTGTTTTACACAGTTAGGAAACTGGAGCATAGCATGTGAAATGTTTGGTAAGTGTTTTAGAAGGCCTGTTTTGCACAGTTAGGAAACTGGAGCACAGCATTTGAAATGTTTGGTGAGTGTTTTAGGCGGCATGTTGTACACAGTTAGGAATCTGGAACACAACATGTGAAATGTTTGGAAAGCGTTTCAGGAGGCTTTTGTTTTATACAGTTTAACTTTGATTTCTGTGTGTGGTTGTTAGTTTGGCACGTGATATGGGTGGAGCAGCAAAAGTGGTTTGTATTGCTTTGGGGGGATTGTTTTTTGTAGGATCTGTAGTTGGAGAGGCTGTTAGGGCTGTAATGTGGGTGGCTAGTAGGTTGTTTATTTATTTATTTCAATTTTGTTAACCGGGTAAGCCCACTGAGACCAAAAGGTCCCTTTTTCAGGGGCAACCTGGAGATAGTTACAGGTACAATCATTTGACAGTGTTGACAGTACTGAAAATCATACATAAATTTATTGGTAGACAGCTTCAGACATTTGAGACACAGGTACATACTGACTAGACATCTAGCAGTGGGTAGTTTAGTACAAGGCAGATAATGTGCAACAATAACAGATACATAGTATTAATGTCCCTCAGCTTGGGCTTAGCCCCAGCATGTTGTTCAGTGTGGTTTGTAGACACGGTTGGACCTGCCTTGTTCATGCACGTTCTGACCACTATTCAGGCACACTTGCTGTTGTGCAGCAGGTGGTCTCAGAGTCCTATTCGGAAGGAACAAAGGGAGCTGGAGGACTGCAGGGCAGCGGGGAGCTTATTGCAGAGCATGGGTGCAGAGTGGGCAAAGAATTTGCTTTCAGTAGCTGTCTTTGTCCTGGGCACTTTCAGTAGGTTCCTACTAGCGGTCTGGAGCAATCTACCTGCCCTCTTGGGTTTAAGTATACTGGTGAGACTCTCTGATGGGGGGTCTTGCATTAGCTTGAAAGCATGGCACAGTAAATGGTACTGGAGCTGTTGGCTAAGGGAAGGCCATTTCAGGGAGGCCTGGACCTTGCAGTGGTGCTGTCTAGGGTGTGACATTATGTGTTATTCAGGTGGTTGTTATACATGTTAATAGTTCCGTAATAATATATATATATATATATATATATATATATATATATAGTCCACACTTGTAACAGAGTGTTAATTACAATGTTATAGAATTTTGTAATTACTTAACATGTATATATTTTGTCCACAGTTGTAACAGAGTGTTAATTGTAATGTTACAGCATGTTGTAATTACTTAATATTAGTAAATTACCATCAGTTACGAATGTCATTGGTGTCATGTATGCTAATTGGCTAATTGGGTTTTGGTGTCATATATGCTAATTGGCTACTATCATATCTGGAGAAATAAGTGATGGCTTCTTCAATGGGGACAAGGGCCCAACCATGTAATATATATATATATATATATATATATATATATATATATATATATATATATATATATTATACAGGCGTGGTAGGGCCTGTGTACTAGGGTTGAGTGAGCACTTTAATGTTAATCTTCAATTTTTGCACCTTAATAACTGTGTCCCCCCCAACCGATTTACATGAAATTTGGAAAGCACAGAGATAGTGCCTGGATCTCTGGATTCTGAAAATGTTGTGGCAATAAGTTCACTGGGGGCAAAGTTACAGAGGGGCAACCCCCCTCAAATCACCAAAATTAAGACCTTTTTTTTTGCTCACCTATAACTGAAAAACTAGTAGGATTTGAAACCTGAAACTTGCAGGTTTGATAGAGTGTGGCCCAATGTGTGTGCTTTTGTGTTCTTTCATCTTTAAAACTTAAGTGCTTTTTAAAATATATAAGGAAAAAGTTCAGTTTGTGAACATGCTCAATTTAAAACAGCTTTCTAAAGATAACTGAATTTTTAAAACCACATGAAGTCATTTGGTTGTTTCATGGAACAGCTGCTATTTATTAGTTGGCAGGACAGGCACCCTGTCTGTGTGTGCCCTGCTGCTGCTTTCATTCAGCAGGGATGGAGTCCTGTCCTGTTGAGAGTGCTGTGCATGTGTCTGCATTTTTTCTTGCAGTACTGTCTCCGCCATTAGCTGCATTAGTGACCTTATTTATTTATTTGAACTGGACACTGGAGTGCCCACCCCCAGAGCCAGTTCATTCCTCCCATAAGGTCCCCCCCCCAACAAACCCCGTAATTTCAAGGTGCCGACACCAGGGTGCCATATCCCTGGTGTTAGTGATATACATCCTCTCTCTTCCGGACCCAGCAGTGGATGTCCACCTCCCGTACCCCCACGTATTATGACAACACTGGGGTGCCCAATCTCCAGTGTCAGAAGTAGTGGTAGTGTATGTGAAATAAAGAAAAAACATTCTGCGATGTATTTTCCTTTTTTTATATTTTAACCCTGAAATAAAGAAAATGGTTCCTTGTTGTCCTGCTGTCTCCCTCCACCACTCAGCACCCACCACCCCACCTTACCCTATACATACCCAGCTGACGTCAAACGTCATATCCCTTTCTGGACCACAGACACAACTTCACTCTTCAGTCTCAGACTGGGAAATGAGGAAATCAGGTAAGTGCTGTAGAATGTATTACAATACATTTTGAACTTTTCCTCATAACTTGATAATTTTCACATATTTTTGCCCAGATTTTCAACATGGGCGTTTTGTAGCCCCACCTCTGATGAAATGGTGGATGTAACCCGTGCCCTGGAAGGTGATTTTGCAGTTACTGCACGAAATCACCTTTTGGGCTGGATTTATATAATTTCTGGTCTTGTTCATGAGGTTGGGTCCCAAAAAGGCCATGTTGAAAATTTGAGAAAAAATATGTAAAAATGACCAAGTTTTGATAGTTACATTGAAATTTGTTTACGCTCTCTCATAATTTCAGTCATTTTCAGTATTTTGACCCAATATTTTCAGCATAGTCATTTTTTCACTCACATCACCTTATGAATGTTAGAGTTGTAATTTATCACATCCTGGCCAAAATGTGTTACACAGATACATAGACAGTGAACCTCTGTGCGTAAACACTGAGGCAAGGGTTACCCCAAAGGGCATTTGGCTGGGAAGCCAAGTTTCAAGAAAATACATAGACAGTGTCATCAGATAAGGACCTATGGCCCACCCAGTCTGCCCATTTGAGCTTGTAAGTTCACTTTATGTTTTCCTAGAAGTCTGTTGCCCCTTACCTCTGACCTCCAGAATTCCTTTATGTCTATTCCTGCATTCTTAAATCTCATTATTGTTTCAGCCCCCACCACTTCCTCTGGCAGGGTGTTCCACTTGTCCACCACCCGTTCTGTGAAGAAATTCTTCCTCACGTTTCCTCTGAATCGTCCTCCCTCCAACTTCATCTCTTGCCCTCTAGTCCTGGAACATCTTTTTCTCTTAAAAATAGTGTATTCCTGCACCCTGTTCCTCCCTGTAAGATACTTATATGTCTCTATCATGTCCCCTCTCTCCCTCCTCTCCTCCAGGGAGTACATATTCACTTCCTTCAACCTGTCCTCATAGGACTTGTGATGCAATCCAAGTACCATCTTTGTTGCCCTCCTCTGAACCTTCTCCCTGTCTATGTCCTTATGTAGGTAAGGTCTCCAGAACTGTACACTGTACTCCAGATGGGGCCTCAGTAGTGTCTTGTATAGTGGAATTATGACCTCCCTTTTCCTGCTGGTGATGCCCCTACCTATGCATCCCAGCATCCTATTTGCTTTACCGTCTGCCTTGTCACACTGTTTCCCTACCTTGAGGTCATCAGAGATAACTCCAAGATCCCATTCCTGCTTGATGCATGCTATATCCTCATCCCCCAGCTGATATATTGTGCCAGAGATTTTGTGCCCCATATGTATTATCTTGCACTTCTTTGCATTGAATTTCAACTGCCAAACCCCTGACCATTCTTCAAGTTTCTGCAGGTCCCTTCTCATTCTGTCTACACCCTCTAGTGTGTCTACTCTGTTACAGAGCTTTGTGTCATCAGTGAACAGGGAAATTCTGCCTTCTAGGTCCTGTGCAATGTCACTGATGAAGATGTTGAATAGGACCGATCCCAGCACTGATCCCTGTGGTACCCCATTGGTCAATCTTCCCTCTGAGGAGTGACAGCCATTTACCACCACCCTCTGTGTCCTGCCGCCCAGCCAGTTATCTACCCACCACACTACTGTCCTGCCAACACACATATTCCCCAGTTTGTGTGATAGTCTTCCATGTGGCACAGTGTCAAAGGCCTTGCTGAAGTCCAGATAGGCCATGTCCACTGTCCTCCCCTGATCCACCTCCATAGTTACCCAGTTGAAAAATTCAATGAGGTTGGTCTGTCGTGACCTTCCCTTGGTGAAACCATGCTGCCTTGGGTCCTGCAGTCCATTGACAACCAGATGTTCCACCAATCTCTCCTTCAGTAGTGCTTCCATGATCTTCCCCACTACCGAGGTGAGGCTGACAGGTCTGTAATTCCCCACTTCCTCTTTGTTCCTACTTCTGTATAAGGGGACTACATCTGCTGTCCTCCAGTCTTTGGGTACTTCCCCTGTTTCCAGTGATTGGCTAAACAGGATTGCCAGAGGTTCAGCCGCCACCTCTTAGTTCTTTAAGGACCCTGGGTGCACCCCATCTGGCCCCATTTCTTTATCAACTCTTATTACTTCCAGTTCCTTCAGGATCCCTTTCTCGTGTAAAGGGACTTGTGTCCATTTCTGCACCATTCCCACCCCTTGTACTTCCTTGAGACCCATTACCCTCCTCTTCCTCAATAAAGACTGAGCAGAAATACCTGTTCAATATGTCAGCTTTACTGTTGTCATCCTCCACGCGGCCCCCATCCTCCCCCTTTAGTCTCACTATCCCTCCCTTTGCCTTTCTTTTTTCACTTATGTACCTGTAAAAGGTTTTGTCCCCCTCTTCCCACTGATTTTGCAATGTGCTCTTCTGTCTTAGCTTTAGCTTCCTCTGCTGACCTCCCTGCCTCCCTTTGCTTCTCCTGGTATTTCTCCCTATCCCCTTCTGCCTGTTTTTTTTTTTTTTGTATTGCCTGAATGCAGTCTTTTTGGCTTTCACTTTCTCAGCTACCTCTTTGGAAAACCATAATGGCCTCCTCTTCCTTTTCCACTTGCTAACCTGCTTAATGCATAATTCTGTTGCTCTTGTAATCCCCATTTTAAATACTGCCCACTGTTCCTCAACCCCTGATTCCTGCCCCATTTCCCTTAATGCCTCTTTCAAGCATCTCCCATTTTCCCAAAGTCTGCCCCCTAAATCAGGATACATGTTTTGTGTGGTTTGGTTCTGCTCCTTCTGTGATTTCAAACCACAATGACTGGTGGTCACTGTTCCCCAGGTGCTCCCCCATTGTTACCCCCATCACACTGTCCCTGTTTATGAGCACAAGGTCCAGTATTGCCTTCTGCCGAGTTGGTTCCATGACTAGTTGCTTGAGGAAGGCACCCTGAAGGGAGTCCAGGATAAATCTGCTCCTAGTTGATGCTACAGCTGGGATGCTCCAGTCCATGTCTGGAATATTGAGGTCTCTAACTAGCACTACCTCATCCTTGTCTGCCATCCTTTGGATGGCTAGCATCAGCTCCCTACCTGTTTCTTCCTCCTGAGCTGGTGGTCTATAGACCACACCTGTGTGGATGGCTGGCCCCATTTTCCTTTCCAGCTTAACCCACAGTATCTCTTTCCCATTTTGTTCCTCCTGGATCTCTGTGGCCCTTATGTCATTTTTCATATACAGTGCCACTCCTCCTCCCCTCCTACCTGCTCTGTCTCTTCTGAATATGTTGTAGCCAGGTATGGCCATCTTCCAGTCATGGTTATCATTACACTAGGTTTCTGTGATGGCCACAATGTCCAGGTCTGACTGCACCATGACAGCCTCCAGATCCTCCATCTTGTTGCTAAGGCTCCTGGCATTGGCATACATGGCTTTCCATGATTTGACCTCCCTAGACTGTTTAGCTGTTCTATTCCAGCCCCTTCCCTGGTTGTTCTTTATCCCTAGTTCTCCTTGCTGTCTGCCTTTCTGTTGAATTTTGCCCCTTTTCTGCCTATCCACCTCTTGGGTGCTCATCTCCATCTTTTGTACACTGCTTTGTAGAGATATCCACTCCTCCAGTTCACTGGTTCCACTGCTAGCTGTGGGGGGTGGGCAATTAGGTACCCTCCTTGCTGGACTGCCACCCCCTTGGCTAGTTTAAATGCTTGTCAATGTAGCATTTAAACTTATCATTAAGTGCTTGGATTCCCCTTCAGGATGGATGCAGACCATCAGGCTTGAACAAGCCTCCATCCCTCCAGGTGGGTCCCCAGTCACCAATGAATCCAAACCCTTCCTCACAGCACCAGTTCTTCAGCCATGAGTTAAAGTTCCTGGTGCATGTTCCCCTATGCTCTCCCATGCCTCTCGCAGGTGGTACATCTGAGAAGGTGACAGAGGTAGCTACTTGATTGAGGCACCTCCCCAATTTCCTAAACTCTTCCTGAACTTCCTTTGGCACCCCATTTGCCAGGTGATTAGTACCTAGGTGGATAATGACATTAAGCTCACCCTCCCATCTTGCCTTCCTAGTGATCCCCAGGATCTTCCTTCCATCCCTCCATGCCGTGGCACCTGGTAGGCACCTCACCTCTCTGTCCTCCTCCTCCTGTGTTCCTAGCTGGATCCCTCTTATGATGGAGTCCCCCACCATGATTCACTTCCTCCTCCTCCTCTGGGGTTCACTGCTCTCCCCACTGAGGTCACCTCCTTGGCTAACCTCCACATCTTTTCCTTCCACTTCTCTGGGGACCTCTATTTGGTTGTCCCCATTTGCCAGTGTGGCATATGAGTTCTTGAGTGGAATAGGATCTGGGATGTGCCTTTGCCTGACTGCTCTAACCCTCCCTGAGCCCACTGTCATCCAAGTGCTCCTCGTTCTCGGCATCCTTTGAGGCAGCGGCATTGGACTGGGTGGTCTCTGGATAGGGGTGATGGTACTCCTGACCCAGTTTACTTCCGCTCTGAGTCTGGCTACCTCATCCCACAGTACTGAGAGATACATGCAGATAGGGAAGCACCTCAGTGTCCAGAAGGTCTGCCTGAATATGGCTGCTCTGCAGCCACTGCATTGCACCACTCCCCACATTGTACTGCACTTACACTGCTATTCTAGTACTTGTCTGTTACTGAAGCTCTTTGAGTTCCCTTTTTATTAATTTACTGTTCTAAAAATCCTGCCACTGATCATCGGATACTTTCCTTTAAAAAAAAAAATGAGTCAAAACACTTGTCATGCTGAGGGCGGGCTTTTCCCCCTTATGCCCTTCCTACTCCACAACCCCTACTATCCCATGTGTTTAGCTCCTGTCAATCAGATTTAAGTGGGCATATAATTAAGAGTTGGGGGCAGGGGAGGGGGGAAGCAATTAAAGACAGCAAAGGAATACACCACCACTACAGGCACAATAAACTAGGTTTTATAATTATGAACAACCCAAAAACAATTCTAAGTAAAGACAGCAAAGAAATTACAGTGTCACTAAAAGCCCACAATCTAAGTTTAAAACAAAAATAGCAATGAACAGTTACTGTAAAGCACTGAAATGAATCTGTTCCCTTCCCCTTCTGGCTTCTTCTGAGAAAACAAAAATCACTTGCTACCTCAACTCTGACTAAGCCCCACCTCCAGTTATCATGTAACTGAGGTCAGATGCCAGACAATTAGCACCCCTCATCCAAACTACAGGGCAAGTCAGACAAGCCACAACAAAATTTGCAGCAATTAAAGACAGCAAAGGAATATACCGCCACTACAGGCACACCAAACTAGGTTTTAAAATTTCAACAGCCCAAAAACAATTCTAAGTAAAGACAGCAAAGAAATTACAGTGTCACTAAAAGCCCACAATCTAAGTTTAAAATAAAAATAGCAATGAACAGTTACTGTAAAGCACTGAAATTAATCTGTTTCCTTCCCCTTCTGGCTTCTTCTCACCTGTAGCACGAAATGATGTTTTGGTGGGAATTTGAACATTTTCACCTACAGGGGTCATGAAATGGTGTCATAAGGAGACTATGTTGAAAATTTGGGGTCATGATGGTATATTGTCATTTCTCTATGCACCTTCATAACTTTGGTAATTTTCAATATTTAAACCCCAAATTTTCAACATAGCCATTTTTTCACACAATCTCAGGAACATGACTGCTGTTCTTTTTCAAATCCTCTCCAACATTTGATTTTGCAGTTCTGGGGCCAGATATTCAAAGGGGTTGTGCCTGCTGCAACTGAGTTGAGTGGGTACAACCGAGTTGCACTGGCACAACCCCGGTAATGTGCCCTGGGGTGATATTCAAAAGGGGGATCTTCGCAGCTCAAGACCCGATGTGCCAGGGCACAATGGTAATGTATGCAGTGCATCCGAAGGGGGCGTGCCCATGCATATGTGACACATCCCGATATTCAACCTGGGATGTACGGTGCATATTCTGGCACAACCCCTAGATGCACTGCATACTGGGGCACACGGTTGAGCCAGAAAAAAATGGCTCAAATGCTGGCCACCCACAGGTGGGCTGCAGTATTGCACAGTGCAACACAGCAGCCACCAGTTATGGGTGGCCACCCGCCCACTCAGAACACCGTCCGCAAGCACTCATGTGGTCCCTTGTGGTCTAGTGGTCCCCCTTCCCCACCCCTAGCCCCGAGCACCATATAATTGTACAAGTCCAGTTTCTGGTGGTCCAGTGGTAACCCCCTCCCAACCAATCACCCCGAACACCATATACTGGTAGCAGTCCATGCCCTGGTAGTCTAGTGGTACCCCCTCTCTCCCCTTAGCCGCGATCACCATTAAATATGATGAATTTCATCCCTGGTAGTCTAGTGGTACCCCCTCCCTCCCGATGCCCCAATCACTGTAAAATGAAATGGTTTCCCTACCCTGGTGGTCTAGTGGTCCCCCCAACCATATCCCTGAGCACTGAACATCTGGTAAACATCCCCCACCTGGTGGTCCAGTGGCTTTCCCACCCTCAAAGGACCCCTGCCCCCAGCACCCCCCCATCATCGGTGGGCAGCAGCAACCAACCCGCAAACCACCCAGCCACCCACCAAATTACACCATACAGTATGGGCTGTACATCCATTGGTCCACATTGTAGATCAATGGGCTAGCAGTGCATACTGTACATGCCACACACAAATATTTGAATGAATGACCCTTCATTCACATATTAGTGTGTGACATGTACAGTATGCACTTGGCCAATGGCGTAAGGCCCATACTGTACAATGTCATTCAGTGGTGGCTGAGGTGGTATGCAGGTGTGTTGCTCACACCTGCTGATGAAGGGGGGTGCTGGGTAGGGGACTTTGAGGGTGGGACATTGGCCGACCAGGTAGGGATGTCTACTGACGCTCGGTGCTTTGGGATATGGTTAAAAGGGACCACTAGACCACCAGGGTAGGAAACTATTTCATTTTATGGTGATTGGGGCATTGGGAGGAAGGGGGTACCACTAGACTACCAGGGCATGGACTGCTACCAGTATATGGTGATCGGGGTACTGGGCTGGGTGGGGGTTACCACTGGACCACGAGGGACTGGACTTGTACAATTATATGGTGCTCAGGGCTACAGGTGGGGAGGGGGACCACTAAACCATCAGGGATGTCTTACGTTTTCTTACCGGAGATCATAGCTATGGGGCGAGGGGGCACCCCTGGACCCCTTCTGTCTGCACCACATGCTGTGCAGGGCACCAGGCACATTTTGCCGGGCTACCCTGCTCAACTCATGCAAACAGTTCCATAATGACATGCAAATGGCCCCATTTGTGCCTTGCATACATTATGGCTCCATTTGCATGTCTAGGTCTGAATATTTCGGAAATGCACCCAGCGCTCCTACAGTTGCACTGGAGCATTCCCAGTCTGACCTGTCTAGGGGATGTATATGCACCCTGCACATTGTGTGCTATTTTCAAAGGTGATGCTCTATGGTACATCACCTTTGAATATCACCCTGTCCATTCGGTCACGACCTCAGTTGTGCTGCACCTCCACTTGCAACGTTGCCAGGTGCAGTCTGAATATCTGGCCCCTGATGTGAAATTACATTTTGTCCAGTATGTTATTACATGACTCCTGTCATGTTCAGAAGGAAGGGTCATACAAAGACTATTGAAATTTTGGGGTCAAAATGTCAAAACAAAATATTATGAAGTAACATTGTTTACAGAGGCATCCGTTGGCCCAGTGGGGACCACATTGCCTTCCCATGCTTGAGACTTGAGCCCCAGCCCCAGCCTGGGGAGGGATGGAACAGTATTCTGGCACACATGCACCATCTTATGGTGGGCTGGGGAACCTTTCCTCACAAGGTGTTGACATACTTGTTGAGGCCTGATGGGCCCATGCACTAGGACAAGACTTTCTCCAGTATTCTATTTATTTCATGTTTCACAGGTCCCAAAGGGACCTGCTCAAATGAGGATACAATTCTGCTATCAGAAAAACAAGGGAAATCCATTACAAAAAAAACTAGATTAATGCAAATATTAGAGTAGAAGAAGACAAAGTGCACAAAGTAGGGAAATGAAAAAACATTAGGTTTTTTGGTCTCCAGAGTCTTGGTGAATCAGTGGTGGGAACTTCTTTGGGGTTGTCAACCTTAATTCCCACTCCCTTCCCTGAGCAAGCAAGGTCAGACGTGATCTCGTTGGGCCCTGCATGTAGAAAGCTATGACTGATTTTTTTTGCCAATATGTAGTGAGCTATACCGCTCTACTTCTGTATAGTGTACCACTATGAGGCATTGGCTTAGAGCTGTACCTTGTACTTCAGACAGGAGGTTATGGGCTGGGGAAGGGGTTGGACATTTGGGTTGACAACCCCAAAGAACACCCCACCACTGATTCGCCAAGACACCAGAGACCCAAAACCCTAAAGCTTTTTCATTTCCCTACTTTGTGCCCTTTACGTTCTTTAACCCTAATGTCTGCATTAACATATTTTTTGGCAATGAATATAAATGTGGGATATGACATGACATTTACCTTCATGAGAGGCAATGATATTATGATATCTCACACACCACTCAATGATAAATTGTGATATCTTCAGTAAAGCTATGTCATGTTCTGTTTATACAGACATATGTTTTTGGGTGAACATGATTGGGAATGTATGAACAGTGCTTGTGACTATGAAATGTGTGACTAGCTTTCAGTTTCTTTTATAATTACAGTACTTGTTTGGGAGTGGTTTCCAAGATTTACTACTACTTCTGTTTAACTCACTGAACCCCGTAAGGTAGCTTTACATTATGGCCAGTGAATTCTTATGTTTTTGCTTTTTTTATTTGGGAGGGGCCATTTGTTCATCGAAAAAGTGAAAAAAAATTGTATTTTCTGCCAGTTTATTGCTGATTATAAAAATAAAATCTATAAGGCATCTATAAATCAAACATCACTCATTTTGTACATACAGATTTAATCTTTGCCATATTGGTCCTTGTAAGAACAAATTCAGAAGCAAATGATTTGATACATTTTATTGGACCAACATAGATGTAACAGAAAGAACAAAGTGTGCCAGCCTGGTAGCATTGAGGGTTGAGGCGCTGGACGTCACACCTCGCTCCATGCCAGTGACCCGGGTTCTGAAGTGGACTCGGGTCGCTAGTGGGCCAGCCGGGGCGAGATAGGCTTGAGCGTCCTTCGACAGCTTGCCTAGTCTGGGGAGGGATGAGGCCAATGCCCCATGCTCTTGTACAACTCCGAGCGGAGGCTCAGAGTATTACAAGCCCCTAGACTCAAGGGGATGGGTGGCCACTTCACAACAGTGTGATGTCAGCATTCTACACCTTGACATCGGGATCTTATGCTGTAGGGGTGAGAGAAAAAGGGAAAATTCCTGCCAGGACTGGGAAGACGGGCTGCTTGGAGTGTGCCTCCAATGTGCCCCTGCTCGCCCTGCCACCTCCAAAACAGACAAAATAAGTAGCTCAGGGTGTTGGGGCCTCACCCCATCCCCAGCCTGAGGGGGGTAATCCAAGGCTCC
This sequence comes from Neoceratodus forsteri, assembly GCA_016271365.2. Lineage (NCBI taxonomy): Eukaryota > Metazoa > Chordata > Ceratodontiformes > Ceratodontidae > Neoceratodus > Neoceratodus forsteri. The sequence goes on from CM057451.1 coordinate 496,474,818, forward strand.
ATGGGGATACAGAGGTGGAGGTGGGTAGAGCAGAGGCAGGAGGATGACTCCTTAGCAGCCCTAAAGGGTCAGGGATGGCAGGATGAGGAGGGGATAAATAGAAGGGAAAAAAAAGAACAAAGTGCTTTGGCTTTCAGACCATTCCTCACTTCCAATGAGGAAGGACTGGGTTAGGTCTGAAAGCCAAAGCACTTTGTTCTTTTTGTTACATCTATGTTGGTCTGATAAAAATATCAAATCATTGCTTCTGGATCCATTCATTTTGTAGACACTTTTGTGCTGAATAATGTTTGTGCACAAAGTACCATGCTGTCATTTTTCATTTTAAAATTATTGACATTTGTTTATCAAAAAATTGAAAACAAATGAATGTCCTGCCTTTTTTTTTTGCTGATTATAAAAATTTATTCTAAAAGGCACCTATAATTATACAATAGCAAGAAATGTCCAAGTCCTCTGATTGGTCAGTTGACATCTTGAACAGTGATATTATCTCAGCACAACATCACTGTGTCAAGGTCTGGCACAAAAATGACTGCAGTAACTTAAATAATGAAATTACTCCTTCCCCCAAATACAGAAGCCATTGCTTCCTCAAATGACTGAAACTCAAAACCTAACTATGCCTGCCCCAACCCCCAAAAGCTGTCCCTACTAACACAACTGTAGACATGCCATCACTGTGATTGGTTTCAATGCCCTGTGAACAACACATCTGCCACTGCATGCGGACTCACAATACTACCTGAGACATGAACACTGTTGGCCCTTTTTCCACAAGCTGCTTGCTGCAGCTCATTCTGAAAATGTTTTATTTTTTTTATTTAAATATTTGCCACTTAAACTTGGTGACATATCTCTGCCCTCCTACAACTGAGCAACTTACTGCTTGGAGCTGAAAAGGAAGTCTTGACCCAACTGCTATCCACTGTTTTTCATTCACATCAAGGTTGAAAAGTTTCAACCCAACTCGTTTCCATACATCGTGTAAACTGCTCTATTCCTTACATAAAAATGAATACAGGCATACAGGTGAAAGGACAAAAGAGTGATGGCGTGGGGGGCATCAGCAACACATACTGAACTGAAAGCAACAGAGTGGGAAGAGGAAGCCAACCTGTAGCAACAGCACCACCTTACGGAAACAGTACAAATAGTGGATTTTTTTAACCCATACACTTCCACATACAAAAATCAATTAAAATGTAAAACAAAATATATGTTTGCTACTTTTCTTTCAGTTTTTACAAATGAGTCATTGTATAATAGCAATAATGCACTCCATGAGTGTGTGTCATTTGGGATAACATCACTTCTTGGGTGTTGAATGCACACAGCTTGCAGCATCCTGCTTCGACCACCTGCAGCATGATATTACCCCAGCATGACACGTTATTACACCCTTTTGTACATGTGGAGCATTACTGCAAGATGATTTAGAACATGTGCTTTTATATTGTGTAATTACAAAAAACAAAGGAAATACTGGCTTGGTCCTATTCTCAGGTTATATAACACACCTCATGATAGAACACAGATCATAAAGGATCTCTTCACAACAAATGATGATAATACTCTTGCACAGCTAGTAAATCTTTGGAAAAAATCTAAATTGTAAACCTGTATCACATACAAGCAAAATAAATCATTGTCTGTTGGAGACATTGTAATTTATGTATTTATTTCTGTATTTTAAGAATAAATTTTGTAAAGACATTTATGTTGATCAATAAAAATATTTGTACCTTGTACCTTTTACCCAGCATGACACACCCCTGTCATGCATTATTACTTAAATTAAACACCATTCATTTTGTAGATATTTTTGTGCTGAACAATTTTTGTGCTCACAGTACCATGCTATCATTTTAGTTTTAAAGTTATTCACATTTGCTCGTCAAAAAAGTGAAAAAAATTGAATGTTCTGCCTTTTTTGCTGATTAAAAAATAGTGTAAAAGGTTAGCTATCAAATGAAGCACCACTCATTTTGTAGATATTTATGTGCCAAACAGCTTCTGTTCTTATAGTAGTATGCTGTCATTTTTTTGTTTTAAAGTTATTCATATTTGTTTGTAGAAAAACTAAAAAAAAATCAAATGTGTTGCTGTTTTTTGCTGATTATAAAAAATTGAAAAGGTACCAATAAATGAAACACCACTCAGTTTGTAGATGTTTTTGTGATGAACAACGTTTGTGCTCAAAGTACAATGCTATCATTTTTTGTTTTAAGGTTATTCACATTTGTCAAAAAAGTGAAAAGAAATGAATGTTGTGCCTTTTTTGCTGATTATAAAAAATCTAAAATGTATAAATGACACACCACTTATTTGTAGATATTTTTGAGCTGAACAACTGTCATGTTTACAGTACCATGCTATAATTATTTGTTATAAAGTTATTGTCACATTTGTTTTTGAAAAATTGAAAATAATTGAATTTGCTGCCATTTTTTGCTAATTATAAAAAAGTGTGTCTATAAATGAAACCACCACTCATTATGTAGATATTTTTGTGATGAACAACATGCTACCATTTTTTACTTTAAAGTTATCCAAATTTGTTTACTGAAAAAGTGAAAATAAAAATGTTTTCTGCATTTTTTGCTGACAATAAAAAATCTAAAAGGTATCTATAAATGAAACACAATTTGTGTTGTAGATATGTTTGTTCTGAACAACATTTATGCTCACAGTACCATGTTAATCATTTTTTGTTTTTAAGTTATTCACATTTGGATATGGTTAGTACTGCTACTAAGGCCGAAAATAGAAGCAGGGCCATCCTAGACTGCATACAAGAGGCATTTCTTAGGCTGCTGGTTAAAGAACCCACTAGATATAAGGTAGTGCTAGATTTGGTACTTACGAACAAGGACAGCATTGCAAACATCGCAGCTGGTAGCTCTCAGGTACAAGCGATCATTGTACAGTGTGGTTTGGCATATGGATTGGACAGGAGAAAAACTACACTAGAACGAGGGTCCTGAACTTCAGGACAGCAGATTTTAAAGAAATAGAGACTACATTAATAATTATCTTAAAGGGTGGTAGCTGGGGGGAGGCAGTGGAAGCACAATGGAAGGAAAGGAGGGAATAACTAAGGTAATGACAAGCTGTTTGAAGGAAATAAGCGAAGGTAGGAGGAGAGAGGGGATACTATAGTTCTTAAAGGAGGTGGCTCAGGTGGTAAGGGAGAAAACAAGCAATAGTCAATGCTGAATGTTTGCTTGCTTGTATTTGCTGTGTATGTGTTGGGCACAGATAGTACAGAGGGTAAAATTAACAAATTAATAACATGAGTTATAATAGTGATTTTTTTTTAAACTTGATCAGTTTATTAAGAAAAAACAATCAGCAGTTATAGCACTTCAAACATTACATCCAGTGATCAGTGTTTGAGACTTAATTGTTACATACTATTTTATGAATGGGAAATGAAGAGCTTCACACATAATGAATGACTGAACAGGGAATGGGGAGCTCCAGATGATGTATTTGAGTACGTGGCAGGGATGTACTGGGGGGGGGGAGAAGCCACGAGCACCGACGGGAAGGGAGCTGCAGTAAGCAGTTGATGTGCGTCAGTGAGGGGAAAGAGAAGCTATAAGTGGAGAAGTTTGCTCAATGTAAAGTATAGGAGAGGAGGGGGGAGGATGTTTGTTTATTTATTTATTTTTTATTGATATATTTATATCTGGGAATTACAACCTATGAGCTAAAGCTCATTTGCATAGGTTCCATGTCAGCAGGAAGACAATCAATGGAAAAACAAATTACAATACAAATTACAAACTGTAGTAAGACTACAGTACCAGTTATGAGAGTAACCATATTACAATGTAAAGTACATAAAATGCATGTGAACAACCAGAGGATAATTAGGTTTTGAGTTGTAACAAAAATATATGGTGCATAGGTAGTGGGAAAGAAACAAGTGAGTTAGAGCAGGAAACTTGAGCCAAAGGCCTCCGCTGTCAGATTGAAGGTAAGGGGCAGGGGGAGTCGAGAAGCCTAGGGCACAAAAGGGAGATGGGAACAGGTGAGACAGTGGCAGAAATCAGAATGACAGTTTCCATTGTTAGGTAGAAGGATAAGAGGGGGTGGGCAAGATAGAAGAGGAGAGGTGAATTAACTGGTAGGGGAAGGAAGAAGGGAGGAATTAGATAGGGGATGGGGGTGGAAGGAGAGAGGAGTGGGCAGCAGACAGAAAGGAATAGGTAGCAAGGTGTGGAGGAACAGAAGTGCTACAGTTAGAGGATGAATAGAAGTGCTATAATCCGAGGGGCAAGGCTGTCAGTGGTGAAGGGGAACCAGTTATTGAAAGCAGGAGCAGGACATGTGACTAGTGAAATGAGATCGGAGTTTGGGTTTGAAGGGCATAATCTTAGGTTCAGCAATGATAATAATAATAAACTTTATTTTATTTTTTTTTCATTTAGTAAGCTTTATTAATTTAAAATGTTGACAACAATCGTCCATACAGGCAACATGTAAACACATTAAACAGAAAAATGATCATAAATAAAAGATTAACACACATTAGTAGTATGAAATACATAGATGGAAATTATATTGTGAGAAAATCCTAGAACATAATGTTGTTGCCTGTATCCCACCCTCTTCCCCCCTCCCTTCCTCCCTCCCCAGTCTGCCACTTACTATTAATTGAGGATGGTTTTAAAAAAGACCCCAAAATGAAAAACCATACTAAATGCAGTAATCTTCAAAAGGGAAAATAGAAATCTCCAATGTCTACCGAAATAAACTTTATTTTAAAGCGCCTTTCGAATACCAAGGTGCTTTACAATAATAAAACATGATTCCAAAAAAACTATTACATAAAATATATAAAACAACAATTACAGATGGTAACAGTTCACTGGTAGGCCTGACCCTACAGTTTAAAACCCCCCATGGTCGTGCAGTCCCGAAGCTGATGGGGCAGAGAATTCCAGAGGGTGGGGGCCATGAACATAAATGCACAGGCCCCAGAAGGTATCAAAATTACCCTTGGAATCTCCAGCAACCTCTCGTCAGCTGAGTGGAGCTGTCGCACGGGGTGTAGGGAATCAGAAGCTCTTTCAAGTAGTCGGTACCAAGTCCATGTAGGGTTTTGTAGGTCAATAAACCTACCTTAAAGGTGATCCGCCACTGAATCGGCAGCCAGTGCAGGTCGCGCAGCAGAGGAGTAATATGCGACCTCTGAGACACCCTGGTCAACAGTCGAGCAGCAGTGTTCTGTACTAGCTGCATATGATATCAGATGGCAGGGAGTTTAGCCATTGTGGTGCCATGTAACCAAAGGATCTCTGGCCTTGCTTGGTGTGATGGAATGGGACCTTGAATAGATTGGTGTTTGAGGCTCTAGTTAGCCTTACAGTTTCTACTGGGATGAGCGCACACACTCCTGGTGGCAACAGGCCAAGTGCAGCTTTTCTGACCAAGAGACAAACCTGGTATTGAATTCTGTTTTCCAGGTCTAACCAGCCAGATGAAGAATGGAGATGACAAGTGTGGTCAGATGAGGTGCACCTAGTGTCAGTCTGCATGCCTTGTTCAGAGTGGTGGCTATGCGTTTGAGGGTAGTGTTGGAGGCAGCAGTATATATAGCAAGGCCATAGTCTATACAAGAGAAGATTGAGCTGGTTATAGTGAGATGGAGGGCTGCATCAGTCAGACAGTGTCAGTGTCAGTATAACTACCCGAGTTTGCGATTAGCAGATCTGGTGACAAGGTCAACATGGGTGAAGTAGGAGAGAGAACTATCCAGGGTGATACCAAGGTATCTAAAGCTATAGACCATCTCAAGAGGTTCATTGTGTTTGTTCCTGATGGTTAACTTGGATGACTCATGCCGGTTATGGGTTGTGGCAAACAGCATGGTCTTCATTGTTTTGTGATTTAAGAGTAACTTGTCATCACAGAACCAATCTTCAATGTTTTTGAAGTCATTCTGCAACTCTTGTTCGAGGGTGTTGGGAGCAGGGTGGCTGGTGTATATGATGGCATTGTTCACATAAAGGAGGATTTGGTATCAACATACTTGGGGGAGTTGATTTATGAAGAGGCCAAACAACAGTTGACCCAAAATGGATCCCTGGGGAACTCCCATACAAACGTGCTGGGCATCTGAGAGAATATTTGCAATTTTTGCTTGCTGTATCTGACCAGAGAGGTAATTTCTGAACCAGCAGAGTGAGTCTGACGATATACCTAAGGTACCTAGTTGGAACAGGAGGAGTTCAGGGTTAACTGTATTGAAGGCCATGGTGAGGTCTATAAAGGTAGCACTCACCAAGTGCCCACGATTGAAGGCATCATGTATGTAACCCGTGAACTCAATCAATGCAGTTGTAGTACTATGAAGCTTTTGAAAGCCGTGTTGCTGCTGGCATTGCAGTTGATATTTATCGAGATGGTGAACGAGTTCATCATAGACAGTTCTCTCAAGAGCTTTTGAGATGGGTGAAAGAATAGATATGGGACGATAGTTTGTGTGGCTTGACCTGTTGCCACTTTTGAGTACAGGGGTGTCACAGTGTGTAATACCCTCACAAGGACCCCTTCACTTTCCTTCTTAAAAGTCTGCTGCTGCAGCGTTACACTTTCTGTACTTTACCTATGCCTATGTTGTTTTTTCCCCTTTCTCTGGTAAGGTCAACTGGAGAAAGTTTCTCACTATCCCTGTATTTCTATGGGTCTGATTCCCACCCCCCCGTATGGGTCAGCAGATGTTATGCCTTCACCAGTGATTCCCAGCTGTGTAATGGGTAATGGAGATACAGTGCTGCCTAATGAAAATGCTAAACCTACTGTTAAAGTATCAGGACAGCTTGCTGTACTGAGAACGTGTTAGGTATTCACAGCGAGAAATTGTATAAGCAATCTGCAGCTGCATTGGGCTGCCAAGAAAAAAAGGCTGCATGCACGTGTTGTCAATTGTTGTTAAGGCAAAACTGTTGAAGCTGGATGAAGTTATTGGTTAGACCTGTTAGCATTCTGCAGGTCTTACTTCAGGTCAAACAAGGTAAATATTTAGTATGAAACTAAAGAGGTAATATGAAACCAAATAAAACTTACTACAGGTTTGCTGGTTACGGATTGGAAAAGTATGCTATTCCTGTATATTACGCATTAAACTGTATAGCTGAATTACCTTCCAAGGGCAAGGTTCCTCCACTGCTCTGCTCTGCTCAGTGTGTTGCTAGGCTTCTATGTGCTGGCCGGCCTTGTTTTCCTCCTAGCTATACTGTGGGCAGACCAGAGGGAGAAGCCTATTCCTGAATTCTAAGCAAATATTGTAATAAAATCCTTAAAGTAGGAATTAGGGGTTATATGGGCATTTATGGTAGGATTATAGGTTACCTGATAAAAACGTATTGAAATAAAATAAATAAATGTTGTAACCAGATTAAAGGGAGGGGTTAAAGTGGTCAGCTGGTCTTTTCTGACTATATAAAGGTTTCTGACTGATGGCCAGATCAGTATTAAGCGGTGGAGCAGTACGGTACTGTCCCCCTTGCTGAAACTCTTGCTGCCTTCCTAGAGTGAAAGGCATTCAAATTTGAAGGAGCTGGGGTCCTGGCAATAGTTGAACTGTACCTTAATTCCATCCAGCTGGCAACTTTTCTTCGGGGTGAGGGGTGGGTAGTGGCTGAGATCAGGAGCAGTGCCACATGCCAATGTACAGGACAGCGTACCCGATTGGGGCAGAGAGCCTAAGGGAAAGAAGGAAGAGTGGGGAATTAGTTAAGTAGATGTGAGAAACAGTGGGCGTATTTTACAGGGGGCATTCAAAAGAAGGATGGACAGCTGGGGGGCAGGCTATGGCACCAGGGCCAAATCGATGGGTGGGGAGAGCAGACTCGAGTCAGGAGCTGCAAAAGTCAAGGCTGGGGGGGGGAGAGGAGCGATCATTTGCAAGGAGGTGAACAAGAACAGCAATGGAGTTCAGAGGAGCACAGGGGGTAGAGATCTAAAGTATGGAGACAAAGAGATGGGTCTGAGCTGCGTAGAGACAGGCTTAGAAAGCAGAGCAGGAGATTAGAGTTTGAGCAGGGACAGAGGTGGGTCGAGAAAAGCAGTTTACAGTAACAAGTGCTGTAGATAAGGTATGTACTGGCCTATTTTTAAGAAAGACTAAGAATTTTTTGGATAAATACTGATATTCATCTCAACCATTGGAAATGCTCCATTGATACTTCAAAATGAGCAGTTTTCCAAGTGTAAAGCAATTTTACTCATCAAAATTATATTGTGCTCATCTAATGTCAAAACTGGTGAGTACAGTACTCTTGAACGTCAGTGTTATCTGGAACACTGCTGGTAATATTACTGAACTTGGCAAGCTACCTTTCATTAATATACTAAATGAAAGATGGCCTGTTCAGCTGTGTGACAGCACTAGAAACAGTCACCCCATTATAATATACTTTTCTTGGACCTGTCCCTCAAAAATGCTGTTTGGGCAGAGTTACAGGCTGAAACTCCAAAGATTACTGAATACAAGCTGGTACTGCAAAGGCTTTTATGTAATTATTCTAGGATTTTCTTGAGCTGAGCAGACGAGTGCCAGAGAAGCGAAGAAGGTGAGTTAGAGAGTGGAAATGGAACAGTTCAGAAAGGTAGTTTGGTTTACTTCCATTAAGGACATGTAGTAGAAAACTCTGATGCAAAAAGAGAAAAGGATCATCAGCTCTTTTATTTGACTAACAGAACCTTACTATACATGGTTTTAAAGCCACATTTCATTTTCCTCGCAATTATTTATTTTATTAGAAATCCTCAATGAGCTAAACAGCCCATTTTCACAAGTGTCCAGTAACATGCAATGTACAAAAACAGAAAACACAAGACAATGGGAGGGCTTAGTTCATGGTTCAATGGGGGGAATAACTCCACCCACCAGCACTATTTGAGCCTGCCTCCAAACTCACTCAGCACTTAGTTCATTTGGACTGAGCAGCTGCATGGTTGGTCTTTGTGCTTCATCCTTGCCCTGCCTTCTGCCTTGCTCTCTGCTCCCTTCTTCATTGCCCTCCCCTCTGGGTTCTTTCCATTCTCGCCTGTTCTTCCAGCTCTCCGTCTCTGCTCCCCTTTGCTCCTTCTTCCTCCTGGCACCCACGGATTGCCGGCCACCCAACCCCTTCTCTCCCTTTCCATTTTGTTTGCTGGGTTCCTCTTCCATGTTTCCTCTCTGGCTTTCTCTCCCCATCTGTTCCCATTCCTCTGCACCATTTCTTTTCTGTTCTCCCTTGGTGCGCTGCTCCATGGCCACCTATTCCCATCTCTTTGTTGTTTCCCCTCCCTGCACCTTCCCCTTATCTTGCTGTGCCTTTCTTGTTGTTTTTTTTTTTTTGGTTTTGGGGGTGAATTCCTCTGTTTTCCTTTCCATTTCTGCACTGTTGTTCTGCTTACTCCCTCTCCATTCTCTGACGGTGTGCCATGACGTCACCACCTGGCTGTCCTCCATCATTCCCCTGCTGCTCTCTATCTCACGCTCTGTTTTTTTTGCTTTCTGGCCATCTGCCCACAGCGCTCCTGTCCTGGATTAGTCAGGGGTCTCCTCGTTCTTCCCTGCCACTGTTCCTCAAGCAGCTGCCTGCTCTTAGCATTCAGAGCTCACTGTGGGCTGGGATACAACGGTTCTTACTTTTTCCTGCTCTGTGCATTTACTCAGCTTCTCCTGCCTATGCTAGGACTGCTCTTAAAGGTGCAGTCTGCAAATTCCAGGATCTTCATCCACCATCCACAGCCCTCTCCTGCTTGGAGACTTGGTTCTCACTCCTCTCATCAGTACCTGAACTAATCTTCAGTGCCAGCTCATCTCCTAGGGATACTATCCCAGACTCAAGCCTCATCCAGGCTCCTGTCTTCACTCTCAGTGGTCCTTATTGCTATCTGACAGGTCTCTCAATCCCCGCTTTGCTTCCCTATCTGCTGTACATGGATGACAGTGGGCTACTTCAGACCTCCGCAGGGTCCACATCACAGCTGCCTCACATCTCAGAAACAAGTCCCCGGCTCCCAGGGTTTTCCTCCTAATCCACCTCCTTAGAGATATTCTCCATCACCCCAAGTCCTTTTCTGGATATTCACCACAGATGGAGATCTCCAGGCTCGTTGCCTTTCATCCACGTCGACAGAGTCACCCTCCTGCTGCTGACTTTACGGACCCAGAGGAGTGCTCATCTTCATGCCCTCCTCCTTTGCAGGAACCGCCAGATCTTAGTAATAGGCCCCTTAAGCCTTACTACACCTTGAAAGACTGGACTATCCCTTGACTCCTATCTGAACTCAAGAGAATGAGCGTTCCCCATTCACCTTCAGGAAAAAAGCAAGAATTGTTCAATTTGCTCCTCCTGGCTGATGCCGGACATGGCACAGCTCCTTCTCCCAATGCTTTGCTGCCCCGGCCTGTACCTGATGCCTAAGCTGAAATTCATACTTTCTTGACTGCTTTGACTTCTTTCTTCTCTGACGTCCAGAATTGGCTCATATCCTTAGAAGCCTGCTTGTCTATCCAACCGCTGCCTGACCCTGCTGTAACAGACTTGCTAGTACACATTTCAGCTCTCGAAGCCCAAGTGATTACTCAGCCTTTCCTCCCCACTTCTGTATTACCTCCTTCCTTGCCTACCAGTTTCTCCAGTACTTCAGCGGAGTTACCTTCAGCCTCCCCACCATCAGTCAGTCTGGTAGCTTCAGAGTCACCATCTGCTCAAAGTCCTGTATCTTCCAGTATAACCGCTCCTTTTCCTGTGATATCTGTGATTCACCTAGTCCCCAGTCACCTGCACAAAGATGTCATCAAGGGCAAGGGTGTTAACCAAATTTCCCCCTCATTTCCTCCTATGACACCCTAGCAAACAGAGTCACCTCCTGTGGGGACGTCTCAGTGGTGCTAAAATCTAAAGACCCTCGGCTAGCCAAGAAGCTGACTGTCCCAGAATTTGTGCTTGCATTTAACCTCTACAGGGACATTATATGCTCTGCTTTCCCCACCCGACGCCAGGAGCTAGATTCCTACCTGTATCTATTGGTAGACCTGGGGGTCGGATACGGGGGCACACTCTTCTGTGATTACCATTGCTCTTTCTCTGCCAAAACAGCTGCCACCTTAGCCCACTTTAACACCAAGATTGATTTGTTTACCTTGGATGATTAATTATTTTACTGCCACTTTGCCAGCCAATGAGCCCTATCCTGCCAGCTGTGCGGAGCCTATTCCCACTTCGCATCACTTTGCCCACTATCAGTATCTCACTCAAGGGATCCATCTTCATGAATCTCACCTGGGGACTCCACTCCTGCCTCAACGGGCATTACACACACCATACCCGATCCTAGAGCTCTTCCTCGCTCCAGCCATGATAGCCGAGATTGGCAGATGACTTTCATGGGACATGAAGACACTCATGACTCAACCCTCCTGCACTCTATCTAGTGGTGGACCTACGTGGGGGTTCCATCATCCCTGGCCAGGTCTATGTGTGGCCCTGTTTAAGACTCAACCATTCTGCTCTCTATCTAGTGGTGGACCTACATGAAGGTCCCACCACTTCCTGCTCGGCCCATGGGGGACTCGCCTTCTCTGCATAAACATCCCGGATTCCTTCCTTAGCAGTCCTACACAGAAGGCTAACTAATTCCAATCTGGTTCAAGTAGGACTTAGTAAACTGCGCCACTACTCCAGGATTCCTTCCTTGGCTGTCTTACGTGGAGGTCACGTCATTCCAGCTCAGCCCACGTGGAGGCCTGAATTCTCAGCACCACTCTTCAAGATTCTCTGCTCCATACTTCATCACCATTCATGGACAAGGACCTGTTTCTCATCATCAAACTGCACAGTAACCATCTGCCTATGCTGCATGGATCACACATGCGTCACACACATCGAAGAAGATTCCAGATATGAAGACTTCAGTGATCCATATCCTTCTCAGACAATTGTTCTCCAGAAACTCCAAGTCCACATTTATAGTTTAGGATTACCTCCTCTTAGTATGCCCAAAGGAAGGGCAGTCTGACAACCATGGTTCCTCAGAGGTTTCCCCAACAGGGGGATTTTCCTCTCCCGCATGCTGTCATTCACACTGTCTGAGTTGGAGGAGGTTTTCTCAGTAATTCTTTCTGGGCCTTCATTTTCCCCAATCCCGGCTTCTTGTCAACAAGGGGTGAGAATGAGTAAAGCCAAAGTAAAACAAAATCACAAGTTCACACAAGAACGTTATTCCCTTACATTGAATGGGAGGGCGTAGCCCGTGGTTCAATGAGGGAGGGATAACTCCACCCACTAGCACTATTTGAGCATACCTCCAAACTCACTCAGCACTTAGTTCGTTTGGACACTCTCCATCCTCCTCACCTCCTCCTCCTACTCTGTGCTGTTCTTACCCTTTCTCTGGGCCTTCATTTTCCCCCAATCCCGGCCTCTTCTCAAGAAGGGGTGAGAATGAGTAAAGCCAAAGTAAAACAATCACAAGTTCACACAAGTATGTTATTCCCTCACATTGAATTTATAAAATGCAATCTAGAAACACTTACAAGATAGGCTCCTTTGCCAGGCATTGTGTGATAAAACAATGACAAGAAAAGGAGTTTATACCTAGAACTTAATGCTAAATCAGAATCTTAAATTTAAGTACTGTACTTTAGATGTAGAATCAGCATTTATTAGCACCTTTCATACACATACTGTAGTATCCCAAAGTGCTTCACAAGCAATGAGAAACTGGTGGTTAAGTGACTGTAAACATGTAGCGACATTCATTTTACAATACTCACACACGACCTTGGACAACTACATGAGTCGGTTTTATGGGAAAGAGAATGCTGGCCAGAACAACGAGGAAAACATCCCACTCTTGTGAAAAATGCCTTGGGTTCTTTTACTTCCACATAGACATCCGCCAGGACAGCACCAGATAAAGTAAAAAAGGGACCTTTGTTTAACACCTCATTTGAAGGACAGCACATCTTAACAGTACAGCATCCCCCAAATATTGCACTCAGGTGCCAGCATCTATGGTTAAGCCTAATTCCAGTCTGGGACTAGAACACACAACTTTCTAGTCCAGAGGCGGATGAGCTACCAACTGAGCCATGTTGACAGTTTATGTAAAATAAGAGCCAGACCAGGAAAAAGATCAGGAGAAACAGGAAGAGCAGATAATACTTAATATTATGGGATATACGAGTTACAATGTTCTTGTAGATAGTCATAAATTAGTGAACCTAGTTCATGGCACTTTATATTTATTGTTTTTTGAGTAAGAATGTGATTGTACAAATGTTCCCCCCCCCCACATTCAAATTGTTATCGTGGGTAGCCTGTAATTACTAGTCGTTGTAACTTGATGTAACTAAATGCTGCAAGTATAAATGTGTTTTGTATAATGTAATTCTTTTGTTTTGTCTTAGAACATAAGTACTGAGAGGACCATCTTGAAAACAAGGTTGTATAACCTTAATGACACATGGGCCCCAATTCTCAAAAGGTTACATATGGCGTAACTTGACTTGTGCAAAAATAATGGGTGCAAGTAGCAAGTTACGCCAGCAGTTGCAACATACAGTATTCTGCAAAGTGGCCTATGACATGCCACAGGCTGCTTGGGCCCTGGACATACACCACCAGTTACACCTTAAACTCCCTGCGACATGACTCTAGGGGGTTTATGGCAGCAGTTATGCCCTATTCTGCAAGGGCAGCAACAAAGTCCCCCAGGGTGCTAGTCTCCAACAGCCCCGGGGGAAAACCATCAATGTAAGTTACACCAGCATATAGCTGGTGTAACTATACTGACGACCCCGGAGGTTGCCTGTATGTACAGTCTGCCCATCCCCCAATGGTATGCCACCTTCCCCTCCAACACTGCCCTGACCCCAAACAATACAAAAAGCCCCGCAGAGCTAGATCTGCCCCCCAATGCCCCAACGCAGTAACAGCATAGGAATGCCCCATAGAGCTATCCATGCCCCCCATACCACAAAGCCCCACAGGGCTGCAGTATGCCCCCAACCCCCAGTACTTGCAATATAGCCCCACAGGGCTACTGCATGCCCCTGACCACCAGTACTTGAACAATAAACCCACAGGGCTACACACGGCCCCTACAAGCCCCGATGCCAGCTGCACACAAATGGCACTTCACTGTCCTGTACACATATCACAAACTAGACAGATCCTTAGCCGTAATCCCTGGTGATCTAGTGGCCCCCCACCTGGCATTGCCAGACCACCCTGCACCTCCCACCCAACCAGCAACTGGTACAGACCCTCCCCTCACCACCACAATCAGCTGCCAACTGAGCTCAGTCTGAGCATGTACTGTATATACAGACTGAGCTCAGCCGGCAGCTGGCTGTGGTGGTGACAGAGGGTCTGTGCCAGTTGCCGGCTGGGTAGGGGAGATGCAGAGTGGTCTGGCAATGCTGGGTGGGGGACCACTAGACTGCCAGGGACCTGGATGCACCTTACAACTTGTGAGATGCAGGAGCGGTGGATTGGGGATCGGGCATTGAGGGCATGCTTAGCACTGCTGTGCAGTGCCTTGACTGTCACGGGCTTGGGGCATGGGGGGCATATATGTCCTTCGGGTCTGGGACTGTGGCTTGCAACCATCCCGTCAGATACACCCTTTGTTTAGCGTACCTGTGAGAGTGTCGCATCTCACAGGACTTAGCTATGGGGACCCTGCCCCTTCCAGAATCTGGTGCAGGGTCCCTGGCATAATGGGGAATGGTGCAAGTTGCCTTTGGCGGCCACTTGTGCCATACTTGTAGAATCAGGCCCTTTGATTTTATCTGTCTTTTATCTATCTATCTTAAGTGAAGATGTGAAATTGAGAAAGACACGAAGAAGGGGAAGATGGAGAACAGCAAGCTATAGAATGTGAATTTTTTTTCATACCTCCCTAACATACAGAGAACCACTAGTGGTGATGCAAGAGACTGAGAAGCTGTCCCTGGTGATGCCTTCCAGAAACTAAAACAATTAGATGTTTTTGGTGCAGTATTAACCCCTGCTAAGCAATTTATATCACAGATTGTAGTGAGAAAGAAATAATGTGACCTACTGGAATTGAACCCAGGCCCCCGGAATACTGTCTTGGTGCTCTAACCACTGAGCTCCTGGCTCACATGGTTGGACCCGAGGTTCCTGGACACACATCCTTTCTCTGGTATTGCATATGCTGCAACTAGGAGCAATTAGGATGACAATTAGATGTTTTGGTGCAATATTAGCCACTGCTAAGCAATTTAAAATCAAAATTGTAGTGAGAAAGAAATAATGCGACCTACTGAGAATTGAACCAGGCCCCACAGGCTGGCAGTATGAGTTTGGTACATCCAGCAGACCTGGGTTTGATTCCCACAACCTCCACTTGCATACTGTGTGACTCTGAGCAAGTCACTTAACTTCCTCAGTGCTTCCAGGTCACCCCTGAAAACAGACATGTGTGACTAGTTGGCCTTACCCTGTTACCAAAGACTAAAATAAAAAAAATTGTTCTCACTACAGTTTGTGAGAAACCAAAACATTTTTTCTCAGAAAGATGGAGTTTCCGGTCCTGTAACCTGATGAGATAAAAGCATCCACAGATACACACCTAAGACCATGAAAGTCCAGTACTGAAATATAAGTATTTCTCCATAGTAATGAGGCAGGGAGGCACATAAAGACTAGTGTCTTGCTTACAGTTACATGATAACTATGGCGCTGCTATCGAACAAGTGCAACAATTTAAATACGTTGGGGTGACTTGATCCTGGGCTTACCATTTCTGCTCAGGTGAGATTAGTTAGCTGGGCTATTACCCAGAAGTTGGGCATTCTTTACAAATTAAAAAGTTTTTCCTATTTGGAAATTTGAAAGCCATTACTATTGGTTTCCTCTTCTCACATTTTGACTGTGTCTATATTTTAACTTGGGTTGTAAGGAATGCAATATTCTTTCTATTGCTAACAACATTTGTCACTTTCGTTTGGCAGCCACTGTCCAAACTCATCACTGTGCTCTATATCTAAGCAATAAGGCATGACCAGGGGTTATGTTAATGGTCTGTTAATCACCCTCTAGGGGTGTAATGTGGCATGAGGCATAGCCGAGTGCTACATTTAGTTATCTTATTTAGTTTTTGTGGACCGGGTAGGTGCCATAGCCGCAAAAGTGACTATTTTCAGATATGACCCAGAAGGTTACAAACAGTTAAACAGTCAGACAATTCATACAGATATTTTACAGAACTACAACAAACAAGAGAGATATGCTAGCAATGTTACAGGCATAATAGTAATGGTATGAGCTGAAAACAGAAGAAAATACACATAGTTTGAAAACTAAAATCATTAGGTATAAGTGTGGTATTTCACTCTCCAAAGAAAGTGCTGTGCAGAACAGTTGCCAAATCCAATGAGAGGGGTCACAGTGAGCTAAGCAGAGCAGTGTGGGCAGTCTATGGAGGGTTGAAAAAGGTGCACTGGGCACGTTTGACAAGAAGGGCACGGTGCAGTTTTTTGAAAACAGCATGACTGGGTGCTGAACAAACATCAAGTGGTAAGGAGTTCCAATAAATTGGGGCCATGCATGAGAAAGCTGTTGTTCCTTTCAAGGTTCTACACCTAGGGGTGTGTAGTAGGGAGAGTTCAGTTGAGTGGAGACTATAGAAGGGGGACTGTGGAACTAGCATAGCGGCAAGCTGGATCTTATGATATTGTCCAGCAGAGTCCCAAGGGCAAGAAGTCAATGGATGGATGGAGAAGACCAGTTAAGGTCTGCGTATAGCAAGCAATGGTGTTTCAGATGTGGTGAAGCCAAGGCATAGCGACAGATGCTATTGTATGTAGGGTCCCATTTGTTAAGGGTGCTCTTAGAAACATTAATGTAGGTGACAGCACCATACACAAGCGAAGGGAGATGGCTTCCCCTAGCAATAGCCAGCTTAGCTGAGGGAGTAAGCATCAGACTTGTTCTGTAGGCAATTCCAAACTTAGTATTTGCAGACTTACAAGTAGCCATGATGAGCTGTTCAAAGCTAAGAGTTTCATCAAGCAGGACACCTAGATAACTGAACGAGGTTACTGTCATAAGAGATGGGCCATTAGCCCAGGAGATATTAAATAAACTACGGTTTGTGTTAAGTTTGGCAGGGGATTCAAAGAGCATGCCCTGTGTTTTGCTTATGTTGAGGACAAGCCTATGTTTATGGATCCAGTCTTGTATAGTACGTGCCCCTAGAGGGTGATTAACTGACCATTAACATAATCACTGGGAGTGCCTTATTGCTATTATAACAAAAATGTTTTTTTAAATAGTGTTAAACCTTGTTCAGCATATGATCAGGCTGTACATGTATGTTAATCAAAGATTAATTTAGGGCTGATAGAATTCTTGCAGCCAGTCAGAAAACTTTATTTCTCAGACCCTTTTTATAATCCCAAATTGGATGGTTAACTCCAGATTCTAGGATTTTATACTGTTTCAGGTGTACGATTTTTTTAAGTCTGTTTTTCCAAGTACTTCTTTCCCTTCGCCTGACTCTGTCTCCACAACATCTGTTTCCTCTAATTTAAGGTCAGCCAAGGGCGCGGTATTAAGCACTATTGCTTGCATAACCAAATCGGGTTCCTGGACCTTTCCCATAGCAGCACCTTTATATTGGAACTGTTTAATTACAGTACTTCGGTCTTCTGTTTCTTTGCATAGTTTTAAATCCAATCTTTAACCATTTCTGCTGGATCAGGTTGCTTGTAATTGTTTTAGTTAACTGTTGTTGTAATTTATTGTCTAAATTATATTTTTTGTACTGTATTCCCAGGTTGAACCCGAAAAAGGACCCTTAGGTCCAGTGTCCCTACCCTGTTAACAAATGCAATGAAATAAATAAATAATATTAATAAATGGGAATATACTCAGAAATGTTTAAAAGATTATCTATACTTTTGAAAGAGTGAGTAAATTATGTTATCTAAAACAAAAGAAATGTTTTACTGTCTGTAATAGGGATGTGCAGAGGTCAAATACCACAAATAGTATGTCTCCTGCATATTTTTGGGAGCCTTCCTGGATAGGGAACTATTTGTTCAAATTTCAAATTCAGGTTTATTTAATCAGGAAAGCTCCATTGAACAACCTCATTTACAAGGAGGTCCTGCCACAGGCAAAACAATACAACATATACATAATACAAAACAATATTCTAGTAGGTATACAATACAAAATCAAAATGTGAAAAGAAAATAACAGCTTGACAATTACATACACTTATATGATATAGGACAGTAATTCACAGCTAGCAGGGCAGGGGCTAAAAGTAGTAAGTGCACAGTGATGACAAGGTAAATAGGTAGGGTAGTCCCAGAAATAATAGATAAGTGCTTAGTACTTAGAAGGAGTAGTATAGATAGCCCAGCAGCCATGCTAACTGGAAAGGCAGAGATAGTCCTCCTTGAGGGAACTACTTATTAGGGATTTAACAACATTCAGGGATATATAATCAAAGAGCCTAAGTGTGATTTGGAGTTTATTCCAGACAGAAGGTATAGCATAGCTAATGGCAGCTTTTCCAAAGCGGGTACAGAATTTGGGTGTATCTAATAAAACAATGGAGTTTTTTTCTGAGTGAATAGCAACTATGACAGTGGTGGAATAGGGATAAATAAACAGGGAGAGTTTCTTCAACATAGCTTTATATGCCCAGATACAATTATGTACCAACCTTCTTGTAGCAAGAGATGTCCAACCCACTGCAGAATAAAGTGAGCAATGAAGATGTGTCCTGGAGGGAGCATTTAATATAAAATTAATGGCTCGATGATAGAGAACATCCAGCTCATGAAAGTAGGAGGCTGGGCAGTCAGTATATGGAATGTCTGCATAGGCCAGGAGAGGGAGGGAGGGAGGAAGGTGGCTTGGACTAATCTTTTCCTGATGACAATAGGGAAAAGGGATTTATTTCTGTGAAAAAACAGTCTAGCTTTTAATTTTTTAGTAAGTTTTTCAACATGAGCAGTAAAAGCTAGGTGGCTATCTAGCCAGAGGCCTAGATACTTGAATTGAGGTAGGTTCCAAAGTGTCCTGCCTTGGTAATGAGGATGGGGAGAGTGTCTTTGCAAAGTAGATGGCCTTTGTCTTATTTGTGTTTAGCAGAAGTTTTGATCTTAAAAGGTTATGCTGCAACTGATTGAAATCAGACTGAAGTTCAATGCAAACATATTTTTTTGCAATTAATTTGTTTATTGACTTTTACAAAGACAAAAAAATCATAGTATTACAGCATCGGGAATAGTAAGATACAGAATGAGTAAAGCGATAAAAATATGTTCTGTGATCAATGCCATATAGTAAGAAATTAAAGGTAAAGTATGAATTGCAGTTGCACCTATGTCAGAATAAATCAAGCATTTTTCAATGCCGAATGTTGTCTCGCTGACATTGGTAGTGCAGGAGTTAGGGACGCATAATAGGAATTGCAGTGAAGTACTGAACTGAAGCCAATGCCACCCTCACCCTGCAGAGACTGGCAGGTGTTGGGGCGTGCCTTTGGGTCGTCAGCTATAATGCTTTTGCCATTACCTCACCCTACCCTGCAGACATTGACAAGTGTCGTGGCATGCTTTGGGGTCATTGGGCCTTATACTTACACCATTCCATAAGGAAATACATTGAGGTGGGTGCAGTATAGGAGAATGGGGTGAACTTTAGGGCCAAACACTCCAAGGCAGACCTCAATGCCTATCACTGGCTGCAGGATGGGGGTGGGTGGAGGGGTGGAATGGTGTGAGCATTACAGCCAATAATCCCAAGTCACACCCCTGACGCCTGTCAGTCTCTACAGGGTGGGGAACTACAGTTGGAAACCCTAACACCATAGGCGTTTGTTGGTATTTTCACTCCAAATTTTCAACATCGGCTTTTTGTGACACCACCTCATAAAGAGTGGCACTATCAGTTTGTTAGCTGAAAGGTAGTTTTGCACAGAAGCTATGCCATTTGGTGAAACAGGGACGAAAACACATTTTGGACAGGATGAGAAAAATGACAACTGTATTGTTCATGAGGAAGTGTAAAACAATTGCAATGTTCAAAATCTGGAGTTAAAATATGAAAAATTGGTAAAGTCATGAGCATGCACAGAAACAGCATAACACATGTCCATAACCCAGTTATTTTCAGATGTTTAACCACGTTTTCAAAATAGGCATTTTGGGACCTCCCCTCATGAACAGTGGCACTGTGATTTTGTTAATTTGTCCCAAAAGTTGATTTCCCACAGCAACCATGCCATTGTGCGCCATAGGTGCGAAAACACATTTTGGGCAGGATGTGAAAAATGTCAGCTGTACTGTTCATAAGGAGGTGTGAAAAAATACAAGCTTAGAAAATCTGGCATGAAAGTACTGCACATTTGTGAAGTTACAAGGGTGCATGGAAACTGCGCAATGCACACTTGTAACACAGTCATTTTATAGATGTTCATCACCAAATTTTCAACATAGGTTTTTAAGGACCTCTGCTCATGAACAGTGCCACCGTCATTTCCTCAAACTGTCTGGAAAACTGATTTCATGCAGGGACCGCGCTATTGTGTGCCGGACATGCAAAAACACATTTTGGCCAGGATATGTGAAATGACAGCTGTACTGTTCATAAGGAGGTATGGGAAAATGGCAATTTTGAAAATCTGGAGTGAAAATATTACAAATTAATGAAGTTATGAGCGTGCGTGGAAACTGCTCAATGCACACTCGTAAAACAGCCATTATTTGGATGTTTTCCCACCAAATTTGCACCATAGGCTTTTTGAGAGCCCCTCTCATGAAGAGTGGCATTTCTCATTTCGTTAATCAGTCCTGAAAGATGATTCCACACAGTGACCATGAAATCCCCTTTTGGGATGAATAACACCATGACAGTGACTGAATTCATGAGGAGAGGTCCCAATAACCCCATGTTGAAAATTTGGTGTCAAAATTTCCAAAAATGGCCGAGATATGCACCAAAGTTGAAAAAAACTATTTATGCCATTATTCAGCTTACCAGCATTTCTTCAGTTTGCTGTCGGCTTTGAAGAGTGCAGACATGTTCCCAGTCCACTGAAGATCATTGCGCCATGCTCCAGAGGTAAGTATGGGGTGGGGGGTGGGGAGGCAGGGCATGCAGAGGGTGGGCACGCGGTGGGGGAGGGGGCAGGGAGACCACGAGGGACTGTTTTCTTCTTTCACAGGTTTAAAAAAAAAATGCAGGATGGTTTTTCTTTCTATGGGGATTTGGCACACTGGAGTGAGCTCCCAGTGTACCACCTAAGTGTTTTTTTTGGCTGGGGATGCTGTAGCCAATGGGGGATTGGGCACCCCCGTCAGCACATACCGAAGGGGGGGACAAGAGTTGAGGGGGACTGGGCACCCCCCTTGGCACACAATAAAAGCGAAGGGGGATGTTATGCCAATGGGAGTGGCTCCCCATTGGCAAAATAAACAGGAAGGGGGACTGGAAGCCAATGAGTTGGGCCCCATCAGAAAAGAAAGACTGTTTGAGGCACATGATGCCAAGGGGGATTGGGCACCCCCTCGGCATACATTGTAAATGGGAGGATGGTCACTATGCCGATGGGGAGTGGGCTCCCTGTAGGCAAAAGAAGTACATCAGGGCACTCTGCAGGCACTGTCACCAGGCACGTCAGGAGGGTGTGTTATTGTACCACTGCATTATTGCAGTGGACCTTTTCTTAGATCTGGTGGCCACCTGACATATGCCAGTTGTCAGCGCCTGCAGCTGCCTTACTAGGGAATGAGGGACACACCTTCTGATATGTGCCCTGCATTCACCCACAGTGACTGCACCTCCAAATCTGCTACTAGTGCAATATGTTGGCTGGCGCGCACGCACGAGCCAACATAAAAAAGATCACATACAGTTGTTATACACAGAACATTGCATATCACCATGCTATGTAATACTAGAGAGAAAACTAAAATATACTGTAACAGTTTCAACAAGCTTTAAACAGCAGAGAGATACAATAAGAAAGAATTAAACAATGATACATAATAAAATGGTAAAGTGATGGTTTATAGAGCCCACTAATCCACTAAGTCAGACAGATTTTAAATAGTCTACATAATCCTGCCAACAGAGTTTGTACTCATTCAGTTGGTCTAAGGCAAGGTATGAAAGGCGTTCCAGAGATGCAGTTTGAGTTAAGTTGTTAAGCATGTCTGCAATATCAGGTATTGTAGGTGATTTCCAATACATTAAAATTAGGCATTTAACTTGCATAAAAAATATATTTAACCATCTATGTTGGTATTTAGAAAGCATATTGTCATTCTGATTTACAATTCCCAGTTAGAAATATTGTGACCCATAATTTTAGATGCAAGATGGACTGCCATAATATAAAGACAGGTTTACATAACCATAAAATATGTAATAAATCACCACCTGGAGAATTACAACACCATTAGTGATCATTTGGTATTAGTCCAAAATGGTAAAGCATTGATGGGGTTCAATACCAAAGGTGGAGAATTTTAAATTGGATAAGCATACTGCACACAGCCTTAAAAGTACTGAGACAAAAAGTCCAACATTTGTTCCATTGCGTGTCAGTTATAGTATATTGTAAAGCTGCACTCCATTTGGTTTTAGCTGCATGGGATTGGTCTGTTGGTTGTCTCTGATAACTTTATATATTTTACTAACTAGACCAGACGTGACACCATTCCATGACGTGAAAGAAGTATCAATAGAGGGTTGTCTAAATGATTTTTGTAATAAAGTTGACAATGCACAGCAAAGTTGTAAAAACTTCCAAAGCTCATGCCTGGGTATGCCCCATGTAGTTTGTAAGTCAGTAAGGCAGTTCAGGGTAAGAGAGTTATTAATTAAGGTATCCCCCAGGAAGTATACTCCTCTATTCTTCCAAGAATGGCAGAACAACGGGTGGCCATCGAGGATGATATGACGATTTCCCCAAACAGGAGTGTAGAAAGTAGGGGTAGGGTTGGATTTTAGCCATTTATGCAGTTTAAACCAATAGTAAACTGATGAGGTAATATTGTGATGTTTCCTTGGTTTGGAGGTTAGGGTATTATAAATAAAAGTGGTAGGGATATTACTCAGAGTCAATAATGATTCCATATCCACCCATAAAGGGGTTTTTGAATTTGGTTTAGTGAACCATCTAATAGTTTGAGAGGCTCAAAAGGCACATAAGTAAGCTAAGAACTAGGGAAAATTAAAACCACCTCTGGACCAATGGGATCGACGTTTATTATGACTAAACCTTGGGATACGATCTTCCCAAATAAAGTCACCTATTAATTTATCTATTTTAGTCAGAAAAGGGAGGAGTAAGATTAGAGGAATATTGGCAAAAAGGTAAAGTATTTTTGATGGTATGGATAATTTAGTAGTGGCTATCTTAAAAAAGAAAGATAAATTTAGGAGTTTCCATATATCAAAAGTCGTTTTAATGTCTGATAACAGAGGGGTGAGGTTCGCTTCCCAGAGCCTGTCCAAATTCGGTAAAATCTTAATGCCTAAATATGTAATACCTTGTGGGGCCCAACAAAATCCTAGAGGGTTATTCATGTTAGGTTTACAGAAGGTATTCAAAGGTTGCACTTCAGATTTTCTGTAATTTACTACTAACCCGTAAAGTTCAGTAAAGTTGTTAAGTAATTTAACAAGGGGGTAAGTAGCAGATTCTAAATTTTCTAAAAGGATTAGTAGATCATTGGCATAAGACAATGAGGTATATTGTGAGCCACCATTAGAGATGCCTCTTATATCACTGGTTTGTTGGAGGGTAGCCGTCAAGGGTTCAAGAGCTAGAATAAATAGGGACGGGGATAAAGGTCAACCTTGTCTGGTGCCTTTGACAAGGTGGAATACATAGATACATAGATACACAGACAGTGTTGGCAGATAAAGGCCTATGGCCCACCCAGTCTGCCCATTTGAGCTTGTCAGTTCAGTTTGTTTTCCTAGAAGTCTGTTGGCCCTTACCCCTGACCTCCAGAATTCCTTTATGTCTATCCCATGCATTCTTAAATCCTGTGATTGTTTCAGCCCCCACCACTTCCTCTGGCAGGGTGTTCCACTTGTCCACCACCCATTCTGTGAAGAAATTCTTTCTCATGTTTCCTCTGAATCGTCCTCCCTCCAACTTCATCCCAAGCCCTCTAGTCCTGGAACATCTTTTCACTTAAAATAGTGTTTTCCTGCACCCTGTTCCTCCTGTAAGATACTTGTATGTCTCTATCATATCCCTCTCTCCTCCTCTCCTCCATTCCTTCAACCTGTCTTCATAGGACTTGTGATGCAATCCATGCACCATCTTTGTTGCCATCCTCTGAACCTTCTCTACCCTGTCTATGTCCTTACGTAGGGATGGTCTCCAGAACTGTACACTGTACCCAGATGGGGCCTCACTAGTGTCTTGTATAGCGGAATTATGACCTCCCATTTCCTGCTGGTGATGCCTCCTCTACATCCCAGCATCCTATTTGCTTTACCTGCTGCCTTGTCACACTGTTTCTCATCTTGAGGTCATCAGAGATGACAATCCCAAGATCCTTTCCTGCTTGGTGCATGCTATATCCTCACCCCCAACTGATATATTGTGCCAGGGTTTTGTGCCCCATATGCATTATCTTGCACTTCTTTACATTGAATTTCAACTACAAACCCTGACCATTCTTCAAGTTTCTGCAGGTCACTTCTCATTCTGTCTACACCCTCTGGTGTGTCTACTCTGTTACAGAGCTTTATGTCATCAGCTAACAGTGAAATTCTGCCTTTTAGGTCCCACGAATGTCACTCATGAAGATGTTGAATAGGACCCGTCCCAGCACTGATCCCTGTGGTACCCCACTGGTCACTCTTCCCTCTGTGGAGTGACAGCCATTTACCACCACCCTCTGTGTCCTGCCACCCCGCCAGTTACCTACCCACCACACTACTGTCCGCCCACACCCATATTCCCCAGTTTGTGTAATAGTCTTCTATGTGGCACAGTCAAAGGCCTTGCTGAAGTCCAGATAGGCCATGTCCACTGCCCTCCCTGATCAACCTCCCTAGTCACCCAGTCAAAAATTCAATGAGGTTGGTCTGACATGACCTCCCCTGGTGAAACCGTGCTGCCTTGGGTCCTGTAGTCCATTGACAACCAGATGTTCCACCAATCTCCTTCAGTAGTGCTTCCATGATCTTCCCCACTACCGAGGTGGGAGGCTGACTGGTCTGTAGTTCCCTGCTTTCTTTTGTTCCCACTTTTGTATAAGGGACTACATCTGCTGTCCTCCAGTCTTTGGGTACCTCCCTGTTTCAGTGATCGCTAAACAGGATAGCCAGAGGTTCAGCCACCACCTCTCTTAGTTCTTTAAGGACCCTGGGTGCACCCCATCTGGCCCCATTGCTTTATCAACTCTTATTACTTCCAGTTCCTTCAGGACCCTTTCTGTAAAGGGACTTGTGTCCATTCTGCACCATTCTCACCCTTGTACTCCCTTCAGACCCATTACCCTCCTCTTCTCAGTAAGACTGAGCAGAAATACCTGTTCAATATGTCAGCTTTACTGTTGTCATCCTCCATGTGGCCCCCATCCTCCCCTTCAGTCTCACCATCCCCTCCTTTGTCTTTCTTTTTTCACTCATGTACCTGTAAAGGTTTTATCCCCTCTACCCACTGATTTTGCAATGTGCTTCTGTCTGAACTTTGGCTTCCTAACTGACCTCCCTGAGTCCTTTGCTTCTCCTGGTACTTCTCCTATCCCCTTCTGCCTGTGTCTTTGTATTGCCTGAATGCAATCTTTTGCTTTCACTTTCTTTGCTACCTCTTTGAAAACCATAATGGTCTCTCTTCCTTTCCTCTTGCTAACCTGCTTAATGCATAATTCTGTTGTTCTTGTAATCCCATTTTAAATACTGCCCACTGTTCCTCAACCCCTGATTCCTGTCCCATTCCCCTTAATGCCTCTTTCAAGTATCTCCCCATTTTCCCAAAGTCTGCCCCCCTAAAATCCAGGATACGTGTTTTTGTGTGGTTTGGTTCTACTCTTTCTGTGATTTCAAACCACAATGACTGGTGGTCACTGTTTCCCAGGTGCTCCGCCACTGTTACCCCCATCACACTGTCCCTGTTTGTGAGCACAAGGTCCAGTATTGCCTTCTGCCGAGTTGGTTCCATGACCAGTTGCTTGAGGAAGGCACCTGAAGGAGTCCAGGATAAATCTGCTCCTAGTTGATGCTGCTGCTGGGATGCTCCAGTCCATGTCTGGAATATTGAAGTCTCCAACCAGTACTACCTCACTCTTGTCTGCCATCCTTTGGATGGCTAGCATCAGCTCCCTATCTGTTTCTTCCTCCTGGGCTGGTGGTCTATAGACCACACCTGTGCGGTTGGCTGTCCCCATTTTCCTTTCCAGCTTAACCCACAGTATCTCTCCCCCATTTTGTTCCTCCTGGATCTCTGTGGCCCTTATGTCATTTTTCACATACAGTGCCACTCCTCCTCCCTTCCTGCCTGCTCTGTCTCTTCTGAATATGTTGTAGCCAGGTATGGCCATCTCCCAGTCATTGTTATCATTACACCAGGTTTCAGTGATGGCCACTGTGTCCAGGTATGACTCTACCATGACAGCCTCCAGATCTTCGATCTTGTTGCTAAGGCTCCTGGCATTTGCACACATGGCTTTCCATGATATGACCTCCCTAGACTGTTTCACTGTTCTACTCCAGCCCCTTCCTTGGTTGTCATTTATCCCTGGTTCTCCTTGCTGTCTGCCCTTCTGCTGAATTTTGCCCCTTTTCTGCTTATCCACCTCTTGGGAACTAATCTCCATCTTTTGTACACTGCTTTGCAGAGATAGCCACTCCTCTGGTTCACTGGTTCCAGTGCTAGCTGTGGGGGGTGAGCAAGTAGGTACCCTCCTTGCTGGCCTGCCACCCCCCTTTGCTAGGTTAAATGCTTGTCAATGTAGCTTTTAAACTTATCATTGAGTGTTTGGATTCCCCTCCAGGATGGATGCAGGCCATCAGGCTTGAACAAACCTCCATCCCTCCAAGTGGGTCCCCAGTCACCAATGAATCCAAACCTTCCTCACAGCACCAGTTCTTCAACCATGAGTTAAAGTTCCTGGTGCATGCACTCTATGCTCTCCCTTGCCTCTCACAGGTAGTACTTCTGAGAAAGTGACAGGAGTAGCTACTTGCTTGAGACCCTTCCCCAGTTTCCTAAACTCTTCCTGAACTTCCTTTGGCTCCCAATTTGCCAGGTCATTAGTACCTAGGTGGATAATAACATCCAGCTCACCCTTCCGTCTTGCCTTCCCAGTGATCCCCAGGATCTTCCTTCCATCCCTCCATGCCGTGGCACCTGGTAGGCACCTCACCTCCCTGGCCTCCCCCTCCTGTGTTCCTAGCTGGATCCCTCTTATGATGGAGTCCCCTACCAGGATTCGCTTCCTCCTCCTCTGGGGTCCACTGCTTTCCCGCTGAGGTCACCTCCTCAGCTAACCTCCACATCCTTTCCTTCCACTTCTCTGGGTACCTCTATTTGGTTGTCCTCATTTGCCAGTGTGGCATATGAGTTCTTGAGTGGAATAGGATCTGGGATGTGCATCTGTCTGACTGCTCTAACCCTCCCTGAGCCCACTGTCATCCAAGTGCTCCTCGTTCTCGGCATCCTTTGAGGCAGTTGCATTGGACTGGGTGGTCCCTGGATGGGGTGATGGTACTCCTGATCCAGTTTACTTCCGCTCTGAGTCTGGCTACCTCATCCCACAGTCCAGAGAGATGCATGCAGATAGGGCAGCACCTCAGTGTCCAGAAGGTCTGCCTGAATATGGCTGCCCACAGCCACTGCATTGCACCACTCCACATTATACTGCAATTCCTACTTATCTGCTACTGAAGCTCTCCTAGTTCCCTTTTATTAATTTACTGTACTAAAAATCCTGCCACTGATCCTCAGATAATTTTTTTTTAAAGAAAAGAAACCAATAAATAAATAAATGAGTCAAAACACTTGTCGTGCTGAGGGTGGGCTTCTTCCCTTATGCCCTCCTACTTCACACCCCTTACTATTCCCTGTCTTTAGCTCCTGTCAATCAGATTTAACAGGGCATATAATTAAGAGTTGGGGGAAGGGGAGGGGGGGCGAAAATTTGCAGCAATTAAAGACAGCACAGAATTACACCACCACTATATTTTAAATTTTCAATAGCCCAAAAACAATTATAAGTAAAGACAACAAAGAAAGTATAGTGTCACTAAAAGCCCACAATCTAAGTTTCAAAGAAAAATAGCAATTACCAGTTACTCTAAAGCACTGAATTGAATATGTTTCCTTCCTTACCCTTCTGGCTTCTTCTGAGAAGATGAACCTCTGTTTGCTACTTTAACTCTGACTAAGCCCCACCTCCAGTTATCACGTAGCTGAGGTCAGAGGCCAGACAATTAACACCCTTTCACCCAACTACAGGGCAGTCAGACTAGCCAAGATAAAATTTGCAGCAATTAAAGACAGCACAGAATTACACCACCACTATGTTTTAAATTTTCAACAGCCCAAAAACAATTATAAGTAAAGACAACAAAGAAAGTATAGTGTCACTAAAAGCCCACAATCTAAGTTTAAAAGAAAAATAGCAATTACCAGTTACTCTAAAGCACTGAATTGAATATGTTTCCTTCCTTACCTTTCTGGCTTCTTCTCAATATTCAATGGAAGATAGCGTGGAATTGGTGAGGATCTTTGCAGAAAGGAGGGTGTAAAGTAATTTAATCCAAGAGCAAAATCAGTCACTGATACCCAAGTGTGATAAAACCTGATATGGAAAGTTCCAATTTTAGAATCAAAAGTTTTTTCAAAATCAACGGCAATAGCTGCCGCAGGGGATTTAAGAGTTTTGGCTTTATACATGAGATTAAATAAAGAATGTAGGTGGTCTGAACCAACCCTTCCTTTAACAAAACCTGTCTGAGATCTATGAACTAATTTGGAAATGAGGAGTTCCAAATGTAGCGTTAGGAATTTAGCAAATATTTTGCCATCAGTATTAAGTAAGGAACTGGTGAGGTAGTTGGATGGCAAAGAAACATCTTTACATAGATACATAGACAGTGTCAGCAGATAAGGGCCTATGGCCCACCCAGTCTGCCCATTTGAGCTTGTAAGTTCAGTTTGTTTTCCTAGAAGTCTGTTGGCCCTAACCCCTGACCTCCAGAATTCCTTTATGTCTATCCCATGCATTCTTAAATCCTGTGATTGTTTCAGCCCCCACCACTTCCTCTGGCAGGGTGTTCCACTTGTCCACCACCCATTCTGTGAAGAAATTCTTCCTCACGTTTCCTCTGAATCGTCCTCCCTCCAACTTCATCCCATGCCCTCTAGTCCTGGAACATCTTTCACTTAAAAATAGTGTTTTCCTGCACCCTGTTCCTCCCTGTAAGATACTTGTATGTCTCTATCATATCCCTCTCTCCCTCTCTCCTCCAGGGTACATGTTCAGTTCCTTCAACCTGTCTTCATAGGACTTGTGATGCAACCCATGCACCATCTTTTGTTGCCTCCTCTGAACCTTCTCTACCCTGTCTATGTCCTTACGTAGGTAAGGTCTCCAGAACTGTACACTGTACTCCAGGTGGGGCCTCACTGGCGTCTTGTAGCGGAATTATGACCTCCTTTTCTGCTGGTGATGCCCCTGCCTATACATCCCAGCATCCTATTTGCTTTACCTGCTGCCTTGTCACACTGTTTCCTACCTTGAGGTCATCAGAGATGATAACCCCAAGATCCCTTTCCTGCTTGGTGCATGCTATATCCTCACCCCCAACTGATATATTGTGCCAGGGTTTTTGTGCCCCATATGCATTATCTTGCACTTCTTTGCATTGAATTTCAACTGCCAAACCCTGACCATTCTTCAAGTTTCTGCAGGTCGCTTCTCATTCTGTCTGCACACCTCTGTGTGTCTACTCTGATACAGAGCTTTGTGTCATCAGCGAACAGTGAAATTCTGCCTTCTAGGTCCTGCACAATGTCACTGATGAAGATGTTGAATAGGACCGGTCCCAGCACTGATCCCTGTGGTAACCCACTGGTCACTCTTCCCTCTGTGGAGTGACAGCCATTTACCACCACCCTCTGTGTCCTGCCACCCAGCCAGTTACCTACCCACCACACTACTGTCCTGCCCACACCCATATTCCCCAGTTTGTGTAATAGTCTTCTATGTGGCACAGTGTCAAAGGCCTTGCTGAAGTCCAGATAGGCCATGTCCACACCTCCCGATCCACCTCCCTAGTCACCCAGTCAAAAATTCAATGAGGTTGGTCTGACATGACCTCCCTGGTGAAACCATGCTGCCTTGGGTCCTGTAGTCCATTGACAACCAGATGTTCCACCAATCTCTCCTTCAGTAGTGCTTCCATGATCTTCCCCACTACCGAGGTGAGGCTGACTGGTCTGTAGTTCCCGCTTCCTTTTGTTCCCACTTTTGTATAAGGGGACTACATCTGCTGTCCTCCAGTCTTTGGATACCTCCCCTGTTTCCAGTGATCGGCTAAACAGGATAGCCAGAGGTTCAGCCACCACCTCTCTTAGTTCTTTAAGACCCTGGGTGCACCCCACCTGGCCCCATTGCTTTATCTACTCTTATTACTTCCAGTTCCTTCAGGACCCTTTCTCGTATAAAGGGACTTGTGTCCATTTCTGCACCATTCTCACCCCTTGTACTCCCTTCAGACCCATTACCCTCCTCTTCCTCAGTAAAGACTGAGCAGAAATACCTGTTCAATATGTCAGCTTTACTGTTGTCATCCTCCACGTGGTCCCCATCCTCCCCCTTCAGTCTCACTATCCCTCCCTTTGTCTTTCTTTTTTCACTTATGTACCTGTAAAAGGTTTTGTCCCCTCTACCCACTGATTTTGCAATGTGCTCTTCTGTCTGAGCTTTGGCTTCCCTAACTGACCTCCCTGAGTCCCTTTGCTTCTCCTGGTACTTCTCCCTATCCCCTTCTGCCTGTGTCTTTTTGTATTGCCTGAATGCAATTTTTTTGGCTTTCACTTTTGCTACCTTTTGAAAACCATAATGGCCTCCTTCATTTTCTCTCTTGCTAACCTGCTTAATGCATAATTCTGTTGTTCTTGTAATCCCCATTTTAATATGCCCACTGTTCCTCAACCCTGATTCCTGTCCCATTCCCTTAATGCCTCTTTCAAGTATCTCCCATTTTCCCAAAGTCTGCCCCCCTAAAATCCAGGATACGTGTTTTTGTGTGGTTTGGTTCTACTCTTTCTGTGATTTCAAACCACAATGACTGGTGGTCACTGTTTCCCAGGTGCTCCCCCACTGTTACCCCCATCACACTGTCCCTGTTTGTGAGCACAAGGTCCAGTATTGCCTTCTGCTGAGTTGGTTCCATGACCAGTTGCTTGAGGAAGGCACCCTGAAGGGAGTCCAGGATAAATCTGCTCCTAGTTGATGCTGCTGCTGGGATGCTCCACTCCACGTCTGGAATATTGAAGTCTCCAACCAGTACTACCTCACCCTTGTCTGCCATCCTTTGGATGGCTAGCATCAGCTCCCTATCTGTTTCTTCCTCCTGTGCTAAGGTCTTTATCCTTTTTTTGGAAGCACTGTAATAATTGCTTCTGTCATATTTGAATGCAATTTGCTGAGATAGGTGGATTCTTGAAACACTTTACATAGTGAAGGGCAAAGTAGATCAGCTAGGGATTTATAGAAATCTGCAGGGAAACCATTTCCTCCCGGAGTCTTGCCAGATTTGAAAGATGATAATGCATTATGGATCTATTGTACTGTGAAAGGTTTGTCTAATATTTTTTTTTCATGTTTGGAAAGGTGGGGAAGTGTTATTTTCTCCAGAAAATTATTTTGAATTAGAGTAGGTTGTGGAGGGGGTGGAGGCGAACATAATTTTTTATAAAATTACATCATGATATTATTTATAGAAGGGTTGTCAGTGTGTATTTGACTCAAATTATCCTTTAAGCCAGCTATATATCATTCCATCTCTTGGGATTTTAGGCAATAAGCTAATATTTTGCCACCTCTATCACCCCCTTCACAGTATTTATGTTTTAGCTTAAACAAAGCTATTTCTGTCTTACAAGAAATAAGTTAATTAATGTGCATACATAATTGCAATATCTCTGAATGAAGAGGAGAATTGGGATTGGGGTATGGAGTAGCAATATATTGAACTTCTTTAGTTTTAAGTTGTTTTTCCATAGTATTGAGTTGTTGTTCTCTCAATTTCTTCTGGTGGGCAGCATAACTTACAATTTTTCCATGAATTGTGGCCTTGAGTGCTTCCTAAGTTATACCCATGGAAGTATCTGAGGGATTGTTATGAAACAAAAAATCTTGTATTTGGATTTTGATCCATGGTAAAAATTCTAGGTCCTTAATTAGTAACGCATCTAGGCACCAGGAAGGGGATTTAAGAGGAGGAGAACTCTAGGTAAGATGTAATTTAACAGATGAATTATCCAATATAAGTAAAGGCAAGATGGTAGGTTCGATTATATTTTCAGTGACATTAGGTGAAGTAAGCCAATAATTGATCAATGCAAACATCTTCTAGGGAAGGTTTTGATATGTGAAGAACGGTGTCATCTGTGAAAAAGTGTAAATTCGCTGTAAGGATATTGTTACTTAAAGAATTAATATAGATTGTGAAGAGAAGAGGGCCTAGTATTGATCCCTGAGGCACACTTCTCAGGAATGGCAAAGGAGAAGATAGTAGCCCATCTGCTTTAATGCATTTGGACTCTACCTGAGAGGGAGGTAGCTAGCAAATCAGCTTACAGCAGAGTTGTTTAGGCCATGTGCCTTGAGTTTCAATAGCAAACAATTATGATCTACCATGTTAAATGCTTTGCTTAAGTCCAAGAAGACAACTCCATTGAAGTGTTCACGGTCTAGGGCAGTGAATCAGTCATCAGTCACTTTAGACAGGGCCGAAGCTGTACTGTGGTTTTGCCTGAAGCCCACTTGTAATAGGTTAAGTAACTTCCTATTTTCTAGGTAGTCCCTTAGTTGCATATTTGTATTTATCTATTTAAGAGTTTTACCAGGAAGGCATACTGAGCGGAGAACCACTTGATTCCAGATGCATCCTGGGGAAGATGAAAAAAAAGCAAAATAGAAAAGACATACAGTATAATAACTATACAAGTTTACAGATAGTACAAGTGTCATAGATCATGTATAAATAGATTATATTGATTAGTTTCACCAGAAGTTTGGATAATTTAGGTAAAATAGAGATAGACCTGTAATTGTTTAGGTCACAGGGACCACCATTTGTATTTGAGTAATAACATTTGACCACATGCAGAAATTTAACAAAACAAAAACAGCCTCCTGGAGGACCCCAGCCCAAATACAGTTACATGCAACCCCCCCCCAACACTGTCAGCAGCGAAAGCCCATCCTTATCTTCCCTCCCTTCCCCAGCACAATGCTGATCAGGCTCTCTCTCTCTCTCTCACTCACCCTCTGGATTCAGTCATGGAAAGGACTCTGGGTCCACTCCTGATTGGCCTACAAAAGGGAGAGGAAGTAGCACATGCAAACAGAGTAACCCTGTGATGCCAACTAGGGCAGTCACCCCAATGCGATAAATATGTCAGTGCTCCAAACAACGAGGGCACAATTTGTTTTTGCTATGCCTACTGCTATTTATTAAAACAAAAAATGTGTGACACAGGAAATAATGCCTAGAGAGCACCAAGACTCCTTTTTCCCAGTGCTTCATATCAAACAATTCCTTTATCTGGGAGCCTGCCAAGGGGGATAAGCCCTGACAGTGAGAAAAGGTACGCCCTGGAAGAGTACAGCTGAAGGGGTCTGGGGACCAATTGGAGCATAAATTAAAATGAAAAAAAAATAAAATAAATACACCTCAGCAATGAAAATAACATAAACCACATTTTTACTTTTCCAATGATCTTTAATGGTCAATGGCAAAGTAGTGTGTACATACAGTATACAGAACTGCTTGACTCAGAATATCCCATTTATCTTCATGAGTGAGGGGGCAAGACCATAACTCATGGGTGGCAGAGCCACGAGTGAATTATGAAAGCCCTGTCCCGTTGCAAGTAATGATAAATGTCCTATTCTGAGTCAGACCATTGTGTGTTCAATTTATATAACGGGTCAGATATTCAAAAGGTGGCACAGGGCTTGGATCAAGCCCTGTGCCACAGCACTTTGATTCTGCCAGTACGTCAAACACTTTGCCACAACTGCATCTAATTTTCACAGCTCAGATGCAGTTGCGACAGTTTACCTGATTCACGTCATCTAGCGCCAAATCTCAGGCACAAGCACCATAAAAAGGGTCCCCAGGATTGAAACAAGTTAGACCACAAAAGGATGGTCTAGCATGCGGCAGCTGCCAAACAGGATAGAAAATTAAGTTAGATTGCCACAAGCCACTGGTGCACCATATCTCTGGCACACCCAGGGTTTGCAACAATCTAGCCCTTTTAAAAATCCAGCCCAATGTATTTCAAATTGTATCGCTTTTAAATTAGTTGTTTTAATGACGATTTAGTTTTGTAAGTGGCACAATCCTACACCAGTGGCATCCTAGTCTGTTATTATGGAAATGACTGTGATGCCACAATTAACAGCTTGTGACTTCATGACATGCCCCAGCTACAACAGTACATTGGCTGCGAGGGTGGGCATGCCTACTGAGTAATTAACAATAATGGGAAGAAAATACAAAAACACTGAGAGCAACAGTGGGCAGGATTGTCCAACTGTCTAGCCCTGAGCCATGGCACTTAGGTTCTGGCGGTGAGCCAAACCCTTCACCCCAACTGTGCCAGATTTTACAATCTCAGGTGCAGCTGTAACTGTTTCCATGTATTATGGCAGCTTGTACCAAATATCTGGCACAAGCTCCATAAAAGCAAGCCCCAGGATTGCCGCAAGGTAGACCAGAAAAAGTTAATACAAAATCACACATGCCCCCACAATGCAAAGCATCATGGGCTACATATGCAAATCACCACAGCATGTTATGCTGGTCCAACTTTAAGCAGAATTGCATGGTGCCGAAAGGCCTCTCACACAGTTTGCAAAGGGTCCTACCAGGACTCATCAGTATGCCTCGTCTGTTTGACACCCCAGTGGAATGGACCAGCTACCCTTAAGGCAGTGTGCCTTGGATATATTGTGGTGAACCCATTAAAATAAAAACTATTTAAAGACAAAGAACCTCTGTCGCAAACACTGAGGCAAGGGTTACCCTAAAGGGCATTTGGTTGAAGCCAAGTTTCAAGAAAATACAAAATCACACATGCCCCTCACAATGCAAAGCATCATGGGCTACATATGCAAATCACCACAGAATGTTATGCTGGTCCAACTTTAAGCAGAATTGCATGGTGCCGAAAGGCCTCTCACACAGTTTGCAAAGGGTGCTAACAGAAGACATAGACACGTGTTTTGTCCTACCAGGACTCATCAGTATGCCTCGTCTGTTTGACACCCCAGTGGAATGGACCAGCTACCCTTAAGGCAGTGTGCCTTGGATATATTGTACTGAACCTATTAAAATAAAAAACTATTTAAAAGACAAAAATTCTTTGTGACAGAAAAAGTTAGTCTACCTTAAGGCAATTTTCACACAGGATAGAAAGTCCTATTAAATCGCTGAAAGCCCCATGTGCCGTATCATCAGCACACCAGGGCTTGCAGAGATCTAAGAGGTTTGAAAATCCTGCCCAGAATTTTTAAAAGCTACAGAGTTTTTTATATTTGTCCAAGTATGAATGTCTCTCCCTCTGTGATTAACCTCCTTAATTTTCCTCAGTCTCTTTTCCTCCCTTTGAGCCCTCATGGCTGCTATACCTGTTCGAGGCTTGTAGAGTGATTTGGTATGAAGTGTGCATGAAAGGCATTACTAAAAAACAAAATTCTTTCTCATCTTTCAAAGAAAACTGTTTCCTGCTTACATATAATGCTAGCTCTGCTACTCCATCACCCCGTATCACTCTTGGGTCACCCTACCCAGCTCGAGGACCTCATGATCTCTGTCCTGCTGCACCACCCCATATACCACCATGGTCACTTTGTGTTCAGACAGCCTTACCCAACTGCAAGTATTACTACCATCGCCTAACCTCATACCTTACTTGGACCACCTCATCCTACTCTATGTCCTGGTACCATTTCCCCCAGCTTTCGTTTGTGTTTTAACAACTTATTTTCCCAGTATGGCCCAGCTGAAATGCAATATTCAGGTTCCACCCATTTCCACATCTGTGTGGACTAGAGTACTAAAAGGTTAAGAGACTTGCTCAAGGTCACACAGTATTTGACTTTGGTGGAGTTTAAAATGTGAACTCTTCCAGTTTCTGAGATGATGGTCTTCCTATTCATTGAACTACACTGTCTCCTAATGCCACACCCCAGACCCATCTTGGGCACTTTATCTTGCCCCAGTCCTGATGACTCGTTCACCCTAATCCCTCTTCCCATACTTCTACATGCTTCACCTTCCTCTGCTCCCAGTCCTGGTGCCCTTCCTCCCCTGAAGTAAATGCCCCTTTCCTGCTCTAGCAGCCCCCTTTCCCCTTACGTTGCTCCTGCTGATCCTACCATGTTCCTCTTCCTCTTTATTCTGGAACTCCCCCTTCCTGCCAGTGTTCAGCATCTGCTACCCTGGCTCTCTCCAGCAGGGCTTCTTCTTCAGGGACAGCTGGCTGGCAGGTGGGAGGAGGGGGCTCGCTGCAGTAAAAGTGCAGCTATTGCTGTGGGGCTGAACTGGTGTCAAGATAGCTGACAGCATTGCTTGGCAGCATCACTGCATCTCTCAAGTCCCTAGTGGAGGAGGAAGAAATGAAATGGAAGGGAACCAAGATGAAGCGCAAAAATACATCATAATTGCTCGGAAGGAACTGGAGGGTGGGGATCAGGAGAAGGCTGTCAAATTCCTACACAAAGCTCAAAAAGTGTGCACCTCAGAACAAGCAAACATTATCAGGGCTGAGGAGCATTGACTATTGGGCCAGCCTGCTGGATTATTTTAGATAGGGTGATGGGGAGAGCAAGCAGGGCAGACTAGATAGATGGGCCTAGCGGTCCTTATCTGCCAACAATTTCTATGCATCTATGTATCTCTCCTGTGTATGTGTCTTTCCCATCAATAACAGCAACGCCAAGGTGGAATAGCCCAGTTTCAAGAGTGAGGGGGAGACTAGTGGAGAGATTAAGTGCTAGAGGTTAGAGGCTCTGCCAAAAAGGTGGTAGTGGTGGGGAGGGTTATGCCAAGAGCTGCTGCTGGAAGATGGCCTCATCATCAGGCTCACAGTGACCACGTGTGTGACATGGAAGGCACACATCCTTGCACAGAAACAGAACTGTACTTAAATGTTAAATGATTCGGTCAAATCTAGATATGAAATCAGCAGCCCATAATGAACTATTAAAAAAAATATTAAAACAGAAAGCATTTATTCCAATCCACTAGCTCTAATGAGTGGGCAAGCAGGTGAACCAGCTTAGCAGTGGAGGATGTTGTCTGCTTGCTGGGCGGTGATAGGAGTGGCTGACTCTTTAGAACTACAAGACATTTCCATCCAACAAGCATTTGTCAATGCCGAATGTTTGCTTGCTGGCATTGGCATTGGTAGTGCAGAAGTTACAGAGCTGCATAATAGGAATGGCAGTGAAGTATTAAACTGAAGCCAAACCCACCACCACCCTGCAGAGAGTGACAGGCATTGAGGTGTGCCTTTGGGTCGTCAGGCATAACGGCCACACCATTTCACCACACCCTACCCTGCAGACACTGACAAGTGTCACGGTGTGCCTTGGGATCTTTGGCCCTTATGCGCACCCCATTCCATCAGGAAATATGGTGAGATGGGTGCGGTATAGGAGAATGGGGTGAACTTTGGGGCCAAAGAGTCCAAGGCATACCTCGATGCCTCTCACTGGCTACCTCGATGCCTCTCACTGGCTGCAGGGTGTGGAATGGTATGAGCATTACAGGCAAGAATCCCAAGTCACTCCCCTGATGCCTGTCATTCTCTACAGGGTGGGGAGTTATGGTTGGAAACCCTAACAGCTCAGGCATTTGTTGGTATTTTCACTCCAAATTTTCAACGTTTTTTTTTGAGACCCCCACCTCATGAACAGTGGCAATATCAGTTTGTTAGCTGAAAGCTGTTTATGCACAGCGACTACGGCATTTAGCACCACAGATGCAAAAACACATTCCGAACAGGAAGTGAAAAAATGACAGCTGTACTGTTCATGGGGAGGTGGAAAAAATGACAATGTTGCAAATCTGCAGTAAAAATATTAAAAAAACTGGTGAAGTCACGAGCGTGCATAGAAACTGTGCAACACACATCAATAATGTAATTAGTGTGGGGATTTTTTACATCAGATTGTCAACTCAGGCATTTTGGGACCTTCGATCATGAACAGTGTCACTGTGATTTTCTTTCTCTGTCCCGAACAATGATTTCCCACAGCGACTACGCATCTCTGCGCTGAAAGTGTGAAAACACATTTCAGTCATGTTGTGAAAAATGACAACTGTACTGTTCATAAGGAAGTGGGGAAAAATGCAACTGGTGAAAATCTGGACTGAAAATATTACAAAGTCTTGAACTTACGAGGGTGCGTGGAAACTGCGCAATGATGACTCGTAACACAGTCATTTTATGGACTTTTGTCACCAAATTTTCAACATAGCCATTTTAAGACCTCTGCTCATGAACAGAGTAACTGTGATTTTCTTAATCTGTCCCAAACATTGCTTTCGCACACCGACTGCACCATTGTGCACTACATGTGCGGAAACACATATTGGGCAACATGTGAAAAATGGCAGCTGTACTGTTCATAAGGAAGTGTAATAAAATGGTAATGTGGAAAATCTGGAGTGAAAATATTGAAAATTCGCAAACTTACGAGCGTGCGTAGGAACTGCGCAACATGCCCTCGTAAAACAGTCATTTTTAGGAATTTTTCCATCAAATTTTCAACATAACCATTTTAAGACCTCTGTTCATTATCAGTGTCACTGTGATTTTCTTAATGTGTCCCATACATTGATTTCACACACCGACTGCGCCATTGTGCGCTACATGGGCAGAAACAAGTTTTGGGCAAGATGTGAAAAATGACAGCTGTACTACTCATAAGGAGGTGTGGTAAAATGGCAATGTTGAAAATCTGGAGTGAAAATATTGAAAATTTGCGAACTTACGAGCGTGCGTAGGAACTGCGCAATGCACGCTCGTAAAACAGTCATTTTTAGGAATTTTTCCACCAAAATTTCAACATGGACTTTTTGAGAGCCCACCTTATGAACAGTGGCAGTGTCATTTCATTACTTGGTCCTGAAAGGTGATTTTGCGCAGTGACTGTGAAATCACCCTTTGGGCCCGAATATCGCCATGACAGTGCAATAAATCATGAGGAGGGGTCCCAAAAACCCCATGTTGAAAATTTGGGCCCAAAATTCCCAAAAATGCCTGAGATATGCAAAAAAGTTGAAAAAACCCTATCTATCCCATTATACAGCTTACCAGCATTTCCTCAGTTCGTGGTCAGCTTTGAAGAGTGCAGACGTGTTCCCGGTCCACCGAAGATCGTCGCGACGGAGTCTGGAGGTAAGTATGTGGGGGGCGTAGGTGTGGTGGGTGGGCGCGTTGGGGGCAGACACAGCGAGGGAATCGCTTTTGATTTTCATTTTTTTTTTTTTTTTTTAATGAGACGATGGGACGCTTGCCACGCTAGGGTGGGCTCCCAGCGTAGCAGAAGGATGGCTGGTTGGGGCATGTGGAGCCGACGGGTATTGAGTACCCCGTCAGCCATAGCATCTGTTGCCACGCTGGGGTGGGCCTCTGACGTAGCACCCTCATTAGGGAGGGACGTGGAGCCGGCGGGGATTGGCCACCCCTCGCTATACGAGTGTAGCCATGCTGGGGGGCACCCAGCGTGGCACACAGATCTGTGTTTCAGGTGGGGCGAGCACAGCCGACGGATTGGGCACCCCATCGGCTATAGCAGTTGCGTGGGGGGGGGACGGCAGCACACAGCATATGTGTGTGTGTGTGTGTGTGTGTGTGTGTGTGTGTGTGTGTGTGTGTGTAGGGGGAGCATGCATGAGCAGGCAATATCTTATCACTGCTCACTGAAGCGTAGCTCCCCCTTTCAACTGTACTTCACTGCATTTTGGAGCTGTCATAGACAGTTCCAGCAGGCATTGGAGAACTGCGGCCGCGCCTGCAAACACACTGTCTGAATTGGAAGAGGGCTGACACATCTCTGAAAACTCGGATGATGGCACTATGTTTGTTGCATATGTGTGCAAGCAAACATAACAAGCAGAGAACACTGCCATGATCAGCTTGGTTGATAACTGACCTGTCACTGCCAAGCCCAATGCAGCTTGAGCTGCACTGGACCTGACAGTGACACACTTCTGAAATGGCCTGATTGAAACAAGATGTTTACTTCACACTGTGCTCAGAAGCAAACATAAAAACAGCTTTTCAGAAGTTCAAGGAGACTCAAACGAAGGGGGGGACAGGAAGGTATTTATTGATAATTAAAGAGAGACAGGAAGAAGGGTAAGGACAACACAGGCTCAAACAGAGGAGAGGATTGCCCAGGTCAAAAAGAGAGGGTAAGACTTTCTTCAGGTACATGGGTGAAAAGAGGAAAACTAGGGGTGGTATAGTGAGGATCAGAAGACTGGAGGGGGGACTGTGCAGAGGAAAATAAAGAAAAAGCAAACATTTTAAACAAGAACTTCTGCTTGATCTTCACAGTGGAGGGGAGATGGACCGACATGCATTAGCAGGCCCCGGGAGGCGTGGACACAAGCCCATTTTCTGAAGAGAGAATCTGCCAAGGTTTGGATGCCCTAAAGGAAAACAAGGCAATGGGGGTCAGATGGGATCCACCCAAGAGTCCCGAAAGAACTGAGCACAGTGCTAGTTGCCCCTCTGCATCACTATTCAGCACCTCAGTGAAGATGGGGGTAGTTACAGAGGACTGAAAGAGGGCCAGTGTGGTCACTCTGCACAAAAGCGGCAGTAGGAAGGTGGCTCAATTTCAGGCCAGTCAGTCTCACATCAGTGGTGGGGAAATTAATGGAGATCCTACTGAAAGAGAGACTCATAGAGTACTGAAAGCAAATGGGCTGCAGGACCTCTGGCAACACTGCTTCACAGTGGGAAGGTCATGTCAAACAAATCTCATAGATTTCTTTGACTGGGTAACTAGGGAGGTGGATCAGGGGAGGGCAGTGGATGTGGCCTGTCTGGACTTCAGTAAGGCCTTTGACACTGTACCACACAAGAGGCTAATAAAGAAACTTAGCAACCTGGGAGTATGGGAAGAAGGTGGTGAGCTGGATATCTAACAGGATGAAAGACAGAGAGCAGAGGGTGGTGG
Organism: Neoceratodus forsteri; assembly: GCA_016271365.2. Taxonomy (NCBI): domain Eukaryota; kingdom Metazoa; phylum Chordata; order Ceratodontiformes; family Ceratodontidae; genus Neoceratodus; species Neoceratodus forsteri. The sequence goes on from CM057451.1 coordinate 496,516,300, forward strand.
TAAATGGCAGTCACTCTGGGGATGGGAGAGTGACCAGTGCAGTACACAGGGATTGATATTGGGTTCTGTCCTCTTCCACGTCTTCATAAGTGATATCGCTGAGGACCTGGAGGAGAAGGTCAATCTCTTTGCAGGTGACATGAAAATCTGCAATAGGATGGACATACAGAATGGGTGGAGAAAATGGGAAGGGATTTTGGGAAACTAGAGGAGTGTCCTAGGGTGTGGCAGCTGGGTTTCAATGCCAAAAAGTTTAAAGTCATGCACCTGGGGCAGTGATACATTGGGGCTGTTTGTAAGATGGATGGATGTACTTACAGTTACTAAGCAAGAGAGTGACCGTGGGGTAATCATATCTGATGATTTCAAGGTGGCAGGGTAACGTGACAAGGCAGTAGCCAAGGCTAGCTAGATGCTTGGGTGCATAGAAAGGGAGATTTCTAGCAGGAGAAGGGAGGTGGTGTTGCTACAGCATTGCTCACTAGTGAGACCCCACCTGGAGTACTGTATCCAGTTCTGGATATTGCACCTCTGCAAGGACATTGACAGGGTAGAAGTGGTCCCGAGGAGGGCCACTGAAATCGTACGAGGTTGCACGAGAAACCATACAAGAAAAAGGCTGTGGTAGCTCCACATTTACTCCCTAGAGGAGAGAAAAGCAAGAGGGGGCATGATTAACACCTGTAGGTTCCTCACAGGGTGAACAAGGTGCAGGATGGGAGTATCTTTTATAGGAGGAGGAGGAGGAGCACCACCAGGACATGGGAGCATTCTATGAAGCTTGAAGGGGGGGAGGGTTAAAGAGGGATGTAAGGAAGTATTTCTTCACAAAAAGGGTTGTGGACGCCTGGAACAGCCTGCCAGAAGAGATTGTGGGGCTGAAGACAGTGGGGAGCTTCAAGCATGAGTGGTACAAGCATATGGGTATTGTAAGTAGAGGTAATGGAAGAGGGAAGGGCACCAGTGACCAAATAGGGTCCAGGGTGTAGCAATAGGGAGGGAAATAGGGCAGACAAAATTAGCCCACCAGTCTTTTTTCTACCAACACATTCTATATTTCTATGTAACATTTTAAACTGGAATGAGTTAAGAATTCAATGACATACAAGTATTTGAACATACAACAAAACCAGCAGAAAAAGGCCATTATAGCTATCTAGTCTGCTTGTAGTGCAGGATCCTCAGCATTAGCTACTGAATCTGCTCCCTCCCCAATCCTGCCTTCCCCTCCTTCTGGCCCCCCCCCACACTCTTATTTTCCCCTTAACTCTATCCTAGTATCTCTTGAAGCTGCCTACCATTTTCAGCGAAACCAGCTCTTCCTAGAGATGGGTGAATTTTATCATTTGCCAGCAGAATTCTAGTGAAATGCTGATTTTCCTTCCATGAAATTTAGCAACATTTCCATGAACATTTTGTGAAATTTCACCAAAATTGTGATTTTGGTTATTTTCATCTATTTAAAAAGGTATTTGTCCAAACCATACCAAATTTAGCATAATGGCCGTACCAGCACCAATGCAGAAGTGTACCAAGGTTAAGATCTTTACTGTTAAATGTGACTGAGTTATAAGCCTCCAAACTTTCAGACATTTTACAATTACAGTTAATAACTACGTAAACTAAAAGTGTTTGTGCAAATTGTACCAGATTTGGTATGATGACATTACCCATGCCCATACGTATGTGTTTCAAGTTTCAGACCTCTAACCTTAATAGTGACTGAGTTATAAGCCTCCAAACTTTCAGAAATGTTAAAATTACACTCCGCAGATACGTAAACTGCTGAATTTTAAGCCCATATAAGTTTAAAGCTAGAGAACAGAATATCACCAATGTTGTTAGGTTCCTTGACCCTAAATATTAGGCTTTAAGGCAACCACCATAGTCCAGCATCAGAACATCATGCTGCCATGCTGAGGACCCTAGGTCGGAAGCTAGCCCTTGGAAGTCGTCTCAAGAGGCAGATCATAGCTAAATCTTACAGTCTCTATTTAGCCGTTTCTATGCATCTTCCAAGAAAGTATTGACCGATTTTTCAATTATCTAGCTGCACAGGTGGCTAAGTTGTAAGCACAGAAGTATTTTCAGAAATGTTCACATAAATATTAAATTGCTAGATTTTGATACCCTATAACTGTCCCGCTCTTCATCCAAATATCATGGCACTTGGCACACTTTTAGGGCCTATCCCAGACAATATGCATGCCAGATTTAGATTTAACACAGACTGAGTTATGACTAAATAAAGAATTTCGGAAAATTCAAAAAGTTCACAAAATATTGCAAAAATTCACAGAATTTTGTGAAAATTCCGCAAATTAGGAATTTGATCATTTCACCCACCTCCGCCTCTTCTGGAAGCATATTCCAATCTGCCACCTCCATCTCCATGAAGAAGTGCCTCCTAGCCTCTCTCCTAAACCTCACCCCTCCAGCTTGAGCCTGTGTTTTGGTTCCCACTAAGCATGAAGAGACCCTCCTTATCCACCCTATTTATTCCTTTCATATACTTGAAGGTCTCAATCATGTCTCTTCTCGCTCTCTCTTCTCTCCTCCAGAGGAATACGTGTTCAGGGCTTCCAAACTCTCCTCATACATCCTACCCTGCTGGCCTATGATCATCTTCATTGCCCTCCTTTAGACTGTCTCCAGCAGGTTAATGTATTTTTTAAGGTATGGGCACCAATACTGTACAATGTACTCCAGAAGTAGCCTCACCAATGATCTGTAAATGGGTAGTATTACCTCCTCTCACGTGCTGCTTATCCCTCTGGCAATGCAGCCCCAACATTTTATTTGCCTTTGCTGCTGCTTTCCTACACTGCATGGAGTGCTTCAGGTCACAACTGATCATCACTCCTAGATCCTTCTCCTCCTCTGATGCAGATATCTAGAACCCTCCCAGACTGTACTCAGTCCTTGGGTTCTTTGCTCTAATGTGCATAGCTTTGCATTTCTTTGCATTTGAGCCAAGCTGCCAAATCCTGGATCACATTTCTAGTTTTTCCAGATCCTTCTTTAGGTCTTATATCCCTTTTGCTGTGCCCACTCTCTCACAGAGCTTGGTGTCCTCTGTGAATAGGCAAATTTTGCCCTTAATGCCATTCCCCAATGTCATTGATTAAGATACTGAACAGCACCATTCCTAGTATCAAGCCCTATGGGACCCCATTGGTGACCTTCCTGGTGCTAGATAGCTTCCCCCCCACCATAATCATGCTATGGGTCCTGCCCCTTCAACCAGTTTTCTACCCATCTGATCAACTTCGCTCCAACCATGAGATCCACTAACTTCCTGATCAACCTCTTGTGGGGTACAGACTCGGAGGACTTTTTATTTATTTATTTTATTTTATTTAGTTTTTGTTGACCGGGTAAGTGCACTAGACAAATCCTGCCTATTTTCAGGCATGACCTGGGGAGGGGGATATAGATGAATGCCAACTGACCTTGAACCAGATTAAGCTGTTGGTGGTATTTTTTAGTGAATGAGGGAAATTTGGCCAGGACACCGGGGAAATTCCCCTACTCTTTTCAATAAGTGCCATGGGATCTTTAACATCCACCTGAACTACCACCAATCCAGGCAGATGGGACCTCAGTTTAACATCTCAGCCGAAAGACGGCACCTCAGAAGTGCAGTACCCCTCTCATGCTGCACTACAGTGTCAGTACTGGGATATTAACCCAAGTGCCAGATGTGGGAACTGAACCCACAGCCCTCTGATCTCCCAGCCTCAGAGGCGAGTGTGCTACCTACTGAGCCACTGACACTTGCTGAAGTCCAGGTAAAGGATGTCCACTGCTTGGCCCCTGTCCACTGTTTTAGTGATCCAGTCAAAGAAGTCAATCAGATCTGTTTGACATGACCTCCCTCTCATAAACCTGTGTTGTCCATCATCCTGGAGACCATATTCATCCAGATACTCTACTAACCTTTCCTTAAATATGAGCTTGCAAATGATTGAGGTTAGACTGACTAGTCTGTAATTCCCTGGGTCATCCTTGGTACCACTCTTATGGAGGGGCACTACATGTGGCATTCTTCAGTCCTGCGGTACCAAGCCTGACTCCAGTGAACTATTGAATAGGCCAGCCAGGGGATCCACGAGCTTCTTTGCCAGTTCCTTCAGCACCCTTGGGTGTACACAGTCTAGGCATGGAGATTTGTCTGTCCTCAATGCTAGCAGCCCTGTCCTCACCCTATCCATCTCTATCAAAACATGTGTCCCCCACCTCATCCCACACACCCCTTTTCCACTCCTTCCCTCTAGTGGCACCAATCCATCTCTCTGCTTGGTAAGAATGGAACAGAAGTACTGACAGTGGTACAAGGAAAGATATCACTATGACATAATGCATCGGGAAAACTTAGCAAGGGTGAGCTGCAGATCAACTAAGATCTGTGGCTCTTGAAATAGGTAGGCAAAATGGGCAGACTGGGTGGGACGTATGGCCCTTATCTGCTGTCAACTTCTATGTTTCAATTTTTCTTTTCATGTCCAGAGAGATATTACTTTTTACCTGGCCAGTCATCTCAAAATATATGTTGTATAAATATATTTATACAACCTACATTGGTGTTTTTTATGCTAAATAAAACTGCTATCCGTAGCAGAAAACACTAGCTAGATACATTTTTATCTTTACAGTAGGGTACATCATAAAATGTATCTAGCTAGTTGGGTATATCACAAGGAACCTTTTTTGCCACTTATGACTTGCCATCAATAGATTCACATGCTCCAGCTAATGTATAGTGTATAAACTGGGCAAGTGATGGGTGCTTATGAGAGATGGCATTTCTCATCACTCATGGTCAATGATGTCTTTTAACCTCACTCATGGCTTCACCACTTGTAAAGGTCAAAAGGTCACTGACTACTCACTGAAGATAAATATTTCATAAGCACATCATATATCATATATAGATATAGATAGCATGTGTATATCTATCTATCTATCTATCTATCTACCTATCTATCTATCTATCTATCTATCTATCTATCTATCTATCTTTCTATCTATCTACCTATCTATCTATATCTAGATAAATAGAAATAATGATGGCAGAAAAAGACCAGCAGTCCATCCAGTGTGCCTGAGTTCCCTGTTTAGCCCTGAGATCTACTGTCCCTCCAAGGTCTTAGCCCACCCCATCCTTCTCTCTATTCCTCTCCCAGCTTCTGCCACCTTGAGCAACTACTATACCATTCAGTTCTATCCCAACCATGCTTGAACCCACCAACAGTTTTAGCACTCACCACTATGGCAGGCAGACTGTTCTGTGGCTCCACCATCCTTTCTGTAAAATAATACTTCCTCAAGTCTATTCTGAGCCTCCCTCCTGTCAGTTTCCACTCATGTCCACACGACTGTGAACTAGTATTCAAGCTAAATATTGCCCTGCACTTCACCTTATTAATTCCTTTTTGGAACGTGAAAGTCTCTAGCATACCTCATCTCTCCTTTCTGGTCTCCAGCAAGACATGCTTAGTGCCTTGAGGTGCTTCTCATAGGACCTGCCCTGTTGGCTCTGAATCATTTTTGTTACCCTGTGCTGCACCGTCTTCAGCCTATCTCTATCCTTCCTGAGGTGGGGTCTCCAGAACTGGGCACAGTACTCTAGGTGTGACCTCACTAAGGATCTAAATAGGGAAAATATTACCTGTTCCCTTCTGCTACGAATACCCCTCCCAATACATCCCAGCATCGTTCTCGCTTTGCTGTATGTTTTGTTGCACTGACTCAATTGTTTGAGGGAGTCACTGATGATAACTCCAAGGTCTTGTTCCTCAGCCGTAGTGTTAAGTCTCACCCCACCCATTCAGTACTCTGTCCTGTCTTGTTCCTTAAGTGCATTACTTTGCACTTTTTAGCATTGAATTTCAACTACCAAGCCTTAGACCACCCCCTCTAGCTTTCATACATCACTCTGCATTTCTCTGATTCACTCATCACTAGCCACCCTCCCACAGAGCTTAGTGTCATCTACAAAGAAACACAGCCTGCTCTGGATACCCTCACTAATGTCACTAATGACCATATTGAAGAGGACCAGTCCCACTCATGACTTCCCTGTCCGTTGACTTGACCCTGTCGACAACAGCTCTTTGCTGCCCTTTAACCAGTTACCTACCCAGTTTAATATGACCTTAGCCACACCCAACTCCTCCGTTTATTCAACAAACATCTGTGAGGCACTGAGTCAAAAGCCTTGCTGAAGTCAAAGTAGAGCAAATCAGCAGCATGGCCCCTATCCCATTACCTTGTCACCCAATCAAAGAAAACTATTAGGTTAGTCTGATAAGACTTCTGTGGCATGAATCCATGGTGTTTACTATCCTGGAGCCCCTTGCTCTCCAAGTAGTCCATGAGGTCCCATTTGACCAGTGACTCCATCAGTTTTCCTACAGAGGATATAAGACTGACAGGTCTGTAGTTTCCCGAAGTTCCTTGCCCCCCCCCCATGGAGCAGAACTACATCCACCACTCTCCAATCCTTAAGAACTACCCCTGTCCTTAGGGGGCTGTTGAGTAGACCTACCAGGGTTCAGCCAGTTCTGCTGCCAGCTCCCTGAGTAACCTCAAATGCAACCTATCTGGTCCCAGGGCCTTATCCATTTTTAGTGCTGTTAGTCCTTGCTGGATCCCTTCACTTGTAAATATTGGATGCCTCATCTCCGGGACCTCTTTAGTGGCAGCTTTGATGCCACTCTCTGGCAAGGGTTCACCATTCTTCTTAGTGAAAACTGAGCTGAAGTAATCATTAATTCATTATATTAAACTTTTACCAGGTAAGACATACTGACCTGGTAGCAGCTAGTTTCTAGATGTGTCCTGAGGAAAGGGTGAGGAGAGTACAGTACAATAAGGTGCAGTAAATTAAATAAATAACAGTTGTACAAATGGCAAATACAAATTACAAAGTACAGTTGCCATGACTAATGGAAAAGATTAACAGAATCCATACTAGAACAATATGAGATGCACATCAGCTAGGCAGTGGTCATAGGTACATGATCACAGCGGGGCTGGACCACAGAGCTGCAGAACACAGGATCAGGGCAATTGCAGGAGTGAGTTGTAAAGTCTCAAAGGAGGGATCTGAGGTAATGAGGGGGTGGGTTGGAGCATAGCAAGGAGAAAAGAACACCAGAGCTTCAGAAAATGGAGGACGATAGCAACTTGAACTGCAGTTGATTTCATGGCAGGAAGAGTATGGCAGCAAAAAGGAGGCAAGTGGGGAGGAGAGGAGAGGAGAGAAGAGGCGAGAGGTAAGGTAAGGGGAAAAGAAGCCAAGACAGAATTTGGAGATAGATAGATAGATAGATAGATAGATAGATAGATAGATAGATAGACAGACAGACAGACAGACAGACAGATACAATTTTTATGTTCATACAGGAACAATCGTCAGGGAAAAAGAAAATCCCTGTTTACTTTGGATGCCCTGTACAATTATAGACATTACATGGTTCAACAACAAATATAAGTTATCAAACAAAAAGTTACAACAAACACCTATCATTATCATGTGTAGCAATCACAAGTTTTGTTCAAAATTTTCCATAAAGCAGACTGAAATTCGTTAAGGGAATTCTTAGCTTTTATTTTGTTGGGCAGTAAATTCCTAGATTTAGCAACACTCATCTGTGGTGTCATATCTCCATATTTGTTATGCACACGTGTATAAGGTAGATTCCAGTTATTTGTCCTCAGATGGTATCTTCTGTCTCTAAGGGATTCATATGTTACCAGATTTCTCAAGGGTTGGGCAACATTTGATTTCAATAGCTTAAAGAGCAGGTGTTTCCTTTTTATAAATAGACAGGTGTTTACTTATAATTACTGGTGATCCCCTTTGATAACCTGAATTCAGACACTATAAAAATGCCGTAATAACCCCAAATCAAGTTATTACGGCATTTCACAATCTCAAGGTCACTCTTAGAATCCTCCAGTGGTAATCTGTGCTTGAGACAGTTCGAGCGCTAACTCACCGAGATCTTCCCCCGCCAAAGCACTTCTGCTTACCGCTGGGTGCTATGGCACAACTGCCTCCGTTCGAGCTGTTTCTTCAAACTTAAAAAAAAAAATTTCAAAATCCCTCAATTTTCTTTTTAAAGAACAGAAGAACACTGTAGAATGCTGCAATTTCAAGACACTCCTTTACAGTTTTTTTTTCTCTCTTACAAGCCTCTACGGCAACCGGAAGATCTTTGTTGCCACAGTAACACTTCCTGCTCGTTGCACTGCAAACAACAGAATTTCAAACACGTTCCTAAATGTTTTAACTTATTACCTTTCTAAAAAAGTTAAAAAAAGTAAAATCTGCTTATAAAGAAATGTTACCTGCTGAATTATAACAAAAGATCAAAGGTTATCAAAAATCACAGAGTTTGTAATAAATATATAATATTGTGGTGATAGAAAGTGTTACTTCTTCATAAAAATCTGAAAACAAGTTTGCAGTTTCCCATTGAAATACCCTGCCAGCCTTACCAGTTAAGAGTTTCTGACTTCGTTATTCAAGGATTCCATTGGATTCTCTTTTTACTAGCAGTTGGCAAAACACAAACATAGTGATGAAAAAGGTAAGTAAAGAAACAAAGAAAAGAAATCTCAATGATTGCAGAGTCTTCTAAAGGCCCCAAACCCTCATTCTTTAAAATATGCATCCTAACTAAGCACTTGCTCTTTAAAATTAAAAGTTGCCCACCCCTTGAAATGATGCACAGTGGGAGAGGTGCATGGCATCAAGGAAGTGGAGGGGTAGAGGGAACAATGCTGGGTATTAGGGGGAGAGCCCAGGACAACGCAACAGAAAGAGTGAAATAGGGGGTCCAGCCTGGCTAGGGTGGACTCGTGCTATACACGATGTCACCATAACTGAAGATAGGGAGAATCATCTTCAAGACATTTTCTCTGTGAGCAGAAATTCAGATACACACTATATTCCTGTGCAGACACCAAATTTAGGGTGCAGTGTCTGGTAGATGGCTTCCACATGCAAGGAGAAATCAAAGTGATGGCCCAGCCATACATCAAGGTACATCCTCAATTACCATACCATCTTGTATATGAAAGGAGGGGATGGCTTACCTCTGCCTGGTGACAAAGGTCATAGAGATAATTTTCTTGGCATCCAGGGCATCCGGGGACAATTGATTTGCCAGGAACCAGTGCTGGATGTTGGAGAAATCCAGTTGGAGCCTGTCAGGGGTGTAGGTGCTAGAGAAATAGAGCACCATATCATCCACATTCATGTGGATGACTGCAGAGGTACAGACATTTGGGAGGTAATTTCAGAAAAGATTTATTTATTTAGGCTTTGTTGACAGAAATAGGAAGGCCTGAAAATATTCCTGTTTTCAGCTTCATCCCAGGGCAGTGGGGATATAGAAACAAAGTGTCCAACATTTAACCAGGTTCAGCTGTAGGTGTCTTTAAAAGGAAACATCCACCTGGAATCGGACCCCACCTCAGTGTGAGGTAGGGTTTGATTAGCTTTTTCACAAAAAGAACTTGTGTACTTACTTAGAGTCTGTGAAGTAATTTAGTTTTATCTGGTTGATCCTGCCATCCTTCCTGCCAGAATCTTGAATCTAAGCACACCTAGCAGCATATCCTCAACCTCCTGCAGCTGTCCCAAAGAATGCCGTATGAGATGGGGAGCAGCCATGGGAGCATGCATAGCGTTACTATATAGTTGGAGCTGTTAATATCTCTGGCCTTCAATGTACATGTCCCGGTGCTATAATGAGACCAGGTACAGGCAGGCATTTACTGGGACATGTACATTGAAAACTAGAGCTATTGGCAGCTCCGACTATATAACAACCCTATGCACACTCTTGCGGCTGCTTCCCGTCTCTTACGACATTCTCAGGACAGCCATGGGAGACTGTGGGTGCATCGCTAGGGGTGCTTAGATTCAAAATGCTGGCAGAAGGGATGGCAGGATCAACCAGATGAAAACAAAATTACTTCACAGATGCTAAGTACAAAAGTTCTTTTTGCAAAAATGCTGATAGGGCCCTACCTCACACTGAGGTGCGGTCCGATTCCAGGTGGACATTTCCTTTTAATGAACAGGGGAAATCTGGCCAGGACAGGGGGGAAAATCCCCCACTCTTTCTTCAGGGGAGACTGTCTATTTCCTGTGGGAGAAGGGGAGGAGATTGGCATAGAGGATGAGGATGGAACAGGAGTAGGAGTCTGTGGAATAGAGCAGTTAACCTCCTCTGCCTCTATTTTTCAAGAGGTTGCTAGTATCGATAATGTGAATAAGGAACCTAAACCCATGGATGACAATGACACTATTTTACAAGCTGAAAAAGATATAATTACCTTGGAACTGCAAGCCGAAAGGAGATTTTTATTAGCTATGCTGGAAGAGAAAGAGGCAAACTTTTTGAAAAAGAAACATAAGATAGAGGAAGAAAAAAAACAGAAATGACACTTGATTAGCCAACAAACTAACCCAGGTGAAAAATTTCAGCAAATAAATGTTGCTACAAGCCCTCCCTTCCAAAACAGCATTTCTACCTTGCAGAGTCCTGAAAGTGATTCAGTGCATTTAAAAATTCCTGTGGAGAAGATAGACAACTTGTTGCAAATGTGTCCCCCGTCAGAGCCTTGTTGAAAAAGCTGGATGGATTAAAAATGATAGAGGAGAATGAATTCCTGACCCAGAGATTCCTTTCCCAGGCCCTTCTTATGCAGATGACAGTGTGGTAGACATGGCTGACAGCTTAGCTGAGCCACTAAGAGAGCAAAGGAAGCTGTTGCCAGCTGAAGTCACCTTGCTGAATTCAGTGGATATTGCAGCTACAAAACCAGGTATGCAGAGTTTTTCTGACGTTTCAAAACAAACAGAAACTTTGCTGGTTGAGCCAGTTGGGGTGCGCAATCTGGAGAACTAATGACCAGAGAGCTGGGCTGGAAGATGCTAGGCATTCATCTGAAGTGGCTGCAAAAGGAAAATATACAGAATCTGCTGTTTCAGCTAAATTTACCAATGCAGTTAGAGAAGCACATTGACTTAGCTTACAGGCTTCACAAGTGGAGCCAGAAGATAGTGATTTGAACTTAGAGGAACTATTTACAGAAATGGAGTTAGGGGAGGAGATAGAATGGGTTAGGTACTAAATCTTGACATTTTAATCCCATCACCAATTGCTTGACTCATCTTGGCCCGACAAATATGACAGACTGCTGAAATCATGACCCGATTAGTTGTAATTGATGAAAATAGAGAATTGAAATACAAGCTATACTAAACTGTCAGCTGGGCTGTGCTGTCAATTTCAAAAATGTTGCTGTAACTGAAAACAGAAATTGGGAATATAAACTCACTACATGCAAAGATGTGCCGCACATTATTAAAAATAGCAATACTCCTTACTGTGCACTGTAACTGCCGAAAATATGGTTGAATTACAAGCTGTACTGAGCTGTCAACTGAGCTGTGATGTCAATTTCTTTGACTGGTAAGCACTTTAATAAGTTTTGCAAAGTTTTGCATTGTTGGGCTCACACATGGAAATTAAATTTCAATATCACCAAATGCAAGGTGTTACATCTTGAGCAGGGAAACCCTAAACACAGGTACACCCTGGGAGGGGAGGCGCTGGAGGCCTCAACAGTGGAAAAAGACCTAGGGGTCATGGTGGATGCATGTATGAATAACTCTGAGCAGTGCAGGAGAGCGGCTAGCAAGGCAAACAGGATGTTGGGATGCATCGTAAGGGGGATCACCTCTAGGAGCAAGGAAGTGATTCTGCCACTGTACAATGGACTGGTTAGACCACACCTTGAGTACTGTGTACAGTACTGGAGACCACACTTGAAGAGGGGCATACAGCTCCTGGAGAGGGTACAGAGGAGGGCAACTAAGATGATACGAGGACTAGGGGATTTGATGTATGAGGACAGACTTGAGGAGCTCTGCCTGTTTGCACTGGAGGAGAGAGACAGGGGGGACATGATTGAGGTCTTCAAGTACCTCAAGGGAATAAATAGGGTAAACATGGAGGGGATCTTTAGACTAAAGCAGGGATGTATCACCAGAGGGCATGGTTTGAAGTTGGAAGGTGGAAGGGTGAGGGGGGAAAAGAGGAGGAGGTTTTTCACTGAGAGGGTGGTGGACCCTTGTAATGTGCTGCCTGGCTAGCTGGTTCAGAGATCCACAGTGGAGGGCTTCAAGAGAAGGTGGGACAGACACAGAAAGCAGATGTACCAGATGATGGCCTGGCCCGGGGGGTGGGGATGGATGATAGGAGTTTCTGGAACACAAGGGGGGGCCTCGGCATCCTACTAGGGATCTGAGGTTCAAGCAGACTTGATAGACCGTAAGGCCTAATCTGCTGGCAATTAGTATGTTAGTATGTTTCAAGTGTCAGTAAATGTGATGCAGGAACGCTATACACCACTATATTTTCTGCAATTACGGCTATGTTGCAGTTAAATAATGCAGCACGTCTTTTCACTGAGATCACTGAGATCACAGCCCCATCTGCCCTAAGATCTGTATATCCATCTTTATGGCAAGCACATTAAATAATGCTGCTGCAGTATGTCTTAAAACTGTCGCATGTGAGAAGTACTGCTAAAGCTAAGGTTAAAGCTACTGCTTTTCCGACAATGCTTCATCTTTCAGTTAAATAATGCCATGTCGGGATTATGGTAGTCAGGCAAAGAAACAGTCAGGCAACCAGTTAGTTGGGATTTCGGTAATGGGATTAAAATTATCTGGATTTCAGATATCGGGATTTAGTATGGCTCCCGACAGAAAAAATGGTACATCCAGAAAGTACACAGCTGATTTTTCCCATAAATCCAGCACCTCAGAAAAACAACACTATAAAAACCCCTGAGATTACTGGGTCTGATGATATCATGCAGAATGCTGGAACCAGGGTGCAGCCTAGCATTTTGTCGACAAGGTCTGATTCACCTGTACTGTCACCGTCTCCGCCTGCAAGTGTGTGGAGGAGCGGGGAGATTCCATTCTGGTGATAGTACCTGCACTATAACCTGGTCCTTCCAGTTATGCAGGTCTTTTTCACCACCCTGGTGAACCTACTGAATGTTAAAGTGCAGTTCACATAAAGTATAAAGAGGGGTTAGCTGAACCTCCAGACAGAATATCTGTAGGAAAAGTATTGATCAAATGGTGTATGAAATATCTAGCTTCTGAAGTGTATGCACTGATACATGCTCCTGGAGACATATCAGTTTCAAAACAGCTAAGTCATTGGAATGCTTTTGGAACCAATACCATGTACTCAGAGATGTTCCTGTTTGGTCACCGTTTGTCGCTATTCCCCTAACAAAGCCTACATTTACATATGTCACTATATTGTTCAGGAACAAAAGAGTAAATGTAACAGATATTGTGTTTTAGCTAGAAAAACACTGTGATGTTCAAAATATTCCAGAACCTGTCATGGACTCTGATAACTTTTGATCAGGTGGTTGGAAAAGTAGAGTAAAGTTATGGCAAATTGACACTGGAATTTAACACCTTCCCAGTAGCTTCTGTCTTGGAAGAGACAGAGGTATTTTATTTTAACAAGGCCAACTGAATTTATGCTACAGGTATGCTTCTTTGGGAGTACGATGAAAATCCGAAAGTCGGGATCCCGACATTCAGCATCCTGAGTTCGGCTGCCCAACGCACACCTGCTTGACAGATTGACACTGGTACCGGCAGTGGTAAGGTAGTGGATGTAACGAACCACTACCCTGCCTCTAGCCATGCACCACAAGAAGGGGGAAATCCAGTGGTTGGCCGAGTTGCTCTCATTGCATGGAGGGCTAAGCCACTAGCAGCTCGGCCACTAGTGAGCTCATACCCGGGTTCTTTTCCCGGGTCTACACTTTTGCATGGTGCTCTTTTGCCCCGTAAGCTGTTTTAACCTACTCCGAGGTCCACTCCCCCTCAGGGTTGGTTATTTTAGTTATGGGTGGTATGGGAGGCTTGTCCCCTGCATTGCACAAACACCTTGTCAGTCTTCCGACAGTCAGTCTCCTAAACTCGGGCTTATGGAGTTCTGGAGACTGACTGTCAGGATTCAGTAGTAGATTCAGTTCATTGCAACATCCAAGCAGTGCCTGTGAACAAACAAAATGTGGTTTGTGTGGAGAACTTAGTCATCCTAGTTTACATTGTACAAGTACACCTCACTGTGGCCTCTGTAAGGAAGAAGAACACACTTTCCAGTCCTGCCCTTGGGTGGATCACAATAATTCAGATTTTATGGAATAGGACCATTATTTTCATAAAGCACAATAGACAAAAATCTGGTAATCAATGTCCCACTTCACTTCATGAGGAGATCTTAAAAACCACAAATGTAGAAACTCCTGAACCACCTATACAATGCCTTCCTCAGGAATTCTTTTTTTTTTTATACTTTTTTTATTAGTCAATGAGTTGTTACACAGCTCTTCAGGTATAACATTCAATAAATTCACCTTTACATTCAGATTATTCAGTTTATAGCTATCTGTAACTATAGCTATTAGCTTACTCTTGTAAATGAAAATTTTTAATGTTAATCAAAAACTTTAGATCTAAAAAGGAAAAAGAAGGATAAATAAAATACAGACAATTAAAAAACTGGAACAGTTTACGGGTTGTGAGCAGATATAAATTAAGTAAATACAATCATTAAGACTATTATTCTATGGAGTGAATCTATTCGTACATTCCGCATTTAATTAGCTGTTGAATATTTACTTATGGCAGGAACAGGTCTTGAGGAACTGAGCTCAGGGATTAATATCGTACTGCTAGCTATAGGAGTTTCCCTTAATTAGTAGCATCTCCTCCGATGTCCTATTGAATCTGTCCCTGGTTTAACTCCCATCTAGTCCAATATGTAATATATGATTCCATCTTGTTTTTTAGAACATATGACATTTGCTCATTATGTTGTATGTTGAGGGCTATTGTTTTCCATTCCGCTGTATTGGGGGGGGGGTATTTTGAAGCTTTTTTTAGTGATGGACTTATATGCAGCACCTAGAAAAATGGCCCATAGATATAGGGTAGCTTTATCTTTAATTCCTTCTGGTGGGATACCTAAGAGTAGGTTTATCCCTGTAAGTGGGTGTTGGCAGCCTAATATATTGGTTATATGGTGTGAAATTGTGAGCCAAAAAGTGCTTATTTTTGGGCAATCACAAAAAATGTGTTTGTGAAACCCTGGTTTCCACATTGTCGCCAGCAGCCTTCTGGCATCCCGGATTTCTCCGAGCCAGTGTGGTTGGTACCAGAAAAAATCTCACTCTAACCTTCCATACAAACTCCCTCCAGGAAGGGGAGGAGGTAGTGGACCATGTCCTCTTCCATACTTTGGGTCAATCTTTGAAGCTGATTACCTGGTTAAATTCCTTTTCCCAGCTAGCTTTGACTGGGTCCATGGACTGTTCATTTAGCAGGATCAGGAAAGTACAGTTACGTAAGAACTTGCCGTAACAGTAGATCTTCGAGAACAGCTCTTGCAGCAGGTTACACCATTAGGACTGAAGCAGGCAGGCACCAGGACCCCATGGATATTTTCTAGCTAGCAGTATTCAGCGGGGACTACCTCCGATGTCGGTCCCGCCCCTGACGTCAGGCGTAGTACAAAAGCAGGCGGTCCCCCAGAATCCCCAGTTCTCCCACCTGAGACTCCCGGCCACTGGATGACATCAGAAAAGGAGACTGAAGATCTGCCATCAAATGGCAAACAGAAAAAAAGGCTGTGAATGCCTTATCCTAGGAGAAGGATGTTGAAACCAGAATCTATCTCCAGCGGGGATGGTGAGAGGGAAGGTACCTGCTGCAAGAGCTGTTCTCGAAGATCTATTGTTACGGTAAGTTCTTACGTAACTGTACTATCTTACTTCGAGAAACAGCTCTTGCAGCAGGTTACACAATTAGGATTGATTCCCAAGCAATTCTGGAAACCACACACCATTGGGAGGAGGGAAGGTAGAGATCCTCGAATTATAGCGATCCTAGGACAGAAGTCCCTGAAGGACTGCTAGACCAAAACCTACTCTTCGCCTCGATGCAATATCCAGGCTATAATGCCTGATGAAAGTCTGGACGGAGCTCCAAGTAGCTGCAGCACAAATAGCTGAGGTGGATACGTTCTTTAGAGCTGCAAAAGAGGTCGCCACCCCTCTGGTGGAATGACCCTTAACCATGCCCGGTAGGGGTTTGTTGCACTTCTGGTAACAGAACGTAATACACTGGATGAGCCACCTGGACAGCGACTGTTTTGAAAGAGGAGCTCCCATCATCCTGTGGGCAAAGCAGACAAAAAGCTGGTCTGATTTTCAGTGGTGTGTGGTTCTGGTCAGGTAGTATCTGAGACACCTATGCACATCTAGAGTGTGCAGAAGGGCTTCTCCTTGATTACAGTATTTCGAGAAATACACTGGTATATTGATATCCTGATTAAGGGTGAGTGCTGAGATCACCTTAGGCAGAAATTTTGGATTAGTCCTTAGGGATACCCTGTCTTGGTAGAAAACCAAATAAGGTTCTTTGCACATAAGTGCATGTAGTTCAGAAATTCTTCTGGCTGAGGTAACGGCAACTAAAAACAGCATCTTCCAAGAGAGAAGACGTAGCTCATAATCTGCGGCTGGTTCAAAGAGTGGCAGCGTGAGCTGCTCCAGGACAAAGGGTGGATCCCATGGTGGAATCTGATCCTTAATCAGGGGCCTGAGATGGAGAACACCCCTCAGGAAGGCACATGTCGTGTCCAGTTGAGCTATAGTACATTGGCCTATAGGGACATGATAGGCTGAGATGGCACAGAGATGTACCTTAATCAAGGAGTAAGCCAAGCCTGACTGGAAAAGAGACAGCAGGTAGTCCAATACCAACTTCTCTGGACAGTCCAAAGGCAATAAACCGTGCGCTTGAACCAATAAGCAAAATCTGCGCCACTTCATGGCATATGTCACATGGGTAGCCGGCTTCCTGGCAGCAGTGAGAATGTCTGCCACCTCTTGCGAGACCCCATGTTGCATCATGGCTATGTCTCTAAGAGCCAAGCATGTAGGTTCAGGGAACGTAGGTCTGAATAGACCAAGGAGCCCGCCTCCTGAGACAGCAAATGGGAGCTGATTGGCAATGGCATTGGAGGTTCCTGGGATAGCTGATGCAAGAGAAGGAACCAGATCTGTCTGGGCCAAAATGGTGCAACCAGTATCAGTGTCGCTTGCTCTCTATGAAATTTTAGAAGAACCCTCTGGATCAACGGGAAAGGGGGAAAGGCATAGAGGAATCTGCCCACCCAGGAGAGGGACAACGCGTCTCGCCAGAAAACACTAGGCCCTGGATCTAGCAAGCAAACATTGGGCAGTTTTGCATTGGATGGGGACGCGAAAAGGTCTAGTTCTGGAGAGCCCCATCTGTGAAATAGATCCTCTGCTACCACCTGAAA
Source organism: Neoceratodus forsteri (assembly GCA_016271365.2). Lineage (NCBI taxonomy): Eukaryota > Metazoa > Chordata > Ceratodontiformes > Ceratodontidae > Neoceratodus > Neoceratodus forsteri. The sequence continues at coordinate 496,533,759 of CM057451.1, forward strand.
TAGTTCCCATTTGTGGACTCTGGCCTGAGAGTGACTTAGGCCATCTGCGATGATGTTGTCCACTCCCAGAACATGAACGGCAATGAGGTTTGCACCGTGTTGCAAGACCCAATTTCAAACTCTCATGGCCTCCCTGCACAGTGGGTAGGAATGTGTACCTCCTTGTTTGTTGAGGTAATACATCATCGCAGAATTGTCTGTTTGTAATAGAAGTGTACCCAGTGGAATCTCCGACTGGAAGGCCTGCAGGGCGTAAAGAACTGCCCTCATTTCCAGGATATTTATGTGGAGATGAGACTCTTGGTCTGTCCACAGGCCCTGAGACTGGACACCGTCAAGGTGTGCTCCCCAACTGAGCCCTGAGGCATCTGTGGAGAGTGTCACAGTCAGTGATGGTGCAATGAAGGGGACTCCCACCGAGAGATTCCTTGAATCTAGCCACCATTGCCAGTCTCGGATTACGACCTTCGTGATCTGGATTGGATGCTGCAGATGGTCTTGCTTTTGGTCCTATTGGACCCTTAACATCCACTGGGTTACCCACAAATGGAGACGGGCTAGCGGGACTGTAGCGATGGCCACATCCATGTGTCGAGCAGGCAAAGGATCAGACTGGCAGGAATGGTCTTCTTCGCCAAAAAGTCCCTGATGAGGGATCTTATGTGTTCCACTCTGTCCGGAGGAAGGAAATCTTTCCCTTGGATGGTGTCCAGAACTGCACCTATGAATTGTAGAGTCTGGGTTAGAACCAGGTGTGACTTCTCGTGATTGATGATAATGTCCAACGTCTCGAACAGAGACTGAGTGCAGTGAATGGCAGACATCAAGGCCTCCCAAGAGGGTGCCATGAGAAGCCAATCATCCAGGTAGGGGAACACATAGTGGCCTTGTCTCCTCAGAGATGTGGCTATGACTGCCATGCACTTCGTGAACACCCGAGGTGCAGATGGCAGCCCTAAGGGCAGAGCTCGGAACTGATAGTAAAAACCCTGAAACTCGAAGCGCAGAAACTTCCTGTGCATCTGAGCAATGGGAATATGCAGGTAGGCATCCTGCATATCTAGGGACACTAGAAAAGTGCCCTGCTTTAGCATGGGAATCAGACCTGGGAGGTCACCATGCGGAAGCGTTTGTACAGGACTGAGTCGTTGAGGTCACTGAGGTCCAGTATCAGACGGAGGTCCCCTGAAGTCTATGGAACCAGAAAGAAGTGAGAATAATATCCTAGTCCCCTCTGGTTCCTTGGTACATGTTCTATGGCTTCTTTTCCCAGAAGTGCGAGCACCTCTTGCTGTATGAGCAGGGCATGCTGACCCAAGTAACGGGAGAACAGGGGAGGTCTTGCAGGTGGGTGGTGGAGAAATTCTGTGAAATGGCCTTTCTTGACCAATTGAAGAACCCACCTGTCGGTGGTGATCGACTGCCACCCTAAAAAGTAGCGAGCGATGCAACCCCCAACCTTTCTCGCCCGTTGATCCAAAGGAGGGGCAGGGCAGGGAAGGAGTCATGCTGTGGCAGCATTGGTCCCTGCAGGCTGGGGCGGTTTTGTGTAAGGTTGGCCTCTGCCTGGGACGACTTGGCCTGGGCTTTACGCTGAAAAGTGCCCCTTTGCTGCTGCCCGGAACGTGACTGTTGCCTTTGTTGCCGGCTGTGAAAGTGGCTCTGGTTTCTATGAAAGGAACTAGGCCTGGATCTGTACATGGCCTGTACAGATCAGACTGCCTTCCCTGCATCCTAGAGTTTGGTGATGACCTTCCCCGAGAATTCACCAAAGAGTACCTCGCCATTGTATGGGACATCTAGAATATTCTTCTGTACGTCTGGCATAAAGCTGGAGACACGGAGCCAAGAATGTCACCAGAGACAAATGCCTGAAGCTGCAGCTCTGGCCAAAGAGTCTGCCAAATTGTATGTGGCTCTAAGCACTTGGATACCCACATCTGACCCTGTGCGGAGCAGGTTAAGGAGCTCCGCTTTTTGGCCACCATCGGGTAGCTTGTCGACCAAGTCTTGGCCCTGTTCCCACAGGGTGTTCTGAAACTGTACTATGTGGGTAAGGTAGTTCAGAGACCTGATGGTGCATGTAACAGCCGCGTACGTATGCCTCCCCAGGGCATCCAATTGCTTGGATTCCTGGTCCGGTGGCTGAGTGCTCATATGTTGGAGTCTTTGAGACTGGTCATGTGAGGCCATGATGACCAGGGAGTCTGCCAGAGGTTGTTTCACCAAGTACTGGTCCTCTCTCGGAGCCTTGTACAGGCAGTCAGCCTTCTTCAGCACTGCAGGTGTGGAGTACAGATGCTTCCATGCAGCCTTGGTGACATCCGCAAAAGTGTCCACCAAGGGTGGGACTACCATAGGCTTTGGGTCTTTCTGCCGAAGATAGCGGGCAAGGCATTGTCGTTCGAGATCAAGGTCTTCAGCATCCCACCCCATGTTGTCCTGGATATGCCTCATGATCTCAGTGAAAGAGGGATCATCCAGCGGAGACCTAGGGAGGTCATGTGCATCAAGAGAGGAGATGCTGAGCGGAGAAGGAGATATGGAGTAGTCCGAGGTGTCCAATCTCGAGTCCTCCCCCGATGGAGAATACCGACGCTGTCTGGGTCACTTAGGGCTGGGAGACCCTGATGGAGAACTGGAGGGAGGCCTTCTCCTGTCTTTAGATCTGCCCCTAGGAGATGGAGTCTGTTCCTTGGGGGTTGGTGGTCATCCTGCTGGCCCCTTGGGTGGAGGAGGGGGCATAGGAGGTGAAGGAGTAGGAGGAGGAGGAGTAAGAGTAGGAAGAGGAGGTTTAACAGGGACCACATCCTTTCGGATGGTGTCCCACCAAAAAGTAAAGAGATCCTTTACTTCTTCGATACTCATGCCCGACGAAGGGTCTGGCACCGGTGGTCTGTCACCGGGGTCAGGCCTCGGGTCTCTGGGTGTCTCCTGGTTCAGGGAAGGTTCCTGTGAGAGCCTGGCATCCTCGATGTAACCCCCCTGGTCTTCAGGCAGTAGGGTGTCCTCCTCAGTCGATTCCCAGTGACCGGTGTCCACCGGTGAAGGGGGGCGGTCTTCCGCTCCGGAGAGTGTGATGTCGACGTCGGTCTCCTGACCAACGCCTTCGGATCCAGCGAACACCTGGCCGGTGACTGGTGTCTGGCTGGTGTCACCAGTTCCTGTGAGTGCCTGGCTGACTTCAAATGTTTAGCCGACGTCGGGTGTTTAGCTGACATTGGGTCCGGTGCCCTTTTCAGGGACGTCAGGTTCTTAGCCCTTCTGGGGGCTGGATCAGGACCTCTGGGCAGTTGGGAAACTGACCTGGAGTCGGTGTCCCAACATCAGCTGGAAGAAGAGGATTTATGGTGCTCAGAAGACTTCAAAGAGGCGTTGTATGGAGTGGAGGAAGCCAAGGGCCTCAAGGTCTTGATGAGCTGTAGCAAAGAAGAGCCGCCTGAAGTCCGGACCTTAACTGAGGGGGGCTGTGACCGAGTCCTGGAGGGAGAGTGGTCTGATCTGGAGCCTGAGCTGCGGGAGTCCAAGGCCTGATTGGATCTGGATCTCACCTTCTCCCGGTGCTTGTTCTGGTGTTTATGGGCCTTTGAAGAAGATTCTCCCCTGGAGGAAGGTTCTTGGTCCATCCTTTTTAATTTCTCTTTAAGGAGATACTCCTGTAGTGCCTTCTGATGGTGGATCCTGGTGCAGCTATTGAACCCCTGGTAAAAGGTGCAGGCCTTGGCATCGTGGTTCAGGCCTAGGCAATGCACGCAGAAAGAGTGAGGATCCTTGAAAGGGATCTGTTTTCTGCAGGCACACTTAGAAAGGTAACCTTCACTCGATGGAGTTGGAGAGGATATCAGTTGGCAAAAAATACACAGAAAATTCTGTAGTCATCGTACGCTAGGTAGAGACTGAGAGGCCGATGCTGGTGAGTCGAAGGCAGGAAAAGAACTGGGGATTCTGGGGGACCACCTCCTTTTGTACTACGCCTGATGTTGGGGGCGGGACCGATGTCAGAGGTGGTCGCTGCTGCATACTGCTAGCTAGAAAATTTCCCTGGGGTCCTGGCACCTGCTGGCTTCAGTCCTAATGGTGTAACCTGCTGCAAGAGCTGTTTCTCAAAGTAAGATCTTATATATTATTGAAATAGCTTTTTCGCCCAATGATGAGGACCAGATTTGGGTGAATGGTGTTTGGTCCTCCCATAACCATGACTCTCTCTCTTTTAATCCAATTGTTTAACTACATAGTCCCTTATTTAATAGAAATAGATCCTGTCTTTCTCTTGCCGTGCAAATCTCTCTTGACCTTGTTCAAGGGATATAACCATGTTTCCTTTAATAAGTTGCCATGGGGCTACAATACCCTTTTTGGCTTGGGAGATATACTAGGGTTTTAGTAAGGGAGAATCAAATAATGAGTTCACCAAAAACCACAGATATTTCCAAAATGGTTCAGTATTAGTTTATTTTTGGTTCCTGTCCTCCAGCTTTCTAAAATTGTGGCAGTAGCTTTCAGGGTGATTTGTTGAGTTCGTTTTAATGGGGAGGAATAGCACTGCTGGCAAAGGGGAGAACACTTCCCTAGAAATATTTATTTGCTTCCATGCAGCTTGATATGTTTGAGTTTCTCAAAGTAGTGCTAGATGCATTTGAGCTGCTATCCAGTATTCAGAGAGGGAAGGGAGAGATATTCCGCCCATTGTCTTTTTTAGCAAAAGTTTTTTAAGGTTAAGCCAGGGTTTTCTGTGATTCCATTGAAAGGCATTAAATGATTTCTGCCATGAGAGCAGTTCTTTGGGGGACTTAGTACAGGGCACACATTGAAAAAGATATAGTAAATGGAGAAGTGCATTCATCTTAAGGGACATGGTACAAGTATAAAAAGAAGTTGGAGGAAGGTCCCATCTTCTCATGTCATTCTGCAAAGTTTCAACTAGGGGAATATAATTTTATTTGTAGAGTTGGGAAAGGTCTTTAGGGATCTGTATTCCCAAATGTTTAAGGGAAGAGCCATCTCATCTAATGGGATATCTTGAGGGGAGAGAAGATGATGGGTCGCATTTTACTAATAGGGCTTCAGTTTTGTTGATATTGAGGGAGTATCCAGATAGGCGTGAGAAGTCTTGAATTTTCTGGAGAACAGCAAGCATTGAGGATTCTGGGTTGGTTAAATACAATAAAAGGTCATCTGCAAAAAGTGCTAATTTATGCTCCATTGCTGAGATATTAATACCTTGAATTTCAGGGGAGTGTCTTAGGTATTGTGCTAGGGGTTTGATATAGCAGGGTTTTATTTAACTATAAAAATTGATTAGCGTTTTGCTCATAAGAGTGCTAAAACATTGTGAAAATGCATAGCACATGCCTCACTGTGTTTAACAAACATAACACTTCTAGAAAACATATATAAATACTTTCTGTACAGTTAGCATTGTCCCAAGAAAAAAACTGCTAATCAATTATTTAAAACCCTGTATAGTATGCAAAAAGGAGTGGGGACAGGGGGCAACCTTGCCTAGTTCCTCTATAAAGGGAAAAATGTTCTGATATATGTCCATTTGCTTGGATATAACCAGAAGGTCTTTTATAGAATTTGAATAAGGTTTCAGTAAACTGTTCTGGAAAACCGGAAGCAGGCAAGGACCCCCCTTAGAAATTTCAATGAGACCATATCAAATGCTTTTTCTGCATCTAGTCCTAGGAGGAGTGTAGGTACATTCTGGGATTGAGTATGTTCCAATAGGTATATAGTTTGTCTTACATTATCTTGGGCCTGACACCCAGAAATAAACCAACACTGATCCACATGAATTTTACTGGGGATGAATTGGATGAGTCTTCTAGCCATGATAGAGGTTAAAATTTTATAGTCTGTATTTAATATGGATATAGGTCTATAGAATGCGAATTGGGTGAGGTCCTTGCCTGGCTTCGGTAAGATCGAGACTATGGTTTCACTCCACGATGGAGGGATACTTCCTTCTTTTGAAGTAACATGGGCGCCGGGTATTTCCCTGTTTTTAAGTTGCCTGTTACTGTTTCAATTTCTTTTATTGTTATTAGGGTGGTTAATTGAAGGCTTTGCATTGTGGACAGGGCTGGAAGGTTTAGGGATTTAAGAAATGTTTGTATTTTCTGTTCCGGGGGGGGGGTGTCCGTAGCTTTATAAGTGATGAGTAATAATTATAGAATGCTTCTGATATCCGTTTAACTGTATTTTGCATTTTACCCATTTGTGAGTGTCTGATTTTCATTATATTAACTTTTGTTCTTTGTGCCCTAAGTTGACGTGTTATTAATCTAAGGGAGTGGGGGGCCCCATCATAATATTGATGTCTTAGGAACATTAGCTTTTGTTCTATAGTATAATCTAATATTTTAGTAAGTTCCTTCTTTAAGCCAGTTAGATCTTTGCTTCTGGATTTGTTCACTTTAATGTTTTGTAGGTCTTCTAACTGTTTTATTTTTCATTCTTGGGATAGGCACTGTGTTTCTCTTAGTTTCTTTTTATTTGCAGAGATGCATACCAATTGCCCCCTAATGACTGCTTTGATAGTATCCCAGAGGATAGACTTTGTAGTGTCTGCAGTATCATTCTCTTTTAGGGCCTGGACAATTATGTCTTCGATAGATTTTAGAACTTGTTTGTCTCTTATCAGGGAGAGATTCAACTTCCAAAAAGTTGTTTTCCTGCTTGTCTGTGGACGAAAATGGCAGAAAACCGGGGCATGGTCTGATAGTGTATAGTCTCCAGACCAGATCTTAATTGTTTCTCTCAATTGTTCCTTTGGGGTTATGAGGAAGTCCAAACATGAATAAGTATCATGTGCTTGGGAATAAAATGTATGTCTTGGAGCTGTACCATGCATATGTTTCCATATATCTTGATAGCCTAGTTTCTGTAGTAGTTTCCTAACCTGACTTGTAGTTTTCTTTCTCCTACCCTGGGTTTGCTGATTTAAGTTTCCTTCTGTTATGTTTAAATTGTGATCGCCACCACATATCGTTTGCCCCTCTGACCATTCCGCTAGTTTTGAAAAAAAAAGCACTATATACTTCATATTCTGAAGCAGGGGGATGTATATGGATGCAAAAGTTGTTATCCGACCATCTAAATATCCCTTTAACATGGCATATTTCCCTTCTTTATCTATAACCCTGTCTTTTATTTCAAATTGAGTTCCCTGCCTAATCAACACTGCTGTACCCCTTCTCCTCCCTCCCTTATAGGAAGAGGCCACCACATGGGATTAACCCAACCGTTCAAATTTTTTGTGCTCAGCCCGTGAGAGGTGTGTCTCCTGCAACAAAACTATATTTGCCCCAGCTCTTTTCATGCTCTGGATGATTTACTCCTTTTAATGGGATTCATAATTCCATGCACATTATGTGTTTATAGTGTACGGTAGTGTCTTATTCATTTTTGATCCCCGAGTGCTTTCCTGGTATCCATTTGATTGATTTGATTTCTAGGATGCCATGGCCACTCCTCATTCCATAGTCCGCTGAACTATGTACATCAGAATCTCCATTTGTCTTCTTCACAAACCGGAGAAAAAGGTAACGCTTTACATGAGCCAACATGGCTCTAATATGAACTATATCAACAAAGTTAACAATAACTGGTTGCTTCCAAGGTGGGGGCTAATATAAAAATGTATCCCTTGTGTTCTATCTCTATTTAGAGAAGAACAAGGAGGATTACTAGAGCTTGCACTTCCGGAAGACCTCCTACTGAGCCACAGGTGATATTGTGCTCTTATAATGAATACAAAAAAGAAAATGTAAACTAGGTGTGAAACCAGATACTGAAGGTATCTAGATCACGGGCTGTGCAAGGTCTATCGTGTCCTCATATCCAGTCCACTGACCTATGAAACACCATTATGATCGAGCTCATTTAAGTAACAGAGTACATCTGAGTTGCTGGCTTAATCCTATGAATGGTAGAATAAGACGTGCTCTAGTTAAGAGGACATTGAAAGGCATCCCCTCCCGAATCACATCCCAACGCTTCACTTTATATGCTTCATCACATTTCGTTATTTAATTAACATATGCAATCGATGTTAACATTCGTTCCCCTAGCATCTATACTAATTGCATTCTATGGATGAAGTTGACCGTTTGGCAGGGGGTATTAGTGAACATAGTCGTGGGTTCAAAACACCATTCGGTGATGGTTTAAGATACTGGGGGGGAGGTTTCCAAATTCAGCTTATTTATAGGGCAAAATACCTCTGTCTGGTATTGGAGCTAAGTAGCTCTGTCTTTTATTGCCATTTGGCATATTTTCCCTTCTTTTTATGTTTTAGGTTAGAGTAGAATCCCCTCCCCTATATTATGTGTAGATCCTTCAGTGAAAAATTGAAGGGTCTGGGGGAACTCACATTCTTTATAAATGAAATGGTACCCGCTTATGATCAGTGGCGTTATAATTCTTTTGTCCCCTTTCCAGCATCACCTTAATTCCCAATTCGGTCCCTCCCTCAGCCTTTTAGTCCTAATCAAGCAACTTATTTAACGCGTTGGTTTTAACCTCCTTAGATGCTGCCTTGCCTCTGACTAAAGAATAAACAACCAGAATAACACTTAATAAGACAGACAAATCAGTCAGCAAGGAGAAGAAAGTGAAGGTTGCAATTGTTCCCCATATAGTTCAAAATATTTGTTGTCCAGATAGTACAAAAGTTGCTTCTTGTTATGGGACAATTTGTGGCAGAGATCTGGGGTACCAAAACCATAGTGGTAATAATGATATTAATATGAGGATTTGTGTTTCCAGATCTCTCAGTGACCAACATCAATTCTCACCCCCCCATAGTCCAATTTTCCAGTACAAATAGGAGCTCATAGTGCTGACTATAAATAAGGGAACTTATCTCTTGCTTGATCTCTGGCAGTGAGAAAGAGTTTCTGGACAGATTTTGCCTAGGTTTTAGGCTACTGGTAATTCATCTGGAGATTTTACAGTGATTCAGCTTGGATTGTCTGCCTTTTCACCCTTCTTGCTGAGAATTTTCTGCAATCTGCGTAGTGCTTCTCCGTGCTGCAATATTTTGGTGCCCACCGTCTTCCTGTTCTGGTTGCATTGCCAAAACTGTCCACCTCTCCAGATATTTTGGTTCCAGTTCTCTGGTATCTGTATTTTTCTTTCCTTTAAGGCCTCTGTTGCTTCTTCCACTGTAGAATACACTTTCACCCCATCTTCCCAGAAAATCCGCAATCTAGCTGGGTAAGGGATGTGGAAACGGATCGCCTTTTCTCGAAGGGACCTCAGGTTTGGAAGGTACCGGAGCCTCTGTTGCTGCACTTCTTGTGGGTAGTCATGATCCAGAAACAATCTGTGGGTTAGATATTTTATTTCTTTTTTCATCCAGGCTCAACGCAGGATGTCTTTTTTGTCACTATATGAGCTTAGTTTGAAGACAATAGAGCGAGGTCGGGCTGAGGGATCCATAGGTTTTGCCTGTAAAGATCTGAGTGCTCTCTCTATGTGGAAAGTGTGGGAGCTAGGCAAGTCTAGTATATCTTTTAGCAAATTCTCTATAAAGGGAGCCATGGGGGTAGTTTCCATGTCTTCAGGGAGACCATAGAGGCGGAGGTTGTCCCGGCGTGATCTGCCTTCTAAGTCTAGACATTTTGACTGGAACTGTTTGGATTGCTGTACCAGGGCCTGCAATATTTCAGTAAGCTGAGTGGTAGTCTCTTCATTTTCAGTGACTCACTCTTCTATTGAACCTATATGTGTTTCAAGAGTGGTTAGTTGTTTTCTGACAGTTTTGAATTCCTGCTTGTTTTCCGATCTGGACTTGTTCAGAAGAGTTTCAAATCTAGCACGAGATAATTGTTCTGATTCTCCATCTGTATCGTAATCAGGTGCGTGGGAACTTGCTGGGGAGAGAGACCTACTGGGGGGATCCTCCAGCAATCGAGTGCCATCCATGCTTTTTTCTTTCCCTCTGGTTCGAGTTCTTCCTCTGTAGCCTTCTAGTTGCTTCCCCTCCTGAGTTTCTCAACATTTGTATTTGTATTAGTTAGGTTTTAGGAGATTAGATCAGTAGACTGGACAGGGAGCTCTTAACCCTAAGCTCCTTGCAGCTCCGTGACGTCACCGGAAGTCCTTCCTCAGAAATTCTGATGATCAGAGAGCAGGACATTCATTGGTATCTCATTAGAATCTTCTCAGTTAATAAATTTGTCTCCTGGGGACATATTGGTATTGGAAGCATTGCAAGAACACAATACAATGGACTTTACACTGGTAGAGGAAAACAGTACAGAGGACAATACCCCTACAATCCCCCCCAATCCCCCCGATGATGGCCTCCAACCTGTATCCAAAAACAGTGGGAAAAAAATGCAAAGAAAACCTCATGTACAGAGGAAGCACCCTTACAGAATAAATGTATACCTTTACAACAAGACAGACAGTGGGGGGATACAGAGGAGGAAGAACATTCAAACACTTCTTCTATAGTGTCATCCATCATTTCTTCCCAAAAAGGGATGCCATCAGAGATTGAGGATGTAGGATCCCAAAATCCTACTCTACAGTGAAAGAAGTGGAAGACAAGATCGGCTGCAAGAAAAAAGACATCTTAATGGGATGAGTCTATGTTACTCCTGCAATTATTGACCATAGTATCTCCTCTACACCTGACCTGTGCCTTCCTTAATGTTAACAGTATCAAGCATTTGAAAGGGACAACAATTACAGTACCTTCTCTATTGTAAGTCTAATTATATTGTTTTTTTTTTTTCTTTCTGTAAGATACTAGACTTAGATCCACTACAGATATTCAAGTGGTAAACATGAATCTGAGGTAGGTTCTTTTGGTGTTTAGGGGATGACACATGTTCAGGTGTAGGCATGTGTTTCAAACATTCTAACATTTCTGACAGAGGACTGGTTGATATCACACCTGGGTAGGCACTGTTAGATACTGACTTAGATTCCCATAGATTTAGACTGATAAATGTTTGTGTTCCCCAAACAAAAAGTTGCAAGAATTGATTTGTTTAATTAATACAGCAATCCCTGTTCACTTCTAGGAACGTTTTGTTTGGGGAAAATGTCAACTGTGGACTCTGAAAGGGCAGACAGAGGGACAAAGACAAATAAGCTTTTTTGTCACTCAGACTTTTTGAGGCAAATGTATCAACAAGCAGGGTTAATTGATGCTCATGGTCACGTTAATTCAGCTCCAAAACACAGATTTTTGTGGCTCCTTGTCCACTAGAATTGACATTTTGTTTATTTCAGATTCCCTCCCACTCGCCAAGGTCAACACACATTTGATAGATACTACAGATCATAGTTTAGAAGGCATAAAACTCTCATATTTGATTGACCCTTCATTCAGGAAAGGCTACTAGAAACTGAATTCATCTTTATTAGAAAATCCGAGGATACTTCAGAAATTGAAATACTTAGTAGAAGCATGTAAGTCAGTATTTTGTCTATATGACTTGGTGAGAAGACAATAAGAAAGACTTTAAAACATTTTTTTCAGGAACAGACTAGATTAACTGATAGAACAAACTATAATAAATATCTACAGTTAAAAGAGATCAGCTGCGTAAATTAATCTCCCTACAGAACATAGGGATGGGCAATTTTAAGGATCAAATTAAAATCATTAAGCAAGAAATGATTCAATATCAGTACAACAGATTAAAATCCCTTGAGACGGAGCAAAAATTTGGAATGCAATGTAAGAAATTTCAAGTAAACCATTATGAAAGTACTGCACAAAGAATGCAACATAAAATCACAAAGGCATTAAACATAGTACTGGTGAGCTTGATACAGAAACGTCAGGCACAGAGCAAATCTTTGATTCCCATATCATATATATAGGGCTAGATATTCAAACATGCACTTGGCAATGGTGCAATAGGTTGCGCCATGCAACTGAATTGTGCTGGAGCAACAAAGGGATATATTCAAAAGAGATGTGCCATGGCACATCTTGTCTGAATATATTAAAAGATTCCAGCGGCGCAAATACAATGTGCTGGTGCATCTCCCAGATAGGTCTGATTACCAGGAATGGGAAAAGTGCCAGCATATCTGAGATACGCCATGTGCAAATTCCTGAAATTCAGACACAAAAATGCAAATGGGGCCATAATGCATGCAAATCACAAATGGAGCCATTTGCATGTCATTATGGCCCCATTTGCATGAGTTGTGCAGGGCTGGCCAGCGAAATGCACCTGGCGCCCTGCACAGCATGCGGTGCTCTCAGTGGAGGTCCAGTGGTTCCCCCTCCTAACATATAACCCTGATTGCCATAATAAAGTCAGATATAACATCCCTGGTGGTCCAGTGGCACCTGCCTCCACACCCATAACCCCGATCACTGTAATAAAGTCAGATTTAAAATCCCTGGTGGTCCAGTGGTACCTCTCCCACCCATAACCCTGATTGCCATAATAAAGTCAGATTTAAAATCCCTGGTGGTCCAGTGGTACCCCCACCCACACAAGACCCCCCAGCCCACCCAGCTTCCCCCCGATCATTGGTGGGCAGCAAACCCACTCACATACTTCCGCGGCAGCCCACCGAATTACAGCTTACCGTATCTGCTGCAAGCACATTGGTCCACACTGTGGACCAATGGACTTGCAGTCCATACTGTAATAGTCATTCACAATTTATCTGGGGTGGCAACTTTTAGCATGGAGAATTGCATCCCTGTCACTTTCCTATCTATAGAGGTCTGTTTTTATAGTACCATCCTCTTGCTTGGTAATGGCCAAGTCCAGAAAATGTACCTCATGCTGATTTGCATGGACTGTGAACCTCAAGTTCTGGCTGGTACTTTCCATCCAGAGTTTAAATACCTCCAGCTCTGCCAATTCTCCCATCCACACCAAAAGTATATCATCTATAAAACACCTCCAGAGGTCAGTCCGATGGTAAAAAGGACTGACCTCAGGGCAACAGACTTTTATTTTCTCCCAATACCCCAAGTACAACTTAGCATTATTTGGGGCAAAAGTTGCTCCCATAGCTGTACCATTAACCTGCAAATAGTGTGTATCCTGAAATAAAAAGATGTTACACTCCAGGACCAGTTTAGCTCCAACACATAAGAAATCAATTAGGCTGGTCTCAAAGTCTGTGTAGGACGCTAGCCAGAAGCGTATAGCATGTATCCCCTCCTGATGGGTTATATTGGTATACAGTGCCTCAATATCCAAGGACACTAGGTACCAATCCATTTCTAACTGTAAATGATCCAAAAGACATAAAACCCTGGGTTGTATTTTTCAAATAAGATGGTAATTTCAAAACCAGATCCTTAATGTGTATGTCAATAAATTGAGACAGGGGTTCCAAAAAACTCCCAATCTCTGACACAGTAAGTCTACTAAGCAGTGTTTCTAAACTTTTGTGCGCCTTAGGAAGAGTGTAAAAACACACCATAGCAGGACTGGAGACTGTCAGAAAATTAAAGGTGTCATGGTTAATTACCCCCCCCCCCATCTAAAGCACTATCCAATAATGCATCTGCTTTCTGTTTAAACACTAAATCAGATTTCAAAACCTCATAATGTTTGCAGACTTAACTCCTATGTTAAAAGGGACTACACAGTTGTGGTTGTTCTAGGTCTTCCACTGAGTTGGGAACATTTTGGAAGAATGGAGCAGAGGTAGATTTCACCCAAAGAATAAGAGGTGTCAGGAATTACCATATTACATGGAAAACTATTTTTATAAGGTTAAACAATGGGATATTTCACATCAAAGGAAATTGGAACAAACACCCCCCTCACCACAAATATTTGTTGAATTATTTTATTTATTGCAACACACAACACAATACCAGATAAACTGAATATTTTTGAGAATTAAATATCCTTCTTCAGGGAAACTGGTACATGTCTATAAAATTAAAAGAGTACATGAACATATATTAATTCATCCATATTAAAAATGATAAGTATACATAGTCAGAGGTGTAAAAAACAGTATATGTACTTACTGATATTGCAAATTAATAATGTAAAAAAGAATGAACTTGTGATGTTTTATGTCCTGAAAAATAATACATAATGCATAAATCCCTCATTTTATAAGGTATTTAGACAATTAACTACAGAATCCATAGCGAGTTGTTTTTTTAAGACACTGTCACTTTAGAAACACTTACAAGTAGTTTATTGTGCCCCAGTCCTAGTGCAACAGGTACTATTTAAACTGTCATTCAAAGGTACCTAAAAATATAATGAGTTTAAATACTTTGGGCCAGATATTCAAAAGGGTTGCGCCATGCTCAATAGGGTTGCGCCTGCGCAAGTCCCAACTTGCTCCATTCTGCGATATTCAGCAGGAGGCAGTTGCGCCACAGAAAACATGCTGAGCAACAGCGCAATGCAAATGAATGCATGCTGAACTGGAGGAGGAGGAACCATGCATAAACTGCACAGCCCGATATTCAGCCGGGCTATGCAGAGTTATGCAGGCGCAACCCCCAACCTGCGCCTGCACAACTTTGAGCCAAAAAAAAAAGGCTCATGTCGAGGGTCAACCACAGGTGAGCTGCTGCATTGCAGGGCGCAACACAGCAGCTGCCACCTGTGGCTGGCCCCCAACCCACTCCCTGTGCCCCCCCACAGCCCGATCGCGGGCAAAAAAGTGTATAATCCCCGCCACCCACCAGCCCGATCGCGGGCAGCAATGTCCCCCCAACACATCCCTGGTGGTCCAGTGGACCAATAATCGATTGCGGGATGTAATAATGAAACACCCCCAACATAAGCCCTGGTGCTCAAGTGTCCCCCCCCCACCCACAAAGCCCCACGAATGTATTCATTCCACAAATCTGGACTGTCTTATGACGGTATAGGCTGCACGCCATTAGCTCTTACTCTGCACCAATGGTATGCAGTCCTACCGGGCAGTCAGTAGATGGGCGGCGGGCGGCAGATGGGTGGGATGCTGCTGCTGCAAGCCGGCCGGGGAGCGGGTAGGCTTGTGGGTGGTGGGTGGGGGACACTAGGCACCAGGGCTATGTTCGGGGTTTAATTATCACATCCCGAATCGGGATTATCGGTCCACTGGACCACCAGGGCTATGTTTGGGGAGACACATTGCTGCCTGCGATTGGGCTGGTGGGGATTGTAAGCTATGCCCACGATCGGGCTAGTAGAGTTGCTTCAACTACCCATGATCGGGCCAGTGGGGAGGTGATGGTGGGGATTTTACAGTCTTCTGCTGTCGATTGGGCTGCAGTGTCAGTCCTAAAGCTGCTGCCTGGCAGGGCACCAGGCGCGAAGTCCTTAGATCGGCGCACCTGCGTGCTAATGGCATGCAAATGGGGCCATAATCAGATGCAAATGGCCCCCCCTGCACCTTGCATGAATTATGGCCCCATTTGCATGTCACCTTTTGAATATCAGGATTTTGCACATGGCGCAATGGTACTTGCACCACGGCAAGTTGAATGCTCCACTCTGTCCACTTGCGGTGGTGCAAGTTCCACTGCGCTATGCACAGTGGCTGTGGCCAGGGGGTGATATTCAAAGGAGTTGCTCAAGGGCGCAACTCCTTTGAATATCGCTCTGGCCACACTCCTGCACAACTATTTTGTGCAGCGCAAGGGCTTGCTCCACAAAATAGTGCAGTTTGAATATCTGGCCCCTTGTGTTTTATTTCACTTTTTAAATGTTACATGCTCCATTTATCACAAATTGTATCTCTCACTAGTAAAATATTGTTTATGCTTCGGTCCTTAGAATCTATCTCCTGTCTACAGAGAATATAAAACATAAAATGCAATTTCCCTTGCCAAAGTTTAAAATTTAAAAAGACTACAAGAGATAGATTCTAAGGACTCATTATGGATTTTGTGGTTGTCTAAATACCTTATAAAATGAGGGATTTATGTGTTAGTATTATTTTTCAGGAGGACACAAAACATCACAATTTGATACTTTTTTGCATTATTAATTTGCAATATCATTAATTAAAGAAAGAGTTTTTTGCAACTTCTCCTATGTACAGATTGGACAGCCAGGATGCAATGCAGAAATGCTGCAGAATATCACAGAATGCTGCAATTTACTGCAGGGGCCATTGTAATTCAATGGCAATTAAGCTCTTTTGTCATGAAGGATTTTGTGACATATCATTACTGCAAGTTACTGCTCTTCATCATGGCTGACTCTACTGTATACTTGCTCTTTTTAATCTGTACTGAATTAATATGCTTATGTACTTTTTATGTTTGCATGCGCAAGAAACATTATGTGACAGCTTAGAGAGAAGCAGGTCAGAGGCGTGGCTGTGTAGCAGCCAAGGGAGGCACAGCATTTTGGGGCTTGGCCATGGTGCACCAATGGAGGCGCAGTGTGCTGATGACACTGGCTTCCAGAAGGTGCACCAAGTTGTAATGTTTTCACCGCAGCAATCACAGGCCACTTCGCCATTGCAGTGTCAGTGATTTGCTGCAATGAGGGAGTGAACCATCATTGCTGGGCGGAACATTGCTACTGTAATATTGTTTGTGAACATGGCAGCACATTGCCACCCTGTTCACAAACAATATGAATGTGGCCCCAGTGCTGAGGGGGTGCCCAATCCCCCTTGGCAGTATGTGCCTATCCCCACACAACGTGGTTTTGCCGACGGGGGCCCCAATCTCCGTCGACTTGTATCCCTCGGGTGCGATTTCACTTGCCGACGGGGAAGCCCACTCCCCATCTGCATTATGTCCCGCCTCCCAGGTTGATGTGCTGATGGAGGGGGAGCCCACTCCACATCGGCATAAGTCCCCCAAAAGTAGCGTCAGTACTGCCGGGGTGCCCAGTCCCTATCGGCTGTTGCACCCCACACTTTGTGCCGCGGGTGCCCAATCTCATCAGTTACAACTCCTCAACAGTTATTGGCATGCTGGGAGCCCACCCAGCATGCCAAAATCCTGTAAAAAAGAAAACCTTATTGCGATGTTTAGTTTTTGTTTAACCTGTAAAGAAGGAAACAGTCCCTCAACGGTCTCCCTGGTCCCCCTCCCACAACCCGCACCCACCATCTGCGTACCCTGCCTCTCCACACCACCCTCACCCCTTACTTACCTCCAGAGTCTGACACGATGATCTTCAGTGGACCAGAAACACGTCTGCACTCTTCAAAGCCGACCCCGAAGTGAGGGCATGTATGTATAATGGAATAAATAGGGTTTTTTCAAATTTGATGCATATCTTGGGCATTTTTTGGAATTTTGGCACCAGATTTTCAACATGGGCTTTTAGGACCCCTCCTCAGGAATTCTGTCACTGTCATGACATTACTCGGCCTCAAAAGGTGATTTCGCGGTCACTGCGTGGAATCATCTTTCGGGACTGATTAACGAAATGACAGGGCCAGTGTTCATGAAGTGGGCTCTCAAAAAGCCTATGTTGCAAATTTGCGGAAAAATTCAAAAAAATGACTATTTTACGAGCGTGCATTGCACAGTTGCTATGCACGCTTATAACTTCATGGATTTGCAATATTTTCGTGCCAGATTTTTAACATTGGCATTATTTCACACCTCCTTGTGAACAGTACAGCTGTCATTGTTCACACCCTGGCCGAAATGTGTTTTCGCACTTCCGGTGCAGAATAGCGTGGTAGCTGTGGGAAATCCATGTTTGTGACACATTATAAAAATGGCAGTGACACCATTCATTAGCAGAGGTCATAAAATGCCTATGTTGAAAATTTGGTGCCAAAAGTCCAAGAAATGACTGTGTTATGAGGGTGCTTTGTGCCGTTTCCACGCACGCTCATAACTTCACACATTTGCAATATTTTCACTCCATATTTTCAACATTGACATTTGTTTGCACCTCCTTATGAACTGAACAGCTGTCATTTTTCACATCCTGGTTGAAATGTGTTTTAGTACTTCTGGCGCAGAATAGAACGGTCGCTGTGGGAAATCCATGTTTGGGACACATTACAAAAAACACAGTGACACTGTTTATTATCAGAGGTCCTAAAATGCCTATGTTGCAAATTTGGTGAGCAAAGTCCATAAAATGACTGTGTTACGAGCATGCATTGTGCAGTTTCCACGCACTCTCGAAACTTCACAGGTTTGCAATATTTTCACTCCAGATTGTCAACATTGCCATTTTTTCACAGTTCCTTATGAATGGAAGAGCTGTAATTTTTTCACATCCTGGCCAAAATGTGTTTTCATACTTCCGGCACAGAATAGTGCACTGGCAGTGGGAAATCCGTGTTCAGGACACATTACGACAATCACAGTGACACTGTTCATTAGCAGAGGTCCTAAAATTCCTATGTTGAAAATTTGGTGAGAAAAGTTTATGAAATAACTGTTACAAGCGTGCATTGCATAGTTTCTATGCATGCTCATAACTTCGCACATTTGCAATATTTTTACTCCATATTGTCAACATTGCCATTTTCTGCACCTCCTTATGAACAGAATAGCTGCCATTTTTCACATCCTAGCCAAAATGTATTTTCGTACTTCTGGCTCAGAATAGCGCGGTCGTTGTGGGAAATCCGTGTTTGGTTCACATTACGCAAATTACAGTGACACTGTTCATTAGCAGAGGTGTTAAAATGCCTATGTTGACAACTTGGTGAGTAAAGTCCATAAAATGACTGTGTTACGAGCTTGCATTGTGCAGTTTCCATGCATGCTTGTAACTTCACACATTTACAATATTTTCACTCCAGATTTTCAACATTGCCATTTTACAAACCTCCTTATGAACAGTACAGCTGTCATTTTTCACATCCTGAAAGAAATGTGTTTTTGCACTTCCGCTGCAGATTAGCGTAGTCGCTGTGGGAAATCCATGTTCGGGACACGTTATGAAAATGACAGTGACACTGTTCATTAGCAGATGTGCTAAAATGCCTATCTTGAAAATTTGGTAGCAAAAGTCCATAAGATGACTGTGTTATGAGCATGCGTTACACAGTTTGCACGCACACTCGTAACTTCACACATTTGCAATATTTTCACTCCTCATTTTCAACATTGACATTTTTTCTCACCTCCTTATGAACTGAACAGCTGTCATTTTTCAATTCCTGACTGAAATGTGTTGTCGTACTTCCGACGCAGAATAGTGCGGTCGCTGTGGGAATTCCATGTTCGGGACACATTACAACAATCACAGTGATACTGTTCATTAGCAGAGGTCCTAAAATGCCTATGTTGAAAATTTGGTGAGAAAAGTCCATGACATGACTGTGTTACAAGCATCCATTGCACAGTTTCCATGCACGCTCATAACTTCGCACATTTGCAATATTTTCACTCCATATTTTCAACATTGCCATTTTTCTGCACCTTCTTATGAACAGTACAGCTGTCATATTCCACATCCTGGCCAATATGTGTTTTCGCACTACCAGTGTACAATGGCTCTGTCGCTGTTGGAAATCACTATTTGGGACACACTACAAAAATTACAGTGATACTGTTCATTAGCAGAGGTCCTAAAATGCCTATGTTGAAAATTTGGTGATGGAACTCCATAAAATTACTGTGTTATGAGTGTGCATTGCACAGTTTGCACACACACACACATAACTTCACACATTTGTAATATTTTCACTCCAGATTTTCAACATTGCCATTTTTCCACACCTCCCTATGAACAGTACAGCTGTCATTGATCATATCCTGACTGAAATGTGTTTTTGCACTACTGGTGCAGAATACCGTGGTTGCTGTGGGAAATCAGTGTTCAGGACACATAAACACAATCACAGTGACACTCTTCATGAGCACAGGTCGTAAAATGCCTATGTTGAAAATCTGGTGACGACAGTCCATAACATGAATGTGTTACGTGCATGCGTTGCGCACTTTCCACCTATGCTAGGAAGTGCGCGCATTTTTAATATTCCTACTACAGATTTTCAACATTGACATCCCTTCACACCTCACTGTGGATGGCATAGTTGCCATTCTTCACATTCTGCCAATCTGTGTTTTAGTACATGTGGCACAGAATGGCACTGTCGCTGTTGGAAGTCAATGTTTGGGACACATTGACAAAGTCACACTGCCACTCTTCATGAGAAGTGGTCCCAAATGCTTTCATGAGGTGGGGTCACAAAAAGGCCATGTTGAACATTTGTGCTGTATATAACAACAAACGCCCGAGGTGTTAGGGTTTCTGACCATCACGTCCTACCCTGTATAGATGGGCAGGTATCAGGCTGTGCCTTTGGATTGCCGACTCTACTACTCACGCCATCCCACCCTCACCCCCCCAGCCACTGACAGCCATCAAGGTGTACTTTGGACTCTTCGGCCCCACACGTAACCCCATTCTCCTATGCTGTGCCCATTTCAGCATATGTCCGTGTGGAATGGGGTCACTGTACAGCCAAACACCCTAAGGCGCACCTCAACACGTGTCACTGTCTGTAGAATAAGGTGAGGTGACATCGCATGACCGTCATGGGCAAAGACCCACAAACATACCCCAATGCCTCTCCATCTCTACAAGATCGAGGTGGGGTTGGTGTTAACTTCCATACTTCACTGCCATTCCAATTCTACATCAGTCTAGCTCCTGCATTTCAAATGCTAATACTAGCAAGCAAACATTCGGCATTGACAAGTGCTTGTTTAATTTTATAGACATCTACCAGTTTCACAAGGGAGGGAGATTTAATTCTCCAAAATGCTGCATGTCTCTGGTATTTTGTTGTGTGTTGCAAGAAATAAAAAAATTCAACAAATATTTATGGTGAGAGGGCAATTTGTTCCAGTCTCTTTTGGTAGTGCAGTTTGGCCTTGATTGGACTTGGCCTCTCACATTTATTTATTTTTTCTCTCTCTTCTTGGAGGTTGGCTGAGCTTGCGTCTGTTTCTTGTTACAACAGAAAATACTGACCAGCACTAGAAAAGTTTCATATAATGACATTTTGGCCAGGAATTTTTATGACCATCCAAATTTGTATAGAGATTCTCAGGAACAAATGTCTATAAAAGGTAAAAATTTGACTGATGCATGTATTCCGGGAAAAATGTGGGATACTGTATGGTCATGCTGCCATGGTAGACTGAATGTTTAATACAACACGAAACACAAAGAAATACAAGAACATATTACAGAAATCTATGTGTAAATGTACTAGTTAATTATGTCTGTTGGTTATTGTAGCTTTGTCATTGTCTTTTCACATTGTTTTATTCTGGGTCAGACTTGAAAAAGGGTTTCAGTCCAGTGTCCTTACCCAGTTAGCAAATGGATAAAAAAATAAATGTTATTGTCCTAGACCTAGCTGCATACAAGTACTACAAACCAAGGACCATTTATATTTTGACTGTCCACATACCACACAGTTTTGGGTCTCATCATCCACATAGAAGATGCCTTTGTTTCTCTCCATGACATACGGTGAAGTAATTTTAGATCTTTTTGTCCAGCACAGATACAGTTTGATGACAGCACTTTATGAGTCATTTTTGCTTGTTTAAAATACTGGATATGGCAAGCAAGTTGCAAAATTTGTGTTACAGCTACATTGTGTGTCTCAAGCTGAAAATTAATGATGAATATTATTCAGGAGGAAATTACAACATTTTATAAGCAAGAAAATTGGAAAGCTACATTAAAATAATCTCATAAATTGTGGAACATTATGCAATGGCTTTAGAACACTGACCAGGACTGCAGTAGCACTGTATAATACATTGGTTTTGTACTAGACATCTTCTTAAACTCCTATTTAATTGTTTTCTTTTTCTTTCTTATTCCTCTGTATGATATTCAGATATCTCTGTTTAATCTTTAGTTTGATGTATATGATCATTTGTTTTTGATTTAGTTTGCTATTCTTGTTTTTTTCTTTGGTTACTATTTTTTTGCCCCTTGGAGTCCTCTGCTACTGTCTGACGTCCCCCACCATGCACGGACACTGGGTAGGAGGCCCTCCCCTAAGAACCCCACAAATTACCCTTCATGGCAGGGGGTGGGGAGCGACTTCGACCCACCAGACCGGATGTGTATTCCGGGAGGTGCCTTCCCAGCCCGCGGTGGCGGGGGACCATCATCATCCCGCAGAGGACTCCCATTTTTCCACTTTTTTCTCCCCTTGAGATTGCAGCGTGCAATGGTACCTATGGCAGTGGCGCGCACGCTCCCGTGCATGTTCTGCCAAGCGCCTGCCACAATTCTCACCCAGTCTCCAGAGCTGACATGCTACCCCCCAGCCTCCACTAGGTGGCAGGCAATCGCCAAGCCCTGCAATCCACCCCCCCCAGAGAAGGAGAGCAGTCCTGCAGACGCTCGATCCTTCTCCTCCCTGCCAAACCCTGGCATCCCCTGTCTGTTCCCAAACACGGGTAGCCGGCGTGGTGCGAGGTAAGGCATCCAATGCCTCAGACCTCAGCGCCACCGGGCCAGCTTTGCTATTCCTATTTTGATTGCTTTTAATAAAATATACCCCTATCCTGTTCAAAAAGTGTCACAAGATTTTTAACACCCAGCTGAAAAACCACCAGAACAGGCACATAGGACCGTGGTTCAACATATCATAAATAATATGAACATGATAAAATGGCCCAAGTATTAGGATATGTCTGATCTTAGTAATTAGTTCTGACTTGCAACAGTATGCTGAGATATCATCATAGGCATCATTGCTTCTGTCAATCAGCTTTCATGATTTGTCCTATTCATTTTTCATAGGGACTACACGAAGACTTTGTTACTCATGAAACATAAAAATATAGAAATTTGCAGGCAGAAAAAGGCCAGCGATCCATCAAGTCTGCTCTGATCACATTTCCAGCCTGTGCCATACCAGCCTGTTGCTGGTCAAGATTAGATTCAGTGCAATAATTGGATAACGACCTTATTCTTTGCCTGTCCCACACCCTCCTCCTCAGCATATGTCCTCGCCAACTGGCTAAATCTCTACCATCCTCTCTTAAATCCTGTTACTGTCTCTGCCTTGACCTCCTTTCTAGGAAATCAATTCCTCTTGTCCACCACTCTCTCCATGGCAAAGTACTTCCTCACCTCCCCCTAAATAATTCATCCACTAGCTTATAATTGAGTCTTCTTGTTGCTGATCATACCCCAAATCACTTGAACATATTTTAGCAATCCACCCAATTTATTCCTTCAGGCTGTTCATCTGCTTCTCATATGATTTCCCCTGCAGTCTCTATATAATTTTTAAAATAAAAACATAGATTGTATCAGCATAAAAAGATATAGAGGCCCATCCAGTCTGCCTTTTTCCCTATCTAGCTCCATGCTCAGGCCATCACCAGACTGGACGCAGACCTCCCATAGCCCTAGTGGCTTGATTGTCACCCCCTTCCCCAGGAATCTCTTCATTTCTCCTGCTTGTGGGTCCCACCCACATTTAATCCCCATCACAGTCTTAGCTTCAACCACCTGTCTGGGTGGTCTATTCCATTTTTTCACCACCCACTCCATGAAAGACTTCTTCATTCCTCCTTTATCCTCCAACCACTGGTCTCCACCCATTCTCTCCAGTCACTGTACCCTCATTCCTTATTAGTAAGTCCTTACAATCCACCCTGTTGTCCTTGCAAGAACTTCTGTATCTCATTCATTTCTCCTTTTTCCTTCCTAGCCTCTTGTGTATACATGTTAAGATCTGTCAACCTTTCCTCATATGACCTCCCTTGCTGCCCCCTGGATCATAATAATAATAATAATAATAATAATAATAATACTTTATTTATTATGCGCCTTTCAAATATCAAGACACAATACAATAAGATAAAAATACAGAAATCAACCTTATAAAACCAAACAAAAACAGATCAATGAACAGTAAAACCATAAGCTTTCTCCCCACAGGAAGGATTTCAAAGCCTGTTTAAAACTCCCCACAGTCATGCACTCCCTAATCATCTCTGTAGCCCTCCTTTGTATAGTCCCTATGTGGCTCCTGTCTTTCTTAAAGTGTGGGCTCCAGAATGGCATGCAGTACTCCAGGTGTGGCCTTATCAAACATCTGTACAACAGCAATGCCACCTTCTTTCTCCTACTATTAAATCCCTTTCCTATACATCCCAACATCCTGTTTGCTTTCCTGTATGCTTAATTGCACCAAGCAGTGGACTTGTGTCTGTCACTAAAGATGACCCCCAGATCTGTCTCCTAAAGTGTCTATACCAATCTTTACTCCCCATCTCATCATCTGTTTTAGGGTTCTTTTTAACAATGTGTGTTACTTTGCACTTTTTTTGTTGAACTTTAGTTGCCACAATCCGGACCACTTTTCCATTTTTTCCAGATCTATGTCTGTTTCTCTTAGTGCCTCTACAGTGTCCAATCTGCTGCAGGTCTTAATGTTATCAGCAAAGACACATACCTTATTAAGCATTCCCTCATTTATATCACAAATGAAGATACTGAAGAGCACCAATCTCAGAAAAAATTCCTGCAGTACCCCACTCGTGAATCCCCTGGGCTCTGATTTCACCTTATTGACAACCACCCTCTGTGTCCTTTTCCCCCCAGCCAACTGTCTATCCACCTGGTCAGCTTGTTCCCTACTCTTAAGTTGCCCAGCTTTCTATGGATGTGGGCGGACCCTACAGCTGTTTTGCTTTCTATCCTAAAATGGCCGACCATGGCACGCTACCATTGTACTTTTGGAAGTATCCTTCCAAATGTCCAACAGAGCTTGGAACACTCTACCATGGTTGATGCATGCACACCTCACATGTATGCACAGTTCCACCAGCACCAGCATCTTGGGAATGACAAAATACCATTCACCACTACTACACATGTGCAAGTGTCATGCATGTGCAGTTGCATCACCACCACCATCTTGGAGATGGCACTTGACAGTGCTCTTTGTCCAGAGCTTTACCAGCTCACCTCAGCTGTATCGGCTCTGGCTAGAGTTTGTTTTCATTAGCCTTCTGTGTGCAACAGAATTTTTGTTGCTCTCCTCTGGACTAATTTTATGCAATCCCTATCCTTTATCATATGAGTTATAGGTCTTACCCTTGCACATGAGAGATGTCAGGAAAACACACAGTGTGTGGATGAAGCTACATTAACATACCTCATGGTGGGTGCACATCAGACCTTCAACCACCAGGAACTTTGTTATCATAACTTAATCCACAAACTCTGAAGTGCCCTAGTCCGCATTCAAAATTATGTTTATTTTTGTGAATATCTGAGAGACTGTGTAATTGGGTTTACTGGATCAGTGGGCAACTATGTATGGACAAACAACTAATGATGATTGTCGGAGTACTTACTATTGTTTTGTTTATTTCCAATCAGTATTTTCTGCCCTCTGGGTCTGCCCGACGGCACATCTCCAGCCCTGTCACCGACTTTCTCATGGACTTATCTGTTATCCTCCACTTGCTCAGAACCCATTGGATGAGTGGGTGGCCAGCCATGTCAGTCACACAAAAGCCTGTGGAGGAGGTGCCAGCTAGAAGCAGCCCAGCATCTTTTTCCTCCATGTTTCTCCTCTTGGACTGGACCATTAGGATATGTGTGCCAGCATATCACACTCCATCCCTGCCCCTTGCTTACAACACTCCCACTGTGCTGCCACCTAGCCTCCACCAGGTGGCAGTCATTGCAGCAGGGATTGTGTTCCCCATCCCAGATGAAGAAGAGCTGCCATCAGGTACTTGATCCTCCCTAACCCTGCCAGCCAACTGAGTGACCCTCGTCCATTCCCTAATCTGGGTTGCCAGAATGGGGGGGCAGAAGGGCAACCACTTCTGCACTGGGCTGACTTCAGTACTTACTGTTATAAGTGCTTATGCATTATAGTATGGTGCTTGTACAACTGAACTGGTTGAGGTTACAGAGTACTGTCAGTGGCTCAGTACTGTTGGTTAGAAGATCATTGAAAGAAGTCAGAGGACTGAGGTAGTTGGTAGGATACTGGATATGAGTTTCCTTTCACACTCTCTGTTTCCAAGGTGCCACCACCCTTTTGGGTGTAACAGAGGCACAGGAACCCTCTTGCGGAAGGTTCCACCCCTGGAGGTGCTGCAGGACCTTGGGTCCTTTGGCTAAAGGTACCTTAGGGAAGATGCCCTGAAAGGTTGAAACCAAAGATCTAGTAGAACCATCAGGACATTGTCTTCTACTAAGAAGAGAGAGAAAGCCATGGAACTGAATGATCAGTGAGAAATGGATGAGCCACTATCTAATCTCCAACTCATTCAATAGAACGGAACAAACTAACAGAAGAATGACTAAGTACTTTAATGACCTTAAGCTCAGAGGAGAGAAAAAAACCCTTGCTGTGGAAACCTTTGGGATACACAACTTTAGGTCACCATCCCACTAAGCTTTAAGTAATACTATTACATCTCCAAGCTAGTAGCTAGGCTCGCAACATGGCATTGCAAGCTAGGGAGTATGTACATTTCTCCTTCTGTCTTGAGACTTCCACCCCCAACAATGGTGCTGCAGGGCTTGGCCCTGAAACCAGAGGAATACCTGAGTGAAATGGGTTCACCATACTAGGTTTACTAGGTAAGTGAGGACAAAAGGAAGACATGAAGCCAATCTTGATTGTCCCTCACGTGTGTGGGAAATTACGCTTTGTTGTTTTTGGAGAGCCAATGATCTAGACCCTTTTTAAAGGATTCAAAGGTATTACAGTCTACTAGCTCTTGTGGTAGCTGGTTCCAGAGCCTTGGTGTTCTCACTGAGAAGAAATGAAGCCTCCTGTTTGTTTTTGCTTTACACACCATTAGTTGTTGATTGTGAAGCCTAGGTACTAGTTTCTTTGTGTTTTAACAATACCACATTTGTCCATCAGAGAGGGTGACTTGAGAATTTTATATAAGAACAGAAGATCACCCCTGGATCGCCTAAACTCCAGTGAATGTAGGCCTGTTTTTTGAAGCCTGTCTGGATATGGTAGTGATGCTAAATGGGGGACCATTTTTGTTGCCCTTCTCTGAACTCTGTCAATCACTTGAATGTCCCTGACCATGTATGGACTCCACACTGGTGACCCATAATCTATATATGGTCTGATGTATGCTTTAAACAATGGGATAATACATTCCTCTTAGATATAAATGTACGGTTAATGCGTCTAAGTAGTGAATTAGCAGTTTTAGCTACATGATTACAATGATTGGAGGAGGATAATTTGGCATCTATCAGGATGCCCAAGTCTCTTTCACATATTGAAGATTTGATAATAATATTATATAGTGTATAAATTTGTTTGGGATTATTGTAATCTAAGTGGAGAACAGAACATTTGTCTGTATTGAATGTAATTTTGTTTTACTGTGCCCAATGCTCTAATACTGAGAGTTTATTTACTAATACTGTGGTGCACGAAGGCCAAACCAGGGTGGCAAAAGAAAACTGAGTTTATGGAAAAACCCAGAAAAAAAGAAGACTTGGAACAGTAGCTCTAATACTCTCCTCTGAACAAGGTTCATGGATATCAGATGAAAAAAGAGCCAAACCCTTGAGGGGCTCGGCTCATTCAGTATGAAGCCAAAGAAGACAACAGCATACTGATCCCTTGAGGGACTATTGCTGGGGCATTTGCCCAATTGTTGTAGGGGTGTGTGTTCAATCGTTTTTGGGGCATATACCTTACTGTCTTTGGGATGTGTGCCCAATATTCATTAAGGCATGTGCCTAGATATCATTGAGACATGTGTCTGATTGTCTTTGGAGTGTGTGCCCAACTGTCATTAGGGTGTGTGCTTGTTTACTGTTGTAGGGACATATGCCTAACTGTTGTTGGGGTGCATGCCCAAGTGAGGAGGTATTTACTACAGAGTCATAGGAGACGTAGGAATGGTAGGTATGGTAGCAGGGTGGTAAGGGTTAAACTTGAGTCCTGAGGAAAGGATAAGGCAACTACTTGGGCAGGCCAGTGGGATGGATGGGAGCAGTGGACCAAAGGCTCAAAAAAAATGCCAGGAGTGAAGCACAACCACAGCAACATGTGGGAGTGCAAATAAAAGGCAGGAGCCTATCTGCAATCAGGGATCTGCAGGGGGAAGGTGAGCTCCCAGCAAACCTTACAGAGCAGAAACAGGAGTGGGGGCCCAGCAAGGATACACAGCAGAAGTCAACAAGCCACACTGGGCATGCAATGGGAGGAGAATGCTCCCCCCCCCCGCCCAGCACACACTGAGACAAAAGGCAGCAAGCACAGAGGGAGCCTCCGGGAGAGCAGCCAAAGCCGTACCGTACACAAGTCTGAGCAAGAAGAAGATTGGCCTCCACTGGTAAACCTCTGATGCAAAAGGTGGGGGGCAGGGCCACACAGAGCAGCAGCAGGGTCAGTGAGAAGCAGCCAGAACATGTAACAAAGGAAGAACAGGGGACAGGAAAGAGCACTGGAACTGCCGAATTGAGCAGCAACAGAGAAATGGAATATTAAGAATGGAAACGGAGGCAAAGACAACAGGCCACAGCATAGCTATACCATGAGGACCATCTTCTGTGAAGATAACCACCAGGGGAGAAGTCTGCTGCAGACAAAGCCTTCCTATGTCCAAACCACATCTGGAGATAATGACTCACTCACCAAACAATGTAGTCAGCTTTCATCACATTTTATTATGTGCCAGTTGGTGACAATACTATTAAAAGCTGCCTTGCCAGTATTTCGAAAGAAAAACCTTCTTCCTCAGGGCAAACAGTTACTGCCCCAGAGGCTTTCATTTTTTAGGCTTGTGGGGAGAGAAGAGCAGAAGAAGCCAGAGAGACAAAAGTCATAATGCCCTGATCTCCAGCCACCCAGCAAGCTATATCAGAGAAGGATAGAAAGGACGGGTGGGAGTGCTAGCTGCCACACGGCAGTGGCAAAGATATGAGCATCCAAAGGAGGCTTGAGGCAGGCATACCCACTACTGTAAATAGCACTCAGTGGGGGCCGTGGTGAATGTCACTCACAACCCCATTGAACCCACTGGGTTGGCATAGCCTTGTAATTGATCTTCAGTATTATTATGTGACAAATCAGGTAAGCTTGCCATCAGCTACTTTTTTGTCTTTGTTCTTTAGGGTTTGAGAGTAAAGGGTGAGCTTTTATGTTTTTTTAAGGTGTTCGGGATTAAGTTGCACAATGAGCTTTGGACCCTGCAGGGTAATATTATTGCCATCCTTATGAGGGAGGTAATGTGCTGCATTACCCTATCCCCATGTGACCATGTTTTTTAAACCACACAGAATGGATTGGTCAGAGTGGGACACCATTTTATAAATGTGATTATCACAGTGCACTCTATTAAGTAACCTCCTTCATATGCGCATGGAGCTCAGTGTAAACATCATAATGCCACCCCCACATATACAACCCACACAGGCACACACATCATAATACTGCCCCCCCATCCACAACCCACATAGGAATGCACAAAAAAAGTCCCTTTTACCAAAAGAGAGGGGAAAACATTCTCTCTGAAGATGGCTTTGTGATTTACAGAACAGTGTTTATCTTCTGCTGAAAATATGACCTCAGATATAGCAGGGATGTCACTGGAAAGATGTACGAGTGTCTCCCAGCAAGACTCTTCAGAACAATTGACCACAAGTCCCATCAATCATCTGTGCTTGAGAGACACTTGGTAACAGATAGAGAGCTCTGGAAAAACCTAGTACTGCTTTCTGAAGGTCACCAGAGAACTGATGCAATATTCTCCAAGTGGCCTAGCCATCACTCATACTTCGTTCAGAACAGGAGGTGGGTTATGATGGACTGCTTTCTGTGTGTTCTAGACACTCTTTAAAGACCTCGGTTAACCTCTGTATATAAAAAAAAAAACATGAGAGAGCTCAAAAGAAACTTGGTTTAATGTTTCATATGAAGAATGTCACCACTGCTAGGGCAGCAGCACCCCTCAAATCCTAAACCTCCCAATAATACACTGAAGTGCAAGCTTCAGACATGAGCCCAAGTTCTGGGGGTGGGGCTTGGTCTTATGGTAGGGAAGCAGCCAGCCTCCCACCAGATTGACAAGTTTCCCTGCAGTGCAGTTTATCCAAACATGTGATAAGATAAGAATAACATCCAATTCAGCCTTTATTTGCAGAAACACTCTGCTAGCAGGTGGCAATGAAGATGTACAGCTTTTGCTACAGTGCTGCCGGTTCTCCTGGTCTGCAGGCTAGACTTCTGAGGACCTGCTGGAACCGACAGCTGTCACCTACCAAGTCACTGGCTGGGACTCCTGCTCCATGTTTACAACTATCTGCATTTCACAGCACCTGTCCCATATTATCAGCCCTTCCTCCCAGACCCACTGCCCCCCCCCCCCGTAACTGATCCTCAATTCGCCATGGCTTACCCTCCCCAAGGTGGGGCCACTGAGATGACCCCACCCCAAGGAGACAGGTACAGGTTACTTGGCCACATCACCACGACTGACGGGGCTCCCTCAGCTTACCCCTCTGGGTGGGGCTGTGGGGGTGGGCCATCCAGTGGAACACAGTCTTGGTCAGCGTTGGGCACTTTGGGGGCTGTGGTACTAGCAGGAGGCATCATCCCTGGGACAGGCAGCATTTTTTTGTGAATGTTAATCCCCTCAGGAGGTGGGATGTGCAATGACGTCAGTGGGAAAAACCTGACATCAGTCATCATGTATCAGGCCCCAGATGCATCAGATCTTCCAGCCTCCGCCAGGGGTAACACTTTTGCACTGGACACTCGATCACACCCCTCTTCCTCCAGAGGAGAAGAGCAGTCCTTGGGATGCTCAATCCCCCCACCCCAGCTGGCCCAAATCCAGATTAAAACCCAGGTTGCTGGTGTTGCAGGTGGAAATCCTACTCCTGCACCAATGGGCCAGCCCTCACAGCACTTTTTTAATCTAATATTTTTCTGTATTGTCTCCCTCAGCTGGCCCTTTTCTAGACAGTCCCTAGCCCAATCTGTCACCATCCCCAGGACTTACCCATATAATTTCCCCATGACTTACCCCTCATGACAGAGCTAAAGGGGCTGGTCAAGCCAATCCAAAGCAGGATCCTGTGTCTGATGTGCCTGGTCAGTGGTGCACGACATATGGAGGACTCTCCCTCATGCTGTCACAGCCAAAGGTGTTTTCCTCTTTTTTTTTTGCTCCCATGGGACATCTGGAATGTACTGATGCACCGCATCTGCCAGTATCCTTCCCCATTGCTGGAGCCTCCTGACTGACATTACACCCAGCCTCCACTAGGTGTCAGACACATTGCAGAAGAAGCATCCCTTCCCACCCGAGAGAGGTAAGCAGTTCATGGGATGATCCATCCTCCTTCCTTCAGTCAGCCCCCTATGACTCAAGTTTGCCCCCAGACCTGGGTCGCTGGCCTGCCACTCACTACTGAGCCAGCCCCCTAACAGCAAATTTTGCACAAATAAAGACTGCCAGAGTCCTGAATGAGTACTGCATTTATCTTTTCATATAGTGCTTTAGTGGTACAGTGGTGGTGACTGGCCGAACACATTGGTATGATAGTGGATTCTGAGAGGTGTGTCACTGTTGGCCCAATACAGGGCAGTCAGCAAGAACTCAACAGTGTCAGACCGATCATCAGACTGATCATCAGCGAGGCTGATCATGACACTGTTCTGGTCTTGCTGGGTAAAAATGCTGTGTAGTCGAAGATAGGAGCCACTCAAATCATAGCATGACTATTTCCTTTGATCTGCATAATGCCACCCAGCATGCAGAGCCGATCAACATCATGATCATGGGCAGTGACAAGTGGGGTGCTGCAGGGCTCAGTCCTGGGTCCAGTGTTGTTTGGGTTATTCATATCGGATATCTCACATGGCATTAGGAGCAAGATCAGTCTGTTCACAGATAATACCAGGATAGGGGCAGTGGTAGATGACATAGAGGGGTGGAAGGGGCTACAGGAGGATCTGATCAAACTGGACAAATGGTCAGAAAAGTGGCAATTGAGCTTCAATGCGAAGAAGTGCAAGATTATGCACTTCAGAGCAAGAAACCAAGGGAGGAGCTTCCAGTTGGCAGGGGTTCAGATAGAGGTCACAGAGGAGGAGAAGGACCTAGGGGTGAGCATAATGAGTAACATGAACAACTCAGTTCAGTGCAGAAAGGTGGCAGCTAAGGCCAACAAGATACTGGGGTGTATTGCGATAGGAATCTCATCCAGTATAGGGATGTGATCCTGCCACTGTACAGGTCACTAATCAGGCCACATTTGGAGCATTGCATGCAGTTATGGCATCCTTTTCTGAAGAAGGATATCAGATTGCTGGAGGGGGTACAGCATAGGGCAACTAAGATGATCAAGGGGCGGGAGGGCAAAACCTAAGAGGACAGGCTGACTGAGTTGAATATGTACACCCTGGAGGAGAGGAGGGATCGAGGGGATATGATTGAGACCTTCTAATATTAGAAGGAGATTAACAAATTGGGCACAGAAGGGATATTTAAGCCGAGGAGAGCAAGGGACACCAGAGGGCATGGTCTTAGGTTGGAGGGTGGAAGATATTGGAGAGAGATGAGCAGGCATTTTTTCACAGAGAGGGTGGTGGGGAAATGGAACACTCTACCCGAGGAGGTGGAGTCCTGTAGCACAGTGGGCAGTTTTAAAAGGCATGGGACAGGGTGCGAGGGGGGTAAAGGTGAGGGGGGAGAGGAGGAGGGTGCAGCTGCAATATAAGGGTGCTAGTTGTGTATTTGAGCAGACTAACTTGATAGACCATAAGGCCTGTTTCTGCTGGCAGATTCATATGTTCATGTGATCAGCCTGATGTGGTCCTCTCTTCCCAGCCTAAAAGCAATCCTTTCTGACACCGGGGGTGCCCAGTCCCTGATGCTGGCTAGTACTCCACACTCACCCCTTTTCACTGTACAACACCGGGGAGCCCGCCCCTGGTGCCACCGAACATAACAACAACAACATTGGGGTGCCCAATCTCCAGTGTTAGTACCTGAAATAAAGAAAACCATCCCTCAGTCCCTCCCCCCTTTCTTCTTAATTTTCCAACACCGGGTTGCCCAATCCCCGATGCTGGCTACTACCCCCCACCCTTCCCATTTTCACTGTGCAGCACCAGGGAGCCTGCCTCCAGTACTGCCAAACCCTTTGAAAAGGAAAAACAATTTCTGAAATGCATCAGGAGACGCTGTATTTTATACTGGCACAGAGCAGATGAATACATTTTACACTTTTAGATATATTTTGTCTTCGAGTAGTCCTTTAGATTGGATGGTGAGTGCCAGATTTATTTTTTCTACATGTTGCCAAACATGATACCAACACTGGGGTGCTCACTCCCCAGTGTTGGTACCTGAAATAAAGAAAACCATCCCTCATAGTCTTTTTTTTTATTTTTATACACCCTGTGAAAAAGAAAACCATTCATTGGTATCTGTTGCTGCCACTTGGCCACCATGGCCATTACCCTCCTACTCAGCACCCACCACCCTCCCCTTTACCTACCTTCCGGGGAACAAACAACGTAATCCTCTCTGGACCGGAGACACGTCTTCACTCTTCAATGTTGAACCAGGAACTGAGGAAATTAGGTATGCAGTTCAATGTATTTTAATGGGGTTTAAACTTTTCCTCATAACTTGGTCATTTTTGAATATTTTCCCCCAAATTTTCAACATGGCCCTTTTGGGCCTCTACCTCATGGACAATGGCAGGGAAATGAGGCAAATCTGTCCAAAAGGTGATTTCACAGTTACTGTGCAAAATCACCTTTTGGGCAGGATTTGAACATTTTCTCTGCCCTTGTTCATGAGGTGGGGTCATAAGAAGGCTTCAGTATGTTAAAAAATTTGGCATAAACATATTAACAACAAAGTTATGAGCATACATTGAAATTTTTTGATGCACACTCGTAACTTGGATCACTTTCAATGTTTGGCCCCAAATTTTCTACATAGCCATTTTTTCACACTGCCTCATGAATGTGACAACTGTCATTTTTCAAATCCTGGCTGAAATGTGTTTTCGCACTTGTGGCGTGAAATAACATTTCAGGCAGGATTTGAAAAGCTTCTCCACCCTTATTCATGAAGAGGGATCATAAGTAGGCTATGTGGGGTCATAAGAAGACTGTGTTGAAAATCTATGGTAAAAATATTTAAAAAACAACACAGTTCTGAACATATATTGAAATTTTTCAATGCACACTCGTAACTTTGGTAATTTCCTCCTATCAGGAAATGTGCACCCAAACCTGGGGCCACCAACCCCTGTTGTCTCATCAGAGGGCAAGCATGGGAGCCTGCTACTGGCCTCCCTAAATATCTTCAGCCTTCAGAGGAAGTTCACCCCACTCCAGAGCTGGATTGCTCAGCACTCACCTGATGTTCTAGCCCTATCTGAGACCTGGCTCTCAGAAAAAATACCTAATGGATCTGTCACCATCAGTGATTACACCATTTATCGAGCTGACAGGCTTAGTAAGAGGGGAGGTGGTTGTGCCATCTACGTTAGATCTTCAGTTCACTCCCTTACGGTCCCCATCCCGCCACCCACACATGGAGCCCAGACCCTAGCAGTCAAGCTTAGCTTTGGCAATCCGGGCAAAAGCCTCTACATTGTGGCTGTATACATTCCCCCATGCAACCAAAAGAATACATTTGAATTAGTACTGGACAGTATCACCCACCTCCCACCTAAGAGCGAAGTCATTTTACTGGGAGATTTCAATGTAAATTGGGTATCGACTGCATCGTCCCCCTACAAAGACTCAGCCCTAGCTTGTGACCTCGCCCAGGTCATCCAGTCCCCTACCAGACTGGACCCAAGAACTGGGACTTCCACTCTTATTGACCTAATCCTCACCAACAGGCCTAATAATCTCTCCCGGATTAAAGTACTCCCAAACTCGATGAGCGACCATTCACCAGTGACCTGTTTGTGGTCTACTAAAATCCCCTTCCCCCCACCAAAGGGCTCCGTCCAAAGACGCCTCAAAAAAGGTAACTTCTTATGGCTCAAATTACACCTTTCCTCCTGCTATTGGTCCCCTATTCATACTGTCCAGTCCGTAGACACTGCCCTCACCTGCTTTATTGCCATCTTTAATTCTGCCTGTGACATATTTGCCTCCTTCTCCAAACAACTTGTAAAACACAGAAACAATACTTGGATCTCCCAAGCACTACTAGACCAAATGCACCAGAGGGATAACCTATGGCATAAGGCCCTTGACTTCCAACTCTCGCAGGACAGACAACTGTACAGAAAGGCTGGAAACAGATGCACGTGGGCTACCCGGCAAGCCAAAGCTGCATACTATAAGTAAACCCTCACTGCCTCCTGGGGCTCTGGAAAAAATATCTGGAGCAATATTAAGGAACTCTGTGGGAAAACTGTATCCCCTACCCCTGTCCACCTTCTAGTAGCCGGGATTACCTCCCAGAACCCTAATACTATCTCCGATGCCCTCAATACCACCTTCTCTGACCTCACTCATATCCTCCCTTTTAACTTCTTTGACCCTATCACCAACTGCCCCACTGACACCTCGGCCATCACCAGCCCTACCTTTTTCAAGCTAAGAATCATCTTCTGCAATGAGGCAAAAGGCAATCTCACCAGAGCTCTGGTGAACTCTCGCTATAGTAGTGATTTCCTGGACCTCAAACTCATTCAGCTTATGCTGGATGTGACACTGCCAATTCCCCACTACTTGAAAAAGAGCAGTAATAACCACTATCCTGAAAAGTGGCGACCCCACCTCCACTAGCAATTATAGGCCAACATCAATCCTGCCCCCCTCTCTAAGGCTCTTGAAAAAATAGTGTCGGACCAGCTAACAGACTACCTGTCCAAACGCAACCTGCTCTGCCATGAACAACATGGATTCTGGAGGGGCCACAGCATCTCCACTGCCCTCAG
Organism: Neoceratodus forsteri; assembly: GCA_016271365.2. NCBI lineage: Eukaryota > Metazoa > Chordata > Ceratodontiformes > Ceratodontidae > Neoceratodus > Neoceratodus forsteri. The sequence continues at coordinate 496,569,584 of CM057451.1, forward strand.
TGAATTTACAACATAAATACATGAGGCCCTGGAACAGGGCTCAGTGGCAGGTGTACTCTACGTTGATCTGACCAAAGCATTTGATACCATCGTCATCAAATCAAATCAAATCAATTTTATTTATAAAAAGGCGCCTTTCTAAAACCAAGGCGCCTGTACAATAAATACATAAAACAAAATAAATTATTCTAACAAACATATAATTCAACAGGCAGCAATATAATAGCAGCATAGGAAATCAGACTAAACTTCAATCAGTAAATGCCAGGCTGAAGAGAAAGGTTTTCAAAGCTATTTTAAACTCTGGACGGTTAGGCAGTCTTGAACTTGATGAGATAGAGAGTTCCACAGGGACAGGGCAGCAAAACTAAATGCCCTTGCTCTAGATGTTTGTAGACGTACCCTGGAACCTCTAGCAATCCCTCATTGGAGGATCGGAGAGGATGGAGGGGGACGGTAGGGACAAAGGAGATCTTTCAAGTAACCCAGTCCCTGTTCATGTAGGGCCTTATAGGTAAGCAATGCAACCTTAAAGGCGATCCGCCACTGTATAGGCAGCCAGTGCAGACCGTGGAGCACAGGCATCATATGACTGGTTCTTGATGCACCAATCAATAGCCTGGCTGCCGTGTTCTGCACCAGCTGCAAGCAGTGGATATCAACCTCCGGCAGCCCTAGGTAAAGGGCATTGCAGTAGTCAAGACGGGAGGAAACGAAGGCGTTAACCAATGTTGGAAGATCATCGGGAATAACCAAATGTTTCACCCGGGTGATATTTCTAAGATGGCAAAAAAGAAGTTTTAACAACTGCTGACACCTGCGATTTCAGGGTCAAGCAGTCATCAAATATAATGCCCAGGTTCTGCACCCAGTCTGAGGTAGCCAGCTGAACACCTCTGAGCCATAGACCCGAAGGTGAACCTGCCAACATACCAGCCTCATGACAATCTGAGTTCACGACCAACACCTGTTTTTTCAGGGTTCAACCTTAGCCAGCTCACATTCATCCAGGCCTGAATTTCAGTCAGACAGCTGTTGAGCACCGAGACAGCATCATCTTGTTCCAGGACAAAAGACATGTATAGCTGAGTGTCATCTGCATAGCAGTGAAAACTCAAGCCATACCATCTAATAATCGCTCTCAACGGCAGCATATACAGTACACTGCAAACAACATGAGCACTAAGATGGATCCCTGTGGAACTCCACAGGGCAAGGAGAATGGAGCCAAGGTACAAACTCCTGACACCACTCTCTGAGTCCTACCCATGAGATAGGATTGAAACCATCTGAGGACAACCCCTGAGAGTCCGCAGATAAACCACAGGCAATCCAATAGCACAACACGGTCCACAGTATCAAATGCTGCAGAGAGATCAAGAAGGACCAAGATGGAACAGGCCCTTCGATCTCTCACTATCAGGAGGTCATTTAGTACCTGAACAAGAGCCGTCTCAGTACTATGTCTCTTCCTGAAACCGGACTGGAGAGAATCATAGATATTGTGGCTGGTCAAATGGTCTTCTAGCTGCAATGCCACCACCTTCTCAATAACCTTACCAAAAAAGGGAAGGTTAAAGACCATCCTGTAGTTTGCTAGACATCAGGATCCAGGAAGGCTTTTTAAGGAGAGGTCGAACTATGGCCTCCTTAAGGGAATCTGGAAAAACTCCCCTCTCCATTGATAACTAGACTATCTCAGCAAGGACCGGGCTGATAACATTAACGCAGCCAACGAGCAAGCGCGTGGGGCCTGGATCCAAACTACAGTTGGTAGGGCGTAAAGTCTGGATAACCATCACAATATCATTGATTGTCAGCTGGGAAAAGTCGCACCAAGCAAACCGGGAGTCCGACATCTCCTGCAGACCACTGCTATTCCCCAGAGACAGGGTCAGGTGGATATCGGACCTGATCGTGGCAACCTTATCTGCGAAGAATTGAACAAACTCCTCACATTGCTTGTGAAAAAGCATTTCTGGGCTGAAGACAGAGTGGATTGCACAGTCTGTCCACAGTCCGGAAAAGCAGAGCTGGTCGATTCCGTGTGGCAGCAACTTCCCTGGACAAGAATTCTGCCTTCTTACAGGAAATTGTTGATTGATAAACCAAATAATGGTCTATCAAATTAAGCCTGTCACATACCAGGCCAGACCTCCCCCATCGCCTCTCTAGCCTTCGTCCCACTCTTCTCAATTCCCTAAGGTCCCCATTAAACCATGGGGACCTAAGGCAAAGGGAGAGTGGATGAACACGGACAGGAGCAATGGTACTGGAGCCTCTGTCACTGCCTTATTATAGGCAAATACCAGATGCCCTGGATCCATGCATTCCCTCGGCATGCCCGATAGGTCCAGTACTGCCATCAGACCATCTGGGGATTCACCCCTCAAAGAGCGGCACTGGGCCATCTCCATGGGGCAGGCCTCTTGGGGGGGGGCCTCAAAACTGAAGCTGGGATATCTCCATCCCCAGGAGAAACACCAAGTCCAATGAATGACCACCAATGTGGGTCGAGGAGGAAACCACCTGTGTGAGGTCATGTGTTGCTTCTCCGCACCCTTCTATCCCTGAATTTCACCCTGGAAGCTACCGCCTGGTTCAAAGATTATCTCTCAGGTCAGACTCAACAAGTCAAAATCAATGCAACCATCTCCTCCAGTGAACCAGTCCTAGCTGGTGTCCTGCAATGGTCAATACTAGGCCCATTACTCTTCACCCTCTTCCTGAACTCCCTCCCTTAATCCTGCAGCAGTAAGTTGCTGCTTTATGCTGATGATGCGGTAGTTTTCTGGAAACATCCTCATCACAATTCACTTCAAACTGCCCTGCAGGGCTTCTTTAGTGAGCTGGAAACCTGGTTCTCTGAACATCACCTAATACTTAACTACAAGAAAACTAAATCCATGATCTTTGCCCACCTCCAAAACGAGGGGTCAACCATAACATTCATTTACTAGCCCGGGTACTAGTGCAGATTGTTGCGGGCTAGTGCAGAATCTCTGTTACTTGCTCGGCTGGGCTAGTGCAATTCCTCCTATGGAAAGCTGCAGTTCCATTCTCAACCCAGTTATCAAATAAATAAACAAATAAATACAGAAATATAACTGTTATTTTATTTAAAGCCAGGCCCTTTTCATGGATGTTTAACTATGTGCTGCCTTAGCATTAGTTATATGAAAAAAATAGATACCTATGTGTAGTGCATTTACAAACTGTTTCATTTTATACTAACTACTACTTTTATCTTTTGCTGGTAAAGATCCTTGCTCCTTTTCCTTTCCTTGTTTAGCTCAGTACTCATGGCAGGCAGATTTGTGACTGCGTCCAGGAGCAGTACCATTCTAGGGTTGCCACCTGTCCAGTTTAGACCTCATACTCTCAAATGGGGACAGTAAGAAGATCTCAGATCTGAAAGTGGGTAGCCATCTGGAAACAAGTGACCACCAAACAGTGTGGTTCATGATAAACTCAGCTACAGAGTCAAGCCATACAAAAGTGAGGGTATTGGACTTTAGGAGGGATGACTTTGGCAAGATGGGAGAGTGCCTTAGAAAAGTACTAGCAAGCAGGCAAGAAGGAGGGGTGGAGTAACAATGGGGAAACATCAAAATTGCCATCACAGAGGCAACAAGCCTTTGTGTGAAGCAAATAAACAAATCAAAACAAAAGAAAAAGCCACTATGGTTCTCAAAAGAGGTGGTGGGGAAAGTTAGGAAGAAAAAGATAGCATTTAGGAAGTATACTAACAACAACAAAAATGGAAAGGAACCTGGGGATAGTCATATCAGATGACTTAAAGGTGGGCAAGCAATGTGAGAGGGCAGTAAGGAGGGCTGGGGGGATACTGGGATGCATAGGGAGAGGCATCACCAGTAGAAAACAGGAAGTTGTTATCCCTCTGTACAGACAGCTGATGAGACCCCATCTGGAGTACTGTGTGTAGTTCTGGAGACCCAATCTCTGCAAGGACATAGACAAGATTGAAGCTGTCCAGAGGAGGGCAACTAAAATGGTTCAGGGTCTGCACCGGAAGACATATGAAGAGAGACTAAAGGAGCTTAATATGTATAGCCTTGAGGAAAGGAGGGAGAGGGGGGACGTGATAGAAACATTCAAGTACTTCAAGGAAATCAACAAAGTCCAAGAGGGTAGCATCTTTCAAAAAAAGAGGTGTGCAAGAACAAGGGGGCACAATTTGAAGATGGGGGCAGCTCAGAGGTAATGTAAGGAAGTATTTTTTACGAGAGGGTTGTGGATGCATGGAACAACCTTCCGGAGGAGGTTGTGGAGCCAAAACAGTGGTTGAATTCAAGCATGCATGGGACAGCCATAAGGCAATTCTAGGGGTGAGGGTAGAAAGAAGTAGGCTGCTGGTTAACTAGGATCTGCAGCTTATCCATTAGGTAGGAAATGGGCAGACTGGGTGGACCAAGCGGTCCTTGTCTGCCATCAAATTCTATGTTTCTAAGGGAAGCGTAGAAGGAGCAGGACAGAGAACTGTACCAGTTAAGGCAGAAGGAAGCAGGAAGGGAAGTCAGAATAGCAAAGGCCCAAACTGAGGAAAAGATAGCCAACTCAGTTAAGAAGGGGGATAAAACCTTTTATAGGTACATCAGGGAGAGTAGAAAGACAAAGGGAGGGATAGTGAGGCTGAATGGAATGGATGGTGGGTGGGCAGAGAGGGACAGTGAAAAAACAGGGATAATAAATGAATACTTCTGCTCATTATTCACAAAAGAGGAGGAGGTGGAGGTACCTAATCCAACTAACAGAAGCACTCTGGATGGGGGGGTCAATCCCAGTTCTTTCACAGAAGAAAGGGTTCTGAAAGAACTCCTAAAACTGAAGGTGGACAAAGCAATGGGGCCTGATGGGATTCACCCCAGAATTCTAAAAGAATTAAGGGGAGAACTAGTGACACCACTGACTACCATTTTTAACAAATGATGGGAGTATGGTGTGGTACCTGAGGACTGGAGGAAGGTGGATTTGATTCCCCTTCACAAAAGAGGGAGCAAGATAGAGGCACTAAACTACAGGACCTGTCAGTTTGACCTCTGTGGTAGGGAAAGTGATGGAATTGCTTCTGAAGGAAAGAATTGTTGAGTACCTAGAGGCCAGTGGGGCACAGGACCCAAGGCAGCATGGGTTCACAGTGGGAAGGTCATGTCAGCTGAATCTAATCAATTTCTTTGACTGGGTGACCAAAGTAGTACACCAGGGAGGAACTGAGGACATGGTCTACCTAGACTTTAGCAAGGCATTTGACACAGTCCCACACAAAAGATTAATAAACAAATTAACCAGCCTGGGAGTGGGTCTCAGGTTAGTAGCCTGGGTAAAACATTGACTGGACAACAGGACACATAAGGTAATTGTAAACGGAGTCCATTCTGAAGAAAGGCGGGTTACTAGTGGGGTACTGCAAGGTTCAGTACTGGGTCCAGTCCTTTTTAATATCTTTATAAGTGACATTGCAGAGGGACTGGAAGGAAAAGTATGCCTCCTTGCAGATGACACAAAGATCTGCAACAGGGTTGATACACAAGGAGGAATGGAAAAGATGAAAAGGGACTTGGCAAGGTTGGAGGAATGGTCAGAAGTATGGCAGCTTGGATTCAATGTAAATAAGTGCACCTGGGAAACAAAAAAACAAGGGGAAGAGTACACAAGGGGGAGAAGGTAATAACAACAACAAAAATGGAAAGGGACCTGGGGATAATCATATCAGATAACCTTAAGGTTAGCAAGCAATGTGAGAAGGCAGTAGGGAGGGCTGGTGGGATACTGGATTGTATAGGGAGAAAAATAAATAAATAGCAGTATGGGTTGATGCTGCTGAATTTATCCTTACTCCTTTTTTGGTGAACATTTTTTAATAGAACTGGGACAATTAAGCATTTCTGGGACCTGTGGCCAGGTTGGGAAAAGGAAGGAAAAAGGGAAGAAAAAGACACACACACTTTTTATGACACAACTTTATTAACTACAAATCTGAAAATGTGGAAATATATTAAAGAAGTCAGTAACCCAGCTGACATTAATAGAAAGCATGCTGACGAAGACAAACAAATAAAAGATCATGAGCACAAAAAGACAAAGCAAAGCCATCGGTTCCAGCAATGTTGGCTAGGAAAATATGACTGGTTGGGTATGAAGGTGCAAAAGATCTGATGTTCTGCCATTTGTGTATCAAACATGAAATACAGTTGGGTAAGGTGGGCAATAACAATATTTTTTGTTTCAGTACAGATAACTTCCAGCTTGACTCCGTCTCATCCCATAATAGCAGTGAAGCTTATAGTAGGGCAAAGGAAAAGAAGGATGCCAGCACTGCTACTCCAGGGACAAGTAATGCAGAGTGAATGCTGAAATGCTTAACCATCTGGATAAGCTGTTTCACACATGCCATGCAATTGCTAAGAAAGGATGTCCTTTCACAGACTTTGTGTGGATGTGCAGGCTTAATGATATGAAAGGGCTAGATATCAGTTCAGCATATCAGAATGACATATATGCCTATAATATTATCTACTATGTAGCCGAGGCTGAACACGTGGTGCTACAAGAAAAAATTATGGGACAAAGTTCATTTCAGTCATCAGTGACAGAACCACTGACTCTTTAGTCACAGAAGCTGAGATAGTGCATGTGCGGTTTGCAGTTAAAGGCACAGTGCAAAATCAATTGGTAGATGTCCAGGTTGTTGCCAGGACAAATGTGATTTTATTTGTTTTTCATTTAACAAATCACTGTTAACCACACTGACTGCGGGCTATTGCAAACTTCTGCGGATTAGTGCAATCTCTGGTTCACTAGCCCAGCTGGCTAGTGCAAAAAAAAGTTAAGGTTGACCCCTGTCCAAAACCCTCTCTGTCACATGCCATTAATTGTCATGAACTCCCAAGGCACTGTGCTTGAAGAGATCTCATACTTCAAATACCTGGGAGTCACGTTGCACACCTCCCTCTCCTACCACTCACACTTACAACAAGTCTCCTCCTCTATTAACACTAGACTGGGGATCCTATACAGACATAAGCACTGCCTACCCCCACAGGACATGCATCTCGCTGTGTCCTCATCTATTCTATCCTTGGTGGACTACGGAATAGTGATTTATGGGTCCGCTGATCAAACTGCCCTATACAGCATCAACCTCGCTCTCAATAAAGCCTGCTGCTTGGTCTCTGGATGTGGCAGGTTAACTCACACATGCCAGCTTTATAAACATACTGGCTGGCTGAACTTCCAAGGCAGGCTTAAGTACCATACCTGCCTCCTTGCAAAAAAGATACAACATAAGCAAGCACCAGTTGGCCGTCACCCACTTATCCACACAGTCCCACACAGGAGGGCCCATAGGCACTCTACCAGCTCCACCCTGCTAGTCCCTCACTGTAGAACATCACTTGGACAAAGATCCTTCCGATATCGTGCTCCACTGTGGCTGAACAGCCTACCATCCTCCATCTCCCTGGCCCATAGTCTCAACCAATTTAAATCAGGTCTCAAGACCCTACTCCTTGACTCCGCAACCTGTGACTGTATATAAACTCCCACCTCCTTTAAGGATCTCCGCCTCCATCTCAGAACCTCAACCAGAGCCATACTGTAATCTGGTACTTGCTCTAATGCAGTAAGGAAACCCGCAGATATAGGATAGTTTTCTCCTTTGTCTCCCATTTATGTCTCTCCCAGGCTCCCCAATTCCACTGTTTATATAATACAATTCTGGGTCCTTTCAAGACCCTCTGAAACAGTATCTTGTCATATGTTCTTAACTTGGACATGGGACCTTCTTTAAGCTCCCTGCTGATGTAACCCTCCAATATGTATAATCATGTGCTGTATGACTATGTTTTACTTGATATTAGTTATGTATGTGTACTTTTTGTTTTCCTTTTTGTTTTTATTTTTTTAATTGATGTGGAGCCTTTGCAAAAGAGTCTATGACTCACAGGATTGCAATTCTGATTCTATTCAATAAATAAATCAATAAATTTTCAATATTTTGACCCCACATTTTCAACATATCCATTTTTCACACGTTCATGAATGTGACAGCTGTCATTTTTCAAATCCTGGCCAAAACTTGTTTCATATTTGTGGTGTGAACTCACCTTTCGAACAGGATTTGAACATTTTTTTCTGCCCTTGTTCATGATATGGGGTCATAAGAAGGGTATCCTGAAAATTTGGAGTAAAAATATTTAAAAAAAACAAGTTATGAGTGTACATTTAAATTTTTCAGTGCACACTCATCACTTTCATAATGTTCAATATTTTTACCTCAAGTTTTCCACATAGCCATTTCTTCTCACCACCTTGTGAATGTGACAACTGTCATTTTTCAAGTCCTGGCCAAAATGTGTTTTCACACTTGTGGTAAGAAATCACCTTTCAAGAAGAATTTAAAAATTTCCTCTGCCCTTGTTCATAACATTGGGTCATAAGAAGATCATGTTGAAAATCTGGGTAAAATATATAAAAACCAAAAAACAAAGTTATGACAGTACATTTAAAATTTCAATGCACACTCATAACTTAGGTAATTTTAAATATTCTTACTCCAAATTTTCAACATACTCATTTTTTCACACCACCTCATGACCATGAGAGCTGTCATTTTTTAGTTCCTGGCCAAAATGTGTTTTCGCACCTTTGACACAAAATGATATTTCAGCCACTATTTTATAAACTATACTTGTCATGTTCAGAAGTTGCGGTCATAAAAAGACTGTGCATATATAATTTGGGGTCAAAATGTGAAAAAACAACTAAATTATGAAGAAACGCTTAATTGTTCCAATGTTTACTCGTAACATTATTTTTGCAGATTTTGTCCCCTAATGTTTAACAAATCCCTTTGTTACCCCACCTCCTTAACATGACAAGTGTCATTTTTCAAATTACCTCCAAAACTTGTTTTTGCAGTTGCATTGTGAAAACACCTTTAGCTTGGGATTTAAAAAAAATCCACCTGTCTTGTCTCGCAAGTTGGGGGGGGGCAGGGGAGTGGAGAGTAAGAAGAAGGTGAGCAGGATAAGCATCAGAGAGTCATAATTCTAGGGGATTCTATACATAAGGGTATAAGATGAGGGGGAAGGGGTGCCAGAAAAAGTAACACCTGGGTAGAATGTATGCCAGGCATGACAGCGAGTAGAGTGGGGCAGCATATGGGCAGATATGTGGGGAAGGTGGGAGGAGGAAGCCGCACATTGTGGTGCACCTGGGAAAGAATGATCTGGAAGGGAGAAGGATAGAGGAGGTACAAGACAGCTTCAGGGAAGTGGGGAAACTATGCAGCAAGGAGGGAACAACAGTAGCCTTCTCAGAAGTTCTGCCAGTGCCAAGGGCTAGTACAGACAGGAAGAGAAGAATCAGTGATTTCAACAAGTGGCTGAGGGAATGGTGTGGGCCCAAGGGGTATGGATTGGTGGAGGGACTGGGGTAGCACATGGGATAACACAGATCTTTATGCAAGGGACAAGTTACACCTCAGCAGGGCAGGGTCACAGGTGTTGAAGCAGAAGCTGGGGGGTTCCATCAAAAGAGAAGTATCATTTTAACTAGGTAGAGGGGAGGCATTTGAGCTGGGAATCACCAGGAGAGGGAGACCTCCCCCACCAGAGGAATAGATATGATCTTAGGCGAAATAGGGATTGGAGTGAAGGGTAAGGAAGCAGGAAGGATAGCAGCAGTGTGGAGAATGGTTTTACTAAATGCTAGGAGCCTGGGGAACAAGTTGGCAGAGTTGCAGGCATTGATGGAAGAGGGAGAGGTGGACCTAGCTGCCATTACTGAGATGTGGGCAACCAGGCGACATGACTGGGACCTAACCATCCCAGGGTACAAACTATTCCGGAGGGATAGAAATAAAGGGAAGGCTGATGGGGTTGCCATTTACATAAGGGAAGGGATCAGATGTGATAGGGAGGAAGGGGAGAAGGGCAGGTCAGACGTAATATGGCTGCAAGTACACAGCCAGAAAGGGACCAAGATCTGTCTGGGGGTTGTATATTGACCTCCGGCTCAGAATGAGGACATTGACAGTGAACTGGGTAGATAAGTAGGCATAGTGGCAAGGGAAGTACAGTGGTTGGGGGGGAATTTAATCTAGAAGGGGTGGATTGGATCATTCCAGCAGCCACTTCCACAGGGGAGCAGATCCTCCTGGAAGCATTCCAGGATGACTTCCTTACCTAGAAGGTACTGGAGCCAATGATGGAGGGGAATATACTAGACCTGGTACTGGAAGATGGGGCACAGGTCAGGGATGTAAGGGTGGAGGAACCTATGGCAAGCAGTGACCACTGCACAGTGTGGTTCTCAATCAATCTGGGTAGGGAAGTTGCCACTACAAAAACTAGGGTCCTGGACTTCAAAAGGGCAGACTTTGGCAGAATGGGACACATACTGGAAAGTCATATGGCAAGCATCTGCCCAGAAATGAACACAGAACAAAAATCGGCAGTCAACAAGGCAGGACTGGATGAAGCCACTAAAACTTGTGTCAAGAGCCAGAGCAAGAAAGCCAGGATCAAGAGGTCAAGTTGGATGAGTAGAGAGGCAGTGTCGAAGGTGAGGTTAAAGAGGAATGCATTTTGGACCTACAAGAGATCCAACAGGGCAGAAAAGAGAGAGAAGAATATGTGAAGAAATCCAGAGAAGTGACCAGAGTGGTAAGGGCAGCAAAGGCAGCTAGGGAAAGGAGGTTAGTGCAGGGGATCAAAGAAGGAGAAAAGGATTTATTCAGATATATCAGAGAGAAGAGGAAGAGCAAGGATAAAATTGTTAGGATCAGGAGGGGAAGTGAGTGGGTAGAAAAGGGGGCTGAGTAGGCAGAAGTACTTAATGAATAACTCTGTTCAGTTTTCACCAAGGAGAGGGATAGGCCTGTACCTGAGAGGAAGGGCGAAGTGGGAGAGGGTGGGGGAGAAGCAAGCACAGATGGGGAAATCACAGTGGAAAGGGTGAGGGAGGGCCTTAAGTCCCTGAAGGTGGACAAGGCACCTGGCCAAGATGGAGTCCACCACAGGGTGCTGAGGGAGTTGGCAGAGGTCCTGGCAGGGCCATTGGTGGACCTGTTCAATACCTCGCTGAACTCAGGATGCATGCCCAGGGACTGGAGGGAAGCATGTGTGGTACCGGTCAATAAGAGTGGGCCCAAGGATGAACCGGGGAACTACAGACCGGTGTACTTTACTGCAGTTGTGTGAAAACTGATGGAGACGATCCTCAAGGAAAGACTGGTGTAATTTCTTGAGGATAACAATCTCCAGGACAGCAGGGAATACCTGTTTGTCTTGGGCAGATCCTGCCAGATGAACTTGGTTGATTTTTACGACTGGGTTACGAGGGCACTGGACAGAGGACATGCGGTGGATGTCCTCGATCTGGATTTCAGCAAGGCCTTTGACTCAGTGTCACATGGTAGGCTGACCTGCAAGTTGAAGAGTCTGGGAGTTGGGAGGAAATTGGTCAGATGGGTCAAGAACTGGCTGCAGGGTAGACAGTAGAAGGTAGTAGTCGGGGGATCTGAACCTGGGGCAGTAACAAGTGATGTACCACAGGGCTTGTTGCTGGGACCGGTTCTGTTTAACATTTTCATAGCCGACATTGCAGTAGGGATTAACAGCAAGATCAGTCTCTTCCCAGATGACACAAAGTTATTTGTGCCGAGGTAGATGGGGTGGGGGCAAAAGTACTTCAGGAGGATTTGGCAGAACTAGAGGAATTGTCTCACACTTGCCAGCTTGATTTCAATGCCAAGAAGTGCAAAGTGATACGTTTAGGAGGCAAGAACCCAGGACACAATTACTGGCTGGAGGATGTCCCATTAACAAAATCCAAGGAGGAGAAGGATCTGGGAGTGCTGGTAACCGGGGAGATGAACTACTCTGCTCAGTGCAGGAAGGCAGCAGCAAAGGCAAACAGGATGCTAGGGTGCATAGCAAGGGGGATTACTTCTAGGAGTGGGGAGGTCATCTTGCCCCTGTACAGGTCCCTGGTGAGACCACACCTAGAGTACTGCATGCAATTCTGGCACCCCTACTTGAAAAGGGACATCAAACTACTGGAGAGAGTACAGCACAGGCAACAAAAATGATCCTGGGGTTGGGGGACAGAACATATAAGGAAAGACTAAGAGAGCTCAATATGTATACCCTGGAGGAAAGAAGGGAGAGAGGGGATATGATTGAGACCTTCAAGTACCTGAAGGGTTTGAACAGAGCAGACACCATGTGTATGTTCAATCTGAAGGGTGGAAGGGAAACCAAGGGACACGCTATGAAGTTGGAAGGGGGCAGGTCAAGAGGGAACTGAGGAGGCACTATTTCACAGAAAGGGTGGTGGTAGGGTGGAATGCTCTGCCAGAGGAAGTTGTATCGCTGCAGAGTTTTGGGGGCTTCAAGAGGGGGTGGGACAGATTCAAGGGAAGGGTACAAACCGGGAGGGGTAGGGAGATGGGAGGGAGGGCATATGAGGGAGGGGGCAGCTGCAGTCTAACGGACTGAAGTGCTGCACACTTGAGCAGACTAGATAGACCAAATGACCTGTATCTGCTGGCAATTTCATATGTTTGTATAATGCCAGGCCATAAGAAGACTGTTGGAAATTTGGGGTCAAATTATGGGAGTCCACTGAAAATTAGATATTGCCTCTTAGCCACACTATCCTGGGTAAATACAATCTAAAAATATGTAAAAGCAGAACACCACTGCAAATGAGATAATGCATCTCTTCTGGTTTATCCATGGGTAATTAAACAGTAAAAATGTGTACAAGCAAGACCTGGTACAACAGCAGTGCAAGCGGTGATCATTCGGCATTGACAAATGCTTGTTCTGTTGCCTTTAGCACCAGTGTCCCTTGCAGCATCTCTCCCTTTGTTGTTCTGAATTTCCTTGGTGTCCTGACCAAATTCCCCTCATTTACTAAAACCACCAACAGGTTAACTTAGTTCAATACCAGTCAGTACTTCTGATCCCCCCACCCTGGGATTAGGCTGAAAACATGAAAATATTTCCTAGTCATCCTTTATCTTCATAGCATTCCCTATCTCAAAAATCCTAAATCTATCCCTCTCCACTGGTATTGTTGTTGATGTCTGGAATGTTGCCAAAAATCACCCTTGTTTTGAAGGCAGGTGATTTCAGACTCATGGACAACTATCCCCCCATTGCCATATCCTTAGTGCTTTTGAAAGGCCTTGACAGAATTGTAGCATTACAGTTAAATGACTATGCTGCCAAATAATCTCCTGTTTGCGGCCCAGCATGGTTTCAGGAAAAATCATTGCACCTCTATGGCCCTGGCCAAACTGAAAAACAACATCAGTTTATCAATGGACTCCTAACTGGTTTATCAACCTTATAAAAGCATTTGACCTGGTCAATCACTAGCTTCTCAAAACCAAGCGTGCCTCCCTTAGTGTCTACCCACCAGCAAATTCCTGGTTCTCGAAGTAACTAACAAACAGAAAACAGCAAGTGCATGTCCATGCTGCCATCTCCAACCTGGCTAACATTACCATTGGGGTTCTCCAGGGCTCTGCCCTAGACCCACTCCTTTTCTCTATATCAACAATCTCTCTGATGTTGCCCCCAGCTACAGCTCTCTGTTATATGCGGATGATCTTGTCCTGTATTACAGTGATCAGACTGTTCCCACCATCCAAAAATCAATCTCTGATGCCTCTGCATACAGTCAGTCTTCACTATCAGCAACAAGCTCATCCAAAACAGTGAAAAGACCAAATCCAAGCCCTTTCATTTCAGGTCAAAACTCACCATCACCTGCAAGGATGGATCCCTAGTCGAGGGTGTCAGTAGCTTCAAATACTTATAATTGGTATGGTTAGACCCTCCCTTGATTTCTCCCACCATATCTCCTCAGTCTGCAAATCTGTAAACACTAAGCTGGGCCTGGATTTTAGGGTCAAACACTGCCTATCCCTGACTTCCCGACAGTCTGTAGCTCAAGGTACTCTCCTAACAGGTCTCACATATGGCCTTCTGGCATTTCTGGGTGCAATCACAACTGTCCTCTCAAGATGGGATACACCATACAATAACGTGTGTCATTTTGCCTTGGCCTCCCCAAGGCTCACACGACTACTGCCTCCTCTACACTGCTCTGAGCTGCCTTCCACTGCTTGCCAATGATCTTTTGCTCTGGGCTGTTTTGTGGACAAAGTCCTCTGAACAGGTTCCTCATCCTCCCTAGCAAGCCATCTAGAGCACTCATCCCCTCCATACTCACTAAGGTCTGTGGATTCCCAGCCTCTCATTGAGCTCCGCCAGCTTGGGAAAGCTGGCTTTTGCAGTCTGAGCCGCAATCTACTGGAACTCCCTTCCCCCTGACTTGCGCCTTTCTCCAAACCACTCGATCTTCTGCAAGTCTATAAAGGGCTCACTGTGTCTACATGGCCCTTGCTTGCTAGAAACCTAAGGACCAGCTGGCTTAGCACTGTGCACTTCCCTGTCAAATCTCTGTTGTGTACTACCTATATGCTACAGTACATTGTTCTCTGTTTGCTGTATATGTGGCCACAATGTTGATACAGCTGATACAGTATCTCAGTCATGATAGAGCTCCGTTGAGCTCACTCACTCCCCCTCTGTCACGCACTCATTTTGTTTCTCCTGGCACTGCAGGCTGCCCTTTTGTACTGGGTTCCAGCCTGTATTGGCACCTTTTTCTGTCCACAAAGAAATCCGGAGCAGTCCTGATAGAGCTCAGTTGAGCTCGCTCACTCCCCCTCTCTCACTCACTCGTTCTGTTAATGCTTCTCCCGCCGCTGCAGGCTGCCCTTTAGTACTGTGCCCCTGCATGCATTGCTGCCTTTTTCTGCCCACAAAGAAATCAGCAGCAGTCTCGATAGAGCTCCGTTGAGCTCACTCACTCCCCCTCCCTCACTCGCTCGTTCTGTATCTCCCGGTGCTGCAGGCTGCCCTTTTGTACTGGGCTCCTGCCCGCGTTGGTGGCTTTTTCTGCCCACAAAGAAATCTGCAGCAGTCCTGACACGGCTCCATTGAGCTCGCTTACTCCCCCTCTCTCACTCGGTCATTCAGTTTCTGCAGGCGCTGTAGGCTGGCCTTTTGTACTGGGCTTCTGCCTGCGTTGCCGCCTTTTTCTGCCCACAAAAAACTCCACAGCAGTCACGATAGAGCTCCCTTGAGCTTACTCACTTGCTCGTTGTGTTTCTCCTGGCACTGCTGGCTGCCCTTTTGTACTGGGCTCCTGCCTGCGTTGGCACCTTTTGCTGCCCAAAAAGAAATCTGCAGCAGTTCCGATAAGGATCCATTGAGCTCGCTCACTCCCCCTTTCTCACTCGCTCTTTCTGTTTCTGCCAGTGCTGCGGGCTGCCCTTTTGTACTGGGCTCCTGCCTGCATCGCCGCCTTTTTCTGCCCACAAAGAAATCTGCAGCAGTCCCGACACAGCTCTGTTGAGCTCGCTCACTCCCCCTTTCTCACTCACTCATTCCGTTTCTGCTGGCTTGCAGGCTGGCCTTTTATACTGGGCTCCTGCCTGCATTGCCACCTTTTTCTGCCCACAAAGAAATCCGCAGCAGCCACGATAAAGCTCTATTGAGCTAACTCACTCCCCCTCTCTCACTCACTCGTTGTGTTTCTCCCGGCACCGCAGGCTGCCATTTTGTACTGGGCCCCTGCCTCCGTTGGCACCTTTTGCTGCACAGAAAGAAATCCGCAGCTGTCCCGACAGAGCTCCGTTGATGTCGCTCACTCCCCCTGTCTCACTCGCTCATTCCATTTCTGCTGGCTCTGCAGGCTGGTCTTTTGAACTGGGCTCCTGCCTCTGTTGGCACCTTTTTCTGCCCACAAAGAAATCCACAGCAGTCCCGATAGAGCTCCATTGAGCTCACTCACTTCCCCTCTCTCACTCACTCGTTCTATGTCTCCCAGCGCTGCAGGCTGCCCTTTTGTACCTGGCTCCTGCCTGTGTTGGCAGCTTTTTCTGCCCACAAAGAAATCTGCAGCAGTCCCGACACAGCTCCATTGAGCTCGTTCACTCCCCCCCTCTCACGAGCTCATTCAGTTTCTGCAGGCGCTGTAGGCTGGCCTTTTGTGCTGGGCTCCTGCCTGCGTTGACGCCTTTTTCTGCCCACAAAAAACTCTGCAGCAGTCATGATAGAGCTCCATTGAGCTTGCTCACTCGCTCGTTGTGTTTCTCCTGGCGCTGCAGTGCTGCCCTTAGCCTAGGCTCCTGCTCATGGTACCTTTTGCCGCCCATAAAGAAATCCGCAGCTGTCCCGATAGAGCTCCATTGAGATTGCTCACTCCCCCTGTCTCACTCACTCATTCTGTTTCTCCTGGCACTGCAGGCTGACCTTTTGTACTGGGCTCCTGCCTCAGTTGGCACCTTTCATTGCCCTGAAAGAGACCTGCAGCTGTCCTGATAGAGCTCCGTTGAGCTCGCTCACTCCCCCTCTCTAACTCACTTGTTCCATTTCTGCCAGCACTGCAGGCTGCCCTTTTGTACAGGGCCCCTGCGTGCATTGCTGCCTTTTTCTGCCCACAAAGAAATCTGCAGCAGTCCCAACAGAGCACCGTTGAGCTCACTCACCCCCCCCACTCGCTCATTCTGTGTCTCCCAGCACAGCAGACTGCCCTTTTGCACTGGGCTCCTGCCTGCTTTGATGCCCTTTCCTGCCCACAAAGAAATCTGCAGCAGTTCCGACAGAGCTCAGTTGACCTTGGTAACTCCCCCTCTCTCACTCGCTTGATCCTAATCTGTCCCAAACACTGATTTCCGACAGTGACTGCAGTATTCTGTGCCGGAACTGCAAAAAACACATTTCAGCCAGGATGTGAAAAATCACAGCTGTACTGTTCATAAGGAGGTGTGAAAAAATGCCAGTGTTGAAAATCTGGCATGAAAATATTTCTGATTTGCGAAGTTACAAGGGTGCGTGAAAACTGCACAACGCACGCTCGTAACACAGTCATTTTAAGGAGTTTCAGCACAAAATTTTCAACATAGGCATTTTAGGACCTTTGCTCATTAACAATGTCACTGTGATTTTCTTAATGTGTCCCGAACACTGATTTCCCACAGTGACTGCGCTATTCTGTGGTGGAAGAGCGAAAACACATTTCGGCCAGGATGTGAAAAATGACAGCTGTACTGTACACAAGGAGGTGTGTAAAAATTGCAATGTTGAAAATCTGGAGTGAAAATATTGCAAAGTTGAGAAGTTACAAGCATGCATGGAACCTGTGCAACGCACACTCGTAACCACTTATTTTAAGGACTTTCGACACAAAATTTTCAACATAGGCATTTTAGGACCTCTGCTCAGGAAATCCACCGCTGTCCCGACAGAGCTCCATTGAGGTAACTCACACCCCCTGTCTCACTCACTCATTTTGTTTCTCCTGGCATTGCAGACTGCCCTTTTGCACTGGGCTCTGGACCTCAGTTGGCACCTTTTTCTGCCCACAAAGAAATCTGCAGCAGTCCTGATAGAGCTCCACTGAGCTCGCTCACTCCCCCCTCTCACTCACTCATTCTCTGTGTCACCCGGCGCTGCAGGCTGCCCTTTTGTACTGGGCTCTGGCCTCTGTTGGCACCTTTTTATGCCCACAAAGAAATCCGCAGCAGTCCCAATAGAGCTCCGTTGAGCTCACTCACTCTCCCTCTCTCACTCACTCGTTCTGTGTCTCCCGGGACTGCAGGCTTCCCTTTTGTACTGGGCTCCTGCCTGCATTGCCACCTTTTTCTGCCCACAAATAAATCTGCAGCAGTCATGATAGAGCTCCATTGAGCTCGCTCACTCCCCCTCTCTCACTCACTCATTCCATTTCTGCCAGCGCTGCAGGCTGCCCTTTTGTGTTGAGCTCCTGCCTGCGTTGCCACCTTTTTCTGTCCACAAAGAAATCTGCAGCAATCCCAATAGAGCTCTGTTGAGCTTACTCACTCCCCCTCCCTCACTCGCTCGTTCTGTGTCTCCCGGCGCTGCAGGTTGCCCTTTTGTACTGGGCCCCTGCGTGCATTGCTGCCTTTGCTTGCCCACAAAGAAATCTGCAGCAGTCCCAACAGAGCTCAGCTGAGCTCAGTCACTCCCCCTCTATCACTCGCTTGATCCTAATTAGTCTCAAATACTGATTTCCGACATTGACTGTGGTATTCTGAGTCGGAACCGCGAAAACACATTTCGGCTAGGATATGAAAAATAACAGCTGAACTGTTCATAAGGATGTGTGAAAAAATGCCAGTGTTGAAAATCTGGAGTGAAGATATCACAAAGTTGCGAAGTTACGAGCATGCATGGAACCTGTGCAACGCACGCTCGTAACACAGTCATTTTACGGACTTCCATCACAAAATTGTCAACATAGGCATTTTAGGACCTCTGCTCTTAAACAGTGTCACTGTGATTTTCTTTAATGTGTCCTGAACACTGATTTCCCACAGCGAACGCGCTATTCTGTGCCGGAACTGCAAAAACACATTTTGGCCAGGATGTGAAAAATGACAGCTGTACTGTTCATAAGGAGGTGTGTAAAAATGGCAATGTTGAAAATCTGGAGTGAAAATATTGCAAATTGGCGAAGTTACGAGCGTACATAGCAACTGCGCAGCACATGCTCATAAAACAGTCATTTTTGGGGGTTTTCCCACCAAATTTGCAACATACACTTTTTGAGAAACCACCTCATGAACACTGGCAGTGCTGTTTAATTAATCAGTCCTGAAAGGTGATTCCATGCAGTGACCACGAAATCACCTTTCGGGACCAATTAACACCATGACAGTGGCTGAATTTATGAGGAGGGGGCCCAATAACCCCATGTTGAAAATTTGGTGCCAAAATTCCAAAACATGCCTGAGATATGCAAAAGTTGGAAAAGCCCTATTTATGCCATTATACAGCTTACCGGCATTTCTTCAGGTCGCGGTCGGCTTGAAGAATGCAGATGTACCCTGGTCCACTGAAGATCGTCACAGACCCGGAGGTAAGTATGGGGGAGGGGGTGAGGGAGGTGTGGGGAGACAGGGTGCACAGTGGTGGGCGAGGTTGTGGGAGGGGCCAGGAGACCACAAGGGACCATTTTTCTTTTTACAGGTTTAAACAAGAAAAAAAAAACATTGCAGAACTTTTCTTTTTACAGGGCATTGGGCACGCTGGGGTGGGTTTCCAGCATGCCACCTGAATGTTTGGGGCTGTAGCTGATGGGGATTGGGCACCCCATTGGCACAGGACATTGGGCACACTGGGGTGGGCTCCCAATGTGCCACCCTGAATATTTGGGGGCTGTTGCTGATGGGGATTGGCTACCCCGTCGGCACATATTCAGTGCTGGGGGGGACTAGAGCTGAGGGGGATTGGGCACCCCCTTGGCATAAACTGACCATTTCGGTGGGGGGGGCCATTATGCTGATGGGGAGTGGGCTCCCCCTTTGGCAACCTGAACTCATGTGGGGACTGCTGCTGATGGGGATTGGGGCCCTGTCAGCAAACACACACTGTTGTGGGGGGGCACATGCTGCCAAGGAGGATTGGGCACCCCCTCAGCACTGGGAGCTCACTAATATTGTTTGTGAACACGGCAGCAAGCCGCCGTGTTCACAAACAATATTACAGTACCAATGTTCTGCCCAGCAATGATGGGTAGCTCCATCATTGCAGTGGAATGGCTGACGCTTCAATTACGAGGCGACTCGATTGCAGCAGCTGAAATGTTTCAAGGTGGTGGCACGCTGGTTGAACTAGTATCAGCAGCAGCATGCCACCCCATTGGGGAAAGCAGGGCAAGTCTTTCAAGGCTGTGGTGGCATTGGCCACAACAGTGCCGCGCCTCCACAACCTTCTTCTGGCAAGCTGCCACAATATGTTTCTTGCGCATGCACGCAATCAACATAAAAATGACACACTTCACATCTCAGTAATGAAGCTACTTCATGATCCCCAATTTCTTATCCAATTACACAAGATAGAGACAGGCTGAATCAGCTGTTTTTCTAGTAATACCATCATATTATCTCATTTCTTTTGCCAGTGTCCTATAATTCTGGTAAATAGCTAACTTGGATTCATTTGAGATTTTTTTTCTTTGTGAATATACCTTGTCAGAAAAGCATAACAAAATGTCATCTAAATGCAAATTCCTGTTGTGTACAACATTTCATATTAAATGCAGTTTGCATAAAATTCACGTATAAAAAATATTTTATATATTATATATTAAGGGCCCAGTACACAAAGGTATGTGTGATACATCAAAAAGCCACATAAATGGTGTGTGCAGATACATACTGTGCAACATAAAAAGCTTCACACTTTGAAAAAGATGTACAGTAAAACGTTGAAGAGTCTGCCTGTGCTATCAGGGATCCTTATGTATGTCAACTAGATATACAAGTGATATGGGCTGAGGGTCTGTGGGATAACTAATTTATTTGCACAAGGGCAGTTTCACCTCAGGTAACCTCACGAGTGGCATAAGCCATGAATGATGTTCCTGAGGTCAATAGTAATAATAATAATAATAATAAAAAATGTTATTTATATAGCGGTCTTCATGAAGTATCAGAGTGCTGCACAAAGTGCTTGTCTGCAAATAAATCAGTTATCCACATAAGGTTCCCCACGGCATATTTGATTTATGCAACAAGGTAAAATTAGGAAATGGAGATGGATTGTGTTTTAATTATTTATTAAACATTATACAGGACCTTTTGTGGTTTTCTCTTTGTGAGCTTAGTGTTGTGGTTGCTAGGCTGTTGTTAAGGAGACTTGAATGTCCTGACATCCCTGACATCTGTGACATCCATGACATGCATCTTGATTGGTGGAATGAGTGACCAAGAGAAATTTTTAAGAAAAAATGTCTGGTGCTCTTAGCTAGTGGAGTCAGCTTGATCCCGGTGCCAGCTCAGCCTGTGTACAATGGGCAGCTGGTATTGGCTGTCCAAGTTTCATAGAAACACGGAAACATGGAATTTGCCAGCAGATAAGGACCACTTGGCCCACCTAGTCTGCCCATTTTTCCATCTGTACTGTCACCGCAGATCTTACTTGATCTCTGGTCCATTCACTCCCTTCTCTTTCCCTAAGATTCCCTAATGTCTGTTCCATGCATTCTTTTACCTGACCACTGTTTTCACCCCACCACATCTGCTGGAAGACTGTTTCAGGAATCTACCACTCTTTCTGTGAAGAAGTACTTTGTCATATCTCTCCTAAATCTACCCCTCTCCAGCTTCTTATCATGCCCTGTGTCCTTTAGCACCTTTTATCCTGAAAAATACTTCCTTCTTGTACCTTGTTTACCGCCGTGAGGTATTTAAAGGTCTCTATCATATCTCTGTCTCCTCTCTGCCAGGGTATGCATATTTAGGTCCTTTAATCTCTCTTCATAGGACTTGGAAGCAGACCCTGTACCATTGTAGTTGAACTCATTTGGACTGCTTCCACTCTATCTATGTCCTTTCTGAGATGTGGTCTCCAGAACTGGACACAGTACTCTAGGTGGGACTTACCAGCAATCTATACAGAGGCAACACCACCTCCCTCTTTCTGCTGGTGATACCCCTCCCTATGCATCCCAACATCCTACTTGCCATTCCAACTGTCTTGTCACACTGCCTGGCCACCTTTAGGTCATATGATATGATTCCCCCAATGTCTCTTTCTTGCTTGGTGCTCATCAATACCCCCCTCACTTTGTACTCTATCCTTGGGTTTCAGTGCCCCAAGTGCATTATTTTGCACTTTTTTGTGCTGAAACCCAGCTGCCATACCCTTGACTGCTCCTCAAGTTTTCTCAGGTCAGTACTTTTTATTTATTGAAATGCTTCACCAGAAAGGCACACTGAACAACAAGTTGCTCATCTCCCAGTGTGTCCTGGGGGAGAGGGCACAGGAAGTATTCAGAAAAATACATAAACAGACAGATACAATTGGTTCAGGAAGTACAAAAAGAACAGCACACAAATTACCCCAAAGCATTCTTATAGAGTACAGTGTACAACGTGAGGATGCAATATAAAGATTAATTTGACAGATGAGTGCATATCAATAATTCATTAAGTGTAATTATATAGTAAAATTCAGACACAAATTAGGAGGGGGGAATTAAGAGAGGAAGAAGGGTAGCATTAAGACTGCAGGAAACAGGTAGAGTTTGGGGAGAGAAAATTGTGGAATGCAGAAGAGAGGGGATGAAGGGAGGAGGAGTGATGAATCTGTTGAGGAAGAGAGTTTCAGAATTTGGAGAAATGATGTGCAAAAGCAGACTGGCCTGCCAATGTAGAGCATCGTGGGACTACAAAGGAACAAGAGTCGGCAGATCTTAAGGAGTGAACAGGAGGAGGGGGTGGAGAGAGAGCGACAGTAAAGAGGTAGAGAGCCAAGCCAGTATTTAGAAATTAGTTTGGCGCAATGGGAGAGGCATCTGTTAGCAAGTGAGGGGAAAGATAAGGAGTGATAGAGAACACAGTGGTGAGTGTGCACAGGGGAGTCAAGGGCAAAGTGTCAGAAAGAGTTGAAAAGGGGATCCAATCTGGATAAGATGGATTTGGGAGCAGCACTATAGACTACGTCACAGTAGTCGAAAATGGGGAGGATCATCTTTTGGACAATGGCACACCAGGCCATAAGAGGGATACAACTACAGTTCCTTTATAAGGTGTCGAGCTTGGGGTGTAATTTTCTCAGGATGGCGTCGATATGACCAGAGAAGTTGAGGGGTTGATCCAGCCAGACCCCAAGGTATCTAAATGAAGAGGTGTCCTCAAGCTGTGTCCCATCCAGGGTGTAGAAAGTGGGCAGAACTGGGTGTCTAGCAAGTCTCTGCCTAGTGCCGAAGGTCATGGAAACTATTTTCTTGGCATTTAGTAAGAGTTCATGAGAGGCAAGCCCATGCTGGATCTTGTTGAAGTCAATCTGGAGTCTGGCTTCCACATTGGAGGGAGATTGGCCTGAGGTGAACAAAATGGTATCGTCAATGTACATGTGTATGGAGGAGGAGTAGCATGCTGACTGTAAGTCATTAAGGAAAATAAAGAAAAGTAGGGGCCCAACACTGAGCCCTGAGGAACTCCAGTGTGGATTTGACGTGGAAGGGAGCTGGAATCAGCGATTCTTATTGATTATGTCCTCCCTATGAATAGGCCTAAAACAGTTAACCACAGATGGCGAGAGACCAGCTGAAGAGACGGAGTGAAGAAGCAAGGTGTGGGAAATGGTGTTGATGGCCTTGGCAAGGTCGACAAAAGTAGTGGAGGTGATCAAGTCATTGCCCATTCCAGTAAGGATGGAATCAGTGAGCCTGAGTAGGGAGGTAGTGGTAGAATGTTTTTTCCGAAATCCAGATTGGAATGGAGTATAGAAGTTGCAATCAGAGAGAAAAGAAGAGATTTGGGTGAGAACAAGATGTTCCTAGGTTTAACAAGGGTGTTGAGCAAGGAAATGGGGCAATAGTTCCCTGGGGAAGTGGAGTCACCACCTCTGGGGAGGGGGAGAATGACAGCATGTTTCCATGGTGTTGGAACAAGAAGGAGAGGTTTAAAATTTCAGATAGTGGGTAGGCACTCGTGGGGGCAAAGAGGTAGAGAAGCTTAGGGTCTAATTCATTGGGAGAGCTGCTTTTGGACAGGTTTAAGGACAGTTGAGCAGTAAAGGTGTCATCAGGTGAGACGAGAGGAAATTAGAAAGGATGAGAATCAGGAGATTGGCGTAAGTGGAATTGAAATACTCAGCTTTGGCTAGCCTGGTTGCTTTAGTGCATGCGTTGTGGAGTTTATAGTAGTTTATGAAATCACTTGGTGACTCAGTTGCTTTATGTTTCCTCCAAGCATGG
Source organism: Neoceratodus forsteri (assembly GCA_016271365.2). Classification (NCBI taxonomy): domain Eukaryota; kingdom Metazoa; phylum Chordata; order Ceratodontiformes; family Ceratodontidae; genus Neoceratodus; species Neoceratodus forsteri. Next base: position 496,593,422 of record CM057451.1, read on the forward strand.
TCGCATGCCTTGAGGCAGGCCCGAAGTTCCAGAGTGATCCACAGGACATGGCTGCCGCATACTCTAGTCCATCTGTAAGGGGCATACTGATTCCAGATGGAGAGGAATTTATCTTTAAAATAATCTAGGACTGCATCCAGGTGAAGAGCAGAGGTCAGTGGAGCCCAATCTGTGTTTGCTAGGTCATGGAGGAGAGGGGTTCTGTCAAGGGATTTGTAGGAGCATGTTTGTAATATTTTATGTGGGGGTTTAGGCCTGTGGACTTTCCGAACTAAATATATCGAATAGTGATCACTAAGGGTTTCAGGTAAGATACCTGATTCAATGGAATGATGCAGGTGGGATGTGAGGGCCCAGTTGAGCAAGGTGTGATTAATTTATTGTGTTCAGGTGGGTTGGGTCATTGATAAGTTGAGTGAGATTTAGGGAGGCTATGCTGTTACGTGCTTTAGCTTGTGAAGGTGACAGTTTAGCTTGAAAACCCCCATGATGAACAGTTCACCAGACTGGGAGTGAGAAACAATAGAGGTGGTGAGGTCAGTGGCCATGGTACAGAGAAGGGTGCGGTGGCAGTAGATGCCCATGACATACATCAGAATAGTGAAGGGCAGGGATACCTGAATGATGAGAGCCTCATAATTTGCTAGTGAGGAGGTAGAGGGATAGGCGGCTCATCCTTTCCATCCCCCCCAAGAGTGTCCACCATATTGCAGAGTTTGGTGTCATCCACAAAAATGCAAACTTTCCCATACATAGAAACATAGACTTTGACGGCTGCATTCTTGAATTCCCCCACTGTTTTTGACCCCACTCCAGCTCCAATGTCACTTATAAAGACATTAAAGAGGACCAGCCTTAGCACTGATCCCTGAGGCACCCCACTGTTCACCCTCCCTTCCTCTGAGTAAACTCCATTTAGCACCACCTCCCACCGCCTATCCCTCAACCAATTTATTACCCAGTTTACCACCTTTGGACACACTCCAAAGATACTCAGCTTCCTTACTAGTCTCTTATATGGAACAACATTGTTGAATGTCTTAATGAAATCTAGGTAGACTACATACACCGCTCCGCCCTGGTCTTGTTCCTTGGTCACTCAGTCAAAGAACTCTATAAGATTAGTTTGACATGACCCGCCACCCCCACCTCCAAATGAATCCATGCTGCTTGGGTCTTCTGACCTATTGGATTTAAGATATTCCACAATCCTTTATTTCAGCAGAGATTCCATTAACTTTCCCATCACTGCTGTCAGGCTGACTGGCCAATAATTGCCACCCTCATCCGGGCTTCCACTTTTGTGAAGTGGGACTACATCTGCCCTCCTCCAATCCTCTGGGACCACTCCTGTTTCCAATAAGCTGTTAAACAGGGCCATCAGAGGTGCAGTCAGTACCTCCCTGAGCTCCTTCAGTACCCCTGGGTGGACCCCATCTGGTCACATTGCTTTGTCCACTTTTAGATTTGCGAGTACCTTCAGGACTCTCTTCTCCAAAAATGGTCTAATGTCCGCCTCCGTCCCACCAATGCTCCCGTTACATTTTTTGTGGCACCTCCCCATCCCTTTCCTCTGTGAACACTAAACAGAAATATTTGTTCAAGATGTATGCCTTTTCCTGTTCCCCCTGTGCACAGTACTCCCTTCCCTTCTTAACCCCATAATCCCATCTCTGGCCTTCCTTTTTCACTTACATATGTAAAAATGTCTTGTCCCCTTTTGTTACTGCCGTGGCTATTCTCACTAAGGTTTGCACCTTTGCACTCCTTACTGCTCTCCCTGCTTCCCTCTGTTTCCCCTGATAACCCTCCCTATCCTCCTCCCTTTGTGTCTCCTTGTACCTTCTGAATGCTACACTTTTAGCTTTTACCTTTTTCCACCACCTCTTTCAAGAACTATAGCTGTCTCTTTTTCTTCTTTCTTTTGCTCCCTTGCTTAGCACAGAGGTTTGTTGCCTTCACTAGGGCCCTTTTTAGTCTCCCCCACTGTACTTCCACCCCACCCAGTTCATCACCCTGCCAGGTCATCCCTGAGGCATTAAAACTATCCTTTTAAAATCTGCCCTCCTGAAGTCCAGGACCCTCACCTTTGTGTGGTTGGATTCCACAGCCGTCCTTATATTGAATCATACTGTATTGTGACCGCTTCTCCCCAGGCTCCCCCATCTTAACATGTGCAACACTGTCCCCGTTTGTGAGTACCAGGTCAAGTATTATCCCATCATGAATGGGTTCACTTACCTGAGGAACACCTCCTGCTGCTGAAGCTGCAGCTGGGAAGCTGCAGTCTACATCTGGCAGATTGAAGTCCCCACCAACAGCATCTTGCCAGTGGCTTCCATCAGTACCTTATCTAACTCCTCACCCTCTGCTGGAGGTCTGTAGATCACACCAGTGGGAATGGAGGCTCCATTCCCCATATCTAGAGTGACCTACAGTTTATTTTTTTTAAATCTTGTATGCTGCCTGCACAATGGGAGCTGTTTGTTGAGGCAGCTGAGGAGATGTGCATAGAGAAGCTGCAAGGAGAGAAATGATTGGCTGTTTGCCATGAGTTAGGGGGCATGAACAAGAAGAACGACAGTGCAAAAGGAGAGGAGCATGAGAGGTACTGTTCACAAAGACATGAAGACATTTTTTTTGCAGCTTGAGAGGGCTGCAGTTCCTTTTGTTGTAAAGTGAAGTAATGGGTGAGGGTTATGAAGGTGGTACCCAGTGTGTGTGTGTGGGGGGTTACATACCAGATGGAAAACTTGCGATATGAGACTAGCAAGCTGAGAGAGCAGGGTGGGTTTGAAAAAGCACAAAAAAAAAAAGGAAAGCGTTTGATTTACTTGTTTGTCAGTGTATGTTACATGTTCTGCTTTTTTTAAATGTGGCAAGTTTGGGTGCTAGCACATGTGTGTAAGTGCAGTCAGTCCTGTCCCACACCAAGATCCATTTACATTCTGATCTCCCAGCGGCTTTCATCTCGGGGGATGGTTTGGTGGCTCTAGGAAGTTAACAGCTCAGAATGGATTGAAATCTTTTTGGAAGCCTAGAGGTCTTTTTGGATTCTACAGCCCAGAAGATTGCTCCCGGACACACGGTCAGACTATCCCTCCTTTTGTTCTTTTGTCTGGCGGGCAGTGAGAGTTCCCTGTTTTGTTGTAAACAGTTTAAAAACTGACATGATGTATCCCCAACCAAAGTGAGAGATAGGTCTGGGGAGACATTTTCTTTTATTTCTCTGGTGAGGTGAGAGTTCCTACAGGTTGTAAATCACTTGCTGGAGAGAATTGTGGCAGTCTTTTTTTAATTAACTCACTATTTTATCACCTGCTCTGTTTATTTGATATTCCATGTTTACATATTGTATTGTTGTTACATTTTTTTTCTTACGTATTAAATATTTTGGAGTTTGTATGGTGTGTGGTATATGATTGGAAAGTTGAGTGGTTGGGTGTATAAGTGTGGTGTGGATTAGTGGTGTTGATGCAGTAGTTTATTTTGGGTGCTCGTTGAATGTGTGAAGATGTGCTGGGAAGGTACTGGGATGGTCAGGCATTATTCCCCCTCCAGGCTTAAAGACCTCCACCCTTTTAGGTGTCCCCCACTGTCCCCAGAGGTATATAGATGATGCCGGGCTCTGGGGATTGTGAGGAGGAAGAGGGCTGGGGCAGGGCCTGGTGGGGGAATGGAAAGGAGTGGGCGGATTGAGACAGTGGGGACAAGAGGACGCCCTGGGGTGAAATGGGTTCAGGAGAGCGCACCTCCCTGCCTGATTCCCATACCCAAGGGTTCTGCTTGCAGCAGGTAGGCAGCTAGGTCATCACCGGTGACTCATTCTACTCAGACGGTGTTATGTAATGCCAGGTTCATTAAAAACAAAAACAAGACTGCTGTAATAGCTAATCTTGTCAGGTCATCAGACCTGGCGTGCATCACCGAGACCTGGCTGAATGAAAATGCTGGCCCTGTTTTGGCTTCAGCTATACCAGTCAGTTACTCAGTAATACACGTTCTGAGGTTGGATCGTAGGGGCGGGGGAGTGGCCATCTGTTTTAGATTGGAACTGAACCTGGTGGAGGTACCAGTGGGGACCATCACATCATCTCCTTTGAATGTATCATGGGTGAGGGTGTGGTGTGCAGGATTCTTCTCATCTACCGTCCACCAGGTGATGGGAATGTTTTCCTGTAGAAAGTCGGGGACTTCTTTGTCGACCTGACATTGGAATCCTCCAGATGGTTGATCCTGGGGGATTTCAATGCCTGGGTCGATGATGAACTCTCGTAGTTTGGTCAGGACTTCCTCCAGCTAATGAATTCACTGGGCTTCACACAGGTTATTCCTCCTCGACCCATCTAGGTGGTCATTCATTGGACTTGGTGTTTCTCCTGGGGAATGGAGATATCTGACTTGGTGGTGGAACCAGTTGGGTGGTCTGACCATCATACCACTGGATTCAGTTTCCTTCCCCCCCCAATAGGCCAGCCCCTATGGAGATGGTCTGGTACCATCCTTTGATGGGTGTTTCTCTGGAGGGTCTGATGGCGGTGCTGGACCTACCGAGTGAATGCATGGCTCCCGAGGACCTGGTACTTGCCTATAACACAGCAGTGGTAGGGGCCCTGGATTCCATTGCTCCTGTTCGTGTTCGCCCCCTCACTCTCCGCCCCAGGTCTCCTTGGTTTGATGAGACCTTGAGGGAGTTGTGGAGAGTGGGATGAAGGCTTGAGAGATGTTGGTGGAAGTCGGGCCTGGAGTGTGATAGGCTTAGTTTGATGGACCATTATCGGGTCTATCAATCAGCAATTACCCCTTAAGGAGGAAGAATTCCTGTCCAGAGAAATTGCTGCCATGCAGAATCGACCAGCTCAGCTCTTCTGGACCATGGACAGATTGTGCAATCTAATCTGTCTTCAGCCCGGAAGTGTTTTTTCACAAGAGTGGTGTGAAGAGTTTGCTCGATTCTTCGCAGATAAGGTTGCCACAGTCAAGTCCAATCTCCTCCTAACTATCTCAAATGGGAGTTGTGGTGGTTGGCAGGAGATGTCGGACATCCAGTTTGTGTGGTTTGACTTCGACCTGCCCACAATCAGTAACATTGTGATGGTTGTCCAGTCGCTGCAACCGACCAACTGTAGTCTGGACCCGGGCTCCACACGCCTTTTAGTAGGATGTGTGGATAAAATTGGCCCAGTCCTTGCCAAGATAATCTGGTTGTCTTTGGAGAGGGGGATCTTCCCTGATACCCTGAAGGAAGCCATGGTCCAGCTCCTTCTTAAGAAGTCCTCCATGGACGCGGACTGTCTGGCCAACTACAGGCCTGTCTCTAACCTACCCTTTGTGGGTAAGGTTATTAAGAAGGTGGCTGTATCGCAGCTGGACAATCATTTAACTAGCCACAATGCGTATGATTCTCTCCAGTCCGGATTTAGGAAGAGACATAGTACTGAGACGGCCCTTGTCCGGGTACTAAATGACCTCCTAATAGCAAGAGATCTAAAGACCCATTCCATCTTGGTCCTTCTAGATCTCTTTGTGGCATTTGACACCATGGACCATGGTGTGCTGTTGGAGCGCCTGTGGCTTATCTGTGGGTTGTCTGGTATGGTCCTCAGTTGGTTTCGATCTTTCCTAAAGGGTAGGATTTAGAGGGTGGTGTCTGGGATGTTTTCCTCATCAGCAATCCCCCTATTCTGTGGGGTGCCGCAGGGCTCCATCTTGGCACCCATGTTGTTTGTGGTGTATATACCGCTATTGGGAGCGATTATTAGGAGGTACGGCTTGAGTTTTCACTGCTATGCAGATGATACTCAGCTGTACATGTCCTTTGTGCCTGGCCAGGGTGATGCTGTCTTGGTCTTTAACAACTGTCTCACCGAGATCCAGGATTGGATGAGTGCGAGCTGGCTGTGGTTAAACCTGGAAAAAAGTGAGGTGTTGGTTGTGGACCCAGGTCATCAGGAGGCGGGTTTATTGGAAGGATCACCTTCAAGTCTTTGGCTTGGGGGTGCCCAGCAAACTACCTCAGACCGGGTATGAAACCTGGGCGTTATGTTTGATGACTGCCTGACCCTTAAATCACAGGTGTCAGCAGTTGTCAGAACCTCTTTTTACCATCTGAGGAATATCGCCCGGTTAAAGCACCTGGTTCCTTCTGACGATCTTCCAACCTTGGTCCACGCCTTTATTACCTCCTGCCTTGACTCCTGCAATGCCCTTTACCTAGGGCTACCGGGGGTTGATATCTGCCACTTGCAGCTAGTGCAGAATGCTGCAGCCAGGCTTTTGACTGTTACCTCTAGGACCAGTCATATAATACCTGTCCTCCATGGATTGCACTGACTGCCAGTACTGTGGTGAATCACCTTCAAGGTCAGTTTACTGACGTATAAGGCCGTACATGACCAGGGACTTAGTTACCTGAAAGATCTTCTTTACCCCTACTGTCCCCCCAACCCTGTCCGATCCACTGATGAGGGATTGCTAGAGATTCCCAGGGTCCATTTTTTTTTTTTTTTTTTTACTTTCTTTTTATCCCTCCTATCGCCCCGTCGTTCCACTCCTTCGGGCTCACTCATGCTACCCACCCCAACACTGAGTCTGCCCCTAGAGTGCCCATGGGTGACTCCTACCTTTCCTCCTACCTTTCGTGGAGCACCCTGGCACAGCAGGGTCTGCCGGGGTTCCTGGACTACCGAGATTGGTTTCCATTTTTCTGTGCTTCCCGTCCCCTCCTCCCCTGCGGACGTCGGCTTGGGCAAGTGCGTGCTGATGCACACCTGCCAAGTGCCTAACAACCTCCTCCCCTCCCTGACTCCAGCCCTTCTGAAGCCGCCAATGCCCCGTGAGAGCTAGTGCTCCCACCGGCCCCCAGAGACGTTGGGTGTGTACAGCACCCCTGGTAACCCACACCGAAGGAGGAGAGTCCTCCTTCCCCCTGCCAACCCCCAATGACCTGAGTCCGTACCAGAACCCGGATCGCCGGCGTGGTGCGATATGTGGCGATATGTAGTTTCATGGTCCCGACCCTGTGGAATTCCCTACCCCGTCGGGTGCGAGATTGCCTGACCGTCCAAAGTTTCAAAGCAACCTTGAAAACTTATTTATTTAGCCTAGCTTACCCAGATGTTGAATGCCGCTTTGTTGACTGGTTTTAATATATTGTTTTATTTTTTGGTGTATTTTAACTATTTATTGTACAAGCACCTTGTTTTTGGAAAGGCGCTTTTTATAAAGAATGAGTTGAGTTGAGTTGAATGAGGTACTGCTGAGAAAGTGAAAGTGAAGCCAGACTGGGGCAGTGCCTACTATGCACATAACTGCATGGTGATGTCACTGACATGTCTAGTGTGTACAGAAATGCTGACAACGTGTCTCCTGTGTACATTAACAAAATGTATGTACACAGTAACTCAAATATAAAAATTTATGTAATGACTTTTGTGTCTACACCTATTGCATAAAATAAAGTATCTGTGACTACTGTCAACTTGGTTGCAACCTTTATATGCCGATCATGAGTGCCCAAGATTGTTTGTGCTGTCTCTAGTGAGCTGTCTGGATTTGGAGTACCAGCTGCCATTTGCATGCCCTATCTTGCTGCTTCTCTGTTGTTCACATGCTGTGTAAAAGTTGCACACAGCAGCAGATTCATAACAGTGGTGGGAATGAGCCAATGTACACTTGGGACTGTATTTAATGATACTGAGGGAAAAGAAGCTGTAGCCGTGGATTGCTCACAATGTCCATGTGCCCTGTAAGCCTACCATATTAGGAGGTGGTGGCCCACTGTGGAGAGAATGTGTAGAGGCCTAAGAAAACTCAAGGAGTGGTCAGGGGTATGGCAGATGGGTTTCAATGCAAAAAAGTTCAAAATAATGCACTTAGGGCACAGAAACCCAGAGGCGGAGTAGAAAATGGGGGAAGAAGCATTGATGATCTCTAAACATGAAGAGGACCTTGGGATAATCATATCAGATGACTGCAAGGTGGTGAGGCAGTGTGACAAGGCAGTAGGTAGGGTCAGCAGGATGCTGGGGCTCATAGGGAGGGATAGCACCAGCAGAAGAAGAGAGGTGGTGTTAACATTGTATAGCTCACTGGTAAGTCCCCACCTGGAGTACTGTGTCCAGTTCTGGAGACCACATCTTAGGAAGGACGTAGACAGGGTAAAGGCTGCCCAGAGGAGAGCAGCTAAAATGGTGCAGAGGCTGCATCAAAAGCCCTATTAGGAGATACTGAGGGATGTCCATGTGTACACCCTGCAAGAGAGGAAGGAGGAGAGACATGATAGAGATCTATAAATACCTCACAGGAGTAAATAAGGTACAGCAGGAAAGTATTTTTCAAAGGAGAAAGTGTATGAGAACAAGGGGGTATGCAGTGAAGCTGGAAGGGGGAAATTTAGAAGGCATGTGAGGATTTACTTTTAAGTATGCATGGGATGGGCACAAAGGAATCTTGGGTGGGGGGGCAGCCAAAGATCAGGTTGGGTCTGTGGTGATAGCATAGGCAGGGAAAATGGGCAGACTGGGTGGGCTAAGTGGTCCATATCTGCCAATGAATTCTATTTTTATGTTTCACTAGACTGGGAAATGTCCAGAGGTCCAGAGGAAGTGGCCATAGGTGTCTGGTGTACTACTGTACAGAGACCTTCACAGTGGAGGAGACAGCGATAGTGGGTATGAAGGAAGGCCGCCATTACTGGACCTTGTACTGGGACAGTGTACTCAGTAGCCTACCTCTCCACATGTTGGTGGTGTATAAGAGAATAAAAGTTGCTATAAATACAGCTGGTAACCTCATACTCTCAAACAGAAGTTGCTGGATCACCAGGATCTACAAGCCATTGGTGAGTGAAGCCAGTAGGACGTGCCTGATCTGAACCTCATTAAGGATATTGTTACAGATGCATTCAGCCAGTAGTTCATTGAGGGGAAGGAGGACAGTGTCAGAAAAGAAGAGGAGTTGAACATATTCCACCATCGCCCACAGTGGTGCCTCCCAACAGACAATAATGATATATAAATACCCTCAAAGAAGTTGACCCACACCTTAACCTGGAGAAGGAGAGTGAACTGAATCAGTGGGACACACAGACAAGAACTGACAACACTCCTGATAGTCAACAGTGAGTCTTCAATGTGTGGCACCTACACAGATATGACGTACAGCACATGACTGACACTGCACTGACACATGATCACATTCCACACATGCTGTTGGTATGTCATTGAGAGAAGAGTCAGTGCATCTTCTCAGTAGCTCAGAGATCATCACTGAGAATAAGATGAGTGTGTCCATACTGATGCATATATTGGAGACCTGTCTGGAAACACAGCCCTCGAAATCACCAGAAACCTCCAGACACCACACTAGCACACAAGACACCAGTCTCAATGTGCATATATTCAGCAAGACAAGGCAAGGTGCACACCTCTCTCCCGCTGTGCATAAACATAGGAAACACAAATTGGAAACAGCACACACATACCAGGCTCTGCTGATCTATTTATTGGTGCCATGTGCCGAATGAAAAGATGCTGGTCAGCAATCACTATGTATTGCCTATGAATAGGCTTTTTCAGGGGGTGCATATGTTCACCCTGAGCAAAATGGTAGCAACACCAGGGAGAAATGGAGATTACAGCAACATATCTGCTCTGTAATAGTTTATTTAAAATTAAAGTGCATAATACAAAAGGACATTCCTTTACAGAGCATCAGTCCAAGGGTAAGAGGTAGGAAAATGGTCTGACCACCGCCTCAAGTCTGTTACTAGGAACGGTGTGACATTCAGTGTGTTAACACTGGAAGATTACAATGATAGGGGCTGGAATGGGAAGGTTGATGGCAGTACGTCAAACCTAGTGGAAAAGAATGCCAAGATGCACAGCACCTATTAATGGGTCCTAACAGGCACCACGCGTCTTGCTGAATCCTTGCCTCATACTCCTGATCTGGAGGGCAGGAAGGAAGTCACAAGTGGAATCCCACAGATAGAGGTGCTCAGGTTGGTGCTGTTCAGCGTATTCATTAGTGATATCAGAAATAGCAGCAAGGGCAAACTCTGCCATTTTAAGATTTTATTTGTTTATTTGCTTTTGTTAACTGGGTGAGTGTACTAGACAAAAACGTGCCTATTTTCAAACATGGCATAGGAGAGTACAGTTTCAGAGAGCTGAAGAAAGTTACAGTAAACATTACAGAGAGCAGAAGACAGTTAACAGTAATCTTGATTAAAACAGTCTCAGTAAACAGAAAAGAGTACATAGGTGCATAGGTTGCATAGCACCAGGAGTGTGTCTAAGCACACCTACGTGGTACCTTTCTGTCGGACCACACACGCTCAAGGTTCTTTCATGTTTCGCACTCCTAGTGGCTTAAACAACCTCCCCCAGGATATCCTCAATGAACCTAAGCTTGGTTCCTTCAAACACAAACTCTGACAGCACCTTACTGCACTTAGCAACTTTGACTGCCCCAACTAGCTTTTTATTCTAGCAGAACATTGCCACCCCATTCCCTATTTTGCGTTAGCACCCTACTACTCCCTTCCTCTATCAGCTCTGCTTCCCTTCACTGGTCACTCCCTCACCACTCCCCCCCATCCTCACCCCCTGACAGCGCCCAGATTTTTTTACACTCTCCCCTGATCCTTCTCTCCATCACCATGTTCTTTGTGCTCCCTCTCTCGCACTCTCCCCCCAATACCACGCCACTTCCCACCCTTCAACCCTCGGCCTGACAAAGTCTCCTTGCTGACTGCTCTGCTTTTGCCCCTTCTCCTTCTCTCCACTCTACTGCTTGACAAAATCAATAGTCTGACTTCTCAAACATTGCTGCTTCATACTATTGGTGTACCAACCTGTAATTCGTATTGTAAACTTGTATTTTCTACCTGTAACCTCACTTACCTGTTTCTCTGTACACATTCATGCTGTTACCTTTCCTGATTATTTATCAGTTTGCACTGGGATTGGAACCCCATGCTGTCTTGACAATGTCTCCTCACTAATGGCTCAAGGGTCACCTAATGTTCTCATTCTCTGTGCCCTCCACTATCATTTGCACCCACTGTATCCACAAATGTACACAATGCCAACTGTTACCGAAATGTGTTTGCATTCATTTACCACATGTTACCACATGATTCTGCCTTGTGATTCAATATCCCTTTGTCTCCCTATTTTATTGTACTTTGAATTTTAACCTATTGTATGCTCAGATGTGGAACCTCTGTAAATGAGTCTCTGACTCAAAGGTATTTGTAATTCTGAGAAATAAATAAAAATAAATAAAAATTATGTTTCAGTACATACAGTTTCGGTAAAATAAGGAAATAATTCTATCAGTAAAAGCTGAGGTAAGACAGTCGTGCAAAACAGCACAATGAAAAAGCTGGGCTTACGAAACTTAAGACTATGGAGCCACTGTATGTGGATTATCCACTACGTCAATATAGCAGAAGAGGCAAGAAAGGGTAGCAGAGTGTAAGTGCTTTAGTGTAGCAGTCAAAAGCAAGAGCCAGTGTCCAAGGTTTTTAAATACAAGAATAGGTGTTTTTTGAAAACATGGTGGGAGTTGAAGGCTTTAAGGTGATGAGGTAGGGAGTTCCAAGTTTTTGGGGAAGCTTGGGCAAATGCCTGCGATCCCATTTTGGTTGCACAACATGGAACTGCAAGAAGGGTCTGTGAAGAAGACTGAAGTTAATGAGAGTGTTCAACTTGGACTAACATAGAGAACAACAAAGTAGGTTGTGAGGGCCTAATAATATTGTCAATTAGGTATCCACTGTCATAAAGTTGCTGGGAGGAAGAAGAAAGCCAGTGAAGGGTAGAATGCAGTTCACAGTGATGGATGAGACGAGGGGCAGACAAGAAAACCTACAGATATTGTTGTATGCGATGTCCCATTTATAAAAGAAATTGGCACTAGCCTGGGAAAAGACTGGGAAAGTATAACATAGTCCAGGTAATAATATACCTTCAATAACTGTGACCCTAGCAGCTGGGGTAACAGCATGATGAATACGCTAGGCGATCCTGATTTTGGAGTTAACAGATTTGCATATATTGTTTATGTGGAGAGAGAAGCCCAGGGCTGGGTCTAGAGTGACTCCAAGGTACTTGAAGGAGTAGGTGACAGAAACAGGAGAGCCATCGAGGCATTTAATGTCCAGAGCTTGTGATGAGGTACCAGATTTTTTGAGAGATCCAAAAAGCATAGCTTGGGTTTTACCAACATTAAGAACCAGGTGATTTGAGGTAAGCCAGGTTAGGGCACTGTGGAGGTTAGAGGTGAGTTGTGAGTTTATAGCATCCATGGACTTGGATGCAGTGAAGAGTACAAGGTTATCAGTGTATAGGAGGGTCCGGTAGTGTGAGGGACAGTTAGGTAAGTTGTTTATATAGCTAGAGAACAGTAGAGGTCCAACTATGGAGCCTTGGGGAACTCCTAAGGATATAGAGGCAGGAGAGGAGAGAACCTTATGATAAGAAACCGACTGAGAATGGTTAAGGAGGTAGCTAGAGAACCAGGATAGGGATGATTGGGACAGCCCAAGGGTTTCCAGCTTGTATAGGAGGAGGGGATGACTGACCATATCAAATGCTTTAATAAGGTCAATGAAGGCTGTCCCAGTAAGCAAACCTAGATCCATGTTAGTTTTAACCTCACTCGTGAATTGTGCAAGGGTAGTGGTGGTGCTCTGTGCAGTCCTGAACCCTTGCTGGGCTGGGGATTGAAGGTTATATTTGGTAAGAAAGTCAGAGACCTGGTGGTGTACAAGTTTTTAGAGAAATTTACTGAATATGGGTAGTAGAAAGATGGGACGATAGTTAGAGATTGATTTAGGATCCCCTTTCTTAAGCACTGTGATGATGCTAGTATTTTTCCATAGCTGGGGCACAGTGGATGTGCTAATGGAGAGGCTGAACAACTGCATGACCAGTGTGGTGAGGAGAGGGGCCACAAGCTTAAGTATTTTATGTTCTAATTCATCTGGGCCCATGCTACCATAGGGGGAAATGGAAGCAAGAAGTTACAGAACCTGACGTCGAGAGACAGAGGCCAGGACAAAGGGAGGGTAGTCTGAAGGAGAGGTAGTAGGTTAAGGAAAGACAGGGCTAGACTTGAGAGACTTAAGACCAGGAGGGGTCGAGAAGATTGAATTAAAAGCATTGGCAATGGAGAAGGGGTTGCCACAGTTGGTATTGTTGATATCAATGTCCTGTGGGAAATTGGCCCCTGTCCTTACCCAAGATGCTATTTATTTGAGACCAAAAGTTTTTAGGATCCTTACATGTGGCAGTGAGATGGTTCCTATAGTATGAACTTTTAACTGCCCTGATCTCCCTCTTACAGGTGTTGTGCATGGTCCAATAAGCAGTAAGGTCCGAGCGTTCAGAGGAGGATTTGAACTTGGCCCATAATTGGTCGTACCTCTTAAGAATTTTGAGAAGGTGTTGATTCAACCATTTAGTAGGTGACCCTCTTACCATAAGTCTGGTAATAGGGATATGTTTCTTTTAGTGGGAGAAAATGACATGGGTGAAGTATTCAGCGGCATCGTTGATCTTGTTAGTACGGAAGAGGGGGGACCAATCAGTGAGCCTAAGGTCATGGAGAAACACATTAGGGTTAAAGGCAGAGAAGTCAGAGAAAGTGATGACTTTCAGGGTGCAAGAGGGTGGACTGGCATGCCAGACACAGTAGGTAGGGGAATGGTCACTGATCGAGTCAGCAAAGATCCCAGTAGTAGAGATCCTATCTTTCCTATTTGTTAGGATGCAGTCTATGAGGGTGTTGCTGGATCCATTTCCAGAACACCTGGTGGGATCCATTATTAACTGAGATAGGTGAACTTTACTAATTATAGAATCTAGATATGCTGAGTTTGGCCGAGCCAATCAAGGTTGAAATCCCCCAGACAGATTACTTCATTTTTGCGTATGACAGATGGTATATAGTCAATAAATTCTTCTAGCCCTAGCTTGCTATTTCTGGGAAGTATGTAGACGCATGCAATATGGAGCTTTTTAGTTTCACCTAGGGTTAGTAATGAGTGCAGTAATTCATATGATTTCAGTGGTGAAGTGGCTACAAGGGTGAGGTTTGTGTGGGCCTTAAAAATAGGACCAGGCTGCCACCTCTTTTAGAAGAGGGATGGTTCTTATGTAACATTCTATAGCTGGTGAGAGAGCATGAGGCATCTGGGATAGAGGGTTTCAGCCAAGACTCAGAAATGCCCAAAATGTCAGGATCATAAATTTTGACCCAGCCTTCCAGCTCAGAGTGGTTGGTCACCAGGCTTCTGATATTTAAGTGAGCGAGTTTTAGTCCTTGCATCTGAGTCCAAGAATGGTTGGGATCTAGGGTGGGTAACGTTTGAGTAGCCACAGGGCCGGGATTGGACTCAGTGTCACCTGATAAAGATAGGGAGATAGCAATAATCCAGATAGAAGCAAGTGTGACAGAGAAGGGAGTTAGAGAGCGAGAGAGAGAGAGAGAGAGAGAGAGAGAGGGGATCATTTTCTTAAGTAGGTAACTAGATAGGAGGCGGAGGGGATTGGGTCTGAAATACCAGGTAGGGGTGGAGGATGGACCAAACCTTGCAAGCATGTTAGAGAAGGAAAATTCCCCCTAACTGGTTCCAGCAGAGTGTGAGGTGGGGACTGTCAAGGAGATAATAGATGCAGAGGATAGGATGGCACAGACTGAAACCAGACTAGTAATGAGAGAAAGGGGAGGATGTATTGTGAATAAGAGAAAGTGGGTGGTCGCAGAGGGATTTAAAATTGTGAGGTGTGGTTTTAAAGTGAGGAGAGAAGGGAGCACAGAGTGAAGTACTGGGACAGCAGGCTAATGCAGAAATCAGAAAATCCCCACTTAGAAATAACAGTCAGATGGGGTAGAGAACAAGCAACAGGAAAGGAGAGTAGTGCAGGAGCTAAGTATGCAGTCCAACTATAGGAGCCACTCGAAGTAAAACAGGCAGGAATAAATGAACAGTAATTAGTCTTACCTCCAGTGGAAGAGTAGGACTGAGGTTGTTGGTATCAACTTATAATTAGACTAGTAGTCCCAATAGAATTCTCAAGGTACGATGACCCGCAACAGGGAGGTTAGGCTATGAACGCAGCTAATTCATTTAGGGCAGGTTCACCACAAGTGGGTTTCAACAGATGGGTTGCAGGGGGAGTGGTTACAGTGTAGCTAACATTGGGGATAGGTAGAGGAAGGCAGTACTAAAGGGTAGGGGAGGAGTGGGAGGCTGGTGCAACTTTCAAGGAGGAGAAGGGGGATGGAAGTTGGCTGATTGTTTTTTACACGTAAAGTTACACACACTTCTGGGTGGGGAGGATGGCTGGGGTCGTGACATGAAGTTCTGTGGCACAGTTGACAGTGAGGTGGGGATCAAACACATGAGTGAGGACCTGGAACAGCTGGAGAGATGGTCTGGGATCTGGCAACTGGGTTTTGGTGCCAAGAAGTGCAATGTCAAACACGTCAGGAGGAAACAAACAGAGGTTGAGTACAGGTTGGGCAGATGGCCATCACGGCTCACAACAGGTAAAGGCTGTGGGTGTTGCAGATTTGAACAACTCTGTGCATCATTGTGTATTTTCATCAGTAACATGATTCAGCTATTACATAAATAATAATGGCTGGGGAGGTGGTTATAAAGAGAATTTTACACACCCCCAAGGTGTGGGATGTCATATATAAACCCCAAGTGCGAAGCTCAAGGGGTTTGTAAAGGCATCCACACTGAGGGTGGGGGCACTGAGTTTTACACATCTTCCTCAGCTTTTATTTTGTATAATTGCTGGGGATCGCTTTTTCGCCTCAGCAGTTATATAAAATAAAGAGAGATTGTCATGGATCCATGCACTTAGTAGAGTTTCACTCGGTCTTCAGCTCATGGTAAAAATCTCAGCTCATGTTAGAAGCTGTTACATTTTGCTAGCTAGTTTCTGAAGTGGTCATTTTACAGTTTTTTTGTTTGTTTTTTAAATTAACTTACCGCCGATTCCAACTGGTGGCGAACTGTGAGGCAGTGCAGAATGGCAGCCAGCCATCATGGAACACTGGAGGAGTGGTGTGTGTGCATGCTCAGACCCGTTATAACTAGTGGATTATAATGGGTCTTCCCTTATGGGAAAAAGCGCTCTCCAGTTATAATTTATTTAAGAATACATTTTTTGTTTTCATTTTCTATGTTCCCTTCCAAGGTTTGCAGTGCATCTTAGTTGTCTGTCTAAAAAATCTGTATAAAAAACATTTGCCTCTCCTCTGTTAACCTCACAATACCTTAGTTTATGACATCATAGTGCTCCCCATGGCAACAGACCGTGATGTCACAAAACAGCAGTCGTGTGGTTAGCAAGGGAGAGTCAAACACATTTTGAATGACTCAGTGAAAAAGTGCTGCATTACCTACAATATTTAGTAGACTAACAGCAGGGAAAAGTAAAAGAGAAAAACATTAACTAGAAAACAATAAAGTTAAAACATAATTGGCATAAATCTAGTGCTTAAGCTTTTTATTGTAGTAGAGAGTTGCTCTTTAAGCCATCTGTGCAATGCAATAAGGCAGTGGTTTTGGAACTGAGTGCAATCTACAATTAGCACTTCCCTTTAAAATAAAAAAAATAAAGAACTCAGCTGCATGGTTTAATAGCTATTTGACACAGTTAAAAAATTGAAAAAATGATCTATGGGGGTGGCTAATAAAATGAATAGCCTAGGTAATTGGACTAATTATAGATTTGCAAGGAACGAATCTATAATTATAGATTTGCAAGGAACGAATACATGAGAAAAGTTAGGGCTGTAAAAGAAAGATATTTTAAGAACAAAGTTGTTAGGGAGTTGGCTGATGACCCCCAGAATTTTGAGGATGCAATCAAAGTCTTAAACAGTTAAAGATAAGTGGAGAAATTATATCACAACAGATAACAGATGTGACAATAATTTCATTAAAGAGAAGGATTTGCCAGACAAGTTTAATGAGTTCTTTATCAAGGTGATCATTCCTGCTGGAATAACAGTTATATGGGAAAGTAAGGAGATAACACATGGTGTCAGTGAGGATGGTAGACAATTTGCCTTTGAAGAAATAACAGAACAGGAGGTTTGTGAAAATGTATTAGAATGAAAAAGTGACATAAGCTGTGAGCTGGACAACCGTATACCTAGATTTTTTTAAATATTAGCATTACAGATTTCAGGACCATTAACCTATTAGTTTAATTGGTCATTGGCTTCAGGGGCCTTGCCTTTAGGTTGGAAGCATGCTAGAGTTGTCCCCATTTTCCATGGGGGGAGCTCTTGCCTGATGACAAACTACAGGCCAATTCTTTACATCCAGTGGTGGCTGAGTTATTGAAGAAAATAGTGGCAAGACAGTTATGGTCCATTTTGGACGAGAGCAGCAAACAGGACAAATTTCAATCTGGTTTCCATAGAAACCGCAGTACAGTATCTCCATGTCGAGGGTCTTGAATGATGTCAACAGGGCCTCAGAGCCTGGAAAATTTATCGAGGAAATTTTTGTTGACCTCTCCAAGGCCTTCGACATGGTGGACCACAAGATATTATTGGGTACAATGAGGGAGGTTGGTTTTTGGGATAGGGTTTTGTTCTGATTTAACAGTTACCTTGCTGGTAGAACTCAAAAGGTCTTAGTGAATGGGAGAGATTCAGGGGACCTTCTTATTAAAAATGGAGTCCCACAGGGGTCAGTCTTAGGCCCACTGTTATTTATATTGTACTTAAGGAGTTTAGGGGAGAGCATTGAAGATGTAGATTACCATTTGCATGGAGATGAGACAGTGGTCTACATTCATTCATTCATTCACATTTTTATTGACTGGCTATAAGCTATTACAATATAGAGATAATAAATACAAGTACATTTTACAGTCACATATAAAATCATATAATTTGTGAAATTCTTGATACAATTAAACAACAATAGATTCCAGAGGATGCTCTTAAAACTCATTAATATAGACTGTGGGGGAAATATTCAGAGGAGTTGCACCATGCGCAACCACAGAAGTCCACCCTGGAGCCATATTCAACCAACGTGAAGACGCAGTGCAAAAGCCACTGTGCAGATGCGCAACAGTAATGTATGTGGTGCAAGTACAAGGGGCATACCCATGAATACACTGCGCAATGGCATATTCAGCTATAAAGCACAGCACAAGTCAGGAGCAACTCACAGAATGCACCGCACAGAGTTGAGCCCATAAAAGCAGGCTCAAACACACACACAGCAGATGCACAACAGACAGTGCACACCAGTAACATGGATGCAACACCATTTCTGATGGAGGCAGTGATGAAGGGTGTGAGGAGGCAGGAGGAGAACCAGCAACGTGGGTAGGGAAGAGCCCGCCGGTGGTATGCCACATACAGACGGTACCATGCCTGGACCACCTTTGAGGATTTTGGCGATGCCGAGATCGTGGGAGGTACTAGCTGAACAGGGCAATTCTGAGGCAGCTCTGTGAGCTCTGCCATGATGGGTTGCAGGCACCCACCAGGAGGAGCCACGCCATGACAGTGGAGACAAGGTGACAGCAGCAATGTGCCTGCTCGCCACGGGCACTTTCCAGAAACCAACAGGAGCAACCATAGGTGTCACCCAGTCAGCCACATCCTGTCTCCTCACACAGTTCCTCAACGCTCTGCTGCCACACACTTCAGAGTTCATCCGATTCCCAAGCACACAGGCAGAGCATACAGCAAACATGCAGGGCTTCCACAGGGTGGCATGCATGCCAGGCGTGATGGGGTAATAGACTGCACCCATGTGGCCATACGTGCACCACCTGGTCCAGAGGGCGCAGCATACATGAACCAGAAGGGCTACCCATCGTTCAACTGCCAAGTGGTGTGCAACACCATGGGGTGCATCACCAATGTCTGCGCCACACACCCCGGAGGTGCACACGATGCCTTCATCTGACACAGCTCTATGCTGTGCCAGTGATTTGAGCATGGAGAAATCCCATGGGCCACCTGGTAGGTGAGTATGGGTCAGGATGGGTCAGGATGGGGAGCTGGGGAGCCTGCACATGGGCCGGTAGCCCAGGACACATGCAGCAGCCGCTGACAGCGATGTGGAAGGTGGCATGGGGGGATACCATCATGGCAATGTGCTAACTTGTATACCTTAGCCACACAGGAGACTGCACATCCTCCTGCATACCTGACTGCTAACCCCCATCTGGCACCCAGCAAACCCCACCGAGGAAAGGTACAACGAGGCCCACATTGTGACATACAACATCATCGAGAGGTCATTGGCATGCTCAAGATGAGGTTCCATTGCCTAGACAGGTCTGGTGGTGCCCTACAATATAACCCTGCGAAAACCTGTGGACTATTCCTAGCCTGCTGCATGCTGCACAACATGGCCACTGACCGTGGGATAGCCATACAGGTGGATGAGGGTGACAGCAGTGATGATGGCAGGGATGAAGGGCTGGAGGAAGTGGAGCAGCCAATCCTGCCACACAGGGATGCAAGGATCACCTCAAGGGCCAGGATGCAGAGGGTGACCATTGTACAAGAGCACTTTGGGAGGTGCAGGTGAGTAGGAGCCATGACAGACATGCGGGCATGGAACAGACAACCACACAAAGGTGCATGGCCACACAGGGAGGCATGCGGGGCCATTGGCACACACACAGCTGGCACAGGGACAGCACCAACACACATATATACACACACACACTGCATGGCACACATGCAAGGGCACCCACACACACACACACACACACACAGATGAGCATGGGGCTAGACAACAGCCATCTGAACAAGGATGGGCACAGACAGCAACAGCGGCACAACAGGTGCACAGCGCCCCACAGTGTGCATTGCAGATGGCATGTCATGTGATGGCGGCAGTGACTACAGGCCGCACACATATATGGGCTGCAGGTGGTGGCGTGGATCAGACAGATGGCACCGGCACACTGGCAAGACTGGCACAGTGCTGCCCTCATCATGCCCATGCCACAGGGCCCTGCAGTATGGCATGCATACAGGGGGGCCACGCCCACACACCACTGAGACATGCTGCCACATGCACACAGGTGTGTGCAGAGGACCATGCACAAGGACAAAAACTTGTTTTAGAAGCTATAATGTAAGTGATGGGATTAAACGTGAGGGCAGAGAGTTAAGAGAACCAGTGACTGAAAGTTCATTTCTTTGTGTTGCAGTTTGGGACGGCACTTCAAGCAGGCCTACTGGGTGGAGGCACAGCCACCACAGCCACATGGGCAGCCACACCCTGCATGTGTGGCAGTCACAGGCTGCTCAATGGCCACAGGAGGTGTAGTCAACACACTCACGGGGGTGGAGGTGTGGGAATGTGACTGGGTCCCCACAGGCGTGATCAGCCAGTGAACAGAGACCAGCTGGAGGTGTCAGGGATGGCCACGTCAGATGCCGGCATCAGCCATTCTGGGGTCACCAGATGCCGGGATCTCGGAATGGATGCCACATTGCGGGGAGTCCAACACAACCTGCCATGCCCACTGGATGCCAGCAATGCAAGTACAGTGGTGACGGCACCGGCAATGCAGTCTAGCAAGCCATGGTGGCCTCCTGTAGCTGCTGCATGGTCCCCATAGCCTCTTTTTCATCAGCACCTGCCCCACCATGGCCATTCTCAATGGCGTTGCCACCTGCCACCGTGGGGCCATGGACTATGGTGGCCAGCACAAGTGCTGTGCTGCTGCCACAGGCAACAGCGCCAGTGTGCTGGACCGTACCCTGGGCCCATGCCCCCCAGGCTCAGCACAAGGTCATCATCTGTGTTGGACCCACCAGGCATCTGTGTTTCTGGTACCAGTACGGGCAGCTCCTCCAGGAGTAGTAGGTCTGACAGGGGGTCATCACCCAGGCCCAGGAAGGCTAGCAGACCCTCCCTGCTACATCGCTGGTGTTCCATGGCCCTGATGCCTGATGAAGTAGATGGCTAGTCCTCAGCGGGTCCTGCGTTAGCGAGTGCTCCCAGAAATTCACCCCGAGGTGTGATGGAGCTGAAACACACAACAGTGGCACACATGAGTAGGACAGCAGTGTGCACCCTGTGCCACACCCTGGGGGGACTGCTGCACACACGCATGGCTGCCATGGGTCAGGGTGGACCTGCTACAACACACAGCAGGCCGGCATGCCATGCACAGTGCACATGCAGGGTTGGACATGCATGGTGGACAGGGCACATGGTGCACCACCACAGACATGGTGACATGCCTTGGCTGCATACTGCCATCGACCACCCTACCTGCTGCACGCCATGTGGCTGCCCGCACCACTGCTGGTTAAGCTGTGCCCCCGTGGCCACTGGGCATGTGCTACCAAGGTGCTGGTGGGGCATGCAGCACACCCTGGGGCCAGGGTCATGTCTGGTGTCCAGTGTTCACACAGGCACCGCAACGCACACAGGCAGTCCCATGTGTGCACAGTGGCACCCCGTGCAGCATGCGTCACGTCATGCAGGATGTGCATAGGAACCATGGCACAGCTGCTCATAAGCCAGCATGCCGCCATGCAGTCCCCCCCAGCTGCCAGGCCCGGCCTCCCCAACCCCCCCAACTCCCAGCCCTGGCCTCCCCAGACCAGCCCCCAAAATGCCCCCAGCACACGGTGACTCACAGTACTGCAATGGGCTGCCACCTGTCTGGAACCCGCCACCCGGGATGCTCTTGATGGCTGCCCGGCTGATGCTCACCACCACCATCTCCTCCCCACCATGAGGATGGGGGCAGCACCAAGGCCCCCACCAGTCCTCTGTCAGGATACCATGATGGCAGCCACCTTCTCTTTAACGTGCCACCTGTCAGTCCCCATCTTCTTCTTGCACTCCTGTTCACTGCACTGATGGTGGCCGTGGGAGTTCACGTATATCTCCACCCTCATCCCACCCTGTGGCATGCTCCTGTGGGTTGCCCTTGGCCCCACTCAGCAGCTCCTCCCTGTCCACATAGGCCTCAAACAGGGCCTGCTGCTCATCCCTGATAAAGCTGGGCCTGCGCTTTTGTGCAAGTACCTGCTCCTCAACTTCCTCATTCTCTGACATGCTGCTACCTATTGACAGAAACAGTGGCACCATTAGTGGACTGTCAGGCCAGACAGGTGCACCACTGCACAGCCTGAACACCCAGTAGCAACACAATGTATGTGGTCCCATACCGATATGGCTGCAATACCTGTCAGTGCCTAGTGCCATTGTGGCACACATTTGTTGCACAATGCATGCAAATGAGTGGCTGTGCAACTGTAATGGTATGCTAATGTACCCAACTGCGCCATGCATAGGCTCAGTAGGCACTCTGCATGGCATGGCTGAATATCTGTTAGTTGCGCCATGCACATTCCGAATGCACTGGGGAGTGCCGCTGGTGCGCTTCCTGCACATGCGCAGTGCGCGTCATTACTTCTACCATGCACAGTGTGACCATCATGTTTGGCCTATGGCACACTGGTGTGCATTGCGTGGCATGCCCCCATTGCACATGCGGCCCTGTGTGCAGTCACGCATGCTGCATCCCTGCACTGTGTGAGTCTACTGCGCACCATTGCTGCTTGCACCATACACCCTACCATCCAGTGGCTTCTGCTGGGTGCATGCGTGCACAGGAAAGCCACCATGAGGGGTCATGCTGTGTGTCTGTGGGGTCACGGCCCTGACCCTGGATGTAACGCGTATGTGGGCAGATGTGCAAGTGGCAGCGGCTGCACATCCCAATCGTGCAGATCCGTGCTGCGAAGCCGTGATACAGGGCCATATTGTGCATCCACAGTGCAGTGCTCCACATTCTGACACAGTTGGCTCACACTTTCTACACCGTCGGTAGGCAGCATGTCCATCTTGGGGCAGTGTGGTGGTCGCAGAGCAGCGAACTGGATAGATGTGGAGCTGGCCAACCTAGTTGCCCTTGTTCTGCCCATTAAGGATGGTCTCTTCAGCAAGGCAGACCTGCAGGAGCCACACACAGTGGTGGAGCAGGGTGTGGAGTCTGGCCTTGAGCGGGGACAGGGGTGCCATGCACCACAGAGCAGTGCAGGCACCAGTATGGTGACCTGCGGAGGCAGGACCCAGGATGCCTATGGTGGATCCAGGAGCGGGCATGCAGGGGGGATCGGTGACACAGCCTGGTAGGTGCCACTTTGCCCAATGCATGCATCTGCACCTACAGGCCTGCACTGTGCTGTGCACTGCATGTACGGCTGGTGGGGGGTTGGGGGGACTGCAGTGGTGGCTGGTGCGCATCCTCCATTGCCGCACTGCATGCCTGTGGTGTGCACGGGGCCAGAGGGCTATGCACCATGCCCTGGGCATGGGTCTGTGTGGCTGACTGTGCCTTGCCAGCACTGTGCACTGAGGTGGTGGTGGTGGGTGGCTGTGGTCATGGCATGGCACTCATGTGCATTCTGTCTTTCTCTGTTTGTTCCTTCTACAGGGCCCAAGGACCGTAGGTGGACCAGGCTGGCCACAGCACAGGTCAGGCAGTGCAGTGATGGAGGCAGCACACCTGCCCTGTACCCATGCAGGTAGATGAGTGTGTGCAGCATGGTGTGTGGGGGCACTGTTGGCTGCAGGGGTAGCTGTCAGTTGGTGCATGGACCTATGCAACTGTGCATGCCCACTGTGATGGGTGATGCCAGGCAGCGGCGTGTGCTCTGTGCTGAACCTGTTGCAGGGTCTGGCCATGGTCTGTGTGTGGGGCTGGGATGCTGCCATCTAGGGTGGGGCAGAGTGTGCATACATCCCCAGGTATGCATCAGCTGCATGGGGTGACCTGTACTGACTTGGGGCCCCTTGCACCTGGTCTGTGTGGTCCACTGCCCAGGTGTTGGTGCAGATCTGTTGCAGGTGGCCCCTAGAGCATGGTGGTGTCAGCTGCTGCTATCCACTGTGTATGTGCATGTTCCAGTGCTGTCAACCTGTGGGTGCAGTGGCTGTCCCATGCACACCTGTGGGTGGGGCAGGGCAACATGGGTACAGGTCTTGTTTCCCTTCCTGTAGGTCATGCCTGGCTGCAGGGACAGTGCACTTGGAGGGTATGCAGCGTGATGCGAAATATGCCAGGTGGTCTGGTGCAGCTGATGTTCCAGAGGATGGGTGCCATACTTCGCCATGGCCACAGGCAGCTGGTCACCACCCAGGTGATTGTGACTGAGGTGCGCATGCTGCGGGAGGCACTGGGATGTGCATGCCACTGAGTTTCCTTACGCCCATCACTGGGCCATGGACTCATTGCCCCCTCCTGCTGTTCTGTCCCCTCCCTGTTCTTGCCACCTTACTCATGATCCCAGTCCCCATTTCAGCCATCCAGTCCCACCCTTCCTCCTCACAGCCTATCCCATTCTGTTCTGCACTGTTTGCACTCCCTTGTTCTGTATTTCATTGAACTGTTTAATATGTACACCTCTGTGTCCACATCTCCTTTACCTGCACTGTGCCTCCATTGTTCTGTGGTGCTCTTGGATGTGCCCATTGTGGTCCATGGCTCTGCCCTTTGTGGTGTGTTCCCTTCTGCTGTGGCTGCTGTGTTCCCTTCTGCTGTAGCTGCTGTGTTCCCTTCTGCTGTAGCTGCTGTGTACTGCCTGCCACCATGCCTCAGGCCATTGGGACACAGGTGTGCTACTGGTCTGTCTGCAGTCCACTGCTGCACATCCCTGTGTGGCATTGCTGCCATACCCCTCACCTGCACCACTGCCCTTGCTGTTGCTGGGATGCGTTGCTGTGCTGGGCCATGTGTGGTTGCTTGGTGGCGTGGCATGTGCTCCCTGTTTCCCTGTGCCCATTCGCACAGTGTTGGGCCTGGTCACATACAGCATGCCTGTTGCAGTCTCCCATGCTGTGTGGCCTGTTGGGGTTGTGGTGGTGTTGTGCCATGGGCCACTGTCTGCTCTGTTCTCTGGGAGGGTGGCTGGGTGTGTTTGTTGGCCTATGTGCCTCTGTAGTGCAGCCTCCGGTCCCTGTGGCCCATTGGCTGTGTGCCTGTGCTCTGCACTGTGTACCCACCCCCTGTGTGGCCTGGAACTGCAGGGCTGGCCTGCTGCTCTGCATTTCTGCTGCCCTGCCTTTGTGTCTCCTTGCCTGTTGTGCTTGCCCAGCTTGCCTGTTGCTGCCTCCTGTCCTGCTCCCGTGCAGTCTTGGTTGCGAGACACATGTCTGGTTGTGTGGTAGTGCATCTGTGCTATATTCCATGCTGCTTGTGCTTGTGCATGTCTCTGGCACATGTACTGAATTTGGCATGTGTTGTCCATGGCACACCTCCATTGCGCTGCACATTCCACTTCACATCCTCTGGGCACACTTCTGAATATCGGGCCCTGTGTCTATAACATATATATTATCTATGCTCCTTTATTTGCGTAGATGTATGGCTATCTATTAATTTAAAAAGGTTACCCAGTCACCCTATATATTATTCACAGATGTAAGGTGGCCAAAAAGCCAGTAATCTTAGAAATTATGTCAACTATATGTGTATTAAAAAAGAAAGGGAATGATTTGGTTAGGAGGTAGGCCAAGATCACCAAGAATAGAACATAACCACTCCTGTCTTCTTTCTGCATATAGTGGACATAGAAGAACAACATGTTTCAAATCATCCTTGTTTTGTGTATTACAGTTGCAGTATGCTGACATTACATTTGGTCTTTTTTTTTACCATAATATATATAAGTAACCTTATACAATTCTAACCTAAACCTGGTAAAAAAGCCATCTTTTGTCTGGACTGGATATAAGTCTAAGATAAGGTTCCACTTTTTGCTCAGTTTTAAGCATTTTATACCATTTAAAAAAATTTAAAGCCCTTAAACTACCAAAGTCAGAGGCCACGGCTATGTCTCTTAGTCTTCTTTTAACTTGGTATATAATTAGTTCTTTTGGTTATAAATAAATTTCATACATCAAATGTCCAAGTCCAGATGGAAAAACAGTATCCTCTATCAATTGTATAAATGGAAAAGCAAAACCCCTTGTTGAGTAATCTATCTCCTCCTCAAGACAGAGTCTAGAGAGTCTATTTTCATAAAGTTGAAATAGATTAAGAAACATTATCTGTCTTTCCTTAATCAGTGTTTATAAAGGGTGCTGGCCTAATTCCAGTCTCAATACAGCAGCTGGTACAAATTGTGGTACCAGAAGAAGGTAGCTATCAATTTTATTCATCAGTATCTCAAAGGATGTACTATCTCTGAAGCCCCAGATCTCTGTGGTATAGAGAATGCTTGTCTTAACTTTTGCATTCACTACATTTAAAGCTCCTAATAGGCTGCCCTTACTGTATCTTTTATTAAAAATTGTAAATGCATTAGTAGTAGTTTTAAGTTTGGAGTACATAAAATTAATATGTTTAGATCATAATCCATTTTCAGAATATCTTACTCCCAATACAATTTCACAATCTCTAGCTTATTCTTTTCCTTATATACAGAGGGTTATATTTTCCGTTTATGATCAAAAATAATCAATTTTGTTGTTGCCTTATTAATATTGAGTCGATTCACTGTACAGGGTGAAGTAAAATGAATAATTTTCTTTTGAAGGCCTAATAAAGAAGTGGAAAATAATACAATATCATGGGCATAAGCCAAATATGTTATCCTCTTATCTTCGACTATTGGGGAGTGAAAATCAGAATTATCAAGGTTTTGTTGTATTATATTTATATAAATATTAAACAGAGTGGTTGTGAATAGGCAACTCTGCCATATCTCACTATCAGTGGTCACTGGGGCAGTAGTTGCCATTCTGTGATCATACTATACCATGATCCAAGTTTGTGTGTGTAGTCCGATAAAGGCAATTAACAAATCTGAATCTAAACCCAAAAATTATACATTTTATTCCATAGTAGTGTAAGGCTAATACTATCAAAAGCAGAAGAACAATCAACTAAACAACAAAAAGTTTAGCTGTTTTGATTCTTGTATATTTCCATATTAGATCTGACATTATAAAACAGTGCTGTATAGCTGAGCGTCCTGCTCTAAAATCATCTTGATACTCAGTCAATATTTGATTATCTTCTAACCATGTCATAAGTTTTTGTAAAATGATACATGAAAACATTTTTTGAGATGCATCAATTAAACTAATAGACCTGTACATAGCTGGGTCTTGAGACTCTCCCTTTTTATACAGTTGAAAAATTATGCTTCTTGTCCAACTAGACAGGAGATCATCTCTCTGTATAACATAGTTAAATAAGAGCTTTAGAACTGGAACCCACCAATCCACAAAAAAAACTATATACATATTTGGGACAATCTGGTCAGGCCAGGAGCCTTATTTAAATGTGCTTTGCTAATTGCTTCATAAAGTTCCATTTCCGTGATATAGATAGGATGAGGGGCAAAATAAGATACACAAGACTTTCGATATTGTATATATTCTTGAAACTCCAACAACTCCTCTGATGAGAAGTATATTTTTTGAAAATACTTTTCCAAGCTATTCAGGTGGATATATGCCTTAATATCTGTTGCACATGTTCCATATCCTTGATTGACAAATTTCCAAAATTTTTGAATGTCTTTCCCTGTGTCATATCAATGTTTACCACCTGCGGTCACCCTATGTGGTACCCTTGTATGTATATCCAGCCTGTATCATGTAACATGCATTTCATGTATATACTGTTATTACCTATCTGTGTTTGTACTTTAAGTGTTTATGCCACAGGACCTCCTTGTGAATGAGCTTGCTCAATGGAGTTTTCCTGCAATAAACTTGAACTTGAACTTGAACTTTTTATTTATAACTTCTCTAAGTGATTCCCACATTTTTGAGTGGAACTTGGCTCTTTCAACCTCGAGAAGTTTCTTATATGCTTTTCAAGATTTGTTTAAATTCTGCAGATTTTCTTTGGTCCTTGACTTTTTACTTTGTCTTACTAGTTTATTAAGATCTCTTTTTGTCAAAAAACAAGTCCTGTTAAACCACGTGATTTTTTTTTTCTTATTTAAAGTGTTGGTTCACAAAAGTGGCCTAATATAAGCATTTAATAGATCCCACTTACTCAATATCTCACTGTACCTGCAACTTAAGATTCTAACAACAAGGTTACTACTAGTATAACTCTGTCTATGTTCTAACAAAGAAGACAATGTAACATTATTCCAACTGATTCTTTTACTATTGATAATTTTGAGATTACCTGTATCAATGCCACCTTCAACATATTTTTCTATATGATTTGTCAAATTAAGAGATAATAACACAGGGGCATGTGTGGACTTTGAGTGATCTAAAATCTGAAGTTCGCTGATCAGACTAGCAGCACTTATATTAACCCATACAAGATCTATTATTAATGCTCCAAGAGGTCCCATAAAGGTGAATTCACCTACCCTATCACTGGGGAGACAACCATTTAAAAGACAAAAACCCAATCCAGACAGTGATTTAAAAATGTTTTTACCTCTCATATTACATTTTTTTAGCTTTTGAATTTCTATCCCAGGCAAGCTTGAGATTAATCATTTGGAAACCAGGTAGTAGATCATCCTATAAGTTAGAGAACGTATTACTCAGAAATACTCTTGCATTAAAGTCTCCTATGAGAAGAATAGAATGTTGTATGAAGTCTGATATAATTTGCTTCAGGAGACAGACAAAATAATTCCATTCATAATCAAAAATGTTAGCTTCAACTGGAAAATATACATTAATAATTATTATTCCCAATTTTCCTTTTATTAGCCTAAGTGCCAGAATGTACTCTAACTTAAACTGGAGCAATATACATTTAAAATTCAGTGTGGTTCGGGAGACGCTGTTGCACACACCTACGGAGCAGATGTGTTCTTCATGGCTCCTAGTTCCAAGGAAGCAATTTTATTAATTTTGATTTCTTAAAGTTTAAATATCAGCAGTTTCTCTGCAGCACTCAACAGATCACATCCTGAGGAGCACTTTGGTGTTTTTTTTTGCAGTTATGGGGCGATCAAATAAGGGAACAACAAGTGGTGCTAAACCTCACCCACCGACAGAGCTACAGGCCTCAACACCCTTGCCTAACAATAATGGAGAGGAGCCCCCATGCAAAGCCTTGCAATTGTCAATGCAGGCCATTGACGCCAAGGTAGAAATGATTCTACAGAGGATCAGGGAACAAGATGTAAAAATTGAGGTGCCACAAAGATGGCAGCTACGGCTTAATCTCATACCACACAAGCGCTTTTGACTACCGCAAAGCTAACTCAGGAGAATACCAAGCTCCGTTATCAATTGGAGGCACTGGAGAATGCCCAACGTGCCTCCAACATAAGACTGGTTGGTTTACCAGAGAGGCAGGAAGGCCCCAATCTTCTTTCTTTCCTGAAGGGCTGGCTCCCTGGGGGGCTACAAATTTATTTATTGATTTATTTATTGTAGCTAAGATTACAGTACCTTTGAACTGCAGGTTCTTTTGGAAAGGTTCTGCGTCAGAGTACATAAGACAGTGGGTAAGTAATAAAACAAGTATTCAGTACATAACAAACAGTGAGTTACAAAAAATTAGCATGAATTACAAAAGATAAAAACACAAAAGTAACAGGAAAATGCCTGGTTCACAAGAATATGCTGGCAAAGCAATTGTAAACACAGTTTCCAACAGGACTATATAATAACTGAAACAAGTTGTGGGCAAGGGCAAACAGGAGGAGAGAGTAGGGGGATCTACAAATTGCAGGATGGGGGAGAGAAGGGGGAACAGTCAGAGGAGTTGGATAGGGTAAGAAGTGTTTGGCGAGGATAAAGAGAGAGAGGACAGCTTGGGTGAGGTAAAAAGGCAGGAGAGAGGAGGGGAGCAGGGTGGGGCGGCAAGAGGGGTGGGAGGGGTAGGAAAGGGCAGGAGGGGGAGAGGAAGTTGCTAGGGGAAATCACTCCAGATTGGTCAGCATGCTTTCTTTGGGCATATCGCATTTCACCTAGGTCTGCTGAAGCTCAGTGGGACCGCCCTCGGATGGTGCTCCTAGTTACCGATGGAGTGGCCACATGGGATCATCTGTTACAAGCAGCTTGCACCACTGAACAATTAAACTGTAACGGGCATACGGTGCACTTATTTCATGTTTTATCCTACACTACCCACACTCGTCACAAAAAGTTTGACAGCGTTAGAGCAAAGTTGAGAGAAGCCCTGGGGTGGTACACTCTCTTCTAATGCCGGCTCACTTATGTATTTTTTATGGAGGCCATACATTTCAATTTACAGACCCAGCTGAAGCCAGGAAATAAGCCAAACTAATCCAGCAGGAGCTCAAGGCAGCTCGTGGGTCTGTACAAGAAGATCAGAGTTCAGATGAAGCAGAGATTGGAGCCTGAGAGGTATCGGGACTGAGCTTGTATGTTAGATCTGGATTCTGAGATATGTCTTTGAGGCAAGAGCACTGAGATGCACCTAGCGTTAATATAATGTCTTCTTTGGAATGTAATTTTAAGCTCCTACTTGCAACACATTGTTAAATGTTCCTAGCTCATAGAGAAGTGAATATCTTGTAGTTGGGGAATATTTTTACACAAATTATGATTTGTTTACTTACAGTACATACCCCAGGTTAACTGTTGATTGCTGTTTTTTTAGTTGTTCTCAGGTATGATGGAGCTGAGTTGTGCACAGTTTATTTCTGGGTAATATAATGTTTGGGAAGGGGTCATATCAACTATTGTTGTTGAGAAAATCACCTGTTTGAACTATCTTTTAGTATTTACTGACCACCACATTCCTGTGGGGTATAGCCATTCGATCATATACATATGTTTATAGTTCTCTCTGATTTCCCCCATATTCATGAACTTAATTGTTTAGACAGTTCCATGGTATAACGGTGACTGAGGAAAGGAGGTCACCATTAGGGTGAGTGTACATCGCTGAAAATCAGTTTCAGTGATGTACACTCCAGACACACAGCAAAAGGGTGCTGGAGCCTTTTTTTATTATTCGGGGGGGGGGGGCTGTGCCCACTGTACCTCCCCTACTAAAGGATTCTCAACTCCCAGGGGGTGCATGCCGGGGGTGCAAAAGAGGGACAAAAAAAATTACAGCCAGGCACAACAAAATGAATGCATGCCCTGAACGGAACCAGGCACCCTTGCAGCCCTTGCAACCCTAGCCTGCCACCAACCCACCATACCACAGGTCCAGCTTGGCCACCCACCACTGCAGTACACCTCACAAACTTTCCCTTCCCTCCCGCCCGTCACACGGCATGGTCCCCTCCTCTCCGGCATGTGTACATATAGAGACATCCTGTCACTATATTCATGGACCCCCCCATCTGGTCACCCTCCATGCCCGGTAGCCTTGTGCACAGGCACCATGACTGAGTCACCCTTATTGAAAGTGCTCAATTGCGGTCACCATAATTACAGGCTACCATTTAGACTACACTTTAACTTTTCCATTTGATGGCTCCTGATTGGTATTTGATGTCTGACATTTGAATGTGAGATGCAATAAATTCAAAGTACAAAAACAAATTCAAGGTGGTTCTAATGTATGTAGCCAATCCTGGTTTCTGTCTCCCATACATTTTGTTTTTATTTGCTGATACAAAAAATCCTGTAAATCCTGGAATTAATAAAGTTGCTGTACTCCATGTCTCCTGGAAACGTAGTATATCGAAATTTTCCAGAAAACTCAAGGATTCCTTATCAGCTAATTTAAATGACAATGCTTCAATAGTCCTGGAAAGTAATTTCAGATCTCCCTCAGGTGTATCCAAATTATTAGTATTAATAGTACTTTTTTTTTGTTACAACATAACATTTGGAGTCAGGACAGATTATTGATTCTCTTGATCCCTAATATTTGCATCAGAATTCAAATTTGGACTTAAGCATTGTTCATCCCTACAAGATGTGATTAGAAAATCGGATTCTACTATATAGAAACCCAGACTGCCTAAGAAATAGGCCACCTTCATCAACAAATCCATCAATTTGACACTTCTAAACATGATGTCTATCTAAGATGAATCAGTCAGTTCGCTATGTACTCTAATCCTAGTTATAGAACTATGTGAGATTCCAATGTTTCAAAATCATGATTGAAAGCTTGCAAGATCATCCCTGAGTTTCCTTATAGTTTTTTTGCTATCTCTTTTCCAACCAAAAACAGGCAGTGTTTTGCTTTTCCATTCAGACAGTCATCCATATTCTAGTTTTGTTATAGCATTCAAGGACTCTAGTCAGGCTGGCTTTATCCTCCCCTCTCTACTTCTTAGAATGGAGATTTTCATCTGCTTTTAAAAAAGAATTGTTTGTCATGGGCACTCTAACAGGAGGTAGAACTCTAATCTCCAATGAGAGGGGTGATGCTGCTTTTTGCCATACTTCATTAATTGCTTTTTCAAGACTGTGATACATTAGTACACAGTCAGGAATTTTTTTATTTGGGGGTCTCATAACAAATACTGTAGGTCTTGTTCCACTGTTGAAATTTGGAACAGTCATTTCAGAAGTTCTAACAGATTCTCTGGAGTCTCATATTCAGGTTGACCTATCCCTTAAATTTCCAGCATATTTTCATAGTCCTGATTAGAATTACCCATGCTAGGTATATACTGACTTAAAGATGTTAAAATAGGAACCTCTGCATCTATCAGTGTTCTACTTTTAATCTCATTCTCTCCATATTTCTCACCTTCTTTTGCTTTTTGGGCAGACTTTTGAGTTCTGTTTATTATTGGGTTAACACTGGCCTCCACAGGAAGGGTTTCAGCCTCCCTTTTGACCAGATCTGCCTCCAAAGTACTCTGTGAAACCATATTCATGTCATTATTTTAAGTTCTGATCACTTTCCCCCACATTAAGAACTTTCCTTGTAAGACTATAAAGACCACTTATTGGACAGCAATTATCATATTCATTCTGGGTTTCTCTATCTTGAATTATTTCACTATCTGATGAAATTATCTCCATAATACTGCCAAGTTCCTTAATTTTCTCTGCTTGTCGTTTTAAGTTTTCCTTTCTCTGAACTGATTGTTTCATATGTTTTCCTAAACTTTTATTTTTCTCTGAATTTTTAGAGACTGTTTTTTATCAAAAGGAGGGGCAAAGATACCTGTATGGCTCTATTTTCCCACTTCTTTACCATTGTCCTTTCTTCTGGGGTATTAGTGGAATTCAACCTTCTATGTATATTTTGTCCCAATTGTTTTAGAACAGCATGATTATAAAATACATCTAATCTTAAATTTGCTAGCTCTTCCTTTAATACTCCAATATTTTCTAAAAACACACATTAGCATATTCAGGGTTCCTTATAATTTCTAACATCTTATTAGATGGAGTAGAGGAAGATGTGAAAGGATCATCATGAGTAAAATAATCCTTGTTATATTCTATATTGGAGGGACTTGGATCTAAAAGGTCCCCTGAAGAAGTTAGCTGAACTGGCCTGCCAGGAGTGTTCGCTGGATTTCCAGGATTAGACACTGGCCCAGGAGCTTGTAAACACAATTACTAGTAATTAATGTATCTCTGTTAGCTTCTTAAGGAAAGGTGTGCAGTGTATTGCGTTTACCTGTTTGATTGTGGTTACTTCTGAGATGACAGATTTAAACTTGGATATGCAGTGTAATCAAAAGCTGTTTATTTCAATACCACTGTTAACATTTAAACCCATTTGACATTTAAACAGTACAAAACATTCCTAGAAAATCTCATTTAGACTTTTGTCAATCCGTGCACTTTATCTCCATACACAATCTTCACTACATACATATTAAGCCCTGTAACTCCTTCAGGAGGCAATTGAAGGTAGCATTCTCTCAAGAATAACCTTAACTAACACAAGTACACAATTCCTTAATACTAGTCATCTTTGCTAGCATTTAAACAGCATTTCATTGCATTTTATCTTTATGCATTTAATATGGAACCAGGATTCTTAAAAGACACTTATTAGGCAAGCACCTTAATGTCGTTAAAGTATACTTAGCCAATGTCTCTTGCGGTAACTCATCTCCCTTCCATCTGGAGATCTAAAGTGTCCTTGGACAGGTTGGATTGAAGAAGGTCTTTTTCTGGTTCCCGTGAATTCTCTTTCTTTTCCTTGAGGCTTAAATACATGACAAATGTATTATAATTTCAATGTTCCTTGCTTTTGGCTAAGGCCAAAAGTCTTTAAAGTTTAGCAGAATAATAGTTTTTAAAGCTCAGCAAAGGTAGCATAGATGTGAGATCTCTTCCAGTGATGAAACACAGATTCATAGGAAGCAAGATAACAATGTAACATGTTGGTCTTTGGAGTCGCATTATATAGGCAAATACTTCCTTACAAATGACTTGAAATCGTGAAATGATACAGCTTTATTTGTACAAAGGCCTTATCTTGGTCAGATGTCTAGAGCATACATGCTAAATTAATTTCATCCTTCTAGACCCTCTGTCAGCAACCTGTCTATTGTCCTCTTGAACGTGTGCATGAGGTGACAATTATTAGACTTATAACCATAAAACCTTACACTGCGCATGTTCAAAAATGGAGTGATGGAGGTTATGTCACTTGTGGTTATGATCAATTTTCTTTGTTTAGACCTTGAATTCTTTTTTCTGCCATACTCAGAAATGCCCTGTGCTTCCAATAAAGAGCTATTTTTACCACTTCTTGTACAGACCATTTTGCTATAAAGTGGTAACAATACCCAAGTTGCAAAGTGCAAAATTCAAATACAAGAGATAAAAATAGTAAGTCAGTTCACTATATATTAGTAAGGCTACATTTCAGATCTCTTAGAGGGTAATCAGCCTACCATCCAACTCCAAGCCAGAATATTGTTGCACTAATTGCACTGATCCCACCAAAGTGTAAAGTGCAACATTTCCCTGAGTAAATACAAATATACAGTTAAGAAAGGAAGCTAATGTGATGCTAATATAGTACCAATTATATTTTTGTGCCTGCTAAGTAGCTTTAAATAGCAACAGAGCAAGCACTAAATAGTTAAATGATGAATTACTGTATAACAGGAACTATTCACTGTCATTTTATTTTCACCATATTCACTGGTGCCATAATAGAGTGAAAATAAAAAGACAGTGAATATTAGGTAGAGCACTGTATATAGCAGCACTAGTGTTCCACCAGTGAAAATAAGAGGAAGTGAATATGTGGGTATGTGCTTGGCATGCTAAATATAAAGGGCGTGAACATAAACTGCTATACAGTAATACGGTGCTAATAAGATGCTGACAGGGCAATTGCACTGTAGCTCCAAGCTGAAATAAATAGGTGGAATAGGACCTTGATATTAAATACCAATAATTATATCAAAAATTATATCAATTTTGCATTGTATAAATGAGTAAATAGAACATCACATATTAGCAAATACTGGAGTTAATAGTAAACAAATAAAGCTGTAACGCAAGGCTTGTGTCTCAAATCCTCTGTTGGGTATTACACAGAAGTCAACGCCCCGGATTGGCCTGTTCAGCAGATATAGGTGTAAATACATTTCAAAGTCTCAAAGTTTCAAAATTTGGCATGCCGATGACCTAAACTGAGTATTCAGATTTCAGCAATTTTCTTTGCTTCCAGATTATAGAGTTCCCAAATATTTATCTCTACAGAAAAGTACTTATATAAGGGAACCTGCTGTAATCAGTCTAAAACAACTTTTCTCCTTTTGTATCCTCTTGCTTTCATCATTCTCTACTTTCCTTTACAAAACAGCTCTGCTGCAAATCCACAACAGCCAGTCCATCTCCCAGAAACTGCCACTGAAGCAAATGTTTTTCCAAGCCTAATCTATCATTCCAGTATCCGAGTTTCAAACAGCACACTTTGTCTTATATACAGGGTCCTTTCCTGCCATTTCCCTGCAATAGAGGAGGGCAACTGTAAGTAAAGTTCTTATCAGAATGTTATAAGCAGTGTTACAGGCAGGTAAGCTTAAAATTTAAAGCCTACCGACCATGATATATGGGGTCTCTTAATTTCTAGACAATATCCCTTAAAAAATCCCTTCTTGATCTGAGCAAATACTTCCCAAACCTTAATAACAATCTAAACTTTCTAGTTTTGCTGCTAGGAACTTAATACAGACACAACAAACTTAACAGTTGTAGCAGCTTTTATCAGATTTTATCAAAGAGTGGCATTCGGATTCTACCTAATGCTGTTTCGCTGTAATATAAAAAAAGATACTCACATTCTAACGCGATGGTAAAATAACAAATACAAATTCAGGTCTGCCTTTCTAGTTTTTCTGGCGACTGGGCCCCCAAAGCAGCCTGATACCAACAGCTGTCTGAGAAAAAGAAACTGCCACCACTCCTTTGCAGGGAGCACTACGGAGATAGCAAAATATCAAGGCTTGTGAAAAGAATCTATGATCAGATTCAACAAACTATTTGTGTAAGACACTGCTCCAGTTGGCATTCTCCTCTCTCTGTGGCTCACTTCCTGAAAGCCAATTCATGTGCAGTTTAATAGAAGATCTTGACATGTGACCTTAACTTCTCCAGATTCAAAATCTTAAAGGCATACTTGAATCAAAAGTGGGGGGGGTCACGTGATGCAGTGCAGCTAGAGGCAGCGTTTTCACGGAGCTCCCGTTACCTGCCTGTTTTCTAACTATTTTCACCCTACAAATTTGATATCTAAAGTTATATTCTGCATCCAGTGTAAAGACAATACTCTTTCGTACTTGACAGCACCTTGCATTGTGCATATTAATGCACTTGGAAGCAGATTGAGATGGAAGTGGAGATGAGGCCTGCTGGCATGAAGCACACCCCATCTTCTATGCCGGAGAAATCTTCCAAAAAATCTAAAAACCAGAACTCGGGGCCTGCAGTAAAATCATTCCCTTCCAATAATTCTCCAACTCCTCTTACCGAGGACCATTTCTTGCAAAAGTTAATTCCTTTCAAGGAAACATTAGATGATATCTCTGCTGAGCTGAAATCACTAAAGGGAGATCTCAGTGCCCTAACCACCAGAATGGGAGATTCGGAAGCCAGAACTTCCTCCTTGGAGACCTGGAGGGATAAGATAGACCCAGAAATCATTCATCTTAGACAACAGATCAGTAAACTTCAACTCAAAATGGAAGACTTAGAAGGAAGGAGCCGAAGAAACAACTTGGTGATCCTGGGCCTCCCTGAGTCTGAAGAGGGCCCTGATATTAATCTCTTTCTCCAGAAGTTCCTAAACAAAGTGGTTGGGCCTTCCCCTCTTAATCCACAATATCATATTGAACGTGCTCATCGCTCTCTTAGACTGAAGCCTGATGCAGGTGCCCCACCAAGACCTATTATTATTAAATTTCTAAGCTTCTTGGAAAAACAACATGTTCTGTCAAAGGCAAGAGAATTACAGGCAATTCTATGGAGTGGTTCCAAGCTGTGTATTACTCAGGATCTTCCCTACGAGATGAGGCAAAAGCGCTCGGCATTTCATTCTACAGTGAGCAAGCTGATCGCAGCAGGCATTTGCTACAAAATGATCTATCCTGCCAAGCTTCAAGTTGCCATTGAGGGTTCCTGGCTCTCCTATTAATCCCCAGACAAAGCGGCATCAGATCTATCAATCAAATTACCTAACCTGTTTAAACCGGACTGAATCGCTGAGGCAGAGCAAAGAAGTTACCTCTTACTACATGCTGCATATCTGGACTCTTGTTTTTGGTTTTGATTCCTCAGTTCTCTCTCGTCTGGACTTTCTGGTGTAGATCTCCCAATCAAGCTGCCTAACTTGTTTAAACCGGGCCAAATAGCTGAGACAATGCCAAGAAGCTACCTCGTGCTACATGCTGCATTTTTGGACTCTCACCTTTTGTTTCTGTTTTTTCTTCTCTCTCTCTCTCTCTCTCTCTCTCGTCTGGTTTGCTTGGTGGTGGAGGGTGGCGGCTTTGGAGTGGTCTGTGGGGAGGTTGAGTGAGCTCGGTTGTTCATGGGGCCAGCTCACTGGGGGGAGGGGAGGGTGAGGGGAACTAGGGGTGCAGAGGTGGTTTCCACACGACGGGAGTCCGGTGGGACCTTTTGGTCCCCCTAGTAAATATTGCTCCCCGGGCTCCTCTTGTCCTTCCCCGGCTCTGGTAATTAAGCTTGCTTAATTTCACAGTAAATTGGACTGAAGCACTCATTGGGATATCCTGGGGGATTCTTCAGGTGTAGCTGGTGGGTTGGAGAGCCTTTTTGAATAAAGTGATGAGCTTGGTCGATATTAGGCAATGAGGATTGTTGCTGTTGGGGTGAGCACTTTGGGGGGGTGGCAGGACGTCAGTTCGACCCTGCTTATACCCTATCACACAAGTTTTAGCGCTGATAGTTTTGATGGCAGTGAAGCTTGTGGTTGGCCCCTTGGGTTGGGGGGACTGACTCTGATTCTTAACATTACCATTGGGGTCTCAAGGTTATTATCCCCTACCCTATTCAGTTCGGAACCTATGTGAGTAATGTAACTCAGTTATTAATCTAGAGGGTTTAAGGAGTTCAGATGACAGTTGGGGGGATGGAGGCAGGTGACGAACCAGCCGGTCAGCAATTTGTTTGGGGCCATTTTCTCCTGGCGAGGACCGAATTCCAGGAGATCCTGCTGGGCTCTCACTTTCTAGTGAGCTCTGTTTTTTCTAAACCAGGTTAAAGGGGCTTTCTTAGTATAACCCCAAGATTTTGATCAGGTTCTCATCTTTCCCAGTATTTTTGTAGGCTTAATCTGATTTATCTGCCTTGGGGAAGGGTCCGTGGAAGGGTCAGCCCTGGTGGGACTGCTAAACACACCAAAGAGAGGGGAGAGAGCAGCCCAGATGTTTTTTTTTCAGTCAGGAAGTCTTCAGTACTTATGAGGGAATTACTTTATACTTATTACCCGACACTTCCTCAGATTACCGGCTCATGTTTACCTCCCGGTACACCCATCTAGCGGTGGCTTTTGGGGCTTTGTTCCCAGATCTAACTTCTATTACTTTCAGTTCTTCTCAAGAAGTAGTTGGGGGAACAATTGTATATGGTTTCAGGGATGTGGAGGGGGGTAGGGAGAGAAGGGGTCTTTTTTTCTTAGTTCCGGATTTGGTAAAGTCTGGAATTTATACTGCTTCAGTTCTTTCTTACTGGTCTCGAGGGGAGGGAGTGGAGGGGTGGAACTTGGTCGATGGTGAGTTTTAAGGGGGAGGGGGAGGGCAGTATGTGCCTTCTAAGGTGGTCTGCTGTTTCATATTTTCATAGCCCTTTGCTGCATTGTATATTAGATAATGACTGTTACTGCACTTAAAATTGCTATGTGGAATGTAAGAGGTGTCAGAGACCTAACTAAAAGGTACCAGGTTTTCAAAAACTGTGCTTTACTGAATGTTGATATTCTCTTGATGCAAGAAACCCATTTTCTCTCATCAGAAGTCAAAGGGCTTCGCCATCAAGGCTACGCTCAGGCTTTTGCCTCAGGGAGGTCGTCCTCTACTAGGGGGGTGGCCATTCTGGTTAAGAAGCATATTCCCTTTCTGGCAGAAGAGATGTTATCGGAGCATGAAGGTAGATTCATTATTGTGAAAGGTTCGCTCTACAGTGCGAAGATAACACTAGCGGCGATCTACGCCCCAGTAGGGGGAGACCCAGACTTCCTCATGACTCTGGCTGAAAAGTTGAGTGGACTCTTACCCTCAACGCTAATAATTGGGGGGGATTGGAATATAGCTTCCTCACAAGATTTGGATAAATCTTATAGACCCCTGAAACCACTCTCCTCCTTGCAATTTGCCCTGAGGAATTTTATGGATTTACTGGGCCTGTGTGACCCTTGGCGTTTACTTAACCCCACAAGACAACTCTTTTCTTATTATTCCCAAGTACACAAGACCTGGTCCAGAATTGACCTAATACTAGTCAGCAATAACCTTCTGTCGGGAGTACTCCAGTCTGGTATTGAGCCCATAGTGGTATCAGACCACTCGGTGGCTTGGATTCTGGTCTCCCCAAACCCGAAGGTGCAAAGAGACACTGCCTGGAAACTAAACACCCAGCTTTTAAAAGATAGGGGCACAGTCTCCCATATCAGATCACTCATCACCTCATTTATTGAGACCAATACAGGTTCAACCGAGAGGGAGAATCTGCTCTGGTGTTCCCTTAAATGCTTCG
Organism: Neoceratodus forsteri; assembly: GCA_016271365.2. Taxonomy (NCBI): domain Eukaryota; kingdom Metazoa; phylum Chordata; order Ceratodontiformes; family Ceratodontidae; genus Neoceratodus; species Neoceratodus forsteri. The sequence goes on from CM057451.1 coordinate 496,633,542, forward strand.
TTAGGGGCGAATTTATTAAACTCGCATCTAGGAGAAAAAAACAAAGGGAGGCCAAGATCATGTTATTGTCAAACCAAATTAGGTTGGCAGAGAATAAGTTATCCTCCTCCTCTTCCCAAGCTGATCTAGAAACCTTAATGAAACTCAGAAACGAGTACTCAGATTGGATAAGGGACAAGACAGAGTATGCTCTTCTGAAAACAAAGGTCCTCTATCTCGATCAAGGGGAGAAATCGGGTAAAATGCTAGCTTTACGGTTGAGGAAAATTGAGGGATCAAGATGGATTCCCTCATTATTATCTTCAGATGGTTCTCTTAAAACTTCTCCTAGAGATATTTCACAAATTTTTGAGTCATTCTATAAGGAACTTTACGGCAGTGGTACCTTTCACCTCTCTCATTCACTTGTGGACCAGTTTCTGGACGGCCTCCCCCTCCCTACCCTCCAAACTCACCTAGGAGAAGCTTTGACTACTCCTATCATGGTAATGGAAGTGGAGGAGGTGATCAAGGAATTTGCTCTGGACAAAGCTCCGGGACCTGATGGCTTCCCCTCCAATTTTTATAAAACTTTTGGGAAGGAACTGGCCCCTCTCCTCACGAAATTATTTGAATATATGTTCAACGCTACCACTCTGGACCCTTCCTTGCTGGAAGCCACCATTGTTTTGATACTGAAACCAGACAAATCCCCGACTGACCCTGCTAGTTACCGCCCAATCTCACTTCTTAACTACAACATTAAAATCCTAATGAAAATCCTATCCCTCAGACTCAAAAGGGTCTGGCTTAACTTGTTGAGTCCCGAACAAGTAGGTTTTGTGCAGGGCAGGTAATCTATAGACCACTTGCGTACTCTCTCACATATTTTTCATGCCGCCCAAGACTCTCAAATCCCCATGGCTCTGATATCATTAGACGTGGAGAAAGCCTTCGATAGAGTCCATTGGGAATTTCTCTGGATTATCTTAAAGAGAATGAGCTTCCCAGAGGTCTTTATTCAATGGATTAAATCAGTCTACCAATCCCCTACTGCCAAAATCTATTGTAACGGGGTTTTCTCTTCTCGATTTCCGCTATTTACAGGCACCCATCAGGGCTGCCCCCTGTCACCTTTCTTGTTTAATCTCTATCTGGAGCCTCTTCTTCTCAGAATTAAAAATTCTCCACTGGTCACGGGATGTCTCATTCAACAGCAGTCTCTGGTTCTCTCGGCCTACGCTGATGATATTCTCTTACACCTGACTAACCCCGAAGTGTCACTAACACATATATTACACATTATATTCCAGTTTGGCCAGATGGCTAATTACAAGTTGAATTTAGCTAAATCAATCATATTCCCACTGAACGTCAACATGCTTCAGGTCAGCTTTTCTCAGTTTGGTATGAAATGGGCCCCCTCCTCTATCAAATATTTAGGCATTTTCCTTACAAAGGACCCTGAACTCTTCAGGAAGCTTAACCTAGACAATCTATTGATTAAAATTCAACAAGACCTTCAGAGATGGTCTGCCCTCCCTTTATCGCTTTGGGGCCGTATTAATATTGTTAAGATGAATGTGTTGCCTCGGGTTTTCTACCCACTTAGCCTAATGAACATTTTCTTACCAATGTCCTATTTTCATCACTTCCACAGGTCCATTTTCAAGTTTATTGGGCAGGGCAAACAGCCCAGGAAAGCCTTCTTAAAACTTAATTTACCCAAGGCGAAGGGAGGGCTCCGTCTTCCCAACTTTATGCTCTATTACTGGGCAAGCCACATGGCAAAAATTGGGAGGTGGTATGACCAGAGGGTGGACAAGATTCTACCAATTTGGGTACAACTTGAGAAAAAGATGCTAACTGAGTTTGGACTGCCCCCATCCAGACTCCTCTATTATAACCTATCCATTTTGCCTCCACTTTTACAGGAGAGCATCATTGGCACTTCTATCAAGGTGATGAATCAATACTGGCACTTCTTCAATCTCTCTCCCAGGAAAGACACTTCCCAACCTCTTACCCTAAACTTAAATATTAGGATTGGGGGTCGCCCGCTTTCTCTAGGCTGGCTTCCTCTACTGAGAGATTGCTGTGTCGATGATTTATTCCTGAATAACTCTCTTTTATCTTCCGGGGAGGTTCTGACCAAGTACAATATTCCTCAGAAGCACATTTTTAAAGTTTTTCAGTTACAACACCTAGTGGCTTCCAGCTTTGGCCCAAATCCTACACCGTCTCACATTAAACCCTTCCTAAACCTGATACAGGATCAAGCAACTAAGGCCCATAGCATCTCTAAGCTTTTTTCTTTCCTACTGGATACTAAGTTCCCGGACTACCTGACTGGTTCCAAATGCTGGTCTTCTCTTCTGCCAGATACCCTTCTAGATTGGGAACAAATTTGGGTAGACACATATCGGTATCTCTCTCAAGACAGACATAGACTCACTCAATACCATATTTTGAACAACATGTATTATACCCCAGTTAAACTGGTTAAATTAAACAGATTATCTTCAACCCTATGCACAAGGTGTGGCACAGTGGAAGGGAACCTGGTACACATTTTCTGGTATTATGAGAAGGTGGCTCCCTTATGGCAGTCCATCCAATCTAATTTAGACCCTCGTTTGGGCCTTAATGACTTATTCACTATAGAAGTTTATATCCTAGGTAAGCTTTCAAATATACAAGTTATGGAGCATAGATTCCACATGGCTTTAATCTCGATGGTTGTCAAAAGATTGGTCCTTAGGCATTGGATGGACCAACTGGTTATCTCGTATGCAGAATGGATCAGTGAACTTTCTCTCTGTTTTTGGACTTAAAAGCTAATAGCAAGTTCTCGGAATTGTCTGGTTTCGTTTGAGTGGAAATGGGGCAAATTATATGCTCTTTATTTGAAGTAATGTCCTGTTGGGTACACCTCTAGCTACCTTGGCAGCCGATATACCTTTATATATCTCATATGTATCAGAATCAGCTCCCTTTCTTCCTTCTCTTCTCTTTTCTTTTCTCTTTCTTTTCTCTTATAGAAGGCACATCCTGGGGTTGGGGGGATGGGGGCTTGGGGATTTGGGTGAGGGAGGTAGGGGGTTATATTTCATTGCTTTTCCAAATCCAGGGATTTCGGTAAAATGCTGTATATTGTCACTCTGCAGCTGCTATACAGTTTATGTCACTGGACATAATGTGTAATCCCTGTACTGTTCTCTCAGGTGCATTACCTTTATATAAATAAAAAAGAACTATAATTTCAAAAAAAAAATAATTGAATCAAAAGGTCATATCAAAAGTAGAGGTGGGTGAAGTAGGCTCAATCTGCTCTGCGAAGTGATTCATGGAGTAAAGACGGATTCGTGGAGTACTCCGCAACACGAAGCAGAGTATTTCGTGTTATAAAGGGTAACGCGAAATCCATTGAAAGTGATGACTTTGCGTTACTTCACCTTCCTAGACCACTACTCCACCAACCTTAGAAGTGAAGTGCATTGAAAACAATGCACTTCGCCTCACTCCACCTTGTTTTTAAGCTCCAAAGGTGAATTTTGCAGTAATTCATGGGATTTCAGGTCACATGGGCTCTAGACTGATTTTGCACAGCCTCAGTTCAGGGTAGTGTGTGTAGGAAGCTGTAGGAGCTAGAGTGCTTTGAGAGCTGTCTGTGATTCAAACCTTCTAAAAGCTGTTAAAAAAGCTTTTTTGAGGTTTTTCTTGGGCTCAAACTTTAGTTCTTCGATTGTAGGAAATCCTCCTGTGCTCAAATGATCAAGCATTTTTGTTTGTTTGTTGATTTTGAATATTAATGTATAACATTGAGTGTGTGTAGCAAAAGACAGTGAAAGTGTGCTTTGGGGAAGGGGTGTATCTGTGACATAGGTAGATTTAAGTTGGAGAAATAGGGAGTTCTTTGTTTTTTGGTTATATTTTTGTTATATAACTGACTGTGTTAATGTGCACACAGTAATATTGTCAGGAATTGTTGACATTTTCTTGCTGATTGTGTGTTGTGTGGATCTGGTGCAGCAGTTCATAATTTCAGGTTGTTTACAATATGTGGCATATTACTGAACTTTTCAATTTGCTACGTACTACTCACTGACCATTGCAGACAAACTGTTCTCTGTGTGTGTGTGTGTGAGAGGGTGTATGTTCGGTGTTGCGTGACATCAAATAACACACCTTTTATTGTGCCACAGTGTAATTGTAGGCACAGCAGTGTGAACCTGCTACCCATTTCAGCTGCCTGATTTTGTACTGCCATCGTGGTATCTGTTCTTTGTTTTGCTGCTTGTACTGCCGTAAAAACCTGCATTCAGTGCTCCCCCTCCCACCCCCAACTGCAAAAGGAAATTTTTTTCAGATTGGATTGTTTTTGTTTTGTGACCTCAGCACCACTGGTTATTGAAGATGTTTTCACTTGTGAATTTGTGTGACCGTCTCTATCTGTTGCTGAAGCCACAGTTGTTTTTTTGGCTTCATATCCAGCATCCCCCCATTCAGAGAGTGAATGTACCAAAATCTAAATTTGTTTAGAATATTGTTGTTGTCCCCCAAAATGCCCGTAAAGAGATGTGCAAGCAAAACTGGTTCTCGCCATGGCACTGCTGCCAGTAAGATAGTCTGTGGGCATGGTAGTACGCAGATGCAGAAGTGCATTGCTGATGTGAGGAAAGGTATTTCTCCTGCAATGTTTTTTACAACCCAATCAGTAGCTTCACTCATAGTTGGAGGAGATGATGTTTTCCCAGCTGGTGGTGTTAGTGCAGTTGCTGGTGGTGGTAGTATGAGTATTGCTGCCTCAAGTTCGAATTCTGACCAGTGTACCGTATCTAAAAATATAGTGAAGTGTGAAGCAGTGCAAGTGAGTGGCAGTGTAGATGATGTCATACTTCCCAGTAACATCCCAGTAACTGAACCTGAGGATTCTGATAATCATGTCAATGATAGCATACGATGTGATATTTCGTCCACCATGGTTCATGTCACGCATTTTCCATGCGCTGATTCACAGTGAAAAAATATCAGGTGATGGTGGTGTTGATGATGATGATGAATGCGATGATGATGATGATGTTGCTGTGGTTGCAACATGCAGTCCACATGCCAGCATCCAAGCAGAAGATGTGGATGTGTGTGACGTTGATGAATATGATGATGATGTAATTGACCCCAGTTGGGAACTGGGAGAAAGAGAAATTCAAGGTGACTGTGTCTGAGTCTGTTTGCATTAACCCCCCCCCCGTAAAAAACTTGTGATTTACCAGTTTCAGTTGATGATGATGATGATCCAGTAATAATGATAGGTAGTCATGGTGGTCAGTTGCAGTCCAGGTGTGCCTGAAACATCACGTAGCCCCCCCCTCACATTTCAGTGCTTTAAAGAATGGAGTTCAATAAGCAGCATCATGGACATGTTAAAAGTAGAGCATCACAATCCCTTGGTTGGGATTTTTTTGTTCAAGATGCAAATGAGTCAGTTGCAATCTGCCAGGTTTGCCATGTGCGTGTGAGTTGAGATAAAAAGGGGGTCCATGTGGGCATAGGAGAACAGCATATGCATCTTAAGAATAGGCACATGGCACTGTGGACCCAGCACAAGATGGCAGCTAATATCACAGTGGAGCGTTCATCCTCGTTAAGTCCAGTAGGAAATTAAACGTGTGCAGTAGTGAGGAAATAAGAGCAGATGATTACTACAGGCATGATGAGGTGGAGGAGCATAATGATTTTGAAATATTGCCCAGTGCTGGTGAGAGTAGCAATTTTGGTAGTGGTTTTGGTGGTGAATGCAGTATGTCTAGTGCAAGTGGTACAACAACCCCGGTTGGCAAATTTGGCAAAATAACTGCATTTCTGGGTTTGTCATCATCATCACCTGTGCAACCGTCTTTATCAAATGTCCACACTCCACCCCCTGCCAATGTCATTCACCAGAGAGTAGAACCATTTGTCATCACAGCCCCATGTAAAACGTTTAAGTCAGCCCACGTTACAGAGTGTTTTTGCGCATAAGCTGAAGTATTCCCCCAAACATACAGTGTCACGTGAACTTAATGCTGCTGTAGCTGAAATGCTGGCAATTGAACTTTTGCCCTTCTCCTTTGTGGAGAATTCTGGGTTCTGGTGGTTTGCTGCACGTGTCTGTCCAAAATGGAAAGTCCCAACCAGGACATACTTTTCGACCCGTGCTGTGCCTGAGTTGTTCCATACTGTGTCCGACTCAGTAAGACATGCCCTTCAGCATTCCTCCTCTCTATTCATCCATTTAAGTATGGATATGTGGACAAGTGGCAAAACAGCGGGGAGTTCATGTCTGTGTATAACTGCACACTGAGCACAGGTGCCAGGGGTTGTTTGTTATGTTGGCAGTGTGAATAATCAGTGCAGTAAGGTGGATTGTCGTGGTAGCAATCTTCCAGGAATTCAACAGCATGCAACGACTGCTATGCGCAATGTGACCTGTTCACACACTGGTGAAAACATGTTGGACATGGTACTGACTGAAATTATCAAGTGGCTGTACCCTCTGTCCCTGAGAGCTGGGTTCATAGCGAGTGACAATGGGTCAAATGTGGTGAAATGCATCACGAATGGTGTTTTTTTTTTGTGTTCCATGCATGGCCCATTGTTTAAATCTTGTGATGCAGGAGTTTCTGCAGCACCCCGATGTAAAGGAAATGCTGACCATTGCATGCCATATCTGCACTCACTTTTCACGATCTGCAAAGGCCCATGACCAACTGCGGCAGTTGCAGATGCAAAACAGCCTCCCTCAGCACCGCTTGAAGCTGGAAGTTGTCACCCAATGGAACTTCACTTTATACATGGCAGAGAGGTTGTTTGAACAATACAAAGCCATCTCAGAATATCTTGTGATGCACACTAGCCGTGACCGTTCCGGGGCCTTCATGTCTATGACGACTGAACAGTGGCGCCTCATGGACTCCGTAATAATAATTTTGTGGCCTTTTGAACATGCCACAGAGGCAGTGAGTAGCGAGTCTGCTCCATTAGCCAATCAATTCCACTGCTGTGGGTGCTGAGGCAGACACTGGTGAATGTACAGCATGGCCTTGATGTTGCCGAAGACAGTGCTAGCAGTATGTTGCTGAAACACATGCTGACAGTATTCGACCAGAATCGTCACATTTTGAGCATTCAGCATAGTGACAACTTTGCCATAGCAACAATGCTGGACCCATGATACAAACGTGGAATTGCATCAGTACTGGCAGGAGGGCCTAAACAGATAAAAAATATCAGTGGGCAACTGGTGCGCTTGGTTCATGGGGCACAGAAGTCATGTGCCAAGGTCAGCAAACCTCAGCAGCATAAGCCGGCTGAAGGTGTACCTGGAGGACCATCAAGCATATCCTGCAAGGGGAAGGGGATTGCAGTTCCAGGTGGTCTGTCATCCAAAGTGGCTGGCATCAACCCGCTTTGAGAGGCTTTGTCCCAAGTGGGGATTTGTGAAATAAATGATTCTGGAGAACAAGATGATGCATCAACCACTGGACTTAATGTGGCACAGAGAATGGTTGAGTCATATTTGTCTGAAAACAGGCATCTGACAATAACTGAAGATCCTCTTTTGTACTGGAGTGGAAAGGTCAGTGAATGGCCAGAGCTGACTGCAGTGGCACTAAAGTACCTCACATGCCCACCCTCCAGTGTAAGTGTCGAGATGGTATTCAGCTCAGCAGGTGCAATAGTCAGGCATCGTCAGACAAACCTCTCTTCTGCAAATGTTAGTTTGCTAACATTCATAAAAATGAATGAGAGGCACATACCAGCACAGACTGCAACCTCGGTAGTCATACCCCAGCCTAGTCATGGTGGTTTTGGTGATGTGGAAATGGACCATCCTGGTGGCACTGGCAGTGGCAGCATGAAAAGGCCCACCACTGATGCAGATGATGACACAATGGAGAAAGAATTTCCCAGTGGTCAGACTTCAGACATAGATAACTGTGAGGGCAGCTTTCTTTATGAGGATGATGATGTCATTAATGTTGGCAGGTTTTAACTGAAGTTGTTAAAAGGTGGTGTGCCCCCCTGGATTCAGATCACCACCACCGGGACTGATGTTAGCCACTGCCACCACTGAGCATGAGTTTGTCTGCCCCCCGGACCACCACCACCGGGACTGATGTTAGCCATTGCCACCACTGAGCATGAGTTTGTCCACCCCCGGACCACCACCACAACCGAGACTGATGTTAGCCACTGCAACCACTGAGTATGAGTTTGTCCGGCCCCCCCGGACCACCACCACCACCACCAGGACTGATGTTAGCCCCTGCCACCACTGAGCTCAGCATGAGTTTGTCCACCCCCCCCAGATCACCACCACCACCGGGACTGATGTTAGCCCCTACCACCACTGAGCATTAGTTTGTCCACCCCCCAGACCACCATCACCAGGACTGATGTTAGCTACTGCCACCACTAAGCATGAGTTTGCCTGGTCCCCCGGACCACCACCACCACCGCCACCGGCACTGATGTTAGCCACTTCCACCCCTGAGCTGAGCATGAGTTTGTCTGCCCCCCGGACCACCACCACCGGGACTGATGTTAGCCACTGCCACCATTGAGCATGAGTTTGTCCACCCCCCGGACCACGACCACTGGGACTGATGTTAGCCACTGTCACCACTGAGCATGAGTTTGTCTGCCCCCCTGGACTACCACCACCACTGGGACCGATGTTAGCCACTGCCACCACCACCAGATTCAGGAAGATATAACAGGGAATGTCATCATGTGCTGCAGCTGTCATCACCAGCACCCACCACCAGTGTCATTCAGACAATATTTCCCCATTACATTTACATTTACCATGCTAAGGCAGAGGGAGTCGAACAGGAGACTACATCCTTCAGCCACAAGCACAAAGCTTCTTAATATTTAAACTATAAAGTGAGTATGAGTACTAATGTTTTTTATGCTATTTTTATGCTATTTAACTGCTGTTGGAAAGTGTGACTGCTAATACTACTGAGCTCCAAATAATTTAAAACATCTTCTGAAGTGTGCATAGGGTGAGAGACTGTCGCAATCAAGTGTTTGAAGCCTTAGAAATGGCTGTCTTCACGACGGAAGGACTGGGGAGTGTGCTGTGAGGCCATTGGTGGAGGAGGGGTTACTGCATTTTAAAAAGACGCGCTGCTCGCAAGCCCGAGCGTTGTGAGTGGCGCGAGCACCACTCAGTGCATAAAATCTGTGTAGATTTTAACAGCAAACTTCCTCGGTAATTGTATTACTATAAAGCTTTAATTGCTTAGTGGGTATTTGTATAAAAGGTGATTAAATTAGAGGAATATTTTCTTAGCAGACATGGGGGTATTGTTTATAATGTGTATTGTTTGTATTTTCCAACCATTGTTAGTGTTAGAATTAGGCTGTACAGCTAATCATGAGGGCACCTTAGAGTTTTGGACTTTAGTTGTTCATGGTGGCATTACCAATGGCAATTATGTCCAGAGCATAATATCCTTCTTATATATGATGGTAAAATGTATTATGAAATAGGAGGTTATTATATGGTTTATAAGTTAAAGAAATGTCTTGTTACAGACCTGTTATAATGTGGGAAGAAATATATTTTAATAATGGGGATAAACAGAAATTCCTTCCTGGAAAATATGGGACAAAAGTTTAGGGGTAAAATGGTTATTATTGATGTTATTAATGTTATCTGGAACAGTTCACCCTAATCCTGGGCCAATCAATTATATAGATAAGGGTGTTAATTCTTTTTTGAAAATAGGACATTTAAATATACAGAGTTTATTACCTAAAAAAGATTTATTAGAAGGATGGTTGGTTGAAACTTCTTTTGATATTTTGGCTTTGACAGAGACCTGGTTAACTGATAGAGTAACTGATGATGAAGTTAGGATAGAGGGGTATTCGGTATATAGAAAGGATAGAAAAGGGAAAAGGGGGGGTGGTTGTTTAATTTATGTTAAGAGTAATTTATCAGCTAATATGAATATTGTTGGTCAGGACAGTTGTTATTATGAGTCCCTGGTAATTGATTTAGTTTTAGGTGGAAATAAGGTGCTCACTTTAATTGATGTGTATGTACCTCCTTTGAATGTTAGCAAGGGAAATGAAGCTTTTTTCATGATCTATCTTTCCCTTCCTCTAGAGAATTGTTAATTTTGGGTGATTTTAATTTGGATTGGCCTTCAAATCAAGTAATTGATGTTAGAAATTTGGTTTTAGATTTGGGTATGTTCCAGTTGGTGACTGATTCCACTAGATATAATTATCGAACTGGGTATGAGTCACTAATTGATTGGATTATTACTAATTGTCCAGATCATGTAGTTAAGTCAGGAGTTTATCCAGATTGTCTTAGTGACCATTGTGCAATTTATTGTGTATGGTCTGTGAAGTATTTTAAAGAACCGCATAGAAACTTGCAGTATCGGAAAGTTTCGGACCTTAATTTGCAGTCTTTTTCAGACGAAGTTCAGTTAATTGATTGGTCTTTCTTAGATGTTATTGATGACATTGATGATGCCTTTCATAGGTTTTGTAGTTACTTTGTTGGTATTTGTGATAAGTTATTGCCATTTAAGACTGTTAAATTGAAAGCTGAGGAGAAAATATGGTTCAATTGTGAACTAAGGAAAATTATAAGGATAGAAATAAGGTTTGGAATAAGTTTAGAAGCATAAGACAATTGGTTTGCAACAGAATATAAGAGATTAGCTTAATTTATGTAAGGCAAAAGGTTAGGAAAGCAAAAAGGACTACTTTGCTAAATAAATTGGGTAAGGGTTGTGGATACTAAGGCCCTTTGGAAAGTTTTGAATGATTTAATGGGAAGGAGTAAGGGTTTGGATAATATTACGTTGCAATTAGATGGACAATTGGTTAGTGATCCAATTAAAGTAGTTAATGGGTTTAATGCACATTTCACTGATTTGGAAAGGTTTAATATTCAGGGCGTGTTACAAGTTTGGAATTAGAGGAGTTACTTGAGGAAAATTATGTGGATGGGGGTGTAAATTTCATTTTCGGGAGCTTACTGAAAATGAGGTTTTGATGTATATTTTGAAGACTGATCCTAGGCCATATTTGGGGGCGGATGGAATAGATTATAGAATTTTAAAAAAAGTTGGGTCAATAATTGTTCCAATGTTGACAAAAGTTTTTAATTTTTCCCTTGTTAATAATATATACCCTTTAAAGTGGAAATGTGGTGTTGTAAGGCCAATTTATAAAACAGGTAGTAAAATTAATGTTAATAATTATAGACCCATAACACTACTGGCTCCTTTATCCAAATTATTAGAGAGTATTGTTTCCGATCAGGTTAAAGTTTATTTGGATCAAAATTTTCTATGGTCTCCTTCACAGCATGGATTTAGGCAGGGATTTAGTATTGAAACTGCCTTGGTGAGGTTCATGGGGCAGGTGTATAATGCCTTAGATGAGGGTAAAATAGTAGCTGCTGGCTTTGTGGACCTCACCAAGGCATTTGATTTGGTTGATCATAGGAAGTTGTTAATGAGTTTGTTGGAGGTTAATTTTTCAAAGGAAGTGATATTATGGTTTAATAATTATTTAACTGGTAGGGTGCAGAAAACTATGATGAATGGTGTATTATCTGATGAGGCATTTTGATGTGTGGTGTTCCCCAAGGGTCTGTATTGGGTCCTTTGTTGTTTACTTTATTTTTAAATTCTCTGCATAAAATATGTAAAGAAACCGAGCTTATTTTGTTTTGCAGATGATGCAGTTTTATTATGTATTGGTAATACTTTGCAGGTTGTACAGCAACAGTTACAGGATGATTTTAGTTTGATGCATGGTTGGTTAATGGAGCAAAATTTAGTGTTAAACCATGTAAAACAAAATGTATGGTATTTAATAATACAAGATCTAATGTGAATTCTGAGCTAACTCTAAAGGATAATTATGGAAATAATATAGAAAGGGTTACTGAAATTTGTTACCTAGGCCTGGTTATTGACTGTAACTTATCATTTGAAATATATATTCAGAAATTAATAGGTAAGTTGCATAGAAGATTAGGAATGCTTTATCGATTGAAAAAGTATTTAACATATGAGGTTAGGATAATTTTGGTTAATAGTTTATTGTTTTCAGTTATTGATTATGGATTAATTATATATTTTTTTACTTCAGTTAGAATGCGTAATAAGTTGGAATCTACTTATCATAGTATTATTAGATTTGCTACAGGACAGAAGAAAATAACTCATCATTGTTTACTTTATAGTTCTTTGGGGTGTTTGTCATTAGTTGATAGGTTTAGATTACATGTTTTAGTATTTCTTCAAAAATTAAATTAGAAATTTTTCTGGTGTTATTTGTGATATGTTTTCTAAATTGATTAATGGTGTAAGAACCAGGTCATGAGTTAATTTAAACTTTAAATTTGAGATTCCCTACTATAAAAGTGTGTTTGCTCAGAATTCCTTCAATTTTATGCGGTGAAATTGTATAATGAATTACCCTCAATATTATGCAATGTTTACAATTTTGTCATTTAAGAGGGTTTTAAAGAAATTTTGTTTGCTAATTCAAAGTGTTGTTTTAAATAATGTATTTTTATATGTATGTGTTTCTTTATATTTATATGTTTGTATATTATTTATGTATGTTTTATGTTGTGACTGGGCATCAGTGAAAATGGGCATTTTGCTCACTGATTATACAGAATAAAAATAAACAAACAAACAAACAAACAAACTTCCTTTAACTGTATGTTTTGTTTTCTGTAGCTTTCTGAGCCGCAATGGTCAAACACATACAGTAAACTTATATTGTTTTTTTAACAGGTTAACAAAAAAACACTCCTTCTCTGAAAGTCGGTATGAATGGTACTGCAGCTGTACCATACACAGGAACCTATGGAATATCCATTTGAAATCCATACTGGTAAGTATCAAGATTTTATTTCATTATTTCAATTTTTTTTAAAAGACTGCAGCAAATGCGACTGAGTACAATTCATATACTAGGCGACATGTATACATCACCAAAACTATTTCTGCAAGATATCATGCACTGTATTCTGAACTTGCAGCTGTGCAGCCATGACCATGACAGTGTTGAAAAAGTTGCACACAGGTTGTGTTACTTGACAAGATGTGGTTTTGAAATTTAACTTGACTTGAGATTGAAAACCAGGGACAAATTACAATCAAGTTGTAAGAAGTCATTCATTTCTTTTTTAAGGAAACTTCCAGATGCTTTGTGTTGTGTCAAAGTGGCCTTATCCAAAGAAGTTCTTCAACATCAGGCCACCCCCCCCCCAACTGGACTGGGGCAGACATGCAACACGCAGAAGTCGTTTCATTCGATGACCATGACCATCATTAACAACCAGACTCGAGAAAGATGAAACATAGAAACATAGACTTTGACAGCAGATAAGGACCGCTTAGACCACCTAGTCTGCCAATTTCTCTACCAACAGGATAAGCAGCAGATCCCAGTTAACCAACAGCCTATTTCTTCCTACCACCCACAAAAATTGCCTTATGTCTATCCCATGCATTCTTGAATTCTCCCACAGTTTTAGACCCTACAACCTCCTCAGGAAGGCTATTCCATGCGTCCACCCCCCTCTCTGTGAAAAAATACTTCCTCACATTGCCCCTGAACTGCCCCCCCAATATCTTCAAATTGTGTCCCCTTGTTCTTGCACATCTCTTTTTCTGAAAGATGCCACCCTCTTGGACTTTGTTGATTCCACTGAGGTACTTAAAAGTTTCTATCATGTTCCCCCTCTCCCTCCGTTCCTCAAGGGTATACATATTAAGCTCCTTTAGTCTCTCCTCGTATGGCTTCTCTTGCAGACCCTGCACCATTTTAGTTGCCCTCCTCTGTACTGCCTCTATCTGTTTATGTCCTTGCAAAGATGGGGTCTACAGAACTGGATGCAGTACTCCAGATGGGGTCTCGCCAACTGTCTGTACAGAGGGATAACAATTTCCTGTTTTCTGCTGGTGATGAATCTCCCTATACATCCCAGTATCCCCCAGCCCTCCCTACTGCCTTCTCACATTCCTTGCTAACCTTAAGGTCATCTGATATGATTACCCCCAGGTCCCTCTCCATTTTTGTTGTTGTTACTACTTCCCCCCATTGTGTAATGTTCCCCTGTTTTTTTGTTTCCCAAGTGCAATATTTTGCACTTCTTTGCATTGAATCCAAGCTGCCATACTTCTGACCATTCCTCCAACCTTGCCAAGTCCCTTCTCATCCTTTCCATGCTTTCTTGTGTATCAACCCTGTTTCAGATCTTTGTGACATCTGCAAAGAGGCATACTTTTCCTTCCAGTCCCTCTGCAATGTCACTTATAAAGACATTAAAAAGGACTGGACCCAGTACTGAACCCCGCGGTACCCCACTATTAACCCCTCTTTCTTCAGTGTGGATTCCATTTACAATTACCTTCTGTGTCCTGTTGTCCAGCCAATGTTTTACCTAGGCTTGCCACCCTGGGACCAACTCCCAGGCTGGTTAATTTGACTATGAATCTTTTGTGTGGGACTGTGTCAAATGCCTTGCTAAAGTCTAGGTAGGCCATGTCCACAGCCCCTCCCTGGTCTACTACTTTGGTCACCCAGTCAAAGAAATCAATTAGATTCATCTGACATGACCTTCCCACTGTGAACCCATGCTGCCTTGGGTCCTGTGCCCCACTGGAGTCTAGGTACTCAGCAATTCTTTTCTTCAGAAGTGATTCCATCACTTTCCCTACCACAGAGGTCAAACTGACAGGTCTGTAGTTTCCTGCCTCTGTCTTGGTCCCACTTTTGTGAAGGGGAATCACATCTGCCTTCCTCCAGTCCTCAGGTACCACACCATCCTCCCATGATTTGTTAAAAAGGGTAGTCAGTGGTTTCCCTTGTTCTCCCCTTAATTCTTTTAGAATTCTGGGGTGAATTCTGTCAGGCCCCATTGCTTTGTTCACCTTCAGTTTCAAGAGTTCTTTCAGAACCCTTTCTTCTGTGAAAGGACTGGGATCGACCTCCCTATCCAGAGTGCTTCTGTTAATTGGATGAGGCACTTCCCCCTCCTCCTTTTTTGTGAATACTGAGCAGAAATATTCATTCAGTATCCCTGCTTTTTCACTGTCCCTCTCTGCCCACCCACTGTCCATTCTATTCTGTTCTATTCAGCCTCACTGTCCCTCCCTTTGTCTTTCTACTCTCCCTGATGTACCTATAAAATGTTTTATCCCCCTTCTTAACCAAGCTAGCTATCTTTTCCTCAGTTTGGGCCTTTGCTATTCTGACTTCTCTCCCTGCTTCCTTCTACCTTAACTGGTACAGCTCTCTGTCCTGCTCCTTCTGTGATGCAGATGAAATCTGTGAAGAAGTAACCAAATAAGAAACCATTAGAGACAAACCTGCAAATATGCTTCCCCCCATCCCCCCCAAAAAAATGCTTACCTTCATTTGCTTGAAAGTTATCCATTTCAAATTTCTACACAAAAAGTTCTCATCGAGCACTGGAATGTGCACACCAACAGTATCTGTGACCTGTGATACAAAACAATATGAATACATGTCCATGTCAACCCCCCACCTACAAAATACACACATATATATATATATATATATATGTATGTATATTAACTCACCAAGGCTACTATTAGTGTACAGACAAAGGTCACCCTTCCATCTGGTTGAGATGATCACATTGCATTTGCTGGAATCACAGCACACATTGGACCAGCAACAGTTTGCTCACGGTCATAATTTTATTCTGGGGGACTTCGCATGTGGTGTAACACTCACATTTGACTTCATCACCACTTGTCAATTTTCTGGACACAAGACAGATGCATTTTGGGGATGCAGATAAAAATCTGGGGAGTCTGGGGACTCTGTGTGACCACTGTGCGCATGACTGAGTGCGCCATTAATTCTGGGGGACATTGTATGTGCTGTAACACTCCCATTTCACTTTGTTACCACCTGTCAATTTTCTGGACACAAGACAGATGCATTTTGGGGATGCAAAAAAAATCTGGGGACTCTGTGTGACCACTGCGTGCATGACTGAATGCGCCATTAATTCTTGGGGACTTTGCATTTCATGTTATGCTCCCATTTCACTTTGGTACCACTTGTCAATTTTCTGGACACAAGACAGATGCATTTTGAGACTGGGAATTCTGGTGAGTCTGGTAAATATTTTTGGAGCCTCAGTAATGTTTACTTTCTGTCATGATATCATGAAGTATTTGTCAAAAAGTAGGACTGAGCACTGCAGTTATACTGTGCTAAACTACATGTATACAGTCCATCTTCTTTCCTGTGTGTGCAGACACTGTCCAGCGTCAAGTTGCAAACATATATATAAATGCTGAATGATGCTGACTTTTTGCACTGTTCATAGTGATGGTACAAAGAATAAAGATAAGAATATATATTATATATTTTATTTGTACCATTAACGGCAACAGACAAAGTTACATGTTTTCAGACATCTTGGGCCAGTGTGCACCTCAATCACTTGTCACACAGACACAGTGCACACATGACTTTGCGGAGATAATAGCACAAAAAAAATCATGCTTTTAAACAAACCATACCCAACAGACATAAAATATTGCTGAGGCACCCAAAATATGTTATGGTGTACAGACATGTTGAAGTCAGAATATTTAACAGGTCCTGCAGTACACATGTACCACACTGTGCTACCGCTGGCACAGTGTCGTGTTATGGTGTACATCAACTTACTGAAACACTGACGCTGCCAGTGTAAACTAGAAAGACATATTCCAGAACAAATAATGAAAAGAAGGAATGTGGTAGTACAGTATGGTGGCAGTGAACTGGACCTTATAAATTTTCTGACTTTATAATGTCTGTACACCATGAAATATTTTGGGTGCATCAGCAATACTTCATGTCTGTCAGATACGGTTTGTTGAAAAGCAGGATTTTTGGTTGCTATAATCTCCTAATAAAATACGCGTTACATATTCTTATCTTTATTCTTTATATCATAAACACAGCAACAAGTCAGACAGCAATCAGCATATCAATGGTTACAAGAAGCTGGACAGTGTCTGCAGTACATACACACACAGGAAAGAAGACTGACTGCACACCTGCAGTTTAGCACAGGATAACTTCACTTCTTAGTCTGCTTTTCCACAAAAACTCTGTGACAGAAAGTAAACATTAATGAGGCACCAAAACAGCACGCACACACACACTTGACACACAAACAGACACTTAACAGAAGGAAGGGGGAGCCAGAATGCAAAGTGTCACGCATACAGAAGACAACAAAAAAAGGGCATAATTATATACAAGGGTCGGGAATGGTGGAGGAATACATTTTATGACACAGCAAGGAAGGTGTGGGGGGGCACATGGTGTGAGGAAACAAAACTAATGCGGGATCCCATGGTGATCCAGCAGCATTTCCAGCATGGACATAATTTGCAACTGATGTCCCTCTATGTGATCCAACTGCTGCGCCACAGCACTCACCCTCTCATTGTTCTCCTCGACAGCACTCCAGAGAACTGCCAAGTCAGTCTATGTTACACATAGTTCTCTGGGGTCCACACGTTCTACAGGCTGATCTTCTGGTGGTGGTGGTAGTGATAGTGGGGGTCCTGGTGGAGCAGCAGGTGCTGCTGTGGTCCTCTTCTTAGGGCCGCTGCCATGCACAGCCACACCCTCTGCCACAGAATGACTAGCAGGTGCAGGCATGGCCCATTTTGTGGCGGCCTGCCACTCCAACTGATGGTGATTGAGCATATGGGTGCGCTGACCCCCAGTCCCCAGGTGAGTCCCCCGGGGTTCACGGCACACCTCCACCTCACATAGGTGGCACCTGACCACACTGCTGTCCCCCCAATACAGTCAAAAAACTGCAGACAACGGAGGTGCAGGGAGGACCAGGCACAGGCTGGGGAGGGCCAGATGAACTGGCAGCCAGCTGGTCATGGTGCTGAACAGGGATGGGATCCACACCTGGGCCTGGGGGCACAGGCACATCCTGCTCCAGAGGACCTGGTGCTGGACCTGGTGGTGGTGGTGGTGGTTCAACTGCCATCAGGAGGCAGTGCTGGTCCTGCTTCCGGCGGGGGGCAATCAGAAGTTTTGAGTTGTCCAACAGGAATGGGTGCCCATGCCCCCCACACATGATGCTCATGGTACATTGCTTACCAGTACCACGCTCTCCCAGAGCTGCCCCCACCCCAGACATTCCCTCACCCTGGTCCATCTCTCCTACTGTACTCCCTCAGTCCGAGCAATCACTACTCACACAGTCACACAACACACACACAGTTACACAGACAAACCACCAACTACTTATAAAGGTAAGAAAAATAAAATTTATAGAAAGAACAAATTAAGTAAAAAAGAGTACAGAAAAGGCAAAAAAATGTAGCTTTTAAAAAAGCTGTTGGGTCTAAATCAAAGTTTAAATCTCTTCCTCCCTCTGATCTCAAAGTATCAGCAGTCACAAAACACACTCCTCTCTCTCCGTCTGCACAGGAGAAAGTGAAAGTGTCTGCTTGTATGACTCACTTCCTTCCTGCCTGGCTAAAGAGCATGTGACTTACAGTACTGTAAGCCAAGTGATGTGTGGAGAGGCTGCCAAATCTGAAACATGAAGTGGATCACTTAGAATCATAATGAGGAACGTGAAGTCCATTAAAAACAATGACTCCGCCTTACTTCTTATTGCCATTCTGCCTTAATGCAAAGTGGTAATGACAAGGCAGAGTGAGCACTTTACAACATTGCCCACTCTGTGTAGCGGAGTGGCAACACGAAGTGCCCACTTCGTGTTCACTTCGCTGGTGGAATTTAAATTCACTGCACTAAACAGAACATTCCAAGCAGCTCAACAAAAGAAGTCCAGGAAACCTTTGAGAACTCAGAACCTAATGACTATGGGGATTATAAAATAGGAAAGACAACCCCCCCACTGATCATCCCATCCTTCGATGAGGATGAAAGAAAGACCGAGCTTGATCTTCGTTTGAGAAAAGATTACAATTGGGCTCTGGCAGCAAGCATAGAATCTTCCAGACAAGATGAATCTCTTCCAGTCCTAGGATCATGGACAGTTTTCAATAAAAAAGCAACATCGATCACTACCTTCAAATCCAAAACTGATTTCCTGCCCATTATACCATGTGAACCAGATGATGCAGTTTGCAAATATTACCTTGACTTTCTCAAAGCTCTAACAGATGACCTACAAATTGACCACATCTTCAGCCATAGTGATCGTGTACTTTTCTACAAGATTGCACAAATAATGTGGAAAGAAGGAAAATATACAAAAGTGGTTAATTTGATGGGAGGATTTCATGAACTGTTGGTACATAGATACATAGACAGTGTAGGCAGATAAGGGCCTCCGGCCCACCCAGTCTGCCCATTTGAGCTTGTAAATTCAGTTTATGTTTTCCTAGAAGTCTATTGCCCCTTACCCCTGACCTCCAGAATTCCTTTATGTCTATCCCATGCATTCTTAAATCCCGTAATTGTCTCAGCCCCCACCACTTCCTCTGGCAGGGTGTTCCACTTGTCCACCACCCGTTCTGTGAAGAAATTCTTCCTCATGTTTCCTCTGAATCGTCCTCCCTCCAACTTCATCCCATGCTCTCTAGTCCTGGAACATCTTTTCGCTTAAAATAGTGTATTCCTGCACCCTGTTCCTCCCTGTGAGATACTTGTATGTCTCTCATCATATCCCTCCCTCCTCTCCTCCAGGGAGTACATGTTCAGTTCCTTCAACCTGTCTTCATAGGACTTGTGATGCAATCCATGCACCATCTTTGTTGCCCTCCTCTGAACCTTCTCTACCCTGTCTATGTCCTTACATAGGTATGGTCTGGAACTGTAGACTGTACCCCAGGTGGGGCCTCACTAGTGTCTTGTATAGGCGGAATTATGACCTCCCTTTTCCTGCTGGTGATGCCCTGCCTATACATCCCAGCATCCTATTTGCTTTACCTGCTGCCTTTGTCACACCAGCTCGCCTTGAGGTCATCAGAGATGATAACCCCAAGATCCCTTTCCTGCTTGGTGCATGCTATATCCTCACCCCCCAACTGATATATTGTGCCAGGGTTTTTGTGCCCCATATGCATTATCTTGCACTTCTTTGTATTGAATTTCAACTGCCAAACCCCTGACCATTCTTCAAGTTTCTGCAGGTCCCTCCTCATTCTGTCTACACCCTCTGGTGTGTCTACTCTGTTACAGAGCTTTGTGTCATGAGCAAACAGTGAAATTCTGCCTTCTAGGTCCTGTGTAATGTCACTGATGAAGATGTTGAATAGGACCAGTCCCAGCACTGATCCCTGTGGTACCCACTGGTCACTCTTCCCTCTGTGGAGTGACAGCAACCACCACCCTCTGTGTCCTGCCACCCAGCCAGTTACCTACCCACCACACTACTGTCCTGCCCACACCATATTCCCCAGTTTGTGTAATAGTCTTCTATGTGGCACAGTGTCAAAGGCCTTGCTGAAGTCCAGATAGGCCATGTCCACTGCCCTCCCCTGATACACCTCCCTAGTCACCCAGTCAAAAAATTCAACTAGGTTGGTCTGACATGACCTCCCCTGGTGAAACCATGCTGCCTTGGGTCCTGTAGTCCATTGACAATCAGATGTTCCACCAATCTCTCCTACAGTAGTGCTTCCATGATTCCCCACTACCGGTGAGGCTGACTGGTCTGTAGTTCCCTGCTTCCTCTTTGTTCCCACTTTTTGTATAAGGGGACTACATCTGCAGTCCTCCAGTCTTTTGGTATCCTCCTGTTTCCAGTGGTCGGCGTAAACAAGATAGCCAGAGGTTCAGCCACCACCTCTTAGTTCTTTAAAGACCCTGGGGTGCACCCATCTGGCTTCATTGCTTTATCAACTCTTATTACTTCCAGTTCCTTCAGGACTCTTTCTTGTGTAAAGGGACTTGTGTCCATTTCTGCACCATTCTCACCCCTTGCTCCTTCAGACCCATTACCTCCTCTTCCTCAGTAAAGACTGAGCAGAAATACCTGTTCAATATGTCAGCTTTACTGTTGTCATCCTCCACGCGCCCCATCCTCCCCCTTCAGTCTCACTATACCTCCCTTTGTCTTTCTTTTTCATTTATGTACCTGTAAAAGGTTTTGTCCCTCTACCCACTGATTTTGCAATGTGGTCTTCTGTCTGAGTTTGGCTTCCTACTGACCTCCCTGCCTCCCTTTGCTTCTCCTGGTATTCTCCTACCCCTTCTGCCTGTGTCTTTTGTATTGCCTGAATGCAATCTTTTTGGCTTTCACTTCTTTGCTACCTCTTTGGAAACCATAATGGACTCCTCTTCCTTTTCCTTTTCTAACCTGCTTAATGCATGATTCTGTTGTTCTTGTAATCCCCATTTTAAATACTGCACTGTTCCTCAACCCTGATTCCTGTCCCATTCCCTTAATGCCTCTTTCAAGTATCTCCCCATTTTCCCAAAGTCTGCCCCCTAAAATCCAGGATACGTGTTTTTGTGTGGTTTGGTTCTGCTCTTTTGTGATTTCAAACCACAATGATTGGTGGTCACTGTTTCCCAGGTGCTCCCCACTGTTACCCCCATCACACTGTCCCTGTTTGTGAGCACAAGATCCAGTATTGCCTTCTGCCGAGTTGGTTCCATGACTAGTTGCTTGAGGAAGGCACCCGAAGGAGTCCAGGATAAATCTGCTCTAGTTGATGCTGCTGCTGGATGCTCCAGTCCACCTGGAATGTTAAAGTCTCCAACCAGTACTACTCACTCTTGTCTGCCATCCTTTGGATGGCTAGCACCAGCTCCCTATCTGTTTCTTCCTCCTGGGCTGGTGGTCTATAGACCACACCTGTGCGGATGGCTGTTCCCATTTTCCTTTCCAGCTTAACCCACAGTATCTCTCCCCCATTTTGTTCCTCCTGGATCTCTGTGGCCCTTATGTCATTTTTCACATACAGTGCCACTCCACCTCCCTTCCTGCCTGCTCTGTCTCTTCTGAACATGCTGTAGCCAGGTATGGCCATCTCCCAGTCATGGTTATCATTACACCAGGTTTCAGTGATGGCCACAATGTCCAGGTCTGACTGCACCATGACAGCCTCCAGATCTTCCATCTTGTTGCTAAGGCTCCTGGCATTTGCACACATGGCTTTCCATGATTTGACCTCCCTAGACTGTTTCGCTGTTCTACTCCAGCCCCTTCCTTGGTTGTCCATTATCCCTGGTTCTCCTTGCTGTCTGCCCTTCTGCTGAATTTTGCCACTTTTCTGCCTATCCACCTCTTGGGCACTAATCTCCGCCTTTTGCACATGGCTTTGCAGAGATAGCCACTCCTCTGGTTCACCGGTTCCACTGCTAGCTGTGGGGGGGTGAGCAAGTAGGTACCCTCCTTGCTGGCCTGCCACCCCCCTTTGCTAGTTTAAATGCTTGTCAATGTAGCATTTAAACTTATCATTGAGTGCTTGGATTCCCCACAGGATGGATGCAGGCCGTCAGGCTTGAACAAACCTCCATCCCTCCAGGTGGGTCCTCAGTCACCAATGAATCCAAACCCTTTCTCACAGCACCAGTTCTTCAACCATGAGTTAAAGTTCCTGGTGCATGCACTCTTATGCTCTCCTGCCTCTCATAGGTAGTACTTCTGAGAAAGTGACAGAAGTAGCTACTTGCTTGAGACCCTCCCAATTTCCTAAACTCTTTCTGAACTTCCTTTGGCTCCCCATTTGCCAGGTCATTAGTACCTAGGTGGATAATGACATCTAGCTCACCCTCCCGTCTTGCCTTCCCAGTGATCCCCAGGATCTTCCTTCTATCCCTCCATGCTGTGGCACCTGGTAGGCACCTCACCTTCCTGTCCTCCCCCTCCTGTGTTCCTAGCTGGATCCCTCTTATGATGGAGTCCCCCACCAGAATTTCACTTCCTCCTCCTCTGGGGTCCACTGCTTTCCCCGCTGAGGTCACCTCCTTGGCTAACCTCCACATCCTTTCCTTCCACTTCTCTGGGTACCTCTATTTGGTTGTCCTCATTTGCCAGTGTGGCATATGAGTTCTTGAGCAGAATAGGATCTGGGATGTGCCTCTGCCTGACCGCTCTAACCCTCCCTGAGCCCACTGTCATCCAAGTGCTCCTCGTTCTCGGCATCCTTTGAGGCAGTTGCATTGGACTGGGTGGTCTCTGGATAGGGTTGATGGTACTCCTGACCCAGTTTACTTCCACTCTGAGTCTGGCTACCTCATCCCACAGTCCAGAGATATGCATGCAGATAGGGCAGCACCTCAGTGTCCAGAAGGTCTGCCTGAATATGGCTGCCCCACAGCCACTGCATTGCACCACTCCCCACATTATACTGTAATTTCACTACTTGTCTGCTACTGAAGCTCTCCTAGTTCCCTTTTTATTAATTTGCTGTCCTAAAAATCCTGCCACCGATCCTCAGATAATTTTCTTAAAAAAAAAAAGAAACCAATAAATAAATAAATGAGTCAAAACACTTGTCGTGCTGAGGGTGGGCTTCTTCCCCCTTATGCCCCTCCTACTTCACACCCCTTACTATACCCAGTGTTTAGCTCCTGTCAATCAGATTTAACAGGGCATATAATTAAGAGTTGGGGAAGGAGGGAGCAATTAAAGAGAGCACAGAATTATACCACCACTATGTTTTAAATTTTCAACAGCCCAAAAACAATTATAAGTAAAGACAACAAAGAAAGTACAGTGTCACTAAAAGCCCACAATCTAAGTTTAAAAGAAAATAGCAATTACCAGTTACTCTAAAGCACTGAATTGAATATGTTTCCTTCCTTCCCTTCTGGCTTCTTCAGAAAATAAAACTCCCTTTGCTACCTCAACTCTGACTAAGCCCCCACCTCCAGTTATCACGTAGCTGAGGTCAGAGGCCAGACAATTAACACCTTCACACAACTACAGGGCAGTCAGACAAGCCAAGATAAAATTTGCAGCAATTAAAGAGAGCACAGAATTACACTACCACTATGTTTTAAATTTTCAACAGCCCAAAAACAATTATAAGTAAAGACAACAAAGAAAGTACAGTGTCACTAAAAGTCCACAATCTAAGTTTAAAAGAAAAATAGCAATTACCAGTTACTCGAAAGCACTGAATTGAATATGTTTCCTTCCTTCCCCTTCTGGCTTCTTCTGAGAAAATAAAACTCAGGCAGGTGAGGCAGAAAGTCCTCTACAAATAATATGGTGCTATGAAACTTCGTGACTGGTGGGTTCAGGTGGGGATAATAGCGGATGGATCTGTTGACCAGGCCTTGGAAGGACGTCACTATTCTAGATCAATGAGGTTACATAAACAGTCCCTCGAGGCTCTCCTACGATTCATGGGATCCAAGATTCACAGCTTACTAACTGATGGACTACGAGAAAAGCTCATCAACATGAGAAGATCTGTATTGGCAGAATCCCTGAATCTTGTCCTCTTGGATGAATCTTTCCCTGAAGGGCAGTCACAAATGCTGGAAACCTCTAGCACCACGGGATAGTGGGTGACAGGCTACATTGGTGACACCAGCTCTCTTCTCACCCAGGTCACCGCATACAGAGACAAGAATCTGAACTTGCATCAGCAGGCTCAACGAGATATTCTGCCTTTGCTGTTTGCATTCAACCATCAAAACTACTCTCGGTATTTGACGTGGCATCATGTAGACCTCATCAATCTGCCCTCTCCAAAGGCAGTGACCCATCCTCCCCTGGTAATTACTGCCCGATCTCTCATTGTTGCTAAAATCCAGGAACATCTAGTCCTCTCGCAACTCTCCTCCTTCCTGGATTCCTCCTCCTTCTTTACCCCTTACCAATCAGGTTTTAGGAAATCCCACTCCACTATCACTTCCCTCCTCAGACTCACTGACTCCATCCTTACAGGCATGGATAAAGGCCACATCACAGCTGCCACCTTTGTTGACTTAGCTAAGGCTTTCGACACTGTCTCGCATACCCTTCTCTTGGTGAAACTCTCCCTCACAGGGCTCTCCACTGCAGCAATCAGCTGGTTCAAATCTTACCTGGCGGACAGGTCCCAATCAGTCAGACTTGGGATCTCCACTTTGAACTTCCTCCCCACCACCACTGGTGTCCCCCAAGGCTCTGTCCTTGACCCAATCCTGTTTTCCATCTTCCTAAATGACCTGCCGTCAGACTGCCCACACACATCCATTCATACAGTATGTACGCAGATGATACAGTTCTCTATACTTCAGGCTCCTCCCCACTGGAAATTGCACCCAGACTCCAGCAAGACTTCAATGCTATCCAACACTGGTTTCACTCAAATCAACTTATCTTAAATGCAAAAAAAAAAAGTTCTCCTTGACTTTCAGCACAAGGCAGAGGATCTCCCGTCTCCCTGCCAGTCCTACTTTTAAAACCCTAGAAGGGACTCCCATAGAAAATTGCACCTCCTTCAGATATCTTGGGGTCTGGCTGGACCAGCACCTCAATTTTTTGGCACTCATCACCGCTACCCATAAAAAATTGCACCCTAGACTGGGCACCTTATTCCAAAACTGTGGCAGTATTCCTCTGCCAGCCCCTAGGGCAATCGTACAGAAAATGATCCTCCCTATTTTTGATTACTGGGACGTAGTCTACAGTGCCGCATCAAATTCCACCCTGGCTAGACTGGATCCCCTTTTCCACTCCTTCTGTTGTTTTGCCCTGGACTGTACACCCTCCACCCACCACTGTGACCTCTACCGGTCCCTTAACCTCCCCATCGCTCGATGAAAGGCGACCGTCCCACTGCAATAGCCTCACGGCTAGATTCTGGTCCCAGCCACTCCCCTCCTACCTCACTGATACCCTAACTGCCCAAACACCCCCAGCATACTCACTCAGGAATTTCGACTCCCAGCTCCTGCTTGTCCCTAACATGTCGACCTCTGCTGGCCAGTTGGCTTTCAGAGCTCGCATGCCCAAACTATGGAACTTTCTGCCTATGGACATTCGGCATGCTCCCTCCTCTCGGCAAATCAACTCACTCCTCAGAGGACACTTCTCCACCAACTGCCCATGCAGACTAAACTCACACTAGTCCAGGTACTAGCCCTCCAACTGGCTCCTACTGTGGGTACTCCCAATAACTATCTCCGACTCTGGTGAATGTATCATTTGCACCGCATAGAATTTTTAGGTACCGTGAATTACCCAGATGTTCTGGTTGCTTGCTGTGTTGCATTCGGTATTTATATTGTACACAACTATATATATATATATATATATATATATATATATATATATATATACACATACATATATATATATATATATATATACAGTATATATAGTTAACTTTTTTGTATTTATCTTGGGAAATGTCTCTACTTTGAATTTTGTATGTATCCTCCCATCCCCTACACCCCCCAGGACGCATCTGGAATCAAGCGGTAATCTGCTGAGCATGCCTTCCTGGTAAAACTTTTAAATAAATAAAGTAAATAAAACCATCAATGAGAATGCATACAATGAACAGCAGGAATATGGCACTGGGGCTAGTCTGTCCAGTGAGGCATTCTCCATGATACCTGGTGAACAAGTGACTGAGGTTTCAATCAACAGAGAGGTCAAGGTGAGGGGTAAACCCATGAGAGGCAGTTACACTATATCTGAGGAAGCTGCTGTTGACTTAATTTTGAATTCCCACAAGCTCGTTAAAATTCATTTGTTGTTGAAGGAGAAGATGCTTCCGAAAACATCGGCCACACACAATGAGTTAACATATGGTGCCATGAAGAAACATGATGGTCAAGTGAAAGAGCTAGTGAAGAAACTTCATGCATATGGCATATTAATAATGCAATTCTAGGGGGTGAGGGTAGGAAGAAGTAGGCTGCTGGTTAACTAGGATCTGAAGCTTATCCATCAGGTAGGGAAATGGGCAGACTGGGTGGGCCAAGCAGTCCTTATCTGCCATCAAATTCTATGTTTCTATGTTTCATATTCAGATCCATGTCAGGGTGTAGCATGACACATTGCAATGAGCATTGAAAAACCGCTGGCAATAGTAGAGGGTCTTTTAAAGGCAAGAGCTATAGGAGAAATTATGTTGAGTGCATTTATAAATGACTGCCT
The DNA here is from genome assembly GCA_016271365.2 of Neoceratodus forsteri. Classification (NCBI taxonomy): domain Eukaryota; kingdom Metazoa; phylum Chordata; order Ceratodontiformes; family Ceratodontidae; genus Neoceratodus; species Neoceratodus forsteri. The sequence continues at coordinate 496,660,657 of CM057451.1, forward strand.
CCTATCAAGGAAAGCTGGTTTCTTCAAGACCATTAAATGCAGTGGAATTTCCATGGGAATGGACAAGAAGAAAAAGAAATACAAAGCGGAATCATTCTTGAAAGAAGACCGTCAGACTCTCGGTATAATTGTTGCAAAGTGCCCCGACAAGAAAGATGCATTTTCCCATCCGCTCACAACATATCCTCTTGCAATAGCAACTCCGGACAGAAACCTCCACAAACCTAATACCAAACATGTCTTAAGAAATGATCTCATCGATGAAGCAGAAGCTTGAAGTTCTTCCCCTCCTCCGTTATGCTCACTGTACATATACGACACCATGGTAATAGTCAGAGCAGTTCCTGTACAGCATACATGGGACAGCCTTTGGAAAGCACTTCTTGTCACATTCACACCTCCAATTGTAAATGGAGTCCACTCTGAAGAAAGGGTGGTTACTAGTGGGGTACCGCAGGGTTCAGTATTGGGTCCAGTCCTTTTTAATGTCTTCATCAGTGGCATTGCAGAGGGACTGGAAGGAAAAGTATGCCTTTTTGCAGATGACACAAAGATCTGCAACAGGGTTGATACACAAGGAGGCGTGGAAAGGATGAAAAGGGACTTGGCAAGGTTGGAGGAATGGTCAGACGTATGGCAGCTAGGATTCAATGCAAAAAAGTGCAAAATAATGCACCTGGGAAACAAGAACCCAGGGGAAGAATACACAATGGATGGGGAGGTAGTAACAACAACAAAACAGGAAAGGGACCTGGGGGTAATCATATCAGATGACCTTAAGGTTAGCAAGCAATGTGAGAAGGCAGTAGGGAGGGCCGGGGGTATACTGGGATGTATAGGGAGAGGCATCAGCAGCAGAAAACAGGAAGTTGTTATCCCTCTGTACAGACAGTTGGTGAGACCCCATCTGGAATACTGTGTCCAGTTCTGGAGACCCCATCTCCGCAAGGACATAGACAGGATAGAGGCAGTCCAGAGGAGGGCAACTAAAATGGTGCAGGGTCTGCAAGAGAAGCCGTATGAGGAGAGACTAAAGGAGCTTAATATGTATACCCTTGAGGAAAGAAGGAGAGGGGAACATGATAGAAACTTTCAAGTACCTCAAGGAATCAACAAAGTCCAAGAGGGTAGCATCTTTCAGAAAAAGAGACTTGCAAGAACAAGGGGACACAATTTAAAGATAGAAGGAGGGCGGTTCAGGGCAATGTGGAGGAATTATTTCACAGAGAGGGTAGTGGATGCATGGAACAGCCTTCCTGAGGAAGTTGTGGGGTCTAAAACTGTGGGAGAATTCAATAATGCATGGACAGACATAAGGCAATTATTGTGGGGGCAGGAAGATATAGGCTGTTGGTTAACTAGGATCTGCGGCCTACCCTGTAGGTAGGGAAATGGGCAGACTAGATGGGCCTAGCGGTCCTTATCTGCCGTCAAAGTCTATGTTTCTATGTTTCTACAGCAAACCCAGCAGAAGTCACTGTCATTTTTGAGAATTATAAGGATGATCTGGAGTTCTCGTCGAAACAGCAAGAAAGAGCTGAGGAAGTGGTAGGAACAGGAGGAATGCGACTTCACATGGGATCAGATCTGCAAGAGATGATGCAAGGAAAGGTGTATCAGCAGTACCTTCACAACAATGACAACAAAACAGATCTCATACTGCGCTTCAATGAGTATGCTAGACAAGAGGATGTCAGAAGAAACTTTACGATACCCGCTTACTGTCAGGAATGGCAGAAGCACGTATACTGTATAGCCAGATTCAGAAGAATTCCTGTTTTCCTGTAACCATGATGAGGCAGATACAAGCATAGTGCTGCATTTTGCTATTGTGAAAGGCCCAGTTGTCATCTGAGCCAAAGATACAGACATCCTCATCCTGATGGTTTACGATTTTGCAAAGACTCTTCCAGATTCACCATGGATGCTCCAAATTGACCGCGATGTATTTGTAAACATAGGATCTATATACAATCACACTGGACATGCTGCAAGTCTCAATTTTCCAGCATACCACGCTGTCTCTGGATGCAATGCAGCGAGTTACTTCTACAAGGTATCAAAGAAATTAGTCTTTCAACATTTACACAGGGTCAAAAAAAGAATAAATCTCCTTTCAGAGCTTGGGGAAATCATATATGCTTCACAAGACACTGAACAAAACATCAAGACCTTCATTCAACACTGCATGTACAATGGTACAGGAGGAGAGAATCTGGTTGACACACGAGTATGCCAATACAATAACCTGAAAGTGAAGACTATGCAAATGGTTCTACCAGACCCAGCGAGTCTACATCAGCGCATAAAGAGAGAAAATCTCATAGCCTGCTATTGGCACCTCTGCACAGAGCTGGAAACCCCGAAAGCTGACCCTTGTTTGTCAGGATGAAAACAAGAGGATGACACGTTGAAACCTGTGTGGTTCACCGGGTTTCAGCTACCTGATGTCCTATGTCATAGAAGAAAGGACAGAAGGTTAGCTGGCCGACGATGTGCAGCTGACGGAGATGAGGCAGATTACGAAGGTGAGTCAACACCTCAAAGACATGCACAGAGACCAAACAAAAACCTTCGACCACAGCACCAATGACTGATTGTATAGGAGATGATGACACTGAAAATGATACATCAGCAGCCAATGAATAAACTTCTGCATATGAATCTTCAAGCTTCGGAAGTGAATGTGACAATTCAGATCCAGAGTGGACTCCAATATAATGACTTAAAAACTGGACATTACAACCAAAGTGTACTGTTGACCCAAAATATTCATAGTGTTGGGTCAAATCAGAACACTGCCCAGCTGAGGGCTGCATCAGGGGACTCCAGAGAGCCGTAGGAGGTAAAGCCTCCCTCCTTTCAGTGTACTTGTGAAGGGGTGTTACCCCATCGGTGCTGTGCCGACTGCCTCACCCACCCTTGGCTCTACCTTTATTGCTGTTTGCAGGTCACGTGACACATGACTTATACTCATTATGTTTGCTTGCATGCACGTGCAAGAAACATAGTGCCATCATCCGAGTTTTCGGAGGTGTGGCAGCCCTCTTCCAATTCAGGCAGTGTGTTTGCAGGCGTGTCCGCAGTTCTCCAATGCCTGCTCGAGCTGTCTATGACAGCTCCAAAATGCAGTGGAGTACAGTTGAAAGGGGGAGCTATGCTTCAGTGAGCAGCGATCAGATATCGCCTGCTCATGCACCATCCCCTACACACACACACACACACACACACACACACACACACACACACTACTACGTGCACTGCCCCCCACGCACACAGTATCAGGCGGCCGACGGGGTGCCCAATCCGCGACTGGTGCTGGCGCCTCCAAAGCTCTTCCACATGCCATGCTGGGTGTCCACCCCAGCGTGGCAATCATCGTGTAGCCGACGGGGGTGCCTAATCCCCCATCGGCTCCACTGTCCCTCCCCAGAGTAGCAGGATGCCACGCTGGGAGCCCACTCCAGCATGGCAACAGATGCTATGGCTGACAGGTGCCCAACTCGTCGGCTCCACACACCCCCAACCAGCCATCCTTGTGCCACGGCTGGGAGGCCCCCCTAGCATGGCAAACGTCCCGCAGTAGTCATTTAAAAACCTGCAAATAAAAAACTGTCCTCGGTGCTTCTCCCTGCCCCTCCCACAACCCGCACTCCACCCACCGCGCACCCTGCCTCCCCACACCCCTTCACCCCATACTTACCTCCGACCTCGGCGCGATGATCTTTGGTGGACGGGGAACACATCTGCACTCTTCAAAGACGACAGCGAACTGAGGAAATGCCGGTAAGCTGTATAATGGGATAGATAGGTTTTTTCAACTTTGCAGCATATCTCAGGCATTTTTTTGAAGTTTTGCACCAAATTTTCAACATGGGGTTTTTGAGACCCCTTCTCATGAATGCTGTCACTGTCATGGCGTTATTTGGGCCCGAAGGGTGATTTCGCAGTCACTGTGAGAAATCACCTTTTGGGACTGATTAATGAAATGACACTGCCAGTGTTCATAAGGTGGCTCTCAAGAAGCCTATTTTGAAAATTCGGTGAAAATTCCAGTAATGACGGTTTTACGAAGGCATGCCAGTAGTTTCTTCCTGACGCCGTGAAGTTCATAATTTTAAATATTTTCACCCAGGATTTTCAACATTGCCATTTTACCACACCTCCTTATGAGCAATACAGCTGTCATTTTTCACATCTTGCCCAAAATGTGTTTCCACCCATGTAGTGTACAATGGCGCAGTCAGTGTGCAAAATCAATGTATGGGACACATTAAGAAAATCACAGTGACACTGTTCATGAGCAGAGGGTCTTAAAATGGCTATGTTGAAAATTTGGTGAAAAAATCCCTAAAAATTACTGTTTTATGAGCGTGCGTTGCGCCGTTCCTACGCATGCTTCGTAGAAGTTTGCAAATTTTCAATATTTTCAATCCAGATTTTCAACATTGCCATTTTATTACACTTCCTTATGAGCAATACAGCTGTCATTTTCACATCTTGCCCAAAATGTGTTTCCGCTTACATGTAGCATACAATGGCGCAGTCGGTGTGCAAAATCAATGTATGGGACACATTAAGAAAATCACAGTTGCACTGTTCATGAGCAGAGGTCTTAAATGGCTATGCTGAAAATTTGGTGAAAATCCCTAAAATGACTGTTTACTATTTAGCCGTATTGTGCCGCTCTACGTGACGCCTGTAAGTTTGCAAATTTTCAATATTTTCTACTCCAGATTTTCAACATTGCCATTTTATTGCACTTCCTATGAATAGTACAGCTGCTATTTTTCACATGTCGCCCAAAATGTGTTTTCAGACATGTAGCCATAATGGTGCAGTCGGTAAAGTAAAGCAATGTTTGGGACAGAGTAAGAAAATCACAGTTACACTGTTCATAAGCAGAGGTCTTCAAATGGCTATGTTGATAATTTGGTGACAAAAGTCCATAAAATGACTGTGTTATGAGTGAGCATTGCGTAGTTTCCACGCACCCTCGTAAGTTCATGACTTTGTAATATTTTCAGTCCAGATTTTAACCAGTGGCATTTTTTCACACTTCCTTATGAACAGTATAGCTCTCATTTTTCACAACATGGCTGAAATGTGTTTTCACACTTTCAGCGCAGAGATGCGTGGTCGCTGTGGGAAATCATTGTTCGGGACAGATAAAGAAAATCACAGTGACACTGTTCATGATCGGAGGTCCCAAAATGCCTGTGTTGACAATCTGCTGTAAAAAATCCTCAAACTAATTACATTACGGGTGTGCGTTGCGTAGTTTCTATGCACGCCGTGACTTCACCAGTTTTTAATATTTGTATTGCAGATTTGCAACATTGCCATTTTACACCTCCCATGAACAGTACAGCTGTCATTTTTACATCCTGTTCAGAATGTTTTTGCACCTGTAGTGCTAAATGCCGTAGTCGCTGTGCATAAGCAGCTTTCGGCTAACAAACTGATATTGCCACTGTTCATGAGGTGGGGTCACAAAAAAACCATGTTGAAAATGTGGAGTGAAAATACCAACGGATGCCTGAGGTATTAGGGTTTCCAACCATAATGCCCAACCCTGTAGCGAATGACAGGCATCAGGGGTGTGACTTAGGATTCTTGCCTGTAATGCTTATACCATTCCACACCCTGCAGCCAGTGAGAGGCATCGAGGTATGCCTTGGACTCTTCGGCCCCAAAGTTCACCCCATTCTCCATACGCACATCTCACCGTATTTTCTGATGGAATGGGTGCGATAATGGGCCAAAGAGACCCCAGCACACCGTGACACTTGTCAGTGTCTGCAGAGTGGGTGTGGTGAAATGGCGTGACCGTTATGCCTGATGACCCAAAGGCACACCCCAATACCTGTCACTCTCTGCAGGGTGGAGTTGGTGGGGTTGGCTTCAGTTCAATACTTCACTGTCATTCCTATTATGCAGCTCTGTAACTTCTACACTACCACTGCCAATGCCAGCAAGCAAGCAAACATTCGGCATTGACAAATGCTTGTTTTACTATGTGTCCACTTTTCCATTTGCAGTTTATAATTTCTGACCACTAGGGGTCACTGCAGTGCCCTCCTAGTCCCTGTTGTCTGCCTTCCTCTCACTTCTCTACTTTCTCTAGCCTAATCTCTACTCCTCTCCATCACTATACCCCCTTCTTCCTATAATTTACTACTGTTCCCTGCAGGTCTCAAACTCTGTACTTTTAGTTCCAAAGTCAGCAGCCCTACCACTGAGAAAACAAGTCAGGCTATTTTTTTTCTCTGTTTTAAATCTTTTAAGCCTTGTGTCTCCATACTCGGAAAAAATACATATCTCCCGTCCCATTGCAGGTCTCAAACCCTGTACCCTTGACACCACGGTCAGCAGCTCTGCCACTAAACCAGGTAAATTTATTTTCTGTTTTTTAATCTCTTAAAGCCTTTGACTCCATAGTCTACTAAAATACCAACTTGCTGTTTACATAGCCAAGGTTCCCCACATCAGACTTGAATTCTGTACCTTTGGCACCAACGTCTGTGACCCTTCCACTGTACCACTGGGTCAGTACAGAAGTACCCTTTGCTTTATCTCCTTTATCCTCATCGCCCCCCAGATCCTGCAGTACTACCATGACCACTCCCTCCATCACCAACATTATCTATTGCCTCCTACCTTTTCTCTTACTATACACCATCATCATAATCATCATAGTAGATACCCCTCCAAGCTGCTGCTGACCAGGGCTCTGCCTTTGCACCCCAGAGTTTGTTTCAGGGGACCTGACACTCCTGCCCTGGACACACACCCCCTTCTCTACCTTGACCCACATGACTCCCAGGATACCCCCACCCATCTCTGGTCATTGTGTTCTAGGCCTTACCTCCTGCTGGTCACTGCCTTGTTTTGCCTCGCCCTTCCTAAGGGCTATGCCCACCACTGTCTCTGTGCTGCTCCCTGCTTGTAGTACCCAAACACGCCCCATGGCGTTAACAAATCTGAGACTCGCCTCCTTATGTGTATTAATGCTACTCCTTCTGATCTCTGGAAACATCCACCCTAACCCTGGTCCTACCCCCTTGCCACCAACTAATCAGACTGCACCAGGGGAACTCTGTATAACCTCCATCAACATCTGCAGTTTGCTAAAGAAATTTGATAATCTACAAGGGTGGGTTGCTCAACAGCGACCAGACATTATCTCGGTGGTAGAAACCTGGCTAAATGGCTGCACTCCTGACTCTGCAGTAGCTCTGCCAGGGTACACAATATTTCAGGCTGACAGACTAGCCAAAAAAGGGGGAGGATGTGCAATTTACCTCCGTGACACCCTCCAAGGTCTCACTCTGCCTTCCCCAGCTCTTGACCATGTTGCCACGGTCCTTCCCTCTAAGTTAATGCTGCTCCTTCCAGGGCACCTCTCTTCATCTCCTCTATCTACATCCCAGCCAGATAAGGCAGAACTTATTGCCCTGGGTGATTTTAACATCAGTTGGTTAGCGGACACTGCCGCACTGTATAGGGATGCTGCACCGGCCCTCAGTCTCTCTCTCTAGTTGTGCCCACTACCACCCGACACAACCCGAGAACAAGTACCTCGACCCTCATCGACCTAATTCTTACTAATCACCCTCACAAATTCACCCAGGTCTCCATGCTACCTGATGCACTGAGTGACCACTCGCCAGTACTCGGGCGCTGGTCTTACTTGGCTACAAAGGCCCCTCCTAAAGTTAGCTTTCAGCAAAAACTCAGGCCAGGCAAGCTACAGTCCTTGAAATACCACCTCACCTGATATTGATTCAGCCCTGGAGTACTTTGTCAATTCCACCTGTGACCTTTTTTCTCCTTTCTGCAAATGAGTCATTAAAGGTGCTGACACCCCTTGGATGTTCCAGTCCCTTCTGGACCTCACGGGCCACCGAGACAATCTCTGGCACATAGCCTTGGGGACTGGGAGGCTCACTGATAGACAACACTACCGTGAGACTAGGAACTGCTGCACCTTGCAGGTCAGACAGGCAAAGGCAGAATACTACAGAGCAGCCCTCACCACCTCCTGGGGGAAAGGGTGCAATTTCTGGGACTCCCTCAAAGATCTCAGTGGCAAAATCTTTAATGCCCCTCTTCCCAGATACTGGTAAATGGTGGTATTTCTACGGACCCTGACACAATAGCAAACGCTCTGAACTCCTTGTTCTCGAACCTCAGAGGTGTGCTCCCTGAAAACTTTTTTGCACCCACCCCCACCATAACATCAACACCCACCCAAGTGCCCCCTTTCCGCTTCAAGGTCAACTCTCAGCGTGATGCTGCCCCCTTCTGTTAAAGGCACTCAGCAAATCCCGGTTCAGCAGTGACAATCTCGATTTTAAAATACTAAGGCTCACTCTCCCTGAAGTACTCTACCCCCTCACTGCCCTGCTAAACCTCTCCCTTGCCCTGGGCCAATTCCCCTCCATGTGGAAAACTGCCCTCATCACTCCTCTTCTGAAGAGTGGTGAACAAACCCTGCCTAGTAATTATCAGTCCATCTCAATTCTACCCCCTCTCTCCAAGGTTCTTGAATAGATAGTCGCCACCCGAGTCACAGACTACCTTGCTCAACACAATCTCTTCTGCCCCGAACAGCATGGTTTCTGAAAAAAACATAGCACCACAATCGCGTTTTTGGAATATACCAACACTATCCATGTGACCCTGGACGCAGGCCAGATTGCTGGTGCTGTCTATATAGATCTTTCCAAAGCATTTGACACCATCCACCAATCACTTCTCCTAACCTCGCTAACCCAAATAGATTTCTCACTGGATACCACCACTTGGATCTCAAACTACCTGTCTGACAAAGCCCAGAGAGTCAGACTAGGGCATATCTTATCATCCCCTCTCAGAGTTACATCTGGGGTCCCCCAACTGTCAATCCTTGGCCCCCTACTTTTCACTCTATTCCTTAACTCCCTGCCCAAGGTCTGTTCTGGGAGTCTCCTTCTATACACAGATGATGCAGCTTTATTCAGCACCCACACCAACCCTACCGCCCCCCAAGTTGCCCTCCAAGGGTCATTTAATGAGGCCAAATCCTGGTTTACTGATCATAGGCTTGTTCTAAACTATAAAAAAACAATGTCCATGCTGTTTGCCCATGCCCAAAACAAGTTCAGTAACCACCCCCTGCTCATCCATAACTCCCATAATGAGACCCTGGAACAAGTTTCTACCTTTAAATATTTAGGGGTTACCCTAGACTCAGGGCTAACCTACCATGAACATATCCACCGACTTAATATGGCTGTAAATGTGTGCATTGGTCTGTTCCACCGCTACAAGCACAGTCTCCCCCCTGAAGCCCTACAGCTAGCCATCTCCTACTCCGTCCTGTCACTCATTGATTATGGGATTATCTTCTATGGTGCTGCTGACAACACCTCCCTCAACAAAATTAGGGTTTCCCTGAATAAAGCCTGTAGACTGGCCACAGGATGTGACTGGCTTACGCACACCTGTACACTGTATACCAGTACAAACTGGCTTAATTATTTTGATGATCGCCTAAAGTACCAGACCTATCTCCTTGTCAAGAAAATAACGACTGGCCTCACACCCCCTGCTCTTGTGACACTGCCCCCCCAACAGCACCAGATGCACACGTCATGCTGAGAAATCGCCCTACCAGGTTCCCCACTGTAAAACCTCCATGGGGCAAAGAACTTTCAGATACTGTGCCCCCAATTGGCTGAACTCACTGCTCATAACAGTCCTCCTGGCTCCTACCCTGAGACTGTTCAAATCCCTCCTCCATAGCAATATCTTGTGTGACTCCACCTGTGACTGCACCTGACCTACCCACGACCAAAAAATGCCATGACAATGGACCCACTTGTTCCTGCTTCTAGAGTGCCTGTCCCTGGTTTCGGTCTTACCCGAGCCTCAGACTAGCTGACACTCACTGGACTGCGCTGCTTGCACAATCCAGTCATAAATACTTCTCTACAACAACTACTGTACTGTATGATTGCCCCTGTAGTTACTGTATTTATTGTATTTTGTCACTGTACTGCATCGTCTACAACTGTTGTAATTATCCTGTACCACATTCACCTGTTGTACTTTACCATGTATCATTCATAAGGTGTGATATTTCCCACACCACAGTTTATACTGTGATGTCTGTACACTGTATGCTCCGTATTGTTTTCTATGATGTGGAGCCTTTGTAAAGGAGTCTCTGACTCAAAGGTATCAATTCCAATTGTATTCAATAAATAAAATAAATAAATCATTGATAAAATGGCTTAATTCTAAACAACAAATCAGCACATACAACATTTAGATTTTAAGCATTACTGTACGTACTTCAAACTATTTTATCAGTAAATTACCTTGTGAATTAAATTGTTTTATGTAGTATCAGTGTGTGCATTTGGTCCTGTGTCTAACAGGGAGCCTCAAAGCAATATATAGATGTCATAAATGTTCATAATTAAATGTTCAATATATAGATGTTCATGAATCATTGACAATCGGTATCTTGGAAGCTAGGGATTTTGAAATGATTAGCGAATCAAGTATTTACCAGCGATATGGTGGTCATTTTGGATTTTGGCAGCCATTTTGGATTTTCTAAGTTGTTCCATCCAACTTGGCATGGCAATAAATGTAGAAAATGACACCTTGGAATTGTAAATCGGGCATTCCTAGGCCCAAAATCAAAAATGGGTCCCCCGAGGGGCCATCCACCAATTTTCTCTGGAGTAACAAGCAAATTCTGAAAGGTGAGGTCCATCTACACAGGCATCTGCAGAGATACCAACCTCTGCATCATAAATTGAAAGATTAGGCCAGTACACCTGTCTAGGATTGTGCCTCCCATATAAATGTGCTTTCTAATAAATTTCCATGTGTTGGAAAAAACACAGAACTTGCTCTTGAACAAGCATACTGGCACTCCAGCACCATTTGCAAGCAATAACACATGACGAGGTGTTGGTTATGTTCTGATAAGAGCATGCCCTGATGCGTTATAAGGCATGAGTTGCTTGTGCCGAATGCCTTTTGCACCTGGGTGTGCTCTTATCAGGACATAACCCACAATTCAGAGTGTATAATTGCGCTTATAAAATGGGCCCAAAGTATTTCATTAATTGGTCCCAAAGTAATTATTTAAAAAAAATAAAATAAAATATAAAAAAGATGTTTCAATAACTCTAAAGGTAAAACATAGTCCCCCTGTTAAAGTACTTTGAAAAGTGTTTGATGAGCATGTAACCCCCCTGCAAATGGGGGTTCCTAAAAGACTTCCAGGAGCTTGCTTGAATGCTCCAAGCCTGAATGGTGTTTGGCATTTAAGCCATTTATCAGTGAGTGTTTTTAGAACCTCTGGTACTGTCTCTTTAAGAGCTGTCTGCTTGCAGACATAATTAGTTTGTATGGGGGGACTGTGTGCTTCTCTGAGTACCACTCGAGCTGCTGCCAATTCACTTAATTTTGCAGTCACTAGGAGTGCAAAGGAACCTATCTGAAAGATGTAACTGTTTACCAGAAATTATTTAGAGTAATAATGAAATTACAGTTTGTCTAACTTGCTTTCTTTGCAGTCAGAACTGTGTCTGCTAGTTCCCCATTCTAGTTTTGAACTGCTGAACTGGACCAATCAGTGTGGGGTAAGCTAGCTCTAAAATGGTGCCTTGGACGAATCAGAACTTGGACTCATAATCTGAGCCAGCCACAAGAGGATTGTATGGGCAGTGACTCTGGGAGATGTAGTTTAGACTTCAGTGCCTTTTTGGACCAACAGCAGCAGTCTATTGTGAGTGACAGCCAATCCAGTCAAGAACTGGGAGGAACTCAAAGGAAGTGCCCGGTTTTTGTCGGTTGGAGTTTCAGTTGAGCTTTGGCAGTGAAGAAGGAAGGAGCCCTGTGCTTTTTCAGTGTGCAGTTTTAGTCAAAAACGTGTAAGGCCCAGAGTTCGGTCTGCAGCTTGTGTAACAGCTTGTTAGGACTGAACCGTCCTGTGAAAAGAATCAAAGGATCTCTGAAGAGTAGAAACCAGGCTCACCCTGTAGAAGACTGGAGGAATTGCTGAAAATTGCATTCGGTCTGTCAGGAACTGAATCTGCTGTGTGTTCTCCCGGGTATTGTGCAGTAATTGCGATCGGGATACAGATGCAGCCTGCCTGGTATAGTGCTTTCTTTTATATGGATGTGTGAAGAGGTTTGTGTACCTCAAGTGAGCCCTGCTGACATTGAAGGACCCTATCTTATTTGGAGGTCGTGAGTACTAATTCAGGGCGCTCCCTGTTGAATTGCCACATTAAATCCAAATGGAATTACTGTACTGTGACTGTTTAATTCTCCTTTTCTGTGTGAAAGGGCCCCTACCAGCTGCCACGGTTTGACTCAGCCACCAGGGCTTGGGTACCCAGGACAGTAACTGATAGGGATAGGCCTGTGCACAGAGCCATAGGTAGATTATTAGAGTGATAAGCTAATTAACCTGATTTCCCTGTCCTTGTTATATCTCCCTAAATAAATCAGAACTGCTTGTTTCAGCAAAGTTATACTGCCTGAGGTATTTGTCTATGTTAAAGTACTGTACTGTGATTGTTGCACTGTATCTCATTTCACAGGAGGTCCCAGTGCGCGGAACCAGACCTGGGGGTAAGTGTATACTGTGAAGGTAATTTGATATATTGTGTGGGCCACTAGTGGGAAGAAAGGGGTTGCAGTGTCCCAGAGGGCTGTGACCAAGTTAGTTTAACTATTGCAAACCCTGACCTCTGGGTGGAGGCACCCGCCATTGGATCCAGGCCCTCAACCTGTTAGGTGGCAAATCAGGCAGGGGTAGTAGCCCCTGGGATAGTGCCATCTAGGGGTTACATCTTGGAGGCTCACCGCTGGGATTGTGTGTCCTCTAGTGGCCATATTTACGAACCACTGTTAAGAAAAAATGGGTACCCGACAGAAGTGGCTGTGCACCGCTGGTGGAGTGGTGTACTGGGGAGGAGATCGACCCCCAAAATGCTATGCTTATCCTGGACATCCCCTGTATCAATACGGACACTGTGCAGGGAGTACTTTCCAAGGTGGAAGGTTTACAAAACCCTGTGGTGGTGGGTCGGCATGCTAATCTGCTCACCCACAGTTTCCTGGCCCTAGTAGAGTTTAAGGATCCCATAGATAGCTCCAAAGTGCCACAGACCATTACCCCAGAGGGAGCCCCTCACTGCTTGGAGAGTGATAACTAAGGACAGTAAAGACCCGGGGGGGAATCAGCCCCCACCACTATCTGAAACTTTTGAGGAAAAATTTGCTGAATGGTTGCTGGGAGAGGGGAAAACTGTGGAGGACTTGAAGAAACTATTCTTACCACCTGGGGGTGTTCCTCCCCCAACACCCTCTCCTGCTCCAGTGCCCGTAATGGTGGCTGAACCAATGCAGACTCCTATTTCTGCACCTGCCATTAGTCACGACTCTTACCGAAGGTTGAGGATCTTCTCTGGCACCCTCCCCACCCCCCAAGGGGAGGATGACTGGGAGACCTGGATAGACTATGTTGCCCCCCAAGTGCTAGAATGGCAATGCTCGGAAGGCGAAAAGCGAAAGAGGGTTAGTGAGAGCCTCCGAGGTCCTGCCCTGGCTACCATCCATGCTAAACGGGCCAGTAACCCTGAAGCGACTGCACAGGCCTATCTTGAGGCCTTGGAGAATGTGTATGGGAGCCCAGATTCTGATGAGGACCTATGGTGGAGAGTAAGAGATGCACAACAGTACCAAGGGGAGTTGTTGTCTGTGTATGTATCTCGGCTGGAAAAATTGTTGCAAGAATGCCTCAGAAAAGGTAGTTTGCTAGCGATTGAACTGGACCGAACCAGGCTGGACAGGATCCTTAAGTCTGCCCCCTTCTCAGAACTGCTGTTGCTTCAGTTACGCCTGGCAGATCGACTGGAATCCCCCCTCCTATGATGAGTTAATGAGAGAAATTCGAGGAGTTGAGAAAAGACGACCTCGGAGGGACCTGCACCAATAGCTGCGGCTACGACCGAAAGTGACTGAGGGTGACCCATCAAGTGAAGTTCAGGGCAGAGGTTGGCAGTCAATGAGTGCTCTGACAAGGAAAAAGATATGTCACAATGGGCTGAACTGTTGAGAGAGATCCGGAATTCAAAACAGTCCTTTATGAAGGCCACGCCTGCAAGTACGGGCCCTGACCTATATCCGACTGCATCTGCTATGGGGGTGGGGGTACCACCATGTATCTCCTGCTGATAACAGCTCGAACTCGATTCCTTGACCATGGAAGTGGAGAAACTGATGAGATGTCTCCAAATGCTTATCACGCCGCAGACAGAGATGGCACCAAGGTTTCCAGTTAGTAATACCCCCGCCCTGGCTCCCAGTGTGGCGCCTCGGCCAGCTCAAACTCCAGAAAGTATGTTTTGCTATAATTGTGGGAAAGATGGGCACATGAAAAGGGAATGCCAGTCCCCAAAAGACACTGACAAAGTTGCATATAGGCTACAAAGAGAGCTTCGGAGAAGAAATCAGTGGTTAAGAGGTGCACGACATGATCCCAGTGAGGGCACCAAAAATGCTAATTCACGTCCTTTTGTGGCAAGGTCAGTTGCCCAGGCCCCCACTACCGCCTCCAGACTGGTCCAGAATAGTGGGTCCCTCCATGGAGACCACTGTAAAGGTGAATGGAGTGTCTACAAGAGCTGTATTAGACAGTGGCTCCCAAGTGACAATTATGTTCCAGGATTGGTATCAGAAGCATTTGTCAGACGTACTCTTTACAACCATTAGAAGGACTGCATGTATGGGGGTTAAGGAGAAGGCCTACCCTATTCCGGGTATATCCGAATTTGGCTGTCTTTCCCCACCTCCGTGGCTGGAGTGGCCGAAGTAGAGACCCTAGCCTTAGTGTGTCCCCCACTGGACTGTATGATGGTGTCCTTTGTTGATTGGAACAAATGCTCATATGTTCGGAAGGCTGGCACAGTTGTGTATGAAAACAGGGGTCAAAGACTAGTAGAGCTTTAAGAGTTCCGGCTTTAATTAAGAAGGCCTATGAGGCACAGAGAGATGCTGAAAAACAGAACCAGAGGAACCGGTCGGAATTGTATGGAAGAAGGATCCTGAGTCTCTGATCCTGGCCAAATGCCCAGTGTACCTTACAGGAGAGGTCCGTGATCAGAAAGGATGTTAAGAATAAAATATTAATGTTGGATGCACCAGGCGATGGAAAATTGCCAGAGGGACTGCTGGTCAAGCCTAGTATTTTGCCCGCTAGAGCCCATGCTTATGCCAGAAGGGTAATGGTCCAAGTTCATAATGTGTCTGAAAGAGACATTCAGTAAACAGAGGTTGCATCCTGGCTAATGTGCATTGTGCAGACACTGCAGTGCTACCCAGCAGCAAGAGTTCAAGGAAGAATGACAGAGTAACGCCTGACTTGTTTGATTTCGGCACTCCGCTGCCAGCTGAATGGAAAGTGAGGATCAGTGAGAAGCTTGCCCAGAGAGACCAGGTGTTTTCTTTAAAGGAATGGGATGTAGGATGCGTAAGGAGCTGAGCACAATATCCGCTGCATGATGAAAAGACCATTTCGTGAGAGGTCTCGACGCCTGGCACCTGCTGACATATAGATGATGTGAGACTGCATCTGCAAGAGATGTTAGCTGCTGGTGTAATACAAGAATCCAGAAGCCTTATGCTTCCCCATTGTGGTAGTGAGGAAAGAATGGAACAGTAAGGATGTGTGTGATTATCGCACTTAAACCGCGGACTATCCTGATCAGTACACAATGCCCGCATTCAGGATGCTTTGGACTGCCTAAACGGGAGCAAGTGGTTCTCTGTGCTGGATCTCCGCAGTGGGTACTACCAGATCCCGGCGGCCCCAGAGGACCGTGGAGAAGATGGCCTTTATCTGTCCGGGCTGGCTTCTATGAATTCATGAGGATGCCTCAAGGATTTTAGGTGCCCCAGCCACTTTTCAACGATTGATGGAGCGTGCAGTGGGGACATGAACTTACTAGAGTGCCTGGTATACCTAGATGATGTCATTGTGTTTGGCAGCTCACTGTGAGGAACATGAGAGCAGATTATTTAAGGTATTGGACCGACTGGAGGACTTTGGCCTTAAACTGTCCATTGATAAGTGTCAATTTTTCAAACATCAGTAAAGTATGTGACACATAGTATCCACCGAGGGAATAGAGACCGACCCAAGTAAAGTTGAGGCCTTGACCACCTGGCCACAGCCCAAAATCTAAAAGAACTGCAAAGATTCCTGGGATTCTGTGGTTATTATCGGCGCTCATCAAGGACTATTCAAGAGTGATCCGCCTCTTTACTTAACTTACTCAAGGTATCCCCAACCCACAAAAATACCAAAGTCAGCGTCCTCAAGACTGAAAAGAGTGTATTTTCATCCGAGAAGTATTTGAGGCCGCTTGGACTCCTGATTGTGAGACTGCTTTTCATGAGATCATATATCAACTACCCATGCTCCAGTGCTGGCCTATGCCGATCCAAGAAAACCTTACGCCCTGCACACTGATGCTAGCTTGCAAGGGTTGGGGCTGTGTTGTACCAAGAGACGAGAATGGCCTGAGACCAGTGGCCTTTGCCAGTAGAAGCCTGACCCCATCCGAAAAGAACTATCCTGTACATAAGTTAGAGTTCCTAGCTTTGAAGTGGGCTATTGTTGACCAATTCCATGAGTACTTGTGTAGGGCTAAAATACTAGTAAAACTGACAATAATCCTTTGACCTATGTGCAGACCTCAGCTAAGTTGGATGCCACTGGCCATAGGTGGCTTTCTGCATTATCTACATATGACTATGCTCTCGAATACCGAGTAAGGTCTGAACCACATAGATGCTGATGCTCTCTCCCGGAGGCCTGTTCCATAGAATGATTGGGTCCGATTGCAGAACCTGACATTCGGCACTCTGCCGGAAGTTTGACAGGGAGGAACAATGTCCACGGACGAGTGGACTGCATGGTGGATTGCTTGGGAGCCTCTGAGAATTGCATACCTGTTGCTTATTGCCACTTTTCTGCAATGCGTTATGGTGCACTGCCTCAGCTGGACAATGACAGTATTCAGGCGGGCTCAACTCCCGATCCCATGATCAAAGCAGCTTTAGAAGCCCTCTATGCAGGAAAAGATGTGTCCAAATTAGCTCCACTGATTTGAGAACTGCACTGTTATACAAAGAAGGTCCTAAGTTGAAACTGATCAATAAACTGTTATACAGAGAAACAGTAGACAGAGGGACAAGTAGACAAACAACAACTAGTGCTGCCCACTGCCTTCGAGACTCAGTACTGAGGTCCTTGCACAACCACATGGGGCACCTTGGTATAGACAGAACACTTGACTTGGTGAGATCCAGATTCTATTGGCCTAAGATGGGGGCTGAGTGGAGCAACACATTCGAACTTAGGTCGCTGACATAGAGTGAAAGCTTTGCCCCAGAGGGCTGCCCCTTGTTAACATCACCACCAGTGCACCCATGGAGTTGGTCTGTATTGATTTTCTAAGTTTGGAGTCAGATCAAAGAAATATCAGTAATGTGCTGTGGTACTGACCATTCTACTCAGATATGCCCAAGCTTTCCCACCAAAGACCAGAAAGCATCCACTGTGGCCAAAGTACTTGTAGAAAACTTTTTGTTCACTATGGGCTCCACAAAGAATCCATTCTGATCAAGGGAGAGACTTTGAGAGTCGTCTGATCAAAGAGATGCTTTCTCTGTGGAAGTGCGAAGTCCAGAACCACTCCCTTACCACCCCAGGGGACATCACAGCCTGAACGATTTCCAGCAGCACTTTGCTAGATATGCTAGGCACCCTGCACCCAAAGGACAAGCCTAGATGGATAACAAATTAGCACCCTGGTACATGCTTATAACTGCACCAAAGTGATGCCACTGGATTCTCCCCTACCGCCTGATGTTTGGAAGAGAAGCTCGACTACCAGTAGATGTGTGTTTTGGGTCTCTCTCTGATGGGGTTCAAGCTGACAACTATTTACAGTATGTGCAAAAGTTAAAGGCCCAGCTAACTCATGCATACCAACTGGCTCAAACCATGGCTGCCAAAGAAATCTGGCCAACAAAGAAAGGTATGATAAAAGGTGAAAGCACAGGAACTCCAGGAGGGAGATCGGTATTGCTAAGAAATCTGGGACTGCATGCAGCACAAGATTGCTGACAGATGGCACCATCTCCCTCACATTGTAGTGGGCAAACTAGATGATCTGCCAGTGTACAAAAGTGAGGCCTGAGAATAATTCAAAAGATGTAAAAACAATGCATAGAAATCATTTACTGCCCATTGGACAAATCTTAATTGAGTCTGAGCCCTAGATGATGCCCCTCTGGACCAGTGACTAGAGCTGCTGCTAAGAAAAGATCAAGAAAGTCTGCACCTACAGAAGCAAAGTTAAAGTGTTCCCTCCACAAGTCCCAGTTGAGCATGACTGTCAGTCCATATCGGAAGAAAGTGAGAGTGACTTTGAATACTATCCTTCTTACGAACTGAGTCAATTGTTTCGGGCAATCTCCTAGTCAATACTGGAGACAAAGCTGGGCCTTTCTGGACTGTCTAAGCCCCCAGCTTCATCCCTGAGCCAATGCTCCCAGAAAGTGAAGTGCAAAGCATCAGATCAGATGAAATGGAATCATTGTGCATGGTTGAACTGTTTGAGCTTTCAGGGAGGAAAATGATAGATTGGGGCAGACTGGTGATACACTCGAACAAGAAGAGTATTTTGAGTGCCCTGACAGTCCACTGCCAGTGTCCGAAAGCTCTCCATGCGAGCCAAATGTTGTGGACTCAGAAACTGTAACTCCTGGAGCTGAAAGTGCCCCAAGTTCTAGCCTCTCTACCCCCATGGAGACTCCCTGACAAGTGAGGACAATGCTGAAAATGAGGCTCAGAGTGCAGAGACTATAACAGTTCCCCTAGAAAGACTGGTCGAGCTGTAAAGCCTGTGGTGCACCTCAGTTATGATTCCCTTGGGAGGCCTGTGGATTTGCCTCTCAATGTTGTCCATAAAGGAGTGAGTGTCCCCGAGCTCATTGCCCAAACTGAGCATCAGTGCTAACTCCAGTTATTTGTGTTGCTTTCTATATGGTGCCTTGCCCCATCCAGCCCCAAGGTAACTGATAGGAAGGCCCCTCTCTTCAGGTTTCATGTACAAGAGGTAATAACTTGAGTTATGGTACAATGTGTATGTAATACTGTGTAAAGTGACGTACTGCAATGTTTCAGAAATGTGTTCTTGGTAAAATGATATATTGACTGATGATTACATGTGTGAGCCTAATGCAAATGTATATGGTTGCAGTTGAAACTTATGGGTACTTGCTTGATGCGACGTCAAGCTTTCCCAGACCAGGAAGGGTGTAACCCCTGCAAATGGGGGTTCCTAAAAGACTTCAGGAGCTTGCTTGAATGCTCCAAGCCTGAATGGTGTTTGGCATTTAAGCCATTTATCAGTGAGTGTTTTAGAACCTCTGGTACTGTCTCTTTAAGAGCTGTCTGCTTGCAGACATAATTTGTTTGTATGGGGGACTGTGTGCTTCTCTGAGTACCACTCGAGCTGCTGCCAATTCACTTAATTTTTGCAGTCACTAGGAGTGCAAAGGAACCTATCTGAAAGATGTAACTGTTTACAGAAATTATTTAGAGTAATAATGAAATTACAGTTTGTCTAACCTGCTTTCTTTGCAGTCAGAACTGTGTCTGCTAGTTCCCATTCTAGTTTTGAACTGCTGAACTGGACCAATCAGTGTGGGGTAAGCTAGCTCTCAAAATGGTGCCTTGGACGTAATCAGAACTTGGACTCATAATCTGAGCCAGCCATAAGAGGATTGTATGGGCAGTGACTCTGGGAGATGTAGTTTAGACTTCAGTGCCTTTTGGACCAACAGCAGCAGTCATTGTGAGTGACAGCCAATCCAGTCAAGAACTGGGAGGAACTCAAAGGAAGTGCCGGTTTTTGTCGGTTGGAGTTTCAGTTGAGCTTTGGCAGTGAAGAAGGAAGGAGCCCTGTGCTTTTTCGTGTGCAGTTTTAGTCAAAAACGTGTAAGGGCCCAGAGTTCCGGTCTGCAGCTTGTGTAACAGCTTGTTAGGACTGAATCTGTCCCTGTGAAAAGAATCAAAGGATCTCTGAAGAGTAGAAACCAGGCTCACCCTGTAGAAGACTGAGGAATTGCTGAAAATTGTATTCGGTCTGTCAGGAACTGAATCTGCTGTGTGTTCTCCGGTATTGTGCAGTAATTGCGATCGGGATACAGATGCAGCCTGCCTGGTATAGTGCTTTCTTTTATATGGATGTGTGAAGAGGTTTGTGTACCTCAAGTGAGCCCTGCTGACATTGAAGGACCCTATCTTATTTGGAGGTCGTGAGTACTAATTCAGGGTCGCCCCTGTTGAATTGCCACATTAAATCCAAATGGAATTACTGTACTGCTGACTGTTTAATTCTCCTTTTCTCTGTGAAAGGGCCCCTACCAGCTGCCACGGTTGGACTAGCCACTAGGGCTTGGGTACCCAGGGACAGTAACTGATAGGGATAGGCCTGTGCACAGAGCCATAGGTAGATTATTAGATGATAAGCTAATTAATCTGATTTCCCCTGTCCTTGTTATATCTCCCTA
Organism: Neoceratodus forsteri; assembly: GCA_016271365.2. Lineage (NCBI taxonomy): Eukaryota > Metazoa > Chordata > Ceratodontiformes > Ceratodontidae > Neoceratodus > Neoceratodus forsteri. Next base: position 496,681,321 of record CM057451.1, read on the forward strand.
AATAAATCAGAACTGCTTGTTTCAGCAAAGTTATACTGCCTGAGGTATTTGTCTATGTTAAAGTACTGTACTGTGATTGTTGCACTGTATCTCATTTCACAGGAGGTCCCAGTGCCGGAACCAGACCTGGGGTAAGTGTATACTGTGAAGGTAATTCTGATATATTGTGTGGGCCACTAGTGGGAAGAAAGGGGGTTGCAGTGTCCCAGAGGGCTGTGACCAAGTTAGTTTAACTATTGCAAACCCTGACCTCTGGGTGGAGGCACCCGCCATTGGATCCAGGCCCCTCAACCTGTTAGTGGCAAATCAGGCAGGGGTAGTAGCCCCTGGGATAGTGCCATCTAGGGGTTACAAGCAGTAGAGGGGTATCTATGTATTCATCAGGTTATGTGTGTGTCACTGGTGCTTTTAGTAGTATTAGACCCCCCCCCATTCATTTTCTTTTGTAATGGGTTTGTATAGAAATGCTCAGATCATCCTTATGCCTGCCATTGAGCAGTGCTTCATCAGTAGTACATGGTTAGCTATGTGGTCATCATGTTTGCTGGTGCTTTTAGTTCCATTAGACCCCCCCCCACCTGATTAATTTTACTTATTTATTTTTTTGGGTGCGTTGAAGGAAATTTGGTCATAACATCCCAATGTGTGAGCTTGCCTGTTAATTTTGACTGACCGTGATCATGTCCTCCTGCAGCCACTGTAGTTACCATAGTCAACACTTTTGAGATTGTAACGTGGGATGCTCACTAAATGAAATATTTTCTGAAGTAGTGGTAAAAGTAGCAATGGAGGACAACGTTATGGTTTGTATTTTAAATTATATGATGGCAAGGAAAGAATCCTGGGCTCTGATTGGTCGGTGTATGCTTTGCACAGTGATGTTATTCCAGCATAACATCACGGGTCTAGTCTCTGCACTGATTGCATTGGATTTGGATTGTATTCTCATCTTCTCCTAAGAAAGAAAAACATTTTTACACTTTAACAAAAACATCTTTAAAATTATTTTTTTTTAAATTCTGGATCACAACAAGCCATTGTATAATAGCAATAATGCCCTTCAGGGTGTGTGTCATGGGGATAACGTCACTTCTCAGGTGGTGGATGCACTCGGACTGTGGCCTCGTGCCCAACCACCTGAGGCGTGACGTTATCTCAGCATGACACACACCCTGTTGGACATTATTGCTTATATGCTGTCTTGTTTCCTGGATTACTGACAGTGGGGTGCTGGTGGACTTGTAGCGGGTTCCAGTTGTGAGAGCGAGCATGTGCCACTGCAGCCATTCAAGAGCTTAACAGATCACACTTATAGCATTCTGTTGTTAACAATTATTATTGGAATTTTTGAATATTAAAATGCATAAAAATAACAGCATAGAACCGGGTCTGCAGTTTTAATTTTAAGCTGCTGTCACACTCGCTTGGTGAGCATGACTGAGTGTGAAGTGAAGCCGCATTTTGAAAGTCACAGGCTTTCACTTCTCTGATGTTGTTGCAGTCAGCATTCACCACAGTAAGCAGCAGGTCAGACTTTAATGGAAAAAAAATGGGTTCTAGCCACTTTAACAAAGAGTGATAGTATATGTGTGTGTGTGTGTGTGTGTGGTGAAGCAAGAAAGCACTTCTGCTACAACGATTTCAGAGACTGCAGCACTTTGTACTGTACAATGAGTGGGATAGCAAGGCAGTACAGTAATATCTGAGGTGACGGGGCACTGCCTGGCATAAGAAGTGACAGTTGTGAGATTATGCCATGATAAGGACATGGCTGCACTGAGCTGCCAGCCAGATTTAGAGAAAGCTTCTGCCCATTTTATAAACATATATGAATGCACGGGGTCCGCAGCAGTAGGGATAATAATCAGGATTAATAAAATAAATTTTTTGGGCAAAACACCATTATTTCTCCTTTTTGTACAGTGGGTGTTATCTGCAAATCCACAGGATGCCAGAGGGAGCAGGAAGCAGAGGTTAAAAACAAATGCTGGAAAAATTGAGTGTCCCTTTACATCTGTTTCTATAGCAATGTTATAACAGGCTGTCTTATCTAGTCCTTTTACATGGATAAGGAGACTCCGGTTGAATTTGTTTCATGTTTTTAGAAAATCAGTAGACAAATATGGGTAATGAGCATTCCTGGGAGGTTGAGGGAAATCTCTTTAACTTGAAGTCTTTTTATTACCATGTGGGATCTATAGACCTGTGAGTCATTATCATAAAAAGGTCAAACTGTACTATCCTTTGAATGATCCCCACTTAATTTCCTTGGCTGCATGCTAATGTATGTTCCATTGACTTCCATCCTATCTCCCTCCTCCCCTTTTGTAAAGGTAAAAGAGAAACTTGTTTACTCCAGGCTTGCTGACTTTCTTTACTTTTCCTACTATTTCTCCTCTTTCTAGTCTGATTTTCAGAAGCACCACTCCCCTGTCTCTTCTCTGCTGCGTTTCACTCATTTCATCCTCACTGGGTGGATCAGGGGCACATCACAGCAGCCATTTTCATCAATCTGACCAAAGCCTTTGACTCAGTGGCTCACCCTCTCCTCCTGAACAAGTAGAGCTCTGCTGACCTCTCTGTTCCCATTGTTGAATGATTTTGTTCCTACATTATGGGCCATCAACCATCATTACAGTTAGGAGATGTCCTGTCACCTCCCCTCCCCATCCACACTGGGGTCCCACAGGGCTCCGTCCCGGGTCCCATCCATACTGGGGTCCCACAGAGCTCCATCTCAGATCCCATACGCACTGGGGTCCCACAGGGCTCCATCCCAGGTCCCATCCCTTTCTCCATTTTCCTGAACGACCTCCCCTCTGTCTGTGCTAAGTCACATATTCACTAGGGTTGGGTGAACTGGCCTGCTACGAATCAGAACCCCACCAGATCCAACGTAGCCCAGTGGACCCAGATCAATAAGAACCCACAGTTTAATTGTACCAAGTCCGGGTCCACCGTGCCAAGCCATTTTAAACATGGAATTTAAAAAAGAAGAATTAACACTGCTGTATCTCGTATTCCCTCTCACCTGTCCTCCTCCACAAGCCACTTTGCTTTGCTCTAGGCAGACAGCTCTCCTGAACACTCTGAGTTGAGTGATCCTGTCCACACATTGCCATTTATTGATCTGAGGTCCCTATGCTTGTCTTCTCTTCTCACTCTTTCATTGGCAATGCTGGCATGGGGAGTACTCAGGGAACACAGGCAATGAAACATCACACTGTCACCACACACACACACACACACACACACCTCCATCACGTGACCAGCTGTGGCTGCATTATCTCAGTCAGGTGGTATGGAGGTACACTTTTATAGTGAGTGTGGCACTGCAAATTAACTGAGAGAGGACAGTCGGAAAGCTAGCACTTTGTTCAGTCAGTGTGAAACTGGTTCACAAAATAACTTGCTCTGTCTTGTCTTGGAGCCTTTTTTTTGGCAAGCCAAATACAGATCCTTAAAAAAAGTGTTTACTACAAACAAGGAAGAAAAAAAGGAAGCAATTAAAAAAACAACTGAAAGGTGGGGGGAGCAAGAGGAACATGGCAGGGGAAGGGCAGTGACTGACAGTCTCAGTCTGGGTTTCAGGCTGGCCTAGGACTCTGAATCTGGCTGCAGTAAGCAATCAAATCTATTAGTGCCAGACAGTTGGCTTAAAGGGACACTGTCAATGCCCGTTATGTTTAATTTTCAATATATCTTTTTTATTGATTTCTTTTACTTACTACATTACTAAAACTTGTGTGGGTTCAATTTTCTGAAACGAAGCTCTGGTTTGCTGTTTTTTTTAATAAATCGCATGCCATGCCAAACTGGTTTTACCATATCGACTCCATTACATTTTTGCTGCTGCATGTTCACTTAATGCCACTTTGGTGGTATGTGCGTGCTCGCTCCTGGGTTTAAATGTGCTGCTCTGTACTGTCTGAAGCTAAGAGTGGTCAGTCTCCCACCCTTATACTGAACACTGACACTGAGGTAAAAGTAAGTACATAGATACATAGATACATAGACAGTGTCAGCAGATAAGGGCCTATGGCCCACCCAGTCTGCCCATTTGAGCTTGTAAGTTCAGTTTGTTTTCCTAGAAGTCTGTTGCCCCTTACCCCTGACCTCCAGAATTCCTTTATGTCTATCCCATGCATTCTTAAATCTCGTAATTGTTTCAGCCCCCACCACTTCCTCTGGCAGGGTGTTCCACTTGTCCACCACCCGTTCTGTGAAGAAATTCTTTCTCATGTTTCCTCTGAATCATCCTCCCTCCAACTTCATCCCATGCCCTCTTGTCCTGGAACATCTTTTTTGCTTAAAAATAGTGTTTTCCTGCACCCTGTTCCTCCCTGTAAGACATTTGTATGTCTCTATCATATCCCCTCTCTCCCTCCTCTCCTCCAGGGAGTACATGTTCAGTTCCTTCAACCTGTCTTCATAGGACTTGTGATGCAATCTATGCACCATCTTTGTTGCCCTCCTCTGAAACTTCTCTACCCTGTCTATGTCCTTACGTAGATATGGTCTCCAGAACTGTACACTGTACTCCAGGTGGGGCCTCACTAGTGTCTTGTATAGCGGAATTATGACCTCCCTTTTCCTGCTGGTGATGCCCCTGCCTATACATCCCAGCATCCTATTTGCTTTACTTGCTGCCTTGTCACACTGTTTCCCTACCTGGAGGTCATCAGAGATGACAACCCCAAGATCCCTTTCCTGCTTGGTGCATGCTATATTCTCACCCCCCCAACTGATATATTGTGCCAGGGTTTTTGTGCCCCATATGCATTATCTTGCACTTCTTTGCATTGAATTTCAACTGCCAAACTCTTGACCATTCTTCAAGTTTCTGCAGGTCACTTCTCATTCTGTCTACACCCTCTGGTGTGTCTATTCTGTTACAGAGCTTTGTGTCATCAGCGAACAGTGAAATTCTGCCTTCTAGGTCCTGCGCAATGTCACTGATGAAGATGTTGAATAGGACCGTCCCAGCACTGATCCCTGTGGTACCCACTGGTCACTCTTCCCTCTGTGGAGTGACAGCCATTTACCACCACCTCTGTGTCCTGCCACCCAGCCAGTTACCTCACCCACCACACTCACTGTCCTGCCCACACCCATATTCCCAGTTTGTGTAATAGTCTTCTATGTGGCACAGTGTCAAAGGCCTTGCTGAAGTCCAGATAGGCCATGTCCACTGCCCTCCCCTGATCCACCTCCCTAGTCACCCAGTCAAAAAATTCATCGAGGTTGGTCTGACATGACCTCCCCCTGGTGAAACTATGCTGCCTTGGGTCCTGTAGTCCATTGACAATCAGATGTTCCACCAATCTCTCCTACAGTAGTGCTTCCATGATCTTCCCCACTACCGAGGTGAGGCTGACTGGTCTGTAGTTCCCTATAAAAGATATAAAAAAAAAATTAGCGTCATAAAACCCAGTATGTGAACTGTGTCTGTTTCCAATGTTAAAGCTGTCACTATACAGACCATAGGATACCGGAATCAGTAACAACTGTGCTAAACCCATTGACGGTAAATTTGAGTCTGAGTACACTGAGCCTGCAATAATTCCACCTGCTGTTATTATTACAACAAACATTGTTTTATTTCATTGCAATATAATGAAATAACATGGAATATTGTGTAGGATGTCAAAATATTGCTACTGTAAAAATGGGTTTTCTTGATCCCTAATGAGAGTACTTAAAAATACATAAGAAACATAGAAACATGCATAGAAACATAGAAGTTGACGGCAGATAAGGACTGCAAGACCCATCCAGTCTGCCTATTTCTTTTTCTGCCTTATAAATGTGCCATCAGCCTTTGCTCTGTCAGTGGCCTATCTATTCATACGCATCTGTATAGAAACATGGACTTTGACAACAGATAAGGACCGCTTGGCCCATCTAGTCTGCCCATTTCCCTACCCACAGAATAGGCCGCAGATCCCAGTTAACCAACAGCCTATTTCTTCCTACCCCCACACAAGAATTGCCTTATGTCTGTCCCATGCATTCTTGAATTCTCCCACAGTTTTAGACCCCACAACCTCGTCAGGAAGGCTGTTCCATGCATCCACTACCCTCTCTGTGAAATAATACTTCCTCACATTGCCCCTGAACCCCCCCTCTATCTTTAAATTGTGTTCCCTTGTTCTTGCATGTCTCTTTTTCTGAAAGATGCTACCCTCTTGGACTTTGTTGATTCCACTGAGGTACTTAAAAGTTTCTATCATGTCCCACCTCTCCCTTCTTTCCTCAAGGGTATACATATTAAGCTCCTTTAGTCTTTCCTCATATGGCTTCTCTTGCAGACCCTGCACCATTTTAGTTGCCCTCCCTGGACTGCCTCTATCCTGTCTATGTCCTTGTGGAGATGGGGTCTCCAGAACTGGATGCAGTACTCCAGATGGGGTCTCATCAAATGTCTGTACAGAGGGATAACAACTTCCTGTTTTCTGCTGCTGATGCCTCTCCTATGCATCCCAGTATACCCCAGCCCTCCCTACTGCCTTCTCACATTGCTTGCTAACCTTAAGGTCATCTGATATGATTACCCCAGGTCCCTTTCCTTTTTGTTGTTGTTACTACCTCCCCCATTGTGTATTCTTCCCTGTTCTTGTTTCCAGGTGCATTATTTTGCACTTCTTTACATTGAATCCTAGCTGCCATACTTTTGACCATTCCTCCAACCTTGCCAAGTCCCTTCTCATCCTTTCTATGCCTCCTTGTGTATCAACCCTGTTGCAGATCTTTGTGTCATCTGCAAAGAGGCATACTTTTCCTGCCAGTCCCTCTGCAATGTCACTTATGAAGACATTAAAAAGGACTGGACCCAATACTGAACCCTGCGGTACCCCACTAGTAACCCCTCTTTCTTCAGAGTGGACTCCATTTACGATTACTTTCTGTGTCCTGTTGTCCAGCCAGTGTTTTACCCAGGCTACCACCCTGGGACCCACTCCCAGGCTGGTTAATTTGACTATTAATCTTTTATGTGGGACTGTGTCAAATGCCTTGCTAAAGTCTAGGAAAGCCATGTCCACAGCCCCTCCCTGGTCTACTACTTTGGTCACCCAGTCAAAGAAATCTATTAGATTCATCTGACATGACCTTCCCACTGTGAACCCATGCTGCCTTTGGTCCTGTGCCCCACTGGCCTCTAGGTACTCAACTATTCTTTCCTTCAGCAGTGACTCCATCACTTTCCCTACCACAGAGGTCAAACTGATAGGTCTGTAGTTTCCTGCCTCTGTCTTGGTCCCACTTTTATGAAGGGGAATCACATCCGCCTTCCTCCAGTCCTCAGGTACCACACCATCCTCCCATGATTTATTAAAAAGAGTAGTCAGTGGTTTCACTAGTTCCCCCCCTTAATTTCTTTAGAATTCTGGGGTGAATTCCATCAGGACCCATTGCTTTGTCCACCTTCAGTTTTAGGAGTTCTTGCAGAACCCTTTCTTCTGTGAAAGGACTGGGATCGACCCCCCTATCAAGAGTGCTTCTGTTAATTGGATTAGGCACTTCCCCCTCCTCTTTTGTGAATACTGAGCAGAAATATTCATTCAGTATCCCTGCTTTTTCACTGTCCCCCCTCTGCCCACCCACCGTTCATTCTATTCAGCCTCACTATCCCTCCCTTTGTCTTTCTATGCTCGCTGCTATACCTATAAAAGGTTTTATCCCCCTTCTTAACCGAGTTGGCTATCTTTTCCTCAGTTTGGGCCTTTGCTATTCTGACTTCCCTCCCTGCTTCCTTCTGCCTTAACTGGTACAGCTCTCTGTCCTGCTCCTTCTGTGTTTCCTTATACTTCTGGAGTGCTATCTTTTTCTTCCTGACTTTCACAGACACCTCTTTTGAGAACCATAGTGGCTTTTTCTTTCATTTTGATTTGTTTATTTGCCTCACACAAAGGCTTGTTGCCTCTGTGATGGCAGTTTTGATGATTCCCCATTGTTGCTCCACACTCCTTCTAGCCTGTTTGCTAGTGCTTTTGAGCACTCTCCCATCTTGCTAAAGTCAGCCCTCCTGAAGTCCAGTACCCTCACTTTTGTATGGCTTGACTCTGTAGCTGAGTTTAACATGAACCACACTGGTTGATGGTCACTTGTTCCCAGATGGCAACCCACTTCTAGATCTGAGATCCTCTCATTGCCCCCGTTTGAGAGTATGAGGTCCAAGATTGCTCCCTCACGAGTGGGTTCCGAACAAACCTCAAACTCAAGTACCCCTAAATAATCTCAAAGTCTCTGCCTTGGATGGCTCCTCAGTTGGTGCAGTGACCTCTTTTAAATATCTTTGTGTCACCCTCGACCCATTGCTAAACTTTGATCTACATATTCAAAAGGCCTGCAAATCTGTTAACTCCAAGCTGGGCATCACCTATTGTACTAGCTACGTACTAACCCCCTCTGCTAGGTTAGCCATAGCTAGTGGTATATGCCTTCCTTCACTTACCTATGGCGTTGCCACCTATAATGCTGCATCTAAATCAAGTCTACACAAATGGGATGTCACCTACAACAATATTTGTCGCTATGCATCCTCCTCCCACTGTCTGAAACACCACTGCCTCCTCTACTCAGACCCGAGATGGCTGCCACCTAATGCACCTAGACTCAATGCTCTTGGCTCTATCATATTCATAGTATTATTAGATCACAAACCCTTAAGCCCCTAGTGAATTTTTTTCTCCAGCAGCCCTCTCACTATGGCTTATGCTCTGTGGACAAGTCCCTTGTCTATATCCCCAGGCACAGTTCCTCCAAAGGTACCAGTGCCTTTGCCTGTCTAACTCCCTAATACTAGAACTCCCTATCCTTAGGCGTTGGCCAAGATCCCTCTCACAGCACCTTTAAGAAGGAGCTATGCAATTATCTCATCTCAGAAAACAAATGCTCCTGTTTCAAATCCCCCTAGCCCCTCCCCACTTACCTTCTCACCCCTTGCCACAAGTTGTTTCTTCTCAATACGAGCACTTTCCTGGCACTTTGGCTATTGTTCTGCTACATTTACTTATTGTTATATACCTTCATAGCTTTCTGCTCTACCTCATCAACTGTCCTACTGTCTTCCACATTTCTGAACGCCTATCCCTCTTGACTATATTCTGCATTACTATTATTCTTTTTCTGTAAATCTATCATTTTGTACACCGTTGTATGGTTTATGATGCCATACCTGTTTCATAGCCTACTTTTGGCATTGTAACAAATTGTTATTCCTGGATGTTATTGTTGTAATTGTTATATTGTTGCTGTATTGTGCTATATTCCTCCCGGGTCCTGCCTGAAAATAGTCATTATTATGGCTAGTGCACCTACCCGGTTAACAAAAACTAAATAAAAATATAGTTACGTCACACATGCCAGTTCCTTTTTCAGTTGACTGTGTGATTATCTGCTGTTGCTTGTGAATATAGTTTGTACCCTACCACTTCTCCTACTATTGCTGTGTGTTGAGTTCCCTGCTAAATAAAATCTCACTAAAAACTCATTGGGTACAGTAGCCACCATATGGGGTCGGAACCATCCATTGCTGAACCCGACCCAAAATGGCCACCCAGACCCAATGAGTTAACCTGGACCCCCATCCTCCTCATGGTGGCACAGTAATACTACCTATCTTGGAAAGGAAGGGGATCTCATTCAGTATAAACGACAGGCAGTAATAATAGGCTGCCACCTGCACTTGCTACGAGACTCTACTGTGCTGTGTCTCCTGTGCTTTTTTCTTGCCTTGCAGAGTGCACTGCAGACACTAATAAAAACTAAAAAAAGAACCTTTTTAATTTACTGTAGTTATGTGTCAGTCACACATGCCAGTTCCTTTCTTAGTTGATAGTGTATCTGCTATTGTGAATACGTTTTGTGGCCTACTTCTTCTATCATTGCTGCGTGCTGAGCTTCCTGCTAAATAAATTCTCAGTCCTGACCAATTTCTAATACCATTTTTGTGTGCGCTCTTATACATAGAAAAAACTGTTTACTACGAGGAGCAGACAGGGAGAGGAGGAGACACAACTAGGAACGGGATGGGGAAATGTATGGCCCAGAGTGCACTGCAGACTGGTAGAAGAGTAGTTCCTGGCAGTGGTTAATCATCCAGTAGCACTGGTGGAAGCTCCCCATTGCTGTCTAGTCTGGAAAGCTAAAATCTTTGTTAATTAAAACAAAGGGGGGTTGTCAGCACCACAAGAAGTGGCAAGCAAAGACCTGCTACCTATGTGTACCATTCAGATACAAATTTGAAAACTGATGAGGACAAATCTGAGTCCAATGAAGGTGGTGAAATTGTGCTTACAAAATTGGCCCTGAGGTACTTTTTTAATGGGTCTCCAAGTAATTATTTAAAAAAATACATATATATAAAAAAGGTATTTCAATAACTCTATTGGTAAAACATAGTCCCCCTGTTAAAGTCTGATGAGCAGTAGAGGGTTATCTATGTATTCATCAGGTTATATGCATGTCACTGGTGCTTTTAGTAGCATTAGACTTCCCCCCACATAGATACATAGAAACCTATATACTATCAGCAGATAAGGGCCTATGGCCCACCCAGTCTGCCCATTTGCACTTGTAAGTTCCTTTATGTTTTTCTAGAAGCCTGTTACCCCTTACCCCTGACCTTCAGAATTCCCTTATGTCTATCTCATGAATTCTTAAATCCCATGATTGTTTCGGCCCCTACCACTTCCTTTGGCAGGGTGTTCCACTTATCCACCATCCTTTCTGTGAAGAAGTTCTTCCTCATATTTCCTCTGAATCGCCCTACCTCCAACTTCATCCCATGCCCTCTAGTCCTGGAACATTTTTTTCATTGGAAAATAGTGTATTTGTGCACGCTGTTCCTCCCTGTAAGGTACCTGTATGTCTCTATCATATGCCTTCTCTCCCTCCACTCCTCCAAGGAGTCCTTCAGCCTGTCTTCATAGGACATGTGATGCAATCCTGTACCATCTTTGTTGCCGTCCTCTGAATCTTCTCTACCCTGTCTATGTCCTTACGTAGGTAAGGTATCCAGTGCTGTACACTGTACTCCAGGTGGGGCTTCACTAGTGTCTTGTATAACGGAATTATGACCTCCCTTTTCCTGCTGGTGATGCCCCTGTCTATGTATCTCAGCATCCTATTTGCTTTACCTGCTGCCTTGTCGCACTGTTTCCCTACCTTGAGGTCATCAGAGATGATAATCCCAAGGTCCCTTTCCTGCTTTGTGCATGCTATATCCCCACCCCCCCAACTGATATGTTGTTCCAGGGTTTTTGTGCCCCATATGCATTATCTTGCACTTCTTTGCATTGAATTTCAACTGCCAAACCCTTGACAATTCTTTAAACTTCTGCAGGTCCCTCCTCATTTTGTCTACACCACCTGGTGTGTCCACTCTGTTACAAAGCTTGTCATCAGCGAACAGGGAAATTCTGCCTTTTAGGTCCTGCTCAATGTCACTCATTCATTCATTTTCTTTTGTGGTGGGGTTGTGTAGAAATGCTGAAATTGTCCGTATGCCTGACATGGCATTGTTTCATTAGCTGTAAATGGTTAGCTATGCGGTTATCATGTTTGCTGGTGCTTTTAGTTTCACTAGACCCCAACCCCTCATCCCCACACAGATTAATTTTATTTGATTTTTTTGTGTGTGTGTTTTGAAGGAAATTTGTTCAGAACATCCCATTGTGTGAGCTCGACTGTTCACTTTGACTGATTACGAGTGTGTCCCCCTGCAGCCACTATAGTTACCAATTGTCAGCACTTTCGAGATTGTAACATGGGATACTCACTAAATGGAATTTTTATGTTCGCTTGCGAGCATGTGCAAGGAACGTCTTGCAACAGTAAGACTTTTGGAGGTGTGTGACCCTCCTCCCAAATCCAGTGCTCAGTGTAACCGGCATGACCCTACCGGACCAATACATGCTGAGCTGTGTATGACAGCAGTTTGGCTGTATTGGTCTTCACTTCAAAGAAAAGGTCCATTGCAATCAGTAGTGGTAGCTTGTATGCAATTTGCTTACTGATCAGCTGAACTATTGTCATGCACAGCTCGGCATTAAAAAAAAACTCCCACTTCCTCCCTCTGCTAATGTCCTCCACCTCCCTGTTCTCCCCAGCCCCAACCTTTTGTGCCAAGGGGGTTCTCAATCCCCCTTGGCTCATGCGCTGCCTCAGCACACTGTACAGTTGACATGTTGGGAGCCCACCCCCAGCGTGCTCATGCTGTCCCCGCCCCACACACACTGTATGGCCGGTGGGGGTGCCCAGTCCCCGCCAGCTCCAGTCCCCCCCATCAAACACATAGGTGGCATGCTGCTGGGAGCCCATCCCAGCATGCCAGCAATGTCCTTCTTTGTCCCTCGCCTCTGCCCGCCAACCCGCACCCACCCTCTGCTCTCCCACCTCCCCACACACACACTCTAACCTAGGCGGCACACTGGGAGCCCACCCCAGCATACCAAAAGCCTCCATTTTATTTTTTTTAATCCTGTAAAACAAGAAAATGGTCCTTTGGTGAGTCCTTGGCCCCCCCCCCGCCAACTCTCGCCCACCTTCTGAGCCCACACCCCCCCTCACCCCATGCTTACCTCCAGAGCCCAGTGTGATGATCTTCGGTGGACAGGGAACATGAATGCACTCTTCAAAGCTAGCTGCAGACTGAAGAAATGCTGGTAAGCTGTATAATGGCATAAATAGGGTTTTTTCAACTTTGGTGCATATCTCGGCCATTTGGGGAATTTTGGCACCAAATTTTCAACATGGGGTTTTTGCAACCCCTCCTAATGAATTCGGTTACTGTCATGGTGTTATTCAGTCCCAAAAAGTGACTGCACAGAAACACCTTTTGGAACCGATTAATGAAACAACAGCGTCACTGTTCATGAGGTGGGCTCTCAAAAAGCCTATATTGCAAATTTGGTGTAAAAATTCAAAAAAATGACTGTTTTATGAGTGTGCATTGCGTAGTTTCCACGCGCACTTGAAAGTTCACGAATTTGTAATATTTTTACTCCAGATTTTCAACATAGGCATATTTCCATACCTCCTCATGAACAGTGAAGCTGTCAATTTTCACATCCTGGCCGAAATGTGTTTTTGCACTTCCGGTGCAAAATAGTGCGGTCGCTGCTGGAAATCAGTGTTCACTACAGAGTAAGACAATCACAGTGACACCATTCAAGAGCAGAGGTCCTAAAATGTCTATTTTGAAAATTTGGTGGCAAAAGTCCATAAAATGTCTGTTATGAGCATGCGTTGCACAGTTCAGACGCACACTCATAAGTTTGTGAATTTGTAATATTTCCACTCCAGATTTTCAGCATTGCCATTTTCTCACATCTCCTTATGACCAGTACAGCTGTTATTTTTCACATCCTGGCCGAAATCTGTTTTCACACTTCTGATGCAGAATAGCGCAGTCGCTGTGGGAAATCAGGGTTCGCTACACAGTAAGAAAATCACAGTGGCACTGTTCATGGCCAGAAGTGACAAAATACCTATGTTGAAAATTTGGTGAAATAATTCCACTGAATGACTGTATCACAAGTGCGGGTTGTGCAGTTTCCACACAGGCTCGTACCCTTGAGCACAACCAGGGCATTAGGGTTCCTAAGACAAACACTTAAGAAGTATGAGGGTGAAATGTTACTCAGATGCAAGACGAGTTGCAGAGAGGTACTCTGTCGGGATATGGATGCTGAAGGGACATGGATACAACTGGGGGTGGGGCCTGTACAAATGCCAAACACCAATGCAAATATCAGCAAGCGAACATTCCGTATTGACAAATGCTTGTTTCTTAAGTAGTGGTAAAAGTAACGGCAGACGACCAGGTTACAGTTTTTATTTTAAAGTGCTGTCTCATTTCCTGGATCATAGACAGTGGCGTGATGGTGAATTTGTAGTGGGTTCCAGTTGTGACAGTGAGTGTGTGCCACTGCAGCCATTCAAGCACTTAGTAGATCACACTTATAATATTCCATTGTTAACAATTATTATGGAATTTTTGAATATTAAAATGCATAAAAATGATGGTGTAGAACCGGGTCTGCTGCTTTAATTTTAAGCTGCTGTCACGTTCACTAGGTGAGCATGACTGGGGGTGAAGCGAAGCCGCATTTTGAAAGCCACGGGCTGTCACTTCTCTGACGTTGTTGTGGCTGGCTTTCACCACAGCAAGCAGCAGGTCAGACTTTATTTTAAAACAAGGGCTGTCGCCACTTTTACAAAGACAGATATTTTGTGTGTGTGTGTGTGTGTGTGGTGGGGAGGTGATGCCAGAGAACACTTCTGCTACAACAGTTTCAGAGATTGCAGTGGTTTGTACTGTAAAATGAGAGGGGTAGCAGAGCAGTACAGTGATATCCAAGATGATGGGGCAGTGCCTGGCATAAGAAGTGCCGGTTGTGAGGTTATGCCATGATAAGGACATGGCTGAACTAAATTGTCAGCCAATCAGATTTAGATAATTTTTCCACACATTTTATAAGTCTGGTAATAAGACAAAAAATGGTGACCTCTTATGTGTGGTCTTACCTTTCTCAGTCTGCAGATAATGAGTTGCGAGCAGTCTGCTCTACGTGCAAAGAGACAGTCAGCAGAGGGAGCAAAATGGGTGCTCTGGGTACCTCAGCTTAAACAGACATTTAGACAGATGATATCCATTATGTCTGAGGTATGAATATTTGGACAGAGAGAAAGATGAAACCACCATGCAGCCAAAGATAGTTCAGATCCCACCTCTTCCTGTTGTAGCAAGTGATAGCAGCAGCCCTGCTGATACAGTTTTAATGTCCTCTCCTTCTCAGTTTTCAAGAGAAAGTAATGTAAATAGTCTCCTTTTGCCCTTACCATCATTCAGCACTCCTAATCTAGCCTGCCTGAAGAAAATTTCTTCTGCCAGAAGGCAGCTCACAGTCTTTCAAATGCTTGAGCATAAAGTTAAATAGCAACATAGGCATCCTGCAGCACTTGGTATAACAAAACTAACAACTAATTTCTGAGATGATAGCACTGGACTTGCCCTTTCTGAGTCATGGAGCATGTTGGCTTCAAAAGGCTATTGAAATGCATGTCACCACAACACAACATTCCATCCAGGAAGCATCTTTCAACTGTTCCTGTGCCTCAGATGCATGAGGCAGACAGTGCACAACTGAAAAAAATGCCTTTGATACGGTGGCCATGATGTGCAAAACACAAACAAAAAAATTAATTTGCACTCAAATAAGTACTGCAAACACCAAAAAACAAAATGCAAACAAAAGTAAAATAAGAAAAAAATGAAATGGAAACAAAATTCTACAGCACAGCTATAGAATGAATGTAAACAAAAATGAACAAAATACATAGCAAACCTAAAAAATGCAAACTGCAAACAAGTACAGCACAACTATGTAATAAAAAGAAACAAAAAAGCAGTATTAAACAACATGAATGCAAACAAAAAAGCAAGTGAAATATGAATGCAGACCAAATGGAAAAATTAAGAAACTGCAAAAAATACATCTAACTAAAACAACTTCAATGTTTTGGTGAATAACGTACAAAGTCAGTAGTGCTTGTGTAATGTAGTTTACTTTTTGGCTTCACTCTATTCCCACCCTTGGTAGGGAAATCGGGTAGTGAGTAGGAAATAGAAAGCCCAGTACCAAGGGTGAGCACAGTGCCGGAGAAGGAGGAGGAAGCAGGGGTCGATGGTGGGTGTTGCACAACGCATTTCACAGGGGACTGCTGTAGGAGGCTGGCCTTTAAGGGGAATGTGGGAGGAGCTATTCTCCCACATTGAACCTCAGGCTTTAGCCCTCCCATTCAATGTTTTGGTGAATAGCGTATGAAGTCAGTAGTGCTTGTGTAATGTAGTTTCTTTTTTGACTTTTTTCTGTTTCCACCCTTAGTAGGGAAATTGGGTAGTGAGTAGGGAATAGAAAGCCCAAAAAGAATTGCCAGTGAATGTCCAAAAGAGTATGATTACCTCCTCCAATTCACGGAGAGTATGACCAGTAGCACACAGGAAAGGAAAAAAAACAGGTGGAGGAAACCACTAAGGACCCATGGCTACTGACCTGCCTGTCCTCTGGGCAAACTAAGAGGAGATGAACCTAGGTTCTAGCAACCATATTCTAATATCCAAGGAAGGTAAACTGCTTGGAGAGATGGTCCATCTTGAAAATCCACTAGATGATACGTTCTGGAAGGACAGTTCTGAGACTGAAGAGGTAGTTGTTTTTTTTTTTTATTTCTATTTTTCTCTCCTACTGCCCCCACAGAGCCATACCATCGGGAGTCACCCATTAAGCCTGCCCCTACTATTGCCTACCTTGCAACCTTCAGTCCCTCCATCTGGCCTCGGCAAACTCCCCGGGCAGGGTCGGAGTCAGGCAGTCCCCGAATCCTTCAAGTCTTGTCAGGGTCCTGGGGTGGCAGGCAGGCACTGGCACATCAAGACCCGGCTCGGTGCTCCATCTTCCCAGCTCTGAAGGGTGTTTTTCCCTGTTCTGTAAGGGACGTTGCCAGCCCCTGACATCAAGGCGCAAGCGTCGACGTCCGCAACATCCTTCCCCCAGATGATGCAGCCCCTAGAGGGGATTGGTCTGCAGGACTCCGGCCAAGGCCAATCAAACCCCCGAGGTGCAGATGCATGTCATGCCCCAGCCTCCGCCAGAGGTCACTGCGCGCCCGGGTCGTGTTCCCACCTTCCCCCCGGAGAAGGCAAGCCATCATCAGATGCCCAGCCATTCTTCCCCCTGCTGACCCCCCGGCTCCCAGAGTCCACTCCCGAACCTGGGTTGCTGGCGTGGTGCTAGGTGTGGTGCCCAGCACTGCAACCCTCAGCGCTACCGGGCAGGCAAAGAGGTAGGTTTATTCTGAAGGAATATCTGGATCCTGAAAGTGGAGTAGGTCCAGTGGAAAAAGGGGTTAATGCAGTCCAGGTTTCTAAGGTGGTGATGGATGATATCCATGGAATTACAGAAACAAGTGAGCATGAAAAGCATGGTCTGATAAAACTTGCTGCCAGACTTTGAATGGTGGAAGTATGATGGGTCATGAAGTCCTAAGGTAAACAATCTGACTTGTAGAAGGTTTGACATTCTTGTTAGATCCTGAAGGTTTGGAGGTGGCGGTGAGCGATAAGTTGCAATGTAGGCATTTATGAAGAAGATGAAGGAGTCAGACAAAATCTGTAAGTACCTGGTAGGAGGGGTGATATGGAAGTTTTTAGACCAATGAAGGAAGGTTGGTATGCAGTAGAGATGGTGACTGAATGTATATGGAAATAACTGGAACTTCAGTACGATGAATTTGAGAGTTGATTTGGGTATTGATGCCATTATGATACTTGCATAGGCTCTTGCTAGTCTGCTGGTGGAAAAGGAGACATGGGTATTGCTGTGGCGTAATTGCCAGTGACATAAGCTGTTGTGGTCATGGCTGCTTTGCCTTACAGGTTGATCTACTGTCTAAATGCTGTAGGAGCCCAGAAATGGGTCTTTGAAGGAGTATATAGACTGATGTGGAAATGGGAAGTTGAGAGCACTGGAGAATGCCAGGGGTGCCTAGCATTTAAGTCAGATATAGGCCTGTTGAGAGGCCTGACTGGGATATTGAGACAGCCAGGTCAGTTACGGATGTGTAGATTGAGGAATCAATGAAAGCCTGCTCTCTGTGAAAGTCTTCGCTGGAAGGAGTATGAGAAGTGAATCATGAGGGATAAGCTAGAAGGACCGTTGGATGGGTAGATGACCTTGTTGATTGTAATATGATGAAGGAGTGTAGATGATTGTATAAAGTATGGTGACATCCAGGGGCTAGAGAACAGTGGCTCGGATAGAATAACTTTAGTAAGGCAGCTAGAAAACAGATATCCAATGATGGGAGTTCTGGGAAGGTAGCTGGGAAGGTTATAGGACATCCAATGGCTATTGAGGAAATAGGAGTCGAGTAACGTTATCAAACAGAGTCAGTGCTCATAGGAGAAACTACAAAAAGGTAAAACAGATGATGCCAGTACTGCTATGAGGTATGTTGCGGTTCCCGTTATTCGAAATAGCGATGATGATTACGGAGTCAGTGCATCTTCAAAGGAATTAAGTCACTTTTCCAGGTAAAAGATAGAAGTAGAGAAGGCTCCACTGAATCTTGGATCCTATGAGACTTGGGAGATATGGATGCCATACCACTTGAATTAGCAGGATGTGTAGAGAGCATCCTGTAGAGTGGGTTGGCAGAGAACAGCAAGAGGAAGAAGGTGCTGTTAGAACTTTACTACTCTACTGGGACTTAAGAACTAGAACTCTACTACTGGGACCTTCAATTTAGGGTACAAAAAAAAGAGACAGTGTGCTTGTCTGAGTTGGGTGAAGGGAACTGTTATCTGTGTAGTTAGCTAGGTGAAGAAGGAAACTGTGAAAAAAAAATAAACAGAGAGAGGAAAGAGTAAGCATACAAAACAACAGTTGAGTTGCCACAAATAAGACATGATGGGAGTGGTGCAGTGCAGTGGCTGTGAAGCGGCAGTCTTCCAGGAGATGTTCTGGAGGATTCGGCGTTGTCCCATCTGCAGGCACTTCTCTGGCCTGAGGGAGAAGGTTGCTCGTCTCCAGGCTGAGTTGGCCAGTATTCAGGGGACCTCTTCTCCCTCCCAGGGACCACCAGGGCTGCTGCCGCTTCCTCAGAGGTTGCCAAAAAAGAGTAGCAGTTTGCCACAGTGGGCTCAGGGAAGGTGATGGTGGAGGAACAGAGGTGCATCCCTTCAGCTGTACCTCTCCACAATTCATATGCCTTTCTGGCACAGTGTGGTTCCTCTATGAAGGCACCCACAGTAGAGACCAAGGAGGATGCTATAAACCTCCACAAAGGAGACCCTCAGGAGGGTGGCATGGGACCCCACAGGGGAAGGAAACAACTCTTGGTGGGAGACTCCATTGATAGGAGGGTAGAACTAGGGGTAGAGGGAAGAGGGAGGGAGGTAATATGCCTGCCTGGTGTCATGGCTTGGAGGGAAAGGGAGCAAAACCTCAGGATCGTGGAAGCAGCTGCACGGGGGAGGGAGCTGGATGCCATTGTCCACCTAGGTACAAATGACCTGGCTGGGAAAAGGATCAGAGCGGTACAGGAGGAGTTTGTGGAGTTGGGGAGGGGCCTTAGACAAGTAGAATGCACAGTAATCTTCTCGGAAGTGCTGCCTGTTTATGGCATGGTTGAGGCTAGGGTGCTCGGCACTGTGGGACTCAATTAACGGTTGAAAAACTAGTGCAGAGCTCAGGGTTTTGGCTTCATGGGGACTGGGGGTCCACCTGGAGGGATTCAGGCCTATACTGGCGCGATGGTCTGCATCTATCCAGGAGGGGGACCAGGATCCTAGGTGATAGGTTTAAATGCTTCATTGGCAAGCATTTAAACTAGCCAAGGAAGGGGACACTGAAAAGGAGCAGGGAAATCCTAGCACCCCACCTCCAAAAACAGGGTAGCTAGTGAGGTAAACACCAAGATAGAGAAGTCTATAGGGAGAACTCCTGGAGAGGGTACAGAGGAGGGCAACTAAGATGATACGAGGGCTAGGGGATTTGACGTATGAGGACAAACTTGAGGATCTCTGCCTGTTTTCACTGGAGGAGAGGAGAGACGGGGGGACATGACTGAGGTCTTGAAATACCTCAAGGGAATAAACAGGGTAAACATGGAAGGGATCTTTAGACTAAAGCAGGTAGGTATCACCAGAGGGCATGGTTTGAAGTTGGAAGGTGGCAGGGTGAGGGGGGAAAAGAGGAGGAGGTTTTTCACTGAGAGGGTGGTGGACCCTTGGAATGCACTGCCTGGCAAGCTCGTTCAGAGATCCACAGTGGAGGGCTTCAAGAGAGGGTGGGACAGACACAGAAAGTGGATGTATCAGACGATGGCCTGTCCCAGGGGGGGTGGGGATGGATGATAGGGGTTTCTGGAGCACAAGAGATGGGAGGGCCTCGGCACCCAACTAAGGATCTAAGGTTCGAGCAGACTTGATAGACCGTAAGGCCTAATCTGCTGGCAAATAGTATGAAAAGGGCAGGAGTAAATGGAGAAAAAGGCAAAGGTAGTAAGGACAGGGATGGGGCAAAAAAGGGTAAGGCCATCAAAAAATGGAAGGTACTGAGTACCAATGCCCATAGTCTAGGTAACAAGCTCCCTGAACTGGTATCCTTGATGGAAGAGGGACACCTGGATATCCTGGCAGTCCCAGAAACATGGTACACAGAGAACCATGACTGGGATGTCAACATATCAGGGTACACAATCTACAGGAGAGATAGGGAGGGTAGAATAGGAGGAGGAGTAGCTCTCTGTGTAAGGGAAGGGATCAAAGCAACAGAACTAAAGGATAAACAGGGAGGAGAGGAGGCACTGTGTGCCACCCTGGAGAACGGAAATGGCACCACAATCAGCATGCGGGTTGTATACAGACCTGCATCTCAGGGGGACAAAATGGACAAGGAAATGACAGAAGGCATCCTTAGAATGGCAGAAAAAGGGGAGATATTGTTGATGGGGGACCTGAATATGACAGATGTTACCTGGAGCACCTTTGCTGCAGTCACATCCAAGAGCAGGGTCATTCTCGATGCCCTACACGGGGCATGCCTCAGGCAGCTAGTGTTGGAACCCACTCGGGAGGGAGGGAGCAATCTTAGACTTGGTACTCTCAAACGGGGATGGAGCAAGGATCTCAGACCTAGAAGTGGGTTGCCATCTGGGAACAAGTGACCACCAAACAGTGTGGGTCACGATAAACACAGCTGCCAAGTCAAGCCATACAAGAGTGAGGGTACTGAACTTTAGGAGGGCTGACTTTATCAAAATGGGAGAGTGCCTCGGAAAAGCACTAGCAAACAGGCTAGAAGGAGGGGTGGAGAAACAACGGGGAAATATCAAAACTGCCATCACAAAGGCAACAAGCCTTTGTGTGAAGCAAATAAACAAATCAAAATGAAAGAAAACACCACTATGGTTCTCAAAAGAGGTGGCGTGGAAGGTTAGGGAGAAAAAGATAGCATTCAGAAAGTATAAGGAAACTCAGAAGAAGCAGGACAGAGAATTGTACCAGTTAAAGGAGAAGGAAGTGGGGAAGGTAGTCAGAATAGCAAAGGCCCAAACTGAGGAAAAGATAGCCAACTCGGTTAAGAAGGGGGATAAAACCTTTTATAGGTACATTAGGGAGCAAAGAAAGACCAAGGGAGGGATGATGAGGCTTAATAAAGAGCAGGGTGAGTGGGTGGGCAGAGAGGGACAGTGAAAAAGCAGGGATACTGAATGAATATTTCTGCTCAGTATTCATAAAAGAAAAGGAGGGGGAGGTACCTAATCCAAACAATAGAAGCACTCTGGATAGGGGGTCGATACCAGTCCTTTCACAGAAGAAAGGGTTCTGAAAGGACTCCTAAAACTGAAGGTGGACAAAGCAATGGGGCCTGATGGGATTCACCTCAGAATTCTAGAAGAACTAAGGGGAGAACTAGTGACACCACTGACTACCCTTTTTAACAAATCATGGGAGGATGGTGTGGTACCTAAGAACTGGAGGAGGGCAGATGTGATTCTCTTTCACAAAAGTGAGCTCAAAGCAGAGGCAGGAAACTACAGACCTGTTAGCTTGACCTCAGTTGTAGGGAAATTATGAAATCACTTTTAAGAGAAAGAATTGTTGAGTACCTAGAGGCCAGCTGGGCACTTGACCCAAGCAGCATGGATTCACAGTGGAGAGGTCATGTCAGATGAATCTAATAGATTTCTTTAACTGAGTGACCAAAGTAGTAGACCAGGGAGTGGCTGTGGACATGGCCTACCTAGACTTTAGCAAGGCGTTTGACACAGTCCCACACAGAATATTAATAAATAAATTAGCCAGCCTGGGAGTGGGTCCCAGGGTGGTAGCCTGGGTAAAAACTTGGATGGACAACGGGACACAGAGGGTAACAGTAAACGGAATCCATTCAGAAGAAAGGGGGGTTATTAGTGAGGTACCGCAGGGTTCAGTACTGGTCAGGTCCTTTTTAATGTCTTTATAAGTGACATTGCAGTGGGACTAGAAGGAAAAGTATGCCTCTTTGCAGAAGACACAAAGATCTGCAACAGGGTTGATACACAAGGGGGGTGTGGAAAGGATGAGAAGGGACTTAGCAAGCTTGGAAGAATGGTCAAAAATATGGCAGCTTAGATTCAATGCAAAGAAGTGCAAAGTAATGCACCTGGGAAACAAAAACCCATGGGAAGAGTACACAATGGTGGGGAGGTATTAACAACAAAAATGGAAAGGGACCTAGGGGTAGTCATATCAGATGACCCAAAGGTAAGCAAGAAATGTGAGAAGGCAGTAAGGATGGCTGGGGGGATACTGGGATGTACAGGGAGAGGCATCACCAGTAGAAAACAGGAAGTTGTTATCCCTCTGTACAGACAGTTGGTGAAACCCCATCTGAAGTACTGCGTCCAGTTCTGGAGACCCCATCTCTGCAAGGACATACATAAGATGGAGGCAGTCCAGAGGAGAGCAACTAAAATGGTGCAGGGTCTGCAACAGAAGCCATATGAAGAGAGAGACTAAAGGAGCTTAATATGTATACCCTTGAGTAAAGGAGGGAGAGTGGGCACAAGATAGAAACTTTGAAGTACCTCAAGGGAACCAACAAAGTCCAAGAGGATAGCATCTTTCAGAAAAAGAGATGTGCAAGAACAAGGGGACACAATTTCAAGATAGAGGGGGGATGGCTCAGGGGTAATATGAGGAAGTATTTTTTCACAGAGAGGGTGGTGGACACATGGAACAGCCTTCCTGAGGAGGTCATGAGGTCAAAAACAGCAGGGGAATTCAAGAATGCATGGAACAGATGTAAGGCAGTTCTGGTGGGGGGGTAGGAAGATGTAGGCTGTTGGTTAACAAGGACTTGCAGCTTATATAGTAGGTAGGGAAATGGGCAGACTACGTGGGCCAAGTGGTCCTTATCTGCCGTCAAAGTCTATGTTTCTATGTTGCTAGAAGAAGTTTTCCTCAGGTGAAATGAACAAGTGCTCAGTAGAGTAGTGGATAGGAGCTGTTAGGATGGCCAAGGTAGGAGTATGGAATAGATGAACGGGATGAGTAGTTGATTGGATAGGAATACTGGCCAGTGATAGGTATGAAATGCCCAAAAAGAGTCACAGCACATGGGAAGGATCCCCGAACCATCAGGGCAGTGAGGAGAAGGCAGCTATCCAAGGATGGAAGCAAAGTCTGGAGAGGATGTCCACAGACTGGAGGGAACAGTTGTAGAAGAAGACAGCAGAGGCCAAGCCATACTGACATCGCTGGTGCAGGAAGGAACAGGACTGGAGTCAGCTCCACAGCAAACTGGATTAGGATGTAACAAAGACGCTGCAGGCCACGAGTGGTGGATCCAAGTAAGACCAAGAAACAAATCATAGATACATAGATAGTGTCGGCAGATAAGGGCCTATGGCTCACCCAGTCTGCCCATTTGAGCTTGTAAGTTCAGTTTGTTTTCCTAGAAGTCTGCTGCCCCTTACCCCTGACCTCTAGAATTCCTTTATGTCTATCCCATGCATTCTTAAATCCCGTGATTGTTTCAGCCCCCACCACTTCCTCTGGCAGGGTGTTCCACTTGTCCACCACCCGTTCTGTGATGAAATTCTTTCATGTTTCCTCTGAATCGTCCTCCCCCAACTTCATCCCATGCCCTCTAGTCCTGGAACATCTTTTTCGCTTAAAATAGTGTTTTCCTGCACCCTGTTCCTCCCTGTAAGATACTTGTATGTCTCTATCATATCCCCTCTCTCCTCCTCTCCTCCAGGAGTACATGTTCAGTTCCTTCAACCTGTCTTCATAGGACTTGTGATGCAATCCATGCACCATCTTTGTTGCCCTCCTCTGAACCTTCTCTACCCTGTCTATGTCCTTACGTAGGTATGGTCTCCAGAACTGTACAGTGTACTCAGGTGGGGCCTCACTAGTGTCTTGTATAGCGGAATTATGACCTCCCTTCTCCTGCTGGTGATGCCCTGCCTATACATCCCAGCATCTTATTTGCTTTACCTGCTGCCTTTTCACACTGTTTCCCTCACCTTGAGGTCATCAGAGATGACAACCCCAAGATCCCTTCCTGCTTGGTGCATGCTATATTCTTACCCCAACTGATATATTGTGCCAGGGTTTTTGTGCCCCATATGCATTATCTTGCACTTCTTTGCATTGAATTTCAACTGCCAAACCCCTGACCATTCTTCAAGTTTCTGCAGGTCGCTTCTCATTCTGTCTACACCCTCTGGTGTGTCTACTCTGTTACAGAGCTTTGTGTCATCATGAACAGTGAAATTCTGCCTTCTAGATCCTCGCAATGTCACTGATGAAGATGTTGAATAGGACCGGTCCAGCACTGATCCTGTGTGTACCCCACTGGTCACTTTTCCCTCTGTGGAGTGACAGCCATTTACCACCACCCTCTGTGTCCTGCCACCCAGCCAGTTACCTACCCACCACACTACTGTCCTGCCCACACCCATATTCCCCAGTTTGTGTAATAGTCTTCTATGTGGCACAGTGTCAAAGGCCTTGCTGAAGTCCAGATAGGCCATGTCCACTGCCCTCCCTGATCCACCTCCCTAGTCACCCAGTCAAAAAATTCAATGAGGTTGGTCTGACATGACCTCCCCCTGGTGAAACCATGCTGCCTTGGGTCCTGTAGTCCATTGACAACCAGATGTTCCACCAATCTCTCCTTCAGTAGTGCTTCCATGATCTTCCCCACTACCGAGGTGAGGCTGACTGGTCTGTAGTTCCCTGCTTCCTCTTTGTTCCCACTTTTGTATAAGGGGATTACATCTGCTGTCCTCCAGTCTTTGGGTACCTCCCCTGTTTCCAGTGATCGGCTAAACAGGATAGCCAGAGGTTCAGCCACCACCTCTCTTAGTTCTTTAAGGACCCTGGGGTGCACCGTCTGGCCCCATTGCTTTACCAACTCTTATTACTTCCAGTTCCTTCAGGACCCTTTCTCGTGTAAAGGGACTTGTGTCCATTTCTGCACCATTCTCACCCCTTGTACTCCCTTCAGACCCATTACCCTCCTCTTCCTCAGTAAAGACTGAGCAGAAATACCTGTTCAATATGTCAGCTTTACTGTTGTCATCCTCCACGTGGCCCCCATCCTCCCCTTCAGTCTCACTATCCCTCCCTTTGTCTTTCTTTTTTCACTTATGTACCTGTAAAGGTTTTGTCCCTCTACCCACTGATTTTGCAATGTGTTCTTCTGTCTGAGCTTTGGCTTCCCTTACTGACCTCCCTGCCTCCCTTTGCTTCTCCTGGTACTTCTCCTATTCCCTTCTGCCTGTGTCTTTTGTATTGCCTGAATGCAATCTTTTGGCTTTCACTTTCTTTGCTACCTCTTTGGAGAAACCATAATGGTCTCCTCTTCCTTTTCCTCTTGCTAACCTGCTTAATACATAATTCTGTTGTTCTTGTAATCCCCATTTTAAATACTGCCCACTGTTTCTCAACCCCTGATTCCTGTCCCATTCCCTTATTGCCTCTTTCAAGTATCTCCCATTTTCCCAAAGTCTGCCCCTAAAATCCAGGATACATGTTTTTGTGTGGTTTGGTTCTGCTCTTTCTGTGATTTCAAACCACAATGATTGGTGGTCACTGTTACCAGGTGCTCCCCACTGTTACCCCATCACACTGTCCCTGTTTGTGAGCACAAGGTCCAGTATTGCCTTCACGAGTTGGTTCCATGACCAGTTGCTTGAGGAAGGCACCCTGAAGGGAGTCCAGGATAAATCTGCTCTAGTTGATGCTGCTGCTGGGATGCTTCAGTCCACGTCTGGAATATTGAAGTCTCAACCAGTACTACCTCACCCTTGTCTGCCATCCTTTGGATGGCTAGCATCAACTCCTATCTGTTTCTTCCTCCTGGGCTGGTAGTCTATAGACCACACCTGTGCGGATGGCTGTCCCCATTTTCCTTTCCTTATAACCCACAGTATCTCTCCCCATTTTGTTCCTCCTGGATCTCTGTGGCCCTTATGTCATTTTTCACATACAGTGCCACTCCTCCTCCCTTCCTGCCTGCTCTGTCTCTTCTGAATATGTTGTAGCCAGGTATGGCCATCTCCCAGTCATGGTTATCATTACACCAGGTTTCAGTGATGGCCACAATGTCCAGGTCTGACTGTACCATGACAGCCTCCAGATCTTCCATCTTGTTGCTAAGGCTCCTGGCAACAAATCCAGGTACCAAGTGCTACAAAGTTGAGGTACAAGAGTCCCACATCCACAGAAGATGGCGAACAGCAGGTGCAGAGAACAGAAGGTGCTGCAGTGATGAGTCGCGAAGTTCCCACCTCCAAAGGAGAAGGTGAACTTGCAAGGCAAACAGGAAGGGGTGACAAGTAGCAAGGAAGTTCAGGAGGCAGTCAAACTGAATGGAAATAGAGACTGAACAAGCTGGAGGTGTCCAAGTCCAGAGCGTGAGGAGGCCAAGGCGGGGACGAGTATGATGAGTCCATAGACGTGCAGGATGCAGACGAGTGAGGGAGAATGTGGAAGGCAATTGGGGTACAGTGGTCCCGTTCTCAAAGGAAAGCAGCAACCGGGTATCAGAAGGTTGAAACAGTCAATTGCAGACACAGGCTACCAGCTCTTGTAGTCGAGGTGAGATGACTTTCACTCAAGGCCACCAGGTAGAGGATGTTGAAGGCAAATGGGGTAAAGTGGTCCCATTCCCAAAGGGAAGCGGTAACCAGAGATCAGATAGAGAATGCAGAAGGTTGAAACAGTTGATTGCAGACACAGGCCCTCATTCCTGGTGGTAAAGGTGAGACAACCTTCACTCAAGGCTGCTAGGCAGAGGCAGGATGCTGAAGGCAAATGGGGTAAAGCGGTCCCATTCCTGAAGGGAAGTGGCAACCAGGTATCAGGTAGAGAATGCATAAGGATGACATAGTAGTTTGCAGACATGGCTCCCATCCCTGGTAACAGCGGCATGCTAGCCTTCACTCAGTACCACAAAGTAGAGTTAGGGACAAAGGATGTCAGGTTTATAAGTAGCAGATAATAATGACTGTAAGGGAATCCCATCCCTGGTAGACAGGGCAAGTCTGCTTTTGCTCAGTACCTCAGAAGGTACAAGTTAGGTACAAAGTCAGGAAACTGCTGGTATGGGCTGAGCAAGGAAAGGGCAGCTGACTGCGTAGTCATAGGTAGGTATACAGTGAGGCAGTATAAAGGGGAAGGCAGCAAGTCAGAGTAGGAGAATGAGAGGAAGAGTCATCAGGAATGCCATTAAGGGAGAGTTAGAGGAATCCAGGAAGGAGCATGCTGGTAGTGATGGAATGCAATGAATGACTGAAAGCAGAGTAGGCTGAGAGAGTAATGATTCATGCAATGGTGGAGGAAGCCATGTAGGCAGAAAGGCAGGGTAGGTCATATGGATGACATGAAGCAGACTCCTGCTGATCTGAGCTATGATGCCCCACTGCGATGCCCCATCCCCAGCCATGGAAAAAACAGGGGAGCTGCAATCAGATCATCAGTGAGATCAAACAGGAATAATGGTAGAGTAGGAACCTGAAAGAGGCTTCGGGACACGCAGGGCCAAGGGAAAGAGAAAGCCATAGGCAAATCAGGGAATGGAAGCAGTGCAGTAGTAACAGAGAATTGATAGTGGCTGAGGAGCATACCTCTCAACTATCCCTGATTTTTAGGGAAGTCCGTGATTTTGCTTCAAAATTTTACTCTGTCCCTCCTACAATTTGTGTTTCCATGGCTAAGCAGTGGGGATTGTAAGCAAAAAATAATGTCAAGCATTAAAGTTACAGACTTGCTCTTCTTTAGATAATGCATTTTGCACTAAGTCCCATATTCTACCAGCTTTCTGGGTGGATATCTCAAATTTTAAAGATGAGTCCCTGATTTTGGTCCTTTGACCCTGATTATTTTAAGTTGTGTCCCTGATTTATGAGGTAGGAGGTTGAGAGGTATGCTGAGGAGTGAATGCATGAGGAGAGCCAATGATGCAGGCTTAAGGAGAACTACGAGGGGCATGGAGACATGGAATAGGAAGTAGGTGTGAACATTGCAGGTAACTGGCAAGCTGAAAGGTGAGGAGCACCAGGGGTAGAACGAGGAAACATAAATCTTAAAGCTGAGCAGGGTATGAGTGCTGGGAGCAATATGTTAAGGGGAGCATTCGCCAGACTAGGGGAGAGGTAGCATGGGTTTGGATGGTAGAAGGGTCATAAATGGAGATGGAATGCTGGAGTGAGGAATGAAAGGCCCAAAGGGAAAACTAGGGAAGCATGGGAAAAGGGTAGGAATGGGTGATGGGTGTGATAAGGGAAGGGGAAGGAGCTAAAGAGAGGAGACAGCAGGGGTAGAGAAGGAGCAAGGTATGAAAAGAATCACCATGATCCCAGGTTCGGGTGATTGTTAAAGGAAACAAAATGGGAGATTTTCAAAACACCAGTCCTGCTACATCTGGCAATGTATGGAGTGGAGGTTGCAGAGTAGAGGAAGATGGCCAGAGGAAGTGGGACATGCCAATGCAAATCGCAGCAGTATGCAGGGATGGTAGTAGTCAAGGGAATCCATGGTACATCAGGTTGTTTCTCCACCAAGAGGTGCTAATGAGGGAGTTCAGAGCTGCATTAGCATGTATGCAGTTTTGTAAATAAAGAAAATGCTCAGCTGGAAGGAAGAAAGAGAAGAAAACAGCCCATATTGGAATAGGTATGGTGATGTATTCAGCAGACTGCATTGGCTCAGTTAATTGGGAAATGAATTGCAATCCAAGCAAAGGGTTTCTGCCAGCCACTGCGCACAATAGGATGCATGGAGGGTTAAAAGCAATCACAGTCAGTGCGCTGAGATGTGTATAGCATACATTTTTTTAACTCACAGAGTGGGCACACGGATAAGGTGCTTCAATGCTTAAAAAAACGCAAACTTTTACACAGCAAAGCAGAGCACTCTAAACCCATTTTCTCACAAGGGCACCCGTCTCTTAAAATAAAATAAATATTTATTACATGAAGGCTGACGCCTTCATGTAATAAATTGTTATTTTATTTCAAGAGACTGGTGCTCTTGTGAGTAAATGGGTTTAGAGTGCTCTGCTCTGCTGTGTAAAAGTGTATAGCATACATGCAGTATAGGCATGCAGCACTGGAGTTAATGTCTGCGGTTTACCTGCTGTAGTTGTGACTGCGCTACCTTATACCTGTGTTGTTTTCCATAGAATTATCTGTCCTGCCACATGTGCAAAAGCACAACTAACCTGCTTTAGCCACACTTGTAGAGATCCATTAAAAAGGAAAACACAGTCCCTAAACTGATGAGGAAGTCGTCAGTATTCTAGAATGCAGGTGTATTACTGGAAGCCATGCTCTGCAGCGTTCAACTTGTCATATGTTGAAAAATGCAGTAACACTTAAAAGACTTCAAAACATTGGGCTGGCTTCACATGGTACTGTCAAGCTACACTATCCACTGGGTCCAAATCGTTGTCAAGCAGCATGTTTCAAAACAGTAGCAGGGTGCATGGTTGGGAATAGAAGACAACACTGGAGACCAGTGACCTATCTGCATGGAGTATCAGTGATGTGCAGGTCCAAAAACTGAAGAAAGCAGTCGGACGACCACTGAAAGGAAAGCATAACCTAAAAAGCATCGAAAAGGGGAGCAAGGAAGGAAGAGGGGACAAGGTGGAGGGGAGCTGATAGGAGCAGGCAGGCAAGTGGCACTCCAGGGATGACGTCACACCCCAGAAGGGAAGGAAATAAGGAGTGGCAGCCTTGGATGGAAAAGTGCTGTAAGAGGCAAATACGTCAAGCGAACATAGGGTAAAATCTCTGTGAAGAGGCAGGTAGAGCACACTTCCGGGAACCATCGAAACAGCAGAAAAGATTTGCAAGCAAATGAAACCCGCAACAACAGACACGAGATGGGAGGAGGGAGACTTTGAGAATGGGAGGGGGCAAACAAGAGTAAATGAGGGACAAGAGGACAAGTGGGCAACAAGCCAAGGAGGGGAAAGGAAAGAAGAGGGGAGCAGGAGGGAGCAAAGGGTAACAAACGAAGGAACAGGGAAAGATGAGGAAGGGAAGGAGGCTCAGCGCATGAGCCACACAGGAGCCCAGAACACTGCTATTGTCCAATGCACTAAGCAGGGGACTGCTGTGGGAGGGTGGCCTTTAAGAGGAATGTGGGAAGAGCTATTCCCCCACACTGAACCCCAGGCTTTAGCCCTCCCAAAAAAGATAGAGGGTACAAAAAATGAAAGGAACTAGCTAGATGAATAATAATAATAATAAATGTTATTTTTAAAACGCCTTTCAAGTATTCAAAGTGCTGTACAAAACACATAATAAAAAACCAGACAGAAGGAACTAGAAGTGGGACAGGGTCAGATCTGCAGTACAGTAGCTTCTTCTTCTTGTTTTTACATTGTTTCTTGTGGATTCTACTTGGTAGAAGGTTATTTCTTTCTTTTCTTACTACTAAGGGGCTAGCAGGGTATTGTTTGGGGCTGTTGGAATTTTTAAACCTGTTTTGGTAGCTATAAGTGGGCTCATTATGTTTGCTTTCACGCATGTGCAAGAAACATAGTGCCATCATCTGAGTTTTTCAGAGGTGTGTCAGCATCTTCCAATTCAGTCAGTGTGTTTGCAGGCATGGTCACAGTTCTCCAATCACTGCTGAAGCTGTCTATGACAGCAGTTGAAAATGCAGTGGCATACAGTTGAAAGAGGGAGCTACGCTTCAGTGAGCAGCCCTCTCCCCCACACACAGATCAACTGTGTTGGTTGCCTGATAGAATGGTGTAGTCTTGTCTAGCTTAGAGAGACAAGCCACACATCATTACTTTAATAAACTGTTCCTGCAAAAGCAGGACTACCAAAAATGTGTGGGTGCCTAACAGTCCTTACACCGCCAGCTCTCCAAGCACACCTTCATGGACTCCATGGGTTCTAATCCTCCAGAAAAAAAAAAACCTCAGCATTTGATGTGAAAACTCAGACTTCTTTGTATGTGTAATTCCAAGCATTTTCTCTTACTAGACTCTGTCAATGTGAACTCCTCACTGCTAAAACCTATGCAAATGAACTTGAGCGTACTGTACTACCTGCAGCTGAAGCAAAGAACAGCCAGGATGCACAAAGAACATCATACTGCTATGCATTTCAGCAGCAGCAGCCAGTGGGGGAGGTTTTCATGACTGAAGCACTTTAATGTGCCTTTTAGTGCTGTCATATACACACCCCTGTGTGCTAATTCACTAAACTGCACACTTAGTCTGGTAATGCAGCTTCAAAATATGTTTTTTTCTCTGAATTGCCATGAGCTGGCATTTAGATAGAATCACACAGCTCTTTCTCAAATCAGATGCTCAATGAAGTCACATCACCTTGTGACCCTAAACATCTTAGGGTTGGACATGTGCTCTAACAAAATAGTGAAAACTAAGTATAGAAAAAGAAAACACAAATTCAACTGTAGCTCACAATCGAATCCACCCTTTTCTCCGGTGAATCTGAAGCCACCTAACAGCCCACCCCTGAGTGCTCATGCACTCCCTCCACCCGCACAACATATGGCCGACAGGGGTGCTATTGCATTTTATTTCATGATTTCCTGATCCTGTTGCTGCCACCATACTGATACAGTAATACTTTTTATGGCTCGAAAACTGCTTGACATTAGCTGAATTATAAATGGCATCCCTGTTTGACGCTGTGGTGCGGAATATGGTGGTGCTCAAATTTTAAGCCAAGTATTACATGCAGATATGTTGTTATTGACTCATGTCACTTACCATTTTATACATCTATTGATTTTTTCAATTCACTTTTGCTGACAAATGTTGATCGCAGGGATTCTGGTGTCACAATTCAGTTCAGCGACGTGTAACGTCTTAGTGCAGATGCAAAGTAACTGTTTTAAAATGCTGAAAATGTTAACAGCGATGAAACTGCATGAACTTCTTTCTTCCGTGTCTGGAGTTGTAGTAGTGTTATTGGCAAGTGCATGTCCCTTTGCTCCAGATCTATCAGTGAGATGTCTATTCTGTGCAATGGACAGTGGCTGAATGTTATCAGCTGACAGTTTTCATTTCATTATCAACAGATAAATATTCAGGGCTTTGCAAATGCAACTTTGCTGGTAGCACAGTTTCATGCCCCCATGTGTCTCATCAGTTAGTGGTTATATCTTAACCGATGATCACAAAAAGTATGAAAAAGATTTGCCGCTGAGTAATGTAAATGCCAATCCACCTAAGCACCTTTAGGCTGCAAACATAATTTAAACGTATAGGGATTCTGGACTGGTGTATCACTCCTTGGCACAGCAACGGTTAATAAGTTTAAGCACATTTTCAGGACATTGTTTCACTTGCCCCCTCTCCCCACTACGATCCTGGTCACCTGACGTTTTAGTATCTGTTTTACATCTTGGCTCAGTTAGGCAATCAACGCTGTAAGAACATAAACAGACATATAAATGGGGACTATAAGAACATGGTCACCTGAAATAAACCTGACATTTTAGTGTCTGTTTTACATCTTGGCTCAGTTAGGCAATCAGCGCTGTAAGAACATAAATGGACATATACATGGGAACTATAAGAACATGCCGTGGGTGCTTCTGCCTTAGTCCAGCTGTGCAACATCAGCCTGAAGCACAGGTAGAGCTTACTGCCTACCACTTTGTTTACCCCCCATGTACCTGTACCATTTCACATCCTCCCTTGCCTTAGTCCAGCTGTGCTACATCAGCCTAAAGCTCTGGTAGGGCTTACTGTCTACCACTTTGTTCACCCCCCCATGTACCTGCACCATTTCACATCCTCCCTTGATCTACAGTGAGTGGATCCCTCATTCATATGTCACATATGCACGCACAAAAGAAAAAAAACGGTCTTCAAAAATTAAGATATATTTATTATGTTTGTTATGTTTACTTGCATGTGTGAAAACATGATGCCATCATCGAGATTTCGGAAGTGTGTGTTACCGCACTTCCAATTCTATCAGTCACGTTGCCGAGCACGACCCTGTCAGCCAATGCATGATGGAGCTGTCTATGACATGCTCTAAAATGCAGTAGCATACAGTTCAAAGAGGAGCTATGCTTCAGTGAGCAGCGATAAGATATAAACTTGCTCATGCGCAACTCCCCACACACCACTGGGCATAACACTTTTTGCGCACACACTGTGGCCGGCGGGGTGCCCGAAATCCCACGTCGGCTGTGCTCGTCTCCCCCAGTTGTGAGGTGCCACGCTGGGAGCCCACCCGAGCGTGGCAATCAGTCCATAGGCCGACGGGGGTGCCCAATCCCCCATCGGCTGAACGCCCCCCCAATGTCCTTTTGCCATGCTGGGAGCCCACCCCAGTGTGGCAAACGGTCCCACAACGTCATTTTTTTAATTTTAAACCTGAAAAACAAAGACGGTCCCACGGAGCGTCTCCCGACCCCTCCTCCCACAACCTGCACCCACCCACTGCGCACTCAGCCTCCCCATGCCCCCCTCTCACCCCATACTTACCTCCGGACTCCGGCGCGACGATCTTCGGTGGACCGGGAACACGTCTGCACTCTTCAAAGCCGACCTCGAACTGAGGAAATGCCGGTAAGCTGTATAATGGCCTAGATGGGGGTTTCAACTATTGCATATCTCAGGCATTTTGGGAATTTTGCACAATTTTCAACATGGGGTTTGGACCCTTCTCATGAATGATGTCACTGTCATGGCAGTGTTGGGCCGAAGGGTGATTTCGCACAGTGACTGTGCAGTGACTCGCGAAATCACCCTTCAGGCCTGAATACCGCCATGACAGTGACATCATTCATGAGAAGGGTCCCAAAACCCCATGTTGAAAATTTGGTGCAAAAATTCCAAAAAATGACTGTTTTACGAGCGTGCGTTGCGCAGTTCCTACGCAGGCTCGTAAGTTCACGAAATTTCAATATTTTCACTCCAGATTTTCAACATTGCCATTTTACCACACCTTCTTATGAGTAGTATAGCTGTCATTTTTCATCTCACCCAAAATGTGTTTCTGCCCATGTAGCAGAATGGCGCAATCGGTGTCTTGAAAATCAATGTACTGGGACAAATTAAGAAAATCACAGTGACACTGTTCATGAGCAGAGGTCTTAAAATGGCTATGTTGAAAATTTGGTGAAAAAATTCTAAAATGACTGTTTTACGATGGTGCGTTGCGCAGTTCCTACGCAGGCTCATAAGTTCGCAAATTTTCAATATTTTCACTCCAGATTTTCAACATTGCCATTTTACCACACCTCCTCATGAGCAGTACAGCTGTCATTTTTCACATCCTGCCCAAAATGTGTTTCCACCAATGTAGCGCACAATGGCGCAGTCGGTGTGCAAACTCAATGTATGGGACACATTAACAAAATCACAGTGACACTGTTCATGAGCAGAGGTCTTAAAATGGCTATGTTGAAAATTTGGTGAAAAAATTCCTAAAAATGACTGTTCACGAGCATGCTGTATAGTTCCTACGACGTCGAAGTTCAGAAATTTTCAATATTGCACCAATAACTTCCAAACACCTAAACAGCACATAGAAGCAAGCAACATTCGCATTGACAAATGCTTGTTTTAAATATTTTACTGCAGATTTACAACATTGCCATTTTTACACCTCCCATGAACAGTACAGCTGTCATTTTACATCCGTTTGGAATGTTTTGCACCTTGTGGTGCTAAATGCCGTAGTCACTGTGCATAAGCAGCTGCTTAAGAAACTGATATTCCCCTGTTCATGAGGTGGGGTCACAAAAACCATGTTGAACATTTGGAGTGAAAATACCAACGAATGCCTGAGGTATTAGAGTTTCCAACCATAACGCCAACCCTGTAGAGAATGACAGGCATCAGGTGTGACTTGGGATTCTTGCCTGTAATGCTCATACCATTCCACACCGCAGCCAATGAGAAGCATTGAGGTATGCCTGGACTCTTGACCCCAAAGTTCACCCCATTCTCCTATATCGCACCCATCCCACTGTATTTCCTAATGGAATGGGGTGCGAATAAGGACCAAAGACCCCAAGGAACACCGTGACACTTGCCAGTGTCTGCAGGGTGGGGAGTTCTGAAATGGCGTGGCCGTTATGGCTGATGACCCAAAGGCACACCCCAATGCCTGTCAGTCTCTGCAGGG
This sequence comes from Neoceratodus forsteri, assembly GCA_016271365.2. Classification (NCBI taxonomy): domain Eukaryota; kingdom Metazoa; phylum Chordata; order Ceratodontiformes; family Ceratodontidae; genus Neoceratodus; species Neoceratodus forsteri. Next base: position 496,716,532 of record CM057451.1, read on the forward strand.
TGGTGGTGGAGTTGGCTTCAGTTCAATACTTCACTACCATTACTATTACGCAGCTCTGTAACTTCTACACTACCACTGCCAATGCCAGCAAGCAAACATTCGGCATTGACAAATGCTTGTTTGTTTAATGATTCACAGTGTGGCAGGCTGCATTTGCTTAGTGCTGGGGACTCAATACTAAGAGGAGTCAGGTGGGGTAGCAAGGGGGAAAGGCATAGTTGCATTTGGGTGGAGGCCATGCCAGGAATGACAGTGGAAAGGATGGGACAATCTGTTCTGAAATATGCTAGAAGGGGTAGGGACAAGCCTCATTTAATTATACATCTTGGGACAAACGACCTGGCTAACAAGACAGTAGATATAGTCCAGATGAGGTCTGAGGAACTAGCACAATTACGTGAGGGGGCAGGAAGATCAGTAACTTTTTCAGAGATACTTCCCGTGCCAAAGGCAAGCACAACAAGAAAGCTGAGAATAGAGAATTTAATAGATGGCTAAGAACCTGGTGTTGTGCTAAAGGGTGTGGGCTGTTGGGGGTGGGAGGGACCTGGGAGGACAGTAGTCTGTATGCAGGACAGACTACACTTGAGTGAGGAGGGAAAGAAAGTGTTGAAACAGAGAGTGGAGGAGTACATAGAGGAAGTTGGGAATTTAAACTAGGAGTGGGGTGGCAATTGGGAAGAGATATGCAGAGACCACAGGTTGGAAAACCATATGAGCATACCCTCATAACAGTGACAAAGAACAAATGGCAAGTACTATTGGTGATGCTAGGAAAGGGGGGCAGAATGGGAGAGGGGGAAGGGTGGAAGGAGGTTACCCTTAATGCTAGGAGCCTTGGAAGGAAAACTGCAGAGTTACAGGTTCTCATGGCAGAGGGAGAGGTGGACATTGCAGCCATCACAGGAACATGGGCCACCCAATACAATGACTGGGACCTGTCTGTACCACGGTACAGGTTATTTCATAGGGACTGGGTGATTGGGAAAGGAGGGGGGTGGCACTATATGTGAAGGAAGGACTGAAGTGTGTAAGAGAGGAAGGGGAGGAGGGTAGTACGGAGTCACTTTGGATGCAAATCCAGGATTCCAATGAATAGGATTCTTAGAATGGGAGTGGTGTACAGGCCACCATCTCAGACAGAGGAGTTAGACAGGGAACTAGCGAGACAGATCAGGAGGACCTGCGAGAAGGATAGTGTGGTGATTGTGGGGGACTTCAACATGCCAGGAGTGGACTGGAGTACCCCAACAACCAGAAACAGAAGGGAGCAGGTACTGCTGGATGCCTTCCAGGACAGCTTCCTGCTGCAAATGGTCAGTGAACCAACCAGGTTAGGGAATACCCTTGACTTTGTGCTGTTAAATGGGGATTTTGTGAGAGAACGTACAGTGGAGGAACTGCTGTCAGGGAGTGACCACCACTCAGTGTGGCTCACATTGGATATGGGCAAGGAAGGAGTGGAATCTGGTACAAGAGTGCTGGACTTCAGGAGGGCCAACTTTGGGAGGCTGGGGGAAGTGGTAAAAGGGTACCTGGCCAGAATTCAGTCTAGTATGGACACTAACCAGATGTGGGAGCTCATAAAGCTGGGGATAGTGGAGGCAACCAAAACCTGCTGCAAAACCCAGAGCAAAAAGGCTAGGGCTAAGAAACCGAGCTGGTTGATCAAGGAGGTCATGGAAAAGGTAAGGAAGGAAAGAGCTGCTTTTAGGAAGTACAAGAAAACAGGGAGGGGGGAGGACAGGGAGGAGTACTTGACAGAATCAAAGGAGGTGACAAGGGCAGTAAGGGGAGCCAAAGCATCTACAGAACTCAGGCTGGCACAAGGCATTAAGAAGGGGGAGAAGGACTTCTTTAAGTACATTATGGAGAAAAGGAGCTGTAAGGACCACATAGTAAGGATTAGGAAGGAGGGGGTTGGGTGGAAGCAGGGTGCGATAAGGCAGAAGCACTAAATGAGTACTTCTGCTCAGTATTTACTAAAGAGAAGAGGGGAGTGACACCCAAGGTGGGAGAAATGGCAGAAACGGGGGGGGAGTGGTGACAGATGGGGAAATCATGGAGGGCAGAGTTCGAGAGGGTTTGAAGGCACTGAGGGTGGACAAGGCGCCAGGCCCAGATGGCATCCACCCCAGGGTACTGAAGGAGCTGGCAGAGGTCCTTGCAGGACCTTTGGCAGACCTATTTAATGCCTCATTACATTCGGGGTGTGTAACTCAGGACTGGAAGATGGCTCATGTGGTGCCCCTCCACAAGAGTGACCCCAAGGATGAACCGGGAAACTACAGACCAGTGAGCCTCACATCCATCATGGGTAAGCTAATGGAGACTATCCTGAAGGAGGCTGGTGACCCTCCTAGAGGCCAAGGACTACAGGACAGCAGACAGCATAGCTTCATCGTGGCAGATCCGCCAAACCAACCTTGGTTGAGTTCTATGACTGGGTAACTAGGCAACTGGACAGGGGCCATGCAGTGGATGTCCTGTATCTGGATTTCAGTAAGGCATTTGACTCTGTGCCACATGGAAGCTGGGAAGAAAGTTAGTAGGCACAGGCCGGGTGCAAGCTGGTGAGATGGGTAGGAAACTGGCTTCGGGGAAGGCAACAGAGGGTGGTGGTGGGTGGAGAGCTCTCACACCCAACAGCAGTGATGAGCGATGTTCCACAGGGCTCGTTGTTGGGACCAGTGTTGTTTGGGATATTCATTGCAGACATATCAGGGACATCAAGAGCAAGATCAGTCTGTTGCTGATGATACCAAGGTAGGCGTGGTGGTGGATGACCTAGGGGGATGGCAGGGGTTGCAGGATGATCTGGCAAAGCTTGCAACCTGGTCAGACACCTGGCAACTGGGGTTTAATGCCAAAAAGTGCAAGGTGCTGCATTTTGGGATGAAGAACCCAAGGAGGAGTTACCAGCTGGGGGGAGTGCAGCTAGCCCAGACAGAGGAGGAGAAGTTATCTGGGTGTGCTCATTACAGGGTCAAGGAACAACTCAGCACAATGTAGGAAGGCAGCGGCAAAGGCCAACAAAATGCTGGGTTGTATTGCAAAGGGCATATCCTCGAGGAGGGAGGAGGTGATTCTGCCATTGTATAGGTCATTAGTTAGACCACACCTGGAGTACTGCATGCAGTACTGGTGCCCGTATCTGAAGAGGGACATTAAGTTACTGGGGGTACAGCACAGGGCAACAAAGATGATCAAGGGGCTGGGGGACTTATCATACAAGAGGAGGTTGAAGGAGTTGAACATGTACTCACTGGAGGAGAGGAGGGAAAGGGGTGACATGAATGAAACCTTTAAATACATGAAAGGAATAAACAAGACTGGTACAGAGGGGCTGTTCAAAGTAAGGGGGGGGCCACCAGGGGCCATGATATGAGACTGGAGGGAGGAAGGTTCAGGAGGAGATGAGAGACACTTTTTTACAGAGAGGGTGGTGGCTGGGAGGAATGCGTTACCTGCAGAAGTGGTATCCAGTAGAACAGTGGACTGCTTCAAAGGGGGATGGGACAGGACAAGGGGGAGGGTTAATGAAGGGGAAGGGTGGAAGGGAGGGGCAGCTGCAGAATAAGGGGTGCTAGCTGCACATTCAAGCAGACTTGATAGACCTCTAGGCCTTTATCTGCTGGCAAATTACGTATGTTCGTATGTTCGTAATACAATATAAAATAGTCATAAAAACTACAATTTCATCAACAATTTATACAGAGTACTAGAAAAAGGCAATTTGATACAGGTGAGTTTTTAAACCACTCTTAAATTCCTCCACGGTGTTGCAATGCTGTAACTGACGGGGTAGAGAGTTCCAAAGAGTGGGAGCAGCGTAGGAAAAAGATCTACAGCCAGCAGAATTTAAACTCACTCTCGGAATCTCTAGCAACCCCTTGTCAGCCAAGCAGAGTGATCAGCCAGGGCAGTAGAAAACTAGAAGATCTTTCAGGTAGGCTGAACCCTGGTCATGTAGGGCTTTGAAAGTCAATAAAGAGACTTTAAAGGTAATCCGCCACAGAACAGGAAGCCAATGCAGTTCGCTCAGCACCGGGGTAATATGACAAGACCTACTGGTCCCAGACAAAATCCGGGCTGCCGCATTCTGCACTAGCTGAAGGCGATGGATTTCAACCCCAGAAAGCCCAAAATACAGAGAGTTGCAGTAGTCCAAACATGAGGACACAAAGGCGTGGACCAACATAGGTAACGTGTCAGACGGAACAAGGTGTTTCACTCTAGCGATATTCCTAAGGTGGTAAAAGGAAGTCTTGATGATTGCTGACACCTGTGACTGCAGTGTCAGCCTGTCATCCAAGATAACTCCTAGGTTACGCACCCATTCAGAGGTCGGAAGTGACATACCCCCAAGAAAAATTCCTGAGGGTGCACCAACAGGCGACCCCTATATCCAACAGCCCGGGTCCACTACCAAAACTTCTGTCTTTTCTGAGTTCTACTTCAGCCAACTAGAATCCATCCAACCCTGGATTTCTTTCAGACAGTTGTTAAACACTGAGAGAGCTCCATCCTGGTCAGGAGCAAAAGACAGGTATAGCTGGGTATCATCTGCATAGCAATGAAACCTCAGCTTATACCATCTTGCAATGTCTCTGAGGGGTAGCATATATACCGCGAATAACATGGGAGACAGCACAGAACCCTGAGGCACCCCACACAACAAAGATGTTGGGCCAGAGGAAAAAAAGCCCCAACACAACTCTTTGTGATCTCCCAGTGAGGAATGAGGTGAACTATCGAAGGACGGTTCCCAATATTCCACAGATCTGCCTCAGGCATGCTAACAACGCCACGTGATCCACGGTGTCAAAGGCTGATGAGAGATCAAGAAGAACTGGAATAGAGCGTCTCTTCTGGTTTCTCGCCCTCAGGAGATCATTAAGCACCCGAACCAGTGCAGTCTTAGTGCTATGTCTTTTATGAAAACCTGATTGGAAGGGTTCATTGATGCCATGGATGGTTAAATGATTCTCCAATTGGGCCGCCACTACCTTCTCAATCACCTTCCCAATAAAGGGTAGGTTTGAGGGGGTCTGTAGTTTGTGAAACAGTCAGGGTCCAACGTAGCTTTCTTCAAGAGGGGTATCACCACAGCCTCTTTCAGGGAGCTAGGAAACTCACCTGATTCCAAGGAGTACCAGACTATTTGCACAAGGATTGGACCGGTGATGTCGCAACAGCCCAATATTAAGGAAGTCGGTCCAGGATCCAAACTACAGCTCATAGGGCGCACACCATGGATAATCCTCATGACATCCATGAAATCAGGTCTGCTGAAGGAACACCAAGAAGACTGAGGTACTGTGAACTCACGTTGTTCAACAGCATCCCCCTTAGAAGCCACTGGACGCAGATCCACCCTGATGTTGGCCACTTTATTAGTGAAGAATCGAGCAAGCTCCTCGCACTCTAATTGTGAAAAAAGCTTTCCGAACTTGTAGACAGGCTGGGTTGCACAGCCTGTCCACAGTCCGAAAAAGCTGAGCCGATCGATTCCTGGCTACTGCAATCTCCCTGGATAGGAATTCTGCCTTCTTATGGGAGATTGCAGATTGATAGACAGAATAATGGTCCATCAATCTAAAGCGGTCGGCAGCAAGGGTGGATCTGTGCCAGCAACTTTCTAATCTTCACCCCTGTCTCCGCATCTCCCTCAAAATCCCATCAAACCAGGACGCCTTGGGACGAAGGGAAAGGGGGCATACATTTATCAGAGTAATAGTATCCAGAGCTACAATGTACCAGCCTTGTTATAGGCTGTCACCAAGGTCTCTGGACTACTGCTCGCCAACGCGGGGGACGAGAGGTCAAGAACCGCTGCAAGGCCCTGGGGAGTAATATGCCATAAAGAGTGGTATCTCGCCATCTCCACAGGGGTAGGCCTTCTCAGGGTGTACTAAATTTGAACCTCACTGTGTAGTGGTCTGACCAAATGACTTGTTCCACCCCTAATTTGAAAACATCAATCCCTAGGAGAAAGACTAAGTCCAAAGAGTACCCAGATTTATAAGTAGCAGTGGAAACCACCTGTGTAAAGCCCAAAGAGATCATTAATTGGAGGAACTGATTACCAAATTGCGAGAGTTCATCGTCGATCCAGGCGTTGAAGTCACCCAGAACTATCAATCTGGGTGACTCAAACGACATGTCAATGATGAAGTCTGCTACTTCCTGTAAGAACCGTTTCCCATCTCCTGGTGGATGGTAGATGAGTACGATTCGAACGCCAACACCCGCTACCACTGTGCACTCAAAGGACTCAGCCTCCCCTGCAACCACACTCGTGAGGCCCAATTCTATCTTAAAACAGACTGCAACCCCCCCCCCACCCCTGCGGTTCAATCTCGGGCAGTGTATCACCGAATACCCAGCTGGAGTCATAGCTTCCAACGTGGGGCCTGGATTTTCATCCAGCCAGGTCTCGGTGACGCAAGTCAGGTCCGCTGAACTAACAAGATCAGCTATAATGCCAGTCTTGTTTCTGATGGACCTAGCATTGCATAACATCGCCCAAGCTGAACAAACCTTGGAGGCTGTCAAGCTCATCTGCCTACTTAATTCCATAGTGCCCTTGGGTATGGGCACCAGACATGGCAAACCATGAGCTGGGTTCCATTTCGCCCCAGGGCACCTTCTAGATCTAACAACCTGACATGAAAGTCCCCCTCATCCATCCACCCTGGTTCACAGCCCCCCACCCTCCTCCCTCTCCTTCGAGCAATTCCCAATGCTCTACAACGTTGGTATATATCATAATGGAGAGGGGGAGGATAAAAAGGGCAGAGGGCGTGAAGAAAGGAAGGAAGATGAATAGTGCACCACGGTAGGGGTAATAGGCCAGCACATGCCACTACAAAACTACTAAAAACAACACAATAACACTAGATATTCAAATAAACTCCAAAATAAATCTAATTAGATAAATAATCTAAACTAAACCAATAACTTTCCAACCCCACCTTGAAGAAAATCAAGTCAATCCCAGCAAGAAGAAAATAAAATAAATATAAATGAAATCAAATAAGACAACTCAAACTAAAATATACAATAACACATCTCTTCCCCCTCCCTCCCAGTCCTCTCATGACCAGGGAGGAAAGAAAAACAATAAAATAAAATAAAATCCTCCCCTCACAGCTCTCTCACCAAAAGAGGGCTCTTTAAAAGGAAAAATATATATATTTCAGCACTCTCGCTGCAAAATATTAAAACAAAATATTTCAAAATAAATAATTCAGCACTCTCACTGTAGAATGTTTCAAAATAAACAGTTTCCACTTACCATATAAAATAACATAACCCTCCCCCCCACCAGTCCTCTCACAACCAAGGAATGGAGGAAAACAATAAAGTAAACAAAATAAATAGACACAAGGTCCTCTCACCACCTCGCTGTCCAGCTCAGAAAAAATAAATAAAAAGAAAGAAAAGAAAAGTCTTCAATCCACTGGGAAGGAGGCAAATTTGTTCACAGTCGAGAACCCATATAAAAAAACAAATAATCCATGAAAATCAAAAACATCAAGGCTCAGGGCAGACAAATCTATCTCATGACCAAAGAAAGAGATCCCATTCCCTACTGGACACACCACAAGATATAATGAGGCCTAATAAAGCACCCAGGGCAGGCCACACCAGTAGCCCAGCCTGGGGTTCACGAGGGATCAGAACAACAGCCAACTCCTTGGCAACAAATTCTAATGCCCTCTTCAGACCGCAAATCAAGTAGAGACCCAGTGGGCAGGAAGGCTCAAACTAAGTCATAGTCAGAAAATCCTAAAAGTCCAAAATAAATGGTAGCAAGAGGCAGGATACAAATCCTGAGCAGCTCAGATAAAGCCCAAACAGAGTAACCACTAACAGATCCAAAATCCAGGAGAATCTCGTGCCAAGTAGGGTCCCATAACATTTCAGCTATGAAGCGGCAGATCCTACATCATTCGTTCACTCAAAACTGACGAAAAGGCATTCCAGTGCATCAGATCCTGAAAAACACCTTCCTCTAATCCACAGAACCTGACTACGGACAGAGGGTAAGGATTTCAGAATACAGTCATGAAAACCCCTCAGCGATTCTTCAGCTACTCCACATGCCACATTCATTATTAATCACACCAATGAAGCACCAAATAAAATAGTAAAACGACCCAAACAAGAAAACTGCAAACCAAAAAAGTTAAACATCACAAATGTTAAGCAAGCAAAAAAAGTAGTTGATGAAAACAAAAAAATGCTTGCCAAAAAAAAACTGAAAACGTAAGTTGGTTCCACAACTGAAATGAAATCTTATACAACCACAAGGACAGACCTTTCCTTTTTCCAGTTTTTCTCCCCTTTCTCCCCCCACTGCTGAAATCTTTATTTTCTTAAGGTAAATGCAACCTCCTGTCCTACATCCATATATGTAAAATATTGACTGTGCTTTGGGGGTAAGCAACCCATCAAAATGCCTTTTTTTTTTTCCAACACATCGGAGCCTTTGTACGTCAACTTTTCAAATTGCCTGGTCTCTTCTCAGCTCTTCCTCCTGCACATAACCTAGCCCGTGTGGTTTTAATGGATGCCACACATCCCCATACCTGCCTTAACACCTCTGCCCCCCAAATCTGTATCTAAAGCCCCCCCAAAGGCTATTTAAACTAGGAAGCCACAGTACAGATCAGCTGCTTAGTGCACCTTCTGCTCCCTACTGGAAACTTTTAAAGCAGCAGTACTGATAGTAACAAGCATTTGTCAATACCAAATGTTTGCTTGCTGGCATTGGCATTGGTAGTGTAGGAGTTAGAGAGATGCATTATAGGAATGGCAGTGAAGTATTGAACTGAAGCCAACCCCACCACCACCCTGCAGAGACTGACAGGCATTGGGGTGTGCCTTTGGGTCATCAGGCATAACGGCCACGCCATTTCACCACACCCCACCCTGCAGACTCTGACAAGTGTCACGGTGTGCCTTAGGGTCTTTGGGCCTTATGCTTACCCCATTCCATAAAGAAATACGGTGAGATGGGTGCAGTATAGGAGAATGGGGTGAACTTTGTGGCGAAGAGTGCAAGGAACACATCGATGCCTGTCACTGGCTGCAGGGTGTGGGTGTGGGTGTAATGGCATGAGCATTACAGGTGACAATCCCAAGTCACACCCCTGATGCCTGTCAGTCTGTACAGGGTGTGGCGTTATGGTCAGAAACCCTAACGCCCCAGGCGTTCATTGGTATTTTCACTCCAGATTTTCAACTGGGTTTTTTTGTGACCCCCACCTCATGAACAGTGGCAATATCAGTTTGTTAGCTGAAAGCTGATTTTGCACATTGACTACACCATTTGGCACCACAGGTGCAAAAACACATTTTGAACAGGATGTGAAAAATGACAGCTGTACTGTTCATGGGGAGGTGTAAAAAATGACAATGTTGAAAATCTGGAGTGAAAACAAAAAATGAAGTCACAAGCGTGCATAGAAACTGTGCAACGCACACCCATAATGTAATTAGTTTAGAGATATTTTACAGCAGATTGTCAATGCAGGCATTTGGTACCTTCGCTCATGAACTGTGTTACTGTGATTTTCTTAATCTGTCCCGAACACTGATTTCCCACATCGACCATGCATTTCTGCGCCTGAAGTGCGAAAACACATTTCAGCCAGGGTGTGAAAAATGACAGCTGTACTGTTCATAAGGAGGTGTGGAAAATGCCAGTGTTGAAAATCTGGACTGAAAATAGTACAAATTCATGAACTTACGAGAATGTGTGGAAACTGCGCAATACACGCTTGTAACACTGTCATTTTATGGACTTCTCTCACCATATTCTCAACATAGCCATTTTAAGACCTCTGCTTATGAACAGTGTTACTGTGACTTTCTTAATCTGTCCCTAACATTGACTGCACACACCGACCATGCCATTGGGCACTATATGCGTGAAAACACATTTTGTGCAAGATATGAAAAATGACAGCTGTACTGCTCATAAGGAGGTATGGTAAAATGGCAATGTTGAAAATCTGGAGAGAAAATATTAAAAATTTGTGAAGTTACAAGCATGTGTAGGAACTGCACAATGCATTCCTGTAAAACAGTCATTTTTAGGAATTTTTTTCACCAAATTTTCAACACAGGGTTTTGGGGGGCATACCTCATGAATTGTGACACTGTCATTTTGTTACTGGGTCATAAAAGGTGGTTCCGCGCAGTGACCGCGAAATCACCTTTCGGGACTGAATAACAAAATGACAGTGACTGAGTTCATGAGGTGGGACCCCAAAAAGCCCATGTTGAAAATTTGGTGAAAAAATTCCCCAAAATGGCCAAGATATGCACCAAAGTTGAAAAAAAAAGCATTTATGCCATTATACAGCTTACAAGCATTTCTTCAGTTCGCGGTCAGCTTTGAATGGTGCAGACGTTTTCCCAGTCCACCGAAGATCGTCGCACTGGACTTCAGAGGTAAGTATGGGGTGAGAGGTAGTGTGGGGAGGTGGATGTGCAGAGGGGTGGGCGTGGGTTGGGAGGGGCAAGACAATCAACGAGGGACCGTTTTTTGTTTTCAGGTGTGTGTTTTCGTTTTTAGGAAGACTACACGGGACTTGTGCCATGCTGGGGTGGGCCCCAAGAGTGGCAGCTGGAAGTTTTTTTGGGGGGTCAGTGGAGCAGACAGGGGATTGGGCACTCCCGTCGGCCATACAGACGTTTGCCACGCTGGGGTGGTATCTCAGCATGGTAACTGGAAATCTGTTTTTTTTGGGGGGGGGTGTTGAGTGGAGCCAACGGGGGATGGGGCACCCCCGTTGCCATTATGACTTTTGCCACACTGGGGTGGGCTCCCATCGTGGCACCTAGAAGTCTGTGAGGGGGCCGTGGAGCCGTCGGGGGATTGGGCACCCCCGTCAGCCATACTGTGTGCGGCAAGGGGGGGAGTGCATGTAAATAGCATAGGAGGATCGTCCTCCCGGTGTGTTCCTTTCTTTTTCTCCCATGTCTGTGTAAGTGTTTTTAATAAAAAAAGAAAATAACCCAGGAGCAACAATCTCTGATTTTGCGATACTGCAGGACGGGGGATAAGAGGAATCACAGGATACTCCTCCATGATCGTGCAGGACGGGGATGAAACACTGGCGAAGGGGGATGGAACAGGAACGAACTCGGCTGCTCTCCTCTATCTGGTTGGAACAGTCATGAATTCTGCTGCTCTCATCTACCTCAAAGACTATCAGAATTGCTGGCAATATGCTAATCAACACCACATTATCACCACTCATTGAAGTGGTCTCTCCCTTTCAGCTGTACGCCACTGCATTTTCAGCTGCTGTCATAGACAGCTGCAGCATTCATTGGTGAACTGTGGCCGTGCCTGTAAACACACTGACTGCATTGGAAGACAGGGTGCCACACCTGCAAAAACTCGTATGTTGGCACTATGTTTATTGCACATGCGTGCAAGCAAACATAAAAATGACCATCTAGTATGTTTCCGATATAGTTTATGTGTATTTGTAACAAATGATCTATTTGTTTTGCAAAATTCTGTTTCGTTTTTGTTTCTATTTTAGTGTTTTATACCATGTCCAGTCCACCATTATGCTTTGACTGCTGGGGGAGTGATCAGTTTTGGGCATCACATATGATTGACTCCAGTTGGATTCTCTTATTTTATCCTGTGTGTGCCCATTTGTGATCCTGGATTCCTAAGAGATTAGGGAAGGGAAGGGAAGGGAAGGGGAAAATTGTTTAACCAGGAAAGGCACACTAAACTGAAGCTTATTCCAGGTGTGACCTGAGAGCACAAAGAAGTGAAATGACTTGTTCAGTCACACAGTATGCAAATGGGGGCTGTGGGAGTCAAACCCAGGTCTCCAGCTTTGCAGCTCAGTGCCCTAAAACCTTTGCGCTTTACTGCCTCCTCATTAGTAACCATGGAGACTGACATCAGTTTTCACCCCTTTCTCTCATTCATGTCTATTGACTTTTAGAGAACAGGATTTGGTGTTTGGCATATATGGGTAAACTTGTTTATGATAAATGAGCTCTTTTGTTTGGTTGGTTACCGGTCACAATATGTTCTATTAGCCTAGATTGAACACAAAGCTCCATGAAGTGCATTTCGGCTCTGCACCACTAGTATATTTTATGGGCTAGCAGTATAGCCTAGAGGTTAGAGGAATGAGATGTGAATAAGCTTGATACATCCAGCCGACCAAACCTGAGTTTGATATTCACAACCTCCGCTTGCATGCTGTGGGACTCTGAGCAAGTCACTTAACCGCCCAGTGCTCCTAGGTTGCCCCTGAAAACAGGCACTTGTGCCTAGTGGGCCTTACCCAGCTACCAAAGACTAAAATAAAAAAAATAAATAAAAAAAAATATTTTAGATAAGGAGCTAGAAACCAGAAAAAAAATGGTAGCACCAGTGCTCATCGGTCGTGCCATCCAGGTGGTTTCTTAGACTCTTACATACTGACTAGTTCATTGTCCTCACAGCAGCTTTTTCTTCCCCTCTGGTTTCTGGCTCCTTGACTAAAATATACCACAGAATGCTATATGCCTGTATACCAGCTTGAATGTGAAGTTATTTCTGGTGCACTAGTTGCTGAGCTAAGAAAACGGTAGCTGAATTTGTTCGTGAGTTGTTGTTGGTCATGTTTGCTAGTGTGAATTCACTGTTTGGTTACAAATTAATAAAATAACTGGGCTCGACTGCAGGTCTTGTTCTAATAATTTTTTAAAGGGTCTAATGTAGGCAATGGGGGGTGCTAAATGAACTTATTAAGCCCCAAACTGCAGCAACAACTTCCATATGTAAAGAATTTTTTCACTTATTGTGTTAAACATAGTAAAACATACCTCATCTTTGTTATCAGTTCGCTAAACCATAAAAATAAACTCAGGAGAACCTGAAGGTATAAATAGTTTCAATCTTTTCTATCCACCATTTGTCATTGTATTTAATAGAGGCAGTATTTATAACTGAATCATACTTTGATAAAATAAAACATACCCCAAGATAGTAACTTGCTCCTCGTAGTCAAAATTACTGCGCAAAAGCTCGCCGCCATCACGAGAGATGCCAGTGCAGCCCCTTCTGCGCCTGAAGAGAAAGGTGTAATTTTGTGGCTGCACTCACATCTCTTGTAATGGCGGTGAGCTTTTGCACTTTTGGATTAGCAGCATAACCGCAAAGTAAACTGCTAACACTATAATTTTGACTACAAGGAGCAAGTTACTATCTTGGAGAATGTTTTATTTTATCAAAGTATGATTCAGTTATAAATTCTGCCCTAATTAAATACAATGGCAAACAGTGGATAGAAAAGATAGAAACTATTTATTTATACCGGCAGGTTCTCCTGAGTTTATTTTTACAGTTTAGAGAACTGATAACAAAGATGAAGTATGTTTATGTTTAACACACACTAAATGAAAAATGTCTTTACATACAGACATTTTAGCAATTTAAGGCTTAATTCTGTAAATTCATTTAGTGCCCCCCCCGCATTGCCTACATTAAACCCTTTAAAAATATTAATCTTCTTGGTCCACATATTCAAAGAAGATGTGCTGCCAAAAATGGAGATGCATGGCATATCTCAGAAAATGCGAGGAAGCACGATATTCAAAAGAGAGAGATGTGTAATTCATTTCTGAATGTGCGATCATGCAGAAATAATGTATGCAGCACAAAAAAAGGGGGCAGGTACATGAATACGCTGTGCATTCGTACAGTCAGCCAAAATGTGCTTCCCAGAAGTGTGTTACGCAAAGTTAGCCAGACAAAAGGATGGCCTAAATCAGCCAGCCACCCACAGAAAAGCCACGGAACTGCAGACAGGCCATCTTGAGACAGTCCTTGAAGGTGCACCAGGATGCGCTCCAGGCACTCATACACAGCAGTCAAGCCGGGATGGAAGTACCCAAAGCCACAGGTGCAGACACACCACAGGTACCACCCAGAGAGCCATCTCCCACACTGCACCCAGGATGTAGACACCCAGCTGCCACATGCCAGTGCTGTCAGGAGCCCTCCTAGTGAACCAGCAGAGCAGATGGCCACACTGCAGCACATGTACCAGGAGCCATGGCCTGCACCCATGTGGCCTACAGGGTGCCTCCCAGTGGTGATATGCACCCAGTGTGATGTCTGTGGCAACAGTGCCCAAGAAGCCTGGTGGTATGAGTAGCAGCCTGGCATGGGCCAGGGACTAACCTGTGGCACACACCCATGGTGTTACACCATAGGTGCACACAGGTGGGACCCACCCACTCTGGTACCTGGGCACTCTCTGCACACTGCCATTTCTTGCAGTTATCACCATGTTCCTCTCATGGGGGGGTATGGGGCACTGCAGGTGACTGTATGCTGCATACGGAGCTGGTGTTTCACATGCATGTGGTATAAGATCAGACTGTGTCATTCTTTGCCCTCCCCTGTTGCTTGTCCAGGTCGGCCCCTGTGGCCACTGTCCTGGTGGGCACCCTGTACCCCAGTCTGACCCTGTACATGGCTATGGGTAATAGCATTGTACCCAGGCCAATGCAGTCCTCCCACCTACACACAAACATTCTATCACACCTGCCTGCTAGGCTGCAGTGCCTCCTGTTCACCTTCGTGGGGTGGTGGGGCAGCCCTTCAAAGCTGAAACTGTGCATACCTGGAGTATGCAAATGGCCTGAATACATTCCAGGAATAAGCTGCACATGTGGGAATGGGCTCAGAATGTGCAATGAAGCTCTTTGCATATCCCGGCTGAATACTGCAATTTTACGCACTGTGCATGTGACCACCTATCGCGCATTTCCCTACGCTCCACATAGGACTCAGGTCACCTGCCGCACCGCACATCTCCCACTACACGATATTGCATGTTCGGGATATTCAGCTGGACATGTGTGATTGTATCTCATGGCGCATCTTCTGAATATACCATTATTTTGTGCTGGCACATCTCAGTTGCACGGTGCAGGCAACTGCACGATGCAGCCTGGGACTTTTGAATATGAGGCCCAATATATATTCTCTGCAGGTCAAACTCAGCATAAACAAACCACAAAGAATATTATACTAAAAAGTAGAATATGGATTTTGAACTAGCAGGTTTGTGCCCCTGGCTATATATTGTTACCTATCTATGCATTTATTGATTCCACTGGCAACAGTGAGGTTTGAGTTTTTTACTTTAAGTTATCTTAACAAAATATGAAGTAGTAAGATTTGTTTTTAGATATTTTTATGAAGCTCTGCAAAAATCTGATGAAGAAATAGGAGAGTTTCAAAACGTTATTAAGTGTGAACATTAATACAGCGTTCAAATAAAATGTCTAGGATAGAAACTGAAGACTTCGAGATTTGGTTTATTGTTCAGCAATCTAATGATTGGGCCTTAATAATAGAATAAGTGTTGAGTGTCCCCCTCTTTATTTGGTCTGAAATGCTGCGGCCACATAGCGTAAATGCTCCCGATATAAATAATATTCTTATTAAGCAATGGTCAGAACTTTGAAATTAAGACAAAGAAAAAAAATATGTATCAAGCTGTTGGTGCCTCCGCTTTTATTGTGAATGAATAAATGCAGCTTAAGTCAGAGAAAAATATTGTAACAAGCTGAATTATCAGCATAAAACTTCAGACTTGGGTTTTTAACATCAGATGTCTTCGTCTTGTACCTCATGTGCCATTTTAATGATGTTCATGATGCCTACCATGTTTTCTTTTTTCACTGTTATCTTAATTTGTACTCACTGTATTGTATTTGTATTGCTCTGTTTTGTCCCTGACTTGGAACCTTTGAAAATGAGTCTTTGACTCAAAGGTATTAATCCCAATCAAAATAAATAAACAAATAAAAATATCTATCAGATTCAGTGCTCTCATGAACATATGTCACAGTAAAGCTGATTCTGTGCTGTTACCATACTTTACCACTCAAGTGCACCTGCGACTGTGTAAACTGTAGGTCTGTCAATCAAACAAGCACCATTGGAAATGTGCAATTGCTAATTATGGGTATTTGACGTTATGGCATAGACTCCGCACCTATTTCAAAACTGGGAGGCATCCATCTTTATTGACACATGTTAATAAATAAAAAAGTTAACATATATTAACAACTGGTTGTTAACACAAACTGACATCAAAGACATAAACTGGAACATTAAGAGGTCTAAATAAGGTTAGGGCAGTATTAAATAATGGAATCACTGGTAAAAGAAAGGATTGCGGAACATTTTGAATCCAGTGGGGCACAGTATCCGAGGCAGCACTGATTCACAGCAGGAAGGCTATGTCAAACAAATCTGATAGATTCTTTGACTGGGTGACCAGAGAAGTGGATCAGGGGAGTGGTGGATGTTGCCTACCTGGACTTCAGCAAGGCCTTCATCACTGTTCCACATAAAAGGCTTGTAAACTAGTTAGGCAGCCTGGGAGTGGGTCCCAAGGTGGTTAACTGGGTTAGAAATTGGTTGAAGGATAGAACAGAGAGGGTGGTGGTAAATTGAGCTCAATCTGAGGAAAGGAGGGTGACCAGCAGGGTGCCACAGGGATCAGTTCTGGGGCCAGTCCTATTTAATGTCTTTATATGTGACATTGTGAAGGGTCTGAAAGGAAAGGTATGCCTCTTTGCAGATGACACTAAAATCTGCAACAGAGTAGACACTCTGGGAGGGGTGCAAAAATGAGGAGGGGCCTAGGCAAACTGGAGGAATGGTCAAGAATGTGGCAGCTGAGATTCAGTGTGAAGAAGAGCAAAATCATGCATTTGGAGTGCAAGAACCCAGGGGAGGTTACATGATGGGGGGGAGGGGTATTAACAGCCACCCAAACAGGAAAGGGATCTGGAGGTAATCATATCAGATGACCTAAAGGTGGCCAAACAATAAGCCAAAGCTATAGGGAAAGCCAGTAGGATACTGGGGTGCATATGGAGAGGTATCACCAGCAGAAGGAAGGAGGTGGTGATGCCACTGTACAAATCATTGGTGAAACCCCATCTGGAGTACTGTGTCCAGTTCTGGAGGTTGCATCTCTGTAAGGACATAGCCAGGGTAGAGCAGTTCAAAGAAGTGCACCAAAAATCATATGAGGAGAGACTGAAGGACCTCAACACATGTATCCTAGAGGTGAGGAGAGGGAGGAGGGGTATCATAGAGACCTTCAAATATCTCAAGGGCATAAATAAGGTACAGGTGGGTAGTATTTTTCAGAAAAACAGATATTCTAGAACAAGGGGACATGACAGGAACACAGCAGGGGTATCAACAGCAGGTGTAGGGAGGTCCTGGTGCCCCTGCATCAAGCTCTGGTGAGGCTGCACCTCAAGTACAGTGTCCAGTTTTGGAGGCCTTACCTGCACAAGGATATAGACTCGATTGAAAGGAACAGAGATGCAAGGAGTTGAAGCTATATACAATGGAGACCAGGAGGGAGAGGGGGAACATGATCAAGACCTTTAAATATATCGAATGGATGAACAAGGGAGGCCCAGGGAAGTTACTCCACAGGAAGGAAGGAAACATAACAAGGGAGCATGGACTGAGACTCCGTGGGGGGAGGCACTTCAAGAGCAACGTGAGAGGCCAATTTTTCATGGAGAGGGTGGTGGAGAACTGGAATTGGCTTCCAGAGGAGGTGGTGAATTCAAAGACTGTAGAGGGATTCAAGACCTCTTGGGACAGACACATGGGGCTAAGTGAAAGAAGGGGGTGTCTCAAGATATGGTAGGTTGGACTAGGGGGGTAAGGGGCAGACTGGTTGGGCTGGGAGGTCCTTTTCTGCTGTCACCTTCTATGATTCTATGATTCAGTGATTCCATGACATGAGGCTGGAAGGGGTAGACTAAAGGGTAACATGAGTAAGTATTTCTTCATGGAAAGTGTGGTGGATCCATGGAACAGCCTCCCAGCAGAGGTGGTAGGGCTAACTCAGTAATGGAATTCAAAAACGCATAGGATAAGCATAGGGAAGAGAATAAAGCCTGAGATCAAGTAGAGACTGTGGTTTTTGCAGCAAGTAGAGAAAATGGGCAGACTGGGAGGGCCTAGCGGTTCTTATCTGCCATCAATTTCTATGTTTCTATGTAGTGTTTAAAAATTAATGGTAATGAATACTGCTGCTTTATAATAGCCACAACTACGCCTTGCTACCTGGCAGCCATCTGACATCTGCCCTGCTCCCAAGCCCCTCAGGGCAATTATGTTTGCAGCGGGAGCAATGGCTCAGGTAAATGGAGGGAGGCGCTCTTGCACTGACCTCCTTTACCTCCCGACAAGCTCCTGTCTCCCCATCTCCTATCCATATGCAGCAGGCCTCAGCCCAAGCTCCAAAGGGGCTGGGAGTAGAAAGTGCCCCATGGCACTTTTACTTTTAGCGTGTTTGCTCGCACTACCTGCAGCAGCCCCAGGTCAT
Organism: Neoceratodus forsteri; assembly: GCA_016271365.2. Classification (NCBI taxonomy): domain Eukaryota; kingdom Metazoa; phylum Chordata; order Ceratodontiformes; family Ceratodontidae; genus Neoceratodus; species Neoceratodus forsteri. The sequence goes on from CM057451.1 coordinate 496,734,951, forward strand.
CCTCTTACATTCTTGACTAACATTTCACCTCCTAGTTGCCTGCCAAAATGATATTGGGACCCAGTGACCACCCCCACCACCAGACACCAGGGAACAGATTCTTAACTTGTTTAAACACATTGGCCACTGGTCACCAGGAAAACTAGCCCAACACGGGTATTATAAAAATCCCTGACTTCCCTGGGACAACTCTGCCCCCCATGCTAAATTATTTTAATAATGCCTGGCCACTAGCCCAAAAGAGTTCCCAGCAGCCCTTCTGGGCTACAGTTTTTTTTTCTTAGAGATATTTCTTTCCAGCCAGTAGCTCATTAGTGCAAGGATATACTCTGGTCAGGTCAGACCTGGTCGTCATTCAGACGGCTAGTCTTCCTTCCACCCATTTTGGGAATGAGTGCCTGTAAAGGCTTTGAACAGCTGCAGTGTCCCCCATGCAGCAGGAGAAAGCTCCCTGACCCAGCTGCAGCAGTCGCTGTGGTGGCGAGGTGAGCCGCCAACCCTCCCGACCAATACGTACTGCTGAGTGGCATCTGTCTCGGTTATAACCTTCCAACATGACTTCCTGGGCTTACTTTTGAATCCGTGCCATCATCATCATGGCTGCGGAGCTACTACTTTAATGGTCACTAGGCCATCTGGGGGGAGCTATACGTGGTTTTGTGTGTCCCAAACAACACTTTTTCTTTTCTTTTCCTGTATGTTAATTTTATTTATTTTTCTGTATCTCTTTCTCATTCTCTATATATGTATCTTCCTGTTTTGCCCTAACTGTAAATTTTTATCTACAGCTCCTTTTTATTTTTAACTTCTGTGCTATCTTATACCCCTTTTCCGCTCTCTGTCTCTGCTCTCTCTAATGTATTGTCTCCATATTAACCTATTTTTCTCTTTAACAGGTCTGACAGGATGCTGACTCCTTCCCCACCAGATAAGTATTAATCTACATCTATCCTGTCCTAGCCTTCCTATTTACTCACTAAGAACTACAGATCCTTTGTGATCCTGTTCCTATATTTTATTTTACAAGTCTGTCGGACATCATCCCTACATAACTCCTACATCAGGATTACTATTACCAAGATAAGAAATGATGTACATACTTTCTACACTTGTTGGGTTTACTGTAATAATTTTTTTAATTTATTTTCACTTTTGTGATGGTGCAACTGTACCTGTTACTGTGTGTGTGTATTAAGGTGACACATGCTGTAGCATTTTTTTTTTTTTAATAAAGCTGTTTGTTTTAGAGGTCGACACAGGTGGGCCATAAGCCCTATTCCCACCTTCCCTAAAACCACAGAACCCGAAGTCCCCCACAGATTCCCCCCCCCCATGGTGGATCCCGGAAGGGGAGGACCATCCTTCCCAACTCCCAGTGAATCACAGCCAGAATTGGGCTGGTAGTCCAACACAGAAACATAGAAGTTGATGGCAGATAAGGACCACAAGGCCCATCCAGTCTGCCCATTTCTTTCTTTACCTTATAAATGTGCCATTAACCTTTGCTCTGTCAATGGCCTATCTATTCATACTCATCTGTATTGCTCCCTTATGCCTATCCCATGCCTGTTTGAAGCCCTGCATTGTATTCATTTTCCACCACTTCCTGAAGGTAGGCTGTTCCGTGCATCCACCACCCTTTCTGTGAAAAAGAACTTCCACACATTACCCCTAAATCAACCTCCCTCTAATCTCATGCAGTGTCTTCTTGTCCTGCTATTTTTCTTATATTGAATATATTCTATATTATAGAAGACTTGGTTTGCTGGCCAAGGCACCTAGCTTCACCTGAGCTCTTTCCTTCTAAGACTGCTTGAAAGGCAGAGTAGAGAAACTTACCAGAGCAAAGGAAAAGGATTAAGACTTATTTTGGCTAAGCAGATTGACTGTGTGGTGTTGTTTTTATTTTTTACTCACAGGGATTGCTACTGTTTGTTGCTAACATTTCATTGTTTTATTTTTTCTCTGTAGCAAAGTGTTTCTTACAGCGTATGTCTTCTCTGAAATTATTACAGGTGGTGCTTTACAGGTGTTACAGTTTTATCTAACATTAGGATAAGCTTTCAGGGTTACTGCATTTGTTGTTGACTGATTGTTTCTGCTCTTACCTCCTTGTTCTTTCATCCATGGTTCTTCTTTTTCGGCAGGGGAAGGGCCCAGCCACCCACCCCCATCCCCAACCACCCCACACTACACTCCTTTTATAGGGTACCACAATTGTGACATTTCCTGTGGCAGAGGAGGAAGGGGTGGATCAGTGAGACCTCCACAAGGTGAGCTCATTTACAGGGCACTAGTAATTTAACTTGTTATAACAAGTTAAACAAACACAATCAAACCATTACTTGCATTTTTTTCCTTTTTTCCTTCTAATTACTCTGACTAGGTTATAAACCCAGCAACTTATCTGGAATGGATATCATTAACTGCAGGTACTGTGGAACACTTTTCAGAAGGACAGTCTTACAGGATTTAGGACACTGTCCTACATGCTGGCCTTTGGAGATCTTAGGGCTCAGCTCCGGGCAGCATGGGCAGAGATTGCCGCCTCAAATTTCATATTCAGAGGAAATACATTGTAAGAACCACCCACCATTTCCCCAGTATTTACTGAAGAGAAGGTAGGGCAGGGCCCACAGCTCAGCATCATGGACACGGGTGGGGGGGGAGGTGAGCACTACTCCCTTCACAAAAGGAAGGGTCCTACAAGAGCTTGCTAAGCTCAGGGTGGATAAGGCAATGGGACCTGATGGCATACATCCCAGGGTACTTAAGGAGCTAAAGGTGGAACTAGCAGAGTTAAGTAGGTGACATCAACTGCTCCCCCTTGGTCCACCACTCTGATTACCCAGAAAGAAATCTATGAGATTAGTTTGACAGGACCTTCCTTTTGTAAACCCATGCTGTCTTGGATCCTGTGCTCCTATGTATTCCAGGTGTTGCACTATCCTTTCCTTAAGGAGTGCCTCCATAATCTTGCCCACTACTGAGGTAAGACTGACTGGTCTGTAGTTCCCTGCCTCCTCCCTGCTACCACTCTTTTGGAGCGGGATCACATGAGCCCTTCTCCAGTCTTCTGGGACCTCTCCTGTGTTCAGAGACTCACTAAACAGTTCTGATAATGGCTCTGCTAGTTCCACCCTTAGCTTCTTTAGTACCCTGGGACATATGCCATCAGGTCCCATTGCCTTGTCCACCCTGAGCTTATCGAGCTCTTGTAGGACCCTTTCTTTTGTGAAGGGACTAGTGCTCACCTCCCCCCCCCCGTGTCCATGGTGCTGAGCTGTGGGCCCTGCCCTACCCTCTGTTCAGTAAATACTGAGCAAAAGTATCTATTTAGGATAGATGCTTTTACATGGTCCTCCCCCTCACACGTTCCCTTATCTCCTTTGATCTTAGCAGTACCCTCTCTGGACTTTCTCCTTTCACTAATGTACCTATAGAAAGTCTTGTCACCTCCTTTTACTGTTTGTGCTAGTGTTTCCTCGGTTTGGGCCTTTGCCTGCCTTACTGCCTTCCCTGCTTCCCTTAGGGAAGTTTGGTATGCCATCCTATCTTCATCCCACTGTGGTCCCTTATATTTCCTGAAGGCCATCCTTTTGGCTCTGACCTTTTCTGCTACTGTTTTTGAGAGCTAAAGTGGTTTTCTTCTTCTTTTGTACTTCCTTTTCTCTAACAAAAAAGGGATGTTGCTTCAAGTATTGCATCCTTAATGCTTGCCCACTTTGCCTGTACCCCCTCACCTGTGTTTTTTTTTGCCAGGACTAGCTTATCTTTTTGGTCATCTTATCAAAGTCAGCTCCTCTGAATTCCCATTTTTTGCCTTGGAATGGGATGATTTAGTTCTAGCGGCTAAATTGAACCATACCATGTGGTGGTCACTGGTCCCCAGATGACCTTCTACCAGGAGATCTGTGATCCTTTCCCTGTCAGTCAGCACTAGATCTAGGATAGCCCTGTCTCTTGTAGGTTTTTTTACCAGTTATTTGAAGCCCTCCCCCTGCTGGGAATCCACTATGTGTCTAGTTCTGGCAGATGTTCCTACTGGAATTGACCAATCTGTATCTGGCATGTTGAAGTCTCCCATTATCAGAACCTCCCATTTAGCTGTCATGTTTTGTATATCTTCTAACAGTAATGTGTCTATGTCCTCCCCCTGGTCTGGGGGCCTATAGACAACCCCAGTTCTTATGGCTATCCCATCTCCTGTTTCCAGGGTGACCCACAGTTCTTCTGGCTCCTTATGCGTATTCTGAATTTCTGTAGCTTTGATATTTTCATTGACATACAGGACCACTACACCTCCCCACCATTTTTGCACCTCGGTCTCTTCTGAAAAGTACATAGCCAGGTACTGAAGTCTCCCAAGCATGGTTACTGGTAAACTGCATCTTGCTGATTGCTACTATGTCCATTTTATCTTCTATCATTGTTGCCTGCAGGTCTGGGATCTTGTTTCCCAGACTGCGAGCATTTGTGTACATGATTTTCCATTGGCTAGATTTCGGGGGTGTGTTAGTCGTTGGGTGCAGTCTGGCATTTCCCCTGTGCATCGTATGGGGAGCTGGACCTTTTTCCTTACCAGGTGGTGGCGAGAAATGGATGTAGATGGGTAGGGCTTCATGAAGCCTGTGTCAAATCAAATCAAATCATAATTTATTTATAAAACGTACCTTTCCAAAAAGACCAAGGTGCTTGTACATAAGTTAAAAAAAAAATCACAAACAATAATTAAATAGAGAATAAAGTATGGGGTGGTGTGTGTAACGAGATTTTACACACACCTGAGGGGTTGGATGGCATACAGTTTATCCAGGCATCCAACCCCGAGGGAGTGTGTAAAATTCGAGTTTACACACACCACCCCATATTGTATTTTATGTAATTACTGGGTTAGGCTTTTTCACCACAGCCGGTTATATAAAATAAATGGTCTGGTACGGCTATGGTCTGGATGATGTTTAGCCAAGTCCTCGGTCGCTTAGCAGCAGTTTACTTTTTCTTGTTTTGTTGTCCCCTTTAAGGTGTGATTTTTGTTAGGAAGTTGTTTTTTTTTAAATAGTTACTTACCGCCTAGAGATAGTGGTGGCGCTGCGGTTTTGACCAACGAAGAAATCTGGTAGCGAGCAGTGAAAACCCAGAAGAGCTGTAGGTTGGGCATGCACATAGTGAGGAAAACTGTGCTAGTGTTTGCCGTTATAAACGCTCCTTTATAACGGCAAATTACGCCATGGTTTCCCTACGGGAAATAGCCTAACCCAGTTATTACTATTCAAATAAATAACAAAAACAATGCATCAGTAATTACAGTAAAATCCATATCCATATCCATGGTTTCATTTTCTCCACTTGAATCCATTGCCATGGCGGCACGTAACTGTGCATGTGTGGTGGTGCCCACTTACCATGGAGCCATGGCCATTACCTTCAATGTTGCTCAAATTTCCTGTGATACCCCCAGGCCTCCACCTGAGGGCAGCCAAGGGCTGAGTCATCATGCCTCCCCACAGTACCTCCTCTACCACTGCTCTCCGATTTATTTATTTATTTAGTTTTTGTTGACTGGATAAGTGCACTAGACAAATTCTGCCTATTTTCAGGCACGACCCGGGGGAGGGGGATACAGATGAATGCCAACTGACCTAGAACCAGATTAAGCTGTTTGGTCGTATTTTTAGTGAATGAGGGAAATTTGGCCAGGACACCGGGGAAATTCCCCTACTCTGCGTAGGTGGAGCCTTGCTGCTGGTCACACGATGGCCAGTCTGCTCAATCCCTCGGATGAGATGGACGTCGGTAGCTCTGGGGAGTGGGCCTCCTCCCCAGTGCTCACTTCCTTAGAGGCCAACGAAGAACGTTTAGCGGTAGCACAGGACTACGCTGATACTGTACTAGAAACGGAGACAGAAGAAAGGAATAAGCTCACCCCAGTAAGGTCGGAACTTCTTGAGCAACGCTCTGCTCTTGCCCTTCGGTTACATTCCATCGACTAGCAGCTTGCAGATCTCAGCCAGGCAATTCTCAAACAGCCAAAAGACGTCTCAACGCCGGCTAGGACCCCTGCAAACATCACTGCTGCAACGGAATTCAGTGAGCCTCCAGGACAAGCGTCTCCAGATAAACCGGCTGGCAGTTTTTCGAGGATTCCCTCGTAAAGCCAAAAGCCAGACTCCGCTTTACAGTCTGCAGGTCCACCGGATTGGAATCGTCTCGCTGACACTGTAAGTCCTGCTCTTTCTCCTCCAACATTACAGTTTTGTTCAAAGACTTCCTCTACAGCCGAAGTGTTTCTTTTTTCGGCAGACAAAAAACCTGGCTGGTCTAAACGCGGGGGTACTTTATTTAATCCTCCAGGAAAAACCCCCTTATCTAAGAATGTTGCTCCCCAGGATACTTGGTCCCCTGAAATAGCCCTTAAAAACGCTGGCTGGGAGAAAGGGGACGGAGGGACTTGGTCTCCAGACTCCCAGGATCCTGTTTACATCAATATGCTGCAGTCTGTTTCAAAGAGCTCCAACGAACCCCGGGGTGAAGACCATTCACCTTCTCATAGTGGACTGTATTTTCAACATAAGACTGTTAATTCTGGTATTTCTGATAATACTGTTGTTTATTCTGATAAGGTTAATAATGCTTCTGGCACTGTTCTTGCTACGTCCACTACTGCTTTTACTCCCTTATTGGCCACTGACAAAGATTCCTTTCCAGGCCGGCCAGCCGGTTTCAAACTGGCTGACCTATTTCACTCTAAAGGTGAACCTGCTCCACGGAGGAATGCAGTCCGCTTACTATACAAGGGTGGACTGGATGTGCCTCCTGATAGGGTTTACATTGCCAGGACTTTATTAAAGGGGTCTATGAAATTTTTTGCATCCGAAATTTTTGCTTTAATACATCTAGGGAACTCTAATTTTGATGTTAGTTTTAAACAAATCTCAGGTATGGATAGATTCTGGGCTCAATATGACAAATTACAGTCTTTACCTATTTGGTTCTCTTTTCAAGCTATCCCCCTTACTAAACCTGCAATTAGAACTGTTACTATAGTTTTCAAAAATGAGGGGGTCAATATTGAAGACATTCTCTTTTGGCTTAATAAACGATGTGAAGTTTTAAATCAACCTACGCCTACATTAGATAGCGAACAGATTTGGGATGGCAGTTGGAAGGTTCGTTAAATTATTCCCCACTAATACTGGGCCAAGACATTTGCCTAACTTTTTCTTTTGGGGAAAGACAAAGGTTTTGTTTTCTCGCTGGCCAACCTAAATCTTGTTTCAAATGCGGTTCTAGAACACATCTTAGTTCGGCTTGTGATATTTTAAAAATGTAGTCACTGTTTTGAATATGGACATAATTCCTCCACATGCTCTAACTCCTTTAAATGTAACTTATCGAAGAAGTCGGCCATTCATATGGTCACTGTCCTGGGCATCTCATAACAGGAAGACTGCCCCCACATGATGGGTTAATTACAATTGCCCAACAGTTACAGGCACAAAGTCTACCTTCCGTGATGACCCTCCTACTGTGCCTATTTCTGAAGCTACAGATTCTACCTCACACTCTACTTCCGACCAACATATTCAGGAGGTAGCTGTTGTCTCTTCGAAACTAATGACCTTCCTAGGAAAATAATGCTAAGCCACCTGATGCTATAATGCCTCCTCCCTCCTCCCCACCTTCTGTTCCTGACTCTGATTTTGTTCCTGTTACCCAGAAAAGGACTAGGAAAGGTCAGGCAGTGATTTGTCGACCTAAAGAAAATATAGGCCCTACCTGGCAATCCAATAATAAATTCGCTGTTTTATTTATGGACCTTTCTGATAAAGATTCCGGTGGGGACGACACGGACACTTCTTCCATTCGTTCCTTTCCAGATTTGGAAGGAGGCACTGACACCGACCCCATCGCCAAACGTACACGACAATCTCAGAGGGGTAAATCTCCAAACAGCTCATAAATGGCTTCCCTATCCATTTGTTCCTTAAACGTAAACAGTATTAAAGGCAAGAGAAAGCTAGGAGGTGTGTTTTGACCCTTAAAGATCTTAAAATGATATTTATTGTTTGGTTGACACTAGATTGAAAACCCATGCTGAACTTCGTCAAGTTTCTCATGCCTGGTCTAAAGGCCCTTCTTTTTGGTCTACTGGCCTGGATACCTGTGATGGCATTGGCATTCTGTTTTCTAGCACTGCATTTCAAGTTTCTAGACTAGTAGATATTGTACCTGGTAGAGCTTTACTATTGGATTTTTCTTATAGACAAGAACGATTTTGCATAATTGGTATTTATGCTCCACAAACTAAAGCACAAAGAGTGACCCTTTTTCATACCGTGAGGCCCTTTTTACACACTTCTAGATTACTCTTATGGGTCGGTGACTTTAATTGTAGTTTACATCAGTCGGATAGAGGTTTACAAACCTCAAAGCTTTTTTGTGATTCCGTTGCCCTACGGGACATCACATCCACAGCCCTTTTAGTTGATGCCTATAGGTATTGTCATAAAACTGGAGGTTTCACCTTTTTTAAAGGTCCTTACGGACCAGAATTGATTTTATTTTTGTCTCAGGTCTTGTCAATTCTTTCAAGTCAGACAGTAGGTTGTGAATTTTCTGATCATGTGGCTCTTCAAGTCACATTTACTTGGGATTCTGCCCACGCTGTAAAAATATGTATGCGTTTAAATGACTCTTTACTAAAATCCCTTCTTTTTACACTCTTGCGTAAAGAATTCAGGCTCGATATCAGTCTCTGACATGTATGACTCTATTATTGATTGGTGGAAGACTCTAAGTTAAGTTGGAAATTGGCTTTAAAAAAAGGCTGCAGTTATACAAAATAATAAATACCTGACTTATTTGTCTCTTCACAACAGTTGCAGCACTTGATTTCCTTGGCTGATTCTAATCATCTAGATTATAGTAAACAAATTGAAAATATTTGCACCCAAATGAGACAATTTCAATATGACAGAGCCAGTTCTTTGGATCAAGAAGCTCGTTTTGGTTCCCATTCTAACAAATGTTCCTTGGACCCTTTTAAAACCTGTAAAAGTAGGGTGGATTCTAAACTAATTCCATCTCTAAAATCACCAACGGGTGAACTTATGACTTCCCCTGAAGCCTTGGTCACAATAGTTGAACAACATGTTTCTGCCATTTTTGGTTGTTCATCAGTTTATAAGGATGCTGATCCTTTTCTAAATTCATTAAACTTGCCACAGCTCTCGAATTTTGAAAGGGAAATATTGTCTGCAGACATTTCTGAAAGGGAAGTACAACAGGCCATTGATTCTTTATGTTCAACCTCAGCTCCTGGCTCTGATGGCCTTACAGCAAAATTTTATAAAACTTTCTCTGCGGAATTGACCCCTACTTTAACGCTACTATTTCGGGAATTGTTATTTTCGGGAACCCTATCTAAATCTATGTATGAGGCCATTTTAATTTTTCTGTACAAAAAAAAAGGTGATTCCACTGATATTTCTAATTGGAGGCCTATTAGTCTCCTAAATGTTGATTACAAAATCCTGGCTAAGATTTTATTAGCCAGAACCCTCAAAGTTGCTAAATATATTAGCCCTGTTCAAACATGTGGCTATACCAGACGAGGTAGCAGGATAATCTTATTCTTTAAGAGAGTTGTTTGTTTTAGGAGAGAAAACGGATTTCTGGTTGATATTAGGTTTAGATCAAGAGAAAGCTTTTGATAAAGTCTCATGATTTCCTGTTCCGTGTTTTAAAAGCCTATGGCTTTCAGATCTATTTTATTTTGGATTTTTCTTTATACAAACATGCTCTTATACGTCCCAATGTTAATGGATGGATAGGTAAATCTATTCCATTATCTCGAGGTGTGCGGCAAGGATGCCCCTTAAGTCCGTTACTATATAATTTTTATATTGACACCTTAATAAGAGCCATTTTACTTTCTCCTCAAATTATTGGTATGTCGTGTTCTCCTTCCTCTCCACCTATCAAATTATTAGCCTATGCTGATGACTTGGTTTTAACATTAGATAAGAAAACGAAACAGGAAGATCTTATCCAGTTATTAAGTTCATTTTCAACAGTATCTGGCTCAACCATTAATTTCAGTAAAAGTACAGGGATTCCGATTGGCCATGACTCTCTTCCGGAAAAAGGGGTTTATGCAGGGATTCCGGTTACATTGGATGCCTTTAAATATCTAGGAATTCATTTTGGACGTCCAAACATGGCTTACTATAATTGGGCCGCTGTTTTAAATAAAGCCGACAGATTAGTCGCAAGTTGGAAATCCACCCTTATTGGTAAAAAAAAGAGAGTTGTTTTACTAAAAACTTTGGTTATTCCTTTATTTTTATATCTTAGCTACGTATTTCCACCTCCTGTTTCTCTTTTTACTAAATTGTTTGGGTGTTTCTTTAAAGGTTTTTGGGGATCTAGGCTTAACCCTATAAAACGCAAATATTACATATAGACCTATTAGTGAAGGAGGTATCAATATGATACACCCTGTTGCTTTTTTCTATAGTTTGTTTTTTTCATTATAATTTTGGTTATGCTCTTAAGCCTGGATGATTTAATTTGGAGACCATATTTTATGGACTGGTTTTTCCTGTGTATTAGTACATGGAATCTTACTGGGAAGAACATACTCTCTCGTTCTCTAGCAATACCCTCGTATGGCAAAGAAAGTTTTAAATTGGCCCTATCTTGGAATCTTTTTCCTTCCGATTTTTGTACTTTATCTAGGCGGTCTTTATATGAAAGAATCTGGAGATTAGAGGCCCAAGAAGAAGTGCTATTTCCCTTTTGTCCTATTAGTCAGCACTCTTGGGTTCTTTTACAACTACGTAACCCTCGCTTACCCCCCTACATTTGGGATATGGTTTGGTTAAGTAATTACGATAGATTGGGAGTTAAACATAATCATAAACATAAAGCTTTAAATTTACGTTATTGCCCTAGAACTGACTGTCCTGATGTTCCTGAAACACAACAACACTTATTTCTTGAGTGTCCATTTTCCCTGGATATTTGGTTTACTTTAGCTCAAACATGGTCAGAACCTTCTTTTCTTCATTTGTCTTATGAACATATTATGTTTTGTACAAATGTTTGTTTAAATACCAAATATCATTTAGAAACGTTATATGTAATCTTTGCCTTAATTAAGTATTACTTATGGCAAGCTAGGTGTATGCTTGTTCTTCATCAAAAAATCATACATAAACAGGAAGTTATTAACAATATATATAAAGCTGTATGTTCCATTAAAAAACCGGATTATCATGTTTATAACAAACACCAAGTTGACTTGATGTGGCGCAACTGTGACTTACTCTTTAACAATTGTTCATCTTGATTGTATTTTTTGTATTATGGATTATTGTTTGTTTCTTGTAAAGACATCCACTTTTCAATAAAATTCCCCTACTGGCTGCTGTCAGTATGCAGGAGTCAGCATCGGAGTTGGATGTCGTGAGTGCAGGGGAGCGGGCCTCCTCCTCTGTGCTTCAACTTACAGGGGCCGTGAAGGAAGAGTGTACTGTGGCTGAGGTTGCAATGGTGGCTATTATTGAATCGGAGGAGTGTATGGCTGTGGTTCAGTCAGTTTCAAGACCGGAGGTTGATAGTGATAGAAAACGTACCTTGCAAGCATCATTGAAGGCAAGAGGTCGGCTTTGATGAAGGAACTTTCGGTGGTAGATTTGGAGCTTGCCGCACTCCCGCAGGCAGTTAGTGGGTGTCCTGAGGATGGTCTCCTGCAGTCTGGTAAGCTCCATCATGACACAGATGGTTCTGCGTCATTCTCAAGTGACTCTCTGGTTCAGGAAGGAGGTGCTGGGGCTGGCAATTTACCGAGTGGTTCCTCGGAGTGCCGACAGCCCCAGCGTGTTTTGATGGATTCATCAGTGAAACGAGCAAGTGCAAACTGTTTGAACTCTGCAGCTGATCGGGGTGTGCTACCCGGAACTATGTGAGAGGTGGTCTCAAAGGGGATTTTGGAGCCTGAGGTATTTTTCTTTCCCCATTCGCAAAGGCCAGGATGGATTAAAAGTCGCAGTGCTGTACGTTCGGGAGGGCTTTTCTGTATGGCACATCAGGACACCACGTCTTCGGATTGTGGTCAGAGGGCACCATGGTCACCCAAAAAAGTGTTAAAGGTGGCTAGTTGGGAACAGGGAGAGGGTGGTGCCTGGACTCCTGACTCTCAGGATCCTACATATTTGAAAATGCTACAAAAGGCTGTGGATTCTGTCGCCACCAACACTGTTATGAGCTCCAACGATTCTAGGGGGTTATTACTGAATGTGTTAAACAGAGGGCTGGTATTGTTAAGAATGTGTTGCCTGGCTGGCCCATCAGCGCAGCGGTTGGATTCCCGCTTGCGACGCCCAGCGATCCGGGTTTGGGAATGAACTCAATCACTGGAGGGCTGGCCGGGAGAGGGAAGGATTGAGCGTCCCGCGACAGCTCTCCTTCTCTGGGGGGAGGGCAGGGGACAGGTCTAGTGTCTTGTTAGCTCCTAGCAGAGGCTGGGAGCAGGGCAGACAAATACAGCCCAGTTACTTGGGGGGAGGAGCAGACGCTGGCATACCCCTTGTCGTCACCACGCTGCCTCCCCCACAGAAAATTGGAAAATCGCCCACTGGCCACCTAGATGATGGCTCCCGGCTCTCTTGAGTACCCCCAGTGCATGTCCAGGGCCTCCTGCTCCTCAGCGGCATCCCCCGGGCCCTAGTATAAGTGTGTTCCGGGGATCTTCCCTTCCAGTGCCCTTCCTCCTCGGAGGAGGGGGACCTGCCCGGTGATAGGGATACACCGGGATGTCCCGGGGGATCGGCCGCGATATGAGGACCTGAGGGGGGCTGGATAAAGGCCAGTGGGGTTGAGGAGTTTGTGGAGCCCGAAGGAGTGGGGGCCAGTGTAGCATGGGAGAAGGCGATAAACATAGCAAGCAAAAAAAAAAAGAATGTGTTGCCTACAGTTTTGCAAGCTCAGGTTGATAATGTCTCTAATGCTTTAAATGTAGATCAAAATGTGATTGGTTCCCCACTTATTGTTTCTTCTGTACCCCTAGAAACAGAGGGTCCTCTCAGGATGGGACCTGCCCCTCAGGTGTTAGATTCTCAGGATGATGATCCTGTTCGGCCTGTTGGTTTTAAACTGGCCGATTTGTTTACTTCCAAGGGAGAACCAGCCCACCGTAAGAATGCAGTTAGTTTATTATATAAAGGTGGGTTGGTGGATCCCCCTAATCGGATTTATGTGGCGAAAACATTACTTAAAAGTTCCATGAAATTTATTTCTTCAGAGATTTTTTCCCTTATTAGTTTGGGGAACCATAATTTCGATATTAGTTTTAAACGGGTTTTCAGTTTAGATAGATTTTGGGCACAGTATGGAGCTTGTCAGGCCTCTCCTACTTGGTCTCCCTTTCAAGCTATTCCTTTAATGAAGCCTGCAGTCAGGAAAATTACTGTAATGTTTAAAAACGAAGGAGTAAATGTAGAGTACATTTTATTTTGGTTGCGACAAACGTGTGAGGTACTCAACAAACCTACCCCCACATTGGACAGTGAACAAATCTGGGATGGAGAGTGGAGAGTTAGAGTAAAATTGTATTCGACTAATGCTGGGCCTAGTCATTTACCTAGTTTTTTTTTATCTAGGGAAAGACAAAGGTCTCATTTTCTATGCTGGTCAGCCTAAATCTTGTTTTAAATGCGGTTCTCGAGTTCATTTTAGTTCAGCTTGTGATACAGTCAAGTGTAGCCATTGTTTTGATTTTGGCCATGCCTCCAGTGCCTGTCTCAATCTTTTCAAATGTAATCTTTGTGAACGTACAGGGCATGCATATGGGCGCTGCCCTTGGGCATCCCATAACAGGGACGATTGTCCTTCACATGAAGGATTAATTTCCATGGCTTAGCAGGCTCAGGCCAAACTTAGTGCAGCCTGGGACACGAAACATAGCACGCTTACCTCTGGACCAGGGGAGTTAGCTAAAGGGTCTGAGAATATTAGTCTTCAGGAAGACAGTGTCACTCCTCCACCTTTGGCATTAGATCAGACTGTGGTAGGTAAGGCGACTTCTGTCACTGAAGTTTCTGTTGTTACAGAGGGATCAGTGGTGGTTGATATTACCATGCCCCCCCCCCCCATTACACTCTGCTTCTGGTGCAGAGGTTGCAGGGTTTGTTCAAATTCCACATAAATGAACTAGGAAAGGTTTGGCGGTGATGGGTCGGGGTAAGGATGTGAGAGGTGGTACGTGTCGGTCTGGCAACAAGTTTGCAGTTCTAGCCACTGATGTCTCGGACAAAGAGTCTGGGGGTGAAAATACCAATAGTTCCTCTATTCTATCATATACGGATACAGAGGGTGGTGGGGATCTGGATCCTATTGCGAAACGAACTAGACAAAGTCATAGAGGTAAGTCACCTATAGGCACTTAAGATGGATTCTTTATCGGTGTGTACTTTAAATGTTAATAGCATTAAAGGCCCTAGGAAGCTTGGGGGTGTTCTTAACTTTAAAAGACTTTAACTGTGATATTGTATGTCTAGTGGATACTAGATTTAAATCCAACTAGGAACTTCAACAAGCTTCCCGGGCTTGGACCCTTGGTCCGTCTTTTTGGTCTTCAGGTATTGATAAACGTGACGGTATTGGGATTTTATTCTCTAACTCTGGTTTCCATGTATCTCGGTTGGTGGATATTCAGCCTGGTAGGGCTTTGTTGTTGGATTTCACATGTTCTGGTGAGAGATTCAGGATTATTGGGGTTTATGCCCCTCAGACAAAAGCACGACGGGTGTCTCTTTTTCATTTAATTAGGCCTTTTTTGTATACCTCTAGGTTAATTTTGTGGGTTGGTGATTTTAATTGTGGTTTACACCAGAATGATAGAGGGTTACAAACCCCAAAATGATTCTGTGATTCTTTTGCCTTAAAGGATGTTATTACCACTGCGCAGCTCGTAGATGCTTATAGGTTTTGCCATGAGTCAGGGGGATTTACTTTTTTTAAGGGACCCTTAAGGACTCATATTGATTTCATTTTTTTATCTAAAGTTTTACGGATTATTTCTTGTGTGACTCTGGGTGTGGAGTTTTCTGATCATGCAGCTGTTAGAGTAACCTGCTCATGGCGTAATACTCCAAGGAGTTAAAAAAAATAGGTGGAAGCTTAATGATTCCCTGTTGGAGGACCCTCGTCTTCAAAAATTGTGGAGGAGGGAATGGGCAGCCCGGCTTTCAGTTGCGGATATCTATGAGGACCCATGTGAGTGATGGGAAGATTCTAAAACCAGATGGAGGCAGATTTTTCAGAGGACAGCTGTAGCAAAGCACACAGAGCAATACTTAACATATTTAGCATTACGGCAACAATTACAGCATCTGATTTCTTTATCAGATACTACTGTTCATGATTATAGTGCTCAGATTGCAGCGGTTTGTACCCAAATGAAAACCCTGCAATATGATAGGGCTAGTTCTTTGGGGCAGGAGGCACAATTTGGTGCTCGGGTGACCAAAGGAGGGTTAGACTCCTTTAAAGCCTGTAAAGGATGGGTGGACTCCAAGTTTATTCAGGCACTATGGTCCCCCCTAGGTGTCTTGGTTATGGAACCAGAGACACTAGTTCAGGTTGTGGAACAACATGTTCTCTCTATGTTAGGTAATTTTCAAATTTGTAAATCTGCAGATTCCTTTTTAGACTCTTTGAACCTCTCTTCACTTTCTTTAGCGGAGCAAGGCATTTTATCAAGAGATATTTTAGCCTCGGAAGTGGCTCAGGCCATTGATAGTTTAAATACTAATTCTACTCCAGGTTCAGATGGCCTTACTGCTCAGTTTTTTAAAACTTTTAAGGAGGACTTGATCCCAGCTCTGACGTTGTTATTCAATGACATGTTGACCACAGCCTCCTTGACTAAGTCCATGAAGGAAGCCATTTTGGTCCTAATTTTTAAAAAGGGGGATCGGGCTGATTTGCAAAATTGGAGGCCACTGAGTTTATTAAATGTGGATTACAAAATTTTGTTGGCCAGACTATTAAAAATTGCAGATCGACTCAGTCTGGCCCAGACGTGTGGTATTCCAGGTAGAAGTCAACATGACAATTTAATTTTGTTAAGAGAATTGTTTACCCTGGGTGACAAAGGGATGGTTTCCATTTGGGTCTTGGGGATGGACCAAGAGAAGGCCTTCGACAGGATCTGTCAGGATTTCCTATTTGCGGTGTTGCAAGCATTTGGAATTCCTGGCCAGTTTCTCTTGTGGATTAAGGCTCTCTATGATGAGGCTACCATCATTCCTAATGTGAATGGTTGGTTGAGTAAACCAGTAACTATGGTCAGGGGGGTCAGACAAGGATGCCCCTTAAGCCCTCTCCTTTACAATTGTTGTATAGATACATTGATTCGGGCAATTTCCCTTTGTCCTCATATTTTGGGGTTGGGGGGGCTCTTTTATTGGATCCCATCAAAATCTTAACTTGTGCGGATGATTTGGTTTTGACTGTGGATGTCGGTACTGAGGAAGCAGCATTGGTACAGGTTCTCGATGCGTATTCCTCCGTTTCGGGATCCAGTGTTAATTTTAGCAAAAGTTTTGGGGTGCCTATTGGTCACCATGCTCTTCCACAGTCGGGAACGTATGCAGGGATACCTATTGATACAAGTCCTTTTAAGTATTTGGGTATTTCTTTGGGGACAGGGGACATGCACTGTTATAATTGGCAATTAGCCTTAGGGAGGACGGAGGGTTTGGTTTCCGGATGCAAACAGTATCAGATTGGAAAGAAAAAAAGGGTTGTGTTGCTTAAGACTTTGGTGATTCCCATTTTTTTATATCTTTGTTACATATTTCCTCCGCCTATGGGTTGTTTTTTCAGATTATATGGGATTTTTTTTCAGGGGTTTGGGGGGTCTCGTTTGAATCCAGTAAAGAGGAGTATAACATATAGACCATATAAGGAGGGTGGGGTTGGGATGATCCACCCTGTGGCTTTTTTTTATTGTTTATTTTTCAATTATAATTTTGGAAAAGCGCTA
Organism: Neoceratodus forsteri; assembly: GCA_016271365.2. Lineage (NCBI taxonomy): Eukaryota > Metazoa > Chordata > Ceratodontiformes > Ceratodontidae > Neoceratodus > Neoceratodus forsteri. Next base: position 496,752,007 of record CM057451.1, read on the forward strand.
AAACCTGGGATGGCGGTATGGAAACCCTTTTTGTTGAAATGGTTGTTACCTTGCCTTCCAAGTTGGGAATTGATGAAAAAGGGTGGGTTTTTCATTTTGCAGATATTCCATTGTATGGGAAAGAAGCACTTAAGGTGGCTCTGTCCTGGGATTTTTGTCCACAGGAGTTTTGTGTATTATCTAGGTTAATGCTCTATGAAAAAGTTTGGAGGAGGGAGGCGCAGGATAAGGTGGTTTTCCCTTTTTGTCCTCCAAATCGTGTTGACTGGGTCCTTCAGCAACTTAGCAATCCCTGTTTGCCCCCCTATGTGTGGGATATAGTTTGGCTGGGTAATCATAAACATAAAGCTTTAGACGCTCGATATTGCCCTAGGGAAGGTTGTTCGGTTATTATCGAAACCCAACATCTTTTTTTGGAGCGTCCTTTTGCTCTTACTTTTTGGACTATGTTAGCTGGCTTGTGTTCTGAACCTTTGCTGGTACATTTATCTTATGAACAACTTATGTTCTGTGTACAGTGTGCTTTGTGCCGAAAATATCATGAAGATACTTTATTTATTGTTTTTGCCTTGATTCGTTATTATTTATGGCAGGCCAAATGTATGCTGGTTTTGCATCAAAAATGATTATGGTACCAGAAGTAATAGAGAATACTAGAACTGCTATTCGTGTAGTTAAATTGCAAGATTTCAAACTTCTTGCAGGACCTCAGTTTTTTCATTTATGGTGTAATTGTGATCTCTTTACAGTTGATTAAGTGATATTCTTTAGTTTATCTATCTTTGTATTTAATTTGTACATCTGTATGATTGCTGGATTTTGATTTAGATGTTTGATGTACAGGATATTATTTCTTTTGTAATGAAGTCCAACTTTTTCTCAATAAAATTCCCCTACTCTTTTCGAGAAGTGCCATGGGATCTTTAACATCCACCTGAACTACCAGCAATCTAGGCAGATGGGACCTTGGTTTACCGTCTCATCTGAAAGACGGCACATCAGAAGTGCAGCACCCTTCTCATGCTGCACTACAGTGTCAGTACTGGGATATTAACCCAAGTGCCAGATGTGAGAACTGAACCCACAGCCCTCTGATCTCCTGGCCTCAGAGGCGAGTGTGCTACCTACTGAGCCACTGACACTGACAGGATGTTTTGTGATGTCAGAGTTTGGAGAACACAGAGGTTCCACATAGAAAATGCTAGGTGTGTCTTTTAAATAGGTATTTTTAATATTTTAGCTGCTAATTTAAGTCAAGGCAAAGCCATGACTTGACTAACAAGACCTTGGCTTAGCTTGTTGGTATGCAGTTGAGCGTGCAGACATAAGGTGGAGATCCATCCACCAGTGTCCTTAGGCAGGAAAGAAAAAGAGGGGAAAGCCTGGTCTACAAGATGGCACCCAACACACTTGCCCTACATAACCTCATGTTGCCTGTACTTGCCTGTGCTCTGAGAGGAACCCTTGTCCTTAAAACCCCACCATGAAGAGGAGGGACGGGGCATGCTGCGGAGATGGAAGGGGTGCTGCAGGTAACAGGTGGTAGCCTGGGGCAGATGGGTAAGACCAGTGAGGTAGTAGGGGTCAAAGCTAGCACAAACCCACCAGCCATATACTGGTAGAATTTTTTCTTATTGGGCTAGTAATATGTGAGATCTGGAAAAGAACTGTAACCCCTAGATGGCGCTATCCCAGGGGCTACTACCCCTGCCTGATTTGCCACTAACAGGTTGAGGGGCCTGGATCCAATGGCGGGTGCCTCCACCCAGAGGTCAGGGTTTGCAATAGTTAAACTTACTTGGTCACAGCCCTCTGGGACACTGCAACCCCCCTTTCTTCCCACTAGTGGCCCACACAATATATCAGAATTACCTTCACAGTATACACTTACCCCAGGGCTGGTTCAGGCACTGGGACCTCCTGTAAAATAAGATACAGTGCAACAATTACAGTACAATACTTTAACATAGACAAATACCTCAGGCAGTATAACTTTGCTGAAACAAGCAGCTCTGATTTATTTAGGGGAATATAACAAGGACAGGGGGAAATCAGGTTAATTAGCTTATCACTTTACTCATCTACCTATGGCTCTGTGCACAGGCCTATCCCTACCAGTTACTGTCCCTGGGTACCCAAGCCCTAGTGGCTAGTCCAAACTGTGGCAGCTGGTAGGGGCCCTTTCAGACCGAGAAAAGAAAAATTAGTTTAAACAGTCAGCAGTACAGTGATTCCATTTGGATTTAATGTGGCAATTAAACAGGAGCGACCTGAATTAGTACTCAACGACCTCCAAACAAGATAGGGTCCTTCAGTGTCAGCAGGGCTACTCTTGAGCTCCACAAGACTCCTCACACATTTATATGGCAAACAGGCAGGCTGCTTCTCTATCCCGATCGCAATTACTGCACAATACCCGGGAGAACACACAGCAGATTCAAGTCCTGACAGACCGAGTGCAATTTGTCAATTTCTCCAGTCTTCTACAGGGTGAGCCTGGTTTCTACTCTTCAGATATCCTTTGATTCTCTTCACAGGACGGATTCAGTCCTAACAAGCAGTTACACAAGCTGCAGACCGGAACTCTGGACCTTCACATGTTTTTGACTAAAACTGTGCACTGAAGGAGCACAGGGTTCCTTTCCCTTCACTGCCAGAGCTAAACTGAAACTCCAACAGACAAAACCGGGCACTTCCTTTGAGTTCCTCCCAGTTCTTGGCTGTGTAACCCCTAGATGGCGCTATCCCAGGGGCTACTACCCCTGCCTGATTTGCCACTAACAGGTTGAGGGGCCTGGATCCAATGGCGGGTGCCTCCACCCAGAGGTCAGGGTTTGCAATAGTTAAACTTACTTGGTCACAGCCCTCTGGGACACTGCAACCCCCCTTTCTTCCCACTAGTGGCCCACACAATATAGCAGAATTACCTTCACAGTATACACTTACCCCAAGGCTGGTTCAGGCACCGGGACATCCTGTAAAATAAGATACAGTGCAACAATCACAGTACAGTACTTTAACATAGACAAATACCTCAGGCAGTATAACTGTTGAAACAAACAGCTCTGATTTATTTAGGGGATATAACAAGGACAGGGAAATCAGGTTAATTAGCTTATCACTTTACTATCTACCTATGGCTCTGTGCACAGGCCTATCCCTACCAGTTACTGTCCCTGGGTACCCAAGCCCTAGTGGCTAGTCCAAACCGTGGCAGCTGGTAGGGCCCTTTCACACAGTGAAAAGGAGAATTAAACAGTCAGCAGTACAGTAATTCCATTTGGATTTAATGTGGCAATTCAACAGGAGCGACCCAATTAGTACTCACGACCTCCAAAGAAGATATGGTCCTTCAATGTCAGCAGGGCTACTTTGATCTCCAAGAGACTCCTCACACATTTATATGGTAAAAAAGAAAGCACTATACCAGGCAGGCTGCATCTGTATCCCAATCGCAATTACTGCACAATAACCAGGAGAACACACAGCAGATTCAGTTCCTGACAGACCGAGTGTAATTCAACAATTTCTTCAGTCTTCTACAGGGTGAGCCTGGTTTCTACTCTTCAGAGATCCTTTGATTCTTTTCACAGGACGGATTCAGTCCTAACAAGCAGTTACACAAGTTGTAGACCGAACTCTGGGCCTTGCACACGTTTTTGACTGAAACTGTGCACTGAAGGAGCACAGGGTTTCTTTCCCTTCACTTTCAGATCTCAAACTGAAACTCCCAACAGACAAAAACCGGGCACTTCTTTGAGTTCCTCCCAGTTCTTGACTGGATTGGCTGTCACTCACAATAGACTGCTGCTGTTGGTCCAAAAGGCACCAAGTCTAAACTACATCTCCCAGAGTCACTGCCCATACAATCCTCTTGTGGCTGGCTCAGATTATGAGTCCCAAGTTCTGATTCGTCCAAGGCATCATTTTAGAGCTAGTTTACCCCACACTGATTGGTCCAGTTCAGCAGTTCAAAACCAGAATGGGGAACTAGGCAGACAGTTCTGACTGCAAAAAAGCAGGTTAGACAAACTGTAATTTTATTATTACTGTAAATGATTTCTGGCAATCAGTTACATCTTTCAGACAGGTTCCTTTGCACTCTAGTGACTGCAAAATGGGGTGAATTGGCAGCAGCTTGAGTGGTACTCAATCAAAGAAACACACAGTCCCCATACAAACTAATTATGTCTGCAAGCAGACAGCTCTTAAAGAGACAGTACCAGAGGTTCTAAAAACACTCACTGATAAATGGCTTAAACGCAAACACCATTCAGGCTTGGAGCATTCAAGCAAGCTCCTGGAAGTCTTTTGGGAACCCCCATTTGCAGGGGTTACACCTTCCTGGTTTGGGAAAAGCTTGACGTCGTCAGCAAGTACCCATAAGTTTCAACTGCAACCATATACATTTGCATTAGGCTCACACATGTAATCATCAGTCAATACATCATTTTACCAAGAACCATTTCTGAAACATTGCAGTACGTCTACTTTACACAGTATAACACACACATTGTACCATAACTCAAGTTATTACCTCTTGTACATGAAACCTGAAGAGAGGGGACCCTTCCCTATCAGTTACCTTGGGGCTGGACGGGGCAAGGGCACCATACTTAGAGGGCAACACAAGTAACTTGGAGTTAGCACTAACGCTCAGTTTGGGCAATGAGCTCGGGGACACATACACTCCTTTATGGACAACATTGAGAGGCAGGTCCACTGGCCGGCCCAGGGAATCATAACTGAGGTGCACCACAGGCTTTACAGCTCGACCAGTCTTTCTAGGGGGAGCTGTTACAGTCTCTGCACTCTGAGCCTCATTTTCAGCATTGTTCTCACTTGTCAGGGGAGTCTCCATGGGGGTAGAGAGGCTAGAACTTGGGGCACTTTCAGCTCCAGGAGTTACAGTTTCTGAGTCCACAACATTTGGCTCGCATGGAGAGCTTTCAGACACTGGCAGTGGACTGTCAGGGCACTCAAAATACTCTTCTTGTTCGGGTGTATCACCAGTCTGCCCCAATCTATCATTTTCCTCCCCTGAAAGCTCAAACAGTTCAACCATGCACAATGATTCCATTTCATCTGATCTGATGCTTTGCACTTCACTTTCTGGGGAGCATTGGCTCCAGGGATGAAGCTGGGGCATAGACAGTCCAGAAGGCCCAGCTTTGTCTCCAGTATTGACTAGGGATTGCCCCAAACAATTGACTCAGTTCGTAAGAAGGATAGTATTCAAAGTCACTCTCACTTTCTTCTGATATGGACTGACAGTCATGCTCAACTGGGACTTGTGCAGGGGAACACTTTAACTCTGCTTCTGTAGGTGCAGACTTCCTTGATCTTTTCTTAGCAGCAGCTCAGTCACTGGTCCAGAGGGGCATCTTCTGGGGCTCAGACTCAATCAGGATTTGTCCAATGGGTAGTAAATGATTTCTATGCATTGTTTTTACATCTTTGAATTGTTCTCAGGCCTTACTTTGTACACTGGCAGATCATCTAGTTTGCCCACTACAATGTGAGGGAGATGGTGCCATCTGTCAGCAATCTTGTGTTTGCCATGCAGTCCCAGATTTCTTAGCAATACCGATCTCCCTCCTGGAGTTCCTGTGCTTTCACCTTTTATCATACCTTTCTTTGTTGGCCAGATTTCTTTGGCAGCCATGGTTTGAGCCAGTTGGTACGCATGAGTTAGCTGGGCCTTTAACTTTGCACATACTGTAAATAGTTGTCAGCTTGAACCCCATCAGGAGAGACCCCAAACACACATCTACCGTAGTCGAGCTTCTCTTCCAAACATCAGGCGGTAGGGGGAGAACCCAGTGGCATCACTTTTGGTGCAGTTATAAGCATGTACCAGGGTGCTAATTTGTTGGCTCCATCTAGGCTTGTCCTTTGGGTGCAGGGTGCCTAGCATATCTAGCAAAGTGCGGTTGAAACGTTCAGGCTGTGGGTCCCCTGGGGGTGGTAAGGAGTGGTTCTGGACTTTCTCACTCCCCACAGAGAAAGCATCTCTTTGATCAGACGACTTCAAAGTCTCTCCCTTGATCAGAATGGATTCTTAGAGCCCCATAGTGAACAAAAAGTTTTCTACGAGTACTTTGGCTACAGTGGATGCTTTCTGGTCTTTGGTGGGGAAAGCTTGGGCATATCTCGTGAAATGGTCAGTGACCACCAGCACATTACTGATATTTCTTTGATCTGACTCCAAACTCAGAAAATCAATACAGACCAGCTCCATGGGTGCACTGGTGGTTATGTTAACAAGGGGGCAGCCCTCTGAGCAAAGCTTTCCTCTTAAGCAGCGACTACAAGTTCGTATGTGTTGCTCCACATCAGCCCCATCTTAGGCCAATAGAATCTGGATCTCACCAAGTCAAGTGTTCTGTCTATACCAAGGTGCCCCATGTGGTTGTGCAAGGACCTCAATACTGAGTCTCGAAAGGCAGTGGGCAGCACCAGTTGTTGTTTGTCTACTTGTCCCCTCTGTCTACTGTTTCTCTATATAACAGTTTATTGATCAGTTTCAACTTAGGACCTTCTTTGTATAACAGTGCAGTTCTCAAATCAGTGGAGCGTAATTTGGACACATCTTTCCTGCATAGAGGGCTTCTAAAGCTGATTTGATCATAGGATCGCGGATTGAGTCCCGCGAATACTGTCATTGTCCAGCTGAGGCAGTGCACCAATGTCTATTGCAGAAAAGTGGCACAAGCAGGTATGCAATTCTCAGAGGGTCCCAAGCAATCCACCATGCAGTCCACTGCGTCCGTGGACATTTGTTCCTCCCTGTCAAACTTCCGCAGAGTGCCCGAATGTCAGGTTCTGCCAATCGGACCCAATCATTCTGGGAACAGGCCTCGGGAGAGCATCAGCATCTATGTGGTTCAGACCTGCTCGGTTATTCGAGAGCATAGTCATATGTAGATAATGCAGAAAGCCACCTGTGGCCAGTGGCATCCAACTTAGCTGAGGTCTGCACATAGGTCAAAGGATTATTGCAGTTTTACTAGTATTTTAGCCCCATACAAGTACTCATGGAATTGGTCAACAATAGCCCACTTCAAAGCTAGGAACTCTAACTTATGTACAGGATAGTTCTTTTCGGATGGGGTCAGGCTTCACTGGCAAAGGCCACTGGTCTCAGGCCATTCTCGTGCTTTTGGTACAACACAGCCCCAACCCTTGCAAGCTAGCATCAGTGTGCAGGACGTAGTTTTCTTGATCGGCATAGGCCAGCACTGGAGCATGGGTAAGTTGATATATGATCTCATGAAAGCAGTCTCACAATCAGGAGTCCAGCGGGCCCCAAATACTTTCACTCGGATGAAAATACACTTTCAGTCTTGAGGGACGCTGACTTTTGGTATTTTGTGGGTTGGGGATACCCTTGAGTAAGGTTAAGTAAAGGCGGATCACTCTTGAATAGTCCTTGATGAAACGTCAATAATAACCACAGAATCCCAGGAATCTTTGCAGTTCTTTAGATTTTTGGGCTGTGGCCAGGTGGTCAAGGCCTCAACTTTACTTGGGTCGGTCTCTATTCCTCGGTGGATACTATGTGTCCCACATACTTACTGATGTTTGAAAGAATTGACACTTATCAATGGACAGTTTAAGGCCAAAGTCCTCCAGTCGATCCAATACCTTAAATAATCTGCTCTCATGTTCCTCCAGTGAGCTGCCAAACACAATAACATCATCTAGGTATACCAGGCACTTCTAGTAAGTTCATGTCCCCACTGCACGCTCCATCAATCGTTGAAAAGTGGCTGGGGCACCTGAAATCCTTGAGGCATCCTCATGAATTCATAGAAGCCAAGCGGACAGATAAAGGCTGTCTTCTCCACGGTCCTCTGGGGCCATCGATCTCAGTAGTACCCATCGTGAGATCCAGCACAGAGAACCACTTGTCCCTGCTTAGGCAGTCCAAAGCATCCTGAATGCGGGCATTGTGTACTGATCAGGATAGTCCGCCGGTTTAAGTGCGATAATCACGCACACATCCTTACTGTCCCATTCTTTTTCCTCACTACCACAATGGGGAAGCATAAGGGCTTCTGGATTCTTGTATTACACCAGCCGCTAATCTCTTGCAGATGCGTCTCACATCATCTATATCAGCAGGTGCCAGGCGTCGAGACCTCTCACGAAATGGTCTTTGTCATGCAGCGGATATTGTGCTCAGCTCCTTGCACGCATCCTCACGCCCCATTCCTTTAAAGAAAACACCTGGTCTCTCTGGGCAAGCTTCTCACTGATCCTCACTTTCCATTCAGCTGGCAGCGGGAGTTGCGAAATCAAACAAGTCAGGCGTTACTCTGTCATTCTTCCTTGAACTCTTGCTGCTGGGTAGCACTGCAGTGTCTGCAAATGCACATTAGCCAGGATGCAACTCTATTTACTCGAATGTCTCTTTCAGACACATTATGAACTTGGACCATTACCCTTCTGGCATAAGCATGGGCTCTAGCGGGCAAAATACTAAGCTTGACAGCAGTCCCTCTGGCAATTTTCCATCGCCTGGTGCATCCAACATTAATATTTTATTCTTAACATCCTTTCTGATACGGACCTCTCCTGTAAGGTACACTGGGCATTTGGTGCCAGGATCAGAGACTCAGGATCCTTCTTCCATACAATTCGACCGGTTCCTCTGGTTCTATATTTTCAGCATCTCTCTGTGCCTCATAGGCCTTCTTAATTAAAGCGGAACTCTTAAAGCTCTACTAGTCTTTGACCCCTGTTTTCATAACACAAATGTGCAGCCTTCTGAACATATGAGCATTTGTTCCAATCAACAAAGGGACACCATCATACAGTCCAGTGGGGGACACACTAAGGCTAGGGTCTCTACTTGTTCGGCCACTCCAGCCACGGAGGTGGGGAAAGACAGCCAAATTGGATATACCCAGAATAGGGAGGCCTTCTCACTTAACCCCATACATGCAGTCCTTCTAATGGTTGTAAGTGCAGTCTGACAAATGCTTCTGATACCAATCTTGAAACATAATTGTCACTTGGGGCCACTGTCTAATACAGCTCTTGTAGACACTCCATTTACCTTTACAGTGGTCTCCATGGAGGGACCCACTATTCTGGACCAGTCTGGAGGAAGCGGAGTGGGGGCGCAACTGACCTTGCCACAAAGGACGTGAATTAGCATTTTGGTGCCCTCACTGGGATCATTCGTGCACCTCTTAACCACTGATTTGTTCTCCAAGCTCTCCTTGTAGCCTATATGCAACTTTGTCAGTGTCTTTGGGATTGGCATTCCCTTTCATGTGCCCATCCTTCCCACAATTATAGCAAAACATACTTTTTGGAGTTTGAGCTGGCTGAGGTGCCACACTGGGAGCCAGGCGGGGGTATTACTAACTGGAAACCTTGGTGCCATCTCTGTCTCGGCGTGATAAGCATTTGGAGACATCTCGTCAGTTTCTCCACTTCCATGGTCAAGGAATCGAGTTCGAGCTGTTATCAGCAGGAGATACATGGGTGGGTATCCCCACCCCCATAGCAGATGCAGTCGGATATAGGTCGGGGCCCGTACTTGCAGGCGTGGCCTTCATAAAGGACTGTTTTGAATTCCGGATCTCTCAACAGTTCGCCCCATTGTGGCATATCTTTTCCTTATCAGAGCACTCATTGACTGCCAACCTCTGCCCCTGAACTTCACTTGATGGGCCACCCTCAGTCACTCGGTCATAGCCACAGCTATTGGTGCAGGTCCCTCCGAGGTCGCCTTTCTCAACTCCTCCAATTTCTCTCATTAACTCATCATAGGAGGTGGGATTCCAGTCGATTTGCCAGGCGAACTGAAGCAACAGCAGTTCTGAGAAGGGGCAGACTTAAGGATTCTGTCCAGTCTGGTTCGGTCCAGTTCAATCGCTGGCAAACTACCCTTTCTGAGGCATTCTTGCAACAATTTTTCCAGCCGAGAGACATACACAGACAACAACTCCCTTGGTACTGTTGTGCATTTCTTACTCTCCACCATAGGTCCTCATCAGAATCTGGGCTCCCATACACATTCTCCAAGGCCTCAAGATAGAGCGTGCAGTCGCTTCAGGGTTACTGGCCCGTTTAGCACGGATGGTAGCCAGGGCAGGACCTCGAGGCTCTCACTAACCTCTTTCGCTTTTCGGCCCGAGCATTGCCATTCTAGCACTTGGGAAAATATAGTCTATCCAGGTCTCCCAGTCATCCTCCCTTGGGGGTGGGAGGGTGCCAGAGAAGATCCTCAACCTTCGGTAAGAGTCGTGACTAATGGCAGGTGCAGAAATAGGAGTCTGCATTGGTTCAGCCACCATTACGGGTACTGGAGCAGGAGAGGGTGTTGGGGGAGGAACACCCCCAGGTGGCAAGAATAGTTTCTTCAAGTCCTCCACAGTTTTCCCTTCTCCCAGCAACCATTTAGCAAATTTCTCCTCAAAAGTTTCAGATAGTGGTGGGGGCTCATTCCCCCCCGGGTCTTTACTGTCCTTAGTTATCACTCTCCAAGCAGTGAGGGCTCCCTCTGGGGTAATGGTCTGTGGTACTTTGAGCTATCTAGGGACCCTAAACTCTACTAGGGCCAGGAAAGTGTGGGTGACAGATTAGCGTGCCGACCCACCACCACAGGATTTTGTAAACCTTCCACCTTGGAAAGTACTCCCTGCACAGTGTCCGTATTGATACCCAGGGGATGTCCAGGATAAGCATAGCATTTTGGGGGTCGATCTCCTCCCAGTACACCACTCCACCAGCGGTGCACAGCCACTTCTGTCGGGTACCCATTTATTTATTTATTTATTTTTTCCCTTAACAGTGGTTTGTAAATATGGCCACTAGAGACACACAATCCAGCGGTGAGCCTCCAAGATGTAACCCCTAGATGGCGCTATCCCAGGGCTACTACCCTGCCTGATTTGCCACTAACAGGTTGAGGGCCTGGATCCAATGGCGGGTGCCTCCACCCAGAGGTCAGGGTTTGCAATAGTTAAACTTACTTGGTCACAGCCCTCTGGGACACTGCAACCCTTTCTTCCCACTAGTGGCCCACACAATATAGCAGAATTACCTTCACAGTATACACTTACCCCCAAGGCTGGTTCAGGCACTGGACATCCTGTAAAATAAGATACAGTGCAACAATCACAGTACAGTACTTTAACATAGACAAATACCTCAGGCAGTATAACTTTGTTGAAACAAACAGCTCTGATTTATTTAGGGGATATAACAAGGACAGGGGAAATCAGGTTAATTAGCTTATCACTTTACTATCTACCTATGGCTCTGTGCACAGGCCTATCCCTACCAGTTACTGTCCCTGGGTACCCAAGCCCTAGTGGCTAGTCCAAACCGTGGCAGCTGGTAGGGGCCTTTCACACAGTGAAAAGGAGAATTAAACAGTCAGCAGTACAGTAATTCCATTTGGATTTAATGTGGCAATTCAACAGGGGCGACCCAATTAGTACTCACGACCTCCAAAGAAGATATGGTCCTTCAATGTCAGCAGGGCTACTTTTGATCTCCAAGAGACTCCTCACACATTTATATGGTAAAAAAAGAAAGCACTATACCAGGCAGGCTGCATCTGTATCCCAATCGCAATTACTGCACAAAACCGGAGAACACACAGCAGATTCAGTTCCTGACAGACCGAGTGTAATTCAACAATTTCTTCAGTCTTCTACAGGGTGAGCCTGGTTTCTACTCTTCAGAGATCCTTTGATTCTTTTCACAGGACGGATTCAGTCCTAACAAGCAGTTACACAAGTTGTAGACCGAACTCTGGGCCTTGCACACGTTTTTGACTGAAACTGTGCACTGAAGGAGCACAGGGTTTCTTTCCCTTCACTTTCAGATCTCAAACTGAAACTCCCAACAGACAAAAACCGGGCACTTCCTTTGAGTTCCTCCCAGTTCTTGACTGGATTGGCTGTCACTCACATAGACTGCTGCTGTTGGTCCAAAAAGGCACGAAGTCTAAACTACATCTCCCAGAGTCACTGCCCATACAATCCTCTTGTGGCTGGCTCAGATTATGAGTCCCAAGTTCTGATTCGTCCAAGGCATCATTTTAGAGCTAGTTTACCCCACACTGATTGGTCCAGTTCAGCAGTTCAAAACCAGAATGGGGAACTAGGCAGACAGTTCTGACTGCAAAGAAAGCAGGTTAGACAAACTGTAATTTTATTATTACTGTAAATGATTTCTGGCAATCAGTTACATCTTTCAGACAGGTTCCTTTGCACTCTAGTGACTGCAAAAATGGGGTGAATTGGCAGCTTGAGTGGTACTCAATCAAAGAACACACAGTCCCCCATACAACTAATTATGTCTGCAAGCAGACAGCTCTTAAAGAGACAGTACCAGAGGTTCTAAAAACACTCACTGATAAATGGCTTAAACGCCAAACACCATTCAGGCTTGGAGCATTCAAGCAAGCTCCTGGAAGTCTTTTGGGAACCCCCATTTGCAGGGGGGTTACAGCTGGATTTGCTGTCACTCACCATAGACTGCTCCTGTTGGTCCAAAAAGGCGCCGAAGTCTAAACTACATCTCCCAGAGTCACTGCCCATACAATCCTCTTGTGGCTGGCTCAGATTATGAGTCCAAGTTCTGATTCGTCCAAGGCACCATTTTAGAGCTAGCTTACCCCACACTGATTGGTCCAGTTCAGCAGTTCAAAACCAGAATGGGGAACTAGGCAGACACAGTTCTGACTGCAAAGAAAGTAGGTTAGACAAACTGTATTTTCATTATTACTCTAAATGATTTCTGGCAAACAGTTACATCTTTCAGATAGGTTCCCTTTGCACTCCTAGTGACTGCAAAAATGGAGTGAATTGGCAGCAGTTCGAGTGGTACTCAAGCAGAGAAGCACACAGTCCCCCCCCATACAAACTAATTATGTCTGCAAGCAGACAGCTCTTAAAGAGACAGCACCAGAGGCTCTAAAAACACTCACTGATAAATGGCTTAAACGCCAAACACCATTCAGGCTTGGAGCATTCAAGCAAGCTCCTGGAAGTCTTTTGGGAACCCCCATTTGCAGGGGGGTTACAGAACCAATAAGGAGACTCCAAGCACTTGGAAGACCATGCAGTGAGGGAGCTGGAGCTAGGAAGAGTTTTACTGGATTGGAGGTCATGCTTAGGATATGGGAAGAGGGGGGAGAAATGGGCTAACTGTGAAGATCGCAGGACCACCAGAAAAATTATTTGAACAACAGCTAAGAAGCAGTTCTCAGGACAGCTGGTGGGTGAAAACTTCAGTGGCTCTGCCAATCCCTGAGAAGTTTTTGTTGGCATAGTTTCATGCAGCTACATAATGGCTCAATATATTTAGTGGAATTGATGCTCGGTCTGTAGTGCCCCAAGTAAGGGGTAAAGGGAAATGGGGCACCACAGTAAAAAAATAGTACAGTATAGACTGCCCCAGGGGTCCCAGTGGTGTTGTGGGGCATAAGGGGCTGTGTTTTGGGAGCCCTCATAATGCCTTCCCCCAGAAAACTGTCAGGCAGTGCACCTTTGTTTAAAAAAAAAAAAAGGTTTTCTCTTGTCTCCCTGCTGCCTGCTTGCTCCATCCCCCCCTCCCCCTTCCAGAGCAGGCAGCACGAGACTGGGCACCCACTCACCGGGATCGCTGTACCTGGCCGGCGCATGGTGCCCCTTTCAAAATTCATGGCCATTGGCTTAGGCACGGGCTCAGGGTTCTAGAATTAGAACCCCGAGTGCCTTTTCAAAGAAGAAACTGCCATTTTCTTGGTAGATTGAGCTGGGCTGTGGAGTGGAGAGGTGTCACAGGAGTGCAACAAGGACTGTGGCTTACCTAAGGTGTTGTGTAGCTGGTCTTGTTGACTCCACAATGTTTCCCCCTCCTCCAGCTAGTAAAGATCCTGATGTCTGCTGATCCTGTGGTGAGCCCTGTTGTGCGGTCAAGTCCGGCGGTTATTGCCACTGAAAAGTTTAGAACCCGGGTCCATGGAGCAGTGTGGGCTCAGTTCAGCCCTATTTGTTTTTTTGTTTGCTCCACAAAGTGCTTTGGTCCCTCGTCAGTGGCAGAGAAGAGCCGCATCTCGCCAGCAAAGCTGTCATCGCTCTGGAACCCCCCCCCCCACTGTCTGCCACATCACCTCCATTCCCTGCATCCAGTCCTTCCCTCTGCCAGCAGAACCTCCCTCTTTCTCAGCATCATCTCACCCAGGCCCGGGTCAGTGAGTCAGCAGCACATTAGAAGCGTGATGACCACCTAAAAGAAAAAAAGAGAAAAGCTTTATTTGTTTAGCACTGTAGCGCTATTGGGGACCAGGGAGGTGAACCATAAAGTATAGGCTTAGTAGATGCCCTTTTTTTCTTAGTGGGCAGAACCAGGAGGGGCTGAGCCCATGAACGACAGGTCCTGAACAGATCCCAGGTTTAAAGGGGCAATAAAGGCTCCAGGCTTGAAGGGGGCAATACAGGCGCCAGGTTAAAGGGGTAATACAGGTCCCAAGTTCAAGCGGTAATACATGCCCCAGGTTCAAGGGGTAATACAGGCCCCAGGCTTTAAGGGGCAATACAGGCTCCTGGCTTTGAGGGGTAATACAGGCCCCAGGCTTTAAGGTGTAATACAGACCCCAGGTTCAAGGGGTAATACAAGCCCCAGGTTTCAAGGGGTCAGTACATGCCCTTTTTGATAAAAGGGGCCAAGAGGAATTGTCCCTAAGTGATTCTAGGGGCCATAGTATATGGTAGGGTCCAAGGGTAAAGAGGGCAAATAAGGCAGGGGAAAAGATGCATCATGCTACGGGCTTTCAGCAGAAGCTAGGTCCTAGTAACAGAAACAACCCGCAGGTTTATACTCTTGTGAAGGGTCAGTAAGGAAAAGGGGTGCTTATCCCACAACTGCCATCTAGTGACTGTCAGCTGATGAAACTGTGCATTGACTAGTATCTGAAATGTTATGTTAATTGCCAAGTACCAGGACTGCATCATACTAAGATTGTGGTTATTTGCCTCTACAACAAACAGTTGCCCCCTACAACAAACAATTGCCCTGCAATGAACAATTGCTCTGGATTCCAGCAATTTGCCTCTGCTCCAGGCAAATTGCCCCTGCAATGAACAATTGCTCCAGATTCCAGCAATTTGCCCCTGCTCTAGGCAAATTGCCCCCAGCATTGACGAAACACCTTGGTGCAGTGAAAAGTGTATTTGCTAGTGTTCTTAGTTATTTATTTATTTATTTTTGTTGACCGGGTGGGTGCGTTAGGCAAGAACCTGCTTATTTTCAAGCATGACCCGGGGAGGGTACAAGATACAGTACAATTAACAAGCAATACATTGGAGGACTAAAATCAGCTGGTGATGTTATACAGCAGATATCCTTGCAGAATATGCACAGGAAATACAGTATACATGTTTACGACAAATAAGATACAGACAGACTACGAATGCTAGACAACACAGCTATCCTTGCAGGGATAGAGGGGATATAAACCAACACAAGGTAAACATCCACATAGGGATAACAATCAAGTACAATGCAGAGTTCCAGGGGCCAGGCAGTAGTAGATGGGTGCGTGCTGATACAGGGGCCAGGGGAGGTTAGGAACAGTCACAGGAATCAAGTGCATAAAGGTTGGAAAAAAGTGCAGACTTGGAGGAGTGAGATAGTGACCACTTAAGGGTGGGAGGTAGAGAGTTCCAGAATTTGGGGGCAAAGTGGGCAAAAGTTTGCTCCCCCATTCTAGTGGAACAGAGAGTTGTAAGGAGTTAGAGGACCTAAGCAGGCAGGAGGGAGGCACAGTGGTGAGCATCACCCTAAGATTGCTGGGGCGAGGGTTCCTAGCCATAGAGTCAGTGAAGCAGCCCAGGGAGTAGGACCGCAGATTTTGGGGGGATAGCCAGTGTGGGGAGGAGTACAGGAGGCAGTGGTGAGTAAGGCTAGGGGCCGATAGGGCAAATCTGCAGATATTATTGTAAGTGGTGTCCCATTTACGAAGAACAGTGGTGTTGGCATTAGAAAAGATAGGGAGGTCATACCGTAGCCTTGGGAGCAGGACACCTCTGGCCACGGCGATCCTGGAAGCAGCGGTGAGGGAGTGGAGCACACGGTAGGCGGCACCTATCCTGATGTTAACTGACCTGCATACCTCATTTATGTGGGCAGAGAAGTCAAGTGCAGGGTCCAATGTCAGGCCAAGGTATTTGAAAGAGTCAGTTGTCGTGATTGCAGACCCATCATTACACTGGATGTGAAGCTTAGGAGTCTCAGCATGAACTTTTCTGGCGGACTCGAAGAGCAAAGCTTGGGTCTTTGGTAGATTGAGGACTAGGGAGTTATAGGAGAGCCAGGATTGGATCTGATGGACCACTGATGGCAGGTGAGTGTTCAGGTCAGTGACTGAGCGAGAGGATGCATAGAGCACCAGGTCATCGGCGTACATGATGGAGCAACAATGGGTAAAGGAAGTGGGACTATCATTTACAAAAATGGAGAATAACAAGGGTCCCAGAATGGATCCTTGCGGTACATCACAGAAGATAGGTGCCACCTGAATGTACATGGACTCAATCTTCTGCCGCAACACCCCTGGTGGGATGGTTTTCAGCTGATTCTTCACTGAAGCAATCTCCAGCCAGTGAAGAACTTCACAGCAATCCCCTTCCCTGTCATCCACCATTGATTGAAGTCTATGCAACCCTGTGTGGCTCACCACCACCGGCTCCTGATTTCCTTGGGATCTGGTCAGTCTAGAAGTGGAACTTTCTGCAAGAAGCCTCATCTGCCACCCCCAGTTGTTCACCAATAGTCGAGTCCAACATGGACAGTGTGTGTGTGTCCACATCTGCCGGTTTGTTGTTTTCTGGTTTTGGACAGTACAGGGCTCTGATCATCATCCTGCATACTACTACTCCTGCCTGTCTCACCTCACTTGCACCGTGTTGTCCTCTGGGATTCAGCTTGATCTTGGTAGTCCTCCTGTGGATCATTCACCAAAGAAGCTTCAACGTGCCTTCATCCTTTTCAATCCTTGCAAGTGGATTCGATGCCAAGTACTTGTTCCTTTGTTCTTAGCAACCCTGGTTAAGGATTTGTGCCAGGGAAAATGAATGCAGATCTTCACCCGTGGCAATCTTTTGAAGTGGATTCAATGCCAAGTCTTTGCTCCTTTATCCTTGGCAGACCTAGTCAAGGGTTTGTGCCGGGGAAGAGTTCAGCAGATTTCAGTTTTCTTGTGCTAGAGTATTCCGGCAACCTTAGAGAGTGGATTGGCTGAAGAATCAGGGTCTGTTTAAAAAACATCATTCACATCCCCTCCAACCTCTCCTAGGTTTTCATGCAAGTGTAGCTTGGACCAAGTAAGAACCCCTGTTCTCCTTTTTGCACCATTGCTACTCCACTCTTCAGCTATGTGCACGAAGATGGTAGGAAAAGTTGGAATTCCTTTAAACTTTCAGAGATGGTTACTCCACCTGGCCCTTTGGGATTTGCAACTGGTATCTACTGTTCACTGAAGTGATTGTCTCATATCATTATAGAGTAATAGATGTTTTGAATTTGTTCACTAGATTGCTTAGAAAAAGCATAGCATAGAGCTTAATAGGTAGTGGCTTTAGGCCGAGGTGCACCTCCTGGAGACAGTAGAGAAGGCTATTTACTGTTCAAGTTTGGTTTGGCTCCCCGCTTCCCCTGTGATCATGTCTGCTCTTTTCCCTGTGGTATGAATAAAACCCGCTGGGCAACAAACTTCTAGATTGTCTCCTGCCTTTCCATACTGGATGCCTCCATCCACCCAACCCCATCTGAACCACAGTGTTGTCTCGCCAGTCCACGTGCTTGAGGTGACGCTGGTGGTGCAGCTGAGATAGGTGATCTTCGTGGTCAGCACTCAGTTAGTTCACCACAAGAGAAAAAAACATTTTTGGAGTAGTCAGCAGGATAACATTTTAAGGAAGCCAAAGCTGGAGCTTCTAAAGTAAGATGCAAGCAGTACTGGTTGCAGTACTGGATTGTCTGGAGGGGATAAGGCATCCATAAGTAATAAATTCATAGAGGCTTGGATGGAAGACTTAGAGAATCTACCTCCCTCACTCCTGACAATGCCATACTACTTTGGAGCACCTTGGCTTCCCCAATTCACAGGAGAAAGGGATGGAAGTGGGACTAGTAATTTGGATGAGCTACGCTCTAAGATGCAAGCCATGTTTCGGCTATATCAAATTCCGGAGAGACAGAAAGTAGAAATACACATTGAACAACTTAAAGGTGCTGCCCACAGAGAAGTTCAGTCCTGGCCCACAGGTGCAAAGACCAAGGCCGACTAGATCATGCAAAGATTGCAACAGATATTTGACACTTGCAAGGTATCCAGTTTGAAGATGAAATTCTTCTTAGACTCTCCAAGAGTATGCACTGAGTCTTCAGGAGCTATTGAGGGCAATTGAGAGAGTGGATGCCAGGGAGATTACAGATGCTGAACATGTCCTAACAGAAAATTCATGGAAGGGGCCCACAGTGAAGCTCTGAGGAGGGAGCTCCATATATTACAGCTTTAGGATCCTGAAGCAGATTTCTTGGACTTTAAAGAGAAAGCCATCAAGGTGTTGGGACTAGTTCGAGCAGAAGAAGACATAGTGACCTACCCCCAAATGGTGACTCCTCTAGGTGCAGCATGGTCAGGGTATCCAATGGAAGGATTGGTACTGGAAAACCCATGGTGTAGATGACCACTGAGTGAGGGATTGTCCAGTGAAGAAAGGACATATGGTCAAGAACCGACGGTTGGGTACCCAGGTTATCTCTCAGACTCCCAACCCTTGTGCAGTCAGATGGCCAGGCACCGGTTTGTTAGACTGCAACCAACCCAACCTGAATTTGAAATTAGTGGAGCAGATAGTTACCCTGACTCGGAAAATGACAGAGGTCTGTCAAGAAGTAAAAGGACTTAAAGAGGATTGGAGGAGAAACACACCCCAGATTCAGACTGAACAAGGAAGGAGGTTTGATGACCCTCAGCCCTGACCCAGAAGGGGAGAAGGGAGACGTCTGACTGACCAGATCGATAGTCAAGGAAGACCAATTTGCCAAAGATGTGGTATCAGTGGCCATATACAGAGGCGATGCCAGCAGCCTTCAGAACACGCAGTGATGTGAAACAGGGAGTCTTCAGGGACAGGGGACGATCCTCGAAAAGTGGTCGACCAGGTCCACCTACAGTAATGGACTGATCTTGTTTCATCGGTAGGAGTCCAGCCGTTCCAGTCAGAATAGATGGAGTAGAATTGATGGCATTGTTGGATAGAGGGTACCAGGTTACGACCATGCAAGGGCGATATTTCCGGCAACATCAGACCATGGAAGATCTTCAGCCACCTCCAAAGTCTTGGATTACTTTGATCGCTAATAATGGAGTCGAGGTTCTGTACCTATGGTATCTGGAAGCGAGCATCCAGCTGGGAAACAATGAACAAGACTGTCAAGGAATAATTATCAGTGACACGGAGAGTGACAACTTGCCACCACTCATTTTCAGAATGAACATTCTCCAGCACTGCTTTGAGGATTTGGTGCAGATCCTGCAGACCCAAGCAAAAGGGTCTCCTTGTGTAGAAAAATGAACATTGCAGCAGATGATCCATTTTTATGTTTGCATGCATGCATGTGCAAGAAACATAGTGCCACCATACGAGTTTTCATAGGTGTGCCACCCCCACTTTCAATGCCCTGCTCCTTTTTGCAGGCATGGACACACCGCACCAGTGAATATCCAAACTGTCTATGACAGCCATTCAGATGCAGTGCCATACAGTTCTGAGAAAACCACCACCACAACAGAGGTGGTAACTTGAAGGCAATTTGCATACTGCCGTCGGCAGTATGCAAATTGTCAACACGTCAGCACTGCATCTGAACTGTCATAGACAGTTCGTTTCTGATCCCCGTCGGATCCAGTTCCCCCCATGAACATCTAGGTAGCACACGGGGAGCCCACCCCAGAGAGCTCATGCACTCCCCTCCACCCCCGCACACTTAAGACCACCGGCGGTGTCCAATCCCCCATCGACTCTACTGTCCCCCCAAAAGCAAACTTCCAGGTGCCACGCTGAGAGTCCACCCCAGCGTGGCAAAAGTCTATGTGCATGGGGTGCCCAATCCCCGTCGGCTCCCACTGCCCCAAAGTTCCAGGTGCCATCTGGAGCCCACTCCTTCGTGGCAAAATCCATTGTCTTATAAAAAAAAAAACCTAGAACAAAAAAATGGTGCCTTGTTGACTCTCTTGCCCCTCCCCAACCGCACCCACCCTCTGCATGCCCCACCTCCCCACACCCCCGCCCCATATTTACCTCTGGAGGCCGGCATGATGATCTTCAGTGGACCAGGAACACGTCTACACTGTTCAGAGTTGACCATGAACTGAAGAAATGCCGGTAAGCCGTATAATGACATAAATAGGTTTTTTTTCAACTTATCAACATATCTCGGACATTTTGGGGAATTTTTTCACCACACTTTTAACATGGGGTTCTTGGGATACCCCCATGAACTCAGCCACTGTCATTTTGTTATTTGGTCTCGAAAGGTGAATTCGCGGTCACTGAGCGGAACCACCTTTCGGGACTGAGTAATGAAATGACAGTGTCACAGTTCATTAGGTAGGCTCCCCCAAAACCCTATGTTGAAAATTTGGTGAAAAATTCCCAAAAATGACTATTTTACGAGCGTGCATTGCGCAGTTCCTACGCACGTTCGTAACTTTGAGAATTTTTACTATTTTCACTCCAGATTTTCAACATTGCCATTTTACGACACCTCCTTATGAGCAGTACAGCTGTCATTTTTCACATCTTGCCCAAAATGTGTTTTTGTGCATGTAGCACACATTGGTGCAGTCGGTGTGCAAAATCAATGTTTGGAACAGATTAAGAAAATTACAGTGACACTGTTCATGAGCAGAGGTCTTAAAATGGCTATGTTGAAAATTTTGTGACAAAAGTCCATAAAATGATTGTGTTACGAGCGTGCATTGCGCAGTTTCCATGCACCCTCGTAAGTTCATGAATTTGTAACATTTTCAGTCCAGAATTTCAACACTGGCATTTTTCCACACATCCTTATGAACAGTACAGCTGTCATTTTTCATACCCTGGCCGAAATGTGTTTTCGCACTTCCAGCGCAGAAATGCGCAGTCGCTGTGGGAAATCAGTATTTGGAACAGATTAAAGAACATCACAGTGACACTGTTCATGAGCAGAGGTCCCAAAATGCCTGTGTTGACAATCTACTGTAAAACATCCCAAAACTAAGTACATTACAGGTGCGTGTTGCGCAGTTTCTACGCACACTTGTGACTTCACCAGTTTTTTATATTTTCACTCCAGATTTTCAACGTTGCCATTTTTTTACACCTCCTCATGAACAGTACAGCTGTCATTTTTCACATCCTGTTCAAAATGTGTTTTCGCACCTGCAGTGCCAAATGGCGTAGTCGCTGTGCAAAATCAGCTTTCAGCTAACAAACTGATATTACTACTGTTCATGAGGTGGAGTCACAAAAAACCCATGTTGAAAATTTGGAATGAAAATACAAATGAACACCCGGGGCATTAGGGTTTCCAACCATAATGCCCTACCTTGTAGAGACTGACAGGCATCATGGGTGTGATTTGGGATTGTAGCCTATAATGCTCATGCCATTCCACCCCCACCCACACCCTGCAGCCAGTGACAGGCATCAAGGTGTACCTTGGACTCTTCGGCCCCAAAGTTCACCCCATTCTCCTATACTGCACCCATCTCACTGGATTTCCTTATGGAATGGGGTGAGCGTAAGGCCCAAAGACCCCAAGGCACACCATGACACTTGTCGGTGTCTGCAAGGCAGGGTGTGGTGAAATGGCATGGGCATTATGGCCGATGACCCAAAGGCACACCCCAATGCCTGTCAGCCTCTGCAGGGTGGTGGTGTGGTTGTCTTCAGTTCAATACTTCACCTCCATTCCTATTATGCCTCTCTCTAACTCCTACACTACCAATGCCAATGCCAGCAAGCAAACATTTGGCATTAACAAATGCTTGTTTTCAGTGCCATCAATGCTTTGTGGGTACAACTGGTGAGTTTGGGAAAGGTCCAAGTGTCTGATGACCAACATATTACTCTGAAACCAGGAATGGAGACCGCCTTGTGGTGCAAGGCCAAGGTGGTCCCTTATGGTCAGGACTACGATGCTCTGGTTGAACCCTACCCTAACGAGAAAGAAGAACCCATACTGGTGGCCAGAAGTGTTACCACGGTCACGAAGGGAAGGATCCCTCTCTGGGTTATCAATTACGGGAATCACGACATGCAACTCCATCGCAACCAACTGGTTGCTCAGTTACACACTGTCTTTCTCCAGGACATTTTGGAACAGGAAGACCAGATCCAGAAGGACCAAAGAACACCAGTTATCAGGGTGAAGGAGGCTGAAAACCACTGCGACCCCAGTGTACCAGCGTGGATACAGGAGATCAACCTGGGTACCCCAAGACTACAGAACAACAAAGGGCAGATGTCATCCAAGTAGTAATAAAGAATCAAGAGGCTTTCAGTTGACATCCACTAGATTTTGGGTTAGCTCGAGAGGTGCAGCACCACAACCATACCAATCAGCACCCACTGATAAGAGAAAAATTCAGACCAATTCCCTTGGCCATGTACCAGCCTGTGAAGGAGATGATTCAATAAATGAAAGAAGCCAAAGTCATCAAGGAAAGTCACAGTCCTTGGGCTGCTCCCATTGTCCTTGTCAAAAAGAAAGATGGGAAGATTTGGTTCTGTGTAGATTACTGAAAACTGAACAATATCACTCACAAAGACACCTACCCTTTGCCCAGAATTGAGGAGTCTCTTACAGCCCTACAGTCTGCCGCAATATTCTCCACTCTTGACTTGACAAGTGGGTATTGGCAAGTGCCCATGGCTCCAGAGGATCAAGAGAAAGCCGCCTTTATAACACCCATGGGCTTGTTTGAATTCACTTGCATGCCCTTTGGCCTATGTAATGCCCCAGGAACTTTTCAAAGACTAGTGGAATGCTGTTTTGGAAGCCGAAATTTTGACATTCTATTGTTATACCTGGATGACAGTACTATATACTCCAAGAACCACCAAGAGCATCTGTTTCACCTAGATGAAGTCTTTGCTCAACTGACCCAGTACGGTCTGAAAGTAAAACCTTCCAAGTGCTATCTTTTTCAATCTCAAGTAAACTACTTGGGCCACATATTGTCAGCCACTGGTGTGTCACCTGACCCTGAAGAGATGGAAGCCATGTAAGAATGGCCAGTCCCTGTAACAGTGCAGGACGTCAGAAGATTCCTGGATTTCATTGGTTACTATTGTCAGTTTGTCAAAGCTTTCTCCAAGATAGCTTTGCCACTAAATGAACTTCTCCGAGGAACAAAAGCAGGGCAAATACCCAAAAATTGGCTGGTCAGTTGGGTTGCAGAGCAGCAAAAGGCTTTTGACAAGTTAAGGCAGCTTCTAACTCAAGCACCCGTACTAGCATACCCCGACTACTCTAAACCAGTCAGGCTATACACAGATGCGAGCAACAAAGGACTGGGTGCAGTGTTGGCACAAGAGCAAGAAGGCATCAAGCGTGTGACAGCATATGCAAGTCATGGTCTAAGAGGGTCGTAATGGAATGATGCATGCTATATAGCTTATTCAGGTTGGAATTCTTGGCCTTGGTCTGGGCAGTCACTGAAGAAATCAGGCATTACTTAGCAGCCACTCCCTTCACTGTTTTCACAGACAATAATTGACTGGCACATTTAAACACGGCAAGGCTGGAAGCTCTTGAACAGAGATGGGCATCGACATTGGCTAATTATCAGTTCTCCATAAAATATCGGTCTGGCAGCTCCAATGCCAATGCAGATGCACTATCTAGAGTACCAACCCAAACCGAAAGTGAGACTGATGATATGCTTTTGGAAAATGTGGAGATGCCACCTTTCCTTCAGGTACCAACAGAGATAGTACAGGCCTGTTGTCAAATCAGTGCAGTTGTGGGTACAGGGGTAGAGTAAGAACCAGAACTTTCAGACAAATTTGAAGAACAAAACAACTTATGGGTGCAGTTACAGGACCAAGACCCAGTGGTCAAACAAATAAAGACATATTTCTCGACAGAACAGAGTCTGACACCTCAAGTACATAGAAGGATGGATCCTGAAGCAGTGAAGTTGTGGAAGCACAGAACCCGCCTGATCATAAAGAATTCTAGACTCATTTGACAAAGCCGAGATCTGACTTCCTATTGTGAGAGAGCTCCCAGATAGCTGTTCCCAGGGGAAGTGCGCCAGTGGTTCCGGAGGTCTATCATGATCACTCTGGACATTTCGGTCACAAAAAGACAGAGGCCATCATTCAGAAGACATTTAATAGGATCGGGATAAGAGGTGATGTCACAAAATGGTGTGAAGAATGCCCAGCTTGTAACTTAAAATGTCCTAACAAAGGCAACCATCGAGCTCTCTCCATCCCAGAGTCAGAAAAGCACCTCTGGAATTAGTCGTTTTAGATCATCTCAAGCTAGAACCCAGTGCTAATGGTCAAACGGTAGCACGTCATTTCAGTGTAAACAATTGAGTGAAAACAGTACAGCGTACTGATTCTGAGTGTATACAACAAAATAGCTCATAGCCAACACAGTGCTTTAACTGATACTTCTTACTACACTTTCAATCAAACATAACGCATACAAGGAAAAAGCAAATATAAATTTGTAGCCTTACCTTGCTAGTGGTAATGCAGAGCGTTAGTGCAGAGTTCATAGTTCACAGGTCAGTTGCCGTGCCAAACAGAGAGTTTTATTAAAAAAAAACTGCATACAATTAATTGGATAGGAAAAGACATGGCTTACAGAGGGGGTCTTACTAGTATCGTGCTGAGAGACTGTAGAGCTAATAAGTCAATTCAGCAAAAATGATTGCACTGTATTGCAAACGCTATATTGACCGCGGTGAATTTTTTTGCACACAAATGACATGGAATCTGGTCAGACACATGTCCTGACAATGGTGGACCACTACTCCAAATTCATGGTTGTCAGTGCTGTCAGAGATCTGTCTGTTCGAACCATGGCTGAAACATTTTTGAAACTTTGTTCACCCATATGGATATCCAACCAAGATCTTGACTGATCAGGGATCTGCTTTTGAATCCCAGCTCTTTAAAGAACTCTGTGTCCTGCATGGCAGTCACAAACTAAAAACAACTGCCTATCACCCTCAGTGCAATGGACTGTGAGAACGAACAAATCAGACACTCTTGGGTATGTTAAGACCTCTGCCTGAATACAAACGCCTGTATTGGCCAGCCTTACTTCCAGAACTTGCCTACTTGTACAACAACACTGCCCACCGTTTGACTGGATATACCCTGCACTACCTGATGTTTGGTCGCCATGGTAGACCCCCATGGATCTAGTGCTTGAAGTCCAACCGGATGAACCACCTGTCACAGATTGGGTATGAGAACACAGCAAAAGATTGCAGGAAGCTGGTCAGATTGTAAGTCAACGTATGGATCAGGTGCAACAAAAGCAAAAGATGACATATGATGCTAAAGCCAGTGCAACCCCACTGCAGATTGGAGAATGGGTATTGATAAAAAGGACTCAGAAATGTCACAAGTTAGCTACCAGATGGGAAGCCAAACCTTTCCTTATTGCTGAAATCCAATACCCTGACTTACCCGTGTACAAGATTCAAAAAGAAACTGGTAGTGGCACCAAAATAGTGCATCAAAATCTTCTTAAACCTTGTACTTTCAGAAACAGTGCTTCAACTGAGACTACAAAGGACTTTACGCCAGAGGAGAGGCAGGAGAACCCTACCCACAAAATGATGGAACTCGATTCACTGATAAAATGGTGTATAGATCCCTGGGTTAGATCCTCCCAAATATGCTCTGTTAGTTGCCTTTTAGCTGAACCAGTAGTTCATCCAGAACCTCCCAATTTACTAGAACCAGCAGGTAGTCCTTTAGAACCAGAGCGTATACATGTAGAACCATTAGTTTTTCAGCCTTGTAGGTCACAGAGATCCACTTTTGGTATCCCTCCTAGGAGATGCATACTCAAAGCCCTTCAAATAGCACCTTCCTTTTATAGACAATCTCTAAAAGAGTAATTAGAAGACACGGTCACTTACAGTAAGTCTAGCAAATAAGGTTTCACTGGAAGTTATAGATGTTTTAAGACCGTTTAAACTAAAATAAGGTTCCATAGAGCTTTAAGTGAAATGTTAATGTGTCAGAAATTTTATAAACACCTATAGAAGTAACAAGTAAGAAATGTTTGATATAGGTATAGATATATATATATATAGATATATATATATATCTATATATATAGAATATTAAGGGGGAATACATGGGGACATGTATTGTTAGGTGGACCTGAGTCTGTTGTGCCCCAAAGTAAAGGGTAAAGGGAAATGGGGTACCACAGTAAAAAAATAGTGGGGTACAGACTGCCCCAGGGGTTCCGGTGATGTTGTGGGGCATAAGGGGCTGTGTTTTGGGAGCTCTCATAGTGTTTTCCCTCAGGCAGGGCACCTTTGTTTAAAAAAAATATATATATATTGTCTCTTGTCTCTCAACTGCCTACTTGCTCCATCCCCCCAGAGCAGGAAGCACAAGAGCGGGCACCCATGTGCCGGGATCGCTGTCCCTGGGTGGCACATGGTGCCCATTTCAAAATTCATGGCCGTTAGCTTGGGCAAGGGCTCAGGGTTCTAGAATTAGAACCCCGAGTGCCTTTTCAAAGGAGAAACTACCGTTTTCTCAGCATATTGAGCTCAGCTATGAAGTGGAGAGGGTCACAGGAGTGCAACAAGGACTGCAGCTTATCTGAGGTGTTGTGTAGCTGGTCCTGTTGACTTCACCATGTTTTCCCCTCCTCCAGCCAGTGAAGACCCTGATGTCTGCTGCTCCTGTGGTGCACCGTTTTATGCAGTCGCATCCAGCAGTTGTCACCACCAAAAAGTTCAGAACCCGGGTCTTTGCGGTGGTGTGGGATCAGTTCAGCTCCTTTTGTGTTTTTGTTTGCTCCACAAAGTGTTACAGTCCCTCATCGGCAGCAGAGAAGAGCCGCATCTCACCAGCGAAGCCAGCGTCAGCCCTCGAAAGGCCTCCTGCTGTCCACTGCATTGCCTACCTTTCCTGTGAGTGGTCCCTCCCTCTGCTAGCAGAATCTCCCTCCTCTCAGCAAAAGTTCACCCGGGCCCAGGTCGGTGAGTCGGCGGCAGCACATTAGAAGTGTGCTGACCGCCTAAAAGAAAAAAAGAGAAAAGTTTTATTTTATTTATTGGGGAACAGGGAGGAGAACCATAAAGTATAGGCCTAGTAGAGGCCCTTTTTTTGAGTGAGCAGAACAGGAAGGGGCTGAGCCCATGAGCGACAGGGTCCTGAACAGACCCCAGGTTTAAAGAGGCACTACAGGCCCCAGGCTTGAAGGGGGCAATATAGGCCCCAGGATTTAAGGGGTAATACAGGCCCCAGGCTTTAAGGGGTTAGTACAGGCCCTTGTTGATAAAAGCAGCCCAGAGGAATTGTCCCTAAGTAATTAAAGGAGCCAAGAGCAGAAAGGCCCATAGTATATGGTGGGGTCCAATGGTAAAGAGGGCAAGGAAGGCAGGAGAAAAGATGCATCGTGCTAGGGGCGTTCAGGGGTAGCCAGGTCCCAGTATCAGAAACAACCCACAGGTGTATACTCTTGTGAAGGGTCAGTAAGGAAAAGGGGTGCTTGGCACACAACTGCCATCTAGTGACTGTCATCTGATGAAACTTGTATTAACTAGTATCTGAAATGTTGTGTTGATTGCCAAGTAGGCAGTATTTAAAATGGGGATTACAAGAACAACAGAATTATGCATTAAGCAGGTTAGCAAGAGGAAAAGGAAGAGGAGACCATTATGGTTTTCCAAAGAGGTAGCAAAGAAAGTGAAAGCCAAAACGATTGCATTCAGGCAATACAAAAAGACACAGGCAGAAGGGGATAGGGAGAAGTACCAGGAGAAGCAATGGGAGGCAGGGAGGTCAGTAAGGGAAGCCAAAGCTCAGACAGAAGAACACATTGCAAAATCAGTGGGTAGAGGGACAAACCTTTTACAGGTACATAAGTGAAAAAGAAAGACAAAGGAGGGATAGTGAGACTGAAGGGGAGGATGGGGCTAACGTGGAGGATGACAACAGTAAAGCTGACATATTGAACAGGTATTTCTGCTCAGTCTTTACTGAGGAAGAGAAGGGTAATAGGTCTGAAGGGAGTGCAAGGGGTGAGAATGGTGCAGAAATGGACACAAGTCCCTGTACACGAGAAAGGGTCCTGAAGGAACTGGAAGTAATAAGAGTTTTTAAAGCAAATGGGCCAGATGGGGTGCACCCCAGGGTCCTTAAAGAACTAAGAGAGGTGGTGGCTGAACCTCTGGCTATCCTGTTTAGCCGATCACTGGAAACAGGGGAGGTACCCAAAGACTGGAGGACAGCAGATGTAGTCCCCTTGTACAAAAGTGGGAACAAAGAGGAAGCAGGGAACTACAGACCAGCCAGCCTCACCTCAGTAGTGGGAAAGATCATGGAAGCACTACTGAAGGAGAGATTGGTGGAACATCTGGTTGTCAATGGACTACAGGACCCAAAGCAGCATGGTTTCACCAGGGGGAGGGCATGTCAGACCAACCTCATTGAATTTTTTGACTGGGTGACTAGGGAGGTGGATCAGGGAGGGCAGTGGACATGGCCTATCTGGACTTCAGCAAGGCCTTGACACTGTGCCACATAGAAGACTATTACACAAACTGGGGAATATGGTGTGGGCAGGACAGTAGTGTGGTGGGTAGGTAACTGGCTGGGTGGCAGGACACAGAGGGTGGTGGTAAATGGCTGTCACTCCACAGAGGGAAGAGTGACCAGTGGGGTACCACAGGGATCAGTGCTGGGACCGGTCCTATTCAACATCTTCATCAGTGATATTGCGCAGGACCTAGAAGACAGAATTTCACTGTTCGCTGATGACACAAAGCTCTGTAACAGAGTAGACACACCAGAGGGTGTAGACAGAATGAGAAGCGACCTGCAGAAACTTGAAGAATGGTCAGGGGTTTGGCAGTTGAAATTCAATGCAAAGAAGCAAGATAATGCATATGGGGCACAAAAAACCCTGGCGCAATATATCAGTTGGGGGTGAGGATATAGCATGCACCAAGCAGGAAAGGGATCTTGGGGTTGTCATCTCTGATGACCTCAAGGTAGGGAAACAGTGTGACAAGGCAGCAGGTAAAGCAAATAGGATGCTGGGATGTACAGGCAGGGGCATCACCAGCAGGAAAAGGAGGTCATAATTCCGCTATACAAGACACTAGTGAGGCCCCACCTGAGTACAGTGTACAGTTCTGGAGACCATACCTAGTAAGGACATAGACAGGGTAGAGAAGGTTCAGAGGAGGGCAACAAAGATGGTGGTATGGATTGCACAAGTCCCATGAAGACAGGTTGAAGGAACTGAACATGTACTCCCTGGAGGAGAGGAGGAGAGGGATATGATAGAGACATACAAGTATCTTACAGGGAGGAACAGGGTGCAGGAAAACACTATTTTTAAGCGAAAAAGATGTTCCAGGACTAGAGGCATGGGATGAAGTTGGAGGAGCACCATTCAGAGGAAACATGAGAAAGAATTTCTTCACAGAACTGGTGGTGGACAAGTGGAACACCCTGCCAGAGGAAGTGGTGGGGGCTGAAACAATCACGGGATTTAAGAATGCATGGGATAGACATAAAGGAATTCTGGAGGTCAGGGGTAAGGGGCAACAGACTTCTAGGAAAACAAACTGAACTTACAAGCTCAAATGGGCAGACTGGGTGGGCCATAGGCCCTTATCTGCCGACACTGTCTATGTATCTAGGTAAGTACCAGGACTCTATTATACTAGGAATGTGTTTATTTGTCCCTACAATGAACAGTTGCCCCTACAATGAACAAGTGCCCCTGCAACAAATAATAGCTTTGGATTCCAGCAATTTGCCCCTGCTCCAGGCAAATTGCCCCTGTAATGAAATATTGCCCCAGATTCCAGTAATTTTCCCCTGCTCCAGGCAAACTGACCATGCAACGAAAAAATGCCCTGGATTCCAGCAATTTGCCCCTGCTCCAGGCAAATTGTCCCTGCAATGAACAATGGCCCTGGATTCCAGCAAATTGCCCCTGCAATGAACAAGTGCCCCGGATTCTAGCAATTTGCCTCTGCTCCAAGCAATTGCCCCAAGCATGGACGAAACACCTTGGTGCAGTGAAACGTGTATTTACTAGTGTTCTTAGTGCCATCTGAATGTACATGGACTCCATCTTCTGCCGCAACACCCCTTGTGGGGTGGTTTTCAGCCGATTCTTCACTGAAGCAGTCTCCAGACAGCAAAGAACTTCACAGCAACCCCCTTCCCTGTCATCAGCCACTGGTCAAAGTCGACGCAACCCTGTGTGGCTCACAACCACCAGCTCCTGATTTCCTTAGCAATTGGTCAGCCTGCAAGTGGAACGTCCTGGAAAAAGCCATGAACGTCACTCCCAGTCATTCGTGATAGTGAAGTCCGATGTGGCCAGTATGTGTATATGTGTGTGTGTGTGTGTGTGTGTGTCTGCATCTGCTGGTTTGTTGTTTTCTGGTTTTGGGCAGTACAGGGCTCTGATCTTCATCCTGTACACTATTACTCCTGCCTGTCTCGCCTCGCTTACACTGTGTTGTCCTCTGGGATTCAGCTCGATCTTGGTGAGCCTCCTGTGGATCTTTCACCAAAGAAGTTTCAACGTGCCTTTATTCTTGGCAATCCTTGCAAGCAGATTCAATGCCAAGTACTTGTTCCTTTGTCCTTGGCAGCCCTGGTCGAGGGTTTGTGCTGTGGAAGAGTTCAGCAGATTTTAGTTCTCTTGTGCTAGAGTATTCCGGCTAACTTAGAGAGTGAGTTGGCTGAAGAATCAGGGTCTGTTTAAAAAAATCTCTCACATCCCCTCCAACCTCTTCTAGGTTTTCACACAGGTGTAGCTTGGCACCAAGTAGGAACTCCCGTTCTTCTTTTTGCCCCGTTGCTACTCCACTCTTCAGTTGTGTGCACGAAGATGGCAGGAAAAGTTGGACTACCTTTAACACCATAAACTTTCAGAAGTGGTTGCTCCACCCAGCCCTTTGGGATCTGCAACTGGTATCTATTGTTCACTGTAGTGATTGTCCTATATCATTATAGAGTAATAGATGTTTTACATTTGTTCATTAGGTTGTTTAGAGAAAGCATAGCATAGAGCTTAATAGGTAGTGGCCTTAGGCAGAGGTGCACCTCCTAGCGACAGTAGAGAGTGTTATTTACTGCCCATGTTTGATTTGGTTCCCTGCTTCCCTTGTGACCATGTCTACCCTTTTCCCTGTGGTATGAATAAAGCCCAGTGGGCATCAAACTTATAGATTGTCTCCTGCCTCTCCTAAATGGGTGACTCCATCCACCCAACCCCATCTGAACCACAGCATTGTCTCGCCAGTCCACCTGCTTGAGGTGATGCTGGTGGTGCAGCTGAGAGGGGTGATCTTCGTGGTCAGCACTCAGTTTACCACATTTAGTTATTATTTTTCCTCCTTGCCCTGACAGTGGGTGCTTCTCTCTTTCCAGCCTTGTATGGGTCCATACACCTGCCCACTGAGCTCACTGCAGCCAGCAGTGCTTGCCACCTGATGCCCAGTGTTATCCCTGTTCAGAGTATATCCCTTCCTGGGGGACGCAAACCCCTCTGTGGCACTAAAGATACAGGTGATGCTTCTTGAGTTCTGTGAGACCTGGGCTAGTGAGCATGTAAATTGCCAAGCAGGGTTTGGTGGATTGGATGCACGAAGACAGTCATAAAGAAAAACTGAGCCAGACATATTGCCACGTTATTGTGATACCACCTTGCTCCCCAGGACACATCTATCATGGCACCCTGGGGTGGGAGTATGCTCAATGTGTGGTGACTCACATCATGCACACTACCTCATGCAACAACCAGGAGCCACTTCAAGAGCGGACAGCACTATGACATTTCCCTGGAAGGAGGACGTCTGCATAGATGCTCTGTCACCCTCCCTGCCGGCATCCACTTCTGACATCCTAAGTTTGGGTGCAAACTAGACACTACAGACTGCTTGGCTTAGGGTGGGGTGAGGAAGGAGGTGGCACAGGAACTAAGGAATGCTTTGCAAGGCAATGGGTGAGCAAAGGCAATGTCTCTTGACACCATGGACTGTTTGGCTCAGGATGAGATGAAAGAGGGGGCTTCCACCAGACACCAAGGTGTACGTAGCATAGAACAAGCTGAAGAAGGAGGCCTAGGACCCAAGGGCATACTTGACAGAGAAGAGGAAGAGGGAGGTGGCACTACTGAATGCCAAGAACTGACTGATGTAGGATTGTGGTAGGAGTGTGCCACTGGGCATCAGAAATTGCTTGGCATGGAGTTGGAGTGATGAAAGGGGGTGCTACTGGACACCAGGGAATGACTGGCATGGGACAGGAACAGATTGCCTTTGGACACTACAGAGTTCTTGGTATTAGGGAGTCCTTGGCAAGGAATTAGGTAATGGAGGGGGGTTGCCAATGGATCCCAGGGAACACCTGGTGCCGGATGCATTAATTTGCAATTACCCTTTCAGGCCAGCTATTTATGGCACCAGTCAACTCTTGGATTTTAAGTTATTCACTTTTTTGTTTGCATTTACTTTTTTGTTGCGTTATGTTTTTTTTGTTTGCATTAACTTTTTTGTTGTTTGTGTTATTTTTTGTTTGCATTCACTTTTTCATGGTATTGTGTTGTGTTTTTCTGTTTGCATTCACTTTTTCGTTGTGTTGTGTTTTTTTGTTTGCATTCACTTTTTCTTTGTAGTGGGGTTTTTTTTTGTTTGCATTCACTTTTTTGTTGTGTTGTGTTTTTTGTCATGTTGTGGAATTTTGTTTGCAATCACTTTTTTGTTGTGTTGCTTTTTTGTTGTGTTGTAGTTTTTTGTTTGCATTTACTTTTTCATTGTGTTGTGTTTTTTTGTTGTGTAGTGCTTTTGTTTGCATTCACTTTTTCACTGTGTTGTGATTTTTTGTTGTGTTGTGTTTTTTGTTTGCATTCACTTTTTTGTTGTTTCGTGTTTTTTTGTTTGCATTCGCTTTTTAGTTCTGTTGTGCTTTTTTGTTTTCATTTACTTTTTAGTTGTGCTGTGCTTTTTGCTTGCACTCACTCTTACATTTAAATTCTTTGAATTTCTTTTTGTTTTGTTACTTTATTTTTTTGTGCCGTGACACATAACATTTGATTTTGTTGCTTAATTTTTTGTTTGCATTTCATTCTTTTGGTTGTTGCTCTACATACTAGATTGTTTTGCACTTCAGGGCCACCATAGTTAAAAGATACAGTTGCTGGTGTTGTAAATCTAACATATGGACAAGCT
The DNA here is from genome assembly GCA_016271365.2 of Neoceratodus forsteri. NCBI lineage: Eukaryota > Metazoa > Chordata > Ceratodontiformes > Ceratodontidae > Neoceratodus > Neoceratodus forsteri. The sequence goes on from CM057451.1 coordinate 496,785,491, forward strand.
GTCACCCAGAACCATTTGTGTCTGACTGCACACTGGGGCCCAGATATTCAAACTGCGTCCAAAAAGTGCGCAATAGCAGGAGCAAGCACAAGTCCATTGCGCCCATGTACAAGAGGCGCGATATTAAAAAAGTGAGCTGTCCAAACTGCACCTATAGCCGACGACTGAATATCACACCACCTGCGCCATAGCGCAACTAGGGAAGGGAAGCTGAGCAGATCTGATGCGCCATAGAGCAACAAGGGATGTGCAGCTGAGCAGTCCAGAGGCGCCATAGCACAACCAGGGACGCCTCCCAGCAGCACAGCAATGCAACTGCACAACCAGGGAGATAGGGACCCACCACCCATGCCACAGATGGGCACAGGAACACACAGCAGAACAGACATCATCCCCCCACACCCCATGCACTGCACAACTGGGGGAGGGCTGGAATAACCACCGGCCCATGGAGACAAGCAAACAACCCACAGCTGGCCCATGGTGCCCATCACACCCCCGGCAAGCTGTGACTGGCACACAAGGAGGGCTGACCACCCCATGCCACACCATCCCCCCAATGCAGAGCACACCCTGCACCGTAACCCCTAGACACCCTGCCCAGGAGCAGCAACCACCACTGCAGGAAACCCCATGCACGCCACCACCCCCACTGTGACACTGCAACCCTGTGCACCACAGAACCATGCAAGGCAGCCCCACCACAAGCACCTATCAGTGGGTGGCAGCACACAGCAATGCAACAATGGCATACACAGTCCCACCATGCACAGCCCCCCCGAGGTACAGCTGAGAGACCAACCATGCATCGGCACATGAGGTACCCCCCACAGGACAGGGCTTGCCCCGGACACCACCACCAGTGGTACAGCACCCTGCACAGTATCCCAGTGACACACCCCGACCCAGCACTGGCCACAACAGCCAGCAAAGACACCCACAGTGGTGTGTGGAAGCATGCACCACACCGGATGCCACACAGTGCATGGACAGACACCCACCCATACTCAAGGGCACAACAACACAGGGACATAGTGGTGGGGCAACCAAGCCCCCAGCGTGGGCTCATGTAAACTGTGTACACACAACCCGCAGTCCTCCATGGCACTGGAGTACCAGCCACCCTGTGCAGGCACTGTGGAGCTGTACACCACCAGCATTTCCCGGAGCACAAGTCACAGACAGTGGTGCACATCCCCTGCAACACACACAAGGCACAGCATGGAGGTGGGACAACAACTGTGGAGGCCACAGTGTCACCCAAGGCAGACATGCACCACACCAGTGACAGGAGGCAACCCAGCACTGTGATGGGTACAGTGGCTGCCCTGAAGGGACTGCCACCACTGACATGCCAGCAGACCGTGCAGGTCACAGACATGCATGTGTGTCAGCTGCACAGGCTATGGATGGGCTGATAGGAGCGCCATGGACACAGAGCATGCACCATGGACCACTGCACACAGTCATCCAGTGCACAGGGAACAACACACACACCACAGACACTGACTGATAGCTACCCCCGCACCATAGTCACCTCCACACGGACACACACACATACCCATGACTGCACCACCCCTGACGCCATGCACACCACTGCAGCTGAGCACCTATAGCCCACTGTAAATCAGAGACCACCACAGTATTCATATAAAAATAACTGTGCTGAAAAAACATATAAAAGTTAACTATTTACAAAACTATTTACAAAATATATACAATCTGGGGGTGAGGGCCACAAACAAGGTGGGGGTGGGTAAGGGGCAGGGGTGGACAAATGGGACAGGAAAGGAGGGGTGTGAGGGTGGATCCAGGGGGGTAGGGGATTTCAGGGGCAGAGGGACTTCTAGCAGGAGCGCCGCTCCCCGCTCTGGCTCTATCTCTGTCTGTGCCTCTGCAGGACCCCGGTGTCATCAGTCCTGCGGAGGATGTCCAGTGACACCCTTGCCACCTGCAGGATCTCCCAAAGTGCCTCCCTGATCTCTCAGAGATGGCATGTACCTAGGACAAGGGAGCACAGTCAATAGGTGTGAATCCACAGCCCCATACAGCCCACCCACTGTGCATGGCATATGTCCGTGGGACATACATCTGTGATGGTGTATGACCACCCACAGTGATCACGTCCACATGACCTGCCCACCCAGGTGCACACAGCCATGCGGAACACTGCAAACACCCACTGGCTAAGTCACGCACAGCACCACCATGGCCATTTAGTGACATGGTTATGTGGTGCAAAGGCAGTGGCACAGCCATGTACCCGGTGCAAGCATGGACCACCATCGATGCACTCCCTGACATGCATTGCCACTGGATAGTGTTGACCGTAACAAGTTGCGTGCATGGCAGTGGTGTTGATGGATGGTGGCCATGCCCCGCTGCCCACCCTATTACACAGCATGCAATAGTAATCATGAAGTTATGGCACTCACCATCATTGGGCCGGTCCATTGGGCGGTGTGGGCCCTCACCCCACCTGGCTTCCCTCTGTTCTTCCTGCTGCCACAGATCACAGGCAAGGTGCCATTCCTCCAGGCCTGTGGTGCAAACATGGAGAGAGGAACATCAGTACAATCCCATAGCAAATCCCCCCTGCCCCCAGGTGTGTGCCTTCCCACCCAGCCAGACCCACCCGCCCCCTCCACACCCTGATAACACCACCACAGCCAACCCAGGATGGTCCGTCCCCCATGAGCTGGACACATACAACTGTGATACCCATATGAAAGAAAGAAGTGTGTTGATGTAACACCTACCTGGCTGTGGCACCGTGCCCCTCCTGGCACATGCCCGCAGGTGGGCTAGCAGCTCCGGCTCCCTCTGCCACAGGTCTCCATACCTGCGGCAGCACTGCTCTGTGCTTCTCCCCTGTCCAGTGGCCTCCTCAAGTGCAGTGGCCACCTCCTCCCACACCTGGCTCCTGGACCTGTCCAGGGGTGCCTCCCCAAACAGTGGCCCATGGTGTAGCTCCACAGTGGCCACTAGGTTGGCCAGCTCTATTTGTGACCACTGAGCAGCCCTCCTGCGTGCCATGCTCTCTGCTCGATCTGCAAATATGGTGTTCTGCAGCACGGCTCCCCACGTGCAGATGCTGTGCAGTACAGCACTGCCATTCCTTATCGCGCTGTCACCGAACAGCACGATAGAGGTGCACCCATGTCTGACGCATGGCACCTAGGGGGCAAAGGTCAGGCACAGGGTCAAGGGTCTCTGGCGCATGGACACGCACAGCACCATTAGAACCCAATGCGTGTAGCGTGATTGGCTGCCTGTGTGCTACCGCCAGTAGCGGCCTACTGCGCAGTTGCTCCAGTGCGCCTATGATGGCCCAGTGCCATGTAGGTGACCATCGCTATAGTGCCACTGGCACAATGGTGGCCGTGCCCTGCATTGCTTACCGCACACAGCATATCAGCAGTGTGGCAGATGCCTGCGTCAGCAACCCGGGCATGCACAGTGAGGTGCGTACTACGCGTGTCACAGAACTGCGCCATTGGCTCAGCACGTTCAACACAATTGCGCAAAGTTCAAAAGCGCGATATTCAGCCGTCATATGCAAATCATCAAATCAGCCATTCAATGGCGCAGCACTGCAATTTGCATCCACTTAAAGTTGCACCTCGCCTCATTTGCGTGGGTTGCGCTATAAAAGTGCGACATTGGGCTGCACTGGCCATAGTCGGTCACTGCAGTCTATTGGTGAGTTGCATGCTGTTTGGGAGTGTGGACTGTGGATTTAGTGACATGCATGGGACTGCACAGTCACAGGTAACAACTGCCATTCTTACAGGCTAAATAATGACCAAGCAAGTTGTGGGAGAGGAGGAACACAGTGGTGGGAGGAGGAGAAGGAAGAGGCCTAATTTTACCAAGGCCAAGACCAAAGCCCTGTTTGATGCCTACCTGGATCAGGAGCCACTTCTCAGCGGACGGCAGGGAACACCTCAAGCCCGTGCTGCTGCATGGGAGGAGATTGCACGTGCTGTGAACCTGCATGGCAGCCACCAGCACTCCATGCAGGAGTGCAAGAAAAAGATGGTCACAGACAGGAGGAGGATAAAGGAGAAGGTGGCTGCCATCAGGGCAGCATGAGCTGTAACAGGTGGGGGACAGCTGGAGGTAGTACACCTGACCCCACAGGAGGAGAGGATTGCTGGAAGCATGCAGCGTAGTGCCATTGAGGGTGTTCTAGGTGGTGGCTTCCAGACGGGTGGTGGCCCATCACTGCATGGTAAGTCATGGTCTATGGGGGGGCAGGGTAGGTCACATGCAGTAACGCGACTTTGCTTTCCCTTACAGATCCTGAGCATCTGCATGGGTTAGTGGTGGTGGGCCTGTCCACTGAGTACAGTCAGCTGGAGATGGAGGAAGGCCCATCCACCTCCACAGGTATACGTGGCTCAGTGTGACAGTGGGGCCGCCTGGCTGTCCACACTGATGTTGTTGTAACAGGTGTGGAGGAAGCCCTGCCTGTGTCCCAGCGTGCCAGCATCCACAGATGCCAGCATGCTGTGCCTGGGGCTGGTGCTGAGTCCATCACCGATGATGATGTTGCTAACGTCATGGGCAGTGACACATGTGTGCCACAGGATGGCCACACAGCAGGACACGTTGTAGCCATGGCTGTGGGTGGTGCTGCCATGGAGGCCTGCATGCCAGCACAGTCCCAGCCTGTGCCTGTCAGCACCAGTGGGGCAGCACTGGTGTTTGTTCAGGACAGTGGGACTGTTGCGGCCACTGCGGCAGCACCACTGAGCCCTGGGGAGCGGCAGCCAGAGGGGCAGCATCAGCAGTCAGCCAATGGGCTTGGGGGTACAGGGTTCAGTGGCGGCGTCTGTGCACCACCTGTGGACATGCCCAGACCTGGTCCTGGTGCGCAGTGCCCACCCTCAAGGGGTGCTGAGCATCAGGGCAGCGCACACCCTGAGGGACAGGATGCCAAGGAGGAAATTGACCTCTTGGATGAGCACACCCACCTTCTGCAAGCATCAGTCCAGCAGCAGATGTGGCTTGCGACATCAGTGGATGCACTGCGTGCGGCTCTGGAGTGGGCAGAGGAGCATCGCAGCAGGGACACCGCTCCGATCCTGGCAGGGATGGACTGGTTGCTGGAGGATATGACTGCTGCCATTGACAGGCATGCACAGTCATTCAGTGCCGTCATGGCCACAATGGGCATACAGTCATGTGCCCATGCATCACGGACACCAGGCAGTGCACTGTCCACCCCTGTTCCCGGCGTTGTGCGACACCCTCCCTGTCGACACCGGGTTCAGCTGTGGGCATCCCGAGCATGCCTGGTGCAGGCATGTTCGGTGTGCTGGAGACCCCTGCGCAAGCACAGTCATGTTCATGCAGTGGAACCCCTGGGGGACCATTGGTGCCACCCCATGAGGCCAGTGGTCAGCCTGTCAGTACTGGCGGGTCTCAGCGGGGCCGCCCACGCATCCGTGGCAGCCGGGGCACTGTGTTGCATGATTGACCTGTCTCCCAACATGGCTATTGTCTGGTGCTACCCTGTGTGCATTGTGTCTTTCAGTGGGCAGTGCACGGGTGGGTACCCGGACCTGCACGCAGACACACAGTCCATCTGCACACCCTCCCGGCTGCTGTCCACAGTTGCATGTGCATGATGATGCCTGCATTGTGCTGTACACCAATGTACAATGGTGCTCAGCATCTGACACACGAACATGGACAGGCAGTGGGCGTGGTGGTCTGTGGACATGTGTGTGGCTAGAGGTGGCATTCTGGGTCAGTGTGCCTCCTGCCCTTTGTGCAAGTTTGGTGGATTGTGTGTGTGTGTCCGTCCGCATGGCATGTTAGTCCTCACCCATCCCTGGTTGTGTGTGTGGTTCCATGCCCTGCCACTTCCCTTGATGGCATGCACCCCTGGTGTGTGTCCATGCGTATTTGTGGGTTGTGCCTTAGCCACTGTTGGCTGCACATGGCCCCAAGACTTACCTGGGTTGGCTGAAGTGCTCCTATGTGATGGTTTCCCAGTGCAGCTGTGCCAGCCGGAGCAGTCAGGGGTCCCGTTGGCCAAGAGGAAGCTGCCCATCACCATCGTCACCGGCATCCTCATCGTCCCCATCACTGTCCCCCTCTTCAACCTGTACAGCTATCCCACATTCGTTGGCCATGTTGTACAGGATGCAACAGGCCAGGAATAGCCCACAGGCCTTTGAGGAGCTGTACTGTAGGGCACCGCCGGAGGTGTCCAGGCAACAGAAATGTGCCTTCAGCATCCAGAACACCCACTCAATGACATTACGTGTGGTGGCGTGTGCCTCATTGTAGCATTGCTGCAATGGGGTCGCGGGCCGCCGGTAGGGTGTGAGCAGCCAGGGACGGAGTGGGTATCTACTGTCACCTGTGTGTAGAGGGTGGAGGTTAGTTTGGTGATCAGCATTGCCCTGCCACGGGCCATGTAGGCCACTACCCATGTCACCTCTGGCCATGCCCCCCTCAGGCCCTATGATTGTCCATGTGGTTTGCATACTCGCCCACTAGGTGGCCAGTGGGGATCTCCTCACTCTCGAATCTGTGGCACAGTGCCAACTGGTGCCAGATGAAGGCATCATGTGCTCCCCCAGGGTGTGTGGCACACACATTGATTATGCACCCCCTGGCATCACACACCACCTGGCAGTTGATGCTGGCATAGTCCTTGTGATTGATGTATGTAGCCCCCTCGGGGCCAGGTGGTGTGCATATGGCCATATGGGTGCAGTCTATTGCCCCTAGCATGCCAGGCATATGTGCTACCCTATGGAACTCCTGTATGTTTGCTGTGTGCTCCGCTGGTGTGCTGGGGAAATGGATGTACTCCGCAGCATGTGGCAGCAGTGCGATGAGGAATTGGGTGAGGTGGTGTGAGGTGGCTGACTGGGTTATGCCTGTGGTGTCCCCAGTTGGTCTCTGGAAGGTACCCGTGGCGAGCAAGCACATGCAAGCTGTCACTTTAGTCTCCACTGACAGGGCATGGCTCCGTCGTGTGGGTGCCTGCATCACATCACTTCACAGCTCACAGAGCCACCTCAGTATTGCCCTATTCAGGCAGTACTGGCCCGCAATCTCAGTATCACTGTACAGCTCGAAGCTGGTGTGGGCTCGGTACTGCCTGTTGGGGGCATACCGCTGATGGGCCCTTCCACGGCCATGCCCCCCTGCTGCCCACCTTCTCACCCCCCTCATAATGGCCTCCATCTGGAAGGTGGCACTGGCCATGTCCCTGGCTTGTGTTCACCCCTCCGGCAGCTGTTACTGTATTCTCCCCGCTGTCCTCACTGCTACTTCCCCTGCACCGGGAACACCTGCCTGTGGTGGTCTCTGTCCTGTGTGGCTCTTCCCCCTTCTGTACTGGCTGTGGCTCCCCACACCTTCCCTGTGCCTCTGTGTTCAGGGTGCCCTTTTCCTGGCCTGCCCTGTGTGCCCTGTGTGTCCCTCCTGCCCTGTCTGTGTGGCTAGAGTTCAGCCTCATGTGCCTTCCCGGTAGCATTCTTGCACCTCTCCCTTGCTCCTTTTAATTTTGCTCCCAGGTCGCTCCTGTAAAAAAGCTTTCGGCTTAGTGTGCCATACTTGGTTAAACAACTAAATAAATAAATAAAATAAAAATAAAATATTTTGGCTCATTTCCGCTATGGCACAACTTCCGCTTGCTCCCCTATTGCGCATGGTGCAATTTGTTGAATATCGCACTGCGCCATTTATGCATGGTTCCTCCCCCTTCAGTTGTGCATGCCTTCATTATCATTGCGCTGTTGCTCAGCATGATTTAGGGGGCGTAACTGCCTCCTGCTGAATATTGCAGAATGGTGCAATTTCGGACTTGCGCAGGTGCAACCCTATTGCACATGGCTCAACTCTTTTGAATATCTGGGCCTGGGTGTCATTTACTTTCTGTAGTGACACAGACAAATCCCATCTGAAACTGGCTTCCCTTTGCATGCAGTATGTCTCATACGATCACACAGCTTCTACCATCCTGAATGAGCATTAGTAGAGAGATACAATACTGGCTAGCATCACAAGAACTTTCTGTAGGTTTTATTGTGGCTGACAATGGTTCAAACATAAAGAAAAGCATTGTCTGATGGGGGCTTTGCGCACATTTGATGTTTACTCACTGTCTAAATTTAATTGTGCATGCCATCCTGGAGCAGGACACAGATATCAAAGTGATCACATATGTGGTAAAAAGAATATGCACGCATTTCAACCACTCCTGCAAAGCATACCAGCGACTGTGGGCCATACAAAAAGAACAGACTGCTTCCGCATAAGCTTATCTAGGATTTTGCAACAAGGTGGAATTCTACCTTTTACATGCTACAGTGATTGTTGAAGCAACAAAATCTGGTCAGAACCAATATGGCTGTGGAGAGCTTTTGGGATGCTTTTACACATTATTTCTAATGAATTTGCACAATGCAGATCTGCTGAGAGGCAGTTCAATGTGGTCTTCCTTTTACACATTTTTACAATGTGTTTTCCTAGAATATGCCTGCTGATTGCTATATATTTAGACTGGATAGTTCACAGAAGACATAGCATCTTATTTTCAGTGGGGCCCTGCATCTACACAATAGTATGCTGTATTGTGTAAAATTAGAATACACTGAAAACAATATTTTACATCTGGTTTAGGCTACCCTGAATAAATACATTATAAAAATATTAAAATCGTGACTGCACCGAAAACAAATATTGCATATAATCGGACACATCCTGAGCAAATATAGTGCAAAAATGTGTAAAATGAAGATCCCCATAACAATGAGATGTAGCATCATCCCTGCACTATCCAGGATACAAAATATAGGATAAGAAATAGTTAAAGGAAATGTACTGTAAATTGAACTTCACTGTGTTCACTGACATAAACTGTTTCTTTATTGTTTTATAACATATTAGACTGCAGTATTTATTTCGAATGTTGTGGCCATGAGGATGCATATGTGTGTGTGTGTGTGTGTGTGTGTGTGTGTGTGTTTGCTGTAACTCAGTATATTTTTTCCCCAAAAAGCAGGGTAAAAAATGCCTTCTGATTGCTATATATTTAGCCTGGATAGTTCACAGATGATCTGGCATACGTCTGTGACAGTTCTTACCAGATTAGTGTCTTAAGAGGGTAAAAAAATAGTGTAAATCTTTCGTTGCTGGGAAAGGGTGACATTTATGAGGTATGAATCTTTCTTGAAAGACAATAGCCACTTTTACATGGCACTTAGTTGTGTCGTTCAGTTTTGTTCATTTCCTGTTTTGCTCCTCCCGCTGCACTCACTTGACGCTTTTACACCGCACTCCAGTTTCATTATATATGGCATCTTCCAGTGTTTCTGTGGTGTTTCCTGCCATCTGGTGTCCAGTGCTATCATGGACAATGAACGGAACTTTGGGCAGTCATTCTGCCTTGATTACATTAAAAAAACATAACTTCAATTCAGAATTCATTTAGGGCAGAGTTTCTCTAATGAATTCTGCTGGAAACATGAGAAAATTCATCCAAAGTTATGCATAGAGAGTCGATTGTAAATATTTTCAACAGAATTTGTTAGGGAAAATCCTCCCTAAAAGAATTCTGTATGGAAGTTATCCTTTTTTTAATGTTCTCAAGTTCTGTTTGCAGAAGGTTTTCTAAGTGTGGTTATGAGTTCACCGAAATGATAAGACTTGTGCTGGAAGGGAGAAAGTACACAGCACACGGAAACAGCACAGCTGACAGTGAACCTACTAAAGCTGGGAACACGTTTTAGGGTGAGCGTTCATTTGCTTGCTATCACACACTATTTCTGTAACAGAACAGTGTTTCTGTAACACTCATTCCATTACAGGTCAGTGCATGTAAAACTGCCTAATACCTGCCCAACTGAAGCTAGCAGTGAGAAAATGTTTAAATGCTAAGTATTTAAATGTGAAAGTTGTTGCATTTCAAAGAGGGTAAACACATCTACAGTTTAATTGGCAACCAGTATTTAACAAGCTGTTTCAGTTTCCTCAGGCCATCTGATAAACAGCTTGGAGTTCTGTCTCCATTATTCTAAACAGAAAGAAGAGTATTTTATTTCAAGTGGCATAGTGATTTGTAGGTGTGGAAGGATACATTGAAAACTCAAAAAATGTGTTACATAGATACATAGACAGTGTCGGCAGATAAGGGCCTATGGCCCACCCAGTCTGCCCATTTGAGCTTGTAAGTTCAGTTTGTTTTCCTAGAAGTCTGTTGCCCCTTACCTCTGACCTCCAGAATTCCTTCATGTCTATCCCATGCATTCTTAAATCCGTGATTGTTTCAGCCCCACCACTTCCTCTGGCAGGGTGTTCCACTTGTCCACCACCCGTTCTGTGAAGAAATTCTTTCTCATGTTTCCTCTGAATCGTCCCCTCCAACTTCATCCCACGCCTCTAGTCCTGGAACATCTTTTCGCTTGAAAATAGTGTTTTCCTGCACCCTGTTCCTCCCTGTAAGATACTTGTATGTCTCTATCATATCCCCTCTCTCCCTCCTCTCCTCCAGGGAGTACATGTTCAGTTCCTTCAACCTGTCTTCATAGGACTTGTGATGCAATCCATACACCATCTTTGTTGCTCTCCTCTGAACCTTCTCTACTCTGTTTATGTCCTTACGTAGGTATGGTCTCCAGAACTGTACACTGTACTCCAGGTGGGGCCTCACTAGCGTCTTGTTTAGCAGAATTATGACCTCCCTTTTCCTGCCTATACATCCCAGCATCCTATTTGCTTTACCTGCTGCCTTGTCACACTGTTTCCCTACCTTGAGGTCATCAGAGATGATAACCCCAAGATCCCTTTCCTGCTTGGTGCATGCTATATCCTCACCCCCCAACTGATATATTGCGCCAGGGTTTTTGTGCCCCATATGCATTATCTTGCACTTATTTGCATTGAATTTCAACTGCCAAACCCCTGACCATTCTTCAAGTTTCTGCAGGTCGCTTCTCATTCTGTCTACACCCTCTGGTGTGTCTACTCTGTTACAGAGCTTTGTGTCATCAGCGAACAGTGAAATTCTGCCTTCTAGGTCCTGCTCCATGTCACTGATGAAGATGTTGCAAAGGACCGGTCCCAGCACTGATCCCTGTGGTACCCCACTGGTCACTCTTCCCTCTGTGGAGTGACAGCCATTTACCACCACCCTCTGTGTCCTGCCACCCAGCCAGTTACCTACCCACCACACTACTGTCCTGCTCACACCCATATTCCCCAGTTTGTGTAATAGTCTTCTGTGGCACAGTGTCAAAGGCCTTGCTGAAGTCCAGATAGGCCATGTCCACTGCCCTCCCTGATCCACCTCCCTAGTCACCCAGTCAAAAAATTCAATGAGGTTGGTCTGACATGACCTCCCCTGGTGAAACCATGCTGCCTTGGGTCCTGTAGTCCATTGACAACCAGATGTTCCACCAATCTCTCCTTCAGTAGTGCTTCCATGATCTTCCCCACTACCGAGGTGAGGCTGACTGGTCTGTAGTTCCCTGCTTCCTCTTTGTTCCCACTTTTGTATAAGGGGACTACATCTGCAGTCCTCCAGTCTTTGGGTACCTCCCCTGTTTCCAGTGATCGGCTAAACAGGATAGCCAGAGGTTTAGTCACCACCTCTCTTAGTTCTTTAAGGACCCTGGGGTGCACCCCATCTGGCCTCATTGCTTTATCAACTCTTATTACTTCCAGTTCCTTCAGGACCCTTTCTCGTGTAAATATTCCATGGAATTCTATTTTTCCAGCTACAGACAGCAACATGGCTTTAGGCTCCGCCCACAGCCATAAAAATGGTCGTAAGACAGTACATATTGGAGAACAGCATAGAGGATACTGATGTGTACTTTAATCCTCAGTAGTTGGCTATTTTAGAATTTCTCATCAAGATGGTGCAACCCTTTGAAAAAATCACTAGGGAAGTTAGTTCAACCAGTGCCACACTCAGTCAAATCATCCCACCAATCAACATTCCTAGGTTTCAGCTAAATGCAATCAGTGATAACTTGGACATTCCAGAAAGTCTGTTTCAAATGGGAGAATCTTGTGCAACTGAAAGGGACTTGCCACTCAGAATAAACAAGCATTTGTCAATGCTGAATGTTGTCTTGCTGGCATTGGCATTGGTAGTGCCGGAGCTAGAGATACATAATAGGAATGGCAGTGAAGTACTGAAGTAACGCCAACCCAACCCCCACCCTGTAGAGACCGGCAGGCATTGGAGTGTGCCTTTCGGGCATCAGCTATAACGCTCATGCCATTGTACCTCACCCTACCCTGTAGACACTGACATGTGTTGTGGTGTGCTTTCGGGTCTTTGCGCGTTATACTTACCCCATTCCATAAGGAAATATGCTGAGGTGGGTGCAGTATAAGAGAATGGGGTGAACATTAGAGCTGAACACTCCAAGGCACACCTCGATGCCTGTCACTGGCTGCAGGGTGGGGGTGGTGGTAGAATGGCATGAGCATTACAACCAGTTATCCCAAGTCACACCCCTGACGCCTGGCAGTCTCTACAGGGTGGGGTGTTACAGTTGGAAACCCTAACGTTGTAGGGGTTTGTTGGCTTTTTGTGACCCCACCTCATGAAGAGCAGCACAATCAGTTTGTTAGCTGAAAGGTTGTTTTGCACAGCAACTATGCCATTTGGCGACACAGGGACGAAAACACATTTTGGGTAGGATGTGGAAAATGACAACTGTATTGTTCATGAAGAGGTGTAAAAAAATGGCAATGCTGAAAATCTGGAGTGAAAATATAAAAGATTGGTGAAGTCATGAGCCTGCATAGAAACTGTGCAACACACATCCGTAACCCAATTATTTTTGGGAGTTTTTTAGCCACATTTTCAACATAGGCATTTTGGGACCTCCCCTCATGAACAGTGGCACTGTGATTTTGTTAATCTGCCCTAAAAGTTGATTTCCCACAGTGATCATGCCATTGTGCGCCACAGGTGCAGAAACACATTTTGGGCAGGCTGTGAAAAATGACAGCTGTACTGTTGATAAGAAGGTGTGAAAAAATGCCAGTGTTGAAAATCTGGCATGAAAATATTGCAGATTTGTGAAGTTACAAGAGTGTGTGGAAACTGTGCAATGCACGCTTGTAACACAGTCATTTTATGGACTTTCGGCACCAAATTTTCAACATAGGCATTTTAGGACCTCTGCTCATGAACAGTGTCACCGTCATTTTCTCAAACTGTCCCAAAACTAATTTCACACAGCGAACCGTTATTCTCGCGGACGTCGAACGTTTATTGGGATAGTATCAAAATACAGCTATACTGTTCATAAGGAGGTATGGAAAAATGCTAATTTTGAAAATCTGGAGTGAAAATATTACAAATTCACGAAGTTACGAGCGTGAGTGGAAACAGAGCAATGCACACTTGTAAAATAGCCATTGGTTGGATTTCTTTTCACCAAATTTGCAACATAGGCTTTTTGAGAGCCCCCCCCCCCATGAACAGTGGCACTGTCGTTTCGTTACTCGGTCCCGAAAGGTGATTCCGCACAGTGACCACAAAATCACCTTTCAGGACCGAATAATGCCATGACAGTGACAGAATTCATGAGGAGGGGTCTGAATAACCCCATGTTGAAAATTTGGTGCAAAAATTCTAAAAAATACCTGAGATATGCACCAAAGTTGAAAAAACCCTATTTATGCCATTATACAGCTTACCGGCATTTCCTCAGTTCGCGGTCGGCTTTGAAGAGTGCAGGCGTGTTCCCTGTCCACGAAGATCATCGCACAGGACTCCAGAGGTAAGTATAAGGGTGCGGTGTGGGGAGGCAGAGGGCGAGAGGGTGGGCTAAGCTGGGGAGGGCAGGGAGACTGCGGACCATTTTCTCTTTCACAGGGTTAAAATAAAAATAACTATATCACGGGACGGTTTTTCTTTTTCAGAGTGATTTGGCACACTGGGGTGGGCTCCCAGAGTGCCACCTAAGTGTTTTTTTGGGAGATGCTATTGCCGACGGGCATTGGGCACTCCTGTTGGCACATAATGAAAGCGGGGGGGGCAAGAACCGAGGGGGATTGAGCACCCCCCTCGGCACATAACAAATGGGGGGGTGCATGATGCTGATGGGGAGTGGGCTCCCCCATTGGCACAAACATTGGGGCAGGGCATGCTGACAGAGGGAATGGGCACCCCCAAAGTCGGCATTATGGCAGGCAGTGCGCCGCCATTGTTTTACTTTTTCACCAGGGCAAGCACGCCGGGAGGTGCCGCTGCGTATGACGAGCTTTGCTCGCATTGCAGTGGACCTTTCGTTAGATGTGCTCACCACATTATGTATTCATGGTGTGACGCTGGCATGCAGGCTTATTGAGGAATGAGGGACGCACCTACTGATACGTGCCCTGCATTCGCCCAACAGTGACTTTGCCTCCAAATCTACATTACCATAATATGTTGGTTGCGCATGCGTGAGCCAACATAAAAAGGACAGAGTTCATTCAATGATTAAAAAAGTCAGAGATGATAAGAAACTCTGTGACATACTGGAGGCAGAATATTATGTTATAGCAACAGTACTAGACCCATGGTACAAGATGAAACTGCTCCCCCAGCATGACCCAATGTGTTCCAAACCTGCAGAAGGGAAATCATTCAAGAAGTAGATTCTGTTTGGAAAAAAAAAAGTGACTACAGATACAGCCCCCTCATCCATTTCTCCTGCATCTTCACAGCCCTTTATTCTCCATCAGGCTACACACAAGTCAGCTTCTGCCATTCATTCTACCCCTAGTAGTCAACTTTGGGGTCACTTGGATGCTGTTGTCAGTGAAAAATAAGACCTTTCTTCTCCATATATCACTGCCTCAGCCTAGGCTATGGCTGACTGCTATCTGGCAGAAAAAGGTATTGAGTAGAATGAAGATCCCATACAATACTGACAAAATAAAGTGCCTGTGTGGCCTATACTTGTTCAGGTAGCATTAAACCACATTGTCTGTCCCCATCCAGTGTATTTTCAGAGGGATGCAGCTCTGCGGGTAATGTTGCAACAGATACACAATCTAGGCTAGTGCCAGAAAAGGTGAAAAAATTAACTTTCTTTAAAATAAACCTTCCCCTGATTGTTTACAGTTATGACCTGCAGCCAGCAAATACATTTGCCAGTGACCACAAAGTTGACTATATGACTTAGTTTGCTGGCCAAGGCACCTAGCTTCACCTGAGCGCTTTTCTTCTAAGATTGCTTGAAAGGACAGAGCAGAGAACCTTACCAGAGCAAGGGAAATGGATTAAGACTTCTTTTGGCTAAGCAGATTTACTGTGTGTTGTTATTTTTATTTTGTACTCACAGGGATTGTTACTGTTTGTTGCTAACATTTCATTGCTTTATTTTTCTCTGATTCAAATTGCTGTTGCTGGTATACCTTCTTCTGCATTATAAAATGGGTCGACAATTTTCTTTGTCCTGATTGGCCGAGAGGTACTTCTGGCCGTGTCCTTATCAGGACATATTGTGCCAACCGGCACTACCCTCTAGTCCTGAGCCCCACAACACTACGGAATCCATGAGCTCTGCCACTGCAAAACAGAAACACAAGCTGGCACAGCTCACACCGAGAAACAGCACTTCCTCATTACCAGCGAGGCAACAACTGAAAAACCACAGTAATAGAAAAAAATCACTTCTGTGCCTACCTTCCTGTACAACCACTGCACAAGACTCGTAATATTGAACGTAATTTATTTTTACTCACTCCCGCCAAACAGTTCGCAGCAGTAGCAGTCCAACGGTCCTGCTCTCAAACTGCCAGCCAATACACACGCCTCGGTGATCTTCAATCCTTATTCAAGAATTTCCTCACAATCCAAAGACCACGGTGAACAATAAAAAATAAAGAACCGCATTTTGTTTTCTATGTTCCCTCGTGTCTGCCCATGAACTGGATTGAGCACGAAACTCACTTCAAAAACATCACGTGATGTGAGAACTCGCACCCAATCTCCGAGCCCGACGCAAAACGAAGTCATTTCGCAGTATTTTGATCCACACAGATCGCCAACACAGCAATGTATTTTTTATTATTTTCTCAGCTACCCCATATCTCCCATGAAGTCTGTGCCTCTCATTCGTACCCAAAGTCACAGGTTGGTGTTAAAAATGCATCACAATTTCCAAAGCCGACCGCAAGACCGGAAGTAATTTCTCAGCAGCCGGCTCTGCTGTCACACACACACACACACACACACACACAGCAAATTATCTACCAAAATAAATCAAGTGCCAATCTGGGGAGGGAGCAAGCTATCTGCATGGGGAGGCAATGGGGGGACACCACCCTAAATGCCCTATAGTGCCTATCAGTACAGCCTTCAATACAGGGACTATATTACTCCTTCAGACATTAAAACCTCAAATTTTAAAAAGTGTTTGCATTTTTTGTTACTTTTTCTTAAATACTACCTTAATAGGGCCATTTATAAGTGGAATAAGACACTGAGGTGTTTATGGCCTGATAGAACACTTCCAGGTGCTAAAAGGCACTTTCGGCGCAGTGCCTGCGGCCTCATTACGCACCAGGGCGTGCTCTTATCAGGCTACAAACCACACCTCGCTGTGTCTTATTCCCTCACTATTACAAGGTGTGCCAACAGGTGTGTGCTAACAGATTACTGCTGTAATCTTCTGATTCAAATTGTCTTTTGCAAGGTATATCTTCTGTTACTGCTTTATTTTCCTCTGTAGCAAAGTGTTTCTTACAGGGTATATCTTCCCTGAAATTATTACAGGTGGTGCTTTACAGGTTTTACAGTTTTATCTAACATTAGGATAAGCTTTCAGGGTTACTGCATTTGTTGTTGACTGATTGTTTCTGCTCTTACCTCCTTGTTCTTTCATCCGTGGTTCTTCTTTTTCGGCAGGGGAAGGGCCCAGCCCCCCACCTCCATCCCCAACCACCCCACACTACACTTCTTTTATAGGATACCACAGTTGTGACATTTTCTGTAGCAAAGCAGGAAGGGACGGATTAGTGGGGCATCCACAAGGTGAGCACATTTACAGAGGCACTAGTAATTTAACTTGTTATAACAAGTTATACGAAAACAAAACACAAAATCAAACCATTACTTGCATTTTCTTCCTTCTAATTACTCTGACCAGGTTATAAACCCAACAACTTATCTGGAATGGATATCATTAACTGCAGGTACTGCGGAACACTTTTCAGAAGGACAGTCTTACAGGATTTAGGACACTGTCCTACATGCTGAGCCACTGGAGATCTTAGGGCTCAGCTCCGGGCAGCATGGGCAGAGATTGCGCACCTCAAATTTCACATTCAAGAGGAAATACATTATAAGAACCACCCGCCATTTCTGTAGCATCCAACAAAAGAACCTCGGCCGCAGAGGGTAGTTGGTCCAGGAGGTTGGCAGGTAGTTAGGAGGGGCGAATCGGTTGCCCCATTACTCTGTGCTCTCCAACATATTACCTCCAAAAAACATATAAACACTACAAACAGGTATCTGCCTCTATCTCCAAAATCAAACAAAGGGGCAGAGGACACTGCAGAGCAGAACACTGCAGCACAGGAGCTAGCACAACAAAACTCTCCCAAATCAGGAACCAAAACAAAAAAAGCAAAAGGAAATCCCAAAAACTTCTGATCATAGGAGACTCCATGATTCGGGGAGTTGATACCCATCTCCAGCCAGGGGTAATGGTCAAATGTCTCCCAGGTACATCAGTGTGGAGAGACACTGACCGCATTACTAAAATTGTTTGCAAAGCAGGAGAAAACATTGATGTCCTGATACACATAGGGACTAATGAGCTCATCAGCTGGTCAGTTGTGGAGACCAAGGAATATCTGACCAGGCCGGGTGACAAACTATCATCCATTTCATCCGACATCTCCTTCTCTGAGATCCTGCTAGTCTGGGGGGGGCAGAAGGACGGAAGGTCAGAGAAGGGGAGATAGGGGAGCTAAATATGTGGCTCAAGGGCTGGTGCCAGGAAAAAGGACACAGATTTGTAGGGAACTGGCAACAGTTCTGGGAGCAAAAGTTCTTCAAATTTGATGGCCTGCATCTGACTAAGGAGGGAGTCAGTGCATTGGGGCAGAAGTTTGATGTATTTGCAGAATATTTAAACTAGCAAGTGGTCAAACAGGGATTCAGCATGTTTGCAGTTCATTTGCATCACCAGGTAAGAAAAAAGGTTTGTCTCCCCATACGACGCACAGGGGTAATGCCAAACCTCACCCAACAACTAACATACTGAAATCTGGCCAATGGAAAATCATGTACACAGATGCTCACAACCTGGGAAATAAGATCCCAGACCTGCAGGCAATAATGTCAGAGGCTAAACTGTACATAGTAGCAATTAGTGAGACGTGGTTCACCAGTAACCACACTTGGGAGACTTCAGTACCTGGCTATGTACTGTTCAGAAGAGACCGAGGTGCAAAAAGGGGGGATGGAGTGGCCCTGTATGTCTATGAAATTATTAAAGCAACAGAAATTCAGAATACACATAAGGAGCCAGAAGAACTGTGGGTCACCCTGGAAACAGGAAATGGGACAGCCATAAGAACTGAGGCTGTCTACAAGCCCCCAGACTAGGGGGAGGACATAGATACATTACTGTTAGAAGATATAAAAACATGACAGCTAAAGTCAGTGCAGGAGAGCGGCTAGCAAGGCAAACAGGATGTTGGGATGCATCGTAAGGGGGATCACCTCTAGGAGCAAGGAAGTGATTCTGCCACTGTACAATGGACTGGTTAGACCACACCTTGAGTACTGTGTACAGTACTGGAGACCACACTTAAAGAGAGACATACAGCTCCTAGAGAGGGTACAGAGGAGGGCAACAAAGATGATATGAGGGCTAGGGGATTTGACGTATGAGGACAGACTTAAGGAGCTCTGCCTGTTTTCACTGGAGGAGAGGAGAGACAGGGGGGACATGATTGAGGTCTTCAAGTACCTCAAGGGAATACATAGGGTAAACATGGAGGGGATCTTTAGACTAAAGCAGGGAGGCATCACCAGAGGGCATGGTTTGAAGTTGGAAGGTGGAAGGGTAAGGGGGGAAAAGAGGAGGAGGTTTTTCACTGAGAGGGTGGTGGACCCTTGGAATGCACTGCCTGGTGAGCTAGTTCAGAGATCCACAGTGGAGGGCTTCAAGAGAGGATGGGACAGACACAGAAAGTGGATGTATCAGATGATGTCCTGTCCCAGGGGGGTGGGGATGGATGATACGGGTTTCTGGAGCACAAGGGATGGGAGGGTCTCGGCACCCAACTAAGGATCTAAAGTTCAAGCAGACTCGATAGACCGTAAGGCCTAATCTTCTGGCAAATAGTATGTTAGTATGTAAAGGGGAGGTTCTGATAATGGGAGACTTCAACATGCAGGATACAGACTGGTCAATACCAGCAGGAACATCTGCCAGAACTAGACACATGGTGGATTCCCTGCAGGAGGAGGGCCTCAAACAACTGGTACAACAACCCACAAGAGACAGGGCTATCCTAGATCTAGTACTGACTAACAGGGAAGGGATCACATATCTCCAGGTAGAAGGTCACCTGGGGGCCAGTGACCATCACATGGTATGGTTCAATTTGGCCACTACATCTAAATCATCCCATTCCAAGGCAAAAATATGGGACTTCAGAGGAGCTGACTTTGATAAGATGGCCAACAGAGTTAAGCTAGCCCTGGCAAAAGAAACACAGGTGAGGGGTACAGGCAAAGTGGGCAAGCATTAGGATGCAATACTTGAAGCAACATCCCATTGTGTTAGACAGAAAAGGAAGTGCAAAAGAAGAAGGAAACCACTTGATTCTCAAATACAGTAGCAGAAAAGGTCAGAGCCAAAAGGCTGGCTTTCAGGAAATATAAGGGAACACAGTGGGATGAAGATAGGGAGGCATACAAACTGCCCTAAGGGAAGCAGGGAAGGCAGTAAGGCAGGCAAAGTCCCAAACTGAGGAAACACTAGCACAAACAGTAAAATAAGGTGACAAGACTTTCTATAGATACATTAGTGAAAGGAGAAAGTCCAGAGGGGTATTGCTAAGCTCAAAGGAGAAAAGTGGGCATGTGAGGAGGAGGACCCTATAAAAGCATCTATCCTAAATAGATACTTTTGCTCAGTATTTACTGAGGAGAAGGTAGGGCAGGCCCACAGTCAGCACCATGGACACAGGGGAGGGAGTGAGCACTACTCCCTTCACAAAAGAAAGGGTCCTACAAGAGCTCGCTAAGCTCAGGGTGGACAAGGCAATGGGACCTGATGGCATAAATCCCAGGGTACTAAAGGAGCTAAGGGTGGAACTAGCAGAGCCATTAGCAGAACTGTTTAGTGAGTCTCTGAGCAAAGGAGAGGTCCCAGAAGACTGGAGAAGGGCTCATGTGATCCCGCTCCACAAGAGTGGTAGCAAGGAGGAGACAGGGAACTACAGACCAGTCAGTGTTACCTCAGTAGTGGGCAAGATTATGGAAGCACTCCTTAAGGAAAGGATAGTGCAATACCTGGAATCCATAGGGGCGAGGATCCAAGACAGCATGGGTTTACAAAAGGAAGGTCCTGTCAAACTAATCTCATAGATTTCTTTGACAGGGTAACCAGAGTGGTGGACGAAGGGGGAGCAGTTGATGTCGCCTACCTTGACTTCAGCAAAGCTTTCAACACTGTTCCACATAGAAGATTGATAAATAAGCTGGGTAGGCTTGGGTGGGTCAGAAGTTGGTCAACTGGGTGGCAAATTGGTTGACGGGCAGAAAACAGAGAGTGGTGGTAAATGGTATACAGTCAGAAGAGATGCAAGTCACAGGTGGGGTACCTCAGGGATCAGTCCTGGGGCCAGTCCTCTTCAATATCTTCATTAGTGACATTGCAGATGGACTAGAGGGTAAGGCTTGTCTGTTTGCAGATGACACCAAGACCTGCAACAGAATAGATGATCCAGATGGGGTGAGCAGAATGAGAAGAGATCTGGATAAACTAGCAAAATGGTCAGAAGAGTGACAACTGGGATTTAATGCAAAGAAGTTCAAGATCATGCACATAGGGAAGAGAAACCCTGAAACCACCTATAGGCTGGGAGAGGAGTTGCTGGCAGTCACAAGGGAAGAAAGAGACTTAGGCATCATCATCACCGATTACCTGAAATCATCCAAGCTGACCTCTAAAGCAGTAGGTAAGGATAGGGGGATGTTAGGGTGTATTAGTAGGGTATCACAAGTCGAAGAGGGAGGTAATAATCCTCTTTACAAGACACTGGTTAGGCCCCATCTGGAGTACTGCATGCAGTACTGGAGGCCACAACTTCACAAGGACATTAACCAAATTGAGGCAGTCCAGAGAAGGGCAACCAAAATGGTGCATGGACTGCATCAGAAAACATAAGAGGACAGATTAGTGGAGCTCAATATGTATACCCTTGAGCAAAGGAGGGAGAGAGGTGATATGATCGAAACATTCAAACACCTTAAGGGCATTAACAAGGTGAAAGAGTCTAACATGTTTAAAAATAAGAAAAATAGCAGGACAAGAGGACACAGCATGAGATTAGAGGGAGACCGATTAAGGGGGAATGTGAGGAAATTCTTTTTCACAGAAAGAGTGGTGGATGCATGGAACGACCTACCTCAGGAAGTGGTGGCTATGAATACAGTGCAGGGCTTCAAACAGGCATGGGATAGGCATAAGGGAGCAATACAGATGAGTATGACTAGATAGGCCACTGACAGAGCAAAGGCCGATGGCACATTCATAAGGTAGAAAAAGAAATGGGTAGACTGGATGGGCCTTGCGGTCCTTATCTGCCGTCAACCGCTATGTTTTTATGTTTCTATATGGAAAATGTGGAAAAATGAGATTTTTCAGAAAAGGAAATAACTAATTCAGTAAACCCTACAACAGGCTGCCCAATTTTTCAGCATGTCGTATTGAAGTGAACTAATGTTTGCATTGCCTGGACCAGATGGCACAATTTTTTCAGCATGTCCTTTTGGACCGAGCTAATTTTTGGATTTATGGAACCTGATGGCACACATTTTGCAGCATGTCCTATTAGACTGAACAAATGTTTGCAATACCTGAACCGGATGGCACAATTTGTGCAGCATGTCCTATTGGACTGAACTAATTTTTGGATTTCTGGAACCTGATGGCACAATTTTTGCAGCATGTCCTACTGGACTGAGCAAATTTTCAGACTGCCTGAACCCGATGGCACCATTTTTGCAGCATGTCCTATCACACCTCTCAGCATTGAAATTCATAGCACTGACCTTCAAAATTCAGAGCAAATGGCCAGAATGTGTAGCACTTTCTTATTTTAAAGAATAACATGTCTACAAATAGTGGGACACCTATATTTAGTGTTAAGGAATATTTCCATTAAGTTAGTTGAATGATTTAATAGTTTATGTGTCCAGAAATAGCTCTAACATTATTAAGAACATCAGTAAACCTTTGCAGAGCGAGGGTAAATTTGAATGTTAAAATCATAGCGCTATGCAAAATTCATAGCAGTTGAGAGGTATATGTCCCAATGGACTGAGCTAATTTTTGGAAAGCCTGAATGGCACCTTTCAATAAAAAATCACTGTATGTCTTGACGTACATTTAACGTCTGTATTCCCTGAATATTCCCTTTCAAAATGAAAAATATTATCTTAATTCATATTACGCATTTCCTTATAAATTTGAGCTGTTAACAGATTGTACATTGCAGACTTGATCACAGTGCTGCTGTTGACCTGAATGATGTTGTCTCTCCTCTGTCCACTTAACAAACCAAAGTATCTCACCAGGCTAAAGTGTACCGCTGCCTCCTCCTGTTGCAGACATGTCCTCCTTTTTCAAAACCAGCTTATAATTATGTATGATGCTGACTGATTTGTCATCATTCCTGAGATTCTTTAATCCTGAATTCATAAATGACCATCTTCGTGTTGCTTCTGGTTGTGCTGCTTACTCATTTCTCTTCTCATTAGTGGTGGCGTCTCTCTTAATTTGTTGTTCATTTATGTGCTCAGAAACGAAAGACATGCAGTTATTTTCTGGTAGGGGTCTTCAACATGTGTCATCAGTTTGGGTGTGTGGGTGGAGGTGACACTGTGCCATAAAAAAGAATTGCATGATTCTCAGTGGAGCAGAGAAGCAGCTAGTGTAACTAACTGATGAGTCCATTGTATACTAAATGGGATCCCCCTCTCAGGGCAGATAGATCAGTTTATACTACAGTAAGGCAGGATGCAGGAAACCAGGTCACTTGCATGCTGCCATGGATTCAGAATTGACCAGAATATATGTGCCAGTATGCTCTCAGTTTTCATTTCCTGAAATGCTGTTTACAGTTCTATGTGAGTGTCATAGATCTTAAAGTTGTTTTATGCAATTGTATGGCAGAGTTTCAATTTTCCTCACATTTTCCAAAAGGTTTGGGCCTAGAATCAGAAATATTCAGGACTTTGGCCTGGATCCTGATCCTGATAATATGGGTCAGGTCCTTCTCAGGTCCACACAGCCCTAGTATTCACATGTATACATGCTCTAGCAAGAGTTCCACAATGTCCTGTGCTGGTTCTACTCCAAAAAACTCAGGGTCAGCACGAAGAAGACAGTGTACCTTACCTTTGAAACCAGCCAGAAATTGGCTAGGCTTTCCTCACTCCCCGTTTTCTTCAACCTGGATGACTCTCCCCTTGAAGTGGTTTCTTCCTTCAAGTATTTCAATGTGTGGCTAGATAGCTTGACTTCTCTGTCCACACTGAGACCATTGATGCAAGCTTCATCCCAGACTCTGTACCTTGTACTGCAATAAAGACTGCTTGTTTCTTAAAATCCACTGGGAGCTTAGAAACATAGAAACATATATACTGATGGCAGATAAGGACTGCTTGGCCCACCTAATCTGCCCAATTTCCTTACCTACTGTAACACCGCAGACCCTACTTGACCTCTGACTTTAACTCCCCCCTTTTCTCTACCTGTAAGGTTCCCTTATGCCTATCCTATGCATTTCTGAAACCCGTTACCATGTTTACCCCCACCACCTCTGCTGGGAGACTGTTCCAGGCATCTACCACTCTTTCAGTGAAGAAGCACTTCCTCACATTTACCCTGAGTCTCCCCACTCAAGCTTCATAGCATGTCCCCTGGTTCTTGAGCATCTTTTTTTCTGAAAAATGCTTCCGTCTTGAACCTTATTTATACCCACAAGGTATTTGAATGTTTCTGTCATATTCCACGTCTGCCTTCTTTTCTCAAGAGTGTACATATTAAAGGCCCTTCCAGTCTCTCCTCATAGGGCTTGTGATGCAGACCCTGCACCATTTAGTTGCCCTCCTCTGGACTGCCTCTACCCTGTCTATGTTCTTCCAGAAATGTGGTCTCTAGAACTGGGCACAGTACTCTAGGTGAGGTCTCACCAGTGATATATACATTGATAACACCACCTCTCTCTTTCTACTGGTGGTACCCCTCCCTATGCACCCTAGCATCCCACTAGTTCTCCCCGCTGCCTTGTCACACTGTCTGGCTACCTTTCAGTCATCATACATGATTAGCCCAAGGTCCCTTTCCTGTTTGGTGGTGATTAATACCACACACCCCCATGTTGTACTCCGCTCTTGGGTTTCTGTGCTCCAAGTGCATGATTTTGCACTTCTTCACATTGAAACTTAGCTGCCATACCCTTGATCACTCATCTAGCTTTCTTAGATCTCTGTTCATTTTTCAACCCCCCCCCCCACCTGGACTGTCTATCCTATTGTAGATTTTAGTGTCATCTGCAAAGAGGCATACCTGCCCCTCTGCAATTTAACAAGCTTGTTACCAAAATGGTGCTACCTGTTTTCAACTATGCAAATGTGGTTTATGGCACCGCTCCCTCCTCTTCCCTTATTAGGTTGGATACCCTCTGTAATGCCTTTTGTTGCTTTGCTACCAACTCTTCCTTACTCATACTTGCAGGGGCAGTATAGCGTAGTGGTTAGGGGCACTAAGCTGCAAACCTGAAGACCTGGGTTTGAATCCTATCAGCCCCACTTGCATACTGTGTGACCCTGAGCAAGTCACTTAACTTCCTTGTGCTCCCAGGTCGCACCTGGAAACAAGCTCTGGCTTGGTGTGCCTTTCCTGGTAAAATAATTTCCTCTTTCCCTTGCCCTTACATACTCGTCACTGCTCCCTATACTGTTCACTATCTATCCTTACCCTGCCTTCATGTTGTCAGTCCCACTGCGCCTCCTTCATTTCTAAATTCTGGTCTGGGTTTCTCCCCTCTTATCTATCCTCACTCCTTTCTCCCATTCCCTCTGCCTCATACTCCTTCTGTTCCAGGGATCCTCACACCTTCTTCCTTCCCAACCGTCACTCCTCTGCTGGGCAGTCAGCCTTCTCCTATCACCTTCCCTCCCTCTGGAACCTGTTCCCCTCCTCTCTCCATCTCTCACCTTCCCCAACTACCATAGACTCCAGCTAAAATTCCTACATTCCCCGTCTCCCTCCTGTCATTCCACTCTCTAATTCCTCCTCTGTAGGAGCCCATACCATCCCTGCTGTTGGGCCTCCTCCTGTGTTCTACCTCAGCCTGTATCAGACACCTTCCTTAGTTACATCTTTTCTGGCATTTATTCCTCCAGTTTGTATCTCTTTATTTGTGCATCAAAGTCATACGTTGTACCTTTGTTAAATTCCAGTTATTTCGTTTATTTGCATTTGTAATTTGTTTAATGGCACTCTGTATTTTACTTTGTGCAAATCATTAATACTGTGTATTCTTTTATTATTGTAGTTTCTGTTCCCTCATCCCTGGGTCACACCCAGAAATGAGCCTCAGCTCAGTGTGCCTTTCCCAGTTACCAGTTTTCAAATAAATGAATTAATGTTGTTATTTTAAACTGGTACTTCCCCCTATGCTGTAACAACTGGGGAAGTACTTTGCATTAATTTCTAGCTAAGTAAATTGTATTTCTTGGAAAATGTCCTGATGCTGTCCTTCCTTGTATATCTTTGTCAGATCCATGCTTGCAAAATCAATAACAATTCATTTTAAATATTCAATGGCCTACGCCGCCAGTATAGTGTTATGTTTCTGCAACTGTGTTACTTAGGTTTTGGCTGTTCACACTTTATATTCCAGAGGCATTACCACCCTGTAGGGGTACCAAAAGCAAGGGGGTCCCACCCCTAGAGGTGCCACGAGACGATTCCCTTGGCTAAAGGTACCTTAGGAAGGATCCTGAGGAGAGAGGCGTTGCCACTGGAGGAGGAAGGGAGGATGATGGGGCAAAGAAAAAGTGCTTCAGAAAGAGGCTGGGAGAAACTGCTTATACAGGTCAGGAATTAGGACTGGCTGGCTGCTTGTCCATTGAACCACAAGCCCAGCCTTCCAATTTAATGGCCTATGCAGCCAGTATAGTGTTATGCTTGTGCAACTGTGTTACTTAGATTTTGGCCATTTGCACTCTTTATTCCAGAGCAATTGCCACCCTGTAGGGGTACCAAAGACAAGGAATCCTTGAAGAGGGTTCCATGCCTAGAGGTGCCACAGGACAATTCCCTTGGCTAAAGGTACCTTATGAAGGATCCCCAAAAAGAAATGTAGTAGTATGAAGCATGTTAGCAATCAGTAGCTGTGAGACATAGTAGTAGATAAGGCATCAGGCAGCTTGATAACACAATGAGATGCGCAGGTTAGCAATGGCATGAGTACGATGGGTTGTGCTGGAGATTGAGGAGACCTCCTAAGGAGGGAGTGAACAGCAAGTAGGGACACCATCCACCTCCATCTAACAGCGGAACCTACCTAAAGGAACTAGGGAACACTAACTACGGCTAACTAATGGTTATGACCTGAGGCACAGAGGAGAGAAAAAAAAAAACCTTGAGGAGGAAATCTCTAGGGATCCAAGGCCTAGGTCACCTTCCCTCCAGGCTTGGTATGTTTATTTTGTGACGGCTCTGCTGCTGCAATTTAGAAACCCAATAAAGGTGGGTGGAAAATATTCCAATTTAGAGGAATGCTCTGTCTTGTTCCCTCTAATGGGAACACTGTAGAAGGTTGCAAGAGTGCTATGCAACACTGGGGGCAACCAAGGTGGGAGGAGGAGGAGAGCAACAACTGCTGAGACACTCACCTGGCCTACTCGCCCTTAAAATAAACCAGGTGAACCAGAGGCAGTCATAGGGAGAATGCGGTGAAGGTGCCTTGCTAGCAGAATACTAGAGCCAAAGGAGATCTCTGTAACCACCCTTCACAGCAAGTCTTAAATTATACACCAGGAGCTGCCATCGAGTCTTGAACAGCTAAAGCCAGGCCTGGAGTGAGGACATTCCCAGCTATGGACCAGGTGAGAAGGACCCCACCCCAAGTCAGGCACACTCAAGATGTGGACTTAGAAATGCAGTGCGAGACTGTCAGCTGCAGGGAGGCCCTGTGCCAGAATGGTATGGCTGGTGAGCCCCAAAACTGAAGAGGAGCTGAATAAGCATAGAGTGCTATGACCTCATGTAGGACAGATGGCAGTAGTGAGGTTGAGCATTAAGCAATGATTGCATAAGCAAACAGTGGACCTGCAAGTAGGTCAGTAAGGCAGAGCAGCAATAATCAGACCTGCACGTAGGTCAGTAACCAGAGTAGCAATAGTCGGACCTGCACATAGGTCTGCAAAACTGAGTAGCAGTAGCTGGACATGCATGTAGGTTAGAGCAACAGCAATATGAATAATGGGACAAGTCAGCCAGGCATTCAAGAAAGCCAATGAAGGTGACAAATACTCTGAGGATTTTTGGCAGTGGAGGCAGGAGTGAGAACATAAAGTAAGTAGCCACATGTCGTCATGACTCCCCCAACACCTCCAAGTCCCCGCCGTAGGAAAAACAGGAAAGTGATGGAAGGTGCCAAGACCCACATGAAGATATTGAAACTAGTTTACAGCATCAGCAGTGGCTTAGCTGACCTCCGAGTATAATAGCAGTGTACAAACATAGAAGCAGCATCTGTGTTGAGTAACTATGAGTTGTAAAATTTGATAAACATAGAATGGAGGGGGAGGCGCAATGCTCTGAAAGCAGCTATCACCAGGCAGTGCAATGAAACTGCAGCAATGAGGTAGGTAGAATGAGCTGAGAAAGCATGATTGAGCTGCCTAGCTAGGGTTCAGAATGAGCCTGAATCAGGTGAAAACAATTAAGTGTGTAGCATGGAGAGAACCTATGTGGCTTAGTTGAAACACACAGATAATGATTGCAGTAGCACTGTGAGTAACTGAGAGCAAGTAGCATGAGCTCTGGATTAGCAATATGCCAGAAGTTTAGGAACAAAGACCCCAAAAGGCAAAACCAAAGACACACAAACACAGGAAAACAGGGAACAAAAATGACAGAAAGAAGCACACGGTCGGAGGCAAAATACAAACCAGATATAGGAGAACAAACACAGAAGCCCAGCAGAGACAAGCAGAAGCAGCAAAGTGGTGAGGGGGGATACGCCCCAGCCAGCTGCAGAGGACAGAGCCTCCAGCCAACAAAGAAAAAGTGCTTCAAAAGGAGGCTGAGAGGAACTGCTTATATAAGTCAGGAAGTGGGAGTGGCTGGCTGCTTGTCCATCGAACCACAGGCCCAGCCTTCCAAAAGTGATACATAAATCTTTCAAGATTAAGATATTTTCCTCTTCTTCTCTCCTTTGTTCTACCAGAGGTCTTATATCATAGCAGCACCTTTCAAAACACTGAGTAGTTGAATTGGCCCGTTTCTTTTGAATTATTACTACTATCCTGAATATGTTTCTACTTGGTTCCTGGATTAAATCCTTTGATGGTTTTCACATAATGCAGCAAAAAGATTTTGGTCAAACATCATTGCCCTATACTGGGCATTTTTCCCCAAGAGTTGGAGTAGCTAGCACTGCCACTTACAGCCAAGCCAGTGACCCAGGTTTGAGAAAGTACAGTTACGTAAGACCTTACCATAACAGTAGATCTTCGAGAGAAGCTCTTGCAGCAGGACACACCAGTAGGACTAAGCCATCAGGCACTAGGACCACACAAAAAACTTCTAGCTAGCAGTCTATCGCAGGGGACCATCCACTGCCGACGTCAGTCAGCTGACATCAGCCTAGCCTATATAGGTGGGCAGTCCCCCACACCCACCTCAGTTCTCCCACTGGAGACCCTATATGGGAAGCTGCAGAAGAACAAGCAAGGGTCCCCAGGGCCTGGAAGAGATGGAAGGTATGTTCCAAGGTCTGAACTAAGCGGTCTGCTAGCAGCAAGTCTTCCAGGTAGGGGAACACATAGAAGCCCTGCCTCCACAATACAGCTGCCACCACTGCCAGGCATTTGGTAAATACATGGGGGGCTAAGGAAAGGCCAAAAGGGAGAGCCTGGAATTAGAAATGGGCTCCCTAAAAGTGGAAGTGGAGGAAGCGAATATGGGCAGGAAGGATATGGATGTGCAGGTAAGCATCCTGTATGTCCAGTGAACAACGTCAGTCCCCCTGGTGCAGAAGGGGTAACATCCCTGGGAGGGAGACCATCCTGAAGCATTTGTACTCAATGTACAGATTCAGATGCTCAAGTCCAGGATGAGCCAGAGATCCCCAGTCTTTTTGGGGATGAGGAAGAAGTGGGAGTAAAACCCCTTTCCCCACTGAGCCTGAGGGATGATCTCTATGGCTCTTTTTTGAAGAGCATGGATTTCCTCTCAGGTCAGAGACAGGCATGCAGGGGAGTAGGTAGATTGGACAGGAGGCTTTTCAGGTGGAAACTCTAGGAACTCCAGAGTGTGACCATGTGCTGTGATCTGGAGCACCCAGTTCTCTGTGGTCACCCACTGCCATGGAGGGAGAACCAACCACTGACAGCCACCCCTTGGATCCACAGCTGGAGGGGTAGGCTAAAGAGTCAGAAAGTAGGGACTGACACAGGCAGGGGGGCCACAGGGATCCTGGAGGCTCTCGTAGCAGCAGCAGCAGGGGCTGCTGTGGCCTTACGCTTCTGCTGACCCATGGCAGGCTGGTTCTGAGAATGCTTGCAGGAGGACCTATGAAAGGACTGACACTGGCCTGCTCTAGGTTGGGTGTGATAGAGCAAATGGACTGACTTGAGGGACTGCGCTGACTCCTGCAGGGTAGAAATGATATCCTGGACATCTCCCCAAAAAGGACCTATCCCCAGAATGGGGCATCCAAAATGCTGACCTGCACGTCTGAGGCAAAGCTCAATACCCGGAGCCAAGAATGGTACCAGAGACAGACTCCAGCAGCTGTCCCAAGCCTGGTATGTGTCAGTGGCATCATAAGCTGCCCAGAAGACATGATTGCCAATGTCTGAGCCCAACTTCATAAGTTGGGTGAGGTGTGTCTTAGTGGGGTCCTCTGGTAAAGTCTGTACTAGATCTCTGGCTTGGTCCCAAAGAACATTCTGGTATTGGTCAGTGTGGACCAGATAACTTATGGCCCAGATAGCCAGAGTAGTAGAGGCAAAAACAGGTTTGCCAATTTGATCCAGCTGCCTGGACTCCCAGTCCAGGATAAGGGTACTAAGGTACTTGGGCTTCTTAGTACAGTCATGCACCACATTAATTACCACCAAATCCACCTTAGGGTGGCTCCCCAGACAAGGCTTACCAGCCAGGGCGTGGTAAAGGTGGTCCACCTTTCTGGGCACAGGAGGAGTGGTAGAAGGGTGATTCCAGGCTGCCTTAGTGACATCCTCATAGGAGTCAATAAAAGGGGGCACCACCACGGGAAGGGAACTCTGCTGCCACAGATAGATGGTTAAATAGCATCTCTCCAGGTACTGCTCCTCCGTCTCCCAACCACAATGGACTGAATGTGGTGCACAACATCCATAAAGGGTGGATCATCGGGGAGGACTTGGGCACCTCTTTAACCTGGTCATCCCCCTCTGAAGACTCACCAGGAGAGGAAAAAGACCCCGAAGAATCAGAGCCATCATCAGTAGTATAACTATCTGGGACTGACGCCAATGGCCTGCGATTGTCCCTTCTAGAACCTGAACTGATGTCAAGTAGAGCCCCTGAGGACCCCAGTGTATGGGGTTCACTTGGACCAGCCTGATCTGGATTCTGGGGTGGGGGGTACTGGGGATGGCAGAGGGGGAACGCTGGAGACAAGCCCGGAGGGATGGATCTCTTTTGCATGAAGAACCACCTCGCCGAAAGAAGGGCATTATAATCCACCTGGGGTGCTATATTATACACTGGCAGGATTGGAAAAGAGGGTGCCAGAGAAGGGTATGATGGCTGATGAGCAGGCGAAAGGTACCCTGGCATAGGTCCACCTAGCACCAGGTGAGGATCCGGCAATAAGCCAGCAGGCATTGTGACGCTTTTACAGCTGGTTCTGATTAATCTATGCTTTTTGTAATATAAAAATGTGTTATTGAGTGCCTCTCATGAGACATGCCATTTCAGCTAAAAGATAAAAGCCAGGAGATAATTACAGGCTAGAAGAGACTTAAAGTAAGCATCTCCTGTTTATCTAGCTTAATTGTAGGCTGGAAAATCAAACTTTTATGATGTTTAGAAAAAGAATACAGGTTATGTCACTGTGGTGCGAAGTCATAAAAGGTCATTTGATGTCCTTGAGAGAGGAAGCTGCTCATGGATGAAAGAAAGGACTTGGAAAATTACAGACTTAATTGGGAAGTCGTATGAGGAAACAAGTTTTTTTCTGCTGATGTCACCTATTAATTTACCCCCTGACACAAAACATCCTGATTGTATAATTTTTAATAAACAGAGGAGGAGCTGGGTGACATCATGGAGAAGGCAGGGTCAAGACAGTGTTTTAATTATGCTGTAACAGACCTTTACACACACACGTTTGGACTCTGAAAAAAGAAACATCTACAGCACTATAAGAAGAGAAGAATACATTAGATAGACAGGTCTAAGTGTATTATTGGTAGGAATTTGCATTTTTTAAACCTTATTGTTTTAAAAGATTGTATGTTTTGTGATATATGGCTCTGTGTTTTACATTTTACGTTTTTATCTATTTTAAGTAAACCTCTATTTTTAGAGACTACCTGGTGTGCCCTTGAAATTCTTTCTTTGACAAGGGAAGCATATATGGTTAAAGCTGACACTATACAAAGCTTACTGGTTTTACCAAACTTGGAAAAGGTAAGAGTTTATTCTGAGGTCTTTCATAGAGTTTTTAAGGGTTCATTTTGTACACCTGGTTAGGTGTCCATAGGCAAAAGATATCTGGCCCCCTGAAGAGCAGCCTGTACATTGGGTACGCTTGCAAGAGGTTCACAGTTTGAATCCCTCCAGAACTTGAGACCAAAGTTTGATTCAAACCCACAAAACAGACAGGAGGGTTACCCTGTTCTGTTAACTGTTCACAATATTGTGCTCGGAGGTTGGCACTGTGGGAACAGAGGGCTTGACCTGCTGAGTGGGGTTGTGACAGGCATCAGTTATGGCACAGGTTGCAGCAGGGGCAGCAATGGAGTTGGGCCCATAGGCTAGGGCTGTGGCAGTACTGGCAGTGACCCAGTAGGTGATGGCCTGGAGTGCATGGGCGAAGGATCCGCCAGCAATGGCCCAGCTGGATAAACTGGTGCCTGAAGGGATGGAGACTCCCGAGTTAGGGGCAGAGGTGACGCTGGTGAGGAAAAGACGATGGTAGCCTGCTATGGGTGTTGCCTGGCAGGAGTGACATCGGTCCCAGTGATGGGGACCGATGGAGGCAGCACTGTGGTTGGGTAGGTGACAGGTGTAGAGCTGATGTCCAAGAGACCAACACCGGCCAAGTCACCTGGCAGGGAGCCTGTGGAAGATATGGGTCTAAGCATCAGGGGCTGGGAAGCAGGAGACAAAGCCCCCTGACCCAAAGAGCTACTACCTAAAACTGAGATAAGTGCAGACAGCGGAGCCACTGGTAGACCAGAAGAAGAGAGGGCTGGCAGAGCTGATGGAGCTGACGCCCCACCTGTAGGGGGATGACCTTATCGTGGTTGACAGTTTGTGAGACGAAATGATTGGGAAGCTGACTGGGCCTGGTCCAGGTGTTTATCTCAGTGTTTATGCTTCCCAGATGGACTTCTCTTTATGAGAAGACAAAGAGGCCCTGGAGGACTGTGCTGGCAAGGCCAAACAGCTCTAGGCCTGCAGCTCCTTCTCCATCGTGACCAACTTCTGCTTCAAAAGGTGGCTCTCTAGAGTTCTTAAACACCTCCGAGTGGCCTGGTTGAATTTCTGACAAAACTGGCAGGCTTCGTTGTCATGGCTGGGGCCTAGGCAGATGAAACACACAGAGTGGCTGTCCTTTTCAGGGATCTGTTTGCCGCAGGCACACTTCTAGGAGTGATCGGAAGAGGAGGCTGGTGAAGAAGACAAACTCATCACTGAGAACATCAAAAATTCAATGTTTTACACTAAAAAAAAAATGAAAATAAAAAAGCGTGGGAAATGGTGATTAACTGTAGCTGTGGCGTCCGCTAAGGTCCGATGTGTGTGGGTTGATGGCAGGAAAAGAACTGAGGTAGGTGTGGTGGACTGCCCACTTACATATGCTAGGCTGACGTAAGCTGACTGACGTCGGTGGTGGGTGGTCCCCCCAACAGACTGCTAGCTAGAAGTTTTCTGTTTGGTCCTAGCACCTAGCAGCTTAATCCTACTGGTGTGGCTTGCTACAAGAGCCTTCCTCGAAGTAAGATCAGACTTTGAGTGTCCGGAGTGGGGATCAGCTGGACTTTTTTTTAACTGGATTTTGTATTGTGCATATTAATGTCTTACTCCTTTCTTGTTACTTGACTATTCATTATTATAATTTGTATTTATTTTTTTCATCATACAGTCACTTTTTGGAAAAAACTTGGTCAGGGAAACGCGTGGAGCTGCTGGCAATCTGTACAGCATTTCGAGTTTAGAATTCTGTCATCCTGCACTCCTGCAACCCATTATGTTCTCCTCCAGAATTATGTTTTTCTTTTTCACTTATTGTATTTTTTTACTTGTTTTATACAGTTTGCCATTCTCATTGAGGTGCTAGTTAGGGATTTAGCCACGTGGGCTGGCAGTATAGCTTAGCGGTTAGAGGAATGAGGTGTGAACGAGCTTGATACATCCAGCCGACCAGACCCGAGTTTGATTCTCACAGCCTCCGCTTGCATACTGTGTTACTCTGAGCAAGTCACAACCACCCAGTGCTCCCAGGTCGCCCCTGAAAATAGGCACTTGTGCCTAGTGGGCCTTACCCGGTTACCAAAGACTAAAATAAAAATAAATAAATAAAATAAAATTTACATTTAAACACCCAGTGGACTGTCATTAAAGGGACTGTGTCACTGCTGGGAACTCTTTGATAAGCATCCCATGTTGACACAATTTAGCTTATATTTAGTACATTTCTATATTTCTTTTCTCTTTAATTTCCCTTATTAGTTTAATGTACTTAGAAACAGGATCCTTGTCCCCTGCAATCGGTCTACTTCTGATGTTTAATCCTTCACTAAAATCACACTGTTCTGTTTGTGACATCAGTTGCCACAACAAACCTGGATGCCACAACAGAGCATTATTACTTCAGCAAAGGATCAAGCAGCCAAAGCAGATCAACCAATGGAGCCAAGGATCCAAGCCAATTCTCAGCCTCAAATTTATGTGCCGTGAAATGGTGCTCAAAGTGTGTCCTGTTGTGCTGGCACATAAAATTGCTATGTTGATTACAGAGACATCTGCCCCTGGGGGTGAAGACCCCCCAGCTGTTACTGTAGGCAGACATGGTTTGCCCATAGTAACGGTGCACAGTATCTCCACTGACATGTATTCACATGGTGCAATGCCATATACATAAATTTGTGAAGTGGTACGTATGTCATGCATGTCCCCCACCTCCTAAGCTATAACTTCTGGCCAGCTTGTGGGCTGAGTCAACACCCTCTTCATCCTCACCCCTAGTAATACAGTCATCCCCCAGCTCAAATCTCATCCAAGATAAGTTCCTTGTGGTTCAGTGGTGACCCCAACCCTAACCCAACTACATTAATCCATTTCTCAACAATCTAGTCCACCATCAATCTGTCCCCTCACTGTTCTGACCACACTTTTGCGATGGCCCTACCACCTGTCTGTAATAACTCTACAGGGAGATGCCAACACATATGTTTGACAGGTTGGTGCGGGGTCAACATGCCTTTTGTGTATACAACAGTCTGCCTTTTTCAAGGACACCCTAACCTCCTCCTTACACCAGCACACTTTGATGTGCACTGGTGTGAAATGATTCCACAAACCCCTTTGAGCATTGCTGAGGGGATCAAATGCAAGGATTGCTGCATACTCAGCATCACAAGGGACTAGCACACACTCAGCATCATAATAAATTTGTGACAGTCCCTTATAACTGAGGATTGAACCCCCACCCTGTTTCTTTTTTTTCAGATAGTTTTTTCTTCATTGCCTCCAGGCCACCCTCCACCTGATGGCACCCATAGCCCCATCACCTACCTTCTCATGGATGTACTGGCTATCCACCACCTACCCAGGACAAATGTGGTGGTGGGTGGCCTGCCATGTTAGTCCCGCGTGGGCCCGCAAGGAGTACCGGCTTCACCTGTAGTGGATCAGGACGATTTTCCAGTTTTCTTCCCCTGAGGGAATAGAGTGTATGATGCACACATCGCACCACTGTGTGGCCATGCTAGAGTCTGAAGGTGTTCCCACCCTTTCTGTTGGCCCTGACTGTAATATTACCTCTGATCCTCTTTTAGATGGCAATCACATTGTGGGGCCCATTTTCCTCCCACCCTAAAAGAGGAGAGCAATCCCTGGGATACTGCATCCTCCACTGCCTGGATGTCCTTCAGTGATCTGAGTCCACTTCCAAACCCGAGTTATCAGTCACCAGCAGTCTTGCTACCACTACACCAGTGGGTCTATTCTGGGCCCCACTGCTTCCGTGTAAATTCAGCTTGTACTGAAGAACAGAGAGAACTGCAAGCATTATATAAAATATACGCTAAATTTTCACAATTGTGGGATTGTAATTAGAAGTTGTGTTTGATGAGCAGTGTGCTTAGCAAACCTTATCCCTTGACATAAGCATTAAGAGAATGTGGAATTTTGGGGAGGGCAGAGTTCCTCTGCTGACAGATTATGAGAATGGTACTGTGATACAGGTTTGCTGTGATTGTTTTTTTCCATTTTGATTTAACCTACTTATTTTTCCTGGACTGCTTACTGTGTTTCCATTCTCCTTTGTTTGCAGCTGAAGGACAAATCATCCTATGACAAGCAGTAGAATGACAGTCACTTTGAACGTAAAATCTTCGATGCACTGCTGGAACAGATTTAGATCTTGTTGCTTAGCACAAGAAAACAAAAGTAGTAGAACCAGACTAAACTGATGAACTGTGAAAACCCACTCTAGGACCAGTCGTGGAAAGTAAATAATGTGTCATTATGATACCGTTGCAAACAGCTGGTTTGCAAAGACAACTGCTAGTGTCCATAGATTGAGAGTGGGCTATTTTTGCCAAGCAATGAGGGGAGTTTAGTCTATCGAATGCCTGAAACATCAGTGTGATCATCCTAATAGGAAATGAAAATGTTGCCAGTACAAAACAATAGTCACAAAAATAGGGAAAACAGAAATGTGATAGTTTATAGCAGTAAAACAGAGCTTTTAGGTTTTTGCTGTCCACATCTATATAACCCTCGAAACTTTCATTCTCCAGTCAGATAGTAGCCTTAGCAGACTGCTTTAGACTGCTTTAGGATGCAAAGCCTGTGGACTCTGAATGTCAGGAGTCACAAATTGTGAAAGGATTTGCGTGACTGCTCAAGACTGATCTCTGACAGTGTATTATTGACAGCTTTAATTACTCAAGGCGAGAGGTGATTAATTTTCATTGGAGAGCTCTGAGCTGGAACTGAGAAGCTGTGATGACCCTTTCTCAGTTGGTTTCCATCCTCTATGCCTTTCTTTAGTACTTCCCCAAATTCCATTTGATAATTTACATTAACAAGAGGCCCATACACTGCAAACACTTGGAAGCAAACAAAAGACCAATATTAGTCATCTTGGAGATTGTGCTGAAGCAATTAAGTGGGTGAGTTCAGTAGAGTTGCCACCTTTCAAGACCAAAATCGGGACATTTTATTAAACAAGCATTTGTCAATGCCGAATATTTGCTTGCTGGTATTAGCATTGGAAATGCAAGAGTTAGACAGATGCAGAGTAGGAATGACAGTGAAGTATTGAACTTCACGCCAACCCCACCTCCAGCCTGCCTAGATGAACAGGCATTGGGGCATGCATTTGGGTTGTCTCCAATAACGTTCATGCCATTTCACTCACCTATCCTGCAGACACTGACAAGGTTGCTGAAGTGTGCCTCGGGGCGTTCAGCTTTACAGTCACCCCACTCCATAAGGACATACACTGAAATGGGTGCAATATAGAATGGGGTGAACTGTGGGGCTGAAGAGTCCAAGGCACAGCTCAATGCCTGTCAGTGGCTGCAGGGTGAAGGGTGGGTTTGAAATGGCATGAGCATTACAGTTGGCAATCCAAAGGCACACCCCTCATGCCTGTCAGTCTGTATGGGGTGGGACGTTTTGGTTAGAAACCGTAATGCCTCGGGCATGTGTTGGTATTTGCAGTACAAATTTTCAGCATGGGCATTTTGTGGCCCCACCTCATGAAAGCATTTGGGACCTCTTCTCATGAACAGTGGCACTCTGATTTTGTCAATGTGTCCTGAAATTTGATTTCCACAGCGACTGTGCCTTTGTGCGCCAGATGTACGAAAACACAGATCAGGCAGGATGTAAAGAATGACAGCTGTACCATTCATAGGGAGGTGTGAAGAGATGGCAATGTTGAAAATCTGTAGTGAAAGTATTAAAAATGCTCAAACATCCGAGCGTACGTGGAAACTGCGCAATGCATGTGTGTAACACAGTCATTTAGTGGAATTATTTCACCAAATTTTCAACATAGGCATTTTGTGACCTCTGCTCATGAACAATGTCACTATGATTTTCTTAATCTGTCACGAACATTGATTTCCTACAGCAACTGCAGTGTTCTGTGCCAGATGTGTAAACACATATTTCGGGCAGGATGTGAAAAATGACAGCTGTACTGTTCATAAGGAGGTCTTAAAAAATGGCAATGTTGAAAATCTGGAGTGAAAATGCTACAAATTTGCAAAGTTACGAGGGTGTGTGGAAACTGCATCACGCACGCTTGTAACACAGCCATTTTTTGGACATTTGTCACCAAATTTTCAACATAAGCATTTTAGGACCTCTGCTCATGAACAGAGTCACTGTGATTTTACATATGAACGTACGAATCTGCCAGCAGAACACATCAACCGGTCTTTGTAAGTCTGCCCGAGTGTGCAGCTGGCACCCTAGATTGCAGCTGCCCCAGCATCCTCCCCCTCAGTTCCTCCCCCTACTTGTCCCAGCCCCTGCCCCTGACTCTGCTTCTTGCTTTATCCCACTCCTCCTTAAAGCTACTGTTCTACATGTTACCACACCCTCTGGCAATGTATTCCAACTAGAAACCACCCTCTCAGAGAAGTAGTGCATCCCCATTTCCCTCTTGAAACATTCCCCCTTTCAACCTTAGTCTATGCCCACTTGTCTGTCTTCCACTTCTCAGTTTAAATACTCCCTCAGTGCTAGGTTTAGTTACCCCCTCAGGTATTTAAATGCTTCAGTCATATCCCCCCATCCCTCCTCTCCTCCAGTGTGTACATGTTCAGGTCCTTCAGCCTAACTTCATATTTCTTTCCTTCCATCCCCTTTAATATTTTTGTTGCCCTCCTTTGCACCCCCTCGAGTAACTTTATATCTCTCCTCAGGTATGACCTCCAGTACTGCACATAGTACTCTAGGTGCAGTCTGACCAATGATCTGTAGAGAGGTAGGATCACAGCCCTGTGTCTGGATGAGAACCCCCTTGCGATGCACCCCAGCATCCTGTTTGCCTTTGCTGCTGCTCTCGTGCAGTGGGCTGAATTGTTCATGCTCCCAGTTACCAAGACCCCTAGGTCCTTCTCCTGTTTTCTGATCCCCAACCAATAGTCCCCCTTCTGGTTCTTAGCTCTGAAGTGCATCACCTTACACTTCATTGCATTGAATCCTAACTGCCACTTCACCGACCATGTCTGTAGTTTGGCTAGGTCCCCCTGCAGTTTTCCCCATCCATCCACTTTGTCCACCACCACCCACAAGTTGGTATAATGTGTGAACAGACTAACCCTACTCCCCACTCTGTGTGCTATGTCAGAGATAAAGGTCCAAATAGCACCGGGCCCAGCACCGACCCCTGCGGCACCCCGCTTGTCACTGCTGTGGGTACCGAGAGCTCCACCACCACCACCACCACTCTCTGCACCTTCCCCTGTAACCAGTTCTCTGTTCATTTAGTCGTCTTCTTCCCCACTCCCACTGCTGTCAGCTCCCCCCCCAGTCTCCCATGAGGCACTGTATCAAAGGCCTTACTGAAGTCCAAGTACAGGACCTGTACCGCATGGCTCCTGTCCAACTCCCTTGTTGCCCAGTCACAATACTCAGTTAGGTTGGCTTGACAAGACCTCCCTGAGACAAACCCATGTTCCCGCCCATCTTGGAGGCCATTACTGTCTAGGAATGCCACCAGCCTCTCCTTCAGTATTGGCTCCATAAGCTTACCCACTATGGACATGAGACTTACTGGACGATAATTTTCTGGCACCTCCCAAGGCCCACTCTTGTGTATGGGCACCACATGGGCCACCCTCCAGTCCTGGGGCACACACCCTGTTTCCAGGGAGGTGTTGAACAGATCTGCCAGTGGCTCAGCCAACAGCTTCACCATCTCCCTCAGCACCCTGGGGTGGATGGCATTGGGACTTGGTGCCTTGTCCACCCTTACTGCCCTCAGCCCCTCTAGCACCCTACTTCCTGTGATCACTTTGTCCATCACCTCCTCCCCCCTTTCCTCACTGCCCCAGCCCATTCTGGTAGTGGGCCATCCCTCTCCTTAGTGAAAACAGAGCAGAAGTACTCATTTAGAATTTAGACTTTCCACTTGCTCCTCCCCCTTTTCCAGCCAATCCCTTCCCCGCTTTATTCTCACAATATGTTCCTTGCACTTCCTCTTTTCCCTGACATACCTAAAAAAGTCCTTTTCCCCCTCCTTTTATGCCCTGTGTGGAACTTTGCCTGGAGACCTTAGCTTTTTTCACCCTCCTGGCAACCTCCCTTGACCAACTTTCGAAAGCCTCCTTATCCTCTGCCTTCCCTGTTCTCCTGTACTTATGATATGCAGCCGTCTTTGTCCTCACCCCTTGCAGCACTTCCTTGTTCAGGCAGCATGGTTTCTTGCCTCTGCTCTTCCTACTCTTGTCCCTGGTGCAGGCTACTGTGGCCTCTATTAGCCCAGTCTTTGTGACACCCCACTTTTGTTCTGCATCCATCCCTGGCCTAATATCCTGGAGTCTTCCTTGCAGTATTGCTCCCATCCCCCCCATAGTCAACCCTAATAAAGTCCACCACCTTAGTGCCCATGCCTCCTGTCTCCCTGCTCAGCGCGACAATAAGCCACACTGTTTGGTGGTCGCTACCTGCTAGTGGGTCCTCCACCCTTACCTCCCTCACCACCTCCCCATTTGCTAGGTCCAGAGTGCTGCCAAGTCTTGTTGGCCCAGTTACCAATTGTGTGAGAAGGCCGTCCTGGAATGCATCAAGAAGCACCTGCTCCTGGTACTGCTAGTGACAGGGTGCTCCAGTCAACCCGTGGTTAGGTTAAAATCCCCCACTATCACCACACTCCCCCTTCTACACACCCTCCTTATCTGCTCTGCCAACTCCCCATCCAGTTCCCTGGATTGGGCTGGTGGTCTGTACACCACTCCCAGCCTCAGTTTTCTGCCCTTGGAGTGCAGGAGCTATACCCAAAGTGTCTCTGTCCTCTCCTTTTCTCCCTCATCCCTTATGCATTTAATCCCTTCCCTCACAGAGAGTGCAACCCCCCTCCTTCCAACCCCCGCCGCGGTCCCTCCTGTATATCCTGTATTCCAGGATTGCCAAGCCCCAATTATGGCACTCTGTGCCCCAAGTCTCTGTCACTGCAACAATGTCCACCTTCCACTCTGAAAGGAGCACCTGAAGCTCTGCAGTTTTGTTCCTCAGGCTTCTTGCATTGAGAGAGACCACCTTCCACCCATATCCCTCCTTCTCCTCACTCTTCTCCTCCTTGGCCAGTGTCCCTCCTCCTGGTAGTCTACACCCTTTCTCCTGCTTCTTATCGGGTGGTGGTGCCTTCTGTATTACACTCAGATCATGCTGCCCACCCCCTTCCAGAATTACTACGCCTCCGCCTTTACCTATATCTGGG
Source organism: Neoceratodus forsteri (assembly GCA_016271365.2). NCBI lineage: Eukaryota > Metazoa > Chordata > Ceratodontiformes > Ceratodontidae > Neoceratodus > Neoceratodus forsteri. Next base: position 496,826,870 of record CM057451.1, read on the forward strand.
GGTGGGGGGTGAGCTCATTAGGCTCCCCTGTCCAGACCTTTCTACTAAGCTCAGTCTTTTGGTCCCCCCCCCCACTAGTTTAAATCCACCTTAGTAGAGCTATACCCCTCTAATTCTGCCTTTAATACTCCCTTCCCCTTCCTTTCAAGTGTACCCTGTCTGCCACATACAAGTCACTATTTCCCCAGACCCTAATCCAGTTAGTCACTAACCCATAATTTCTGGTGTGGCACCAATCCCTCTGCCCCTTGTTGAACTCCTCAACCCTACCTTTCCTCCCCATGCTTGCACATGGTACGGGGTGTAACTCCGAGAATGCCACCAACTCACCAACTCCCTTACACTGCTTGCCCAACTACTCGAACCTCCCCCTAACTACTTCCACAGTCTCCCCACCAAGTCGTTTGTACCCACATGCAACAGTAAATGAGGTTCCTTCCTCCCCCTTGCTGCACACTTGAGCAGTGCCTGCCCTACCCCTCCTGCAGTCATCCTGGGGATAGCTTCAACCCAAATACAGCTGTGCCTTCTCCCCTTCCGCTCCATCTCACCCCTTTCAGTATACAATCCCCTAGGATGAGTACCCCTCTGTCCCTTAGCCCCTTTCCCTTCTAATGCCCCTTCCACCACCCCAGTATTCGATCTTCCCTGTCCCTTACCCCCGTGATCTGCACCCTCTGTGACTTTTGTATCTGTACCCACTAGTTCCACCTCACCCCTGTTCTCTGCCTTATTCTTCCCATCCCCCTTGAACCCCTTCTCAGCCTGATTACTTCCTACTGGGCTTCCCATGTCTATGTCCCCTCCTCCCCGGCTGATTTCCAACCCCTCTCCTATCGCCGCAATTGTCGATTTAGAACCCCTATTCTCTTCTGCCCCGATAGTGATGCCCCTCCCATCCTTCCCCCTTCCAGTAGCCTTCTCTCCTCCACTCACCACCCCTTCCTTACTAGCCTGCCTTGTACCCTTTCGTCCACGCTATCTCTTCCCCTAGCTGTTGCCATTCCTCTCATGCTCAGCTTGTTCTCCCCCCTTCAGTATGTTCCTGCTCTCCCTCTCTCTTCCATAGCAGAGGCTTTAATCTATTCCTAGTCGATATGCCTCCTACATCTCTTCCTCCTATCAGTTCCCCCCTCTTACTTGTTCCCCTCAGTGCCACCCCTGGTCCCTCCCTACCCGCAGCCATCTGCTCTCTCCCCTGGTACTCCTCTTGGCCTCTTCCTCCCCCAACAGGAGGCCTCCCCCTCACTTCGGGCACCCCCTCCCTTGTCCTCTCTTTTCTGCTAGTGCCTCTGATACTGGGGTCGGTTTCAGTCCCTAGATGTTCTTCCTCCGTCCCCCCTTGCCATCCCCTATTCCCCGCCCCGCTAGGATGCCTACCATACTCATCTGCCCTGCCACTTAGACTGCTCCCTAACCTCCACAGTTCCTCCCTCAAACTAGCCAGTCATCTACAGATCATCCTCCCCCCCCCCATTCTCTAAGCCCAGTCCAGGATCATGGCGGACCCACACCATGTACACCCCACGACCCTTCCAAAGATGCCCGACCTATTGACATGTGGTACCTGCCCCATTTTGGCCCCCATCTTATGTTATGGGCTCTTACTCCCAGGTTCTGTACCCTACTATAACTGATAGGCCCCTATTTACTCAAATTCCTGTCCCCCCCCCTCCAACACTAGTCCTCCTACTGGCCCTTTGCCGACTGGGGTAATTCAGCCTCAAATCTAAACCTTTAGATACTGTATTACTGTAGCAATCCTAAAGCCTCCTTGTCCATTTTTCACCCCTCAGCTACCATACTTTTAGTTCTCGGCTCTCGTATAGTTTCACTTAGCCCAGTTAGAAATCCTATTGCACTCCAAGTATTACTCAGCTCAGTTAGAGAAATAAACAGAACAAATAAATATGTATTACTACAGCAATCATAACAGTATAGCTCAGTACTTAGCTCAGTTAGAGGAATAATCAGAACAACTAAATCTGTATTATTACAGTACTCCTCAAAGTATCCAATCATTGCTTTGTCTCCACCACAGAGACCCTGCTGTAATATAGGACCACAGAGGACCCTGGACGGGAAGGTGGGCAACTCTAAAGTCCTGGCAGAGCTCCGCTGAGCTCACTCACTCCCCCGTCTCTCACTCGCTCGTTCTGTTTCTCCCAGTGCTGCAGGCTGCCCTTTTGTACTGGGCTCCTGCCTGCTTTGGCGTGTTTTTCTGCCCATAAAGAAATCTGCAGCAGTCCCAACAGGGCTTCATTGGGCTCGCTCACTCCCCCTCTCTTACTCGCTCATTCTGTTTCTCCCAGTGCTGCAGGCTGCCCTTTTGTACTGGGCTCCTGCCTGCGTTGGTGTCTTTTTCTGTCCACAAAGAAATCCGCAGCAGTCACGACAGAGCTCTGTTGGGCTCGCTTAAACTCCCCATCTGTCACTCGCTCATTCTGTTTCTTCCAGCACTGCAGGATGCCCTTTTGTACTAGGCCCCTGCCTGCATTGGCACCTTTTTCTGTCCACAAAGAAATCTGTGGCAGTCCCGACAGAGCTCTGTTGTTCTTGCTCACTTCCCCTTTCTCACTCGCTCTAATGTTTCTCCCAGCACTGCTGGCTGCCCTTTTGTACTGGGCTCCTGCCTGCGCTGGCACTTTTTTCTGCCCACAAAGAAGTTCACAGCTGTCCCGACAGAGCTCCATTGAGCTCGCTCACTCCCCTTATCTCACTCACTCCTATTTCTCCCAGCGCTGCAGGCTGCCCTTTTGTACTGGGCTCCTGCCTGTGTTGGTGCCTTTTTCTGCCCACAAAAAAATCCACAGCAGTCCCGACAGAGCTTCGTTGAGCTTGCTCACTCCCCCTCTCTCACTCGCTCGTTCTGTTTCTCCCGGTGCTGCAGACTGCTTTTTTGTACTGGGCTCCTGCCTGTGTTGGCCCTTTTTCTGCCCACAAAGAAATCTGCAGCAGTCCCAACAGAGCTCTGTTGATCTCGCTCACTCTCCCTCTCTCACTCACTCTTTGTTTCTCCCAGCACTGCAGGCTGCCCTTTTGTACTGTGCTCCTGTCTGCATTGGTGCCTTTTTCTGCCCACAAAAAAATCTGCAGCAGTCCCGACAGAGCTCTGTTGACCCCGCTCACTCCCCCTCTCTCACTAGTGCGTTCTGTTTCTCCTGGTGCTGCAGGCTGCCCTTTTGTACTGGGCTCCTGCCTGCATTGATGCCTTTTCTACTCACAAAGACATCCGCAGCAGTCCTGGCAGAGCTCCGCTGAGCTCGCTCACTCCTCCTCTCTCACTTGCTCATTCCATTTCTCCTGGCGCTGCAGGCTGCTCTTTTGTACTGGGCCCCTGCCTGCGTTGTCACCTTTTTCTGCTCACAAAGAAATCTGCAGCAGTCCCAACAGAGCTCAGTTGAGCTCGTTTACTCCCCCTCTCTCACTTGCTCGATCTTAATCTGTTTCAAACATTGATTTCCCACAGCGACCGCACTATTCTGCACCAGAGGCGCAAAAACACATTTCGGCCAGGATGTGAAAAATGACAGCTGTACTGTTCATAAGGAGGTGTGAAAAAATGTCAGAGTTGAAAATCTGCTGTGAAAATACTACAAATTTATGAAGTTACAAGGGTGCGTGGAAACTGTGAATCGCACACTTGTAACACAGTCATTTTATAGACTTCCGTCACCAGATTTTCAACATAGGCATTTTAGGACCTCTGCTCATGAACAGTGTCACTGTCATTTTCTCAATCTATCTCAAAAACTGATTTCCCACAGTGACCACTGTATTCTGCACCGGAAGTGCGAAAACACATTTTGGCCAGGATCATAAGGAGGTGGGAAAAACACCAATGTTAAAAATCTAGAGTGAAAATATTACAAATTCGCGGTTACAAGTGTGCATGGAAACTGTGCAATGCACGCTCGTAAAAGTGTAATTTTTGGGATTTTTTTTCACCAAATTTGCAACATAGGCCTTTTGAGAGCCCACCTCATGAACAGTTGCACTGTCGTTTCATTAATCTGTCCTGAAAGGTGATTCCACGCAGTGACTGTGAAATCACCTTTCGGGACCAAATAACCCAATGACAGTGACTGAATTCATGAGGAGGGGTCCCAAGAACCCCATATTGAAAATTTAGTGCCAAAATTCCCAAAAATGCCCGAGATATGCACCAAAGTTGAAAAAAAACCTATTTCTGCCATTATACAGCTTATCGACATTTCTTCAGTTCGCGGTCGGCTTTGAAGAGTGCAGATGTGTTCCCGGGTCCACTGAAGATCATCACTTGGGCCCAAGGTAAGTATGGGGTGAGGGGTTGTGGTGAGGTGAGGTGCACAGAGGGTGGGTGTGGGTTGGGGAGGGGCCACCGTACTCTGCCAAGGGACAGTTTTGTTTTATAGGGAAGCAAAAAAAAACATTGCAGGACTTTTTTTTCCAGGGACTTTGGCATGCTGGGGTGAGCTCCAGTGTGCCATCTGGAGTATTTTGGGGGCTGCAGCTGACGGGGAATTGGGCACCCTTCAGCACAAAGCAAACTGAAGGGGACATTATGCCAATGGGGAGTGTGCTCCCCCATTGGCAAATTGAACTGGAGGGGACTGAAGCCGACAGGGATTGGGGTCCCCCATCAGCAAAGAAAGACTGTTGAGGGGGCACTTGCTGCCGAGGGGGATTGGGCACCCCCCTCAGCACACAACAAATGGGGGAGGGTGGGCTACAGTGTGCTGCTGGGGAGTGGGCTCCCTCGTCGGCAAATGTACTGGTTTGGTGGCAGTATACAGACGGCAAGGCACTGTCCTGCAATGATGGGTCGCTCCCTCATTGCAGTGAAATGGCTGATGCTGCAATGACAAGGCAGCCCCTGATTGCAGCGGTGAAAACGTTTTAACTTGGTGGCACTTCTGCAGAACCAGTGTCATCAAGACACTGGGCCTGCATTGGTCCACCAGTGCCAAGCCCCCAAATGCAGTGCCCCCGTTGGCTGTGAGTGTGCCGCACCTCCACAACCCGCTTCTCGCCTAAGTTGTTGCATAATGTTTTGCTTACACAAGCAAACATAAAAGCAGCATTTTGTGACTGAGATAATCAGGGAAGAACATCAAGTTAGGGAGGGACAGAGAGGGGTGTGGGATCACTTCAGACAAGGGGTCATGCATTAGAAGCAGGTCACAGGACGGGAAAGGAGCCAATGCATGGCAAATATAGGGGTGGCAGGTAGTAGGTCTGCCATGCTGCAACAATGGTGGAGGGGGGAGGTTAGGGAGCTCTAGGAGGGGGATGCAGGGGGAAAGGGAAAGGAGTGCACAGGGGTCAGGCAGTTGGAGGAGGGTAGCAGGGGGCAGGGGTAGAGGGGCACAGCTGAAAAGGAAGGCATTGGCGGCAGCAGTGAAGGGAAGGGGGCAGTGCTGATAGGTCAGACAAGGGGAGCATAGCAAAAGGGGAGCAGGAGCCGATGGAGGAATGGGGGAGGTGGATGATAGCGTGGGACCATGAGGGATGGGGGAAGACAGGACGGGGGAAGGTGAGGGAGCCATAGGGGAGAAGCACAGGGACATAAATGGGCAGGGAAGGGCAGACTCTAATAATAGACAAAGAGGTATATGGAGGAGAGGAGGAACAGATCATGAAGAGGGAGGTGTACTGATGTTGGGAGACTCCATACTGAAAGGGATCAGATGGGGCAGTAAAGCCAAAAGACATAGTCTCATATGGGTCGAGTCTATTCCCAGGTTGACAGCAGGCAGGGCGGGGCAGTCCATTCTTAAATGCACAGGGAGGGGATGGAAGAAACCGCATCTTGTGGTGCATGTGGGTACGAATGACCTGGAGGGGGAGATGGTGGATGTAGTATGGGAGATGTTCAAGGAACTGGGAAGGTAGTGTGAGGAGGTGGAGAAATAAATGGCCTTCTCAGAGGTGCTCCCAGTACCCTGTGCAAGTACAGGGAGGAAAGGAAGGATAAGGGAGTTTAACACCTGGCTGTAGGGAATGGTGTCATACTAAGGGGTATGGGTTAGTAGGTGGCTAGGGCAGAACCTGGGACAATAACGACCTGTAAGCAGGGGACAGGCTACATTTAAGCAGGGAGGGGAAGGCAGTATTAAAGTAGGGGATAGAGGAGTACATAGCAACATGGGTAGATTTAAACTAGGAAGGGGGGGTGGCAAATGGACAGCTGGTAGGCACGGTTTCCAGAGAAGGGAGCCAGATGAGCTTACCCCCCAAGCTATAGGGTAGGGCATCAGGGTAGGGGCAAAAGGGGGGGTTACTCGGGAAGGGGAAGGGAAAGGAACAGGTTGGAGGGTGGTGTCACTGAATGCGAGGAGTCTAGGAAACAAATCAGATGAGTTACAGACTCTCTTGGCAGTGGGGGCAGGTGGACATTGCGACCGTAACAGAAACATGGGTCACCCAGTACCAGGACTGGGATATGATGATCCCAGGGTATAGGATATTCAGAAAGGACAGGGCCAACAAGAAAGATGGGGAGGTGGTGATCTATGTATGGGAGGGAGTAAGATGCATAAGGGAAGAGGGGGTGGAAGGCAGGACAGAGGCCCTATGGATGCAGTTTCAGGACTCAGAGAGCAGGGTACCGAGGATAGGGGTAGTCTATAGGTCACCAACTCAAGGGGAGGAGCAAGACAGGGAGTTGGCAGAACAAATTAGGAGGGTTTCCAAGAAGGGGAATACAGTGGTGGTGGGAGACTTCAACCTACCTGGGACGGACTGGAGCACACCAACCACAAGTGCATGGGAGCAGGTCAGGGCCGGCGTCGGGGGGGTGCAAGGGACGCGACTGCACCAGGGCCCAGAGAGCACCAGGGGCCCATGATTGCCCCCAGCTAGAGGCTGAGAATTGGCTGCGCCAGCTCCGCGGCTGCGGCGTTGAACTTATGTGTGTGCCGAGTCTCAATGCCACCCGCCTCTGCTACCATGGGTGACTACGTGGCTTGCGTCCATTTAAAAATTAAACCCCTGCTAGGCTGCTCTCCTGCACAGTTCTAGGCTAAGGGCTGGGGGCTTTCATGATCCGATCATCCCATCCCACAGAGCGGACATACCTTAAGTGTTGATTGAAGGCTGCAAGCTGCTCCGCCTCTGATCCCTCCCACCGCACCAACTGTTCCAACCATGGGTCCTGCTGCCTCAGTAGCTCCTCCTCCATGCTGGCAGTGGCAAACGCTCGCCGCCTCCCGACGCTGCGCTGGTGCCGCCTGCCCTGCTATAAGCTCACTCACATTAGATTGGCTTTACCCACTACCACTCGCCACACTCCTCCCTTAGTCCTGCCTCCTCCGCCAGTCCCTCCCGTGGTCCCTCCTCCAGCCTCTGCAGTGCTGTCTGATTTGCTGGCTGCCTGTGCCTGGGCTGGACTCAGAGGCGGAGTGCTCGCCGCTCACTCAAAACAAAGCTGCTGCAGCCCAGCCAAAGTGTTTTGAATTACTCAAGTCTATTGTTGTGGCCGGGGGGCCAGGGCTGGCTGGGGAGGAGGAGGAGGTGGAGCGAGCATCGGATTCATCGATCTCTCATCTCGTGAGAATCTGCGATCACATCTCACAGTCTGTGGCAGCTGGCGGGCGAACTAAGAAGGAGTGGATGTGGAGTGGGGATTGTCGTCGTCGGGCAGAATTTGCAGCGCTGCACTGTAGCAGCCCATAACTAATTAACTTTACTTGTGTAAACTAAAACTAGACACATCACAAACAACAGAACAGCAGTACACATATAGTTGGTGGGGGTCTGGGGGAGGCAGTTAATAGAAATTATTACAGAACTTTACTCAGGACAGCAGGTCTCAGGAAAAAATAGCTAGCTGGAGTGGCCTGGCAGCAAGCAGCCACAGGAAGGACTCTGGCAGCAAGCAGCCACAGGAAGGAGTGAGTACTGTGGCTGCCCCTAGCCTGTAGGGCCCCAGCCAGCCGACAGGAAAAAATAGCTAGCTGGCCTGGCAGCAAGCAGCCACAGGAAGGAGTGAGTACTGTGGCTGCCCCTAGCCTGTAAGCCTGGCAGTGGTGTAGCGGCAGGCCTGGCCTGGGTCAATCAGTTTGATTGAACGAACTTAATATTTGTCTTTTGTCTCAAGAACTTAGAAGTCAATAATTCTAAATATATATGAAAAAAAAAAATATAACCCAGAGAGTTGTTTGAGTTGTGTTGTGACACTGTGTCACTGACTGCTGGGGGGCTAGTAGGGCTACAACTCTACTGTCAGTCTGTGTTGTTGTGACTGCCTGTGTCATGATGACTACTTCTCCCTCAGATATAATGAAGAACTTTAGGCAGGCAGATTAAGCAGGGAGTCACTAGTCAGGGAGAACTGTCTTGGGGGAGTAAAATAAAAGAAGATATTCTATCCTCTTATGCATAATGCTGCTGCAGTCTTGAATTTGTTTTATTTGTGAAGTTAAATAACAAGAATTCTTCAGACAGGACTCAGGAGGATGGGATCAGTGTAGTGATTGATTGAGTCAGTAAGTCGTGACTCGTCGTGAGTGAAGTTAGTGTGTGTCACTCAATCTGGTCTGTACTGTCTGACCAAGTCCAAGAATATAATATATCAATTTTTTCTGAGTGAGTCCCTGTTTGGCATTAAAATAACAAGATATTCTCTGGCTCTGCTGTGCCTGCGGCCTAGCTAGTCTTGTTCGGAGTACGCCAGCAGCAAGCACTGTAGCCAGCCTAGTACTGACTGTGTAGGAGTCCCTGTTTGGCATTAAAATAAAAGATATTCTCTGGCTCTGCTGTGCCTGCAGCATACCTAGTCTTGTTCGGAGTACGCCAGCAGAAGCACTGTAGCCAGCCTAGTACTGACTGTGTAGGAGTCCCTGTTTGGCATTAAAAGATAGCCTTTCATTTTTTTCTGACAAGAAAGAAAGACAACACATCAAGATTATAACTGCAAAAAATACTTTATTTTGCAGAATCAGTAAAGAACAGCAATACATTCTTTTCTTGACTGGCTCTGTTTTTCATGCTCGCTGCTTCAAACTAAAAGTTAGACTTAGGCATAGACTGCAAGCATAGGACTACTCTGGAGCAGCACATCTATACATTTTTCTACACAAATGAGCCTGCTCAGTGCTCTTGCGCCTGTTTGCTAGTGCCAAGTGAGCCACCCACGACCCACCTGCTGTAACTCATAGATATTATTGAACTTTAAACTAGTCTAATCAAAAGTACAGTTTGTATTCATAAAAATAAATAAATAAACATAGCTTGCCTTAGCTAGCAAGGTAAACCTTACATGACAGAAAGGAAAGAAAAGAAATCTGATATGATGTCAAATCCTGTAGCACTGCCAAAGTACAAGTCTGGTTCTGCAAAACGTAAAGAACAAAAAAGACAGCTAGAGTTGACTCAAAAAGAAGCAGAAAATGCTAACAAAATATTTTGTAAATGGTTAAGTTGTCCGCTGGCAACAGTGTCCAAATCTGGTGAAAGTACAAGTGAGCAAAACCATCAACCTCATCACATGAAACAGCTGTAGAGGCAGTAGTAGAGGGGAGACGACTGGGGTGGAGTTGGGAAACCATGATGAATCGGACTCACTCAGAAAGAAATGTACAGCTAGACCAAGAAGAAATATATGATGATGAAAGACATATACAGCAAGAAGAAATACAACAATGTATTGAACTGGAATCAGGTTGTGACATAAACCCTAGAACAGTAGTGAACCACCTTTCATTTATAATTTTTATGACCCAACTACCTGGCCTGAAAGTTTTAGTTCAGAGTCAGAGCGCCTCAGGGTTGAAATTGTGCAGCATAAGCCCCTGCAGCTGAAGAAAACTGACACTGAGTTCCCTAAAACAGCTGGTCGCCGGTTTACTTCAGCAAACTATGAGCGTAAAGTGGGATCCTCAAAGATTCACAGGCCTTGGTTAGTTTACTCCAGGGGTTCTCAAATGGTGAGGCCAGCCTCCCTGGGGAGGCCCCAACCTGTTCCAGGGGAGGCTCAAGCAAGTCTTGAAAAAGTATTATATATCACTTTTGAACTTTATAGATTTTGTGTGAAGGGATAAGGCAAACTGAAAGAGCATAATAGTAGGTGAATTTATGTATTTATTCACAAGTCTGTGATCAGGGAAGGTACTGTACACTGAGCCATGGCTTATATCAGGTGTACCCAGGGAAGGGTAGTGAGAGAACACAGTTCAGAATGTAACTGCAAAACACTCAAGCAATACCAAATGAATAAAAGTGCAAACAAATTAACAATAAACTAACAATGTAAGGAACAACTGATCAATTAGACTGGCAGCAGAACTGTCCAAATACAAGAGTTAACCATACAGGTACTTGGAATAAGAGCAGGAGGGAGCAAAATGATCCCTGAGAAGTTACTTAAGAGCAGGGGGAGAGGCAGAGGTCATCAGGAAGGTTATTCCAGTTATAGGGCAAATGGAAAGCAATCTGATCCATGAAGGTATGGCAGTAAGGCGTAACAATGGTTCGAGAGTCAAAATATTGGAGCAAGTAGCTTGTCCTGTTGGGAGGGGGGTTACAATAAGCTTAACATGAGAGCCAGCTGTGCAAAGAGGTTTCAATTTATTCCTGATGTACCTGTGAAAAGTGGGCTATTTCTCTATGGGGAGGCCCAAAAATATTTCAGTATTTTGGGGAGGCTCAAGATCTTTTCCATGGCTTAGGGGAGGCTCACTATGACAAAGTTTGAGAACTGTTGGTTTACTCCAAGTCTGCTGATGCTGTATTTTGTTTCTGCTGTAAGCTTTTTGGTGAGGATAGTGGCGTGTTTACACAAGGTTTCTCCAACTGGCAAAAATTATCACAAAGGCTGAGTCAGCATGAAGCTTACCCATCACACATGGAGAATTACTACAAATGGAAACATTTAGAATTAGGGTTAGAGAAACGTGCTACTATAGACAGGAGTTTGCAAGAAAAGCTGGATAAGGAAAAACGATGGCATGCTGTGCTTTGTCAATTTGGACTGTGTTTTATATTGCAGGCCAAAACTTAGCCTTTAGGGTTCAGTAGATCGTCTGTATGTGGACAACAATGGTAATTTTCTGAAATTGTTGGAATTTTGTCCCGTATGACTCCTATTATGGCTGATCACTTGCAACGTGTTCAGCGAGGAAACAAATGTTCATTATTTAAGCAAAGATAGCCAGAACAATTTATGCAGATGTTAGCTAAGGCTGTGACTAATAAGATTAGGAACAAGATATACACTGCTCGCTACTATAGTGTGCTGATGGACTGCACTCCAGATATTTCTCACAAGGAGCAGTTATCACTAATGATTCGTTATGTTGAAATCAATGGTGATCAAGTTGAAATGCAGGAGAGCTTCCTGGAGTTTCTCCATGTTGAAAATACAACAGGAGAGGCTTTGGCTGAATTATTGCTAAATCGGCTTACTGAACATGGCATTAACATTGAAAACTGCAGGGGCCAGTGTTACGATAATGGGGCTAACATGAGAGGTATCCATCGAGGAGTTCAAGCGAGAATACGACAGGTCAATGAACGTGCAGTATATGTTCCTTGCTGTCCTCATAACTGGAACCTTGTATTAGAACATGCAGCTGAATCATCGTTGGAAGCAAAGAATTTCTTTGGAGTACTACAGCGGGTTTACAGAATCTTCTCTGGGTCCACCAAACGTTGGGACATCCTTGTCAAGCACATGAAACGATATACCCTCAAGCCACTTTCAGAGACTCGATAGAGTGCCCGTGCTGATGCTGCAAAGGCAGTCTGTGAACAACTGCCTGAATTGTTGGATTCGTTGCTGGCAGTATCAGAAACTGAAAACTGTGACAGTGAAACACTGTCTGACATCACAGGCCTTGTGAAAACACTGGAATCATTTCCATTTATTGAATCTTTACTTGTGTGGAATGAAGTGCTTAGTGCCATCAATCGGGTGACTGTGATTTTACAGTCACCTGCTTTGAGTCTTCCAAACGCCATAGATGTGGTTTTCCATCAAGGAACAACTGTCTGATTATCGAAGACAGGATTCAGCAGAGTGGTAGAGGAAGCAAAGCTGCTAGCCCAAACCATGGACATTGAACCGACTTTTCCAGAAAAACGCACCAGACGGCGAAACACGTGCCAGGAGAGCTTGCGCAGACGAACCCTTAACTGGCCAAGAAAGCTTTTGAAGTGAATTTTTCAATTGCCTATTGGATAAAGTACTGATGGAAATTGAGGAACGATTCCATTTCTGCATGATTTCAGTCACTTTTTGGTTTTCTGTTCAACATCAAATCATCTGGACATGACGAAACCTTGAAGTAGCATGCAAGAGTTGGCCCGATTTCTTGGGATATAGATGGTTGGACATGTCTAGAGAAATTACCTGCTGGCTCGACTGTTACCTGATGATGTGAAATGTCCATCTGAAGTGTTACAGTACCTGGTACAGAGAGACCTGAGCAGAGGATTTCCAACACCCAAATTGGACTGCAAGTACTGCTTACAATTCCAATTACAGTTGCCAGCGCTGAGCGTGCTCTTTCAGTAAACTGTCCTTGATAAAGAATTACCTGCGCTCCACAATGTCACAGGAAAGACTGTCTGCATTGGGTGTACTTTCAATTGAAAATAGACTTGCAAGAGAAGTAAACTTTTCTGATGTGATTGAAACATTTGCTGCAGCAAAAGCCCGTCGTGTACAACTTTAACTTCACAAAATGGAAAAACAGCAGCAATATTCTTTGGTGGTGGTGGCATGGGAGGGCCCTCCTGGGGTGGGGGGGCATGCTGCATGGACGGAGGGGGGCCCACTACAAAGTCTTGCACCAGGGCCCAGTACATCCTGGAACCGGCCCTGGAGCAGGTCATATTGGGGGCATTTCAGGATAGCTTCCTGGTGTAGTTGGTACACCAGCCAACCAGGCTGGGAAGGACTATGGGCCTCGTACTATCAAATAGGGAGGCCATAAGGGACCTGGAAGTGGGTGACCCTCTGGCTGGGAGTGATCACCACTCAGTGTGGTTCACGCTCAGAATGGGGAAGCAAACTGGAGGCTCGGGTACCAGGGTGATTGATTTTAGGGGGGCAGACGTTAACAAGATGGGGGAAATTCTAATTAATTATCTGGAGGGAATCCAACCAACCATGGATGCCAATCAAAAGTGGGATATTATTAATGGAGGGCTAGCGGAGGGCTACTGGGACATGTACTAGGGCACAAAGTAAGATGGGAAGGGCAAAGAAGCCCAGCTGGCTGACCCAGGAGGTAATGGAGGGGGTGAGGGCCAAGAGGAGAGCTTTTCATAGATTCAAGAGATCAGGAAAGGAAAATGACAGGGAGGAGTATACAAAGAAATACAGGGAGATTACCAGACTAGTCAGAGCCACCAAGGCATCCAGAGAGCTGAGGCTGGCACAGGGCATTAAAGGCAGAGATAAGGACTTCTTCAGATACATTAGTGAGAGAAGGAAGAGCAGGAACCAGATAGTAAGAATTAAGAAGGATGGGGGGGAGGGTAGAGTAGGGGGAGGAGCAGGCAGAGGCACTCAATGAGTACTTCTGCTTTGTATTCACATAAGAGAGGGGGGACAGACACCTCATTGGAGTGGTGAGGTGGGCAGGGGGAGGGAGTGACAGATGGAGAAATTACAGAAGACAGGGTACTGGAAGGACTGAGGGCACTGCGGGTGGACAAAGCACTGGGACCTGATGGCATTCACCCTAGGGGTACTCAAGGAACTGGCAGGGTGCCTGGCAGAAACACTGGCTGACCTGTTCAATACCTGTCTGGACACAGGATGCGTGCCACAGGACTGGAGGTTGGCCCTTGTGGTGCCCACTCACAAAGGTGGCCCAAAGGATGATCCAGGTATCTACAGACCAGGTGAGCCTCACATCAATTGTAGGAAAGCTCATGGACACAGTCTTTAAATGAGGCTGGTGACATTTTTGGGACATTGGTCTCCAGAATGGGCGACAACATGGCTTTATCTTGGGCAGATCCTGCCAAACAATCCTGAGTACTATGATTGGGTGATCAGGGAAATGGACAAGGGTCATGCAGTGGATGTCCTGTACTTAGACTTCAGCAAGGCCTTCGATTCTGTGCCACACAGAAGGCTAGGTGGGAAGCTGGAATATGTAGGGGTGGGTACTAAGATGGTCAAATGGATCACTAACTGGCTGAAGTGCAGGCAGCAAAGGGTGGTGGTGGAGAGGAAACTCCCATCACCAAAAGCAGTAACAAGCGGGGTACCACAGGAATCAGTACTGGGACCAGTGCTGTTTGGGATATTCATAGCAGATGTCTCACATGGGACCCAGTGTAAGATCAGTCTGTTCGCAGGGGATACCAAGATGGGAGCTGTCGTAGATGACATTGAGGGGTGGAGGGGACTGCAGGAAGACCTGTCTAAACTACAGGAGTGGTCAGAAACATGGCAGATGGGGTTCAATACCAAAAAGTGCAAATTGCTGCACTTCAGAGCTAAGAACCAGAGGAGGAGCTATTACTTGGGAGGGGTACAGCTGGGGAGCACAGAGGAGGAAAAGGACCTGGGGGTTATTATAACGGGGAATATGAACAACTTGTGTCGGTGCAGAAAGGCAGCAACAAAAGCCAACAAGATGCTGGGCTGTATAGTGAGGGGAATCTCTTCTAGAAGTAGTGAGGTGATCCTTCCCCAGTACAGGTCACTGGTCAGGCTGCACCTGGAATACTGCGTGCAGTACTGGCATCCGTTCCTGAAAAAGGACATCAGATTGTTGGAGGGGGTGCAGCGCAGAGTGACTAAGATGATCCAGTGTTTGAAAGGGAAATTCTATGAGGAAAGATTGAACATGCTTAACATGTATTCTCTGGAGGAAAGAAGGGATAGGGGAGATATGTTCGAGACCTTGAAGTACCTGAATGGGATAAACAAGACTAATACAGCAGAGATATTCTCGATCAGAAGAGGGAGGGATACAGGGAGGGATACAAGAGTGCATCAACTGAGGTTGAAGGGGGGGAATTCAGGAGGGAAATCAGAAGACATTTTTTCACTGAACGGGTGGTTGGCAAGTGGAACACTTACCTGAGGAGGTGGTTTCCTGTAGGACGGTGGGCTGTTTCAAGATTGGATGGGACAGAGTGAGGGGGGATGACTGTGAGGGGGGAGGAAATGGTGGGGCAGCTGCAAGTTGAGGGGCAAGCTGCACAATTGAGCAGACTCGACAAACCATGAGGCCTGTTTCTGCTGGCATTTTCGTATGTTCATATGCAATTTGTCCCATTTCAACAAGTTCTGTCTCTTAGCAAAATTAAAACCAAGGCTCCTTATATCAGTTAATGTCTGTTTACACCGATTTTCACTCTAATACCTACTGTACATTCAAGTGTAGAATATGCTCCTCACACTCAAATATAGAATGTGCCCCAAAATATGTGTTGCTGACTCATATATAGAATACATACTCAAATACTGTACATATTGCACGTGTGAATGAAAAATGGGGATGCAAATGTAAAGTGCACTTTCAAATGTTGAGTGTGCATGCAAATATAAGGTGCAGGCTCAAATGTACGAGTAGACTGCCCACTCTGATACAACCAGCTCAAATGTAGAATTTACTCTCAAATACTATACATATTGCGCATGTGAATGTACAAAGTGCACTCAAATGTAAAGTGCACATTTGAGTTTAGAGTGTGCACTCAAATATAAGGTGCATGCATAAATATAGGACATGCATTGGGCACTCAAGTGTAAGGTCACATTGAAACAAGAAATGTGCACTGAAATATAAGGTGCTTGCTCAAATATGGAATGTACTCATGAATACTGTATATATTACACACGTAAATGTAAAATGTGCTCTCAAATGTAAGGTGCATATTCAAATGAAAGTTTTTACTTGAATAAAAGGTGTATGTTCAAATTTACAATGTGCACGCAGTACGTACTACAAACTGGAATAAAGAATGTGCATTCAAACACAAAAGGCACACCCATATGCAGAATGTGCACTGAAATACATAATGCACACTTAAATGTAGAGTGTACACTCAAACATATATTGCACACTTGTGTAGAATGTGCACTGAAATGTAAGGTGCACACAGAGATGTAAATGTGCACCTATAACATTGCATGCTCCAGTTCAGAATGTGTGCTCACATACTGCACACTCAAATAGAAATGATCATATACATATTGTGCACTGAAATGTACAAAATTATCATATACATATTGCACACTCAAACGTACAGTGTCTGTGCACTCAAAAACCTACTGCACTTTCTAATTTAGAATGTGCTCTCAGATGCGAGGTATATCCTCAAATGTGAGTGTGCTGTGTGCTCAATATATACTGCATACTCAAATACAGAATATGTACTCAAGTATAAGGTGCACACTCAGATATGAAGAGTGCTCTCAGCTGCCTATTGCAAACTCAGGTGTAGAATGTGCACTCAAATACATATTGTGCACAATGGGCTGGATAATCACTGTTCCCGATTTCCGCCCACAAAGATTGACACAAATGTGAATTACTGCCTGGGGCAAATTATTGCTATTTTGAAATATGCCCAAAGCACATAGCGTGCACTAATGGCATGTTCCAGTATACCATTCCATCAAATCCAGGCACTATACTGATTGCTCCCACACAGCACTACCCCCCGCTGGCCACAGGAAGAATGTGGCCAATTGAGAGCTGTGGTGCTACAGGAGTAATCGGGCAGTTAGGAAAAGCAAATGGTAACTGCTCCTGTGAAGCAATCTGCCATATTCATACATCCCTATGCAAATGATTACATAGCACTGGCAAGGAACTATGTGGGCATTTGGCTCTCGCTAAAACCTCATTATATGCCTGGAGAAAATGTGGTTTGCACCCTTCCCCCCAGTGTCCCTCCAGGCTGCCAGTATACTGTCCTTGGCATCTAGTGGAACACTCCTTCCTGGATTACCCCCCCCAGCATGTGTTTTTGAAATCCCTGGTGTCCAGTACTCCCCACCCAATTGCCTACCTGGTATGTATGATTTCTTATTTCCCTGGTGTCCAATGGTTCCCATGCCCACCCAATCACCCACCTAGTATGTATTTATTATTTACTTGATATCTAGTGCCCCCCCATCCAAAGTTGAAACCCCCTTCATGTCCTGCCCACTCAGGTCCCTTTACCTCTCCCCTGGTGGTCCCCACTTACCCCATCAGGCAGCTGCTCCTGTGACTACAACCAGCACAGTGCCTCCACCTACCGCCTCAGCCGTCTGCTGTCTGAGTGACAGAGAACAAGTGTGCATCTACTGGAGAAACAGCTGTGTCTATGGTACACACACTTGCTTCCTGTCATTCAGATGGCAGCTGGCGCGAGGTGATGAGTGGATGGGCTGTGCCAGTCACTGGCGAGGGGCTTCAGATGGGGTAAGTGAGGAGCCACTGGGGAGAAGGTGAGAGACCTGATTGACTGGGACAAGGAGGGAGTTCTTCTGCAATCAGTTGGTGGGGTGCCACAAGGCTTCACAGAAATGAAAACTGCAGTACCTACCAGGCAGACAGTTATGGGGGTGGGGAGACCACTGGGTGCCAAGGAAATAATAAGTATATACCGGGCAGGAATCAGGGGAGTGAGGGGACCACGAGACAGTGGGGAATTAATGCTGATATACTGGGTGGATGATTGGGGAGTAGAGGAAGCACACGGACCAGAAGACCAGGTTTGGGGAGGCAGTAAATAGTGAGGCACTAACAGCTCTTTACTGCCTCTCCAAACCTTCAGATATGCCAGTATGCCAGATTGCAAGCTCAGCCAGCAGCTTTGCATAAGATACATATACATACATTTTATATATATATATATATATATTAGAGGCAAAAAACTCCGTTTAATGCATTAGTTAGGGTTGTTCCACAGTGACAAAAGTGAGGAAATTTGCTGTTAGGGTTGAAAACCCTAACTCCGAATTCACCCCCCAGCACCACACACACACAGACACACACACATGCAAGTATGGGGGGAGGACCAAGTCAACACAACCAATGACAGACATCCAGCAGCAGGTGACAGAAATAACAAACAATTGTCTAAATGTACTACGAGACATCCCCACCCACCTGACCAGGTACTGCTTGCTCAGTGGAGATCAACAGCAAAACTGAGGCCATGTACACCAAACGTACACATCCCTGATTGCAGCTGCACACAACGTACCGCACTTAGTAGTTGCATGGCCTTACCTACCAATGCCCCACACCAGACAACACCACATGTGATGGGCCACCTGAGCAATAGAGTTGAGCAAAACCAAGGAGTTGTACAGGTATAATATCTCTGATTATAACAAGGGTTTGAGAAATGCAGCTTTCTAATTGACTGTAAACATTGTAACAGCTTATGTTTAGTTTTATTAACATACATGTAGAGCCTAACCATATGATGAACATGCTTTAATGTTGTTTAAAAAAACAGTTTTATTATGATAGCAATAAGCCACTCCCAGGTATTATGTTAATGGTCAGTTTATCACTATCTAGCGACATGTGGCACTCGGCTATGCCTCATTCAACATTAAACCCCTACATGGTGATTAACAGACCATTTAACATAACCGTTGGTCATGCCTTATTGCTTAATTGTCTTTATGACTAGATACTCTCCCTCTGCCAGGCACTGCAGGAGTTTTGCGACACAGTGTCACAGCCAGTTACACCATACTCTGTCTACTTCTGGAGAATGGCTGTGAATATGAACTCATGAAGAAGAACAGTGTAACTTGATCATTACAGTCATTGAAACCTTAGTGTGATCATAACTGACAGAGTCAGTGATGGAGAATAACCCTTGCCGTCCTAGTACACTTCTCCTATTGTGAGTTAAATCAATACTAAAAGACATTCTGTTTATATCTACACTATACCTACTTGATTGCTGTTGTACCACAATTGACATAGTTATCACTTTGATAGCATCAGTGACAGAAGTGTGGCAAACCCAAACACTACATATACAGCCTGAGTATGAAACAACTGTTAAAAAAATCACGCTGTGTTCATAAGTAGCATAGATCACTCATTGCAACAATAGTAAATATATCAGTATTTGAATAAGTTAGTCATCACAGATGCAATGAGATTGTCTTTATCAGGTACAACATACTGAGTAAGTGCCTACAGGAAAATCTATCCTATAGACATCTCTGATACAGGTATGTCATTGTTGGCTCAGTAGTCCTATGATATTTAGAAGTTGCTTGGCCTGATCCATGCAATTACACTGTTTCTTACAAAGAATACTTACTGCATCTTTAGTATTGAAACACACTGAAGGTCTGTGTATGTACATTAGCAGTACAGCTTCATCAGTAAGAATGCATCTGATACTGGCAGTACGAATTTCACAGCATTGAACAGGCAAAGCTTTTCCATACGTTTACATCAGCCTCTCTATCTTCAGTAAACAGTTGCAGTAAATGCACTACTATGAAAATCACATGCTAAATGTAACACTACTTTTATCTTGAGCATGCTAGTGTCTTGTAGTTAATTTATGTACTTCTCTTAATTAATGTATACTCACTAGTGTTAAAACCTTTCTACAACTGTGATCATGCACCTTTAGCATTTATATTGACTAACGACACAGTACCAGTTGTGGTGTGGTGTGGGGCATCGTTAGGTAAGGCCATGCCACTACTAAGTGCAGTATGTTGTGTGCGGCTGCAATCAGGGATGTATACGTTTGGTGTACATGGCCTCAGTTTTGCTGTTGATCTCCACTGAGCATGCAGTACCTGGTCAAGTGGGTGGGGATGTCTCGAGTACATTTAGACAATTGTTTGTTATTTCTTTCACCTGCTGCTGGATGTCTGTCATTGGTTGTGTTGACTTGGTCCTCCTCCATACTTGTATGTGTGTGTGTGTGTGTGTGTGTGTGTGGTGCTGGGGTGGGTGAATTTCGAAGTTAGGGTTTTCAACCCTAACAGTGAATTTCCTCACTTTTGTCGCTGTGGAATAACCCTAACTAATACATTAAACGGAGTTTTTTGCCTCTAATTTACCTTCTTTTTGAGAATGATAACGAGAAATAGTGATGGGCCCCGCGCTCCCACCACATGATGTCTTGTGGCATAGTAACAGGAACAGCAATGCAAACAGAAGCGCTAACAGTGGCGCACATGGTAACGCAAGCGTGAATGAGAACAGAAAGGGTAATGCACATGGTGGCGTAGACGGGAACAGTCTACCACGTGATGTGTTGTCACATAGTAACATGGTGCCTGCAAACAGAAATGTCAATGGGCATGGTGATGCAAAGTGAAACAGAAAGAGAACAGTACTGTAGACACAAATGGCAAAATAACAAAAGCATAGGCGCAACTGAAAACGCAAGGATAAGCAATGGTGGCGCAGACATCAACGGTAAGTGAAACAGGTATGGAACACTGCAAGCGGAAAGGGCAACAGTAACAGTAATGTAGCGCATTGGGCTAATTTTCCCCAAAACCTCGCGAGAGAAAGACAGTGAGTACAAAGAATGTATGCATAATAATGGGTATCGGAGCAGAAAATGAGGACTTGGAATACTAAATAGGTTATATCTCAGGAACCGTACAACGTAGAAAAAAAATTTAAAAGTCATATGATTTACAACTGTCCTGGCTAATTTTGTACTTAGCCCCTGTTAGGAGACTATGCATTTTTCTGACGAAAAGTCTGTATCTCGCACCGTTTCCGAGATACGGGCCCTGAAAGGCGCGGCGAACGCCGTAATGTTATCCTATGGGAAAAAAAGAGAAGTTCGGAGTGCCATAACTTTGCCTTCCTGTAATATTTGTTCACCAAATCACTGCAAGGCATATCTGTGGGCTGTTAGCTGTCTTCCCTCCAAATTTCAGGAAAAAAGACCAAACCGTTATTTTGCAGCAGGGTGCCAAACGATTCCTGTAATGCGTTGGGCGTCGTAACGTTATCCTATGGGAAAACCCGTCAATTTTGGAGTGCCGTGACTTTGCCACCATGTAATATATTTTCACCAAAACACTGAAAGGCACATCTGTGAGATGTCAGCTGCGTTCTCTCCAAACTGCTGCCCAAAACTCCCAACCGTTCTTTAGCAGCGCAGTGCCAAAGAATTGCTGTCACTCTCCCACAGACTAGAAAACTACTGTCGCAATTTGCAAAAGCTTTAGCAAAAAAGTTCAACACTTTCATGAGCACAAAAGTAATTTGCGAAAGTACTTTTTCCAGAAATTTGAAAAACATATTTCTGGGTTGTTTTACCCCAAAATAAAGACATGGCTAGCATCCTCAGGGTCCGACTAGGTGAATACAAAAATAATTAGGTTGCTAGAGGGTCCCAAATTTAAATGCCAACCATTTTTCTGATCACCAACTGAAAACAAAATGGCGGATTTGCGAAAGTAACAGGGCCATTTGCGAAAATAAAAATGCATTTGCGACACTGTCAAACTTTTTGTTAACTTTTCCCATTGACTTATAATGGGAAATTGTTTTTTGAATAACTTTTGAACCGTTTAATATGTTTTCACCAAATCTTCAAAAGGCACATCAGGAACCCTTGCCACATGTTCCCTGAAGATTTCGGGCCAGTCGCGCAAACCGTGCGACCTGTACGCACGACCATAGAATTCCAGAAAAAGCGTAAACGTGCTCGCAGATCGCTTAATAACTCCGCAGCCGGTATCCAACCACTACAAAACCTGGCAGATCCCAAGGCCTATGGTTCTTGATTGTGTGTTCCAACTTTCAGCCAAATCCTTTGAACAGTTGCAAAGTTATTAAGGTGCAAAATTTTGGGGTTTAACATAGAAATTGCTCCTCAACCCTAACTGAGGCAGCACTACAGTGCTACCATAATATACACACACACATATATATATATATATATACATACACACGTGTGTATATATATATATATATATATATAACATACAGATACATATATATATACATACACATATATAGATATATATATATATATATATATATATATGAAATCTGATGGAAGATACATAGATACATAGACAGTGTCGGCATATAAGGGCTTATGGCCCAGCTAGTCTGCCCATTTGAGTTTGTAACTTCAGTTTATGTTTTCCTAGAACTCTGTTGCCCCTTACCCCTGACCTCCAGAATTCCTTTATGTCTATCCCATGCATTCTTAAATCCCGTGATTGTTTTAGCCCCCACCACTTCCTCAAGCAGGGTGTTCCACTTGTCCACCACCCATTCTGTGAAGAAATTCTTCCTCACATTTCCTCTGAATCGTCCTCCCTCCAACTTCATCCCATGCCCTCTAGTCCTGGAACATTCAAGATTTCTGCTTTCTGCTTTCTCTCCATTGCTCCTGTTCATGTTCGCCCCCTCATACTTTGCCCTTGGTCCCCTTGATTTGATGGGATCTTGAGGGAGATGAGGAGAGAGGGGGCAAAGAATGGAGCGTTGCTGGCTGGAATCCGGTCTTGATGCTGACAGTCATAGATTGATGGTCCATTATTTGGACTATCAATCGGTGGTCTCCCCTGATAAGGTAGTATTCTTGTCCGGGGAGATTGCCACTGCAAGGAACTGACTTGCTCAGCTCTTCTGAACGATAGCAGGACTGTGCAATCCAGCCTGTCTACAAGTTTGAAGAGCATTGTCACAGGATAAGTGTGATGAGTTTGCTCACTTCTTTGTGGATAAGGTTGCTGACATCAGATCAGAGATCAGCTCAGCTAGCTCCAATGGGCAGGGCAGCAATCAGTTGGAGGCTGCAGAACCACGGTTTTGTAGATCGTCTTTCATCCAGCTGGTAATCATGGATGCCATAAGGATCACCCACAGTATGCGGCCGACTTGCTGTAGTCTGGACCTGGACCCAACTCACTTCCTTGTGGGGTGCATTGAGAGCATCGGCCTGATCCTGGCTGAGATAGTCCAGAGGTCGCTTGAGATGGGTGAGCTTCATGACTCTCCGAAGGATGCAGTGGTTACACCCCTCCTTAAGAAATCTTCTCTTGATCCGGATTGTCTCGCCAACTACAGACCTGTCTCTAACCTGCCCTTTGTGGGCAAGGTTACGGAGAAGGTGGTCGTGCTGCAGCTGGATGATCATCTTACCATCCATGACATTTACGATCCTCTTCAGTCAGAATTTAGGAAGAGGCATAGCACGGAGACCACCTTGGTTTGGGTACTCAATGATCTTCTGATAGTGAAAGATCAGAGGACTCGTTCTATCTTAGTCCTCCTTTTTCTCCCTCTGCAGCATTTGACACCATGGATCATGGCATTTTGCTGGAGCACCTGCTGGTGATCTGTGGACTGTCAGGTACAGTCCTCAGATGGTTCCATTCATTCCTCACTGGTAGATCTCAGAGAGTTGTGTTGGGAATTTATTCCTCTGATGCATTCTCTCTATCATGTGGGGGTACCCCAGGGCTCTGTGCTTTCTTCTATGTTATTCGTGGTGTATATGCTGCAGTTAGCAGACATTGTAAGGCAGCATGGCTCAAGTTTTCACTGCTATGCAGATGACACTTAGCTATACATGTCCTTTCGCCTGACCAAGATGACGCGGTCTCAGTGTTTAACAACTACCTCGCCGAGATTCAAGGCTGGATGAGTGCCAACTGGCTGAGGCTGAATTCTGACAAGACTGAGGCTTTGGTGGAGGACCAAGGTCACTGGGTAGAGGGGTTCTCAGCTGAGCAGGCCTCTGGGCTTGTGCTTGGAGGTTGCCAGCTGATGGCCTCTGAACGGGTGCGGAGTCTGGGTGTTATTCTTGACGATAGATTGACCCTGAGGTCTCAGGTGTCATCCGTCATCAAGACCTCATTTTATCATCTGAGGAATATCACCCAGATTAAGCACCTGGTTTCACCTGGTGATCTTCCAACTCTGATCCATGCCTTTGTGACCTCCCGCCTTGATTACTGCAAGGCCCAGTACCTAGGCTTCCTGGGGTTGATATCCACCACTTGCAGCTGGTGCAGAATGCTGCGGCAAGATTGTTGACTGGGCTCTGTAGATCTAGCCATGTCACACCTGTGCTGCACAGCCTGCACTGGCTGCTGGTTCAGTGGTGGATTACCTTCAAGGTTGGCTTGCTAACCTATAAGGCCCTACATGGACAGGGACCAAGTTATCTGCAAGAGCTCCTCTGTCTCTACAGCCCCCTCTGACTGCTCCGCTCCACCGAGGAGGGATTGCTAGAGATTCCCAGGGTTCATTTGAAGACCTCTGGAGCCCATTCATTCACTTTTGTAGATCCTACCCTGTGAAATTCTCTACCTCCTCAGAAAAGGGGATGCCTGACTGTGGAGAGCTTTAAATTTGCTCTGAAAATGCATTTATTCTCACCTGCCTATTCTGACTATTAATTAAAGGATTCTGTTGCTTTAAGTGGTTTTAACATGTTATGGTTTTAGTGGTTTTTCAAAAGCACTTTAATATTCTTTGAATTGCGCTTCATATAAATAAAGTTATGATTATTATTATTATTTTCCCAGTCTCCCTCAGTCGACCCTTCTCCTTCCCTTTTAAGCCACACTATCCCTCCCCTAGTCTTTCTTTTCTCACTGATGTATTTTAAAAATGGTCTTGTTCCTTTTCTTAATTGACTAGGCAAGACTTTCCTCTGCTTGTTTGTGCTTTGACTTTTCTAACTGCTTTTTGGTCTCCCTTCATTTTTCCTTGTATGATTCCCTATCCCCCTCTCCCTGTGTTTCTCTATTTTCTAAATGCCTTCCTTTTCTCTCTAACCTTCCTGGCTCCTGGATAATAACTGTGGCCATCACATAAAAGGGTATCAGCTCTTTTTCAAATCCAGGAAATATAGAAAAGGAGGGGGAGTGGACCTACACGTACATGAAGACATTCAGCTAGAGGAGGTAGAGTTTTTGTCAAACAACTAGGAACAAGTGTGGGTGAAAGTTACTCCTAGCCATTCACCGAAATTCCTGTTGGGAGCACTGTACAGGCCACCATCTATAAGCAGTAAAGATGATTATTTACTACAGCAACATATCTTACATTTTAACCCAGTGGATAGAATTATCCTACTGGGGGATTTAACCTTCCAGGTATTAGTTGGGACTCCCTGAAAGGACAGGACAGAGAAGGAGTATATACTGTATATATATTCAATCAAGTGGTCTTGAAACAGCTAGTGCAAGAAACAACAAGGGCACAAAATATTCTAGATTTAGTTATTACAAACATGACAGCTAATATTTCAAATTGCACTACTTTACCACCCCTAGGAAATAGTGACCATAGCATGGTTATTTTCAACCTACATATGAACAGTCCAGCTATTGAGAGAAGCACACATACGTTAACATGGAACAAAGCAGAATTTGGTGCCATCAGGGAAAGGTTAGTTACATGGGATTGGGAGAATGATTTTAGAAATAAAACAACACAGGAAATTTGGGGGGCCATGGAAGAGGTACTATGTAAATGTACAAAAGATCATATCCCTACTAAAAAGAAGTATAATGGGGAAGCAAAAACACTGAGCTGGATGAATCATAAAATAAAGATGATTAAAACCAAACAAAAGCTCTTTAAAAACATAAGAAGAACTGAACAAAGTTTTGGGTGGATTAAATATAGGAAACTACAAAATAAAATAAAAAAAGGACATAAGAAAGGCAAAAATGGCTTATAAAAAAAACTGGCAGTTAAAACAAAGGACAACAATAAAGTCTTCTACACGTATGTTACTGAATCAAGGGGTGGCAGACACAAAATAGGACCCTTAGAAGAAATGAATGGGAAAATGGCAATTACAAACAAAGAAATGGCAAACATGCAAAATGATTACTTTTTTTAAGTTTTTAATAAAAAAGGGGGTGATTTTGTTGCAGGAAAGGGGGACAACACCTCTGCCAGCCCTATAAAAATAACAACAAATAATGTGCAAAATAGACTAGCAGCATTAAACCCAAACAAATCACCAGGTCCACATGGTTTCTATCCCAGACTATTGAAGGAAGTAGCCAAGGAGCTAGCCCCATCATTAAGCCACCTCTTTCAGATGTCCTTAGACAAAGGGGAAGTAGTAAATGCTTGGAGGGAAGCTATGGTAATACCTCTGTCTAAAAAAGGGAACAAAACAAGTCCTTCTAACTATTGACTGGTGAGTTTGACAAGTGTCTTAGGTAAGGTACTGGAGGGTATTATAAAGGAATACACCACAAACTTCCTACAGGAGAATGGGGTGGAGGACAGCACTCAGCATGGATGTAGGAAGGCGCGTTAAAGTCAAACAAATATGTTTGACTTTTGTGATAGGTGTCACAAACCCACTCAGCAGGTCAGCCCTCTACTCCCAAAGTGCCAACCTCCGAGCGCAGTCTTGTGAACAGTTTAAAAGAACAAGGTAACCCTCTTGTCTGTTTTTGTGGGTTTGAATCAACCCTTGGTCTCAAGTCTTTGAGGGATTCAAACTGTGAACCTCTTGCTAGCATACCCAATGCACAGGCTCAGATATATCTGTCTTCGGGAGGCCAGATATCTTTGCCTACGGGCACCTAACTAGGTGTACAAAAATGAACCCTTAAACTTTAATAAAGACTTCTGATTATTCTTTTCTTTTTCCAGTTTGGTATCACTATTCAAGTTTATGACCAGTGTTTGCTGTAACCATATATACTCTACTTGTAAATGAAAGAAATCAAAGACAGACCAAGTAAGCTCTAAAAAAAGTTTTACTAAAATAGATAATAATATGTAAAACATGCAATACAGAACTATCATATCACAAGACATACAAATGTTTTAAAAGAACAAGGTTTTAAACAGTGCAATTCCTACTACAGTAATTAGATTTGTTTATCTTTCTAAATACCTGTTTAAAGTGCTCAAAGATGTTTCTTTGTCAGAGTCTAGATAAAAGTGTCTCTGAAGGAAAACAGAATAATGTTTAAAAGCTGGCTTTCCCCACCTATTTTGCATGAGGTCACCTAGCTCCTCCCTGTCAGAATATATAAAAAATATATATCTATATAAACACAGGATGTATTTTCCAAGTATTAAATTCTGCAACCTCAGCATAACTCATGTTCTTCAAATGGCAATTCTTTGATCTTAATCAGTATCATCTCTCACACAGGCATCAAGGGAACATTTACAGCTTTGCACCAGTTTGCTAAACCTGGTTTTCCCCTCTAACGTCATAAACTTGTTTAATGATTTTCCTCTTAGCAATTACAGCTATAATTAACATAGATAAAACAGGAGATCTTTGATCAAGGCCTGTTCTACTCTGTAATTAGCTTCAGGCCTTCCCAGGTAACACCTTGTCTCTAAAACCTGTGTGTGTGATCTCACATGCTGTTTCAGCCTTTCTCATGGGAGACAGTCCATACACATTTTTATATATTACAAAAAATGATCATATGGCATTCAGAACCATCTGTCCACATCACGATTGGGTCAGTAAAATACTTGACTGTGGGGGATCAGTGGACATTGTCTAATTGGACTTCACAACGGGGTTTGACAAACTCCCTCATACACAACTTATTGAATATCTTCAGAAAATTGGGTTACACCATAATATTGTATCTTGGATTAACTCTTGGTTGACAAGTAGAAAACAGAGAGTTAATATCAAAGGGGGTTTATCAGATTAGATTAATGCAACCAGTGGGGTACCACAGGGGATCGATGTCCTTGAACCATGTCTTGTTAATATTTATGTGGCAACATTGATGGTAAAACAGGAGAGGGTGTGGCTTACTACATTTGTGGATGATTGCCGACTGGGGGTAGAATTGGTAGACCAATACGTTCATTTGATACTACAGCAAGTATTGGACCACATTAGCAAATGGTGAAATACTTATCAGTTGCACCTCAATCCTGATAAGTGCATGGTAATGCATCTAGGAACAGAAAAACAGGGCCGCCAAACATCATTTAGGAAATATTAACCTTAAAGCTGTAACAGAGGAAAGGGACCTGGGTATCACAATTACTGATTATCTCCAGTTTTCCACTCATTGTATTAATGTCATCAGGAAGGCAAATGGAGTATTAAACTGTATACTTAAAAATATTTCTAGCAGAGGAAGTGAGATATTGTTTCCCCTCTATGGAGCCCTGGTGAGACCTCTGCTGGAATATGGAGCTCAGGTTTGGTCACCCTACCACAACAGTGATACTGCAAAATTGGAGAAAGTATAAAGAAAGCTTACATGAGCGGTTAAAGGGATGGATGGAAAGGATTATACTGTGAGATTAGATACATTGAAAATGTTCACACTTGAGTATAGAAGGCTACTAGGTGAGGTGCCTTCTATTTAAAGCCTTTACAGACCATGACCTTTGGAACAAACTAGGTCCATGGCTCAAAAATAAAAAATATACCAGGGCACACTCTTGTCAACTACAAGGGAAAATTGTAAAACTTGGTGCAGAAAGATGTAGTATAACCAGAGAATCATCCCTATCTGGAATACATTGCCAGTAGAGGTTGTAGAAAGCACTACTGTGGAAACATTTAAACATCACTTGAATAGGTTGCATGAAATAGGCAAACTATAATAAACCAACTAGATGAGCATTATGGACGTAAAGTCCCCTTAGCTCTGTACTTACCTATGTAACCTATTGTACCTGTGTTACTCCCTTAGATTACTGTAACAGTTTCTTCCTTCTCTTATTTTTACTCATTTGCCTGATGCACATCTTAGTAGCTTCACCTATTGTACTCTTTAGATTTACCTATTTCTTGTCCACTCCCACCCCTCCATCTCTTACCTATAATGCTTGCTCTAGACAATCCCCCATCCTTGCAAAATTGACCCTCTGGAAATCTATGATTTTTCCTCTTGTGTGGTTGGATTCCTCCTCTGTTTCTATGGAAAACCACACTGTACTGTGATCACTGGACCCTAGATTGTTGCCTACCCTCACATCTGTAACTCCTTCCCTATTCCCCATTGGCATAAGAGCACAGACATATCTTAGTACCACTTTAAAATAGGCTAGTGCCTTACTAACTGCAATATGGCACATTTAGCAAATCCTCTGCATTTAGGGTGCTAATCGGTGTTAGTAAGGCGTTAACCCATTTTGTGCTTGCAGTATGTCTTTAAATATTCCAGCCAATGTGTGCTCAAATGCTAAATGCATCTTCAAATATATATTATTGTACGTAGAGGCAGAAATGATTCTAAAAAGGAACCCCTAAGAATCTAGCCAGTTCTGAAACTGAGCACTAAATACAACTTTTCCTTAAAAACCATTTCATTAGGTTGAACTGAATATTATTTATTAGCATTGGTAATAGGCATACAATGCCCTTGGGGCAACCTGGCAAATAGATTTTTTAAACAGTATACAGGACTTAGTTAGGCTTGTATCCATTCTTTCAGCTCTATACAAAGTTCTCAAAAACATGTGTCCATGTAGCCTCCCAACTGACTGAATACTTTTTTGGAAGGGACATTCCACATCCTCTTTCTCACTCAAGGTCCTGAACAACATGTGCCAAGCTATGGACAAAGGCCTCTTCTCTAGCACTATTTAAACTGACCTCTCCAAAGTCTTTGAGCTACTTGACAGTAAATTCCTCCTGGTCAAACTCTAACCTACAGCAGGCCTCAGCTGTGCAGCATTTATTGGTGCATGAATTACCTTCGTGTCTGCACTCAGCTTATGTCACAGAATATTTTAGATGGCATGAGTTCTGGTCTGAAAATCCATTAACTTACGGGACCCCAGGACTCTATTATGGGCCCCTCATTTCTTTGCCTTTGTTAATGACCTAGAGTACAGAAACACAGTGGGAGATGTCAGCTGCAAATATGCACTGATGACATCCTTTACTATACCTCTCCTACTATACCAGAAGCCAGCACTGTCCTACAGAAAGGTTTGACTCTATCACTAATTGCTTCACTTACAATAGACTAATCCTGAATGTAAGTAAGACAAAATCAATGAGCAGCCAGAATGTTGGGGTGTACTGGGACGGGTTTCCATAGTAGGAGGAAATAGGTAATACTACCCCTCTATAGAACACTGGTGAGGCCAGATCTCGAATGCTGTGTGCAGTTCTGGAGTCCCTACTCCCCACCTAAGGAAAAACAAAGACAGGCTGGAGACAGTACAGTGTAGGGCAAGCAGAATGATCCAGGGCCAACAGGGTAGATCGTACGAGAAAAGCCTTGCAGCACCGAACATGTGCTTACTGAAGGCCAGAAGCGAAAGGAGAGACTTGATGGAGATCTTTTAGTTTCTGAAAAGAATAAATAAAGTAAACTGTGAAGAACTGTTCAGCAGGAGTGGTATCAGAAATGTGGGGGCATAAGAGGAAACAGTGCGGGAGATTCAGGAGAGACGCGCAAGTTTTACTTTACAGAGAGGATAGCCGAGCCATGAAACAGCTTATTGGTTGATGTAGTGGGCACAAAAAACATCAGTGGTCTCAAATACAGCTGGGAGTGAGCTAAGAGATTAACAATTACTCAGAGAAGTAGAAGTAAGGCTGAGGGCGGTGGGGGGGGAGTGAGGGCATAAACCCATCTAGACAATAGGTTCCTACCGAAAAAAATGGTGCTCTTTATACTCAAAACCCCAGTGGGCAACATAATTGAATAAATTAGCATTTTTAAAGAGCAGTCGATGCCTTCAAGACAACTTAAAAAACATAATATTTAGACATGATTCAGCTATCATTTTCTATTAGTTCTGTTTTTCTCCTACCAATTATTTATTACTGTGGTAAAATAATTTGCATGTGTAAGGGAGGGTTTCCTTTTTGTACACCGCAGGGCTCAAGTAATCTTGACACAGTGGTAAGGCCGGCCTTGTTCTAGGTGAGTTACGGTAATGTTGATTGACAGGCCTTATCTACAGTAGGTTCCTGTTCTGGTACTTTCTGGCTGGATTCTAAAAAGAGCTGCACAAGCAGCCAAACACAACGGTCTTGTCTTTACTCCATATTCAAGATGTCTGCTATGCACACTGCCTTAGGTGTGACTCCTACAAACTTGTGCTTTAATAATACTTACTCTTATCTATTTAGAAATGCCATTGAGAAACATGTAGACTGAAGTACACCTGTTAAGAGAATGTGTAGACTGTATCCTGGTGTACAGTAGCTGTTCAAATGTATCCCAGAAAGTTAAGTACTGGGTTTATATTATGTGTTCTTTAAAGAGCACCTCTCCTGGTCTTTCACTATTTGCCCCCATGAAACATAGGACCCTTACCTGCCCCAAAGTTAAATGCTGCATTAACTTGATTTTTTGTTACCTGTAATTTGGAAGGGATGGAATCGCATTTCTGCTCCATGGAGCTGAGTGCCTGATCCTTTCCACTCCCCAGTCCTGAGTTCCGTCCCTGTGATGTAAGAATATTGAGTGCACAGGGGTGCACGCCTTAGGCTTGTGTAAGGCTCGTTTTAAAATCTCTTTTTGTAATACTTTATAGAGTGCCAATTCAGACAAATCAAGGCCACCTCCCAACTAACAAGGCCCTTCTTGGTTAAGTGGTGAACTTGATTCATCCAAATTGGCACTCTAAAGTATTACAAAACAAAGTTCTAAACCCTGCCTTATACAAGCTTAAGGATCACACCCCTGTGCTCTACATATTCTTATACCACAAAACACGAGCACACAGGAGCAGAGTGCAGGATTGGAAGTGGAAGAGATCGGGCTGTCAGCTCCACAAAGCCAAAACAATTCCTTACAGGCAACAAAAAATTCAAGTTAACGACATATTTAACTTTGGGGCAGGTAAGGGTCCTCCTTTGTTTTCTGGGTGAGCACTGGAAAAGGTGCTGTTTGAATGTATTTATTTAAAGGTTTTACCTGGATGGCTCACTAACCCGAGGCTCGATTCCAGGTGTGACCTGGGGAGGAAGGGCACTAGGGTGAATGATACAAAAAGTGTGACATTAAAATCAACAAGTTAACAGTCTAAATACAAGTACTGTACAAGGCATTGAAGCAGATTATAATGCACACATTGAACAAGAGACCATCATTTCAATATCATATGATCTAGGGAATGGGAGCATATGAATTCCAAATAGATGTAATAAAGACTGGTACACAATGTATCTCTAGTGGATAAAAAATACAAATATTAAGGTAGAGTTAGGCAGGTAAGAGTTCAATAGATGGCATAAAATATGCCAGGCATGTGCACGTGCGGAACAGTGGAGTGTGATTGATTAACAAGGAGAACTGTGGCAACCTTAAAGATGATGCAAGTCACTCAAGAGTCCTTATGATGACAAATAAAAAAAACATCTTACGAAGTCTGGATTTAAAAAAATTATTATAATAACAATAAAATAGCTACTAGAGAGTTAAACTGAGAGTCTAGCCAGGGAGACCTGACAGGCAGCGACAGATCAGAGAAAGTCAGAAGCAGAGAGCAGACCAGACCATATGGGCCTGACAAGAGGAAACCAGAAACAACCTACAGAACCTTAATTATAATAATGCTTTATTTATTAAGCACAATTCTAAAAATCAAAGTGCTGTACATAATTAAAAACATCATAAAAACAAACAGTAGAACTTAAAATTAATCACAATGTAATTTAAATAGGTCAGTTAAAATTATCAAAGGATAATATAACTATATGCAAAATGCTTGAAACAAAGAAGTTTTTAGGCCTGCTTTAAAGCCTTACATAGGTCACAGCCTAGGGCTTGCCACCCTGGTTAACACAGTACAGCAGGGGATAAGGGGTCACTAGTATGCCAAACACAGGGACACCAGGACAGTCAGTAAGCAAAAGGAAGGAGTAGACACTTGCCTGTCAGCGCATTGCAACTTAAACTCTACAGCAACTGAAGAAGCCTAGCTTTCTAGGAACATCATCATCACCTGTCTGGATGACAGCCTCACTCGACAGAAGGAAATCAACTCTCAACAACAGCAGTGTAACCAGCAAGAAAGGACAGTTTGTGAAGCATAATAGATTTTATTTGCAAAATACTACGTTTATGCAGACATGAAGGCTGAAGAATGACATACGCACAAAGTAGGGGATTGAAAAACATTAGGGTTTTGGGTCTCCGGAGTATTGACGAATCAGTGGTGGGGTCTTTCTTGGGGTTGTCAACCCTAATGCCCACCTCCTGCTCCTCTGAGCAAATGAGGTCAGGTGTGATCTCTTTTCTTTACGCAGGGCCCACAGACAGATTCTGTTGACAACATGTGATTAGCCATACTTCTGTGCCTTTGAAGAGTGTATCAGTATGAAGCATTGAGCTGGAGCTGTACCTTGCACATCAGACAGCAGTCTATGGGCTGGGGGAGGTAGTAGGCATTAGGGTTGAAAATCCCAAGGAAAACCCCACCACATGACTTCATGTGGTCATAAAAATTCAGTTTTTGTTAGAATGCTGATTTTCTTTAACAACATATAGAAACATAAAAGGTGACGGCAGATAAGGACCGTGTGGCCCACCTAGTCTGCCCCTTTTCCCTACCTAATGCAATACCGCAGACCCTAGTTGATCAGTGGCTTACCCTCTCTGTCCTACTGCGAGAGTACTCTTATGTCTATCCCATGCATTCTTGAATTCCCCTACCATTTTTGCCCTCACCACCTCCACGGGGAAGCTGTTCCAAGCATCCACTACTCTTTCTGTAAAAAGTACTTCCTCACATTGTCCCTGAGCCTGCCCTCCCCAGCCTCATACCATGCCCTCTTGTTCTTGTACATCTTCTTCTCTGAAAGATGCTACCCTACTGTATCTTGTCTACACCCCTGAGATACGTTAATGTCTCTATCTCTCCTCTCCCCCAGAGAATACATATTGAATTCATTTAGTCTTTCCTCATATGACTTTTGGTGCAGTCCTTGCACCATTTTTGTTGCCCTTCTCTGGACTACCTAAATTTTGTTTATGTCCTGGAGATGCAGCCTCCAAAACTGGACACAGTACTCCAGACGAGGTCTCACTAGTGATCTGTAAAGTGGCATAACAACCTCCTTTTTTCTGCTATGATACCTCCAAATGCACCCTAGCATCCCACTGGCTCTCCCCACAGCCTTCTCACATTGTGTGATTACCTTTAGGTCATCAGATATGATTACTTCCAGGACCCTTTCTTGATTGGTGGCCATCAGTACCTCTCCCCCATCCTGTACTCCTCCCTTGGATTTCTGTGCCCCAAATGCATGATTTTGCACTTCTTTTCATTGAATCTTAGTTGCCACAGTTTCGACCACTCCTCAAGCATGTTTAGATCTCTAGATCTGGTCATCAGATAATGCGGGATCTGACCAGGGATCCGACGGCTGGATTTTCAGGCAGATAGTGGAAGTGTCTGGTGGATCCACTGTCCTGCCGCAAAGGGCAGGTATTTGGTGGATCAGGATTTGTCTGGATCTATCTGAGTAACATTAATAACTTCCCCTCCAGCCCCTCTGCAATGTCACTTATGAAGACATTGAAAAGGACTGGCCCTAGCATGGATCCCTGTGGCATCCCACTGGTCACCCCCCTCCTCGGATTGAATGCCATTTACCATCACCCTCTGGCCTGTCACTGAACCAGGTTCTGACCCAGTTTACTACCTTGAAACCCACTCCCAGGCTGCCCAACTTATTTACTAACCTCCTATATGGGATGGTGTCGAAGACCTTGTTAAAATCTAGGCAGGCCACATCCACCGCACCTCCCTGATCTACCTCCCTGGTCACCCAGTCAAAGAAATCTATCATATTTGTTTGACAAGACCTTCCTGCTGTGAATCCATGCTCAAAAATGGAACAGTTTTTCTTAAATGTTTTTAAAACTGATACAGTTTAGGAGATAAAACCCACAAAAGCACACACCTTGGGTCAAACTCTATCAAACCTGAAAGTTTCAGGTTTCAAATCCTACTAGTTTTTGGTTTTTTCTGTTATAGTTGAGCAAAAAAAAAGGTTTTACTTTTGGCAATTTTAGGGGGTTTGCCCCTCTGTAACTTTGCCCCCAGTGAACCGACTGCCACAAAATTTTCAGGATCTAGGTACCCTGGCACCGTCTCAATGCTTTCCAAATTTCATTCATATTGGCTTGAATGGGGGGAAGTTATTAAGGTGCAAAATCTGGAAAACTGGGATTTAATATTAAAGTGCTCACTCAACTCTAAAACAAGCACTTCTGCACCTGTATAATAATAAAGTAACTGTAACTCGGGGGGGGGGGGGTTACTTATTCTACTGGGTACAGAGAGTGTTAAAACCATTGTGAACATGTTGCTTGCTTAGAGTATATGTTTACAAGACATAAGCTTATAAAGAGTTAACTAGAGTAATGTACAGTATACTCAAGGGTGGCACTTAGTCTAACTTGATTGGGTGGGTGGTCTGAAACAGGTCTGAAGGACTGTGGCAGACACTTGGATTGAAATGATAAACTGAGTATATCTAAGCTGGTTTGGGTAATCGCCTGACAGTCTCTCAGAGCTGAACATATAGGGTTAAGCAATGGGCTGGAGAAGGTTGGCGGAATCAGCTGTCAGTTACTCAGAACAGTAAAACAGGTGGAGTACAGGTGGGCAGGCCTGTGGAAACAAGAGAGTAATGTTATTATTAAGATCATTTACTAACTTATGGTATAGAATATTTCTTGTTAAAAATGTATTGTGATATAGTAATTGGTGACCCCCTATAATGACTGGATATCTAGGCTTGATAAAATGCCATAATAACCTGCTGAATTCTATAATAACTTGACAGTGGGTTATTACGGCACTTTCCTCTTCATGCTCTCACTTCACTGTGATGTGAAAGAGAGCACACTGTATTTGTGCGAGTACAGTGGGCACTGAGGGACACGCTCGCTCGCACAAACAGTTAACAGTTTTTTCTCTCTGAAACCTTTCACCAGTTATTATAAACAAGCATTTGTCAATGGCGAATGTTTGCTCGCTGGTATTGGCATTAGTAGTGCAGGAGTTAGAGCGATGCATAGTAGGAATGGCAGTGAAGTAGTGAACCAATGCCAACCCCCACCCCTACCTTACAGAGACTAACAGGCATTGGGGTGTGACTTTGGGTCGGCCCCAACGCTGATGCCATTCCACCTCACCCTACCCTGCAGACAGTGACGGGTGTCATGGTGTGCCTTGGGGTCTTTGGCTCTTATGCTTGCCACATTCCATAAGGAAATTGGGTGAGATGTGCACAGGTAGGAGAATGGGGTGAATGTTAGGGCCAAAGACCCCAAGGCATACCTCAATGCTGATCAGTGGCTGCAGGGTAGGGGTGGAATGGCGTGAGCATTACGGCAGAGAACCCCAAACCACACCCTCAATGCCTGTCAGTCTGTACAGGGTAGGGTGTTAACAGTTGGAAACCCTAACACCCCGGGCATTTGTTGGTATTTTTCAGGCAAACTTTTCAACATAGGCTTTTTGGGACCTCCCCTCATGAACAGTGGAACTGAGTTTTCAATAATCTGTTCCAAAGCTTGAATTCGCACCGCGACTGCACCATTCTGCGCCACAGGCACAAAAACACTTTTTGAGCAGGATGCAACAAATGACAGCTGTACTGTTCATAAGGAGGTGTGCAAAATGGGCAATGCTGAAAATTTTGAGTGGGATATTACAAATTTGTAAAGTTACAAGTGTGCATGGAAACTGAAAAATGCACGCTTGTAACATAGTCATTTTATGGACTTTCTCACCAAATTTTCAACATAAGCATTTTAGGACCTCTGCTCATGAACAGTGTCACTGTGATTTTCTTAATCTGTTCCGAACACTGATTTCCCACAGCGACTGCGCTATTCTGCACCGGAAGTGTGAAAACACATTTTGGCCAGGATGCAAAACTGACAGCTGTACTGTTTATAAGGAGGTGTGGAAAATTGCCAATGTTGAAAATCTGGAGTGAAAATATTACAAATTCATGAAGTTCCGAGGGTGTATGGAAACTGCGCAATGCACGTCCGTAACACAATCATTTTATGGACTTTTGTCACCAAATTTTCAACATAGACATTTTAGGACCTCTGCTCATGAACAGTGTAACTGTGATTTTCTTAATCTGTCCCAAACACTGATTTCCCACAGTGACCACGCTAGTCTGCACTGCAAGTGTGAAAACACATTTCGGCAAGGATGTGAAAAATGACAGCTGTACTGTTCATAAGGAGGTGTGAAAAAATGCCAATGTTGAAAATCTGGAGTGAAAATATTACAGATTTGCGAAGTTACGAGTGTGTGTGGAAACTGTGCAATACACGCTTGTAACTCAGTCATTTTTTGGAATTTTTTCACCAAATTTGCAACATAGGCTTTTTGAGAGCCCACCTCATGAACCTTGACACTGTCATTTTATTAATCTATCCTGAAAGGTGATTCCATGCAGTAACTGCGAAATCACCTTTCGGGACCAAATATGACAGTGACTGAATTCATGAAGGGGGTCCCAAGAACTCCATGTTGAAAATTTGGTTCCAAAAGTAAAAAAAATGGCTGAGATATTCACATAAGTTGAAAAAAAAACATTATGCCATTGTACAGCTTACCGGCATTTCTTCA
The DNA here is from genome assembly GCA_016271365.2 of Neoceratodus forsteri. NCBI lineage: Eukaryota > Metazoa > Chordata > Ceratodontiformes > Ceratodontidae > Neoceratodus > Neoceratodus forsteri. The sequence continues at coordinate 496,864,336 of CM057451.1, forward strand.
GTTCGCGGTCAGCTTTGAAGAGTGTAGACATGTTCCTGGGCCACCGAAGATCGTCATGCTGGAGCTCCGGAGGTAAATATAGGATGGGGTGTGGGAGGTGGGGTGCACAGAGGTGTGTGTGCAGGTTGGGGAGAGGCAAGGACCCAATGAGGGACCGTTTTCTTTAACAGGAATTTTAAAAATAAAAAGACGCCGTGAGACTCTTTTGGCTCGCTGGGGTGGGCTCTCAGTGTGTCACCTGGATGTTTGTTGGGAGGCAGACTGGAGCCGATGGGGATTGGGCACCCCCATCAGCCATACAGTGTGCTAGGGGGGAGTGTGCATGAGCTGAGGAGGATTGGGCACCCCCTCGGCAGACAACAAATGGGGGGGTGCATCATGCTGATGGGGATTTGGCTACCCCATCGGCAAATGAACTGGGGAGGGGGCTTGCCAACAGGGGGATTGGGCACCTCTGTCAGCTTTAACATGGACTGGGAGAGGTGGCAGCTGTCCGTTGGCTTGTGGGGACTGTGAGAGGCCGATGGGAGAAGCCACCACCATATTTCTCTGAAATGGGACACCAGACAATGCAGCTGTAATTGGCTGTTGCAGTCGGGGATTGCCCCACAAACACAGCTGATTGTCTAATGACGGGGCGCTTCCTGATTGCAGCGGCCAGTTTGTTTCAAGTTGGTGGCAAGCTACACTACTGCTGTCATGGACAGCATGATTTTCTATTGCTGCCACACAGACCAGCCCCAAAATGGGCTGCTGGCATTGGCAACAACACTGCTGCACCTCCACAACTCGCTATTGAAGCAAGCTGTCGCAATATGTTTCTTGCACATGCGTGCAAGCAAACATAAAAATACCAGTTTGTTTTGAGGATTTTTCATACATTCTTGGTATGTGATAATCTCATAAACCCCTTGAGCTTCATTCTTAGGGTTTATAGATTATTACACACCTCAGGTGTGTGAAAATCCTCATAACATGCACCTGCACAGGCATTATGCTCTATGTATTTATCTTATAGGTATCTGATTATTTATGTAATTTATTGGTGAGTTCTGGTTTGCTGCCAGACTCAGTCATTAAAACACATTGAATTTTTGCCTAAGATTGCTTATCCTAGGTTTCATTATGAGGTCATCCTTCTCACAAGTTTGACTGTCTCCAACACCACACAGCTTCAAAACCCTCTACCTCACACTGGTTTCTGCAAGCTGTCTAGTTGGGGCAAGACAGATGAGTGTACCATCCTTTGTGAATCCCTGGCACAACAGATGTGGAGTAAAGTGTACAAGAACCCAGACAGCTCCACAGTATACCTAAAGGCTTGCACATAAAGGGAATGCCTGGGTGGTATCAAAGCTGTCATAATGTCAATGGACATACTGGACTGTTCTACAATATCTCACAAAGTGACTGGGAATAAGGCCATGTCTTTATAATAAAGTTCCTGACATTCAATGGTTACTACCATGTAACAGTGAGTAGCAACCTTTTGACTGATGCTATATTACCTGCCATCAGCCTAAATGGACTGTGATTCAAGGAAGGGAGCAAATTACACTTGACTTTTGTCAAACGCTTAATCAAGTGCTTGCTTTAATGGCAGTCTGATCTTTGAAATGGCCCCTCTGCTCCACAGAAAATCACACTACAGTAATTAAATCCTGGAAGACAATCGATCAACTCCATTCCAGGTACATGTTACTGCTACAGCTGGCTTCCGTTACTAAGTAATACTTTCACTGGTGGGGGTTTCATATTAAATTAGAGATGGGTGGAACTGGTTGAAAAACAAGAACTTCCTAGAACCTTGCAGGTTCTTTCTTAAATGTAGAACCAAAAAGGAAACTTCATTTTAGAATAAGAGGTCTAGTGGTTCAAAAATACAAAGGAGTAATCAGTATGAAATTAGCATACTTTTAATATGTCAGTAGATGCAAATGAGTAAGTATGTCAATACGGACCTGTTTAGGTTCTAATCGGTCCCAGTTCTAAATGGACTTATAAGATGTTGACTCAGCCAGCCCAGTGGTACAGTGGTAGCGCTACCACCCTCCACGCCAGTGACACAAGATTGAGAGCAGTCTTGGGAAGCTGGGGTTGGGGGGGAAATTGAGAGTCTGAAGACTACTACCAAGCGGAGGCCTGGTGGTAGTCCAAGACAGGGCCTACATGAACGGAAGGGAGTTATGGGACTCTGTGGCATATGCATGCCTCCACAAGCCTGTGCTGACATGTGGGCCCCAGCCATGAGGAAGAGAGAAAATCAGGTGGGAAATGGCCGGTACAGTAGGGTGGGTGTGAATGATGCTCTGTGCACAACCCTGTCACCAATGCCACTGCTACAACTACTGTCTGTGAGTATCTGGATATGTATTCAAGGGGGGGTGGCCTGGCCCTGCCAAAGAGGTAATTTTGAGGGGGGACATTGGCCCCATGTTAGTCCAGGAGAGATGGTAGCCACTGGGAGGAGGCAAAAGACAAAAGTGAAAGGGAGCCAGCCTGACCTGGCCATGGAGGATACAAACCTTTATTAAAAAAAAAAAGAGGTTGACGCATACCAAATTATTTAAGGAAAAAAGTTCACTCAAATGCACATATTAAGGCCATAATGACTAGTGATAATTTTTAATGCTTGAATAACTGGTTTGTGAAAATGCATTATAGCCACCTGATTGTAATTATGCGTTATAGCTGGGCAGTTGTAATCACCTTCTGTCAGTCAAGCTTGCACTATGAGCAGCACCAGCACTAGTCACACAGCTGCTACAGTAAATAACAAGCATTTGTCAATGCCGGAAGTTTGATGCTTGGTGAACTGCATACTTGATTTCCTCAGTTTGTGGTCCAGCATTGAAGAGTGAAGATGTGTGTGCAGTCTAGAAAGGAATACGGCGCTGGACCCCTGGTGGGTAATTAAGGAGTGGATGGGTGCTGAATGGGAGGGTCAGGTGGGGGTAATAACAGGTCAACAGACATCGATGTCCAGTTTAATTTTGTTTCCGGTGTTAAAAAAAAAAAAGATGAGGGATAGTTTTCTATATTTCAGGTGAAGATACTGGAAAACTGGGCACCACTGTCAGTGTTGCTTTACCCGTATGTGTGTGTGTGTGTTAAAATTCCAGGTTATTATAAGTTATATCCGGGTACAATAAGAAACCAAAAAAAAACCTCAAAATACTACATGTAAATGGTTCACTGCCAATGACATGTTCTTTGCCTCCACCCCAACACACAGACACAGTGCTGTCATTTGCAGATGATGGGCAGATTCATCAGCAGTGGAGAGGATGTGTGGGGTCAGATTTATTAAGAAAACTCTGAGGGGGATGCAACTCATGGAGGGGGGGCCAGGACAACAAAAAGACAATATTAAGAAACACCAAAACAACTCACAGTCAGTGTTAGGAATGTCATGCTATACCGGTTTTACAGTTTACCGCAGTATCAGAAGTCACGGTATTGATATTGTTGGCAATTCTCTATACCATGATAAATGATTCACATTATACAATGGCAGGAGAATTTCTTGTTTCCTGATTGGTCAATGTGTGCCTGTGACAGTGATGTTCTTGAACAATAACATCACTGGATTAAGTACAGGCACACAGGTGACCGCAGAACAGGAAACAAATCCTCCCTCCCTCCCCACAAGAATCACGAATCCGCACTACTCTATCGGCTGCCTGACATAATTTCGTCCCTCCCTCCCTCACTCCCGATTCTCTTCACCACCCTCAAACACCAACATCTGGGGAAAAGGCAGCCACTTCACAACCGATAGTGTCACAAACTGAATTTATGCTGTTTTCCCAAAGCAAGCGGCTTCCACTGAACCCGAAGCTGAACTGCTGCTCATGCACCCCAAGTGAGGCTCAATTTCAGTGGAAAAACAGGCACGAAAACACACACACATGATATAATCCAAGCTGCTTTATACTCACCGCACAATAACTGTTCAGGCATCTCAGGGAAGTATTTTCCCAACTCCTCCTCACGTCCCAAATAAAACATCCTGCACAGTCTCTGATTGGATCGCAACCCCTCCCCCCCACTAATAACGTTAATCAAAAGAAGACAGCAGGAATAAAACTTAAAAGGCCACTTCAGCAGTCGGAGGAAATGCCGCGACGGGGGGGGGGGTAGCTGAGAATGCTGTAAACCATCACTGCAGCAAGTTTACCGACTTCAAGATTAGTCTTGGGAAACCAGCATCATTTACTGAGCAGCTCCACCTACTGGCTGAACTATATAGTGAACTTTTTTTTTTAAAACATGTACCTCCACTCACAAATAATGGGGAAAAACGATTTTTCTAAGTTTTTCCTTTTTAAAAAATAAAAATAACGGAAATATTAGACATATATATACACTGAGATATGTACAGTATAATATCACTCCTGGGGTGCTTCAACTCACCCCAGGAGTGACGTTATTACACAATAACACACACCCTGTCGTGCCTTATTGCTTAAGTATACTGTGGTGTTAAGACCTTTCAACGATTATTTTTGTTGTATTTTCAGAGGAAAACTGTCCCTTTCATGCCTACTTTCTCTGATACTTTGTGCAAAAATTACTTTTATGTTATACCACGATATAACAATTAGGATTGTCATGGTATCATGATATGCTGCAGTATCAGAAGTCACGATATTGATACTGTGGGCAATTTCCGATACTTCGATAACAGTAATTCACGGTATACCATGGTACTGAGACCTTTCAACTAGTTATTTTTTGCATTTTCAGGGACAACTGTCCCTTCTACACCAACTCTCCCTGATGCAAGAGTTTGAGGAGGCTTCTTTTTGTATAAATATTACTAGTTCTGCAATACCAGTATGATAATAACTGCAGCATTACATGTGATGGTTATCATATCATCAGAATTTCATACCATGACAAGCCTAATAACGGTTATCGCAATAATTTTATCATAGTTATTGTACTGTGGAAATTTTATTATCATGACACCTCTAATCTGCATCGAACCCAGGTCAGCTGTACTGAACCACGCACTTCAGAAGCCATGACTTTAATCACTATGCTACGTTGCCAGGATGGTTAGGCAGCACACACTCATGGACTTAAGAGTCCTCAGCATGAGTAAAGACAGCTACATGAAGAGCACTATTATGAGCTAGTGGTTATATTCATATATACCACACTAGAGGTGAAAAGATTCCGTAAATAAATCATGTTATTATAAGATAAATATTTATTTTCACTGAGAACACCATTTATTTCACTTAGAACACAATTTATTCGACTTAGAACATGTTATTTCCACTTAGAATCTGGAAATAGAACACATAGAACAATGGGCTAGATAGAGAATTTACAGTGGAAAGAAAGGCAGTTTTAAAGAGCAGCTGACACCTTCAGGACAACTTTAACAAACCATAGTATTTAGACACAGCTCAACTTGTGTTTCATGTTAGTTCTGTAGTCCTTCTCCCCATTATTTATTACTGAGGTCATTTGCATTAAAATAAAATATTTGTTCCTGAAGAGTTCATCTATTTCTGCTGTTTTCTCCCAGCCTAAGGTCATAATGCACTGCTTGTGATATCACAGTTACTCTCATGGCAACACATTGTGATGTCACAACAGAGGATTGTGACTTGAAGTAGGGAGTAAGATATAGAGGCAGATGCACTCTAAGGTATAAAGATCATGTAGTCATGTACATTTACTCAGTAATAAACAATGGGGAAGAGAAATATATAGAATATATATGGAATGCATGTTGAATTGTACCCAATTATTATGTTTTTCAAAGTTTTCTTTGAGGCGCCAGTAGCTCTTTAAGCTAAAAACTTTACAAATGGTGTACTATAGATCAAATACATAATGGGTTGCAGTGGAATAACACATTTATCTCCACATGAGTGGTAAGATCTTTATAATTAACTCATGGCTTCGCCACTCGTGAGTTATGAGTCTTACCACTTTCTGGTGGAGATAAATGTGTTATTCCACTGCAACCCATCATGTATTCCCTACATAGCCATTTTCACTTCGTATTATTTTGTCTGCACAAATGTAACTGGACTATTATTGCCACGTTGTATTCATTGGATACCTTTAGGGTTCAGGCTAAAGCAACGAAAGTAGGGAAATGAGGCTTTAGGGTTTCCAACTTAAACCCCACCACCCCTAAAGAAAAGCAGGGGCAGAGTCTTCTAGGGGTTGTCAACCCTAAAGCTCATCCCATTCTATACAATCCAGAAACATACATACCTAATGGGGTGATTTTTAGGGTTGACAGCCCCAAGGAAGACTCCGCCACTGATTTGCTTTAGGAGTGATATTGGGATCCCATATTTGCCTACTTTTGTCGCTTTAGCCTGAACCCTAAATGTTGCATTAACACAAATTTTTTTGCAAAGAATGTAGTATATATATTTTCTGCCCAGAACCTGCTCACATCAGTCATCCTCTCTCCCCACCCCACCCCACCACCTGCTGTCACTGGAACTTACCTCTGACCTGTACAGAGCCCCACACCCCCCCCCCATGGCAGAGCTTTCAGGTTCCCCAGACCTTGGAGGCATTTAGTCCGGTCTGACCGGCAGCCCAGTGAACAGTGCAGGGCCTTCAGGGACAGAGGTGAGATCATTCTAGTACTGTTCAGGGAGTCTTTCTCCCCGTTCCTGTCCCAGAGCACCTCATGGGCAAGGACTATGCAGGAGGCACTCGCCCACCCATCACGGCTCCACTGCACTGCCACCTGTGGTCATCCAGGTGGCAGTGTTGTGGCACAGCACAGACCTCCTCTCCCGATTTTCCCCCAGGACTCTGGTTTGCTTCCCAAACCAGATAGCGAGCAATAGCACTATCATTGCAATGTATTTTTTTCTGTTTTTTTCTATTTGTTTTTTTTTGTTTGTGAATGAGGGCAGTTTGGCCAGGACACCAGGACATTCTCCTACTCTTTTCAAGAAATGTCATGAGATCTTCAACATCCATGGGATCTTTAACATCAACCGGAACAACCACCAGAACAGGCAAACAAGATCTCAGTTTAATGTCTCATTAGAAAGACAGGCACCTCAGAAGTGCAGAACCTCTCATGGTGCACTACACTGTCAATACTGGAATTTTTACCCTAAGTTCCTGGTGTGGCGCAAGAACCTACAACCTTCTGCCTATTCCAGCCTCAGAAGAGTGAGTGCAACCTGCTGAACTAGTGACACTGCTGAACACTTGGCACAAACCGATTAGTAAAATTAAAAATACTTGACTTTACTGCATTTTGACTGTGTAAACATGAACACAAAGGTCACAAATGTTTAGCAATCTAGTGTTATGCAATGTAGAAAATGGTTAGAATTGGTGTAGCATTTTGCCATGCTGAACCAGCTATTAAATAACCTACATTCTGGTTCTGAATGGATTCTGGTTTTCACCAATTCCCTAAAATATCTTTACACACACTCCTAGCTCACCACCTCCCCTATAGTGGACTCCTTCATTACATTCAGTTTATTTATTTATTTATGTATGTATGTCTTTGGTATCCAGGTAAGTGAGCTGATCCAAAGGACCATTTTCAGTCATGACCAGCGCCACGAAGTGGCAGTCAACAGGCAGAAATACAGTGCGATGGTACAGGCAAACAGAAAATACAATACATGGTACAGTGCATACCTCAACATGAGGTCACAAATACACGCAGAATAGTTCATTCAGTACATACAGTCAAAAACAGAATACAGACAAGCAGGTGCAGGTAAACAGAAATTCAAAGTGGTACAGTGCACAACTCAACCTGAGGTCAACAAATCCATGCTGAGTAGTACAGTTTGTATATACAGTAAAACAGAATACAGGGATAAGCAGTCAAGAGACAAACAAGGCTAAATTCCGGTAGACATTGATAATACTGCATCAGTAGCTGCATACTATGGCAAACTGTTACCTGACTATATACAGTGTAACTAACGGGAGTGGAGCAGTTCATTATCTGACATGTAAGCTTCTAGGACACTAGGAGATCAGGACAGGATAGGAGAGCATATGCATAGGAGTGCAGGAAGGATGTACAGGAGGTTGGAAAGGTCACAGAAGATGGCAGGGTTCTGGGAAAGGGAAGGCAGCACTCAGACAACACACTAACACACAGGAGGGAAGTGCTAGAAAATAAGGGAGAGAGGGACAGTGCAAGCGACACGGTTGGGAGATAGGCAGGCAGCACACTGTGCAGTCTTGTAGCAAGGCGGCTTTTGGACCCTAGAGTTGACTAGGGAAGCATTTACAAGTTGACTCAGACAGGAGCCAGGCTCTAATGTTAATCTTGAAAGACAGGTGGGAGGGGGATATATGAATGGATGATAGGAATTGGTTCCAGAGGGAAGGGGCAGAGACCGAGAAAGCTTTACTTCCCATAGCCGTGGATATGTGAGGAACTTCAAGAGGAGTGACGGAAGAGACCCTAAGGCTTCTCAAAATCACCCCGCTAGTAAGTAGTGAAGTATAGGGGGACAGCTGGTTGTTCCTGAGAAAGTTGTCAACTAAGCATCCCATAGCATTATCGAAGTGACCCTGTAGTGGGAGCCACCCTAGGGATTGCTAGAGTGTGCAGTGGTGGGTAGAGTAGGGAACATTGAAGAACAAAGTGACAGATGGAGTTATAAGTGGTACTTAGGTGACAGCATAGGGAGGAGGACACAGAAGAGTAGACGGCAGCAATAGTCAAGGAGGGGCAGGAAGTTACCTTGCACAACAGCTAGGCAAGCCTCAGGGGACAGGAGTTGATTAAGACGCTATGCAACGCCTAGCTGTTGGTGAATTCTCCTCACCATGAGATTAACATGTTCATTGAAGGTAAGGGAGGGAGCAAGGGTCACATCTAGATATTTAAAGTGGGTGACAGTTTCGAGGGGTGGGCCTGCAGGTGTGAGTACAGTAAGAAAGGAGTTTGATTTGGCAGCCTTGGCAAGGAAAGGCTTTGAGCCAAAGAGCATGGCTTTGGTCTTTTTTCCATTTACAAGGAGTTTGCTGGAGAGTAAACAATTATATGTGGCACCATAGTTTAGGATGGAAGAGATGGACTCCAGGGATTTATCACTATGGTAGAGAACTAGATCATCTGCATATAGGAGAACCTTGCAATTTAGGCTATCGACCAGGAGTGCATTGGTGAACATTGAAAAAACTAGAGGGCCAAGAATGGAGCCCTGGGGAACCCTGGTGCATATGGGTAGGGTAGAAGAGGAAGCATTACCAATTTTAACAGACTGGGACCTATTGGAGAGGTAACTAGAAAACCAAGCAGCTGTGTCAGGTGAGCAACCAAAGGGTAGTAGGGTGGCATGGAGTTGGTGGTGGTCTACTAGGTTGAAGGCTTTTGATAAATCTACAAAAACTGCACCTGTGGCCTTGCCCATGTCCATGTTTCTAAGGACATGGTCAGTGAAAAGGGACAAGGCAGAGGAGGTGCTATAGTATTTGTAATCGATTAGTCAAGTTTTTTGGGTTGTGTAAGAGTATTTGCACCTTTACAGGGCATCTGTATTAGGAACTTTTTATTTTACCCCATTCCTTCTGCACGATTGTTCCTATAAATTCATAGATACCAGAACGGTGGGGGGGGGGGGGCACTATGGCCATGGTCTTACCACTTTCATAAGTGGCCATATCAGTTTTAGCAATTATGTTAATTTATTACTGGGGAAGAATTTACCCTTTACATCCTTGGCCCTACCACTTTTCAGACCATTCCAGCACCAATGTACGTATTAACCTATCCTTTTTTCTAAACTCTTGACTTTTATTTTTAATGCACCCCCTCTCCTCCTCACTTTAACCCCTCTACCCCAGTCTCACCCACATGGAAACCAGCATTGGCTCAGTACACCTTTCCCAGGCAATACATACTCCTCAACCTCCTGCCTTGCATATCAGGCAGGGGAAAGGACAAGTGACCAAAATCAGGGACACATCTTTTAACATTGGATCAGCTCATGAAGACAACTTTATTGCGTGGCTTCGTGTGAGAAAACAGTTCTGTAACACTAATGCCGCCTTACACTATTCTAAACTTCAAACCCCCTATTCTACAGTCCAAACCCCTACTCTCCAGTGAGAGAAATGTCAAAATTAAGAGGGGATACAGAAAGAAGTCCCTGAAAATCAGAGGTATGGGCTGACGAACTGTAACTAAAATAAGTTCATGCTGCAGCCGCTTGATTTCAAACAAAAGGGAGCCAGCCATAAGCTGGTTTTGCTAATTTAATCAAATGCAGATTTTTATTGGAAAATTAGAAATACAAAGTAGTCACCTAGAACCAACTGTATACTGCTGGCAATTATCCCAATTACCCCCTGAAAATATAGACCGGCAAATAAACATAACACGAGTAATTTACATCAAAGGCACACGCTCCTACCAGGCCAGATTTGCTGTAACATCTTCAGGCCGGGAACATAACTCAAAAGTCTTAAAAAGAAAACACTCAGTCTGTATGATCTGCTGCCTCTTACCTCACCACCTCACCATACAATCAGCATGCTTGCAATTGCCAGATTATCGCACTGCTCCATAGTCTGATTGCAAGATTATCACACCACTCCACGGTCCGAATGGCAGATTATGGCACCACTCCACGGTCCGAATAGGCAGCTGCACATGTAAGTACTACTTGGCACGTGCTTCTCACAGCTTCTGAAGACCAGCGCCAATAACTCTCAAACACTTGGCATCAGGCTGATATTACTGATTTGATGTACTGGTATTGGAAAGATCAAGATGAGCTGAAATTTGGACATGGCTGCAAGGGCATGGTGGCCAGGTGACCCCGGCAAGGGGGGGGGAAGGGCCATCGGGATGTTCTTAGTGCTGCTCAGTGTCATACAGGTATCACTTTGCTGGGGGAGCAGGAGAAAGGGGAGGGAGGTACAGAAAACAAAATGGGGAAAATGCACCAGGGACACACAAATGGGGCACGGAGGGAGAAGGAGCAGGGGAGATAATGCAAGAATAGGGGCAAGGAAGGGATTGGAGTGAGAGGAAGGAGAAACGGGTAACGGGAGGCAAAGAATGCAAACAGGTACAGCCATGTCTTCCCTACACTGCACTGCATTTCCTCTCTGTCCCACACCGTGCTGTACTCCAACTGATGTTGAAAGCCGATCAGCTGCTTGCTGGCCAGCGAAGCCCTCTCTGATTGGAATGGCTAATTTCTTGGAAGTACACACCAGCAAGCAGGGATCTGTGTCATGGCCACAGTGTGTGGCGAAAGGTGTAGACTGTCGTGCCCCTTGCAGTTTCAACTACAATGGGTTTGGCAGTGACACCCCCCCCACCGAAATTCCCATGTACTTGTCCCAAAATGTTTGGTGCTCAAGCGCATCAAACGTAAAAATACTCACTAGTAATTATAAAAAACAAGTATAGGTGGGTGTGTGTAAACCAGAATTTTACACGCACCCTCGGTGTTGGATGCCTTTATAAACCCCTCAAGTATTTCACTCTCAGGAGTTATGCAGCATCCCACACTTCGGGTGTGTCTAACATTCTGATTACATCCACACACCCATATATTATTCTCTATATAATTTGTGTATAATTTTCTATTATACATGGTGTTCATGTATAATGCTGAGTGCGAGACCCTGCGAACACACTTTCAGTTTTAAGAAAGAACGTTTTTTCTCACAAAACCCAGTCATGGGAGGTTGTGATAGATGCTTTTCATACACATTTTCAGTTTCGGATGATATAATGTAATGTACAATTTATTTACTGTATATAATGCGCCCTTCCTGAGCTCAGGGCGCCCTTACAATAATCATAACAATAAATTTAAAATACATAGTATCAGTATCATTAAAACACACATCATTACAGAGAAAAACATATATTAAGTATTTGAAAATGCTTGGTGAAACAAAAAGGTTTTAAGGGATTTTTTAAAACCTTTTACAGTCAGGCTATCTCGTATCTGGCGAGGTAGAGAATTCCACAGAGTAGGTGCCACAAAAGCAAAAGATCTTCCTCCAGATGTCTTTAGAGTTACCTTGGGAATCTCTAGCAATTCCTCATCAGAGGATCGGAGTGAGCGGGATAGGACAGTAAGAAGACAGGAGTTCTTTCAGGTAGTGAGGTCCCAACTCGTATAGGGCTTTGTAGGTCAGCAACGCAACCCTGAAAGTGATCCGCCACTGTATAGGCAGCCAGTGCAGTTCACGCAGCACAGGTGTTGTATGACTGGACCTCAGGACTCCAGTCAACAACCTGGCTGCCGCGTTCTGCACTAGCTGCAGCGATGGATATCTACTCCCAGTAGCCCTAGATAGAGGGCAATGCAGTTTCGGATGATGAGATAAACCACTTTTGTAGTTTATATGTCGGCCTACACCTTGTGTATGTAAAAATATCTCGTCATACATCACCCTCCATATAGTTCACTGTTTAATGTTCTTTCACTTGTTCCACAATTTACTGTATAGCAATTTTATTTCTGAAGTTTTTTTCTTGTAATTTCTTATATTGTTACAATTATTTCTACATTATTGTATTATTGTGTACATTGTATTTGTTCTGTTCTCTGCTCTTCCTGCCCCGAGACGCATCTGGAAATGAGTTGATACCTGCTCAGTAGGACTTTACTGGTAAAGGACTTTGGGGGTTCTGCTGGCATTTATAAACAACAAGTGAAAATCACTCGATTGCATAGCCCCATTACAGCCTTATTTGTACACTTAGGGTCCGATTTTCAAAGCTCCCAGCCCAGCGCAAGGGTCTTGCACCACAATGAATGGCACAAAGTGCCCCTTGCATCAAATGAGGTGCCGGAAGCGATTCTCAAAGGTAGCCTGTGTGAACCACAGGTTGCATGCCTCAAATGGGGCTTGCACTGCCTGTGCACCACAAAACGGGCTGAGGCATGATGCACGAGGGCATAAAGCAGACACAAGCTGCCACATCCCTGAATGTCAGATTCTCAAATCTCTCCTTGGGGGAGATTTTTTAAGTACCCTTAGACCAGCCAGGGCTGGTCTAAGGGTACTTATAGATATCCCTCTAGTAGAGTGTAGCACAGTAGGGCAACGTGCTGTGGTCCCCATCCCCAGCCTCGATCACCCCTTATGTTCACCGTACACTCCCTGGTGATCTAGTGGCCCACCTCCCCGATCCCTGATGTTGCCTGCAAGTATAAGTTAAAATAGCCCCCTTCCAGGTGGTCTAGTTGCCCCTCCGGTCCCCAATGTTGCCCATAATCATAATTAATAACAACCCCTTCACTGGCCTAGTGGTGTAGAGGGCTGAGGTGCTAGTGCCTTACCTCCAATCATGCCGATGACCTGGGGTTGGGAGCAGCTTTGGGAGTCGGATGGTCAGCAGGGAGAGGAGGATCAAGCATTCCATGGACTTCTCTTCTCCTCCTCCGGAAGGGTGGGTGGGTTTAACTGCAGAGGCACTGGCTCTTGGTGGTGGCTGCAGGCTGGTGCATGCTCAGGGTCAAAAAAGTGGGGCAGTGCGGGCGACGTTGGACATGCAGCATGTGGTAGCATGTGCTGCAGCATCCCTAACATCATTGCATGTCCACGCAATGGGGGGGAAGTTGCTTGCGACTCTCGAGCCACAATCCTCCAGTGTACTTGAAGGCTGGCCCTGATGGCACCACTACGGATGCACCCAAGTCAGCTCCCCCCAAGCCAAGCCTCCAGGTCACTGCAGTGGTGGGGTAAGTACTCACTGTGAAGTGGCCTGTGAGGGCTAGGGGAGAGAGGGGGCTTGAGCTCTGGCTGATACTGAGGTGGGGGACAGTGAGGGCTACCTGGAAAGGGGGAACCAAAGGCACAACCCCCCAACTGAGGAGGTAGAAAACTACCAGAAATAGAAAAAGAAAAGAAAATAATAACAACTCCTTCCCTGGTGGTCTAGTGGACCCCCGCCCCAGCAGGTAGTGCCCACCACCCTGCTCCCCCATCCCGACACAGAGCTGACGAACAGCACAGCCCTCCTCCTCCTCTTCTCACCTCTGTAGCTGACTCCCAACCTGTCACTGAGTGTGTATTGTATAGTGTACATGCACGTTGATTGACCATCAGTCAATGAGTGCATACACTATATAGTACATGCTCAGTGACAGTCAATCAATGAGTGTGTACACTATACAGGTATATATTATATTAGTCCTAAACTCGGTATCCAGATGCTTAGGATGCTGAGTTTATGGGCCCTAAATCCACAGCCCCGAACAGATCAGATGTCCAACACTACAATGTCAGGCATCCAGCAATGAACCAAGTGTACAATGAGGAGGGCTCAGCCCACCCCCCGCCCCCCCATAACTTAAATATCTAACTCTGAGGGGGAGCAGACCCTGGAGTAAAATATTAAGTGGTTATGGGGGTGCTGTGTGTAAAATGATGTGACTTGGACCAGAACCCGGGTCACTCAGAGCACGCTGGCTGAGCTACCAGTGGTTTACCCCTCTACACCAATGGAGCAGCTCAGCCAGCAGCCTCATCCAGCTGTCCTTTCCCATACTGCAGAAGGGATAAGGTAGCATTCTGTCACATCCACAACCTTACCCCTTCAGGTATTATAACATCGGGATGATCACTGTCAGGACACTGCACCTGTTGGGCAATAGTGCCCGGGCAGGTGAGTGTCAGGATAGTGAGCCACGGGAACCCTTAAGGGTACCCTATACAGGCAAACCAGCACCGGCGCAGGTACAGTTAAAAAACAATTGAAAAAATGATAAACACAATATGCACTACTGACAGTTCAGTCGGTGACCAGCCATGGAGGTGAGAGGAAGGCTGTGCCCATCACTGGCTCCGTTTAAGGATGGGTGGGGAGCAAGGTGTGGGCACCACCTGCTGGGGTGGGGGTCCACTAGACTACCAGGGAAGGGGTTGTTATTAATTATGAGTATGGGTGACATCATGGATCGGGAAAGGGGGAGGCACTAGACCACCAGGAAGGGGATTTGTATTAATTATAATTATAGGCAGCATTGGGGAGGGGGGCCACTAGACCACCAGGAGGGGTTTTTATTTATTTTACCAGGAGATCAGGGATGGGGGGACTGCTAACCTTTGCTGCGCAGAGCCTGTGGCAAACCCCTCCCATGTGCCATGTGTTTGTCGCACAGAAGATTTTGCCACAAGTGTGCATTTAGATGCCAGGACCCTTCCTGTACCAGCATCTGGTACAGGGTACCTGGAGCACCGGGCTTCAGCGCAAGCTGCTGTTTGCTGCAGCTTGTGCCAATCTAAGCCCTCTTTGAGAATTGAGCCCTAAGTGCGTATTTTATCATTTTTTTCAATTGTTGTCTAACTGTGCCTGCTCCGGTGCTGGTTTGCTTTCACAGTATGTGCTTGAGGCTGTAGTGATGTAAAAACTCACTGTTTACAGCCTTATGATAGGTGAGATCCTATAACAGAACTCCCCATCGCCAATTATAAACACTGCCAGAGAAACTCGCCAATAGTAAGATTGCAAGTACCTGGCATTTATGTGGAAATTCACACTTAAAAATGATATATTAGCCAATCCGGTGGTGCTGAGGGCTAAGGCACTGAGGCACTGAATGCCTTACCTCATGCTATGCCGGCAACCCGAATTTGGGAGCAAGTTCTGGCTTCTGGAGGTCAGCAAGGGAGGGCATAATTGAGTATCCAGAGGATGGCTCTCTTGTCCTGGGAGGGGGGTCCAAGATCCCAGGCAACGGTGGCTCCTGATGATGACTGGGGGCACAGCAGCCTGTGGGTCTCACTGTCAGGGGATTGGCTGCAGCAGCGATCCTGTGGACACGCTCAGGAGCAAGCACACCCATGCTGGATGCATTGCACGTCCAGCCCATCAGGGAGGGAAAGCAAAGGAAAAGCCCTGAGGCCTGGGCAGGTAAAGGTGAGTCGAGTGGCAGACCACCACGCCCAATGCTGGATCCTCCAGCCTGCCTCTGGATCTCCCTCACAAGTCCTGGCCCACCCACCAGATTCCAGAAAGGTCACCAAGCAGTCAGCGGTCCTGCCTCACGAGGGGCTTAGATCCAGGGGGGTCAGTGGTCCGAAATGAGCAGAGTGGAGTCCCCTGCCCTCCCCCCCCCGGCAAGTAGGCTGGTGATTTCAGACAGATGGATACGGTCTGTCAGGTGCCCTACTGGAGAGAGTCCAAGGCCCCAGTGTAAGGAGTATAAAAAGAGTTGACAAAAAAATGATATATTGATTACTCCAGATGGGGTATGCAACTTATAATTTATTACATGAGACGGTAATAGTATCAGTGACAGGGACCACAACCCTTTTTATGTTTGCTTGCACGCATGTGCAAGAAACATAGTGCCATCATCGGAGATTTCGGAGGTGTGTCACCTCCTCCTCCAATTCAGTCAGTGTGTTGGCAGGCGTGGCCCCTGTAAGCCAATGCATGCTGGAGCTGTCTATGACAAGCTCCAAAATGCAGTGGCATACAGTTCAAAGGGGGAGCTACGCTTGAGTGAGCAACGATAAGATATCGCCTGCTCATGCGCAGCCCCCCACACACACCGCCCACGCAGGCATGCGCACCCCCCCCCGCATGCATGCACGCACTGTATAAGCCAACGGGTGCCCAATCCTCGTCGGCTGTGCTGCTGCTTTTCCTGCCTCCCTAAAGCCTTCCAAAATGCTACGCTGGGTGCCCACCCCAGTGAGGCAACTACGATATAGCCGACAGGGTGCCCAATCCTCGTCGGCTCCACTGTTCTCACCCCTGAGTAGGGTGCCACGCTGGGAACCCACCCCAGCGTGGCAATCGATCTTATCGGCCGGAAGTGCCCAATCCCGCTCGGCTGAACACCCCCAACCGTCCTTGTGCCATGCTGGGAGCCCACCCCAGCGTGGCAAACGTCCCACGTCGTCCTTTTGTTTGTTTTTTAACCTGTAAAGAAAAAACGGTCCCACGTAGTCTCCCTGGCCCCTCTCTCACAACCCGCACCCACCCACTGCGCATCCTGCTCTCCCCACAACCCCCCTCACCCCATACTTACCTCCGGACCTCGGCGCTGACGATCTGGTGGACTGGAACACGCTCAGACTCTTCAAAGCTGACGCGAACTGAGGAAATGCCCGGTAAGCTGTATAATGGGCTAGATAGGGGTTTTCAACTGTTGCATATCTCAGGCATTTTGGAATTTTTGCACCAAATTTTACGACATGGGGTTTTGGGACCCCTTCTCATGAATGATGTCACTGTCATGGCATTATTCGGGCCGAGGTGATTTCTGATCACTCGGCGAAATCACCTTCCGGCCTAACGCCATGACAGGGACATCATTCATGAGAAGGGGTCCTAAAACCTCTAAGTTGAAAATTTGGTCAAAATTCCAAAAATGACTGTTTTACGAGCGTATGCTATGCAGTTCCACGCAGGCTCGTAAGTTCACAAATGTTCAATATTTTCACTCCAGATTTTCAACATTGCCATTTTACCACACCTTCTTATGAGTAGTACAGCGCTATTTTTCACATCTCACCCAAAACGTGTTTCCACCCATGTAGCGCACAATGGCGCAGTCGGTGTGCTAGATCAATGTACAGGAGAAATTAAGAAAATCACAGTGACACTGGTCCATGAGCAGAGGTGTTAAAATGGCTATGTTGAAAATCTAGTGAAAAAATCTCAAAAATGACTGTTTTAGGAGCGCACGTTGTGCATTTCCTACGCACGCTGGCAAGTTCTTGAATTTGTAATATTTGCACACCAGATTTTCAACAGTGCCATTTTACCGCACTTCCTTATGAGCAGTACAGCTACCATTTTTCACATCTTGCCCAAAATGTGTTTCCGCACATGTAGAGCACAATGGTACAGTCGGTGTGCAAAAACAATGTTTGGGACAGATTAAGAAAATCAGAGTGACACTGGTCATGAGCAGAGGTCTTAAAATGGCTATGTTGAAAATCTGGTGACAAAACTCCATAAAATGACTGTGTTACAAGTGAGCATTGCGCAGTTTCCATGCACCCTCATAAGTTCATGAATTTGTAATATTTTCAGTCCAGATTTTCACCAGTGACATTTTTCCACACCTCCTTATGAACAGTACAGCTGTCATTTTCCACAACATAGCCGAAATGTGTTTTCACACTTTCAGCACAGAAATGCATGGTCACTGTGGGAAACCATTGTTCAGGACAGATGAAGAAAATCACACTGGCACTGTTCATGATCGGAGGTCCCAAAATGCCTGTGTTAACAATCTGCTGTAAAAAAATCCCCAAACTAATTACATTACGGGTGTGCATGGCACAGTTTCTACGCACGCTCGTGACTTCACCAGTTTTTTTAAGATTTTCTCAGCAGATTTTCAACATTGCCATTTTTTACACCTCACCATGAACAGTACCGCTGTCATTTTTCACATCCTGTTCGGAATGTGTTTTTGCACTTGTGGTGCCAAATGCCATAGTCGCTGTGCAAAAGCAGTTTTCGGCTAACAAACTGATATTGCCACTGTTCATGAGGTGGGGGTCACAAAAAGCATGTTGAAAATTTGGAGTGAAAATACCAATGAATGCCTGAGGCGTTAGGGTTTCCGACCATAACACCCCACCCTGTAGAGAATGACAGGCATCAGGGGTGTGACTTGCATTCTTGCCTGTTCGATGAGACGTTAAACCGAGGTCCCATCTGCCTCGTTGGTGGTAGTTCAGGTGGATGTTAAAGATCCCATGGCACTTCTCGAAAAAGAGTGGGAATTTCCCCAGTGTCCTGCCAAATTTCCTCATTCACTAAAAAAAAATACCACCAACAGCTTAATCTGGTTCAAGGTCAGTTGGCATTCATCTGTATCCCCCCCTCCCCCGGGTCGTGCCTGAAAATAGTCAGAAATTGTCTAGTGCACTTACCTGGTCAACAAAAGCTAAATAAATAAATAAAATCTGTTGTTTCTGCAGGTTTTTTATTTGTTTGCAGGTGTAAGCCCGCCATCCCCATGTCCAGGGGTATGCCTAATGGTAAAAATCGAAGAGGATTGCTCAGCAGAAACACTGACACGATCATTTTTGATAATCCTTACCGGGATCTAGCTACGTTGATGGGTCCTTTGTTGCTGGTGGTGTGCCATCTCCAGTGCTAGGCTGCAAGGGAACTTTCCAGATTAAACAGCAGAACAGTTCAAAAATGGAAAGTCCACAACATGAATAAGTCAAACAAGGGACCCCATTTTAATTGATAACTTGGGCAAGTCCATATCCGGACTCTGGGGTCCCATCGGAGTAAGGGTGGTTATAATGTGTCTGAGCTACCCTCCACCAAAAACACACATTCTTCCCCTGGGCTGGTGGCCACATTTGGGTTCGGGGCAGCAGTTTTTTAAATCCTAGGGGCCGGGTGACCCCTAATAATGCCAGGTTGCAATGAACGTTCCAAACATTTCCCCACTCACTTCTTGCTCTCTCAGTCCAGGGGAGCAAGGAAAATAGCCAGCTCAGATCAGGACTACCCCTCTCCTTCCTTCCGGCACTACTGTCACTGATCTTCTGCGAACGTTTGAGGTGGAAGACTGAAGGAAGCCATCTCAATATGGGGCCCCTCCATCATACTTCCTCCCTCCTTCTCATCACTCCAAACTCCCAGTACAGGCAGGCGACTCCTCACTTAACTTCACAGGGTGGATGTCCTCACCTAAGGTCACAGCTAGGTTGGCCCTTCTTCTAGGGATGCTCGCTCCTTCTCTCACTAGCCACAGTCAAGTCTCACCAGTCCCCATGGACATGTCACAACCAGGTTGGCAGTTATGCTCCAAGCCAAGCATCCTCTAAACCTTCCTAGGCTCTATCCTGCTCCGATCTTTCCCTCTGACATCGTTCTGACTTGGGGTGGCCACAGGTTCGAGGTCACCCTCCTTCATGTTGCCAATCAGTCCACTCCGGCCAGGGAATCAAGATAGGCCTTACCAGAGTGAAAGTGGGTCTTGCTGGCTTTACCCACGGAACCGTCCCTAAACAATGACCAGGGCCGCCACCACATCAGACCGCCACCTTCCATATGCTCGACCACCCAGAACCAAATCTGTTCAGATGGAGAGCAGACCACCACCCCTGTTCCTGCACTCCCACTGCTGCACTACTCCCACAGCAGGACTCTCTCAAGGCACCAAAAAAGAAACATTTATGGACCTGCCACCTTTGGTGGCCTCCACCCACCTGTTGGTGGGCGGAGGCCAGAATCTTTAATTAATGAAGCCCAAAATAGCCCTCAAAGGGGTATGACAAGTACACCCACCACGGGGGGGGGGGCTGCATCATTCCCTGCCTTAAATGCTTACCATTCCAGTGAGCACCCCCTTATTCAGCCACCACCACGAGTGCCTACGATAGGGTATGTGCACTCCCCCACCAAGCACAGCTGCCAATGGCCCACTGGAGGACTGCCACAACGGTGGATTCCCCTACTTTATTAACCCTTTTTGGGACCTAAGCCAGGTGTCCCAACCCAAATACACTGGCAACCCACCACCTGCAACACACAGGGCAGATTGCCTGGCAACACAGAGAAAGCATCCCAGTCCTAACATTATATTACGCTACCCAAAAAATCACTATTCTAAATATTGCCCAAACCTGCCTATCAGCTGCTGTGTAAGAAAATATGATAACCAAACATTAACTCGCACACTGTTTTTTTCTTTCAAAACATTTGAAAACGGCATGCAAAAATAGAGCATAAGGAACACATTAAACATTAACTATGAACATTTCAGAACACACTGTAACCAGTATCCACATTTCCCCTTCATGCAGCACCGAGGTGGAGTCCAAACTTTTTTCTGGTACCCATGCATAGCCCTCTTTCCCCAGAAAGAAAACACAGACACCAGTCTTGGAGGAAATGGTCGCAACCATGTGTTTATTGATTACAAACCAGATTGAGAGCAGTGTGTGCACATAGGAGGATCGACGGTCCGCGACTGTAAGGGCCAAGGCTTACTGGCCACCATCCCCACCCACCCATCAGATGCCATTAGCCTTGCAGGATAGCTGTACCTACTGGAGGAGGACCTCGACCCCTCCCCCCGGGTCAGGATACTCAGTTCCTGCCTCCACGCCAACCAGAGCAGGGGGGCAATGAGCTTTTAGAAGAATACAGCTCACTACTACCCCTGCTGACCATTTGATATCATCGTGATCCTCCCGAGATGCCACGCACTATCAACATGACTGTGACAAACTTTGACATTCAACTATGCCTTGACTATTTCCTGTACCCTATTTGGTCTCCTGCTTCTAACTCAGTTTTTGCACCCTTTTGGAGGAGGTGAAAAACCTGGGAAAACCCTTTTACAGGGAAACCGTGAAAAGTCGCTCCCCGACCCCTATTGTGGTCACCCTTAATGGGTCAAAAGGGCGGCCCTAGCTGCCTGGCCCCACTACTCTGCTTTTACGAAGGTGGATGGGTGGGTGATCCTGCAAGGGTGAAAGGAGGAAGAGGCAGGACTGCTGGCTGCAGTCCCAGATATCCCTCCTTTCCCCCACAGGATGTGACCCCCCCCTTTCCCATGTGGGAAGCCTCGGTGGTCCCTGCGTCCAATCACTGGACTCCCCCTATCCCCTCGGGACCACCATCTGTTCTCTTGCCTCCCCCACCTCTTCATGAGTCCAGGGGAGGATGGCCTCAGACAAACTATGGCTGCTGTCAGCTCTTGCAGCCTCTGCATTATCTAGTACCCATCCATAGCCCCCTTTCCCCAGAAAGAAAACACAGACACCAATCTTGGAGGAAATGGCTACAGCTATGCATTTATTAATTACAAACCAGACTGAGAGCAGCATGCGCACATGGGAGGATCGATGGTCCAAGGTTGTAAGGGCCAAGGCTTATCTGCCACCCCCCGTCAGGTGCCGTTAGCCTTGCAGGATAGCTGTACCTGCTGGAGGCAGACCTCAGTCCCTCCCCCCCGGGTCAGGATACTCAGTTTCCACCTCCACGCCAACCAGAGCAGGGGGGCAACAAGCTTTTAGAAGAATACGGTTCACTACCTCCCCTTACCAACCATTTGATGTCATTGTGATCCTCCCGAGATGCCACAGGATGGACAACATCCGACCCCCCCAAGCTGACTGCTCCCCTAATTCCTCCATTCCTCCACACCTGCCTCTCCTAACTCAGATCCCCCCTCTTTGGGACAGAGGCATGTCTCAGCTACCTCAACTTGACCCAAAGCCTGTATCTCTCTATGTCTTTCCATGGTCCCCCAAGCTCCAGCCTGACCATGCTCATCCCCCAAGCTGATCCTAAGGTGGGCCATGCATGAGAAGGACCACCATTCCCCCTCCGGCCTGGGCTGGGTAACCTCCGATACCCGGAATGCCCCACAGAAGGCCAACAGAAACATGGTATCGAACATAAGCACTTCAAATGGGGCCCAGCAGACCTTCGGCAAGACCTTCCTAATGCTCTCGAGGGTAACCGGGGTGATTGGGCACCTCGTGTCCTGGTGGGGGGCAACTGACTTCACCCACCCCTCCAGGATCTTCCTCACCCTGAACACCTTCATGGTTTCCATAACCCAGGACCCTGGAAACCCAGGACAAGCCAGCGAGGCACCCGGCCACCACACCCACCCCTGCCTGCTTTGAGTGCATAATGTAGAGGCACAACTGCTCCACCAGAATGGGCCAATCCTCCCGCCATGCCGCCTGTGCCCTCATGCCTAGAAAATGTTCCACTCCCCTCCGGTATACTTCCCTTGCCCTATGTGCAATGGAGTTACCTACACATTTCCAAGTCGAGATGTCACTACTCTCCACAAAAAGGGGGGGTACTGCCTGTGGCTGCTGCTCTGCTGCTGGAGCCAGCTCCTGAAACTGTTGCCACTGTGAATGAGATAAAGCGTCAGTGATCCCGTTATCAACCCCTGGTATGTGAACAGCCTTAAAGGAGATGTTCAAGAGTAAGCATTTTAGGACAAAGATGCACATCAAGTCCCCTGTCGGGCCCTTTGTTCCCAACTGCCCGTTAATAGTGTGCACAACTCTCATGCTATCTGACCTGAAGAGGACCTTGTGATCCATCAGCTGTGCACCCCATAAATGCAAGGCTACCACTATGGGAAAAAATTCCATCAGAGTGATGTTTCTAAGCAGCCCCACCACCTCCCATTCAGGAGGCCATGGCCCTTGGAAGTATGCCCCAAACCCTAGAGACCCTGCTGCATCTGTGAACAGCTGAAGCTCATGCTCTCCGGTGTCCACCTGCCATAGTGCCACGCCATTGAAGTGCTTCAAGAAGACCTTCCAGATCCGTAGGTCCTCTCTGAAGTATTCTGTGACCTGCAACCTGTGATGTGGCCTGGTGCACCCCCCCCCCAGCTTAGCCATGCATTGCAAGAATGTGCGCCTCATGGGTGTGACCCGGCATGCAAAGTTAAGATGACCAACCAGCTGCTGCAACTGCCTCAAGGTTACCTTCTTGGCCCCCTCCATGGAGTCGAGCAGGCATCTTAACACCTCCACCTTCTCCTGAGGCAAGCGGCAGAGCCTGTTGATGGTGTCGATTTCAATCCCCAGGAACACTAGAGTCCTGGCCTGTGCCTCAACCTTACCTGGGGCTAAAGGGACCTCAAAGTCCTTGCAGATCACCATAAAGGTGGCCAGTGTCCTTTAACAATCTTGTGTCCCGCCTGCCCCGGTGAACAGAAAGTCATCAAAGTAGTGGACCACGAGCTTGTTTCCCTATTGCTTCACCGCCACCCAGTGCAGGAACCTACTGAATGTCTCGAAGACTGCACATGCTATGGAACACCCCATGGGCATGCAGTTGTCTATATAATACTGACCCTCGAACTTCATGCCCAATAGTTCCCTGTCATCTGGGTGAATGGGAAGCAGTCGGAATGCGGACTCAATGTCGGCCTTTGGCAGGAGTGCCTGAGGCCCCGCCTCTAGCACCACCTGAACTGCCCTGTCAAAGGATGCGTACTGCACTGCAGTATGGCACGGGTTGATATGGTCATTCACTGAGCCCCCCCTCCGGGTAAGACAGGTGATTTATTATCCTGTATTCCCCTGCCTTTTCTTTGGCACGAGCCCAATGGGTGATACTCTCAATGCCGGGCTTGTTGGGGCAGCAAATGTCCCACTAATCCTCCCCAGCTGCCTCTCTTTCTCCATTTTCTCCTGGACAACCTGCGGGCAATCCCGGGTGGATATCAGGTTCTCTGCCTCCTGGCCCTCCCTGGGGCCTGTGTATTGTATCCTGAAGCCCACTATGAAACCTTCCCTGAGCAGGTTGGCAGCCTCCCTGTCTGGGTTCTGGGCCAATCACTGGCTAATCCTGTCCACCCTTAATGGGGTGGGCAGGTCTGTCACTTTGCTGCTTCCCAAACTTCCTAATCGCTCCCCTGAATCCCCCTCTGGAGGGCTGAGTTGCCGTACACTGGATGAAGGGATGTTGGCACCTGCAGGCCATGCATAAGTGTCGAAAGTGGCACGAGGCCCTAGTACACTTTGCCTGGTTGTAAGCGTAGCAAGCCTGTCCAACCTCTGTGACCTCTTCAAGCTTCGATGATGGTGCTGGCCTAAGTGGCAAGCCGCTGTCGATGTGCACCACCATGCATGACATCAACCAGCAGAGTCATGTCTACCGTCCCCCAACCCAGGGACCCGTCTTCCTGTCTCCGCCTTCTAAATTCCTTGTCATACTCGAGCCATGCAATGCCCCCTTTCCTTTGGTGCATGAGCGTGATCCTGTTCTGATATGTGTAAAATCCCAGCCCTTGATCCTTCTCCATCTGCAGGATGATGCCTGCACATATGGGGAAGGCTGCTATCCAATTCTTGAAGGTGTGGGGAACTTCCGTTTTTTTTTTCCATCTGTCTCCTCCCCTTTGTCCTTCTTCTTGTCCTCCCACTCAACCGGTCTGTTCAGAGAGAACATGTCTATGTACTCCCTGTTTCTGATTTGCTGCCTGACCCTATCTGTAAGGTGGGACCCCAACTGCTTATCCAACCCAGCATACGAGCTTGGGGAAGGGTGAGGAGGCACTGAAGCAGATGGCGCCACCGTGGTCTCCGCTCCCGTGGCCACATCTTGCAACCCCATCTTCTCTACCATTGCCGCCATGAGATCCAGCAGCTTGTCCAGCTTGGCCTCCACCCCATCAGGAGGGGGAGCCCCTGGCTCCCTACCTCCCTCCTTGTTGGCCTGTCCCTGTATCATGAGGAGCCCCATCTCCCCTGTGACCTCCTGCCTGTGTGGGGATTGCCCTCCTTCCCCTAACACTATGTTGAGGACTTGCTGCACTTCTCCATCCATCAGCTCTGACACTCTGTTGCTCTGCTTACCTCTTCCTGGCATCCTAGGCACCTTGGCTGGAGGTGCCACCTTCTCTCTTGCTGGCCACTTCTGCGGTGGTGGCCCCCACCTGACCGTCGATGTCTATGGGCCCTCCAGCCCCTCCAAGCAGGCTTCTAGCCAAGTGGCTCCCTTCATCTTGTACATCTCCCGAAGCTGCCCTTCCAGGCCCTGTGTGGCTTTCTGCAATGGGGTTCTCTGCCGGGTAGCCATAATCTGGAAAATACTGAAAGCCCCCCCCCCCCAACACATGAGATTGGTTAGTAGTGCCACCTAATTCAGACACGGGGTGGTCCGGTCAGAACCAACCTGGGTGGCCTTGGACCCTCCAGCCCTAAGGCCAGGCTCCCCTCCCCTGAGAATGGAGAGGGGTGGGGCCAATGACCCGCTGCCACGACGGTCTCCCGGGGTCAGACCACTGTGCAAGACCTCCTCCCAACCCATTCCAACTACTTGTAACATTACGGATCATTCCTTCATCTTTTTTTTTTTGGGGTGGAACCAGACCTTTTTCCCCCAGGTCTCCTCCCCTCCAGGAGCAGAAGCCTAGTAACTCCACCACTAGCGCCGCTTGTCTAGGGAATGCTTCTTGTCTTGGATCATCCCACACAAGCAGGAGCCACTGAGATTCAAACCCTGGTCTCAATGCTTCCAGGTCTCCTGGTTGCAGTTCAGTGCCTTTTAACCCCAAGCCATACTGTCTGCCCTGCTATGATGGCATGTATCTATATATCTTTTCTTCCTTTTTTTTTTCTCATGTCCCCTGTGCCTGCCCGGCCCCCTCTGGTCAATTCCCTCCTATGTCCTGCCTGAATCCGGTACTGCCACCGGCCATGAGGAACTCGCAGAGAGACCAGAAGCAGGTTGACCGCTCAGACCATGCCTCTGCCATAACTTGTCCAAGCCAAGCAGACCCCGGCTTCGGGTGTACCCACGGCAGCCCCAGGAAAGATGGCCACCATCACTCTCCTGAGAGCTGCATGATGTGAAAGCAGCCTATACGTCCAGATGGATGCAATGCTCTCAAGAGAAGCAGGTGCGAGACAGAGCCTTGAGAGACAACCACACTGTTTTACCGGAGCTGCAACTTGTGAACAAGAATCTGGCAGCAAGGAAGGCTGCCCCCTCCACATGCAGAGCCCCCGCCAACAATCCCCCAGCCAGCAAACTCCCGGAGGCCTGCTCCTTTGCTGCTGTGTTGCGCCATCCTCCCGGGGGCTGCTTCTTGGCCCGAGGCATCTAGATCTCCTCCCTGATGGCGCTAGGCCAGCCCTGGGGATGCATCACCCAGCGTGGCCTATTGGCCCATGACTTCCCCTTAAACTCTCCTGGGAAGTATCGCAGCTGCCCCCGGCTGACCCAGCTACTTGACCGATGGAGCTGAGGCCTATCCAGACCTGCCGGGGGATGACTCTAATCCGGAGCCACGATCAAAGGTAGGAGACTCTCTAGATCAAAAGGGGGAAGCACCCCACCACTGAGCACACAGCAAGCACTGACGTTAAGTGGTCGATTCTATGCTGACTACAGGAGCCATGGTTAAGCCAAGGGATTGGGGAGGGGGGAAGCAAACCAAGGGCTCGTGAGCGACAGCTACTAACCAGGCTCCAAATAGTAGTGCTCCACTGGGAGCCAAGGGAAACCACAAAAAACATCAAGGATAGTAATTAGTATTACACGGATTTCCACAGTGCATATCTTTTTTCAGTTTAATTTGCATCTCTCTCTTTTTTTTTTTATATTTTAGCATGACCGAAAGAGCCATCTCTCCCCTTCCAGGCCCCGAATCCAGATTCCAGGGTAGATTGCTCTAGCCTATGGGATAGCCCTCAGGCCCACTATGTCCTTACCTTGAATTCCTGCCTGAGGGTCCTAGACGTCTTGATCCTGCGAGGGTGAAAGGAGAAAGAGGCAGGACTGCTGGTTACAGTCCCAGATATCCCTTTTCTCCTCTCCCCCACAGGATGTGACCCCCCCTTCCCATGTGGGATGCCTCAGTGGTCCCTGCGTCCAATCATTGGACTCCCCCATCCCCTTGGGACCACCATCTGTTCTCTTCCTTCCCCCACCTCTTCCTGAGTTCAGGGGAGGATGGCCCCAGACAAACTATGGCTGCTGCCAGCTGTGGCAGCCTCTGCATTAGATGTTAAATGTTCAGTCTATCAAAGTCTCTGCAAACACTTTCAACTAAAATTATGTAACAGGAAAAGGGTTGATCTCACCCATTTAAAGGATCAAACAGTCTCAGTCTGAGTCCCATTAATGTGCATCTCCTGGAGGTGGGGAAGGAAGGACACTGCAGGCCATTCAATCCTCACTGCTGAAAAAAGTAATACTATGTTGGTGGGGGTTTTGCGGTCGCCTGACTGAAGGAATCCACGCAGGCCAAAAGAGTCTTTATTTTATTTTATTTATTTATTAGTTTCAAATTAACACCTTTGAGCCAAATGTTCTTTTACATAGGTTCCACATCAAGCACAATTAAGAGAAATACAAGGTACAGGTAAATAAGTTGGGTTAAAAAAAAAGGTACCGGTAAACAAATAAGTTGGGTCAAACAAACATACAGTGTAATCATACAAGTATGGGCAATAGAATTGTATATTTGGAACGCTCAAAGGGTAACCAACAAGTTACAAGTTAATTTTTGGAAGTAGATGTAACCCCCTACAAATGGGGGGTCCAGAAAAGTCTTCCTTGAGCTTGCCTAAATGCTCACTGACAGGCTGGTGTCCTGCGTTTTAACAGTTTAAATGTATTCCCAGAGAGTGCCTGTATAGCCTCTGTGTACTGTCTCTTTAAGAGCTGCCTGGATTGCAGTCATATTTAATCTGAGAAGGAGCTCTGTTACAAGATGTATATGTTTGCTGATTGTTTGTTAGAGCAGTAATAATATTGCAGTTTGTTCTAACTTGCCTTCTTTGCAGCATGGACAGTTCTGTTTGTTTCCATCATCTTGGTCCTGCACTGTCAGAATGGGCCAATCAGTACATTTGGGACTCTAAAATGGAAACTGCCTACAGGAGCTTGGTGGGGCCAAAACTTGTAGGAATTATAGTTTTGGGCTTTTGACGCCTAAAATAACCTGGAGGGAGAGCTCTTGTTGTGACTGACAGACAGATCAGCCAACCGAACCTTTTGGATCTTGGGGAAAGTCCCACAATACTTGCAGTTTCAGTTAGATCTGAGTTGGGAAGTGAAGAAGTAACAGCTTGAGATAGTTTGAGCAGCAATCCATAGTGGATTCACGTGGGGGAACTGTGGAAAGGCATGAGTTTGGCCTGCATGCCTGCCTGCTGTCCCTGAGAGGGAACTTGTGCTTTTTTTCGGACTGAATCTGAATTTGTAGAGCGAATTAAGCCACTGAATTGTGACCAGGCTTTAACCTGAAGAAGACCAAAGATTTGCTGAATGCAATCGACCTATCAGGACTTCCAGCTACCTCTAAACTCCCGGATTGTGCAAAGACTCTGTAATTGCGACCGGAGAGCCATTTGCCTAGTATAGTGGAATTTCCTTACATGTGAATATGCTGTGTGCTTATAGTGGGTCGTGATTTGGTTCCCCACTGTGTGTCTGAACTGTGTTTTGCTTGCTGGAGGTTGTATCCAGCTCCAGGGACTGAATCCATATCCATTTCCGTTTGCCTAGGCCCTGCTACACTGGCCTAGCCAGAATACCTGTTACACAGAGAAAGTCATCGAAGAGAGACCAGCCTGGGGATTAGCCCCCTGCTCAACGCCTTTAACAGGAATGAGGCCTCTGTGATTCGTGTGGGCCCTGCTTCTCTGGGCACTCCAGCTCAACAGCCTGCAGTCTCGATTTCGTCCTGCCTGTGTCCAGTAATGGGTATCATGAGTAAATGTCAGGGTAGCTCCCTGCAACAACAGCTAAATCTAAAAGTGTTGTCATCTGATTGTCTTCTTGCCTTTTCTTTCACAAACTGAGCCCTCCGGCTCCGGATTACAAATAGTGTGTGTTGTGCATGTTGCTTTCTTCCATCACAGGGCCCCAACCAGCTGCAATGTTCCTGGCTAGCCCATCGTTTTTCTACCTGGGTAGCCAGAGTGTGTGACTGTGTAGGGACTCTGAACTGCATGCATAACTGTCTGATTAATATAGCTTTTAAGCAAATCAACCAGATTATACCCATCCCTTGTTCAAGTCCCCTGAATAAATCAGATTTAACTTTGTTTGCATTTAACCTAACTGTGGTTCCAGTTTGTGCCAAAAGTATTGTACTGTTGCTATTTGCTGTGCTTAACCTTGTTTTACAGGGGTCCCCAGGGTCAAGCTAGAGGAACCAGCCCTGGTGGTAAGTGCAAACAGTGTGGGTAATTGCCTGGTGAATAAGGGTCATTGTGAAAGTAATTATTGTCTATTGTTCCGGCCACTAGAAGGAAACAGGGGGGGGTTACAGTGTTCTGGAGGGCTGTGCCCAGGTTGGCTTGACCACTAACAACCCTGACCTCCGGGTGGAGGCATCCGTTTCATTACCCAGGCCCCTTAACCTGCTACTAGCCAAGCAGGCAGGGGTAGTAGCCCTTGGGATAGTGCCACCTAGGGATTGCATCTTGGAGGCTCACCGCTGGGATTTTGTGCCTTCCAGTGGCCAAAAATTATGAATTATTGTTAAAGATTAATGGCTACCCCAGTAGAAGCGGCTGTACACCAGTTGGTGGGGTGGTGTACTGGGCAGGAGATTGACCCCCAAAATGCTCTGCTTATACTGGATATTCCCCTGGGTACTAGTAAGGACACTGTAGAGGGAGCACTCTCCAAAGTTGAATATTTAAAAGACCCTGTGGTGGTGGGTCAACAGGCTGATTTGATCACCCAAACTTTCTCAGCCTTGACCGAGTGTAGTGACCTCATGGACAGCTCTAAAGTGCCACAGACTATTGCCTCAGAAGGGGTCCTAGCCACCTGGAGAGTGATAAAAAAAGAGAGTAAAGACCCTGGGGAGGATGAGCTCCCACTATTATCTGAGACTTCTGAGGAGAAATTTGCTAAGTTGTTGCTGGAGGAAGGGAAAAACCATAGAGGACTTCAAGAAACTATTCCTGCCACCAGGGGTTGTTACTTCCCCAACACCCCTTCCCACTCCAGCACCTGTTATGGCCCCACCTTCTCTGCCCATGCCAATGCTGGCCCCTATATCTGTACCTGCCATTAGTCATGACTCCTACTGAAGGCTGAGAATCTTCTCGGGCGCACTTCCCACCCCCTAGGGGGAGGATGACTGGGAGACCTGGATCGACTATGTTCCCGCCTTGGTACCTGAGTGGCAGTGTGTGGAGGCTGAGAAGCAGAAAAGAATCACAGAAAGTTTGAGGGGCCCTGACCTTGAAGCCATTACATTTTTCAGGTCCACGAACCCTGATGCATCTGCTCAGAAGTACCTATCTGTATTTGAAGGCAATTTTGGGAGCATTGAGTCAGGGGAGACTTTGATGTGGAAATTCCAAGGTACCAAACAATGAAATGGGGAAAGTTTGTCTGTGTATGTTACTTGCCTAGAAAAGCTCTGCAGAAAGCTTACCAGAAAGATGGGGTAGCCACCAATGATTTGAACCATGTGAGATTGGGGCACATACTGCAACATGCCAAGCATTCTAAACTGCAGATCATCCAGTTAAGGCTCCAGGATAGGAGAGGTAATCCACCTGACTACTGTGACTTGATAAAAGCACTCCAGGAGGTAGAAGGGAAGAGGGAGATTGTAATTATGGATTGAGTGCAGCCCAAGTGATCATGGCACCGGAAGGCCCTTCCGAAATGGAGACCTATACGAGTGTTCCGCCATGGGCTAAACAGTGGGGGGAGGAGTTGCTGAAGGAAGTCAGAAAAGTACAACTGGTTGCGTTCGCTGAGGTATCCCCTGCTGACAGAGACCCTGGCCCCTGTCAGGATGTGACTGTTATGGGGGTGGGGGGGCACCCTCAGGCATCCGCTACTAAGGGTGGCTTCTCGGCTGAGCTCAAGGAATTGACTGCTACCCTAAAGGAACTTTTGAGACAAGGTACACTACCAGCAGAAGCCAGATCACAATCTCCCGTCGATGCTCCAGCATCCCCTGCTATGTTCTCCACAAGAGCAATTGCAGCAAGGATGGCCATATGAAAAGGGAATGCCAGTCTCAGAAGGACTTAGAGAAAGTGGTGAACCGGCTTCAAGGAGAGCTTCGGAAAATGAGTCAGTGGTCAAGGGGTGCATGAAATGACCTCTGTGAAGGCTTCGACCATCCTAACTCAAACCCCTCTGTGGCTAAATTGTCTGTCCAGGTCCCTGCTGTTGTCCCTCCAGACTGGTCCAAAATAGTGGGCCCTTCAATGAAGACTACTGTGGCTGTGAATGGTATTCCTACTCAGGCTGTGCTTGACAGTGGGTCACAAGTGACCATTGTATCTCAGGACTGGTATGACAAACACTTATCTGATGTGCCATTACAATCCCTGGAAGGTCTACAAGTGTGGGGGCTGAGCGACAAGTCTAATCCCTACCTAGGATATGTCCGCCTCTGGTTGTCTTTTCCTGCAACTGTAACTGGTGTAGAGGAGCAAGTAGAGACACTGGCCCTAGAGTGTCCCCCCACCGGACTGTATGATGGGGTTCCCCTGTTAATTGGAACAAACACCCATGTGTTTGGGAGACTAGCACAACTCTGCCATGAGAAACAAGGGCAACTGACTGGACGGGCTCTAAGAATTCCAGCATTAGTAAAAAGGGCATATGACTTACAACAGAAACCCAATGAAGAGGACCCAGATGAGCCAGTGGGGATAGTGTGGAAAAAGGAACCTGACTACTTGGTATTGGCCCCCAAAGCCCAGTGCACAATCCATGGAGAAGTCTGCCTAAAGAGAAATGTAAAGAACAAAATATTAATGTTGGATGCACCAGGTGATGGAAAATTGCCAGAAGGATTATTGGTTAAACCCAGATTCTTGCCTGCCCGTGCCCATGCCTGTGCACAACGAGTGATGGTCCAGATTCAAAATGTGTCAGATCGGGAGGTCCGGGTGAACAGAGGGTGCACTCTAGCTACAGTACACTGTGCAGACACTGCAGTATTACCCAAAAACAAGTACTCTGACCAAAAGGAGAGAGAGTGACCCTGGACTTATTTGACTTTGGTGATTCCCCGCTGCCAGCTGAATGGAAGGCTAGGATTAGCAAGAAACTTGCCCAGCGAGCCCAAGCGTCTTTGTTAAAGTAATGGGACGTGAGGTATGTCCAGGGTGCAGATCATCATATACACCTGCATGATGACTGGCCATTTCGAGAGAGATCCCGACGCTTCACCCCAGCAGACATAGATGATATGAGGAGACACCTGCAGGAAATACTCACTGCTGGCGTGATACAGGAATCAAGTAGCCCATATGCCTCTCCCATTGTGGTTGTGCATAAGAAGAATGGGTCGGTGAGGATGTGTGTTGATTATTGAACCCTGAACTGGTGGACCATCCCAGATCAATACACCATGCCCCATATACAAGATGCCCTGGATTGCTTGAATGGGAGCAAATGGTTCTCAGTATTGGATCTTCGCAGTGGATATTACCAGATTCCGATGGCCCCGAAGGACTGTGAGAAAACAGCCTTCAACTGTCCTTTGGGGTTCTACGAATTCCTGAGAATGCCACAGGGGATTTTGGGTGCCCCGGCCACCTTTCAGCAACTGATGGAACATGTGGTGGGAGACATGAACTTGCTGGAATGACTAGTGTACCTAGATGATGTCATTGTGTTCTGACGCACATTAGAGGAGCATGAGACCCGACTGTTTAAAGTGCTGGACCGATTAGAAGACTTTGGCCTCAAGCTGTCCATTGACAAGTGCCAGTTTTTTCAAACCTCTGTGAAGTATGTGGGGCACATAGTATCTGTAGAAGAAATAGAGACCGATCCCAGTATGGCTGAGTCACTGACTACTTGGCTCCAGCCCCATAACTTGAAAGAACTACAACGTTTTCTGGGGTTCTGTGGCTACTACCGCAGGTTCATAAAAGACTATTCAAAGGTGATTTGCCCGCTCCTGAATCTTACCCCAGGGCTACCCCCCTACCAACTGTAAATACAAGAAAGGGGCTGTCAAAGAACCAGAGAAGGTGTACTTCCACACAGGTGAACCTTTTGGGCCCCGCTGGACATCAAAATGTGAAGCAGCCTTTCACAAAGTCATATACCAGCTCACCCACTCCCCCATCCTCACCTATGCTGACCCTACCAAGTCCTATGTGCTGCATATGGATACTAGTCTGCAGGGCCTAGGAGCTGTGCTGTATCAAGAACATGAGGATGGTTAGAGACCGGTCGCCTTCGCCAGCAGGAGTCTGACCCCGTCAGAGCGAAACTATCCTGTGCACAAGCTGGAGTTCCTTGCCCCTAAAATGGGCCATCGTTGATCAGTTTCATGAGTACCTCTATGGGGCAAAGATATTGGTGAAGACCAACAATAACCCATTGACCTATGTACAGACTTCAGCTAAGTAAGACACCGCTGGGTACCAGTGGCTCCCTGCCTTATCAACCTATGATTATGCTGTCGAATACAGATTGGGACTGAACCATATTGATGCTGACGCCCCGTCACGAAGGCCCACTTCCAAGAGTGATTGGGTCAGGCTGTCTGAACCAGAGATTCGAGCATTGTGCCAAAAGTTTGAAAGAGATGAACAGATGTCTGCGGACACAGTGGACTGTTTAGTACAGTGGTTTTCAACCGGGGGTCCTCGGCCCAAAAGGAGTCCGCGAGGACATGCAAGGGGGTCTGTGGAATAATCGGCACACTGGAAAGTGAATCGTGCTAAATTTAAACATTTTTTATTCCTGTGACAGTTCAGTCTGGTAGCCAGTCAAGCGAGAGCAAGCACGAGCAAAGCGTTGCACTCGAAATTCAAAGGCTCCACAAGGTATGTAAAATAGGTAGCAGACTGACTTGCTAGGGTCACTGGCAGCTATTGCAATCTGCTGTCTGATTTTTGTTAACTTGTGCCTTTTGATTTTCTTGAGCGCAGGTAGCTGTTAATAATGTCAGATGGGATGGAGAGGTGTGGTTTCCGGTCAGTTAACAGTTAAGTGATAGCCATGTTAGAGCCCCCCCCCAGGTTGAAGGAATTACAATTGTTCAGGTTGACAACTGTTCAGGGTCAGACAGAAAAAGCATAGAATCCCAGGGGCAATTTGCAGCTTGTTTCAGCGCATTGTAAATCAGCAGCTGCATACAACTGAAAATTATTTATTTTTATTTAATTGCAAATACATTTGTAACCCCTAGATGGCGCTATCCCAGGGGCTACTACCCCTGCCTGATTTGCCACTAACAGGTTGAGGGGCCTGGATCCGATGGCGGGTGCCTCTCCCAGAGGTCAGGGTTTGCAGAAGTTAAACTAACTTGGTCACAGCCCTCTGGGACACTGCAACCCCCCTTTCTTCCCACTAGTGGCCCACACAATATATCAGAATTACCTTCACAGTATACACTTACCCCCAGGACTGGTTCAGGCACTGGGACCTCCTGTAAAATAAGATACAGTGCAACAATCACAGTACAATACTTTAACATAGACAAATACCTCAGGCAGTATAACTTTGCTGAAACAAGCAGCTCTGATTTATTTAGGGGATATAACAAGGACAGGGGAATCAGGTTATTAGCTTATCACTTTACTCATCTACCTATGGCTCTGTGCAGGCCTATCCCTACCAGTTACTGTCCCTGGTACCCAAGCCTAGTGGCTAGTCCAAACCGTGGCAGCTGGTAGGGGCCTCACACAGAGAAAAGAAAAATTAGTTAAACAGTCAGCAGTACAGTAATTCCATTTGGATTCAATGTGGCAATTCAACAGGAGCGACCCTGAATTAGTACTCCGACCTCCAAACAAGATAGGGTCCTTCAATGTCAGCAGGGCTACTCTTGAGCTCCACGAGACTCTCACACATTTATATGGCAAACTGCAACAGGCAAAAGTCCTTTAATGGCAGCAGGATTCACTTGAGCTACACAAGCCTCCTCACACATTTATATGGTGAACAGTAACAGGCAAAAGTCCTTTAATGGCAGCAGGATTCACCTGAGCTACACAAGCCTCCTCACACATTTATATGGTAAACAGTAACAGGCAAAAGTCCTTTAATGGCAGCAGGATTCACTTGAGCTACACAAGCTTCCTCACACATTTATATGGTAAAAAGAAAGTACTATACCAGGCAGGCTGCTTCTCTATCCCGATCGCAATTACTGCACAATACCCGGGAGAACACACAGCAGATTCAGTTCTTGACAGACCGAGTGCAATTCAGCAATTTCTCCAGTCTTCTACAGGGTGAGCCTGGTTTCTACTCTTCAGATATCCTTTGATTCTCTTCACAGGACGGATTCAGTCTAACAAGCAGTTACACAAAGCTGCAGACCGGAACTCTGGGCCTTACACACGTTTCCAACTAAAACTGCACACGGAAAAAACACAGGGCTCCTTCCCTCTTCACTGCCAGAGCTCAACTGAAACTCAGTAGACAAAACCGGCACTTCCTTTGAGTTCCTCCCAGTTCTTGGCTGGATTTGCTGTCACTCACAATAGACTGCCCTGTTGGTCCAAAAGGCGCCAAAGTCAAACTACATCTCCCAGAGTCACTGCCCATACAATCCTCTTGTGGCTGGCTCAGATTATGAGTCCAAGTTCTGATTCGTCAAGGCACCATTTTAGAGCTACCTTAACCCACACTGATTGGTCCAGTTAAGCAGTTCAAAACTAGAATGAGGAACTAGGCAAACACAGTTCTGACTGCAAAGAAAGCAGGTTAGACAAACTGTTTTTCATTATTACTCTAAATGATTTCTGGCAAACAGTTACATCTTTCAGATAGGTTCCTTTGCACTCCTAGTGACTGCAAAATGGAGTGAATTGGCAGCAGCTCGAGTGGTACTCAAGCAAAGAAACACACAGTCCCCCCATACAAACTAATTATGTCTGCAAGCAGACAGCTCTTAAAGAGACAGTACCAGAGGCTCTAAAAACACTCACAGATAAATGGCTAAAATGCCAAACACCATTCAGGCTTGGAGCATTCAAGCAAGCTCCTGGAAGTCTTTTGGGAACCCCATTTGCAGGGGCATTACACCCTTCCTGGCCTGGGAAAGCTTGACATCCGCATCAAGCAAGTACCCCCATAAGTTTCAACTGCAACCATATACATTTGCATTAGGCTCACACATGTAATCATCAGTCAATATATCATTTTACCAAGAACACATTTCTGAAACATTGTAGTACGTCACTCTTTACACAGTATTACACACACATTGTACCATAACTCAAGTTATTACCTCTTGTACATGAAACCTGAAGAGAGGGGGCCCTTCCCTATCAGTTACCTTGGGGCTGGACGGGGCAAGGGCACCATACTTAGAAGGCAACACAAGTAACTTGAGTTAGCACTGATGCTCAGTTTGGGCAATGAGCTCGGGGACACATACACTCCTTTATGGACAACATTGAGAGGCAAGTCCACAGGCCTCCCAAGGAATCATAACTGAGGTGCACCACAGGCTTTACAGCTCAACCAGTCTTCTAGGGGGAACTGTTACAGTCTCTGCACTCTGAGCCTCATTTTCAGCATTGTCCTCACTTGTCAGGAGTCTCCATGGGGTAGAGAGGCTAGAACTTGGGGCACTTTCAGCTCCAGGAGTTACAGTTTCTGAGTCCACAACATTTGGCTCGCATGGAGAGCTTTTGGACACTGGCAGTGGACTGTCAGGGCACTCAAAATACTCTTCTTGTTCTGGTGTATCACCAGTCTGCCCCAATCCATCATTTTCCTCCCCTGAAAGCTCAAATAGTTCAACCATGTGTAACCCCTAGATGGCGCTATCCCAGGGGCTACTACCCCTGCCTGATTTGCCACTAACAGGTTGAGAGGCCTGGATCCGATGGCGGGTGCCTCCATCCAGAGGTCAGGGTTTGCAATAGTTAAACTAACTTGGTCACAGCCCTCTGGGACACTGCAACCCCCCTTTCTTCCCACTAGTGGCCCACACAATATATCAGAATTACCTTCACAGTATACATTTACCCCAGGACTGGTTCAGGCACTGGAACCTCCTGTAAAATAAGATACAGTGCAACAATCACAGTACAATGCTTTACATAGACAAATACCTCAGGCAGTATAACTTTGCTGAAACAAGCAGCTCTGATTTATTTAGGGGATATAACAAGGACGGGAGAATCAGGTTAATTAGCTTATCACTTACTCATCTACCTATGGCTCTGTGCACAGGCCTATCCCTACCAGTTACTGTCCCTGGGTACCCAAGCCCTAGTGGCTAGTCCAAACCGTGGCAGCTTGTAGGCCCTTTCACACAGAGAAAAGAAAAATTAGTTAAACAGTCAGCAGTACAGTAATTCCATTTGGATTCAATGTGGCAATTCAACAGGAGCGACCCTGAATTAGTACTCACGACCTCCAAACAAGATAGGGTCCTTCAATGTCAGCAGGGCTACTCTTGAGCTCCACGAGACTCTCACACATTTATATGGCAAACTGCAACAGGCAAAAGTCCTTTAATGGCGCAGGATTCCTCGAGCTACACAGCCTCCTCACACATTTATATGGTAAAAGAAAGTACTATACCAGGCAGGCTGCTTCTCTATCCTGATCGCAATTACTGCACAATACCCGGGAGAACACACAGCAGATTCAGTTTCTGACAGACCGTGTGCAATTCAGCAATTTCTCCAGTCTTCTACAGGGTGTGCCTGGTTTCTACTCTTCAGATATCCTTTGATTCTCTTCACAGGACGGATTCAGTCCTAACAAGCAGTTACACAAGCTGCAGACCGGAACTCTAGGCCTTACACACGTTTCCCGACTAAGACTGCACACGGAAAAAAGCACAGGGCTCCTTCCCTCTTCACTGCCAGAGCTCAACTGAAACTCCAGCAGACAAAACTGGGCACTTTCTTTGAGTTCCTCCCAGTTCTTGGCTGGATTGGCTGTCACTCACAATAGACTGCCCCTATTGGTCCAAAAAGGCGCCGAAGTCCAAACTACATCTCCCAGAGTCACTGCCCTTACAATCCTCTTGTGGCTGGCTCAGATTACGAGTCCAAGTTCTGATTCGTCCAAGGCACCATTTTAGAGCTACCTTAACCCACACTGATTGGTCCAGTTCAGCAGTTCAAAACTAGAATGGGGAACTAGGCAAACACAGTTCTGACTGCAAAGAAAGCAGGTTAGACAAACTGTATTTTCATTATTACTCTAAATGATTTCTGGCAAACAGTTACATCTTTCAGATAGGTTCTCTTTGCACTCCTAGTGACTGCAAAATGGAGTGAATTGGCAGCAGCTCGAGTGGTACTCAAGCAGAGAAGCACACAGTCCCCCCATACAAACTAATTATGTCTGCAAGCAGACAGCTCTTAAAGAGACAGTACCAGAGGCTCTAAAAACACTCACTGATAAATGGCTTAAACGCCAAACACCATTCAGGCTTGGAGCATTCAAGCAAGCTCCTGGAAGTCTTTTGGGAACCCCCATTTGCAGGGGGTTACACATTATTAAAAACTACATTGTTTTTATAAAGTTCACTTGATGTTGTTTTTCACACTGAAGTGTACCAAATGCATGTTTTTTGGTAGGGGTCCCTGACAAGGCTGGTAGGTTGCCAGGGGGTCCCCTGACAAAAAAAGGTTGACAACCACTGGTCTAGTAGATTGCTTGGGCCCTCCTGATACCTGCATACCAGCTGCCTATTGCCATTTCTTTGCTCTAGATATTAGTGCACTACCTCAACTTGACAATGACAGTATTCAGTGGGCTCAATCCCAAGATCCTATGATTCAACCCACACTTGATGCCCTGTGTGCGGCGAAAGATGTGTCTAAGTTGCGTTCCCCTGACTTGCGAACTGCCCTATTGTTTAAAGAAGGCCCCAGGTTGAAGTTACTCAATCAGTTTTTATACAGAGAGACAGTGGATCATAGTGGTCAAGTAGACAAGCAACAATTGGTCCTGCCCACGGCCTTTAAACACTTGGTACTGAGGTCCCTCCACAATCACATGGGGCACCTCAGTATTGACAGGACTGTTGATCTGGTACGATCTCGATTCTACTGGCCCAAGATGGGGGCCGATGTTGAGCACCATGTAAAGACCTGTAGTTGGTGCCTTTAAAGAAAAGCTCTGCCTCAGAGGGCTGCCCCCCCATCAATATCACTACCAGCACCCCCATGGAACTAGTCTGCATATATATTTTGTGTTTAGAACCTGATCAACGGAATATTGGCAATGTGTTAGTGGTTACAGATCATTTCACATGGTATGCACAAGCTTTTCCAACTAAAGATCAAAAAGCCTCTTCTGTGGCCAAGGTGCAAGTGGAAAAATTCTTTGTCCACTATGGTGCCCCTCAGCAGATCCACTCTGACCAAGGCAGAGACTTTGAAACTAGGCTAATCAAAGAAGTGCTCTCTCTCTCTGGGGGTTGGGGAAGTCAAGAACCACCCTTATCACCCGCAGGGAGACCCTCAAACAGAACATTTTAACTGCACCCTTCTAGACATGCTGGGCACCCTCCATCCAAAAGACAAGTATAAGTGGAACCAGCAGATTAACACCTTGGTACACACATACAATTGCACCAAAAATTATGCTACTGGGTTCTCCCCATACCGCCTCATGTTCGGGAGGGAGGCCCGACTGTCAGTTGATGTCTGTTTTGGGGTCTCTCCAGATGGGGTCCGAGCTGAAAACTACCTGCAGTATGTACAGAAACTGAAAGCTCAATTGAACCATGCACATCAACTGACCCAGACAATGGCCGCCAAGAGAAATCTCGCCAACAAAGAGAGGCATGATAAGAAAGTAAAAGCTCAAGAGCTATGGCCCGGAGACCATGTGTTACGCAATTTGGGACTACATGGCAAGCACAAAATTGCTGATAGGTGGCACCATCTTCCTCTTATAGTAGTTGGAAAGTTGAATGATCTACCAGTGTACAAGGTTCACCCAGAGAATAACTCCAAAGCTGTCAAGACCTGTAGTCTTGGTAACAAGCTTCCTAAATTAGTGGCCTTGATGGAGAGGAACATCTGGTTATCATGGTAGTCACAGAAATATGGTACACACAGAACCATGACTGGGACTTAAACATACCAGGATACACTATCTACAGGAGGGACAGGGAGAGTAAAAGAGGAGGAGTAGCTCTCTACATAAGGGAAGGAATCAAAGCAACAGAACAAAAGGGTAAACAGGGCAGAGAGGAAGCACTGTGAGTCAATTTGGAGACAGGCAATGGCACCACAATCCGCACAGGGGTTGTACACAGACCCCCCTCTCAGGGGGAGGAAATGGACAAGGAAATGATAGAAAGTATCCTTAGAATGGCAGAAAAAGGGGAGATATTGCTGATGGGGGATCTGAATATGTCAGATGTTAACTAGAGTGCAGTTGCAGCAGCCACTTCTAAGACAGAGGTTATTTTAGATGCCCTACAGGGGACATGCCTTAGACAACTAGTATTGGAACCTGTGATGTTATAGGAATTTAACATACTTATTAGACAGTCCCTAAGGTAAATGTAAGAAGCTGATGATTTGTAGACAGCCCCTAGAGTGTGGGGGTTATGGGAAGCTTGCTTGGCTGGAGCAGTGTGTTTAAAATGGCTGCACAATAAAGATGAGTGAAAACTCATGCTGGCTTGGTGATTATTAACAAGCAAACCATGGCATCAGAAGCAGATATCAAAACCTGAAAAGACGGACAAGAACATAAAAAAGAACTCTAGAAGAAGACGGTCTGGTGAAAAAACCAAGAGAGAAAAAAAAGATGGATAAACTAAATCCTCCATCAGGTATGCAATTGTCTGGAAATGTAGCTGAAAATTAGCAGAGATTTGAACAAAGATTTAATATTTATTTAACTGCTAGTGGTGCTGAAAGCGAAGATAGCAAAACAAAGGCCTCGATCTTTCTACATGTAGTCGGGGAAGATGTGTTAGACATTTACAACAGTTTCCAGTTCAATGAGGGTGAAAACATGGATCTTGATGTAATTGTGAACAAATTTGAAGAGTACTTTGTGCGAAGCTTGAAATGTTACCTACAAGAGATACAAGTTTTCACATCATTTGACAAGAAAAAGGGTGATAGCTTTGATCAGTATTTAACAGAGTTACATTCGCTCTGCAAAACGTGCGAGTTTGGAGATCTGAAAGAATCACTGATTAAGGATAGAATTATATTCGGAATCGCAGACAATGGGCTCAGAGAAAGACTGCTTAGACAGCAAGATTTAACTTTGGACAAAGCTATAAACGTGTAGAGCTGCTGAAACTACAAATCACAGGCTAAAGAGCTGAACAAAGAAAACGAGGGCGCTGAGCACGCACTAAAGAAGCTTGAGATAAACAAGAGATATTTTTCAAAAACAAAGCAGCAGAAGGAACAGCAGCCTAATCGGAAAACATGTGATAG
Organism: Neoceratodus forsteri; assembly: GCA_016271365.2. Taxonomy (NCBI): domain Eukaryota; kingdom Metazoa; phylum Chordata; order Ceratodontiformes; family Ceratodontidae; genus Neoceratodus; species Neoceratodus forsteri. The sequence goes on from CM057451.1 coordinate 496,906,126, forward strand.
ATGTGAAAATAACCATAAACCTAAAGCTTACCGTCCCTATGGGAAGTCCTGCAGTGGCAAAAATAACCATTTTGCTAAATGCTGCAAAATGAAAAGTGAACAAAATAAAGTTCACACCGTCGAAGAAGATGACCCGGAAGAGTTCTTTGTAGATTCCGTAGAGCTGTGTGTTTCTGAAAAAAAGGAATGGATTGTACCTTCAACTGTGAATGAGACTATCATACCATTCAGGCTTGACACAGGAGCACAGGTGAACCTGATTTCATTGCAACACTATGAAACTCTGCACGTAAAATCTAAAATTCGTCCAGCCAAGATAAAAGTAACTGGTTACACAGGAGAGAATATTTAATTAAAAGGGAGCTGCATGCTAGCTCTGAAGCACAAAGGCCAGCGGTTCAAGGTGTCTCTGTTAATTGTAGAGAAGGATGTGCAACCAATTCTAGGCATAAGTGCCTGTGAGAAACTCAATTTAGTGAGAAGAGTGTTTGTCGTGACATCACAAACTGAAGCTAAATGTGAATCATTATTTATAGAGTATAGCGATGTGTTCAAAGGTCTAGGATGTTTGCCTGGGGAGCACAAAATAAACATAGATGACCAAGTGCCACCCGTAATACATCCCTGCAGGAAAGTGCCATTCGCACTGAGGGACAAATTGAAAGAAGAGCTGAACCGCATGGAAGCCATAGGTGCAATCAAGAGAACTGATGAATCTACAGACTGGGTGAGTTCTTTAGTCATAGTTGAGAAGAAAAATGGCCAGCTCAGAATATGTCTTGACCCCAGAGACTTAAACAGAGCTATAAAAAGGGAGCATTTCAAGTTACCTAGCAGAGAAGAGATAGTGTCACAGTTTGCTGGTGCTAAATGGTTTAGCAAACTGGATGCTTCTTCGAGATTTTGGCAAATGAAGCTAGATAAGGCTAGTTCAGCATTACCTGTATGAAACATGCATAAGTATTGTCAATATGAATGTAGTAATGCAAAGTATATTGAATGGTATAGTGTTGTAACAAGCTAATGATATATATGTCTCGTTTATATTGCATTTTTGATATTGTGATGGTACAGACTTGATGCGAACTCCAAGTTTTCTCTAGGCAGGGAAGGGTGTAACCCCCTACAAATGGGGGTTCCCAAAAAGTCTTCCTTGAGCTTGCCTAAATGCTCACTGCCAGGCTGGTGTCCTACATTTTAGCAGTTTAAATGTATTGCCAGAGAGTGCCTGTATAGCCTCTGTGTACTGTCTCTTTAAGAGCTGCCTGGATTGCAGTCATAATTAATCTGAGAGGGAGCTCTGTTAGAAGATGTACTTGTTTGCTGATGATTTGTTAGAGTAGTAATAATATTGCAGTTTGTTCTAACCTGCCTTCTTTGCAGCATGGACAGTTCTGCTTGTTTCCATCATCTTGGTCCTGGACTGTCAGAATGGGCCAATCAGTACATTTGGGACTCTAAAATGGAGCCTGCCTACAGGGGCTTGGTGGAGCCAAAACTTGTAGGAATTGTAGTTTTGGGTTTTTGATGCCTAAAATAACCTGGAGGGAGAGCCCTTGATGTGACTGACAGACAAATCATCCAACCAAACTTTTTGAATCTTGGGGAAAGTCTCACACTGCTTGCAGTTTCGGTTAGATCTGAATTGGGAAGTGAAGAAGTAACACCTCAAGATAGTTTGAGCAGCAATCCACAGTGGATTCACGTGGGAGAACTGTGGAAAGGCCTGAGTTTGGCCTGCATGCCTGCCAGCTGTCCCTGAGAGGGAACTTGTGCTTTTTCTCGGACTGAATCTGAATTTGTAGAGTGAATAAAGCCACTGAATTGTGACCAGACTTTAACCTGAAGAAGACAGAAGATTTGCTGAATGTGATTGACCTGTCAGGACTTCCAGCTACCTCTGAACGCTCGGATTGTGCAGAGACTCTCTAATTGCGACCGGAGAGCCATTTGCCTAGTACAGTGGAATTTCATTACATGTGAATGTGCTGTGTGCTTATAGTGGGTCGTGATTTGGTTCCCCACTGTGTCTGAACTGTTTTGCTTGCTGGAGGCTGTATCCAGCTCCACAGACTGAATTTGTATCCATTTCCGTTTGCCTAGGCCCTGCTATACTGGCCCAGCCAGAATACCTGCTACGCATAGAAAGTCATTGACGAGAGACCGGCCTGGGGATCAGCCCCCTGCTCAACACCTTGAACAGGAACGATGCCTCGGTGATTCGTGTGGGTCCTGCTTCTCTGGGCACTCCAGCTCAACAGCCTGAAGTCTTGATTTCATCCTGCCTGTGTCCAGTATTGGGTATCTTGAGTAAACATCAGGGTAGCTCCCTGCAACAACAGCTAAATCTAAAAGAGTTGTCATCTGATTGTCTTCTTGCCTTTTCTTTCACAAATTGAGCCCTCCTGCTCCGGATTACAAATAGTGTGTGTTGTGCATCTTGCTTTCTTCCATTACAGGGCCCCAACCAGCTGCAACGTTCGTGGCTAGCTCACCATTTTGCTACCTGGGTACCCAGAGTGTGTGACTGTGTAGGGACTCTGAACTGTATTCATAACTGTCTGATTAATATGGCTTTTAAGCTAATCAACCTGATTACGCCCCTCCCTTGTTCAAGTCCCCTGAATAAATCAGATTTAACTTTGTTTGCATTTAACCTAACTGTGGTTCCAGTTTGTGCCAAAAGTATTGTACTGTTGCTATTTGCTGTGCTTAACGTTGTTTTGCAGGGGGTCCCCAGGTTCAAGCTAGAGGAATCAGCCCTTGTGGTAAGTGCAAACAGTGTGGGTAATTGCCTGGTGAATAAGGGTCATTGTGAAAGTAATTATTGTATATTGTTCAGGCCACTAGAAGGGAAAGAGGGGGTTACAGTGTCCTGGAGGGCTGTGCCCAGGTTAGCTTGACCACTAACAACCCTGACCTTTGGGTGGATTCACCCATTTCATTACCCAGGTCCCTTAACCTGCTACTAGCCAAGCAGGCAGGGGTAGTAGCCCTTGGGATAGTGCCACCTAGGGGTTGCATAGAGAATTGCACAAGTTTATTCCCATAGATGCAGCCAGTGGCCTTTTCTAGCAGGGTGCTGTGTAGGGGCAAGTGGCAGGGGGCCTTGGCCATGATTAAAGGCAGTGGCTGGTGGGAGAAGAGAAGTGAGCACAGCAAGGATGGTTGCTGAGAGTGAGAGGCGGGGGGTAGGTAGAGAAAGCAGGATGGTGGGGTTAAAAGGAGCAGAGGACATAGAGGAAGTTTAACCAGAGAGGGGAGGCAGGGTAAGTGGGGGATATTCAGGTGTATATGGGTGGCTGGGGTAGATAGGTTTGGGGAGGATAATGAGGGAAGTGATCATGGGTAGGTGTGGTGGGGATGTTAAGTGGCAGGGGGAAGCAGAGAGGATAATCATGGCGGGGGACTCTGGACTAAGTATAACAGTCACAGGAGGTTGGGCAACGAGGTAGCCATGGAGTTTTCATTTGAAATGGCCAAGTGTGGCAGCATCAGCAAATCCTACACCAAGGCATACATTTTAAACAGGGTGAAGCCCTCGTATACATAGTTGACACACTTGGACTTTGCAGTAGTTAGTGCTATCAGAGCCCGGCTTGTGTTTTTTGTACCATTTGTCCAGGATACCCCAATACACCCAGTCCTGGTGTTTTTTCTCGATTATATCCCGTGTCCTCTCCGGCAAGCATGGATAGATGAACTGGGGGTAATCCTCACGGATCTTCTTAAGGGCAACCCTCTCTGCCTGTGACCAGTCTGGTAACTGCTTGATGCTGGACCGAGGGGCCTGCCCATTCAGCAGCTACACTCTTGCCCGGTATCTCCTTACTTGTGGTTCTCCATTCACAACTCCCTCATATTTTTCCTGCTACATGTGGCATTTATCAGCCAAGCTGGGATGCTCTTTCCAGGGGGTAAGATACGACTCATGGTGGGTCAGGATGTACTTCTCCAGGTCACCATCACTGAGGTGACTCACTCCTTCCAATTGTAGTGCACCTGATGCTGCATCACCGGGCTTCTCTGGTGCAAGCAGGGGGCTAGAGGGTCTCATAGACTCTTTGACTAACTTCTCCAAGGCTGGAGCAGCTGCACTCTGGGGTTCTGTGGGCACAGGGAGTGAACAAGGCTGTGGCTTCAAAAAGTCTTTGGGTGTCAACAGTTTCACATGTGCTCCATGCTCACGACCTTGTCCATGGGCGACAGGTGGGAAGTCTGACAGTGAAACTTCTGATCTTCGCTGGGCTACCCCACCCAGCCTAGAAGGTTCTTGCATATCACCAGGCACTGGACAGGATCCAGGGATAGTCGCAGCAGCAGCTGCACCGAGCTGGGAACCCACCTGCTCCCAGCTCTCAGTTGCTGACTCCACTGACATCACCAATCCCCCAGGCCTACTCAGCCTAGGGTTGAACTTAGGGTCTGCAGCACTGGAGGTCCTACTTTGGCAAATGGTGCAAATCAGAAGCAAAGTCACACCCGGACCCTTAAACTGGCAAAGTGCACACATTGAGCTAGTGGTCTCTCCACCACACTCCACAACCATTTCAATATTGCAGATGGCACAGTCACATCAGTGGCTTCTGGGGCTGTAATTATTTTATCTTTTGGGAATGGGCAAAGACCTCTTTCCAATGTGGGAAACCTGCACAGCACAAATGACTTCAACAACTCGCTGCACATTCTCCTAGCTCACACAGTCCACAGTGATCCCCAACGTGCCCAGCAGCAACCAGCTTACAATCCCACAGTCCCGAAGTCCAATCAGCATGAACACCCTAGAGCAATTAGCATATATATATATATATATATATATATATATATATATATATATATATATGATCAAAAATAGAACACCATACAGTTATATGAATCTGAACAAATTATGGCGTTGGTGTTGGTGCTTACTGAGGTTGAGAGCACTGAATATGTCACCTCACACCACGTGACCCGACTGTTCGGGAATGAGCACAGGCGATGGGGGTCAGCAGTGGAGAAGGACTGAGCACCTGACAGCCCTCTCCTTCCTCCGGGGAGGGGAATCTGCAGACCTCGCTTTGATAGCACCTCCTGGGGGAGTCCTAGTAGTAGGTGCAGGAGGAAGCAGCACGGATTAGGGGTGGAGCATCAGCCGAGAGCCAGAGTGGAGGACACATCTCAGCGTGCCCCCGACTCATTGGCTCTCATCCCATGCTGATGCTCAGGGAGTGGGACAAAAACAGAAAATGCCCCCCATGTTGGCACCAGTAGATGGGCCTTGGAGGACGGTGCTTGGGGCTTCCAGGGATTCCACGCGCAGGTTGCACACTCCATCAGTGTCTGGGGGAGTTTACGGGGGACTCTGCCACCCCAGTCAGGGGTTATCCGGAGGATCTAGGGTAATGAGTGGGGCACCAATATGTGCGGGTGATTCCTGGAAGGACTTCGAGGTGGGTCATCAATGAGGCCCTGAAGAGAGGGGCCGACATGGGGACAGGTAGGAGCATAAACATAGAGTTAAAAAAAAAAAATTAAAGCTTTGACCAGCTTAATATGAGAAGAGGATAAATAATTAGAAATACAATATTGCACATTCATAAACAGAGTATCGCGGCCTGTCCCCAGCAGAGACCAAGTAGGTGAGGAGGAAAGAGAGAGAGAGAGAATATAGCTAGCCTGACTGAAGAAAGTGTAGGTGAGAGGAAGAGAGAGAATATGGCTAGGTTAACTGAAGAAATGGAAAGGGGAGAGGGATAGGGTAAAGAAGCGGCAAACCTTGGACCGTCTGGGATGTACAGCCCATAAGGGCCAGACTCGGCAGGGAGCAACCTGAACTGAAAGTTCTGGTTTCCCAGGCCTGCAAGAAGAGAGACAGTGTAGAAGGGAGGGAGGTAGGCAAACCCTTTGACCATCTGGAGTGGAAACCCCACAAGGGTCCAACACTGCTCGGTGCTCACCCAATCAGTGTCGTGGGATACCAGCTTTCTGGGGGGAAAGTAGGAGTGGGGAATAGGAAGGAGTAGTTAGGCACAGTTTTGAAGGAGAGAAGGGTTGTGGGGAGGGGGTTAATTGGGAGTTTAGTTAGGTACAGTTGCAGGATGGAGAAAAGAAGTTGCGAATAAGAAGAGAGTTAGGGTAGAAGGGGGGGCAATCCTTTGACCTTCAGGAGCGGAAGGTCCACAAGGGTTCAGCAACTACTCTATGCACACCCAGTTAGTGTCATGGGGTACTGACTTTTCTGAAGAAAGATAGGAGTCGGGAATAGGAAGGAGTAGTTAGACACAGTTTTTGACAGAATCAGGAGTGCCTATGCATCCCAGCATCCTACATGCCCTACCTACTGCATTGTCACACTGCCCTGCCACTTTCATGTCATCAGATATAAGCAAGTCAGGAAGGTGGCTGCACCTTAATACACTAGTGCCAACCAGAGTAAATCTTAGTACTTACAGGCAGGAATCAGCAACAAGTGTCCCCAACCATGAAGAAAAGCTCATGGAAGCCAGATAAATGTCCAAAAAAAGGTCCTTTATTGAAAAGATTCCAAAGTAATCCAAAGGTAATTCAAAGGAAAAAGGTAGAAGGCTACCACTCGGCCTATGACCGACCCCTTCCCCACAAAAGTCAGGTGTCCAGTCAAACATTTTCGCACAAAGAATGCTTTCTCAAGACTGGCGTGATTTGGTGGTGCATCTACTTATATAGGGGATGCATAAAGATGTAAAGTGCATCGTGCAACATGTTAGTAAATAATTATGTGCTGCCACCATATGGCAAGATGTACAAACAACAAAGAAAGTGCAATGACTTCAAACTAGGCAAAGACAAAGTGAACAGTGACTAAAAAAGTGACTGAAAATCGGGAAAAGATCCCAAATAGATTAATAATAAATATAGTATTAAAAGACTGATAAACGTGAAAAGGTTAAAGATCAAATGCACACCTATTTAATAAAAAGCTTGAATTCACATCCCTGTGTTATGAGTAGTGTTTCCTGAAAATATCATGCAGTTTGGTTTTGTGGTTTTCTTTAAATTGACATCTGTTAATGTGCTCCGCAGTAACTGAAAACTGAAGAAACAGTGAAGATGTTTCTGTCCCTGTCTTCCCCTGAATTATGAGTTGAGAATTGAGCGAGCTCATCGCTCTATGGTGCAGAAACCCCAAGATCCAAAGGCATGACCACGTTCAATAGTATTCATGGTCTCCAGCTATAAAACCAAAGAGGATTTACTGCGAAGAGCATGGTCAAAAAGGGATATCACTTACCTGGCCTCCAAACTCTCCATGGATCATGACTATCCGATAGATGCAACAGGCCCGACAACAGTATACCCAAATCCTTCGCATGTTAAAAGAAAAAGGAGTCCGCTTCCAGACACCTCTTCCGGCCAAGCTAGGGCATTCTGGCCTGAAGGCACTTAGCTGTATTTGACCCCACACAAAGCGGTTGAAGCATTGAAACAGAGGGATCCATCTTCCAGCTGAAGAAATGGAACGCTTCTCTAAAAGGCAGGCCCATCCACCGGACTGGTTCCAGGTAACAACGCACAGATGGGGAATGTCTCCACTGAGGATCCTCAGAGAGGCCTGCGAGAAGCTGAAGAACATTGCTCAGAACAACGCAGGATGAGTGACTGTATCGGGTCCTGCTGCAGAGGGCTGAACACCAGAGCATTGCAAGGGAAGTTGACTGTAACTGTTTTCCTCTTTGCAGGGTCAACGGTTCCATCGAGGGTTCTCCGATCTGGTATAGCATTTACAGGGAACTGGGGCCCAAATATCATTGGGCCTCGTCTGAAGCAACATGCTCCACATTAGTGAACTGCTAAGTACTGATTAACGCTAACAAGAGACCAGCCCCTTTTTTTTTCCTTGTTTTCTTTGCGTGGAGTGACTTGAAGTATAGCCCCTAAATATTAAATGTACAATATAATGGGGGCAGAGTGACAAAAGTGAAGGGCTGGTCTCAGACCAGGTTATGTTAGTGAGGAACAGTTTTTTTTTTCCTCTGTTGTAGAACTTGTTAAATGATGTTGATCTTTGGGTTCAGTGTGATAGCCGAAGATTACATTAAGACGTCACCTCCTCGCTCCACAGCTCATGGATGGGACACTACATGCTCCATGAGCCTCCACAGTTATTGTTAAAACTTTAGTTACTTAAATAAATGGGACAGATACACAATATATATAAGGAAAGGGGCGGGGAAAGGAATGTTGTATTTCTGTATGTCTTATGCTAGTGATGAATCTGTTTTTAATTATTTTGGAGCCTGTTCAAATGATACTGGTCCTTGGGTTTAGTGTGATACTTGAAAATTATATTAAGCTGTCGCTTCTCTGCTCCATAGCTCATAGATGGTGACCATAGCAAGATGGCGACCACACTGGGTCAGCCTTTATTTTAGCTCTGCCATGTGTTGCTTTTAATTATATTTTATTTTTATTTTAAGTCAGTGGTAGCAGTAGCAGTAGTAAGAATTGTGACTTGTCAATTGTGAATGTCGACTACGAAATGTATGTGCTAACTTCGACGTTTTCGCAGCAGTTTTTGCAGGGGGTATTTTGGGTGCTCCGATATTGAGACCGAGACTGTTTTGGCCCCAACCTCGGCATCAGCTTCTGCTGCAAGAACTGTGGACCTAACTGCACATTTTACGATCTGCGGCGTGTTTAGCGGAGTTTGAGGCATGCTTTGTTCTGCTTGCTGGGGCTTGTACAATTGAAGGGCGTTCTCTGCAAGACATGGTAAAGACCAGAGTACTAAGTCTTTTCCAGGAGCCACTGCCAGTTTTTGGCACTTTCGGGTGATTGACTGCCCAGGCGAGTGGATTGTTGGACTGTTGGAGTTACCGAGGAAGTCTTTGGGTGGTAATTCGCTCCAAGAACTGCCATTGCCAAGTGGATTTAAAGGACTGTGGCTGTCTGCCGTGAAATATGATTGAGAGGATACTGACCTAATGAGAAGTGTTGGACATAACGTTTCATGGAACCTGCTCTTGCATGGTGAGATTGTTTTGGTGGGGAAAGAACTAGGATTTCCTGCAGTGTAATATCTCTCGATACCAGCTGGAAGGATTGCTGTGGGCTTTCTTGGAGTACTATGAGTGAGGGGGTCTGATTTATTGATCAGTGCCCTCTTTTCCAGTAACATTACTCTCCTACTGGTTCCTGAGTTTTGAGTCCAGAAGCAGGGCCACAGCAGTGGTCTGGTTATGGGTGGCTCTGCCCCCCCCCCTCGTGCCTGGGTGATCTTGGGTGCCACTTGGGACCGAGCAGGAGCTACCTCTCTTCTTTCTAGGGAGTTAGGGACTAGTGGGGGGCCCCTAAGTTATCTCAGGGTCGGTTCTAGTGGTGTGGCCTTGGGATGTCTGTAGCTGCAGGTTCCGGTGGTATAATAAATACCTGATTAGGCAGTGTGGGAGGGGGGAGCCCCCACTCTCAGTCGCTTGGCCTAGTTATTTTTCTGGCTTTCTTGGAGACTCTGTGGTTTTCCTTTGTATCTATATTGAGACCGTGTGCTGGTATTTTCAGGAAGCCCTAATCTGGAACTGATAAAATTTCTGTTGCTGAAGTTTTATTTTGGATTTTTGCCTATGTTGGATTATTTCAAATTTTTTGTTGTATTTGGATTTATATTATTTCAAATCTCTCCTACAGCTCCTCCTACTGACTGATGACTTTTTCCCAGACTTTTTAATTTGCTTTGTTTCCTGGTGGTGAGAGGACCAGGGAGCCTATATTTTATTTTTTATATTATTTGATGCTTATGTTTATTTTAGTGGTTGTCTGATTTTTTCCTTTCTTCCTCAGCTGTGAGAGGGCTGTGGGAGGGAGGAATATATCTCTGTAAATATATATATATATTTTTTTAAATCCTGTGAGAGGGGATTGTGTTATTTTATGTTTTTATTGTTGTTTTTTCTCTTCTTTGTCTGTGGGAGGGCTGTGGAACAGGGAGAATCTATATTTGTGTTTGTTTTATATCCTGTGAGAGGGGATTGCATTATTGTTATTCTATTCTGGGGTTATTATAGGTCATCTTTAGTGGGAGGAGGGTAGTTTAATACGTTTTGTTAGGGCAAGGATTAATGTATAAGTTTTTATTGTTTTTGGGGCTTTTAACTGTCTCCAGTTTCATTTTGGATCCAGGAATTTGGTGCTTTATGTCCTTTACCTACTATTTCATTATAACTATTAATAGAATGTGCCTGCTTCCCCCCCCCCCCGTCCTGTGCTATTTGGCCTCCGTTTCTTCTCCCTCCTGCCTGCTTCTATTTATCAGTGCTGTCGAGCGGGGGATTGCTCATGAGGGAGGGAGTCGGGGTGGGTGGGGTTGCAGACAGCTGGAGTCCAAATGAGCTGTGCTCTCCCACAGGGGTGGTTAGGGCCAGAAGACGCCCTGGGGCGAAATGGTACCTGGAATGTGGTGATTCAGTTCTAGTTCCCATACCCAAGGGCACCTCCGATTTGGGAGGGCAAGCAGTTGGGACAGCTCGCCAATCTCCTCCAGCTTGGGCGCTGTTATGCAATGCCAGATCTGTCTGCAACAAGACTGGTCTTATTGCAGACTTTGTTGGTAGGGCAGATCTGGTTTGCATTACCAAGACCTGGTTGGATGGGAATACTGCCCTATTTTAGAGCAGCTGTTCCACGTGCACTCGGGTTTACATCGCCGAGACTGGACCATAGGGGTGTCGTTTAAGAAGACTGAATTGAGCCTAATTAGTGTACCAGTTGAGGAGGCCCGGTCTTTTGAGTGTACCGTGGCAGCTGGTGTGGGGTGCAGGATAGCCCTCATCTACCATCCACCAGGTGATGAGAAGCTGTTCCTGCAGGAAGTAGCAGACTTCACCGCTGACATGGCGTTGGAGTCACCCAGACTGATGGTTCTGGGCAACTTCAGTGCCTGGGTCGATGACAAATCTTCGCTTTTTGGTCAACACTTCCTCCAGTTGATGACATCTCTGGGCTTCACACAGGTTGTTTCCTCAGCTGCTCACAAGGGTGGCCAGTCTCTTGATTTGGTCTTCTTCCTGGGGACCGAGGCCTCCGACTTTGGTGGTGGAACCAGTCGGTTGGTCTGACCATTACTCCATTGGGTCCAATTTTTTGGCCGCCCCCCTGGGTAGGTCGGCCCCTGTGGAGGTGGTCAGTTATCGCCCTTTGCGGGATGTGGTCCCTGAAGACCTGATGGCGGTAATTGACCTCTCGCTATTGGGCGAGACTAGCACAGATCCTGAGCAGCTAGTTATGGCCTATAATAGGGCCGTTTCTTCAGCTCTCAATCTGATTGCTCCTGTCCATGTTCGCTCCCTCCCGCGTCGCCCTGGGGCCCCTTGGTTTGATGGGACTCTAAGGGAGTTGTGGAGACAGGGGCGTAGGTTGGAGCATCGTTGGCGGAGGACAGCCTTAGATGCCAACCATCTTATTTTGTTAGAACATTATAAATTCTATCAAACAGAAATTTTCCGTAAGAAGGCAGAATTCCTGTCCAGGGAAATTGCTGTCACACGGAACCGACTGGCTCAACTCTTCAGAACTGTTGACAGACTGTGCAACCCAGCCTGTCAGCAGTTCCATCGAGTTTTTTCACAAAATGATTGTGATGAGATTGCTCGCTTCTTTGCAAATAAGGTGGCTGACATCAGGCAGGAATGCCTCCATCTTCTTTCTATGGGGGGATGCTGTTGATCGATGCCATGTCGCAAAACCTGGAGTTTCCTGGAGTTCCTTTGATCTGCTGGAGTTCGTAGATATTATGAGGATTGTCCAGGCGATGCATCCTACCTGCTGTAGTTTAGATCCGGGCCCTACTTCCCTGATTTTGGGTTGTAGTGACATCATTGGCCCGGTCTTAGCTCAGATTGTCTGGTGCTCTCTGGACTCGGGTGAGTTTCCTAGCTCCCTGAAGGAAGGGAGGTGATGATACCCCTCCTGAAGAAAGCTTCTTTAGACCCGGAGAACCTAGCAAACTACAGGCCTATCTCTAACCTCCCTTTTGTGTGGAAGGTTATTGAGAAAGTTGTGGCAGCTCAACTGGATAACCATCTAACCATCCATAATTTATACAAACCTTTCCAATCGGGTTTTCGTAAAAGGCATAGTACTGAGACTGCTCTGGTTCGGGTGCTCAATGATCTCCTGATATCGAGAGATCGGAGATACCATTCCATCTTGGTTCTGCTTGATTAATCATCAGCTTTTGATACTGTGGATCATGGGGTCCTGCTCGAGCATCTGAAGTCCATCTGTGGGCTGTCTGGTACAGTTCTCAGATGGTTTACATCTTTCCTTGCCGGTAGAACACAGAGAGTTGTCTCAGGTATTTTTTCTTCTGGGGCTTTCTCTCTGCCTTGCGGGCTACCTCAGGGCTCAGTGCTGTCCCCCATGTTATTCGTAGTATATATGCTGCCCCTCAGAGACATTGTAAGACGGCATGGGATGAGGTTTCACTGTTATGCTGATGATACCCAGCTCTACCTGTCTTTTGCCCCCAACCAGGTTAGTGCTGTCTCAGTAATGAACAGCTGCCTCGTTGAAATCCAAGATTGGATGAACACCAGTGGTTAATAGTTCAACCCAGGAAAGACTGAGGTTTTGGTAGTGGACCCGGGTCATAGGGCAGAGGGGTTGAGGACTGAGCTCCCCTCCAGTTTAGTCCTGGAGGAGACCCAGATTCTCACCTCTGAACGGGTGCGTAACCTAGGAGTGGTGCTTGATGATGGTCTGACCCTTCATCATCAGGTGTCGGCAGTTGTCAAGCTGGCCTTTTACCATCTTAGGAACATTGGTAGGATTAAGCACCTTGTTCCGTCCAGTCACCTACCTGTTTTGGTCCACGCCTTTGTGACATTGCGCCTTGATTACTGCAACTCCCTTTACGTAGGGCTTCCTGGGGTTGATATCTGCTGCTTGCAGCTAGTGCAGAACGCGGCAGCACGTTTGTTGACTGGGGTATCTAGAAGAACTCATATTACCCCTATGCTACACAGTCTGCACTGGCTGTCTATTCAGTGGCGGATCACCTTTAAGGTAGGTCTACTGACTTACAAAGCCCTACATGGACAGGGCCCTGATTACTTGAAAGAGCTCCTGGTCCCTTACACCCCTCTACGACAGCTCCACTCTCGGCTGTGGGGTTGCTGGAAATTCGAGGTGGAATTGAAGTCGTCTGGTGCATGCTTTTGGTTTTGTGGCACCTACCCTCTGGAATTCTCTGCCATGTCAGCTTTGGGAGTGCAGGATGGTAGGGTGTTTTAAGCAGGCTCTTAAGACGTTTTTTGTGGGAAAAAGTCTACTCTGGATTCTCTTGATTTTACTGTATATATTGTATTTGTTTTTATCTTGAATGTACAGCGCTTTGATATACGAAAAGCGCTATAACAAATACATTTTATTATTATTATTGTTATTATTACATGCTCCATGAGCCTCCCCAGTTATTGCTAAAACTTTTACAAAACCACATTACTTAAACAAAGGGGACAGATGTGCATTATACATGCGAGGGGGGGAAATGTTGTGTTTCTAAAAGACTTCTAGGTCTGCTTGGCAGTACATAGGCATTAACAGACTCAAAGCTCCTCCTAGTGAGTGTCTTCCCGAGGAGAGTCCCCACAAATACGGGGCTACTACTGCTCGTAGCTGCCCTCTCCACCACCTTAAGTGGGCAGACTTAGGGACCCACTGCGCTGGGATCCCCAGCCTTGGAAGCAACAAAAGTTTTCGAAGCTTAAGGCAGCTTGTTCAACTGCTTGTTGTTCTTTTTTTTTTTCTTTTTTTTAAATAACCTGTTTGTTACACTAGTTCTAGATGCTGTTTTTCAAGTTTAAGTTGTTAACTCATTGCCTCCACGGGAGCTCTCTGAAGTTGCACCACTTGTCTCCTGTATACTGTTAACAGTGAATCCTGGACCTTTCTAAGCTAAATCAAGTCATACTCAGCATGCCACAAACAAATCCTAATAGCTCAAGAACCGTAGGTGCCAGACACAAAGTATGAGTGGCAAAGTTGTTCAGCACAAAATTACCTTTCCAATGGTGGTATACAAATAATAATATGTCATTTCATTTTGTTTCTATGCTGGTTGAAACAACATAAAAAAAATATTTTTTTCACTAAAAAAGACAACATAAGCCATACACACGATACCATAAACAAATGCGAATAACTCCTAAAGTATACATGATATACACAAAATGTCAGTGGCAAACTTGTTCAGCACAAAATTACCTTTCCAACAGTGGTATGCAATCAAACATATATTACATTCTACTATATTATATATTAAAATATATAAGTGACGTCTCCAGACATTGCAAGGGCGCACAGGAAGTCAGTAGCTGACTTCTGTAGGCTTCCTCAGGACACACCAGTGTATTTTACTGAAGACTAAAAGCGGTTACTAGGAGACATAGAAGTTGACAGCAGATAAGGACCTCAAGGCCCATCCAGTCTGCCCATTTCTTTTTCTACCTTATAAATGTGCCATCGGCCTTTGCTCTGTCAGTGGCCTATCTATTCATAGTCATTTGTATTGCTCCCTTATGCCTATCCCATGCGAGACAATGAGTTAATGCACAGAATACTAGTGAATATAGATAAGAACAGATACATTCAAGTATACTGTTTCTTCACTGTACCTGGGAGTGGAGGAAATTTAGATGATGAGAAACAGAGGAGAGTTGCTATGTTCCCAAATGGCTAAATCAACTGTAATATGCTCTTTTAATGTAAATGGGCTCACTAGTCCGGTTAAAAGAAACAAGGTATTAGCCTCACTAAAGAGAGCAGCCCTGGATTTCATTATGCTACAGGAGACACATCTCTCCCCTCAAGAACACACCAAATTGGGGAAAATGGGTTTCAATTATGCAGCCAGTGTGCCTCTTATGGGAGGGGTAGACACCGAGGGGTCTAAATTCTGATACCAACTAAGACAATATTTGACCCTATTGATAAGCTTGTGGACAAGAAGGGGAGATATGTGTTTCTTAAAGGACATTTCCAGGGAAAAGTGATGACCCTGGCATCGGTATATGTTCCCCCTGGTTCAAACGGGTGGAGGGACAGGTCATTATTGGGGGGGACTTCAACATACTGTTGAACCCACAACTAGATAGTACTTCTCAATGTACTCAGTGAGATAAAGGGACCTCTAGGAAGCTGACTAAACTACTAGAAGAGATAGGATATGTAGATGTTTGGAGACAAATACACAACAAACAAATAAACCTTACTTTTTTCTCTCCACCTCACAAGACCTACTCGAGAATCAAAGGGGTCGGTTAGAGACAGTCAGATTGGTGACACCCTGTTGTCGGATCATGCCCCTATTTTTCTCCAGATATTCCTGGGTGAATTTCAAAAAAGGACATTTTGGAGACTAAATGTCTGCCTCCTACAGGACTGTGAAGTTAAACAACAGGTGGTGGACACCATTAAACAGGTCATAACTGATAACACCTCCTCTGAGACACCAACAGCCCTGGTATGGTATACCACTAAAGCTATACTTAAGGAGAAATTAATTTCAATTACTGCATACAAGAAAAAACAAAGAGAACAAAGGACAGAGTCTTTGCAGTTAGAGATAGTTAATTTGGAATCACAGCTGAAGGACAGATATGACAGAGCTTTAAAATATTAACTCTCCTTAAGAAGGAACTACATGGGATTTTAGACTATTATATAGAACAAAAGCTGCTTTTCTTAAACAGAGATATTATGAGGGTGAACCGAGAGTATCACGTTTATTAGTGGCCAGGTTACGAATACAGAGAGCCAGGGCCCACATTCCTATGCTAATGCACCCACAGACCCTCAGGACACTGCAGAAGACTCCTGACATAGTAGAAGCCTTTAAAGCATACTATGCAGAACTATACTCCGCACCCCCCAGGTTACATAACCTTGAAACACTATCTCCAGGGTATCCCCCTACCTAAGATCCCTACCACAGTAGGACAACAATTAACAAAGCCAATCTCCAGAGAGGAATTGAAAGCTGAGATATCCCGTCTGAAAACCAATAAGTGTCTGGGAACAGATGGATATCTGGTGGAAATATACAAACAATTCCAGGTACAACTCTCCCCCATTTTACTTAAAGTTTTCAGTGAAACAATGATGCCTGAGGGGCACCCGCCTGAGACATGGTCTCAAGCCATCATTTCAGTCATACCTAAGGCAGGAAAAGACCCTAGGCTCTTCCCCTCCTACCGCCCCATCTCCATCCTTAACACTAACTATAAATTGTTTATGGCTATACTTTCTTGCCGGCTACAACTAATCCTACCTAAGTTGATCCATTATGATCAGACGGGATTTATCCCCGGGCGACAGGCCCAAGACAACCTGTGAAGAACCACCCACATCATAGATCACATTAATGCCTCCCACCAATCAGTAGTTATTAGCTTAGATGCTGCGAAGGCTTTCGATAAAGTCTCCTGGGCCTTCCTTTGAGTAGTATTGGCTAAATTCAGTTTTCCAGAACAGTTTATTACCTTAATAATGAAAATATATGAAATACCTAAAGACATTATACAAGCAAATGGTCATCACTCTTCGACCTTTATTTTAGAATGTGGCACCAGACAGGGGTGCCCACTTTCCCCTTTATTATTCGCCCTATACTTAGAATCTTTAGCCCAGGGAATAAGGGACAATCCACCCATAAACGGAATTCAACTGGGGATGGGGACACAGCAAAAACTGGCCCTCTATGCAAATGACATTCTAATTTATCTGTTCAGCCCAGAGGAATCCATACCAATGTTATTTCAACATCTCAAAACATTTTCAGTCCTCTCAGGATACACATTAAATGCCACTAAAACAGAGGTTTTAAAATTCAACTTTCACCCATCCCCTATGAGATGAGACTTACCCTCTGCAATATCTGGGAATCGGATTAGCCACAAAAACTTCAAAATTATTACATCTGAACTATCCCCCTTTAATAAAACAGATAGCTGCAGATATGCAAAGATGGTCACTGCTCCCTTTGTCTCTTCACTCCAGAATACAGGCAATCAAAATGAATGTGTTGCCCCATTTTTATTTCTTTTTCAATGTATACCATGCCAGATACCACCCAGACAAATAGGTAATTGACAAAAAATAATTTTAAGTTACATGTAGCTCAATAAGAGGCCTGGAATCAGAAAACAAACTCTGTATCTACCTAGGAAGATGGGAGGGCTAGCCATCCCCCTGCCTATGGGATACTGGATAGCGACCCAGACTAGGATAATACTCCTGCTACAGCACCCAACTTATACAGCTAGATGGAAAGAGATTGATCTTAACACCTCTTTAACCCCCCCCCATACAGGCACAGAGCACCACTTTAAACCCTAAGGAGAACTGGATGGGCACCCCATTTACTGGTACAGAAACTGCCTTACAGGGCTATAGAATGGGTCTCTCTAGGGGAGCAACCCAGATATATATATGTGGAAATATATGTGGTGGACCACAGATGCAGTTAGGAACCTGGCAGCTACCAATGCCTGGTATAAAAGACAGGAACATTTGAAGTGCAGAGCTCCATGGCAGCTTCTTAGGGGAGATAAGGTCATTTCATTTGAGGAAGCTCAGGCCAGGTTTGGATGGGCATCAAGAGACTTGTTATATTACTATCAGATCAAGACTTTATTGGGGTACAGTTAATTATTTCAGTTCTGAAGTCTAAAGGTTCCCCAGCTCCAGAAACTTTTGAATTAATTTGGAATTCAGATAGATGGGAGAAAGCAATATCTCTGTTATACCAAAACTACCTTAGGGACCTGCAGCACTCGACAGATTACTTAAGAGTGAAATGGGAACAAGACCTTTCCATTAGAATAAATATAAATGACTGGACCAGAATCTGGAAAAATACCTACGAACCACCTTCTCACCGGGATGGAGTGACTTTGCCTGGAAAATGAGAGCCAGATATTTTAGAGTACTGGTTCAAGTAGCAAAATGGCGGAACACCATTCCCAGTCATTGTTGAAGGAACTGTGGGGAAACAGTCACCACACACGCACATGTATTCTGGAGCTGCTCCATCTTGGAAAGATTCTGGCAAGAGATAAAGCGAAGTGTTCAGATCCTGTTCACTCTCTCGGAACCTCTGGGTCCAGGAAACTTACTTTTAGGTGTGTATCCCCTGAAGCTCAGGGTTAAAGAGGCAAAATACATGTGGAATCTTCTAGTAGTGGCAGCTGGCAAATCAATTACTAAGAAATGGCTTACCCCCACTCCCCCGACCTTGGAAGACTGGAAAAGCTGATACAGAACATTAAACAGTATGAGAAAATCACCTTTCAAACAGCATGAAGTCTTGCTGTATTCTGACTATTGCAGTTAGGTCCTGCCTTTCAACTGCCCCAGAGAACAAAGAGTTAACTTTCTATGGCCAACATGGAACGTTCAGCGAGAGCTCAGTTGAAGCCTCTGTCTGCTGTTGTTTAAACTCCAATTGTCAGATTCTTTACTCTGCCTCACTGAACAGTCGCTCTGGAGATTTTTCCTTTGCTCGGTTCAAAAAAGTCAGTTAAAGTGTTGTTTTTTCGCTTGGTTTCGACCGAATTTCTGCTTCTGAACCTGTCGGTTAAGTCTCTGTCTGTGGTACCGTGAGTACTAGATAGGTTTTGCATTTAGTTTCTGTGTAGAACTTGTAAATATTGGATCGGTTTAGTTTGAACTGATCAGTTTGGTCTTAAAAAAGTTTTGAATTTATTAGAGTGTGGTAACCGGTCCGTATCAGTTCTAAAAGAAAACGGATTTAATTACGTTTTTTTCCAAGACCCATAACACGGTCAGAAACCAATAGGGGTGTCTTGCCTGGCGGATTGCCGAAAAAAGGGTAAGTTTTGGATAGGATTGGCCATGTCTGAGAAACCCAAGAAAAAAAACGGGCCCACTGGGTTTCAACACTGTAGTGTGTGTGGGGAAGCCTTTGCTAAAGCTGACCTCCACACCACCTGTGTTTATTGTCTGGGGTTTGACCACCTCGATTCAGACTGCCAAATTTGTAAAAGTTTTCCCAAAGCTATCCTGGATAAGAAAGTAGGTAGACTGAGGGAAAGGGAGGCCGAGAAGTCCGCTGACCCGGATGGCCAGCCCGGTTCAGTTCCAACCGAACCAGAAGGAGTGCCCTCTGACCAGGGCGAAACTTCTTCGGGCAAAAGGAGAGCTGATTCTGAGGAGTCAGTTCTGGTTAAAAGAAAGAGAAGAGAAAAATCATCCAGTTCGGATCCACAAGTTCTTTCTCCAACCGCAGATGGAATAGCCAAAGCGATAAGGATAGTTCAATCACTAACTTCGGTTCTGGCCGAACCGGCACCATCTGGCAGGGGCTCGGTTCAGTCAGTTCCCCCGGTTCCGGATTATTCTTTAGAAGAATTTTATGAACCGGAGGAGGAGGAGGGAGAGTGTGAGGATAATGATGATGATGGTGATTATGAAAGTCTGGATGTGCCTATTGACCCGGACATCTCCCCAGACAGACCTTCAGGTGTTTCTCCTCCTAGGCTTTCTGAGTCCTCTTCCCACTTTATGTTTTACAAGAAAGTGGCTGAAACCCTCCAGCTTCCAATGGAAGAAGCAGTAGAGGATCAAGAGGAGCCTGATTTTGTTGAGATGATGGACATCCCAGAGTCAGGAGATTGTCTATTCCTCCATAAATCTTTGGGAAACAGACATTTAAAATTCTAAAGACTCCTAATTCCATACCTCCTGTGGACAGAAGAATGGACAGAGGTATACCCTCTCAGGCTCGGACATGGGTTCCTTTCCCAGCAATGCAGCCATGTTGGGGTAGTGCAGGCTGCTGCCTGTGATAAAGGCAAATATTCCCTTGGCTCACACCCCCAGATATGGACTCCAGGAGGATTGATGCCATGGCAAAAGCAGTACATGGCAGCATCTTTGGGACTCAGGCAGGCTAACTATATGGCCTACACAGCTAGATACCAGAAGTCCAGGTGGGACACTGTGCTGGCTCTGGCTAAACAGGCGCCTGGCCAGCTTGCCAAGGAGCTGGAGCAGGTGGCTGCAGATGGGATTGAGGTATCCAAGGTACAATTTCATGCTGCTGTGGACTCCAATGATGTTTCATCTAGAGTCATGGCTACATCTGTGGCCCTTTGGAGGATGACTTGGCTCAGATGTAGTAGCCTATCACAGGATACCCAGGCTAAGGCCATGGATTTCCCTGCCATTGGTAATTCTCTGTTTGGGGAGCAGACAGAGAACTACACGAAAAAGAAGGACAAGTACAGGACCACCTACAGGAGTGCTCAGGCCAAAGAAAGGCAAGCCACTCCTCAGAGACAGCATTCCAGGGGCAGGGGCAGGCCCTTTCAAAGGTCTTTTTACCAAGCCCAGGCCTCCTCTTCTGCTTATGCTCAGAGGGGGTTCTTCAGAGGGAGAGGCAGATGGGGACTGAGCAGGCCTGCTTCCACCCCTCAGCCTAAAGCCCCTGCCAAGCAGACACCCTGATGGGTCTGCCCGGGCCGATTCTCCAATACCTGTAGGGGGCAGGCTGGCTTACTTTGTCCAGGACTGGAAGTCTTTGACATCAGACAAGTTGGTCCTGGAAGTAGTAAGCCAGGGACTGGTTCTCAGCTTCAAAAAATTTCCCAAGATGAGAACCAGATCCTTTCCACCTGCAAATCCATCAGAGACCCTTGCCCTAGAGGCAGAGGTTTCCTTCCCTCCTGGCTCTCAGAGCCATAGAAAGGGTTCCTACCCTACACAGGGGCAAAGGATTGTACTCCAGGTACTTCCTAATCCCCCAAAAAACAGGAAAGTGGCAGCCCATCCTGGATCTCAGATGTCTGAACAAGCACCTTTTAAAACCAAAATTCAAAATGGTGACTCTGGGAATAATTCTGCCTTCTCTAAGGCCAGGGAATTGGCTAGCCTCCCTGGACCTCAAAGATGCCTATTTTTACATTCCCATCAGGTGCTCCCACAGAAAGTACCTCAGGTTCGAGTTGCCCTCAGGCCACTGTCAATTCAGAGCAATGCTCTTTGGCCTAACATCAGCCCCAAGGGTGTTCACAAAGTGCCTGGCAGTAGTGGTTGCTTTCCTAAAGAGAAAAAAGATCTCAATCTTCCCATAATTGGATGACTGGCTCATAGTAAGTCTGTCTCCAGACCAAGTCAAGTCACATTTGCAAATAACTCAGCAAGTGCTCACTTCCTTAGGATTCCTCCTAAACCTTCCAAAGTCAGTTCTCGAGCCAGTACAGCTCCTCACCTTTATAGGGGCAGAGCTGGATACAATAAGGGCAAAAGCCTTCCTTCCCCTGGACAGGGCAAGGACCCTTATAGAACTGGCCTCTTCATTCACCCTTCAGGTGTCTCGACTAGCAAAGCATTTCCTGCAGCTCCTGGGCCACATGGCAGCCTCTACAGCCGTGGTCCAGGGGGAAAGATTCCAGATGAGGGACATTCAGTTCCACCTAAGAGCCTTCTGGTCCCAAAGAAAGGATTCCCTTACCAAACTAGTCCTAGTAACTCGAACCCTGATCCAGGCTCTGCAATGGTGACAGGATCAGGACAATTTGAGACAAGGAGGTCCTTTTGTCACTCAGTCACATTCAGTGATACTCACCACAGATGCCTCCCTGCTGGGCTGGAGAGCCCACTTGGGGGGTCTTACCACCCAAGGTCAATCTCTTGGAACTCAGAGCAGTGTTTCTGGCATTGCAAGTCTTTTCCAAATCTGTACAGAACAAGGTGGTACAGATCAGAACAGACAATACCACCACAATGTGGTACATCAACAAGCAAGGAGGCACTCGGTCTACGGCCTTGTGCACAGAAGCAATGAAGTTATGGTCTCTGGCCTATTCTCTGCAAACCTCTCTGATAGCAGTTCACCTCCCAGGGAAGAACAATGTCCTAGCAGATGCTCTCAGCAGGATATCCCAGGGCCATCATGAATGGACCCTAGATCCCCTAGTTTTGGAAGTGATTTTCTCGAGATGGGGCCCTCCACAGATAGATCTTTTTGCAGCCCCAGACAATCACCAACTTCCTCTCTTTTGGTGCAGACCCCCAGTCTTGGGCTCAGTCCCCCTGGATGCTCTGATTCTGAATTGGGAAGGGAAGTTCCTGTATGCTTTTCCCCCCTTCCCTCTACTGTTCAAAGTGTTAGTCAAGATCAGGTCTCAACCATGCAAAGTGATTCTGATTGCTCCAGACTGGGCCAGACAGCCCTGGTACCCGCTGTTGCTGTCCTTAGTGGTCCATCTTCCCTTGTCTTTTTCCAGGAATTACAACCTGTTGACATCCTCTCAGGGGAGGATTTGGTATCCGAACCTCAAATCTCTCAATCTCAAGGCATGGTTCTTGAAGAGTTAGAGTTTGCTGATCTACACCTTTCTCAAGGGGTTCTGGATATCCTTAAGGCTTCTCAAAAGCCTTCCACCAGAAAGACTTACAGCTCCAAATGGAAAAGGTTCACTATTTGGTGCTCTAATAAGCATATTTCTCCAGAATCTGCTGGGTTGCCTACAGTCCTGGACTATATGGTTCATCTTAATGGCTTGGGACTTAGCCCAGCTACACTTAAAGTGCATCTGGCAGCTGTTTCTGCCTTCTTGTCAGTAGGCAAGCCCTCTCCTCTCTCAGCCCATCCTGTGTTTTGTAAGCTCTTCAAGGGATTGCTGCACACCAATCCCCCCTTTAGGGACCCTGCTCCTGCTTGGGACCTTAATGTTTGCATTGCTCAGCTTATGCAACCACCCTTTGAGCCATTGTCCTCTGCAGAGCTTAAGTACTTGACTTGGAAAACTGTGTTTTTGGTAGCCATTACCTCTGCCAGGCATATCAGTGAATTGCAAACCCTGTCAGTGGAGCCTGATTTCATCTCTTTCCATAGAGATAAAGTGGTCCTAGAACTAACAGGAAGTTTTTGCCTAAGGTGGTTTCAGATTTCCACCTTAATCAGTCTATGCTCTCTCTGTTTTCTTCACTGACCATTCCTCCTCTGGAGAGAGCTGCACAGCTTGGATGTTAAAAGGGCCCTCAGCTACTACATAGAGCGCACCAAGGGTCACAGGTTTGAGTCCCTCCAGTTGTTCCTCACATATGGAGAGGTCGGTAAAGGCAAAACTGCCACTAAAAGATCCATTGCCAGGTGGATTGTCTCTTGTATGCAATTCTGCTATGAAAAACTAGGTAGAACCCCACCCTTAGGCCTGAGGGCTCACTCTACTAGAGGTACAGCAGCTTTCCTGGCTGCTGCCAGGGATATTCCTATCTTAGAAATGTGTCAAGCAGCCACCTGGAAAACAGTCTATACATTCACCAAGCATTACTCTCTGGATATCCAGGCTAGGAGTGATGCTCGGTTTGGCACAGCAGTACTTCAGAGCCTATTCCCAAAGTAGGTTCTGTCCCTCCTCCATGGAGGTACTGCTTAGTAGTCTGCAATAGTCAGAATACAGCAAGACTTCATGTTGTCTGAAGAAAAATTACTCACCTTGGTAATGTTGTTTCTTCTAATGGAGTCTTGCTGTATTCTGACCTCCCCTCCTCTCCTCAGAACCTGTTTTTAGGATGTGGGTGGGCAGGAGCAGTGTTGGCACCTAGAGATGCCCTTTTTTCACCCTCCTTTATTTTGGGTATGTGTTGTGTTTTGTTTTTGGGTTTCCTGACTTGAGTCTTTGCTTTGAAACCAAAAACCCTTTTAATAAATTTAGTTGCCAGTTGGCTAGTGTTCGCTTTACAGTTTCCACACAGAACTTCTAGTGAGTATTGCTCATAAAGATCTGAGGTTGGAGTTTAAACAACAGCAGACAGAGGCTTCAACCAGTTTTGTATGAACATTCCATGCTGGCCATGGAAAGTTAACTCTTTGTTCTCCGGGGCAGTTGAAAGACAGGACCTAACTGCAATAGTCAGAATACAGCAAGATTCCATTAGAAGAGACATTACTAAGGTGAGTAATTTTTTCTTTCGGTTAGGCAAACCCTCCCCCAATATTGGAACAGATGGACAAGGTGGGACCTCACATTTGGAGATGATTAGGGAGAGACATGTCTTAACTCTATTACAACTAGTCTCGGTCATCTATTGTTGAAGTGTACCCTGTCTTCACCCCCCCCCCCGCCAACGCAGTATTATAAGGACAATATAACTGAATTAAGAGACAGAGGACATTATTTTATAGAATATAGAAACGTTATTAATTCACAAAGAGAGTAGGAGGGGCAGTGACATGACCTCACTCCATATCCCTTCCCTACACTGATCAAAGCAAGTATGTTAGAGAGAGAGGCTACAGTTGATTGTAGAGATTTCTTTCAGCAGATCCTGCAATATCCAAGAAGGTAGATTAATAGGTACCGTAGCAAAGAACAGAAAAGAAAAATAATGAATTTGTAACAGTGTAAGGTATTCTGTGCTGATAACTATTAATTTGATGAAATATTAACTCATTAAGTAAACTGATTTTTGTATGATCCAAAAAGTGACATTCTCATCTTGATGGACATAAGATTACTTTTTAAATATGTTAGTTTGATTAACTTTCTTGTGTTACTCTTTTGGAGTACATAATAATAGACCATTAGGAATAGTTAGTAGTCATAGTTCAATGTTTTGACTTCATGTAATAGAAGTTGTATGTTACAAATGATTACCAGCTCACTGTGAATTTTTGTAAGTGAACCTAATAAAATGTGAAGTATAAAAACAAAAAAGAATCAGGTTCAATAGCAATTTCCTCCAAGATGTTAAGTAGGTCGGTTGTATCCTTAAGATACGACCTGGTTTTCTGTGCCAGTTCTTTAATATGGCTATCGATGAAAACTGCCAGTGGCTGGGGACACTTGTTGCTGTCTCCTGCCTGTAAGTAAATATTATCAGATATGATAACCCCAATTTCTTTTTCCTTCTTATTGACTGCCAGTACACCCCCCCGCCAAAGTCAGAAATCTGTTCTTGGCAGGATTCAAACTTCTAACCCTTTGCTTATAATACCAAGACACATCCAGTGCACAGCTTAAGCCTGCTATAATATTGTAACTTATTCAATATCTGATGATGGAAGTGACATAGGGCCTATCCTGTCAACACCTCCTGTTGCATGGCAGTGATTATATCAAATGTAAGCATGGATGCACATTCAAGCATAAAAGCCAGAATGTTAACCTACTCATACTGTGTAACCCTCAAGCCATTCTCCCTCAGAAATCTGTCTGGTCCTGCTTTGAAAGTCAGAAAAGTGCTAGTTTCCATAACTTCACTGGGTAGGCTGTGACTGCAGGCTAAGCCACATGTTTTTTAATTTTTTTTCAAACTTTATTTTCACGGTACAGCACATACAACTCCCAGAGCAGAAACTTTAAATAGAATTTGACATATTACAGTGGATTCATATGTACAATCAGATTCACAGTAACAGAAGAGCTAAGTTGTACAGATGTAACCAACTAGCCACAAGATATGGTGACACATGAAACATATATTATTTGCGTTGTTGGAGTGGAGTTTGTTCATGGTGCACAATAAAAAAAAAAACTGCAACAATACAGGATAATTCATAACCTTCTTCCGGTCGTGCCCCAAATTTAATCAAATCATCAGAAACCAATATTGGGTAATGGCCTTTTCCAAGGTCACCCAAATCTTATAGAATTTATCTTCTCCCCCCCAAGCTTTATAGTGAGTGTGCTTGATTTTCATACATTGCACTAGTTTTTGTGCCCACTCAGTGATCGAAGGCAGACTCATGACCCCAGTGGTAGGCCAGGACCTGCTTCCCCACTGCCATCACAAGCGACCACATAGGATGATCCAATCCTTTTCCAGCCTGTGATACACCAAGAAGACCCAGGATGACTTCCCCAGGGCCAATTGTCTGGGAGTCCCTAAGAGTAGCCTGTGTAATTGCAGTGACCTCTGACCAATAATTCTTAATCCTTGGGCATGCCCAGATTAAGTGGAAAAATGTACCCTGGTGCGCCCTACACTTAGGATACAGGTCCAAGTGGCTTGGGTCTATTCTATGGGCCAAGGTGGGGGTGAAATATGTTCTATGTAATATATTAAAGTGCGTGGCTCTCAACCTATTATTAACTGAACAGTTCGAGCCCCTACTCAAAATTATTTTCAAATCCCCTGCTGTCAGAGCCTCTTTACCCAGATCTTTATCCTACCTACTCTTTAAAGAGTGGACAACATTTGGCAGGGATCTCAATAGGGACCCATAGCACTTGGTCTTAGGCCTCGGCTTGGTGACCTGCATAGATTCCCTCATAGCTTCCTCTATCGGGGATCTTTGTGGACATAGGAACCAGGACTCCCCATCATCCCCAGTTCTTAATCAGTGCCGAGCTTGCAAGTAAGTGAAAAAGTGTGAGGGGTGGAGGCCATAAATACCTACTAAGGTCTGATATGAATGAACCGTATCCTGTTCATATAATTGATATATTGAGTGGAGACCTTTTTCTGCCCAGATCTTTAATGTTTGTTT
Organism: Neoceratodus forsteri; assembly: GCA_016271365.2. Classification (NCBI taxonomy): domain Eukaryota; kingdom Metazoa; phylum Chordata; order Ceratodontiformes; family Ceratodontidae; genus Neoceratodus; species Neoceratodus forsteri. Next base: position 496,932,602 of record CM057451.1, read on the forward strand.
CACCGGGGTTGGTATCACTTCCTCTTCCCATAGTGCAAGCCCAATATCTGCGTCCGGGGACAGAATGAGTGGATGATTCATTATCTTGTGGGCCATACACCAGACATGAACTGTAGTTCTGATAAATGGGTTCTTGATAAATTTCATTGAGGTCCACTTTAATATTGATGCAAACAACTGTGGTCCCAATGGGAATTCGCTGACCTCATTTTCTAGTCTTACCCACGTCCTCCCCTCGCTTTCGACTTGATATAAACCCTGCAGAGCCGATAGCTGAGCTGCCACATAATAGATTTTTAAGTTTGGGAGGCCCAGTCCCCCCTCCTTAAATGGTCTCCACAGCACTTCCTGTCTAATTCTAGGCCTCTTATTACCCCTCAGGAGAGATCCAATTGCTCCCTTAAGCGATTTAAAGTAAGATTGAGGGACATACCGGCAACGACTGAAATAAATACAGGCACTGGGGTAATGTGAACATCTTGACCAAATTTACTTTATCTGTTTGGGTTAGGGGGAAACTTTTCCATCTTTCACACTGGGCCTGAATTTTCTTTAGAAGGGGAGTATAATTGAACTTGAATAGAGATAAGAGTTTCCTGGGACTAATAACCCCCAAGTATTTTATAGATGTGGCTGGGGGTATATGGAAACCCTGTATATCCACTCCCATGGTGCTATTACCAAGGGGAAGCCACTCCTATTTGGCCCAGCTTATCTTGTGTCCTGATATGGGGCCATACACCTCAAAGAGCTTAGTTAAATGCGGGATGGAGTGGTGCGGATCTCTAAGGAATAACAGCACATCATCCGCAAATAATGAGATGACTTGATGCTGATTCCCACTCATGCATCTTTGTATATTAGGGTTCTGACAGACAGAAGAAGCCAGGACTTCCATTGTCAGAACATACAGGAGAGGCGATAAAGGGCACCCCTGGCAGGTACTGCTTGTAAGGGGGAAGGGCGCTGATAGAGTTTCGTTTGTATGAATTTGAGCCACTGGTGCTGTGTAAAGTGTCTTAATCCAGGCAATGATCTTAGGACCCAGCTGGAATTTCCCGAGGGTGGCAAAAATGAAGGCTCACTCCACCCTATCAAAGGCCTTCTCAGCGTCTAGCGCCAGGAGGCCTCTGTCTTTATCCTCACCACATTCTGACCACCTGTGGACTATATTGAGAGTTTTACGTAGGTTATGTTTCACCTGTCTCCCTCTAATGAAACTGCATTGGTCTTGGTGGACTAATGAGGGCAGTACCACTTCCAACCGCTTCACCAATAGTTTAGCCAGGATCTTATAGTCAGCGTTTAATAGCAAGCTGGGTCAGTATGACCCACACTTTTTGGGATCCTTGCTGGGTTTGGGAAGAATGATTATTGTGGCCATTTGCATGGAGGGAGGAAGGGATTCCAACTCCAGAGCCTCCTGGATCATTAATACCAAAATATGGCATATATCTTCCCAAAAGAGTTTATAAAACTCCACTGGAATGCCATCAGGGCCCAGGGCCCTTCCCAAATTTGAATTCCAAATAACCCCTTTTACCTCCTGTTCTGAAATCTGGACATCCAGAGCCTTCCTGTCTTGTGCAGATATTGAGTTAAGCTGTACTTTGCTAACATATGCCCTGGGGTCCGCTCCAGATGGAGCTTCCGACCTGTATAGGGCTTTGTAGAAATCTTGGAAGGTTTCGTTTATTTGTATATGGTCTGAAGTGGTTTCCCCACTGGGAACATCCAGAGATGATATAACCCTTTCTGCTTGTTTTGCTTTGACTCTCCAGGCCAGACACTTACCCGTGGTGTCCCCCTCAAAATATGATCTCGCCTGGATTTCAGTATGTCCCTCGCTATTCTCTTGGAGGCAGTTTGAGTCAGTTTTCCCTTGAAAACCTTTAATTCCCCCATTTTGCCAAGGTTCCCAGTCTCCATCATTGCTTTCTCTAGTTCAAGGATTTTACTCGCAAGATCTTTCTCCTGTCTATATTCCTCCCTACGTAAGTTTGCTGCGTATGAGATAGTGGCCCCTCTTATTACCGCTTTAAGAGCATTCCAGGTGTTTGTGCAGAGGTGTCTTCCGGCTTATTATAAATTAAATATTCCCTAATGGCTTCTTTCATTTGCCCCCTGAAGTGCTCAGAGGTGAGTAGTGTCGGATCTATTCTCCACTGACGAGTGGGTGGAAGTCCCCGTCCAGATGAGATTAACATTTCAAGGGGGGCATGATCCAACACACAAATCAGTCCATATTTTGCATCCCTCACCCCTCTCAGAATGTCAGGAGATACCAAAAAATAATCTATGCAGGTAAAGGTTTGGTGTGCTGGGGAATAAAAGGAGAATTCCAATTTGGTTGGATGGAAGTATCTCCACACTTCTTATAGAGCCTGTCCCCTGCTAGAGCCCTTAATGCTATTGAACTTCTTGGTGGGGGTTTCTTTCTACCTCCAGAGTGGTCTGTTTCTTGGTCCCAATAGGTATTGAAATCTCCGACTATGATCAAGTTATTTGGGAATGGGGCTAGGACCACCGCTAGGTGGTGAAAGAAATTAGGATCATCTGTGTTCAGGCCGTAAACAACTACCAACGTAAATCTAGTCTCCTCTATAGTGATGTCTGTCAGCAGATATCTGCCCTGGGGGTCCGCTATTGTGTTGTGGACCTCGATCCTTAGCTGAGGGCGAATCCAGATCACCACCCCCCCTAGCTTTAGAAGTGAAAGGCACAGCCAGTAGGTTCCCCCCCATGAATGTGCCAGTTTCGCTGTTTCCTCACTTTTCATGTGGGTTTCCTGGAAAAAGTGAACATCCTGCTTCTGTCTTTTAAAGTATGACCAGATTCTCTTTCTTTTGACTACCATTTTCAGCCCACGAACAATCCATGTAATACATTTTAGGTTACACATTCCTTATTGTAGAAATATATTTCCTGACGTATAATGTCAACTGCCCTAGTAAGTACCCCCGTACTATAGACCTGTCTTTTATTAAGTTTCTGCCCCCCCAAAAATGATCCTCTTAACCCCTATAATGTTTTGTAACTCCTCCCAAACCAACATATCCCCTCTAATAACCCCATAATCCTCTTGCCCCCTTCCCCGAAAATGCAAACTTCTTCCCTGAAAACTAACTTAACCCCCACTTCCCCTCCTATCCCAGAGATACGTAAACTTTGTTTACTATACTCCCCTCTACTCCTCGTGGATGGGCTGAGGAGGGTCCATCCAGATGTGGTCTCATTGTAAAATGGAATGACCATCCTATAGCAGCAGGGGGTTGGAGAACCACTCTTCTCAAAAGGGGCACCCCAGCTGCCTTACACTTATGAGATTTATCTAGTTAATACCTAACTGGGGGAGAGCTTATAGATGGATAAATGGGGTGCAGTCACAGCTTGAGTGGTGCCACTCTGCATCTTCGGTCCATCCCATGTGCGTGTACAGATTGACTTGAATTGCTCTTACATTAACATCGTATAGAGATCTCCCCCACACTGGCAGCAATGTTAAGTTGCTAATTTAGTCCAAGTGCTTTTGTCCCTTCCCCCCCCCAAAGTGTGCAACAATGATTAATTAGTAATCCCAGTGTAAAAAGATAGACATTGGAACATCAACATAAGCTTAACTATTGTGAGTCCCATAGCTAAAAACTCGTCCAGGATCCCACAGACCATAAACAATTATATTGATTTTGTAACATGTATCAGAATAAACTTGATAACACACAGTGAATATATTGATGCCTGTGGCATATTTATGCTTAGATTCTAGCCAGTCCACATTTAAGGCTCTGACATTTGTAATCAAGGTCATTGATCCCCAGAGACGATGGCTCAAAGCTCCCCTCCAGACCACTCCTGTGTCATTAGCTAGCTGTCCAGTTGAAGGGCGAACCGGTCGGTTGCTGTTCGACCATAAGGTTAAGGGAGTCCTCCCAACCCTGTCATTATAGGCTGGGGTATAATCCCATTGCAGGTATAGGAAGTGTGGACCTACCCCACCAAGTTGCCTGCAAATTCCCCTATCGGGGAGAGGAGACCGGTTCAGTCCTGGACTAGTCGGTTGGAGTGACTTTCCACCGTATCGCTTAGGCCATTGACCATTTTCTGCAGGTGTGATAATTGAGCCCCGATATTCTCAAAGCCCAATCGCATCTGGTGGGTAAATCAAATTTTAGAGATTGTATCAGAGCCTTCGAATTGTGGTGCTGCTTTCTGTTTGTTGTGCTAGAGTCATCCTCCGGAGCATCAGAGATTCTGGAGAAGGATGCTGCGGCCATATTGTGCTCAGTCTATTGGTGCAGGCCTTGCTACTCTCATCTTTTTGCTGAGGAAAAGGATAGTTGAGCTTGCTTATTCTTCAATTTTTTGCAGAAGCCATCCATAGGATGACTAGGCTTACAGAATAATGAGGTACACTGGAGTATTTTTGCAGGATGATATTGATATTTACTGGATGGACTCAGAGCAATGGGATTATGCCTCCATTCTCCTTCTCAGTCAGGCCACGCCCCCTCAAGCCACATGTTAATATCCCTCTGTGGGAAGTAACGCTTTCCAATATTTCTCTTATTCTACCCCACCCCTCCAGTTTGAAAGCAAGCCTTTATTTATTGTTGTGTTAAAAAGAATTTAGCACCAGTGAAAAGTGCTGAATTGACAGTACTGGAAACTGACACCCTTTGTTTATTCACATGACAGATACAGCATAGGCGATCACAGTGCAAGCTTCCCACACTGCCCCACCAATGTGCCTCAATCCTGTCATGAAGGGACAAGCACATAGGTGAGAGGTTAATTCAGACTCCAAGCCCATTTAATCCTTGGCCTCTCATATGAAACTGCCAACTAGGGTACAAATTAATGCCAACTGTGTTGGTGGTTTTGTGATGTGGACACCTGCTCACGCCCCACTGTGAATTGGACTGAGACCCCCACAACTCATTTCACAACTTACTCGTACTGTGTAACCCTCAGTGCCATTCTCCCTCAGGAATCTGTTTAGTCCTTGCTTTGAAAGCCAGAAAAGTGCTAGTTTCCACAACTTCACCGAGTAGTCTGTTCCACATGTCAACCACCCTCTGTGTGAAGTAATGATTTCTAAATTGTCTTTATTATTCTAACCCCCAGCACATCCAGTTTGAGGGCATGTCTTCTAGTACTGCTTAGACTTAACAGCTCAAATAACTGTCTATACTCTACCCTATCACCTTTAATATTTAGAAAAAGAGACTGCATAGAAAAACTAGAGTGGTCATCATGTGACCCTCCACTCATTTGCATATTATCCCCATAAACATAATATGGGCCATCAATGAAGAAAACTTTAACCCACGTGCACACATTCACGTGCATAAACAGCTGCAAAAAGATAGTCCCAGAACACAATGCTAATGTGCTAGAATAACACTTTAATAAATCACAGTAAACAGGGTGACCACCAAAGTGCAGAAAAACCTCCAGGCCACCTGCATATGGAGGCATGAAAGCACCTAGTATTCCATGTGATGTCTCCTCTAGTTATCTATAGGATCTCTATGTTTATAAAGTCATGAGAGCATGTCCTCTCTTAGACCTCGATTTTGAAGGTTAAATTATTTGAGTAACTCTAAAATACCTCTCAACCTTTTTTCACTCAAATGTGGGACCCTAATCCTGAAAATGGTAGAAAATGGGGGGAGTGGGGGCAGCCCTCATGATGTGGCCCACAACATGAAACATGAAAACAAAAACTCAGAACACTACAAACCAGTGCTGTTATTTGTGCCAAGTTTAATTTGCCTTTAGCATCATAGAGTATTATGAATTTCTTTAAAAAATAACTGTTTGAATATGGACATGGTACAGCTTTGATTTTAGCCGAGCATAACCATGCAGGTTATGTAACTTGCTGCTTTGGTGAGTAGCTGGGTTGAATAACTGATGTAGCTTATAACATTTGTTGTGGATATTAGATGGTTTTCCTCAATTCTGATTGGCTCAGATTAGATGCCTGTAATGTAGTATTGTATAATTGTATTCCATAGATTTCTGCTAATAGTACTTCAGTTTTTATTGGTTTCACTGTGATGCACTTTGAGATACAATTTGTATGAAAGATGCTAATATAAAAAAACTAAACATACTTCCTACACAGGGAAACCCTTCAGGGCTGTCCGCATTCCCGATTATTATTTGCTATTTATTTAGAACCCCTTGCCCAAGCCCTTAGACTTCACCTGGATATCCAGGGACCCACCTTGGGTGGCAGAACCCATACATTAGCACTATATGCAGATGACATGCTTCTGTATTTATGAGACCGTGAAACAGCACTCCTACATCTCTGGTGGGTGCTCACTGAATTCATACAGCTGGCAGGCTATCGCCTTAATACCACCAAAACTGAGGTTTTGCAATTTGACTATACCCCCCAGTACACACAACAAACAATGTTTTAAATTTCGCTGGGATTTGCCTAAACCAAAAACGTGGGGGTAGTGCAGTGTGGAATGTGGAATTCCACTGGCAGAATTAACATGGAATGACCATTCCACCAGCGGAATGTCCGCTGGAATTTTACTGGTTCTTCTGCAGAATTCCACCTGCTGTGATCCACAGAATAATATTTCGCGGTACACCATTTTTCCACAGAAAATCATTCCATAACCATTTCCATGGAAAATATTGAGATCTGTGGAATAAAATTATGTGGAACTGTTGCAGAAAAACTCATTCCATATTCTTCTGCCATGGAATTCCACCATTCCATTCCCAGCCAAAATATGGCAGAATTTTCCCGGAGTTTGAAAAATTCTGCGAAATTGTGTTCCACCGGAATTTGAATATTCTGCACAGCACTACTTGGGGGTCTATTTCCCTGTTAATTTAGCTCAACTTAGTAGACTGAACTAAGAACTCCTTACAGAACAACTTGTAAAAGAACTGGAGACATGGAAGATGGTGCCTTTTTCCTTATCACGGCATATAGATAGCATTTAAATGATCTTCCTGTCCTGACTATTATACTTAGCCCAGACTTTACCAGTATTTCCTTGGGGGGGGCTCTTTTCGATGATGGGATAGATTAATATCCCCTTATATTGGGGAGGGGGGCAAACCGTGTATAACATTCTCTGTCCTATAACTCCTTAAATCCCAGGGAGGGCTAGCCCTACCAGATTTATCCCTTTACCATGCAGCAGCCCAAATACTTACAGCTTTTTACTGGCTGACAGACAATAATAAATTGGGTCACACCTGGAAACAAGTCTCGGGCTCAGTGTGCCTTTCCTGGTTACCAAATTTAAAATAAATAAATATACAGCCCACTGGAAGGCCTTAGAATTAATAGGAGAGAACCACCTCTCAACCTGGAAAATATTATCTGACCCCCTTCCACAACCCTCTGAAATCTCCACTAATCCTTATACCTTAACCACTCTATTATGCTGGTGGAAAGTTAACTTTCACAACAGCTTCAGACAACTAGATTTTTAATTACCCCTTTCCCAGAATTCCTCCTTCATACCTGGGTGACTGGATAACGTATATACCCATTGGAACTGGGGACTCTCTTTTCCTGCATTGTTTCTTCGGAGCAGAGATCTCATCCCCTTTCAGGAACTTGCCAGGTCCTTCAGGTTATGCCCCCTGGATCATTTTAGATACCACCAGGCCTCTCATTACTGTAGTTGCAAAATGCACTTCAAAAATGGTCACCCACCATGGGGACCCCTCAGTTTCAGCAACTATTAATCTCCATATTAATAGGGGATCTGGTACTCTTCTTGCTCTACCAGGTTTACCAAGTGCTTCTTGAACTCCAGGGGCTCTACGCAGATTTTATTAGGGTAAAATGGGAGGCAGACTTACAGATCCCTATCTTTCAGTCGGACTGGACTCATATTCACGAGCCAACCTCCTCTCATTTCTGGAAGGAGTTCTCTTGGAAATACTTCATTAGATTTTTCTGAAAATCCTCAGACTGTGGCCAGATATATTATTCTAGCACAGACTGAACAGTGCTAGAGAGGCTTTGACATTAGCCCTGCCACACATGGCCATATTTTCTGGTCATGCCCACTGCTATAGACATACTGGGCACAACTCCTTGCAGCCCTTCAGATAAGTTTTGGTACAGACTTTACATTGTCTGCTACAACTGTGCTATTTCTTGACCCCCATGAGAACACAGAGATACTCAGACAAAAAAACCGATTCAGATCTGCCTACTGGTGGCGGAAAAAGCTATAACCAGACTGTGGTTATCCCCTACGGTCCCCACGGTATCGCACTTGGCTGGATTGTATGCTCCAAGTTTATGATATGGAGGAGTTGATGGCTAAGCTGAACAACACCACTGAGCACTTTGACACCTTATGGCAGAGATGGATTTTGTATGTGCTAGATCATAAACTAGGTTTTATACCTTAGAAATCAACTACATAATAACTTGTGTAACCCCCAGGTGGCGCTGTCCCAAGGGCTACTACCCCTGCCTGCTTAACTACTGACAGGTTGAGGGACCTAGGTTCTATGGCGGGTACCTCCACCCAGAGGTCAGGGTTTGTAGTGGTTAGACTAGCTTGGTCACAGCCCTCTGGGACACTGAGACCCTCTATTATTCCCTCTAGTGGCTCACACAGTACACAGGAGTTACAGCCCCAATACCCCACGTATACACACTGTTCACTCATAAAGTACCACTTACCCTCGAGACTGATTCTACAGCATGTCTCTGAGGACCCCCTGTAAAATAAGGTTAAACAATATACACAGCAAAATACAATACTGTTTCCATAAGTACCAACACCACAGACAATATATAGTATAACAACAACAAATCTGATTTATTTAGGGGACAGTAACATGGGAGGGGGCAATCAGGTAAATTAGAAGAATTAAATCACAGTACTGTGCACACATACAGGGTCTGAAACGTCACACTCTGGGTACCCAGGTTGGGGGGGGCTAGCCAGGTCTGTTGCCTGGGGTTGGCCGGCAGGTGCAGATGGATAGGGCCCTGTAGAAGAAAATATATGCACAACACCCAGTTTTAATCCGGAGCCGGAGGGCTCAGTCCATGAAACAGTGAAACAAGAAGAATTAGATTACACACTTGTGATTGAAAAACAAGCTGCAGGGGAGTACCCTGATTTGTACTCGCAACATCCAAGCTGAGGATTGGATGGAGAAGGTCCCTCTGGATTGCCAGAAGAGCAGGGCATGCGGACAGAGTCCTTGTGACTGGACCCCTGCAGATTGACAGCAAGCGGATGTAATCTAAATTTAGCTGGGGTTGCCTCAGCTTCAGCACACAATTCACTGTAGGGGAAATGAAAATTCACAAGCACACATTTATATAAAGAAAGTACTATACGGGCAGGCTGCTTCTCTATCCGATACATATGCTACACAATATCCGGGAGAACACGCATCAGCTTCAGTTCCTGATAGACCGAGCGTGATTCAGCAATTTCTCCAGTCTTCTACAGGGTGAGCCTGGTTTCCACACTTCTAGTGCTTCTTTCTCCTCACAACTCAGATTCAGTCCAAACTGGCACTCACAAAGGCTGCAGACCGAAACTCAGGTCCTCACACGCACTTCCCGCATGAAACTATACACTGCAGAAGCACACAGCTCCTTCTCTCTTCACTGCCACAACTGATCAGATCTTTCCAGTCACAGAGCGGGGCATTTCCTTTAGCTCCACCCTATTCTGTTGGCCAATTCAGCTGTCACTCACAATAAGACTCCCTCTGTTGGTAGAAAAAGGCGCCAAGGTCAAAACTACATTTTCCAGAGTCACTGCCCATACAATCCCCTTGTGGCTGGCTCAGATTAAGAGTCCAAGTTCTGATTCGTCCACAGGCTCCATTTTAGGGCTCCCTTAACCCAATTGGCCCAGCACAGCAGTTTAGGTCCAAAATGGAGAGGTAATACACACAGAGTCCCAGCTGCAATAAAGGCGGGTTAGACAACCTACAATTTTGCTAACACTTTAAATGATTACAAGCAAACAGTTACAGCTTTCAGATGGGCTCCCTTTGCACCTTCAGCGACCGCAAAATAGAGCGATTACTCCGCAGCTCGGGTGGGATTCGAGCATTAAATACACAGTCCCCCCATACAAACTAAGTCTGCAAGCAGACAGCTCTTAAAGAGACAGTACGTGGAGGCTCAAATAGCACTCACTTGCAACCACAGTTAAGCAGCTCAGATGCCAAACACCACCCAGGCTTGGAGCATTCAGGCAAGCTCCTGGAAGACTTTGGGGAACCCCCATTTGCAGGGGAGTTACACCTGCGTCTCTCTATGAATAAGACAGCAAATGAGTACAATGTTTGCTTAATTATTATCTCAGGATGCTTATGTTGATGTCTGTCTTATCTCCGTATTATTTATTTATTTATCTATTTATTTATTTATTTCATTTTGTTAACCAGTTAGGCCCACTGGATCCTGGAGATCCCTTTTTCAGGGGCGACCTTGAATTAATTACATAAAAATCTGTTGGATAGAGACATACAGTTTAGGAACAATCATGGCATTTACAAGAAGTCTTACTTAGCAGATGAACATATAATGGTATTTCATAATCACATCTGGAGGCTTCCAACAAAGACAAGTTGTTAATACAAGTTACTTACAGTGCAGGTAACGGACATCAGGACATAATGATTTCTTTTATGTTATTCAGTATTCTGCGACTGTGCAGTTTCTTGCTGGGGCTGTTTTACCTTGGGTGAGGTGGGTTCCTGGAGGTCTATTGCCAAGTTTTCCCTGGCACGCACATTGGCTGTTTTCCAGCATGTATGCTCCAAGTCCTTTTCTGAAGGAGACCAGGGAGCCTGCATTTTGCATATGGTCTGGGACATACTTCCAAGACATTTGAACCGCATGTGAAAGTGACTTGCTACCTACTGTAGTTTGTACCCTGGGTACTTCCAGGAGCTTTCTGCATGAGGTGTGGAGCAGTCTAACCCGGCGCTTGGGGACCAGCAGCCCAGTAAGACCTGTTAGGTGAGAATCATTTATTATTTTATAGTCAGTGCACAGGAGAGGGTAATGGAGCCATTGAGAGAGAGTTGTCCAGTTTAAGGAGTTTAGTATCTTGCAGTGATGGCACCTCGGGTGCGATTTGGTTGCAAACCATGCTATCTTATTATGTAGTATTTGCATCCTCCAAAACTCTCTTGCTGTGAGGGACTGTAGGACTGGAGCAGCATAGGTGAGGTTGAGTAGCAGGATGCTGTTTGCTATAGCTGTCTGGGTTTCTGGAATGAGTTGTGAGTTCAGCCTGTAGAGTAGGCCTAGCTTTTTTTTTTTTAATTTAATTTTTATTGTAGTTTCCAACATATAGTACATCATAGTCACGGTACATTCAATGCAAACATGTACTTTCAGCATATTAAAAAAGGAAAAGAAAGAAAAGAAGTAAAAAAAAAACCCTCACCTGTCCCGAACTAAGAAACCGCCTATCCCCCCATCCCTCCCCCATGATCCCCAGCCCACCCCAGGAATGGTTATCCAGAGTCGAAGATTACATAAAGTTTCTGCTCTCCGAATTTGTTGTGGTTGTGGCATTCACAGAGAATATATAGCTAAGAGCGTGGCCCAGATTTTGTTAAATTTGTTCATTCTGTTCTGCAAACTGGCAATCATCCTCTCCATTCTGATATAATTTAATAACTCCTTCAGCCATTGATTGTATAGTATAACTTCATTATCCTTCCAATGTCTAAGCACCAGTTTTTAACTGACATGGATACAACAACTATGTGATATTTCCGTGTGTTAACTAGGATTTCTGAGTAATTTCCTAACAGGCAGATGTCAGTAAAGAGATCACCAGAGTCCCAGCAGGGGGTCTGCCCTCTGCTTGATCTGCAACCATAGGGGGGCTACTTTAGAACAAGTGCCAAAAAATGTGCACTAGATTGCCCTCACCTTGGCCGCACCTCGAACAAATGGCAGAGGACTCCCTGTTGAACCTAGCCATCTTCTGGGGGGTGTAGTATAAATTGTGCAGAATATGGAACTGCATAAGTCGGAGCCTGTCCTGAGTAATAAATATATGGCATCCTTGCCATAGCATCTCCCAATTGATGGGTGTCTCCGGTAGGAGTGTTTCCCAATAGTCCGTAGGCCCAAAAGGCCCAGGATATATTCTGCTGTATAAGGTTTTGAATATCTTGGAGACTACATGGGGGAGGCCTACAAATTGAGTCAGTTCCATCCAGAAAGGGATAGTCCCTAGCATCATGGGGTTTACCCCTATAGTTTTCACCAAGATGTGTTGCAATTGGAATAAATTGAATATGTTGGAGGCTGACATCTCTAACTTTCTTAAAATGTCAATGGATGAAGCCCATTTTTGTTCTGTTTCCACCCAAAAATAGCTGAGCTTGGCTTCCTTGAGTTATGGGATCCATAGGGGGGAGAGAACTTTCCCTCCTAGTCTGATATTGGGATTACCCATCAAAGGTTGCTCCAAGTCCGAACAATGGTTATATTTGATGACGGTTGGGAATGGACCCTCACCGATATGGCTATAGGTGACTCAAGCAGTGGCTTAGGGAGGCTCTTGGGCTGCACGAAGTGAAGTGCCGCAGGTGAGAGATTATGGCAGTGGATTTGTGCGGACTCTATTTGGACCCAGAGGGTATGTATTCTCCAGGGTGTCTAGGGTTGTATGGGACAAGCCACCTCAAATGTTGGCCTAGCTTTTTATGTATGGATCTGGTCCCTTGGTCCATGTGGCATTTCAAGGTAAGACCTTGGTTGAGGACTAGGCCAAGGTACTTGAAGGAGCTCACGACCTCTAAGGGGGTACCTGAAGAGGATATGGGGGGGAGCAGCAGGGTTCTGTCAGAGCCTAGAGTTTTAGGTCCATACAGCATGGCTTTTGTATTTTTATCATTTAACAGGAGCTTATTAGCCAGCACCCACCTTTTGAGGATCATAAAGTCCTCATGCAGTTGGGTTCCGAGGGCTGATAGGCTATCAGAGGTTCTGTATAGTACATCATCATCATCGTGTTTGCCTCCTTTTAGTAAAATGTTTAATAAAGAGACATTAAAAGAAATAAACATAATTTTATTGTTTTTAATTAGTGGTCTGAGACTGATTCATAAACCAGAACCTTTCCTAACCTATTCTTGTTCAGATTCAATCTATTTAAAACCTGAACTGCAGAAGGTTCAACGAGCCTCTAAACACACCGTTGTACCTGTGTGAATTGACAGTGCAACTAGAAGCATCCACAGAGCTCATGAGCCATGAATGAATTGAAGCCTTCGATTTTTCCACTGCTGTCTTTCCCCCAGGCTGTTGAGAAGCACTAAATACATCAGTTACGTATGCTAAACGGAGAGACAAGTGACTCCTTTTTCCCCTTCTCTCCCTGAAGAAAAAGCTTTGTGTATCAGTGGCAGTTTTCCAGTGTAGAGTAGTGTGAGAGGAATTGGAGGCACGTCATAGGCTGTTGGTAATGTGGCCATGGTGAGCCAAGCACTTGATTTTAATGAAACTGTAACCAATTACCAGGGCTCTCCATGAGCTGTCAATAAAACACGGCATCTTAATCCAAAGAAAATCCCACACAGTATCAACTGTTTTTGGAATGCCGACTTTTAATAAAAACACAACAGGCGCTCACTGCTGACGTGAAGTTTTCTTTACTTCTTCTGGGCTAATGGGTGAGTGGATTGTAGCCCACCTTCCTTCTAGGGTTTAACTGGCTCAAGAGGAGTTATTATCTGGGACTGGGGTGACCGGCAGCCACACCAGGCACACACACTGCAGACAGACCCGTGCTTCCAAAACATGAACCCAGAGTCAGAGAGCAGTGCACAAATTAATCTTTAATGAAAGCACTCAGACTAATATGAATTGACAGCACTTAGGAAATCTCAGCATGGCTTCATACAACATAGCTTGACCCTCTAAGTCTATCAGGTGACATATTTTCTTTCATGCCCCAAACTCAGTTACTGCGTAGTGGTCCTTACAACTGCCATGGCACATAGACCTGTGCACCTCAATCCCAGGGACCAAGTAAGATGCTCTAGGGCCCCACCCCCTGTACACCTGGGCCTGATCCTCTTAGTCTGTCTCATCTGGGATTCCTGACCCCCATCGGAGTCCCAACCTGAATAGAAACTTTCCAGTTGTGCTCTGGTGTCCCTGTGTCATGAGTGTCCAGATTTTCCTGTACTTTTTTCTTTGGAGTTTAAACTTCAATAAAATCTTATTGATAAAAAATATTCTCCTGTAGAGTAGTACTCACAGTCAGATGTTACAGGGGCACTTCAGAAATGCCACTGATCTCTTGTTCTAATACAGAGGTCTTCATCCTCCCCTGAATTGCAATTCAGGCCCAAAGGCCTGCATGGTGCTTCCCTTGAGGGGACGTCCACATTCTATTGCCCTCATTTTCCTTGGTGCTGCAACTTCCAACTGACTTGGAAGCTTCTGCAAAGGCTTTTTACAGCTACATGGGCAGAGCTCCACAGACGTTTAGTTTTCACTGTTGGAGAACAGCGGGTCAGCTCCAGAACACAACCCTGTGTTCTCCTACAGTGATATGGCAATGTCAGCACAGCACTGCTGCCATAGGTGCTGTCCTCTGTGATGGAGCTTCCTCTGCAACATGGTTGTCCCCTCCCTACAGCACACTTCTTCACGAGGTAATGTCCGTACAACCGCGTATGTAGTATCGCATGCATAGTTGGTCTTCTTCACCACCTTGTGAGGCTGTACACCACTGCTGCTCCAAAACTGGGTGCTCCATTGTCGCTGCTGCCACTCCGTGACCTGCCACTGCTCCATGCTGTCACAGGTAAGAGTTCACCACAGCAGTATTGGCTCTGACAAGACCTTGTTGTCACTGATGCTCCACACCCAGGGAGCAAAGGTGGATCAATGACACAAGCATACTCCCTGGAAGAAGGAAGGGGAGTGTTACAGGATTTCCTCTGCTTGCTGATAAAACATAGCTGGCACTGAATTCAACCTTGGAGGTGCATGAGCAGCTCGGCAGCATATATTTTCACACTGAGCTACATCTTTGATCTAGTCTGCAAATGCCTGTTAAGGGAGGCTGATATTTGTTTCTCCCTTATTCTCCATCCTCCATCCTCCACCAAGGACCAGCTGACTGGGGGTTGGAGGGATTTTGGGTAGTCCATGGCCAAGCAGCTCACCTGCACAATATGTTCAAACCCATCCAACCTCCATTGTGAGCGTGTCAGGGTCCTGGGGCTCACATGTGAAATCCCAGTTCCTCAAGCTGCCACTAGCCTCTCATGAGAGACTGATATTTTTTTATTGATTTATTTATTTCAAAAGTTTCAGGACAGACATACTGAGCCATAAACAACTAATTTCCAGAAGCGTCCTGGGGGAGAGGGAAAAATACATATCCATACAGTGTCAAAAAAATATTTACAGAGAATGTATGCTCATGTTAAGGCACACTTTTATACAATATATCATAAATTAAACATCGAGTAATATGCATTGAATGCACAAGAGCATATACATAGGATTTATTTACTGAAAATGCAGCATCAGCAGAAAGAAACATTTGCCTACAAGAATAGGGGATGAACCAGGTTAGTGCAAGTGGCTAAGGGTAGACTAACAAAGGGCAAAGAGTAGAAAGGGGGAGAAAGGAGAAGGTAGAGCATAGGAAGGAGACAAGGGAGGTCCAGAATTAGGGTGGGTGGGTAGGTAGGTAGAGGAGGTAGAGAAATGGGGGGGGGGATCTATAATAAGAGAGTCAGGCGGGTGGGGGAGAGAAGGGGTGGAAAGCAAGGAAGAGGAAGGTATGGGGCAATAACGGGTGGGAGTCAGTGGCACATACAGGAGGGGGCGGAGTAATCATGTATAAGACTGGAGAAGGAGCAGATGGAGGTAGGGCCAGGGAGGGAGTTCCAGAGTTTGGGAAGGTGGACATAGAAAGCATATTTAAAGGAGACACACACCTTGTTTACATTTTTTATATCATTTTGGAAATGTGAGCATGTGTGAAGCTGTTTAATAACTCCAATGTATTGTTTTGTGTATTTATTTTTAGATATTCCTATTTTACTTTATGTAGAGATGCTGCTTTCTTTCCCATCCAATATTCATTGTTAATTGCTTATGATTTTTCGAACCCAGTGGCATCAGTTGAGTGGAAAGCTACAGTACAAGGAAGCTTTATGTGCAGGGCTTCTGCTCAAATAGTCTGGGAGGCAGTATGGTGTAGTGGTTAACAGCACTGAGCTGTAAACCTGGAGAACTGAGCTTGACTCCTACAGTCGCCACTTGCATACTGTATGACAATGAGCAAGTCACTTAACATATCTGTGCTCCCAGAATGCACCTGGAAACAGCCTTGGCTTAGTGTGTCTTTCCTGGCAAAACATTGTAAAATAAGTAAATAAAAAATAATCTCAAAGGATTCCAGAACTGCTACCGTAAATATTAAAAAAAGGAATATTGCGTGTGGAAAAAGTTGCATTAATAAGGGGTCCTAAACGTGGAAAAAATAGGCCTATTTCAAAAGAAACACACAAAGCAAATCATTGCAGTTATTAAACAAACTTCAAACATGCCAAAATTTACTATACTATTAAAAAATTTAAGCAACATAGTTTTTATGATCCCTTTAAGGAAGACCATGTAGTCCTGTGAGTTGAGCTCAGAACTGTGCTATCTCAGGTTTGCATCCCACCAGAGCCACTGATCCTCTGTACATCCTTGAGAATGCCAAATGATCTCCTTACGCAGCATTCTCACTACGTAGTAATGTCGTAACCTAGTACAGGAATGAAGGAAGGGCAAATGTTCACTGCAAAAGGTAGTTCAGGAGTGACCACCAGGGCTGCCACCACCATGTATGCAGTGCTAACTCTTAACAGTTCGGCCACCCATTGCTCAAATCAACTCAACTCATTTTTTTATAAAAAGTGCAATTCACCAAAGTATCGAAGCGCCTGAGCACAAGTTAAAATTCTAAAATTAAAAATAGCACTAAATAATAAAATACATACCTACTTCAGCAATTCATCTGAACTCAGAAAAGGCAAGCTTGGAAAGATGTGTCTTTAATACAGATTTAAAACTCTCCACAGTCAAGCACTCCTTTATATGACAAGGTAGAGAGTTCCACAGGGTAGGTGCTACAAACACAAATGCCCTGGCACACGAGGTCTTCAAACAAACCCTGGGAAGCTCTAGCAATCCCTCATCAGCGGAGCGGAGTGGGTGGGGAGGGCAGTAGGAGCGAAGAAGATCTTGCAGGTAACATGGTGCCTGCCATGTAGGACTTTGTAGATCAGCAAACTGACCCTGAAGGTGATTCGCCATGGGATAGGCAGCCAGTGCAGGTCGTGGAGCACAGGTGTGACATGGCAGGATCAAAGTAGACCAGTCAACAACCTGGCAGCTGCATTCTGCACCAGCTGCAAGCGGTGGATATCAACTCCCAGTAGCCCTAGGTACAGGGAGTTGTAACAGTCAAGGTGGGAGGTCACAAAGGAGTGGGCCAGTGTTGGAAGGTCGTCAGGTGGGACCAGGTGCTTAATCTGGGTGATATTCCTCAAACGGTAAAATGAAGTCTTGATGACAGATGATACCTTGGATCTAAGTGTCAACCCCTTGTCCAAAATAATGCCCAGATTTCACACCCGATCAGAGGCCATCAGCTCGCTGCCTCCAAGCTGAAGCCTGGAAGGCCACCCAGCTGAAAGCCCATCTGCCACACGACCCGGGTCCACAACCAACACCTCGGTCTTGTCAGGGTTCAACTTTAGCTAGTTGCTGGATAACAGCAATAAAGGGCTTGCCTCGGGTTTAAATTTTTTTGTATAAAAACAACAAAACTACAGCCACGGTATCTGAAAAACAGCCTGGCTTTGTTTTACACAATAAAAATTATTTATCGTACTCAACCTGAGGCGAGCCCTTTATTGCTTTTATCCAGCAGCGGGTGGCCAAACTATTCGTTAACTTGCTTGATGGAAGGGCACATAGGGTTCATCTTGTCCACCACTCATGTTGCATAGCAGAAAGAATAACTAATTTGAATATGGATATAACAGCCCTTTTCCCTAAGGAAAGGGGACAGTGGTTGTCAGTACCCGTGCCCCATACAGGGAATGGTCCCCACATATCAGGCTCTGTGAGGGCAGAGGGAGTAGGAATGGAAGGAGCATGGGGTATAAAAGGGGCCCACAGGCCTGAGAGAGGGAGCCCTGTTGAGGGTCTTCAGTGGGAGATTGAACAGTGAAAGGTGAAAGGCTAGCAAACTTAAACATACGGGGTGAGTGTCACAACCCAAGTGCCAGTGCAGTTCCCCAAATATGGGTACTGGGTGGAGAGTCCTTGGATGTATGCCAACTTTGCAGCTGGACATGTCGGATACTGAGATGCTTCCCATGGAATGGGTAAGGAGCCTGCTTGTTCCTGAGGCTGGCCCAATAATGCAGCCATGAAGTGCAGTTCCTGAAGCAAGCTCTCACCTGGGAGAAGAGTGCTTGGCCACCCTCAAGCCAGGTTTGGCATTAGGGCCGGGCCTCTTTTTCATAAGTCAGAGGATTACACACACAGTACACCTGGTGTCTGGCATGGCCAGGAAACAGGACCCAAGCATTCAGACATTCCTTGGCCTGAGTAGTTGGAAGACGGAGTCAAACCTATGGTCCTAGAGGGATGGGTTCTCAGGGAGGGCTAGGATCACCTTCAAGGAGAACTTCCTGATAGCCTTTGGGGTCTGAGTGGGATGCCCAAGAAGTAAGGTTTGAATAGTTGTGGCTGGGAGGAGTGGGGTGTGTCATGTAGACCCAGGCAACTAAGTTTAGAGAAGCAGATGGAAAGATATATCTGAAGACTGAAACAACCCTGGATCAGTGAGGAGAAAAACTCCAGGAACAAGTTAGGAGTTTGTCTCCAAAACTGTGGGGCAGGTTCTCCAAAATGCATACAGGCTGGAAACTCATGGTACCATGGAAAAGGAAACCCCAGGTGGGAGGCTACAAGATGCTGCAGTGAAAGTGGAGCTTTGGCTGATGTTGTTGCTACCATGAAAGCAGGGAACATAAGAAGATCTTTTATTTATTTAGTTATAAGTCTCGGATTACATATACCTTTGAGCTAAGAGCTCTTTTACAAAGGTTCCACAACAGTAGAAAGGGCAACAGATTAAACAGGAGAGTACGGTATGGTACAATAAAGTGTAAATAGGAGGTACAAAACTCATAATGGACACAAAATCATAATGGACAGTCAATGTAAAACGACAGAGACACATTATGGTAATCAGTTTCAGGCACAGGAGAATGCATACAGTACATTGCTATTGGCCAGCAGGCTTTGTCAAGACAAACAGGGCACAGGGTGTAGGAAGGGATGTGGGAGGGTGGAAAGGAAGAGCAAGAGAGGGGGGTGGGAGTGGAGGACGTGAGGAAAGGTGGGGCAAGGGGAGGGGAGGAAGGGTGGAGAGGGGTAGAGGGATGCAGGGGGAGGGGGTAGGAGGCAAGAGTGCTAAGTTACTATGAAAGCAGTTGAGTGCTAAGGTTGAGGTTTGGGAAAACATGGTTAGGGGAGACAGTCACAGGTGCTAGCTGTAGAGAGTAGTGACCGAAGCTTGACTTTGAACAGGCCCAGCTTAGTTTTGGAGATGATGTCACTGTTGAAGGCATTCATCCAGGGGGGGGCCCTGTAGGTGAATGATCTTTGCCCCCGGGTGGTTTGGCGATCAGGGACCTGTAGGAGCTGAGATTCAGAACCTCGGGTGCAGCATGGATTACGAGGGGGGCTTAGAAGATCTTGTATTCCAGCTGACAAGAGGCCTAAGGTTATTTTCTTGGCCATCAGGCAAGTTTGATATTTGATGCAATTTTTAAGCTGTAGCCAACCGATTAGGACATAGAGGTCACATGTGTGGGTGAGATGGTGGGCTCCTGAGTCGAGACGACATGCCTTGTTAAGAGCAGTGGAGATACGCTGGAGGGTGGTATCAGTCACAGAGCCATAGATGATCAGTCCATAGTCAATTATAGAAATAATAGAGCTCTGTACAGCTATCCATAAGGCTTCAGAGATCAGAGATCACCTGTGTCTGTAGAGTAGACCAATATGAATATTGACAGCTTTAGCAATGTTATCAATATGCATCCCATATGATAGGTTGCTGTCTATGGTGACTCCAAGATACTTAAAGAATTGTATCTGTTCGAGTGCAGTACCAAGGCAGTTAGTGATAGTCAGAGGATGTTTCCTGTGTTTGTTATGGGAGCTGCTGAAGAGCATAGGTTTAGTTTTTTTTTATAGTTTAGTATCAACTTGTGATGACTAAACCATTTCTCTACTGAGGCAAATCTGAGTTGTAGCTGGTTCTCAAGGGGTATAGGCTCCGGGTGAGTCGTGTAAATTATGGCATCATTTGCATAGAGTAGGATTTGTTCAGGGCAGGAGCTTGAGAGACTGTTTAGAAAAAGACTAAATAGGAGTGGGTCCAGGATGGACCCTTGAGGAACCCCAGAGTGAACAGGTCTTGAGTCAGAGAGGATGTTGACAGTTTTGACTTGTTGAGTGCGGTTGTCCAGATAACCTTTAGACCAGGCAGTGGAGTCAGAGGAGAGCCCTGCATTAAGTAGTTGTTCCAGTAGTAGAGGGGGATGGACCGTGTTGAATGCTTTTGTCAAGTCGATGAAGGCAGCACCAACTAATTGACCATGGTCCAGGGAGCTATGTATAGAACCAGTGAATTCCATAAGGGCTGAGGTGGTGCTATGCCTTTTTCTGAACCCATGTTGTTGAGCACATTTGATCTTATGTTTGTCAAGATAATCAGTAAGCTGATCAGCTGTAATGCATTCAAGAGCCTTAGAAAGAGGTGATAATATGGAGATAGGACGGTAGTTCAGGTGAAGAGTCCTGTCTAAACTTTTGTAGACCGAGGTAACCGTGGCTGATTTCCATTTATTGGGGAACTGTGCGAGTCTGAGTGAGAGGTTAACGATCCTGGCTAAAGGCATTAACACTTCCTCAAGAGTGAGGGACAGCAGTTTGAGGTCAAGGGAGTCCCCACTGTGTCTAGGTTTACCAATTGCTTTACGGATGTATTTTCGGGCTTCATGCAACGAGACTTGTTTGAATTAGAATGGTGGGTGACTGGTCATTGGGGGAGAGCTTACAGGATTGGCCAAGGCAACATCTGCATCAAAAAAGTCAGGTGGAAGAATACTGCTAAGGTCTGTGAATGCATTATTAAAGGTATTGGCAATAGTTAGGGGTTCCAGAGTTGTAGTTCCATCAACGTCAAGTAAAGTGGGTGATGTTTTGGGTTTTTTCCCTGTAACCTCTTTGATATCATTCCAGAAAGCTTTATCATTGCCCCATGTGTCAGTAAGCACTCCCTTGTAGTACTTATTTTTTTCAAGGCAGATGGACCTTGTGCAATCATTCTGTGCTCTTTTGTATTTTTGAATGTCCGATTTCGAGCCGGTGGCTTGAGCCCGATGCCAGAGGTGGTCCCAAGATTTCATACGAGCTAATAAGTCTTCAGAGAGCCAGGGGTTGCAAGGGCCTTTGATTTTCCGCTTTTTTAGGGGTGCATGGCAGTCACAGGCAGCATTAAAGGTGTTGATGAAATAATCAAGTGCCATGTTGACATCCTTTGCGCTGTCGATAGGAGTCTACAGTAATCTTGCACTCTAAGGAGGAATTTGAGGGGTTCAAGATGACCCCTTGCTAGGACCCTGCTGGTGATCTTCTTTGGTGGAGGTTTGCAGAATTTGTTTGTCTACGCTCAGATGACAGGGGAATGGTCACTGAGCATGTCCAGGAGGACTGTAGTGCCAGTAATGTGATCAGGATGACTGGTTAGGACCCAGTCCAGTAGGTTGATTGATCCATGTTGTAGATGGATCTAGTTGGGGAGTTAGCCAGCTGGGAAAAGTTTGTGGCAGAGATGGCATCCCTAAAGCTCCCATTCTCAGGTGCAAGCCAATTAATATTAAAATCTCCCGCCAGAATTAACTCCGAGCCAGGGGGTTGGTTTCTCATAAAGTCCATGACAGAACTGAGATCCCTCCTCTGTTCTTTAGGAGGGATGTACACTGATGCTACAGTAAGTGCCTTATTATGGACACCTAGCAGAATTTTGATGGCTAGTATTTGTGTGGTTGAACCAGCAGATCTTAGTACAGTTAGGCTGTAGTAACAGGATACTGCACTTTGGGCTAAATAGCTAGTTACCTGAAATACATTATGAGATAGGAATATTAGGATCCTGATTGGCTGAGGACCTCAGGACCCTGTGCTTATATTCAGCAGAACAGTCCAGTCACTCAGCAGCCTCAACACTGTTCCCCAAACTTATTCCCACCACCATATGTCTGTCACATTGCTTTTCTTTACCTTCCTAGCACCTGTTCCCCCCCCCCCATACAAAACTGCCCAGGTCAGTGGCAAACATATCTGTAAACAAACAGCTCCATTGCTTAGTTTACCTATCTCTTCTGTTGCTTCGCTGCTGTTTCGGTTCAGGCTCCATTCAGTGGCCAAAGCTGTGCTGCCAGATGCAGCATTAATTCAACACCCCCCTTCCTAAAAAAAAAAAACCTTAAAAAACATCAAGGCACCAATCACAAAAATGGAGGCAAAATATACACGCCGCTGGTCCAAAAGGGAAACTGCCATCACGCAGCAGTTCCAAAAAGGAAAGTGCCTAAGTACATGCCACCTGCCCCAATACTAGCAGCGCATGCACAATTCAAACCGCTGAGCATGTTTTTTCCTCACATAAAGCAGACCAGTCAAAAAGTTAAAAGATAAATGCTATTCACACCGATACTAACACTGAGCGCCACAGCCATATTAGTGCCACAACTGAAACCAGCAAGCATGTTTCTTAAATGCGGCAGGCCAGGCAAACAAGTCCTAGGGGTAGAACTGGACAAGCCAGAGCAGGCTCAAGTCTGGCTTGAGCTTAGTGCCCAGCTCGGCTCGGCTCAACCTCTATAACCAACTGAGAGCCAAGGTCAAGCCGAGCCAGTTATGGTCAAAGTAAGCATTTTTGTCAGCCTGAGTAGACAGTGTAGTGTCTGGAACGTTCAGCTCCTATGCAGAAAACAGTCTGCAGTAATCAGGGCTTGGCTCATGTTTTGGCTCGCAGAGCCATGCCAGACCCTTGGCTCAGCTCTGGCTTGGCTCTAGGTGAAAAAACCCTGGCTTGCCCACATTTACCTAGGGGTATGCTGAAGCCACATAACGGCAGCACCACCTGCTGACTAAACTCCAGTACACTGCAACCTCAACAGGACTACTGTTCTTTTTTTTTCTCAGTTTTCCTTTTTCTAGTAATTTAAAGGAAAAAACATTCTAAAATATAATTTATATATTGAACTGAAATTGACCAATATCGTAATCACAATGAAGCACTCCACGGTGTGCATTGTGCTGGGATAAAAATGGCACTTCTTGAGTGGTGGAAGTACTCTGCCTTTAGTGTCATGCTTCAACCTATCTGAGGCATGCTGTTATCCCAGCACATCACACACCCTGTCATGCCTTACTGCTTAATTGGGGCATCTTTGTTTCGCATGCCATTTCTGTGCACGTATTACCTATGATACCTCAGTCCAGGAGCCAGTCTATTACTGGCCAACCTATATCCTATTACAGAATTCCCTCTGTCTGTGGTCTGTTAACTGCCTAGAGATCTTTTCCCACTCTCCCTCTCTTTAAGTCCCCCCCCAACACAGTCCCTACCATCTATCCCAGCTGTGCTTGAATGCATTCACACTCTGCACAATAACCAGCCTCTGCTGCACTTGGTTCCATTGATCCACCAACCTTTCCATGATGCAATACTTCCTCATGTCCTTTCTGAATTTGCTCCCCTTCAGCTTTGTACTATGCCCTCTCATTATGTAGCCTTCCTTGAGCCTGATTAACCTGTGACAGTTTACTGTGTCGATGCCTTTTAGATACTTGAAGGATTCAGTCATATCCCCCTCTCCTCTAGTCTCCAGAGAATGTGTGTTGAGGTCCTCCTACCTTTTCTTATTAAATCTTTCCTGCTGGTCATGGATCATCATAGTTCATCTCTGAATGATCTCCAGGTGATCCCTGTCCTTCCTCAGGTGTGGACTGTAGAACTGGTCACAGTACTCTAAGTGAGGCCGGACCACACTGCTGAGTTTTAGCATGCTTGAAACATGGTTAAAACTCATTTTAAACATGTTCGTTAAACATGGTCATCCCTGTTTTGGAATTGTTTTTGACCGTATTTTAAACGTGTGTGATATATTGCACCTCTGCTAAAACGTGGTCAAATACAGGTAAACTGGTAAACATGATCTGGACATGGTAATGCCTTAACATGTTTTGGCCACGATATTCAATAACACGTTAGTATGATAACCATGTTCTTTCAACGATCATAACAGGTTCATATAATAACGTGTTTTAAAGCAGCAGTCTCGGTCAGGCAACAACAAAATAAATCTTATTTATTTTAGCAAATATGTACTTCTGACACCTTAAATGCATCATCAGTGGATTTTTAGTTTTCTCAGATATTTTAGAAACAACTTTTATAGTTAATCTTGTAATTAATAGCACAGGTCATTAAAGATGGCCATCACTCCCAATTTCTGAAAATCTCTTCTGTTGAGGTTACCTGTTGAATGTACATACTAGATTCACAGGCATAGGGGGAAAGTAAGGATCATGGATAGGGAGGATGGTAGGAGTGGGGAGGGAGGGAGGGCAGGGACATTAGCTCAAGCTGTGGACCCTACAATACGAACAGACTTGATAAACCAAATGGCCTTCTTCTGCTGGCTTCTTCATATGTTCATATAATGTGGATGTATTTGAATAGTGTTACCACGTGTTTCTGTTGGTAAACATCACAGCATCACTCCAAAATATTGAAGGTTAAATGTTTCTCCAAGGCTCTAAGAGAACTCCTACTCAGGATAGCTCTTATGCTACTTCTGCTATCTGGAAACATTCATCCTAATCCAGGTCTGGATGCACCTCCCACCTGCAATGCGCACCCTAAACAAGGTACCATTAAACTGGCTACGATTAATATCTGCAGTCTTTTAAGCAAAATTGACATCCTGAAAGTCTGGGTAACCCAGCACAACCCTGACATACTATCTTTCGCTGAGACATGGATGACCCCCAAAATTCCTGATTCTGCAGTCGCTCTACCTGGATACACTATATTCAGGCTGGACAGGCTGACCAAACGTGGGGGTGGATGCGCTATATTTCTAAAACATTTCCTAAAGGGGTATGCTATGCCACCACTTGATCTCAGGGGCAATACCCAAGCACTGGCAATAAAAGTGCTGTTGGGAGCTCACCATAAAACAATATCAGTACTATCAGTCTACATACCTCCCAAAGACCCGGCCACTGGTCTCCTCAGTCTTCTTGACCTTCTCCGCTCACAAAATCACCTCACGGAGACAATTATCATGGGAGATTTTAACATAAATTGGCTGTCACCTGCAAGCAACTCCCTAAAGGATGCAATAACAGCTCTTCACCTAACTCAACTTGTTAATACACCCACTAGGATAAACTATAAAATGGGGACTAGCACCACCCTCAAATGGATAATTTCTAACCAACCTAACTGCCTTTCCAATGTAACTGTGCACCCTGACTCCATCAGTGACCATTCCTCAATCACATGCAGCTGGACTAATACATTCCTTATCCCCTTCCCCAAACTATCTACAGCAGGATTCTTAAAAGGGACCACCTGGACCTCCTAAAACAACAACTTCGTTCCCAAAATTGGAACATCCTGGACTCTACCGAGGACATTAATGTAGCCCTCTGTCACTTCATAAGGGTTTTCAATACTGCTTGTGATACGCATGCCCCTCTCAAAAAGATGAAGGTCTCTGGCACGGTGAACCCCTGGATCACTCCTGAGCTCCTTTCCCACATGAAGTTTTGGGACCATCTCTGGCACTGTTCAAAAGCCACTGGTAAGCAGCAGGACCTACAAGCTTATAAAACTGCTAGAAACAACTGTGCAAGGGAGACTTGCCAGGCAAAAGACAAGTATCATAGGGAGATGCTTACCAACTCTTGGGGTGATAGCAGAAAGTTCTGGTCTAATATAAATGACATCACTGGCAAAGAATCTAAAGTATCGCCTACAATGCTAAACATAAATGGGACCCGTACCGCTGACCCACTGGAAATTGCTAATGCTTTTAACAATGCTTTTACCAATTTGAGCTGTGTTCTCCCACCTGACTTTTTCGATGATAACGCTGCCCACTCTACAAGTCACTGTCATGAAAATAGCCCTGAGTACCCCCCTTTTTATTTTAAAAGGGTATCATGCAACCTGGTTAGAAAACTACTAGCTAAGGTCCTAAGAAACGCAAGACACAGTAGTGACAGACTAGACCTTAAGCTTATCGCCCTAACCCTAGATGAAGTTCTCCTACCTATAACGAAGATTCTAACCCTTTCTCTTACACTGAGACAATTTCCTGATGCCTGGAAAATGGCCATCATAAGCCCGGTGCATAAAGCCAGTGATCGTTCCCTACAGGGTAAGTGTAGGCCTATATCCATTCTCCTTCCACTGTCCGAGGTGCTCAAGTGAATTGTTACCAACCAGCTTGGTGCTTATCTGGAAACTTACTCTATCCAGTGCCCAAAACAACATGGCTTTAGAAAGGGGCACAGTACTACCACAGTGTTATTAGAATTCACAAGCTTCATACAACAGGCCATCGATCAAGGCAAGATTGTAGGTGCAGCCTTTGTTGACCTAACAAAGGCCTTTGACACAGTGAATTGCACACTGTTGCTCAGCCAACTCTCTAAAACTCGTGTTGCCTCTAAAACCCTGAAATGGTTCCGGAAGCTACCTCAGTGATAGACTGCAGAAGGTGAGGATATCAAATGTAGTTTTGGAGCAGAGAGGGCTGTCCAGTCAGGGGTACCTCAAGGCTCAGTCCTGGGTCTCCTACTGTTCAGCATTTTCCTGACCAACTTTTCAGCTGTATGCAACCAGCGTACTGTCCTCTACGCAGATGACGCGATCATATTTACTAGCCACCTGGATCCCAGTGCTGTTGAAAACAATCTTCAACAAGGCTTCAGAGAAGCAGAGAGATGGTTTAATAATCACAAATTAGTGCTAAACTACAAAAAAACTGAAGTACAGCTGTTTTCGTCCTCTCGGAATAAGTTTAAGGCCCACCCACTCACTATAACTGACAACTAGGGGAGACGCTCTTGAACAAACTCAGCATTTCAAATACCTAGGTTTAACCCTGGATAGTCACCTTACCTTTGTGCCTCACATTGAAAATGTTGCCAGATATGTTAATACCAGAATTGGGCTCCTTTTCAGATATAGACGAAGCCTTACCCAAGAAGCCCTGAAGGTTGCAGCTCACAGCTCAGTCCTCTCGATCATTGATTACGGTCTAATCATATACTGTGCTGCAACATCCACATCTCTTAAACAACTCACGGTTGCCCTGAACAAGGCCTGTAGGTTAGTTACGGGTGCTGCATGCCTCACTCATACCTGTGAGTTATATGCTCAATCTGGCTGGCTCCAACGAAGTAACAGGATCAAATATCAAACCTGCCTTCTGTCCAAAAAAGCTCTACTTGGATTACTACCCCCGAGCATTGGTTGCCTGCTAAACAAATCCCCTAAGACCCAACACACACGCACCTCTGATTCTGACCTCCTTCTAGTACCCCACTGTCAGACTGCTCAATACCAGCGATCCTTTCAATACAGAGCCCCTCTGTGGTTTAATAATCTAAGCACCAACTGAGCAGTCTTTCTAGTCTGTCCCTATTTAAACTTATGCTTCATCAGCATCTCTCAACCAAGAAAGCACTTGTGATAGTTACATCTAGTTTCCCACCTCTGCGGACACCCTCCTACTACTCTTTCACTCTCTGATGCACTTACTTGGCTTTCTGTTCTTTCACCTCTCTTGACAGAACAATTTCCCCTCCCACCCATCATCTCCTCCCTTACCGCACCCCCTTCCTTGCTCTTATCCCCTGATCTCCCTCTTCCTGGACTTTCCATGCCCTCTCATCCTCACTCTCCCTTATCTTGTTATCCCTTCCTCTACCCTTCTTTCTCCTCCTGTACCCCTTCTCCCATCTTAACCTCCCCTCCCTCTCACTCTACGACAAGGCCTCTGGCTGCCATATATTCCTTCTCTATCTGGATTCTGCACTTCTCCTCTCCCCTACCTCTCCCTTACTCTCCCCCTTTCCCTCTCACCCCTGTCTAGCAATGTTTCTTCAAATGTACCTTATGGTTTACCACGCTTGCTTGTAACCTTGAGTGTGAAGCACTGTTCCCACATATTTACTATTTGACTTGCTATGCTCTCATGAAACCCTGAATGTTGTCTGTACCTCCCTGCTTTATTGTAACCCTTTCCTTTGACATGAAGCCTTTGTAAATGAGCTGTCTTGAGCTTAAAGTTATTTGTAATCCGAGATTTAAATAAATAAATAAAAATAAATAAAGATATTTAATTTTTTCATGGCAGGCATGACACGGGAATGGGCATTTTTAAAAACTTCAAAATCCTGAGTAAGTAAACAAAATAAAATTGGTATAGAAGCATAGAAACACAGAATCTGACAGCAGATGAGGACTACTCGGCCCATCTAGTCTGCCCATTTTCCCTTCCTATAGTAACACCATAGACCCTACTTGATTTCATGCTTAGCCCTCCCCTCCAAATGACTAAGGTTCCCTTATGTCTATTCCATGTGTTCTTGAATCCTGCTAGTTTTTACCCCCACCACTTCTGCTGGAAGGCTGTTCCAGGTATCCACCACTCTTTCTGCGAAGAAGTACTTCCTTACATTTCCCCTGAGTCTACCTCCCTCCAGCTTCATAGCATGTCCCCTTGTTCTTGAGCATCTTTTTTTCTGAAAAATACTTCCCTCGTGTACCTTGTTTATACCCATGAGGTATTTGAAACTCTCAATCATATCTCCCCTTTCCCTCTTTTCCTCCAGGGTGTACAGATTGAGGTCCTTTATCCTCTCCACATAGGGTCTCTGATGCAGACTCTGCACCATTTTACTGTAGTTGCCCTCCTCCGGACCACCTCTACTCTGTGTCCTTCTGGAGATGTGGTCTCCAGAACCAGACACAGTACTCTAGGTAAGGTCTCACAAATGATTTATACAGCGGTATCACCACCTCCATCTTTCTGCTGGTGATACTCATCCCTATGCACCCTAGCATCCCACTGGCTCTTCTTATAGCCTTGTCATACTGTGTGGCCACCTTTAGATCATCAGATATGATTACCCCAGGTCTGTTTCCTGTTTGGTGATTGTCAGTACCACTCTCTCCATTACGTACTCTGCCCCTGGGTTTCTGTGCTCGAGGTACATGATCTTGCACTTCTTTGTATTGAAGCTTAGTTGCCACACTCTTGACCGCTCCTCAAGGTTTCTTAGATCCCTGTTCATTTTTTCCATCCCTTCCCCGGAGTGTCTACCCTATTGCAGATTTTAGTGTCATCTGCAAAAAGGCATACCTTCCCTTCTAGCCTCTCTGCAATGTCACTAAGACTGGTCCCAGTACTGATCCTTGTGGCACCCCGCAGGTCACCCCCCCTTTCTCGAAGTGAACTCCATTTACCACCACCCTCTGATGCCTGTCCCCTAGCCAACTCCTTATCCAGTCTACCACTTTTGGACCCACTCCCAGGCTGCCCAGTTTGTTTAATAGTCTCCTATGTGGAACTGTATCGAAGGCCTTACTGAAATCTAGGTAGGCCACATCTACCACTCCACTCTGATCTACTTCCCTAGTCACCCAGTCAAAGAAATCTACAAGGTTTGTTTGACATGACCTCCTCCCAGTGAATCCATGCTGCCTTGGAACCTGTAAGCTGCTGGTTTCAAGATATTCCACAATCCTTTCCTGTAGCAGAGACTCCATTAATTTCCCCTACCACTGAAGTCAAACTGATTGGCCTGCAATTGCCAGCTTCCTCCCTGATACCACTTTTTTGACATGGGACTATATGTGCTCTCCTCCAGTCCTTCGGGACCACTCTCTTCTCCAGTGAGTGGTTGAATAGGACTGTTAGAGGTGCTGCCAGCACCTCTCTGAGCTCCTTTAATATCCTTTGATGTATCCCATCTGGCCCTATTGCCTTGTCCACTTTCAGATTTGCGAGTTCCTTTGGAACTCTCTCCTCTGTGAATGGACTAGTGTCCACCTTCCTTCTTTCCTTCGATGATCCTGTCACTTATCTGTGGTCCCTCACCTTCCCCTTCCTCCATGAACACTGAACAAAAATATTTGTTCAGGATGTCTCCTTTTCCTGGTCCCCCTCCACACACTCCTCCCATTCCCTTAGCCTTACAGTCCCTCCCCTGTTTTTTCTCCTTTCGCTTACACACCTGAAAAATGTCTTATACCCTTTCTTTACTGCCTGGGCTATTTTCTCCTCTGTTTGCACCTTTGCACTCCTGACTGCTTTCCCTACCTCCTTCTGCTTCTCGTGATACACCTCTCTATCGTCCTCCCTCTGTTTCTCCTTATGCCTCCTGAAGGCTAACTTTTTTGCCCTTACCTTCCCAGCCACCTCTTTTGAGAATCATAGCGGTCTCTTTTTCCTCTTGCTTTTGCTTACTTGCCTGACGCAAAGGTTCATTGCCTTCCCTTTGGCCTCTTTTAGTTTCGCCCACTGTACCTCAACTCCACTCCTGTCCTTCCCCCTGCCAGGGAATCCCTGAGGCATTCCCCCAACTTTGTAAAGTCAGCCCTCCTGAAGTCCAGGACACTTGGCTTTGTGTGGTTCGATTCTGGCACCGTACTTATATTGAACCACACTGTATGGTGATTGCTGGTCCCCAGGTGGCCACCTACTGAGATGTCTACAACATTGTCCCCATTCATGAGCACGATGTAATGTTCCTGCATGACTGGGCTCCCTTACTAGTTACTTGAGGAACACCACCTGCAGGGAGCCCAGGATGTCACTGCTCCTAGCTGAAGCTGTAGCTGGGATGCTCCAATCCACATCCAGCAGATTGAAGTTCCCCACCAGCAGCACCTCTCCCCTGATTGCCATCTTTTGGATGGCATCCACCAGTATCTTACCCATCCCCCACCCACCTCTGTGCTGGAGGTCTGTAGATTACACCAGTACAAATAGAAGTTCCATTCCCAATCTTGAGGGTAATTCACAATGCCTCCACCCTGCCCTGTATTCCCTGTGTCTCTGTAGCATTTATGATATCCCTTACATAAAGAGCCACACCTCCCCCTTTCTTACCCTCCCTGTCCTTCCTGAACAGAGTATAGCCTGGTATGGCTATATCCCAGTCATGGTTCTCATTGCACCATAACTGGGTAATGGTGACTATGTCCAGGTCAGCCTCTGCCATAGTGGCCACAAGGTTTGGGATTTTATTTCCCAGACTTAGAGCATTTGTGCACATGGCTTTCCAAATTCTTGTACCACCCTTTTTATCAGTCTCCCTTTTTCCTTTTGGCCTACTCACCTTATCCCCTCTGCCCTCATTCCCATCCCTCTTAAATTCTACCCTTCTACTTTTCCTGTTATTAGAAACCCTCGAGGATATCACTCCCTTAAGGTTTTCCCTACGGACCACTTCGGCTTGTGGGGGGTGGACAGTTTGTCTCCCTTCTTCCTTCCACCACCCCCATCGGCTAGTTTAAATGCTTGCCAAAGTAGCATTTAAGCCATCCACTGAGGACTGTGGTTCCCCTGGATCCTATGTCATTTGTGGACTATATTTAATAAAGGATTTAAACTGAACTCACACTGGACTGGTTTCATCCATGAATCTGGTGAGTCTCCACACTTCAGTGGCTTTTTATTCAATTGGCATATGTTTTACTGAATGGCATCATTCCATCTTCTGTATTGGCAGTGGTGCTGGTCTCCATCAATAAAACCATGCCTAGTTTTGAGGGAAAGCCTGCATGAACAAAAGAGTGCTTAGTTCCCATTTAAATATCTCAAGTGTTGGGGGATCTTGAATATGATGAGGGAGAGCATTCCACAGGGTTGGTCCCACAAAGAAGGAAGCACAGGTCCCCGGTGTTTTTAAATAAACTCGTGGAATCTCTAGTAATACCTCATCTGCTGAGCAGAGCGGGTTGGAGGGTGGTACACAGCAGGTCTTGCAGTTAGCCAGGCCCCTTACCATGCAGGGCCTTATGGGTCATCAAACCTACATTGAAGAAAATTCTCCACTTAACCAGCAGACAGTGCAGAGAGCGCAGCACGGGCATAATGTGACACAATCTAGGTAGACTGGTCAGCAGCCTAGCCGCTGCATTCTGCACTAGCTGCAGGTGGCGAAGATCTACCCCCGACAGCCCTAGGTACAGGGCAGTGCAGTTATCAAGATGAGAGGTCACAAAAGCATGCACTAGCACTGGCAGATCACCAGGTGGTACCAGGTGTTTAATCCTGGTGATGTTCCTCAGATGGTAAAATAAGGTCTGGACCACGGCCAATACCTGTGAGTTAAGTGTCAGGCCACAGTCTAGAACAACGCTAAGATTCTTTACCTGGTCTGAGGCGTCACGTGCCCCTGGCCCCCTAACCTTGAGCAGCCCAGCAGGACCTCCTGTTTGCAGAGAGGATACCCCTAGTCAGGAACTTGTGAGCAGGAGTAAGGGTTCAGGTTTTTTTTCTTCCAAGTCTTTCTCTCTGCCCTGTGGGGTTACCCAAGGCTCAGTGCTGTCCCCATGTTGTTTGCAGTGTACATGCTACCCCTTGGAGACATTGTAAGATGGTATGGGCTGAGGTTTCACTGCTATGCTAATGATACTCAGCTCTACCTGTCTTTTGCCCCCAACCAGGTTAGTGCTCTCTCAGCATTTAACAACTGCCTCACTGAAATCCAAGATTGGATGAATTTGAGCGGGTTAAAGTTGAACACAGGTAAAACTGAGGTTTTGGTGGTGGACCCGGAGCATAGGATAGAGGGGTTAAGGACTGACCTGCCCTCCGGTTTATGCTTGGGGGGGTGCTCAGATCCCTACCTCTGAACGAGTGCATGGCCTGGGAGTGGTACTTGACGATGGGCTGACCCTTCATCATCAGATGTCAGCAGTCATGAAGTCAGCCTTTTATCATCTTAGGAACATTGCCAGGATCAAGCACCTTGTTCTGTCCAGTGATCTGCCCATATTGGTCCACGCCTTTGTGACCACGCGCCTTGACTATTGCAACTCCCTTTACTTAGGGCTTCCTGGGGTTGATATCTGCCACTCGCAGCTAGTGCAGAACGTTGCCGCTTGTTTATTGACTGGGGTATCTAGGAGATCTCATATTACCCCAGTGCTGCGCGATCTGCATTGGCTGCTGATCCAGTGGCGGATCACCTTCAAGGTAGGTCTGTTAACCTACAAAGCCCTACGTGAACTTGGTCCTGACTACTTGAAAGAGCTTCTGACTCCTTACACCCCTGTGCCACAGCTCCGCTTGGCTGACGAGGGGTTACTGGAGTTTCCGAGGGTTATTTTGAATTCATCTGGGGCCTGCGCTTTTATGGTTGCTGCCCCAACCCTCTGGAATTCTCTGCCCCATCAGCTTCGGGAGTGCAGGACCATGGGGAGCTTTAAGCAGGCACTGAAAACATCTTTATGGATTGAGGCATTTCCTGATTCGCTGTGATTTTGATAATGTTTTTAACGAATTGTTTGTGATTGTGTGAAGCGCCTTGATAATTTGAAAGGCGCTCAATAAATAAAGATACTTTTATTATTTATTAGGAAGACTTCCCAACCTTCCTTTTCCCAGTGAGAGGATGGATTCTGTAGTTTTGAGTTCCCTTGATGCTGCATTACTTTCAGTATTTGAATCCCATCAAGGCCACTGGCTACGTCTAGCCTAGGTAATTGTATATGACAGCCAAGCGGTTCTATCTTTTTAGGCACACAGTCTTTTCAAAACCCTTCTGTTCAAAATCACACAATCATACCCCAGGCAGAGTTGATAAAAAAATCATAAAAGTTTACTTAACATAAAAGCAGTACAGAAAAGTCAACAGTTTGGAAGAACTTTAAAATTCAGACAATAGCAAAAGTAAAACCGAATGGTTTACAGAAAACACTAGATAGAGGACCTCCAAAGTGATTTCGCCGTCCTTCAAAAAAACCCTGTTTGACCTGAAACTTCTTCTAAATGCAAAAAAACAAACAAAGCCATGCTCTTCCCTCCTCTAGTGTTTCTGCTCAAACAAAATCCTTCTGGCATGGTTCTCCACATAAGCACTCCCTGGGTGAAACCTTGGAGTTTCTGGAGAAATTCAAATACTTGGGAGTCTGGGTTAACCTCAATTTGTCCTTCCTAGTTCACATATTGGAGCTCACTAAGAAACTAAGACAAAGACTTGTTTTTTTTTTTTCCAAATCAACCACTCACTTACTCGTGAGGCTAGAAAACTTCTAGTTGAAGTTACCTTTATACCGCTTTTAGACTATGCAGATTATTTGTATGGTCATAGCACCAGCACAGCTCTCTCTAAGCTTGACACCCTCTACCACAGAGTCCTCAGTTTTATCTCGGATGCTCTTTATGCTACGCATCACTGCATCCTTTACTCCTCCTTAGGTTGGAGCTCCCTTAACTTCCGGAGGCAGAAAAACACTGCACTTTGGACATACAAAGCCATCACTCAGAAGCTTCTCCAGTACCTGTCAAGTTGTCTGCCTGTCTGTCCCCGCAGCGCCTATCCCCTCGGAAGTCATACCTTCATTTCTCTTGCTATTCCTAAAGTTTGAACACGCTTCGGTAGAACTCCTATAAGCCATGCCCCTCCTATGCTCAGGAAAAAAGATACAGAAATCCTTTAGGCTCACTACCCCTATAACGTTCTCGCGCTTCAAGGCTATGTTCTTGAGGACCTTCAATGAGGTCTGCCATTGTTTCAAATGAGGGACCTACAACTAAGGCGTGCCATTGCCTTACATATGGGACTAAAACTCTAATTTTTTGACTGAGGTAACTGTTATTCTGCTTCTCCTCCTACAGTCCATTCTCCATATGCTATTACTTCCTATCCCACTCAGCCTCTGCTTCCCCCACCCTCCTGCCTCCCCTCCTCTTAATCCTACTCTCTTTTTCCCTACCCTTGTCTCCCAATATGTATTTACCTCCTACCTTATTCTTCTTATGCCAGCCACGCCCCTGCCACCCCCCCTCCTGTTGTCCAATGTGACCTGTTCCGAACGTCTCAAACTTAGCTGGATTAGGTGGTTAACCTTAACCTTCTTTACTCAGCTTTACCTCCAGTCTCATACTACCTTTCACCTGTAGAGGTTACTGTCTTGCGAAATGTTTCTCACTATTGGCTCCCAATGTTGTTTGCTTTAATTGCCATATACTCCTGACCTGTATGTATCTACACCTGTATTTAAGCAATCTCTATTGTATATGTTTATTTATTTAAATTTTGGTAACCAGGTAAACCCACTGAGACCAGAGGTCCCTTTTTCAGTAGCGACCTGGAGTTAATTGCATACATTAAGTACATTCTTCAATTGTATACAGAGGTAGATACTATGAGTGTATACAGGGTAAAATGTTTCACATTCAGTATGTTTGTTAGGTAACAGCAGACAATTTACATGGAATGCAAGGATAAGAAGTAGCAGTAGTGCAGTTACAATTCAGTTAAGGGGTGCGGTGAACCCTACACTATTCAATTAGGCAGGCGTAAAGTTTTAAAAACAGTGCAGCGGCATACACATAAGATTGTTTAGTAGACACCCAGTCCAGGTGCTACAGAACTAGCCTTTGGTAAATCCCTGTCATCTTGAGTAGGGAGATTTAGTACATTTTCTAATAGGGGAATTTAGTAGGCCGGGCACCCAGGTGTTCTAGGGGCCAGGCACCCACATGGAGGAATAATGGGTCTAGTCATCAGGGTCTAATGGTTATATCCACAGAGACTCAATTTCAATAAGTACACTTTCAGTGAAGACTTAAAACCCAGAAGAGTGTGAGAACCTGACAGATACTCTGGGAGAGTGTTCCACAGGTAGAGAGCAGCACACCAAAATGATTTTTTGCTTAGATTGGTCCGTACTCAGGAAATGTCAAGGGGGAAGCCAGTCGATGACCTTAGGTCACGGCACTGGACCTTGGGGTTAAGCATGCCACACAAGTTTGGGGGGGCAGACATGGTGAATTTATGAGTTGTGCAAAGCGAGGAATAGGCCAATTTTTGCC
Source organism: Neoceratodus forsteri (assembly GCA_016271365.2). NCBI lineage: Eukaryota > Metazoa > Chordata > Ceratodontiformes > Ceratodontidae > Neoceratodus > Neoceratodus forsteri. The sequence goes on from CM057451.1 coordinate 496,968,854, forward strand.
ATAGTGAGGGCCAGTTAGGTCAACAGGGACCTCACAGTGGTGGCTCCTGATGGGAGTGTGTTGTGAAGCATGCAACCCTATTGTAAAGTACCATTAGTTTTCTTAGTTCACCCTCCTTAGGAAACTGAAGAAGGGGGGCACCATAGAGGAGAGTGGGAAGCAGAGTGCAGTTAGCTATTGCTTGTCTTTCCTTATCCATAAGGGAAGTTCCCAGCCTGTAAAGGAGGTCCACCTTCTGGTGAGTGGACTTAGCTAAGTAGTCAATGTGTGGCTTATAGAACATATCCTGGTCAAGGGGGATACCAAGATACTTAATCTTGTCAACAACCTTGACTCTTTTCCCATTGGCTGTGTGGAGCTGAAGCAGGTCATGCCTGTTGGCACCTAGTCATCTCGTCCTGAACAGGACTGCCTTTGCTTTCTCCTTGTTAAGCACAAGTGAGTTGGTAGAGAAACAGACCTCAAGTGCTGTTAGTCAGGCCTGAAGATTAGCAGAGATAACATTCGATTGAGGATCGCTGCAGTACGCAACGGTATCATCTGCATACAGGATGAGGTTGTCCAGCCCACAATCCCTCTTAATGTCATTTACAAAGAGGGTAAATACTAGAGGACTCAGTATCAAGCTCTGAGGTACTCCAGATGTCACTGGTCTAGGACCTGATTGGGTTCCTCTTCATAGAATGTTTTGGGTACTGTTGAGCAAGTAGCTCTCAAACCAGGTAACCGAGAGCCCATCCAGTCCTAATTTTTGGAGTTTGGAGATCAGAAGTGCATGATTGACCATGTCAAGTGCTTTTGACAGGTCGACAAATAAAGCTTCAGTCGGGAAGCCCCTGTCCATATCATCCAGGATGTCTGATGTCGACCAGATCAGGGCCATGTCGGTAGCATGGCCTTTCCTAAAACCATGTTGATTGTCAGCTAGGAGTTGTTGTGCCTCAAGGTAGCCCTTCAGTTGGTTATGGACAAGTCTCTCCTGCACCTTTGCAAGCAGGCAAAGAATGGAAATGGGCCTGTAATTCTCAACGTTGGCCTTAGGCCCTTTTTTGTGGACAGGGACTATGGTCGCAACCTTCCACTTGTTGGGGACTTTTCCTTCCAGTTGGAATCTGATGATGTGCTTGGCAACTGGGAGGGTAATAGCTGGGGCTGCAGCTTGCAGCAGCCTTGGTTCTAGCAGATCCTGTCCAGGGAAGGAGTCAGATTAATCCTATTTAGAATGGGTAGTACCTCAGATGGCTTGACCAGTTTTAGGTGAAACTGAGGCCTAGGGAGATTTCATGCATATCGGGCTTACACATGTTGGAATTAGAAAAGGAGGCATTAAATGCCTCAGCTATGGAGGAGGCATCGTTGATAAGGTATTGCCGACCAGAAGAGCTCCTTCCAGGGCCCTTATAGCACCCTTCAAAAGCAGGTTAATTTGGCCCCAGAATTTCTTGGGATCCCTTAGGTATTGTGACTGGAGATCACACAGGTACTTAGATTTTGCATATTTGGAGGCTTTCTTACATTTATTCCTAAGTGCACTGTACTTCTCCCAGTTCGATTTAAGTCCAGCAGATTTGTAATATCCCCATGTCCTGTCTCTAAGCAACATGGTTTGTTTAAGGTCTGGGTTGATCCATTTGTGGCTCTTTCCCTGCACCCTTAGTTTCTTTCATGGGGCACGCACATTAACCACAGACATGAAAATATTGGTGAAATGTTCCAGTGCCTCATCCAGGGAGGGAAGGGAGACAATTGGTTCCCAGTTAACTGCATATAGGTCGGAGCAGAAGTCCACCTGTACAAATCTGGAGTAGTTTCTGGCTTCTATTACCCTGGCTGGCAGTTTAGGGAGCCTGTTTGACCAAGTGCAGAAAATGAGTGAGTGATCACTCAAGGAGTCTGCCATGATTCCAGCTGCCAATATCCACTCAGGGTTTGATGCTAGCGCCCAATCCAACAGGGTATGGTTGCCAGACTTGGCATTTTGCCTAGTGGTCAAATCAATGATTTGGGTCAGGCAGGTGCCCAGGACTGGGTTCTTGCTTTCAGAAGCACCCATAGTTCTCCAGTTTTGGTTAAAATCCCCAAGAAGGATCATCTGCCCTGGGGTATGCTCTGCCAACGCCTGGGTTAGGGATTGGAGGGAGGAAGCTGCCGATGGAGGTAAGAGGTAGACACACCCTATGTCAAGGGGTTTAGTGTCACCCAGGAGCACCTTTATGAATATTGCCTCACTCACTGAGTTGCAGAGGGGAGGAAGGTCTAGTAGTGTAGCGTTTAAACTGGTGCTGACATAGATTAGAACCCCTCCACCCTTCTTCCCTACACAATCCTTTCTAAAGGCATTGTAGCCAACGAGATCTACTTCATGGGGAAGAATTTGGGGTTTAAGCCAGGTCTCCATCACCGCTAGTACATCCAGTTTAAATAGTGCTGTCCAGGCTTCTAGATCCTGGATCTTGTGCCTTAGACTACTAATATTCATGTGTACCAGCTTGAGTCCCCTAGCACTAGCCCAACAAGGACTGGTGGGATCACTGAGCATGTGGCTAGGGGAGTATGGTCCAGGGTTGGGTTCCACATCCCCTCCAAAAGCAAATTTGAGCCTTGCAAGGCATCTAATTAATTTAGTGGGGATGGACGGAGACCTCCTTCGGATGGCTAGCTTGATAAGATAGAAGAGGTTATAACAATTTCCATGCCTTGTTAGTCCGTACATGGAGAAAAGTAACCCCTCACTTCTATCCTCCAGAATCCCATAAGATCCTGAGGGGGAGTGGTCTGTATTCACACCAGGATATGGGGGATTATATCCCCAGGGAGTAAAGCTGGTTCCCCCTAGTATTAGAGCTATATAGGTTATGGTTGCCGCAGGCCCTATCCCAGTCAGGGAGAGTTTACCCAGCTAGCTAGATCTGGCGATGAGCTAGTGGAGGAGCAAGGTTTAGTAGGTGGACCTCAAAATGGCACAGGTTAACAGCAGGTAGAGTGCAGAAGCTTGTCTCCTTTAAGCAGTAGACAGACTAGCTTTCCTGACAGAATGCAGTATCTCTTTTCCTAAAGGGGATATTCAAGCAAATCGGGATATCAAGTAGCGTTAGTCCTATAATCAGTAGTAGTAGTGCAATAGCTTGTATCCTTTAAGCAGTAGACAGACTAACTTTCCTGGCAGAATGCAGTATTTCTTTTCCTAAGGGGATATACAATCAGATCGGGATATTAAATAGATTTAGTCCAATAATCAATAGACAGACTAACAATACTGGCAGGGTATAGTAGTTTTCTCTTGAAGCGAAATTCAGTCCTGTTCGGGTGAACTTCTGCAATTCTATACTATATAACTATATAACACTATGCAATTCAGCAGGCATTTATGACAGAGCACTATTCAATAAGTGGTAGACACACTAACATTACTGGCAAGCATTCAGTGATTTAGTCTTAAAGGCGAGTATTCAGCCCTACACAGGTGAAATACATCAGGTTTTTCAGCAATTCTCCTTGGCAAGATCAGAAAATACATCAGGTATAGAATTTATAGTCTAAACAGTGATAGGAAGGGTTTTGCTATAGGCAGCAGGGTTGGTCAAAGGCCACCAGGCACCCAGTTCAGGAGGGAAGTTGAATGGCACCCAGTACGAGTGATAATAGCCTAGAGCGCAAAACTGACCTAACTTCTGACTCTGAGGTTGGTAGAAGTGCAGTAGTAGGAGGATCAGTTGTGAACATCACCTGCAGCTGTGAGGTAGGACATCTGTTGGCCAGGAACTAAACAGCCCCTACCATGCTGGGCATTTAATAGTGGTCGGGATGAGGAGGGTGAGCGAGAGCCACCCGAAAATCCAGTCCGATTGAAAGCAGCTGCCCCTATGGAGCAAGAGCTGGCTGTGAGTCGGGAATGCCCTTTCCCCAGAGCCGCCAAAGCGGCCAGTCGGCACAGTTAAAGTCCTGGAGTTTTCTAGTGACAGGGCTACTTATACTCCGTCACTGGCAAGCTTGGTTTGAATTTGGTGCTTTTTTCACTCCCTTGTCTCCCACCCTTTCAGCTTTTTCTTGGGGCAAGGGGAGACTTTGGCAGTCCTGAAAGAAGGAGTCATTAATCCCCCATACTAGCGGCAGCTCCGGAGAAGCGAGAGCCACCCGAAAATCCAGTCCAGTTGAAAGCAGCCACCCCTGTGGAGAAAGAACTGGCTGTGAGTCAGGGATGCCCTTCCCGAGAGCTGCTGATGGGGCCAGCTGACACAGTTAAAGTCTGTAGCCAAAAAAAAAATGTGATGTGCGTATGCCTCTTGCTATGCTCCTTTGTATGTAGTTTGTTGCTTACTATTTGCTTGTTTATACCTATTCTGTTCCTTTCACCTTGTGTATGTATAATATGACTATTAAGTTGTCACTGTAAACGTTATTACATGTTATTTTTTCTTCCTTGTTGCTGACAAATGTATTGCCCCAGGACCATCTTGCAAATGAGCTTGTCTCAACGGTGTTCCACCTGGCAAAATAAAGATATTGACTGACTGATTGATTGGTTCTAAACTATACCTTGTTTTGATGTTAAAGTTCAGACAAGACTTCAAATGTCCTGGTAGAGATGACAGTGCATTAGGCAATAGAATTTGTAACAAGTCCTTGGTCCAAGTCTCTGGATGTCCTTTTAAACAGCTCCAGGTGCTGTTGCTGTCCTTGTTGAAAAGTCCTGGTTTCCAAAATTCTGACTTAAAATCAGACTTTTTTGTTCAGTATGTGAAGAGTCTAATTCCCACACACTCAGGTCTGGTTTTAAAGAGTTTTCCATGCCTACACATATACTTTCTGGTGGAAAAGTGTATGCCAGTTGGACAGACTATTCTGCCTTCCAACTTAAACACTATTCAACTGCCCTGCATTTGAAGTGTGTGTCTGATGATATATTTGAGGGTCATTTGAGGACACACCCTCCTTATTTTTTCTCTGGTGTGGGGTTAATGATTCCAGAACAATACAGATATTAGGGTGCAACAGTTCACCTTTTCCTGTAGGTGTCACTGTGATTCCATGTCAATCCCAGTGACATCTGGTCCATGCATTTGTCTTAACCTCTGACCCCTAGGTCATTACATTACCCCTTCCCTGTCATGGAAAGCCACAGTGGAATGTGTTATTCCTTCCTGGGGCCATATACCTGTCTCCCCTATCTTGGAATATAACAGGTCCAAACTAGCCTTTATAGAAATACCAGTTATTTTGTAGTTACCTGTTAAAGGGACAGTCTTAGTTCCAAAGTACATTACAGAATATACAACATGAACCCACATAAATGGATATCGGCTTATCATGCAACATTCCTCCCTCCTAAAACAGAACCTGGGGAAACATGTCCCTATTGGAGGCAGTTCTTTTCCTCTGTTCTGTTATAGATCCAGTATGCAGGAAAGGCCATCCAAGTTCCCATTTTTGGATCCAGATCTATGCGCAATCTCCATGTCATAAGCCTGCAAGGCAATACTCCATCTCAGAAGTTTCCCATTTGTTTTTCCCATTTGGCACAACCATGTTAATGGATTGTGGTCCGTTTGGACCTTAAAATGCCTCCCATAAAGGTATGGTTCAAGTTTTTTTAAAGCCCAAACTAAGGTGAGACATTCCTTCTCCACTGTCGAATAGGCTTGTTCTTGTGGAAGCAGCTTCTTACTTAAGTATACAATGGGGTGATCACTCCCCTGATTGGATACTTGGCTGGGGACTGCCCTTTCTTCCACATCTGAGGCATCCGTCTGTACCATAAATGGCCTGTTGTAGTCTGGGCTAGCCAGCACTGGGGCCCTGCACAGTGAGGTTTTCAGCTGCATGAAGGCCTGCTCACAGCCTGTGTCCCATTTTACTTTCCTAGGCTTATTCTTTGTCAGCAACCCAGATAAAGGAGCAGCCAGAGAGCTGTAGTTGGGAACAAATTTTCTATAATACCCTGCTGTCCCAAGAAAGCTCCAGACTTGTCTCTAGGTTTCAGGTGTAGGCCATGATGTAATAGTCTATTTTTTCTTGGTTTAGGTGCAGTTGACCTCACCCCACCACATGTCCCAAATAAGCGACCTCTGCCATGGCCACCTGACACTTTTCTGCCTTAATAGTCAGACCTGTGACCTGTACTTGGCCCAACACCTCCCTCAGGTGTATCAGGTGTTTCTCCCAGCTATTGCTGAAGATAGCAATATCATCCAGGTAGGCGACTGTAAAGTCCTCCGTATCCTGTAACACCTGATTTACTAACCACTGCAATGTAGCAGGGGCATTCTTCATCCAAAGGGCATAACCTTGAACTTGAACAGGCTGATTGGGGTGATGAATGCTGACCTTTCCCTAGCCCTGTCAGTCAGTTCCACCTGCCAGTACCCCTTTGTCAGGTCTACTGTAGTCAAGTATGTTGCCCCTCCCAGTTTGTCAAGCAGTTCATCTCTGCATGGCATTGGGTGGGCATCAGATTTTGTGATGGCGTTAAGCCCACGATAATCTAAACAGAACCATGTAGTCCCACCTGGTTTTGGTACAAGGACTACAGGTGAGGTCCAGGGGCTGTGGGATTTCTGGATCATCCCTAGATGCAGCATCTCCCCAACCTCCCTCCTAATGTCCTTGAGGACTGTCTCTGACACTCGGTAAGCTGTCCTACATATGGGTAGTTGGGTCCCTGTGCCTACGTCATGCACCACTAGCGGTGTCCATCCAGGCTGTGCCGTAAATAAAGGGGCAAAATCTGGCAAATTGATCCTCAATTCTTGGGCCTGTACACAGTGCCATATTAACTTACATGGCGCCCCTAGGCTGGAAACGTCAAGCACCCCCCCTGCCAAACATGGCTCAGTTCAGGGTATGGCAACAACACATTCACAGAAGAACAAGACAATTAGAATACTGACTTTTTTGTACTTTCTGTTTATTGTCATTTTAATAAAAAAATAACAATAGACAATAGATAAAATCTCATGCAGGAGCCCACATTTTGTTTTTAGCTTGTTTCTTTTCCTCGGAGTCCTGCCGAGCCAACTGATGCCCCCCCCAGTGCTCACCTGACATGAGACCCCCTCCCCTTCAGCTCCCACGACTTACCCCTCATGGCGGGGGGCTGGGGAGGGACTCAACCCAATAGACTGGATTCAGTTTCAGGGGAGGTGCCTTCCCGGTGGTGCCGCAAGGGGGTAGTCATCATTGTGGTGAGGACTCCATTTTTCTCTCTTGTGTTTTCCCTGAGGAGAGGAGTGTGCAATGACACCAGCGGAGGAAGCACGCACGCATCCGGACGCACTTCCTCCAGGCATCTGCCCCACCTCCACCCTTCTGCTGCAGCTCCTAGCCTCCACCAGGGGTCAGTCAAGCACCGATCACTGGCATTCCCCCTCTCCGGAAAAGGAGAGCAGTCCCTTGGACGCTCAATCCTTCTCCATCCCTGCCAACCCCCGGCAACCCATGTTCATTCCCGAACACGGGTCGCCAGCACGCATGAGGTGTGGTGTCCAGCGCCTCAACCCTCAGCACCACCGGGCCAGTAGGAATCCACATTTAAAACAGACAGAATACTGCTGTCACCGTAAAGACGATTAATGGAAAAATAAATTACTTCCCTATTCTGCGACTAGTACATGAGGAGATGGGAGATATCTATAAATTCTGCAGTCCAAAGAAAGCTAAAAATGTACTGCACCATTAAAATTTTGAGTATAAAAGGCTGTTCCAATAAACTGCACATTGCTCCCAGTCTAAGCCTTCAAGTGAGGCGAAGTGCTGGGGTGTGTTTGACTCACCAGGCAGCATACCTCCAGAATATGTAGACATGCATTCTTTATACTGTTTAGTCTTTGCCCAGAGTCAAAGCTATCTGCTGCACTAAGCCGTTTCTCTGGGACCTCTCCCCACCTCTGTTTTTGTCTGGGAGCTTCTGAAGAAAGATAGCAGAGTGCTGCATGTTTGGGATGGGGACTACTGAACAGCCAGGATAAATTGTCTATACTATTTCTCATTATAAATAAGGGCACAGGACAGGGCCCCTGACCCCCCTACTTTACTAAGATGGCCATATGAAGCAAGATGGAGTCAAGCTAGTGAGACAGGGTGGGGGGCTTGTAGAAAAAGTTATTGGCAAGTGGGAAAGTGCTGGCAAGAAAGAGACTGGCAGTAGATTTATCAACATATGATTGCATGGGAGGACTTTGGAGTGATGATTGAGGGGAGCAAAGGACTAGCCATGGCTACCCAGAGAGGGCTAACAGATTCTTTTTAAAGCATTTTGTTGTTGTTGTTTACTAATTTTGTATAAATATTCTGAATAGTGTTTTTTTGTTTGTTTTTTTATTCTTTGGCAATCAGGAAAGGATCACTAGACACAGTGCCTGTTTTTAGAAGTGACCTAGGAGCAATGTTGGGGTGGCTAAGTGACTTGCCAGGGTCACACAGTAAGCAAGTGGAGCCGGAGGTTATGTGAATCAAACCCAGGCCTGCTGGGTGTACCAAGCTAATTCACAGCTCATTACTCTTATGTCTAGAATATATTGCCAGTTTTTAGGAGTGTCCTAGGAGCAATGGTGGGGTGGGTAAATGACTTGCCCAGGGCCACACAGTATGCAAGTGGAGTTGGAGGTTATGTTAATCAATCCCAGGCCTGCTGGGTGTACCAAGCTAATTCACAGCTCATTACTCTTATGTCTAGGATATATTGCAGCCCAATAGTTACTATTGTCCAGTCCCAAATAATAAATATAGACCATAATTTGGGGTATTTAGAAATTAAACAGAGAATAACGCATAGGAGGAAATGTGTTATATTAGCTGTCTTTACACTCCAGAGTTACAGTATGTGATCTCTGACGTCCATAAACCTTAAGAGCTGAGCTCTGCAAATTTAATTCAGACTGTGAGTCTGTGACACTGACATTACATGAGTGAGTGTAAAAATGAATTGCCACTACCTACTACACACACTGAGTCAGACCCATTTCCTGGTTGCACTGTTTGCACACATTCATTACTTCAGCCTTTTCTCACAAAGAGGCTGACAAGATTTTCATTTTTGTCGACAGAGAATGCAGACAATAAGTGGGAAGTTAAAGGCAAGTCACTGCCAGTGCTCCCTGCCAAGCCCAGGCTAAGCAAGCCTGAACCGAAGCCTCTCTCTCCTCCCCAAATTTTGTTTAGTCAGGGCAGCCTGCATGGCAGGGCCCCTGGCCCTGCCACCCCCTCAGGTTTCAATCTGGACCACATTCCTCTTTAGGCAATTTTTTGACTACTGACTGTGGCGGTCATCACAAATCTCACTCACACTCACCGTTGCCCGGTGCCGGTGTGACCCAGTCTCCATCTCACCCACCATCTCAGGTCTGTTCTGGTGTGGTTGCTCCTCTCATTCATTCATCCCATGAAGGCATTTGGCACTGATGATCAAAGCTGTCTTGGAGAATTGAGTAGTCCCGCCTGTCGGCCATGGCAGTCACTGACCAGTCAGATGTGGGGTGGCTAGGCACAGTCACACACGTGATGCTGGCTCCGAGCAAGAAGTACTTGACTGACAGTCATGACAGGTCTGGTCTCCAGACTGTACCCTAACCCACACCAACCGCCATACTCCCACTCCGTCCTCCACCCAGACCCAGCTGTGAGTGCTCACCCTCTCTTGACTCTCTAGTGTGCTGGTGCTTCTATTGCTAGTACTGATGTTGACCGGTTGACATTGACGTCCATGACGCATGTGGTGTGCACTACGCCTTACCTGCACTGCCCAGCAAACATTCTCCGGCCACTCTCTTCATCAATTTGGCATGAGTGTGAGGTGCACATGTACAGTGCGCACACACACTGGATTTTAAAATCAGTGCATGCCATTGATTGTACTGAGCTGGTCTGTCTGGAGGAGCAGCAAGACAGACTGAGTTGCAATGGGGCACAAACTGACACTGGGTTCTGAGGGAGCATAGGTTGACACTGAGTTCCAGGGGTGGGGCAGCAACACCCAGAGTCACTGAGCCCACCAAATTTTTTTAGTGCTTCTCATTTCTCTGGTGCCCCCTAACAGCTGACACCCCTAGGCTGCAGCCTACTTAGCCTATTGATAAAATCTGCACTGGTAGCACATTCAGAGGTGTGTCACTGTTCAAGCGAATGCAGGGAATGCTTTAGTGGGTGTGTCCCTCAGCCACCAATTAGCAAGCATGCTGGCGATGACAGCAGTTTCAAAGAGAGCCATGGAGTTGAGAGAAATCTGCCACTCCAATGAGGTGCAGTTTCCTCATTGGTATGTCAGATGACAAGGCTCCATTATGTGCCTTTGCTGGTGAAACATTCCAATAAATATGGCGGCTCCTGCCGCCTGCCACACAATCCTCACAAAACCAACATCGGGGATGCCAAATCCCTGTGTCGGCATGTCTCCCCAAGTTGATTTGTTTGCCAACAAGGGTACTCAATCCCCGTCAGCATCATGTCCCCCCACACACACACACACACTTTCTTTGCTGATGGGGCTGCCCAATCCCCGTCAGCATCATGTCCAGTCCAAACTCGTGGCACACTGGGAGCCCACCTTAGTGTGCCCAAAATAATTTTTACCTGTAAATAAAAAACAGTTCCTCAAAAGTTCAGTTTTTTTTTTACCTGTGGAAAAAAGGTCCCTGATCGCCCTGCCGCACTTTTCCCCAACCGCACCTACCTCTGCACACCCCACCTCCCCACACCCCTCACTCCCATACTTACCTCTGAGGGCCAGAGCTGTGATCTTCTGTGAGCGGGAATACATCTGAACTCTTCTAAAGCCGATTGGGAACTAAACAAAATGCTGTAAGCTTTATAATGGCAGGCAATGGGGGGGAGGGGTTCAACTTAAGTGAATATCTGAGCCATCTTTAGGAATTTTGGTACCAGATTTTCAACATGGGATTCATGGGACTCCACCTCATGAACACATGAACTGTCCTCTCATTACTCAGTCCTGAAAGGTGATTTTGCAGTCACTGAGTGGAATCACCTTTTGGGACCGATTATTGAAATTACAGTGCCACTGTTCATGAGGCGGGGTCCCAAAAGCCCACGTTGCACGCTTTCAGAAAAAATTCCAAGATCATGCTACGAGTGCGTTGTACAGTTTCCACATCGCCAGAATCTTACAATTTTTATATTTTTACTCCAGATTTTCAACATTGCCATTTTTTCACACCTCCTTATGGACAGTGCAGCTGTCATTTTTCACAGCCTGCCCGACATGTGTTTTCGCACCTGTGGCACACAATGGCACGGTTGCTGTGGGAAATCAACTTTCAGGACAGATTAACAAAATCACAGTGCCACTGTTCATGAGGGGCGGTTTCAAAATGCCTATGTTGAAAATGTGGTTTAAACAAATCCCAGAAATAATTGGGTTACGGGCGTGCGTTGCCCAGTTTCTACGCATGCTCGTGACTTCACCAATGTTTCGTATTTTCGCTCCAGAATTTCAACATTACCATTTTTTTTACACCTCCTCATGAACAGTACAGTTGTCATTTTTCACATCTTGCCCAAAATGTGTTTTCGCACTTCTGGCGCCAAATGATGCAGTCGCTTTGCAAAATCACTTTTCGGCTAATGAACTGATAGTGCCACTCTTCATGAGGTAGGGTCACAAAACGCCCATGTTGAAAATTTGGAGTGAAAATATCAAGAAACGCCTGCAACATTAGGGTTTCCATCCATAATGCCCCACTCTGTAGATACTGACAGGTGTCAGGGGTGTGATTTGAGATCATTGGCTGTAATGCTTATGCCATTCCACCCCCACCCTGCAGCTAGTGACAGGCATCGAGGTGTGCCTTGGAGTCTTCAGCCCCAAAGTTCACCCCATTCTCCTATACTGCAATCATCTCAGTGTATTTCCTTATGGAATGAAGTAAGCGTAATGCCCGAAGGCCCCAAGGCACACTGCAACACTTGTCAGTGTCTGCAGGGTAGGGTGAGGTAAAATGGCGTGAGTGTTATGGCTGATGACCCAAAGGCACACCCAAATGCCTGTCAGTCTCTGCAGGGTGAGGGTGGGGTTGGCATCAGTTCAATACTTCACTGCCATTCCTATTATGCATCTCTCTGATTCCTGTACTACCAATGCCAATGCCAGCAAGACAACATTTGGCATTGACAAATGCTTGTATACTCTTCTCTTTTACCGGACTCCACTGCCAACTATCAGACAGAAGTTACCATCACCTTTGCTATTGAAAACAAAGAACTCCTTGCCTCCGCTAAGAGACTTATAGTTCTACACCGTAAGACATCCAGGTTCTAGTTCCTTCCCCAAATCCACAAAACAGGTAATCCTGGATGCCCCATCGTGTCCGTCTGCTCCTACCCCAAATATCACATCTCAGTAATTCTGGACAGCCTCATGAAACCATTCATTGAATACCTGCCCCTCCTACATTAAAGACACTAACCATTCTCTCCAGGTATTTGACAGGTTCAGATTCCGTGGCTCCCATCAGCTCATCTTTACCATGGATATCAAATCTTGTTACACAGTGATCCCCACAGTGATGACCTGACAGCTCTACAGAAATTTTTAAATGAGAGGGAAGTCCAGCAGCCACCCCCACACACATTAGAGTAACTGGCTGAACTTGTTCTTAAACTTCTTGCCCTTTTTTTTAATACTTTTTTTTTCAGGTCAGTGGAGTTGCCATGGACAGTGCCACATTAACTTACATGGCGCCCCAGACAGGAAACGTCAGGCGCCCCCCCCCCCCGCCAAATACGGCTCAGTTCAGGGAATGGCAACAACACATTCACAGAAGAACAAAAAGACAATTACAATATTGACTTCTTCGTACTTTCTGTTTATTGTCATTTTAATAAAAAACAACAATAGACAAGATCTCATGCAGGAACCCACATTTTTTTTTAGCTCGTATTTGTTTCCCGGAGTACTGCCGAGCCATCTGATGCCCCCCCAGCGCCCACCTGGTATGAGACCCCTTCCCTTCAGCTCCCACGACTTACCCCTCATGGCGTGGGTGTGGGGAAGGACTCAACCCAACAGAACGGATTTAGTTTCAGGGGAGGTGCCTTCCTGGTGGTGCCACAAGGGGGGGGCAGTCATCACTGTGGTGAGTAATCCATTTTTCTCTCTTGTGTTTTCCCTGTGGAGAGGAGTGTGCAATGACACCAGCAGAGGAAGTGCGCACACATCCGCATGCACTTCCTCCAGGCATCTGCCTAACCTCTGCCATTTCTGCTGCAGCCTGGCACGCTGCCCCCTAACCTCCGCCAGGGGCCAGTCAAGCGCCGATCACTGGCGTCCCCCCTCCCCGGAAAAGGAGAGCAGTCCCTTGGACGCTCAATCCTTCTCCATCCCTGCCAACCCCTAGTGGCCTGTGCTCATTCCCGAACATGGGTTGCCAGCATGGCACGAGGTGTGGCGTCCACGCCTCAACCCTCAGTGCCATCTGGCCGGCAGGAATCCACATTTAAAACAGACAGAATACTGCTGTCACCGTAAAGACGATTATTGGAAAAATAAATTACTTCCTTATTCTGCATCAAGTACATGAGAAGATGAAAGATACCTATAAATTCTGCAGTCCAAAGAATGCTAAGAATGCACTGCAGCATTAAAATTTTGAGTATAAAAGACTGTTCCAATAAACTGCACATTGCTCCCAGGCTAAGCCTTCAAGCCAGGTGAAATGCTGGGGTGTGTGTGTCTCACCAGGAAGCATAACTTGATTCATTCCTGCAATGATTAGCACTTTCTAAATTTATGTAATGAAATACACCCACCACCAGAATATGTAGACATGCGTTGTTTATAGTGTTTAGTCTTTGCCCAGGGTCAAAGCTATCTGCTGCACCAAGCCGTTTCAGGGACCTCTCCCCACCTCTGTTTTTGTCTGGGAGCTTCTGAAGAAAGATAGCAGAGTTTTGCATGTTTGGGATGGGGACTACTGAACAGCCAGGATAAATTGTCTATATTATTCCTCATTATGAATAAGGGCACATGGCAGGGCCCCTGACCCCCCTACTTTATTAAGATGGCCATATGGAGCAAGATGGAGTCAAGCTAGGGAGACAGGGTGGGGGGTTGGTAGAAGAAGTTATTGGCAAGTGGGAAAGTACTGGCAAGAAAGACACTGGCAGGAGATTTATCAACATATGATTGCATTGGAGGACTTGGAAGTGATGACAGCGGGGAGCAAAGGACTAGCCATGGCTACCCAGAAAGGGCTAACAGGTTCTTTTTAAAGCATTTTGTTGTTGTTGTTTACTAATTTGGTATAAATATTCTGAATAGTATTTTTGGTTTTTTTTTTATTCTTTGGTAATCAGGTAAGGACCACTAGACACAGTGCTTGTTATGTTGCTTGCACGCATGTGCAAGAAACATAGTGCCATCATCGGAGATTTCGGAGGTGTGTCACCTCCTCCTCCAATTCAGGAAGTGTGCTGGCAGTAGCGGCCCTGTAAGCCAATGCATTTTGGAGCTGTCTGTGACACGCTCCAAAATGCAGGTAACTCTGATTGAAAGGAGAGCTACGGCTTGGTGAGCAGCGATAAGAAGCTGCTCTTGGCGCAGCTCCCCCACCCACAGGCGTCGCAGCGCCTCTTGACGCACTATGTATAGCCGACGGGTGCCCAATCCCCTCGGCTGAGCTGCGTCGTCTCCCCACCCCCAGTAGTTGGTGCCACGCTGGGATCCCACCCCAGCGTGGCAATCAATCACTTTGCCGGCCAGGGGTGCCCAATCCCCGTCAGCTGAATACCCCCTCAACGCCCTTGTGCTATGCTGGGAGCCACCCAGCGTGGCAAATGGTCCCACGAATATTTTTTTTTTTACCCAAGACAAAAACGGGTCCCACGGTGCATCTCCGACCCCCCCACAACCCGCACCCACCCACTGCACACCCAGCCTCCCCACCCCCTCACCCCATACTTACCTCCGGACTCCGGCACGACGATCTTCGGTGGACCGGGAACACGTCTGCACTCTTCAAAGCCGACCGCGAACTGAGGAAATGCCGGTAAGCTGTATAATGGGCTAGATAGGGGGGTTTCAACTTTATTGCATATCTCAGCCATTTTTGGGAATTTTTGCATCAAATTTTCAACATGGGGTTTTTGGGACCCCTTCTCATGAATGATGTCACTGTCATGGCATTATTCAGGCCCGAAGGGTGATTTCGCACAGTGACTGCAAAATCACCCCTCGGGCCTGAATACCGCCATGACAGTGACATCATTCATGAGATGGGCCTAGACAGATGTCCTATCTGGTGACAATACCAGCATTAATCATGTTTCTTGTCCCCAACCTCCCTTTTGGGCACCCAGGGATTCTCTTCTTTTTGCAGGTGCCCTGTAGCTTTTGGTTGTCCAAAATGCCCACTTTTCCCTTTCACCCCTGAATTCCCCTTGGGAGCAGCCCTGCTTTGAGCATAGCGATTCACCAACTCTGCAGCCTCTTTGGCAGTCTTAGAATCTCTATCCTCTAGCCAAAGCTACAAGTCAGGTGAGCAAATCCAACCAAACTGGTCACGCAATACCACCCCTTCAATAGCTTCAACAGAATCTACTTTCACCCCTTCCCACCAACGTTTTAAATATTGATGCTGTTTTGTGGCTACCTCCCCAAAGCTCATTTCTGGCCCCTTTCGCAGTTTCCGGAACTTTGCTCTGTATCCATCAGGGTTCAGATCATATTTTTTTTAATAAAGCAGTTTTAAATTGTCAAAATCTTTACTTTCAACACTGTCCATCTGCCCCAATGCTTCCCTCCTCTTGCCAATAAGTAGTGGAGACAGGTGAAAGCTCCAGGTCTCTTTGAGCAGATTGGCCTGGATACAGATCTTTTCAAATGAATTTAAAAACATGTCCATATCCTCTCCCTCTTTAAACTCAGCAATTAATTTTGAATTTAGCTTGTAGCCCAGTCCTGGAGTTTCAGACCTAACGCCACCACTTATCTGCTCAGGGGTTGTTGTCAATTGGAGCGTCAGAATTTTCAGTTCATGTTCCCTCTGGCGCTATCATTCTTCAGCCTCTGCTTCCGCCTGGTGCTGCCATTCTTCAGCCTCTCTCTGTTGTCGTCGTTCCTCCACCTGGCACTGTCGTTCTTCGGCCTGGCGCTGTCGTTCTTTGGCCTCTCTCTGTTGCCATCAGTCCTCCATTTCCATCTCAAACCTTTTTTGCTCCATCTCAAGCTGTTTCTCTTGCATCCGCAGCCTCCTGAGCTCAGGCTGTTGGTCTGTAGGTGGGTCCTTCTCCTCTGAGCTCTGAACCCCGGAAGTCGCCACCTCTGGCATTAAGTGGGGTGGCACGTCCTCCGTCTCAACTGCCAGAAGGGCCTCCATGAGTTGCCTTTTATTTTTGTTTTCACTAGGAATGCCCTTCTCCCCACAGATCTTCCTCAGTTGTTCCAAGTTCATATTGCTGTACCGAACAAACATTCTTCTATCTACACTACTCTTGTCAAAAAAAAAATTCAAACAGGATAGGGTCTACTGTTTGCAAACAGATTTCTTTTTCTCCTTTCCAAATTCTACCTTTGATTGTGTGCTGGTTTTGCAAGACCATTCAACATCCAAGTAGCTGGCATCAAATCTGTCATGAGCCCCTTGCCCCCAAACCTCAGGCAGCCTGGCAGGACCTCCTGTTTGCAGAGTAGGTCCCCCTAGTCAGGAACTCGTGAGCATTAGTAAGGGTTCAGAAAGACTTCCCAACCTTCATTTTCCCAGTGGAAGGGTGGATTCTGTAGTTTTTAAGGTCCCTTGACTCTACGCTACTTTCAGTATTTGAATCCCACCACGGCCACCGGCTACATCTTGCCTAGGTAGTTTTATATGATAGCCAAGCGATTTTCTTTTTAGGCACAGTCTTTTCAAAACCCTTCTGTTCAAAATATTAAATCATACAGGCAGACCTCAGGCAGAGTTGATAAGAACATCATAAAAGCTTACTTAACATAAAAGCAATACAGAAAAGTCTACAGTTTGGAAGAATTTTGAAATGCAGACAATAACACAAGTAAAACTGGATGGTTTACAGAAAGTACTAGATACTGTATTCTAAACTATACATTGTTTTGATGTTAAAGTTCAGATAAGATTACAAATGTCCTGGTAGAGATGACAGTGCATTATGCAATAGAATTTGTAGCAAGTCCTTGATCCAAGTCTCTGCATGTCCTTTTAAACAGCTCCAGGTGCTGTCCTTGTTAAAAAGTCCTGGTTTCCAAAATTCTGAGTTAAAATCAGACTTTTCTGTTCAGTATGTGAAGAGTCTAATTCCCTCACACTCAGGTCTGGTTTTAAAGAGTTTTCCGGGCCTACACATACACTTTCTGGTGTAAAAATAAATGCCAGTTGGACAGATTATTCTGCCTTCCAGTGTAAACACTATTCAACTGCTCTGCATTCAAAGTGTGTGTCTGATGATATAATGGAGGGTCATTTTAGGACACACCACCTTATTTTTTTCTCTGGGGTGGGATTAATGATCCTAGGACAATACAGATATTAGGTTGCAACATTTCACCTTTCCCTGTAGGTGTCACTGTGGTTCCATGTCAATCCCAGTGACATCTGGTCCATCCTTTTGGCTTAACCTCTGACCCCTAGGTCATTTCATTACATTACCCCTTCCCTGTCATGGAAAGACACAGTAAAATGTTTTATGCCTTCCTGGGGCCATATACCTGTCTCCCCTATCTTGAAATATAACAGGTCCACACTAGCTTTTATAGAAATACCAGTTATTTTGTAGTTACCCACACCTACATACCTCAGTTTCCTCACTAACCAATTGTTGAGCTCCGAATCAAAAGCCTTACTGAAGTCCAAGTAAAAGACATCAAACCTCCCACGTCCAGTTCCTGTGAAACCCCACTGAAGAATTCTGTGCTATGTTATGGAATGACGGACCAGAAGAGTCCAGGATAAAAAGTTAAACAGTTAAAAACCAAATTGAGGCTTCAGCTGCAGCACTGGGTTCAAGACATACTAACCAGAGTGCTAGAATTGACTAAAAGCATGTTGATGTGATTTGTGGCTACAAGACCAGAAGAATTAACTGTTGTGCCCATTGTACAACTGTGCTTCAAGTAAAGGAGAGTCTGGGGCAACATCTTCGGGCTAAGGGTTTATTTACAACAAAAAGCAATCCTGTCACAGCAGTTCCTGTGTAAAGGACAAGGGTGAACCAGTCATGTTTGTGATTGTGATTGCTTTGCAAAAGGCTTTTTCATGGCAAGCTGACATTCCATCATATTGTACCCCTAGACAAAGGAGTACCCTTGACCATACCCACTCCTATCAGGTGCACCGCTGGATGGAGGTCTGATGATGTCAGGTGGGAGGGGGCAACATGAAGGGATGGCATCTCAAGCACAATGTGCGCGTGCCTCCACACATGTGCATTCGCGCTGAGATGGGGCGGGAGAAAATGGGGCACAAAAAATGAAAATTGTATATAGAAAAAAAAAAGGGAGGCCTGTCAGGGAACATGGATGCATATTTTGCAACTGTGGAGTCTGGAGTTGTGGATGTATGAGAACACTGAATTTTCTTTGCACCTGAGACAGAACTCTGAGACAGTACTATAGACCACCCCCAGTTTTACATATCTGCCCATTTCTGACTTGATATGGAGGACCCGTAGTGACGCTGTCTCAGTGCTTTCCACTTCCTCCCTCGTGGCCATTATATTGCTCCAGATGTACAGGATCAACCCCTCCTCTTTCCTGTTTTCCCTGTATTTTCTGTGGTGTAAGATCCCTGGGATAATGTAGTCCCTGTTGTTTTTTGGAGGCACCCATGTCTTCACGACTGCCACCAAATCCAAGTGGCCCTCTCCCACTGGGGTTTGAAGATCATCCAACTTATTTCCCAGGCTCCTGGCATCCAACTTATTTCCTAGGTTTCTGGCATTGATACAGACAACTCTCCATGATGCTTGTTTTCCCCTGGTCCCTTCCTTTTACCCTTAGGGACGTCTTGAATAATTGACTGCTTGGGAAATGTGCTGTGCTTCAAGTGTATGTGTCCCTGCTCAGTCCACTCATTGTGTATTCTCCCCCACCTTGTTGCCCCTTCCCTACCCCAAATAATCCCTTCTGTCTGTCTTTATCTTTCCCCTCCCTGTAGCCTCTGCCTTGTACAACAACACCTGCACTATCATATCACCCTGGGAGGCCATATGACCCTCTCCACAAGAAAACTCCCTCACTAATGCCCTTCTTTTGTCCTCCCTCACCCCCCCCCCAAGTTTACGTTTTGGCCAGTGAATTCTCCCATTCTCCTTGCTCCTCCCCCTCTAAAGTGTAGACAATCAATCAAAAACTGGACCTTGTTATTTCAAATGGATCCCAATCCCCTACATGGCCATAGCCATGCTTCCTATAACATAGCACCCCTTGATCACTTATTCAAGTCCTCAGTCCCCTTAGTTTTCTAGCCTGACTGGCCCATGTCACAGGTGGCAGGTCTGAAAAGGCCACAGTGTCAGCCCAATCCATAAGTTTTTCTCCCAGGGCCATAAACTTTCCCTGTATCACCTCCAACCAGCGCACTGCCAGGTCATCTGTTCCCAAATGGACCAGCACATGTGGCTTCCCCATCTCCCTCCCCTGGTAAGGGATTGGAGCCTTTCCATCATCATACCTGAGAGGTACACCAGTCTCCTCCTATGGTGCCCCTTTTCCTTTAATGGCCTTCCTGTTACTCTGACAATTGAGTCCCCCAGCACTGGGTTTCTCCTTCCACCTCGTACCCTCTCTTTCCCTGCTCCCTTTCTGTTTCCTTCATGCCATCTGATCTGCCATCCTATCCCTTGCCCCTAAACCTTCCCTCAGTGTGGCCTGGATTTTCTTCACTCATCTACCAACCTTTGCCTCCCACTGTGTGGCTTGGTTTCTCTCCCCCTATCTGTCTTACCCTGTTCTGGCTACCTTCTCCTTTCTTATCCCCAGTTGGCCCCCCAGTCCAGCATGGTCACCCTTTCCTCCCTTTTCCCTGATGTCTCTCTCTAGGCAGACCAGTTTCAATTCTTTTTCCTTCATTCTGATGTCACCCCCTGTATCTCCTGGCTCCCTCCTCACTCTTTCCTGTCTTGTCACCCCCTGAGTAGTCTGGTTTCCTTTCCTGTACCAACTCTTAGTTGTCTCCTTATGTACAACCTGGTATTCCTTCCCTTTCCTTCCCTTCCCTTCTCCCCCTTCTCCAAGCAGGTAGCTTCTTTGTATCCTGGACCTGTCCTCATTGTACTTTTAATGTCTGGGAAGCCTCCCTCCCAGGGTCCATTAACTGCCTTGCTCCAACATGTCACTGGATTTTGGCCCTTCATGGGGACCTGAGGAACTGCTCTAGCTTTCTGGTTTCTACTTCTAGGAACAGAGTTTGTCTCATCCCTTCCCTTCCCCTCCCCTTGCCCCCTCTCCCAACTGTACACCAGCCTGTTCTTGGGACCCTTTGTGGCCTCTGAGGAAGTGGTGTACAAGTCACTGGGTTGTATAGGACAGGAGTACCTCTGTCTCATTATTTCAGCCTTGGGCTGGTTCAGTTCTGCTACTAGGAACCCCAGTCTCCTGCATACTAGGCACCCTCCCGTCCCCCTGAGCACCCTTTGAAAGATGGCTGTGCCACCTCCCCACATAGTTTAAGTTACACCCATCCTTTCTGTTGCCCATACATTATAAAAATCTGAATTCTGCAGTTACTTTCCCTTCCTGACTTGGCCATTCATCCATCCCTAGATAGGGTGTTGTGACCACTTGCAGTTTCTCCCCCCCTCCTGAAAAAGCAGTAGGTACTACCCTAGTTATGGTGTTGTGGATGCTTGCTATTCCTCCCCTCTCCTAGACTGACAAGTATGGCTTACCCTAGATAGGGTGCTGTGGCTGCTTCGTACTGTATCTCCTATGCTCTGCATTACACTGCCAGGTACCCTCATTCCAGCACTTTTGCTATATGTATCTTACCAAGCATCATCCTGGCTCTTACCTACTATTTCCACCAACGTACCTTGTTGTGATCCCTGACATTACAGGCTTAGTTCCCTGAGGAACTGCAGACTTCCCATGGATGCCCAAGCAGATTCCGTCCTCTTGCACTGGAGTCCTCACATGATGGGTTGCTTGATCCTGTGGGATATTAATGCTTGACCACAGATGCACAAGTGGCTGGCTGTAGGCACATGCCCTGACCCTCCAAGAAATGGTGCTGAAGTCAGCATTCATTCAGTCCTCCCCTATGCCTTCCTCTAGCAGGTCATCCCTTTTCCCCGCTCCTTGTGCCCATACAACACCAAATCAGCAAGTTATTGCTCTTTAAAACACTGAAAAACAGGATAAAAACACAGCACCTTTCTTTGCTTAATTCACCCCTCCAGTACAGTGGCTGATAAATCTGTATGTGTGTGTGTGGGAGGGGAGATGCTGGCAGCCCAATATATTATTCCAACAGCGCCCACATGAGTTGCCGACTGCAGCTGCGTGCACTGGCACTCCAGCAAATGGCATCAAAGTTTGCATCTGTTTAGCTCTCTCCCATACCTCCCTCTACCAAGTCCTCCCTCTTCCCTTCACCCATATATCCCCAAATCAACCGCTCAAGCTCTTTAAAATACTGGTAAATATAGAAAAAAAATCACAGCACCTTTTGTTTGCTCAATTCACTACTCTAGCATGGCGGCTGATAAACTTCCATGCTTGTCAAATGCTAATTTCAGGTTGTGAATGCAAACAACTAGTACTTGTTTTTTCAGCTTCCCCTGTGCATTGTCTGTCATTTTTTTCCATATAAGCTATTTTAAAATAGAGGATCCCATTCAACTATTGTTCCACCTTTACTGGTCTTTTATCAAACCCTGTCGGTACTTCAAATTTACATATCTCTTTTTCAGGAGTCATTGTAAATGTTTTAATTAATTTATGTGATTGTGCGTATGTTTTATATTCTCTGATTGTTTGCTGGTCTCCCATGAAAACGGCCTTGGCACATGGTCATACCAGATTTTACATAAACAAAACAAACATATTAGCAGTAAGTACCATAATAGAACTGTAAGATGTAGCTTCTGTCCCTTTATAACAAGGATGTGACAATGCTGAACAATGACTAATACTACAGAAGATCATGCAATTCTTAACAGGTCATTGCCACCAGTGTATTAACCATAAACACTCAATGAATTCACTTAAATGTTATATATTTTGTTATTTTAATTTATTAATACTAGGAAAATAGCTTTGTACACAAGTGGTCTTTCTCAAAGGTTCTGCATCAGAATTGATAACAAGCATTTATCAATGCCAAATGTTAGAGAGATGCATAATAGGAATGGCAGTGAAGTATGGAATCGACGTCAACCCCACCCCACCCTGCAGAGACTGACAGACATTAGGTGCTTTTTAGGTTTTCGGCCATAACACTCATGCCATTTCACCTCACCCTACCCTGCAGACACTGACAAGTGTTGAGGTGTGTCTTGGGGTGTTCGGGCTTTACATTCACCACATTCTATAAGGAAATATGCTGAAATGGGTGCAGTATAGGAGAATGGGGTGAACTTTGGGGCTGGAGAGTCCAAGGCACACCTCAGTGCCAGTCACTGGCTGCGGGGTAGGGGTGGAATGGCGTGAGCATTACTGTCGACAATCCCAAGTCACACCCCTGATGCCTGTCAGTCCCTACAGGGTATGGCGTTATGGTGGGAAACCCTAATGCCCTGGGCGTTTCTTGGTATTTTCACTCCAAGTTTTCAGCATGGGTTTTTTATGACCCCACCGCATGAACAGTGACACTATCAGTTCGTTAGCTGAAAGGTGATTTTGCACAACGACTGTGCCATTTGGCACCACAGATGCAAAAACACATTTTGAACAGGATGTGAAAAATGACAGCTGTACTGTTCATGAGGAGGTGTAAAACAATGGTAATGCTGAAAATCTAGAGTGAAAATATAACAAAATTGGTGAAGTCACAAGTGTGCATAGAAACTGTACAACGCACACCTGTAATGCAATTATTTTGGGGATTTTTTACATCAGATTTCCAAAATAGGAATTTTAGGACCTCCGTTCATGAGCAGTGGCACTGTGATTTTGTTGATCTGTTTGGAACGTTGATTTCACACAGCGACCACACCCATTGTCTGCCACAGATGTGAAAACACGTTTCAGGCAGGATGTGAAAAATGGCAGCTGTACTGTTCCTCAGGCAATGTGCAAAAATTGCATGTTCAAAATCTGGAGTAAAAATATAAAAATTGGCGAAGTTATGAGCGTGCATAGAAACTGCACAACGCACGCTGGTAACGCAGTCATTTGTGGGAATTTTTTCACCAAATTTGCAACATGGGCTTTTTGGGACCTCTCCTTATGAACACTGTCACTGTGATGTTCTTAATCTGTCCTGAACATTGATTTCGCACAGTGACTGCGCCAAGGGAGGCAGTATAGCGCAGTGGTCTAAGGCTCTGAGCTGAAAATCTGGTGACATCCAGCAGACCAGACGTGGGTTTGAATCCCACAGCTTCCACTTGTATACTGTGTGACCTTGAGCAAGCCACTTAACCTCCTTGTGCTCCCAGGTCGCTCCTGTAAAAAAGCTTTCAGCTTAGTGTGCTATACCTGGTTAAACAACTAAATAAAAAAAAAAACGTGCGAAAACACATTTTGGGCCAGATGTGAAAAATGACAGCTGTACTGTTCACAAGAAGATATGGAAAAATGGCAATATTGAAAATCTGGAGTGAAAATATGAAAAATTCTCGAAGTTATGAACATGCATGGGAATTGCACAATGCACAATCATAACACAGTTATTTTTGGGATTTCTTTCACCAAATTTGCAACATAGGCTTTTTGGGAACCTATCTCATGAACAGTGACACTGTCATTTAGTGAACAGGTCTCGGAAGGTGATTCCGCGCAGTGACCACGAAATCACCGTTGGGGATGGAATAATGACATGACAATGTCTGAATTCATGAGGTGGGGTCCCAAGAACTCCATGTTGAAAATTTGGTGCCCAAATTCTCAAAAATGGCTGAGATATCCACCTAAGTTGAAAAAAAACATTTATGCCATTATACAGCTAACCGACATTTCTTCAGCTCGCGGTTGGCTTTGAAGAGTGCAGATGTGTTCCTGGTCCACCTGAAGATCGTCGCACCAGGCTCCGGAGGTAAGTATGGGGTGAGGGGGGTGCAGGGAGGTGAGGAGCACAGAGAGTGGGTGCGGGTTGGGGGAGGGGCACCGGAGTCAACAAGGGATCGTTTTCTTATTTACAGGTGCAAAAAATAAAAAATAACACTTCGTGGGAAGGTTTTCTTTTTTTTGAAGGGAGATCTTGCATGCTGGTGTGGGGTCCCAGTGTGCCACCTGGGTGTTTTGAGGGGAGAACTGGAGCTGATGGGGTTTGGGTACCCCCACTGGCAATGAAAACAAAGGGTCTGTGCTGGGTGGGGTGACATGATGCCAAGGAAGACTGGGCACCCCCTCAGCAGACAAATTATTTTTTTGGAGGGACATTATGCCGACAGGGATTGGGCTTCCCCATTGGCAAATGAACTGGGGAGGGGGCATGCCAACAGGGGATTGGGTACCCCCAATCTCGGCTTCTTGGGGACTGTGAGAGGTGGATGGCGATAGCTGCCACCATGTCTATTGAAATGTTGCACCAGGCAAAGCATGCCCTGCAATGATGGGTTTCTCCCTCATTGCAGCATCGAAATTGTTTTAAGTTGGTGGCATGCTTTTCAACTGCTGTCATAGACAGCACGCTATTTAATTCGTGCCACAGAGCCCAGCCCAAAAAAAGTAGTGGCGCCATTGGCCACAACATAACCGCACCTCCAAAATCTGCTATTCCAAGCTACCACAATATGTTGCTTGCACATGCGCAGGACAACATAACAATGTATAAGGCAACTATCTTGAGACAATACAACGAAACAAAAATGCAAGTACATACTGAGTGCAGATCAACCTATATACAAGTACAGCGAGCTTTTTCAGGCAGTAGTGGGCATAGGGAACTTTTCAATTTGTTCAAATTAGTCATATTAAAAAGCATATTCGATAGATCATTCAGTCAGTTATGGGGTCCTGTCTGTGCATGTTCTTTACAGAATGCAGTTAGGAGTTTGATATGAACATTTTTGTCCATAGAATGAGATCAGCAATTTGGCGAAATGCATTTTGGCCAATCAAATGAAGCTAGCAGACAGACTGGCATTTGTCAACCTGTACGAGAGACATCACTAATTTCAGATTTCACTGCAGGTGCTATCACTTTAACCTGACAGCTGGTGAACTTGCAGCCCTCAGATTTTTGCAACAGAGGAATGACACTGTTATTAAACCAGCTGATAAAGGGGGAGTTGTTGTGGTCTGGCAAAATGAGTTCTACATCACTGCAGCAACAGCAACCGTCTCACATCATTTTTGTGTTGTCTTGCACGCACGCACAAGCAACATATTGCGGTAGTAGCACAGTCAGAGGTGTGTCACTGTTGTGGTGAATGCAGGGAATGCTTTAGTGGGTGCGTCCCTCAGCCACCAATTAGCAAGCATGCTGGCAATGATAGCAGTTTCAGAGACAGCCATGGAGTTGAGAGAAATCTGCCACTCCAGTGAGGTGCAGCTTCCTCATTGGTGTGTCAGATGACAAGGTTCCGTTATGTGCCTTTCCTGGTGAAACATTCCAATAAATATGGCGGCTCCTGCTACCCACCATACAATCCTCACAAAGCCAACATCGGGGATGCCCAATCCCCGTGTCGGCGTGTCCCCCCCAGTTCAATTTGTTTGCTGATGGGAGAACCAATCACCGTCAGCATCATTGTTCCCCACACACACTCACAATTTTCTTTGCCGATGGGACTGCCCAATCCCCATCGGCATCATGTCCCCACCAAACTTAGGGAGACACTGGGGAGCCCACCCCAGTGTGTGCTCCAAATAATTTTTTACCTGTAAATAAAGAACACAGTTCCCCAAAGTCCAGTTTCTTTTTTTTTTTTACCTGTGGAAAAAAATGATCCCTAAATCATCCTGCCATGCCCCACTCCCAACCCGTGCCACCCTCACCACACCCCACCTCCTTACCCCCATCGTCCTATATGAACCTCTGGAGGGTTGGTGCTGTGATCTTCTGTGGGCGGGAACACATCTGAACTCTTCAAAATCCAACCAGGAACTGAACAAAATGTGGTAAGCTTTATAATGGCAGGCAATGGGGGGGTCAACTTAGGTGTCTAACTCAGCCATTTTTAGGAATTGTGGTACCAGATTTTCAACATGGGTTTCTTGGAACCCCACCTCATGAACACATGCACTGTCCTCTCATTACTCAGTCCCGAAAGGTGATTTTGCAGTCACTGAGTGGAATCACTTTTTGGGACCAATTAATGAACTGACAGTGCCACTGTTCATGAGGTGGGGTCCCAAAAAGCCCATGTTGCAAATTTGATGAAAAAATTCCCAAAAATGACTGTGTTATGAGCATGCATTGTACAGTTTCCTTGCACACTCGTAACTTTGTCAATTTTTTAGATTTTCACTCCAGATTTTCAACACTTCCATTTTTTCACACCTCCTTACGAACAGTAGAGCTGTCATTTTTCACATCCTGCACGAAATGTGTTTTTGCACCTGTGGCACACAATGGCACGGTCGCCGTAGGAAATCAACTTTCAGGACAGATTAACAAACTCACAGTGTCACTGTTCATGAGGGGAGGTTCAAAAATGCCAATGCTGAAAATGTGGTTAAAAAAAATCCACAAAATAAATGGTTATGGGCGTGTGTTGCGCAGTTTCTATGCATGCTCATGACTTCACCAATGTTTCGTATTTTCACTTCAGATTTTCAACATTGCCATTTTTATGTTTGCTTGCATGCATGTGCAAGAAACATAGTGCCACAATACGAGAATTCATAGGTGTGCCTCCCCCACTTCCAATGCCCTGCTGCCTTTTGTAGGTGGGGCCTCACCCTGCCAATGAATGTCGGAGCTGTCAATGACAGCCCTTCAGATGCAGTGGCGTACAGTTGAAGACAAAAAATTGCTGCAATCAGCAGTGGTAACATGTAGGTAATTTGCATAGTGCTGCGTTGGCAGTATGCAAAGTACCTACATGTTGGCACTGCACTGAATCAGCTGTCATAGACAGCTCCATCCCCCCTAACAAGTAGCAAGCTGGGAGCCCACCCCAGCGTGCTCATGCACTCCCCCATACACACACATGCACACTGTATGGCATACTGTATGCCCAATCCCCCGTCGGCTCCGCTGCACTTCCCCCCAACAGAGTTCCGGGTGCCATGCCGCGAGCCCACCCCAGCGTGGCAACAGTTCCATAAGGCCGACGGGGGGGCGCAATCCTCATCAGCTCCACTGTATCCCCCCCAACAGACTTCTAGGTGCCACACTGGGAGCCCACCTCAGTGTGGCAACAGTCCGTGTGGCCGACAGGGGCGCTCAATCCCCCATCTGCTCCACTGCCCTGCCAAACAGCCTTCCAGCTGCCATGCTGGAAGCCCACCCCAGCATGGCAAAAGTCCCACATTGTCTTTTAAAAAAAACATGCCCTGTAAGAAAAAAGGTCCCTCACTGACTGTCTTGACTCCCACCTGCGCCCACCCTCTGCGCACCCTACATCCCCACACCCCCACCTCACCCTATACTTACCTCTGGAGGCCGGCATGATGATCTTCGGTGGACCAGGAACACGTCTGCACTCTTCAAAGCCAACCATGAACTGAGGAAATCCCAGTAAGCTGTATAATAAAATAAATAGGGTTTTTTCAACTTTATTTATTAATTTTTAGTTTATTTATTAGATCATTGGTTTACTGACCTTTGAGTCATAGACTAGTTTACAAAGGCACCTCATCAAGAGAGCAATACATCACAGTAAACAAACAGTACAGTACTTAATGCTTAAATTAAAAAAGCAACCAGTGTTACAGGCATTCACTGGTGGTACACGCTTGGTAATAGGTAGATCACAGTAGTCATAATATAGGTACACAAGTACCATGTCAGGTAGCAACCAGAGATATTTTATTACATTAGTCAGCAGATGTTGCATGAGACCCCAGGTATATACAGCAAAAGTAGACAGGGCAGACCTAGCCTAGGGGTGAAGGTAAGGGGCAGGTGGGAGATTATGTGCAGTTGCAGCAGCGAGTGCTTGTCAGATGGCTTCTGAGGAAGACCTTGAAGGGATCAAGTTTAGTGGAGTCAGCTATATTGGCTGGGAGGGAATTGAACCAGGAGGGAGCCTGATAGCAAAAGGATCTCTGGGCCATAGAGGTCCTTACCCTGGGGACAATAAAGGAGGTTTTGACAGTGCTGCGGGTGGACACTGAGGGGGAGGCATGCTGCAGGGAGGTGGCAACCCCGGGGAGGCGCACTAGCAGGGTCTTTTTTACAAGAAGGCAGGTTTGGAAGTGGAGTCTTTCTTCAAGGTTAAGCAAGTTGGTGGTGGAGTACAGCAGGCACGTATGGGTGCGCCTAAGGGCTCCCAGCATTAGCATGCAGGCCTTGTTTATAAAGAGCTGGATTCTTGCAAGCACAGTGTTGTCGGCTGCAGCATAGATGGGCAGCCCATAGTCGATTAGCGACAGGACAGAGGAGGTGATTGCCAATCTAATGGCCTGTTGTGGTAGGCAGTCCCTATGGCGGTATAACAGTTCAGTCCTGACACTGGTGGCAGCAGAAAGGGCATTGATATGGGAATGGAAGGAGAGTGCTGTATCAAAGGTAATGCCCAGATACTTCTAGGAGGAAACCTGCTCAATGGGGTTTAGTGTGCTAGGCAGTATTACGAGAGGACACCACTGGCTTTGCTTTGGCAATGTGAGAAGAGCATAGCTTTGGTCTTTTTTAGGTTCAGGACTAGCCTTCGTGATGTGAACCAATGCTCAGCTCTATCAAAAGCTTGCTGGAGGGTGTCCTGGAGTGTGTTGGGGTTGGGGTCAGCGTCGAAGAGCATAGCATCATCTGCATAGAGGATCTTACTTGGATAGGCCAAGGGAAGGGAGTTGAGGTAGAGACTGAAAAGGAGAGGGCCTAAAATGGAGCCCTGGGGAACCCCAGAGTGGACATGTCTTGTGTCAGATAGGGTGCTATTGATTTTTACACACTGAGTTCTGGCAGAGAGGTAGCTGGTGAACCATGCAAGGGGCCGGGGGAGAAACCAAGGCATCTGAGGGAGTCAAGCAGGAGAGGATGGCGAACCATGTTAAAGGCCTTGGAGAGGTCAATGAACACGGCACCGGCAGGACTTCCGGCATCAAGAGCAGAGTGCAGGAAGTTGGTGAATTCAAGTAGCGCATTTGTGCTGCTGTGACCTGCATGAAAGCCATGCTGTTCAGGGCACAGGATATTGTGCATGGTCAGGTATTTAGCAAGCAGCTTGGCAACTACTTTTTCAAGGGCCTTAGCGAGTGGGGAGAGGATGGAGATGGGTCGATAGTTACCCGGGGTCGCTCGATCGCCGCTCTTTAGGATGGGAGTGATAATGGCGGTTGTCCATGTGCTGGGGAACTGCTCCAGGCACAGAAAGTGGTTGAGCAGCTCGGTAAGTGGGACCAGGATAGCATCTGATGTCAGACGAAGTAGCCTGGTGTCCAGTAGGTCGGTGCCAGTGTTGTTACTACTAACGGCTTTTTGTAGAAGGGGTCTAGCCTCCAATGGGGAGATGGTACGTAGGTAGAAAGAAGGTCTCTGGAGAGTGCGCAGGGGTGCTACTGGGATGGGGTCAAAGAAGTTACTGGGCAGGACTGAACTCAGGTCTGAGAAAGTGTGGTTTAGGCAGTCTGCAATGCCAAGGGGGTCAGAGCAGACAGTTCCATTAAAAGAGAGTTGAGAGGGGAGTGGGGAGTAGGATTTCCCATTCAGCTTCTTTACATTATCCCAAAAGTTTCTAGCCGACCCCCAGGAGGAAACAAGAGTGGATTGGTAGTACTGGGCTTTGGCCTGTCGAATGACCCAAGTACACTTATTGCGCTCTGCGTTGTATGCTTGCCTATCAGCTGGCTTGCCAGATTCCATGGCAATGTGCCATAGGTTGTCTCTCATTTTAAGTTTGTGAAGGTGGGAGGGGGTAACCCAGGGTGTGTTTTGCTTTTTGGTGCAGTTTCTAGTGAAGGGGGCATAGAGGTCACAGGCAGTGTTAAAAAGTGCGAGTGAAAAAATCCAGTGCTTCATCTATGGACGGTGCAAGCCTGATTGGGAACCAATCCAGTTGTGAGAGGTACAGTTTAAGGCGACACATGCTGCCTGGGAGTAGGCGGTGTCGCAGTGTGGTTTGTGGTGCAGGTTCGCTGTTGGCAGTGGTCCAAGAGAATATGACCAGGGAGTGGTCATTAAGTGAGTTGGGAAGTACACTGATGTCGAGCACCCTCTGGGGGTGGTTAGTAATGATGATAGCCAGGAGGGTGCTGGAGCCAGTAAAGGGGTTGAATCTAGTTGGGGTAGTGACAAGCTGGGACATGTCAAGAGCGGCAAAGATATCTCTGGTTTGGGAGGCCATGGCAGAGAGCCAGTTGATATTCAGGTCACCAACAGTTATCTGGGTCATTTTGGGTGGTAGGCCAGAGAGGTAGTCAGCAACTACCTGAATGGTGAGGTCTTGCTTTCTGTGGGGAATATAGGCAATGATGAGAAAGAGTGGGCCCTTACCAGGGTTAGGGGAGATTTTTAGTGTGAGGGCTTGCGCCCCGTTATCAAACTTGGGTGGTGGAAGTGCACGTCCAAGGAGGGAGTCACGCATATAGACAGCACAACCACCTCCATGCTTACCCACCTGCTCTTCCCTGAAGAGGGTGTAACCAGGGAGGGAAACAAAGGAGTCAGGGGTGGATTTGGATAACCAGGTTTCGACGAGTGCGACAATGTCTGGTTGGTGCTGAGTAACCCAGCATTGGAATGCAGCAGCCTTCTTAAGGAGGCTGCAAATATTCATAGAAGCTATGCGGAGCCCTTGAGACTGGGCAGGCTTGTTCATAAGGTTGGGCATGGGGCCAGGGTTTGGATGAATGTTACCTGATAGAAGTAACAGAAGGGTGATTAGGCGCACCAAAGTGTGGTAGTGATTTTGGCATCTCCCCTTGTGACTGGACACAGGGCCGGGTGCAGGGGTGCAAGGGGTGGGTAGAATATGAAGAGTGGGAAAGGCACTGAGGAGAAGAGACCAAGGTATGAGTGGGAAGTAAGAGGTAGCAGGGGTGGAAGTGGGGGATACTGAGGGAGGTGATCAGCGTCGGGGGTCTGGTAGAGGTGTTGCAGATGAGGGGGGTACTATACGTAGAGGGTGATGGTCCTAAATAAGGTGGGACAGGTGAAGGAAATAGGAGAAGGAGGATCATAGTCAGTGTCAATGCACTTGATCCCGGATGCATTGAGGATGACAAGTTATTTGAACACAAGAGAGGATCACCCCTTTAAGAAGTTACAGAAAGGAGAGCCCCTTTAAGGAGTTGCTGTAATTGACTAGTGTGAGGCCTTAGGAGGTGGAGATCACTGGGGAAGTGTACTTAATAAAGGAGGGAGGAGGCGGGGGTGGTGGGCGAAAAAATTGTCCAGACAGCAGTACAGCAAGGCAGTGGCCGAGCTGTGTTTTGAAAAAGGTGCCTTGTATGCTTTCTTTCTCAATGGGGATCTGCAGCATCCAATCGGGAAGCAGACAAAGTCCCCAGAAGACAGTCCAATTATGGGGATTAAAACCTGACAGCTCCAATCTATGAGCTGACCAAATGTACCAGCTTTCCTTGGTCAGGGGGTGGCAGGCTAGATGCAGAGGTCTGGCCGCCAACAAGTAGCAGTGCCAGGGCCACTTGGCTGAAGCGGAGAACCTGGTTTGGGCTTGTGGCTAAAATAGATCAGAAAAAAAAGGCGGGCTATTAGTTAAAAAGTCAAAGACAAAGGTTAAGTAAATTGGTGGGAGGGCCAAGGACAATTGGGCAGAAGTAGGTGCAAACAGTGGGAGAGAAAAGGTTCCTGCAGAGAGGTCTAGTCAAAGGTGCCAGGTGGGAATTTAGCAAAACAAAAGGGGCTGATTCAGGAGGTGGGGGGGGCCTTGAATGAGACCAGGGAGAGCTGGTAGGAGGCGTCTGGTGGAGAGGACTTAGGGTAGTCTGGAATGGGTAGAGAAGATGGCCCAAAATGCCAGGCAATATTTACAGAATGTGCTGGTTTACGGGGGGGTGTCAGGAGAGGGAATCAGGGGTCCAGAAGATGGCAGAGAAACATTGTGGGGAATAGAGAGAAAGAAATACAAAAGGGGAAAAGCAAGAGAAAGAGGGAATCAAAGAAGGCAGTCTGAGGATGAATGAGAGGAACTGTGATGGGAAAAGAGAGTGGCAGAACAAAACAGCAAGCAGTAATCAGTTCTAGTTTTTCTACAATATTGGGCAATTAGCAGAAAAAAATCAGTAGTGCAAGCAGTAAGCTATATAGACGTCAGGCAGTCAAAGTTTGCTACAACTCTGCTATACTCTGCTAGGCAATTCCTACTAATACAGTGCAATAGTTTAAAGGTAAAATGTTTAAGCAGTAGAAATATTCAGTAGTGCAAGACATACAGTAAGATATATAGAAGTCAGACCTAGCTAATACAGCAGGCTAAACAGCAGAAAATTCCAAAAGGAGAGAAAAATATATATATATATATAAAAATAGGGGATATGCGATGGTGGACCATGGAATAAACTAGTTATTTTCACAAGTCCCCGGTGACCTCGGGTAACCTCACACGGTGGCGTAGCATAAGCGAACCACGAGTGACTCAGGTCACCGAGATGTAAATAACTGGTTTATTCCACGTCCACCATCATTCGGCGATTTATGCAATGGGTTTTGTGGTGATGTTTATGATGTTTCTGGTTGAACTGTGTGTGGTATGTAATTTTTTTGATGGATTACTATTTGGTTTTCATGGTGGAAGGTTTTTTTTTATTGCTGTGTGAATGGGTGCGTGGTTGTAGGATTTGATTGGTTGTAGTGGCTGGAGAGTGCTTGATGTGATGTGATTGGCTGACGTAACATGGGAAAGTAGTTTTGATTGGCTGGAGGGGCGTATCTTACAGTGGAAGGGTTGGAGTGATTGATGTGCGTGTGAATTGCTGTGATTGGGTGTGCGTGTGATGAGCGTGCTTTGTGATTGGTTGGTGGGCGTGGCTGAGATTTGTGGCACAGTTTCGGGAGAAAGGAGTTCGAGGAGGATGTGTTGTTGGATTGCTCGAGGTGGCGGCCTTTTGGAGAGCGGGACTTCGTGTTTGGTGTTGCCGGAGAGCGTTGCGTTGTTGTGGGTGTCGAAGTACTACAGCGTCGGTCAGTGGATGTATGGAAGAGTTTGAGGAGGACACTGTGGATT
The DNA here is from genome assembly GCA_016271365.2 of Neoceratodus forsteri. Classification (NCBI taxonomy): domain Eukaryota; kingdom Metazoa; phylum Chordata; order Ceratodontiformes; family Ceratodontidae; genus Neoceratodus; species Neoceratodus forsteri. The sequence goes on from CM057451.1 coordinate 497,002,211, forward strand.
TTAGTCGTGGCGTGCTGTTTTCTTCGTCGATCGACCGTGGAGGAAGATTTCATGAAGATCTGAAGAATTTGGAGTGGTATCCTGTTTGGGTGTTTCATTTTTGTTCGAGATGGATGTATTGGGGCTTTTTTGGGGGCAGCTGCATTTGTAAAGGTTTTATTTTATTTTTATTTTTTTTGGTATGTCAGACTTTGGCTTGGTGGATTGGAAGGAACAAGACTGAGAAGGTAAGTTTTTGCAACATTTATTGAACAGAAAAACAAACAGTAGCATTTATTTTTGTTGTACAGAGCAGAATTTCCATAGTTTAGAACACTGTATGGGTTTCTGTGATTTTTGCAACTTGCAGTAAAGAGTTCATTTTCAGAAAAGAAAAGTTTTGTAGAAGATTTGGGTATGGGGGTTGAGGTGGGGTAAGGGTAGTGGGGTGAGAGTTAAGTTTATTTTTGTGTTGTAGTCCATAGGGTTTGATAGAGTATTTTTGCTGTGTAGAATGTGCATTTATTTTCCATTTTCAGTTAATTCAGATCGTCTTTCCGCTAGTAGTTGGTCTGTATTCCAAAGATGGTGAATATCCAGGAAGTGTTTTGAAGAAAGGAAAGTCCAGTTTTTGTTCGAAATTTGTTCTAGTTTGCGAGCCTTCATTTGACTTTTTTTGCTTGTAGGTTCAGGTTATTAGGAGGTTTTTTTCTTATTTTTACAGTATTTCAGAATGGAATGTTTAGGTCTGCACAGATCTTCTTTCTGGCTTGAGAGTATTTTTTGTAGGAAGGTGAATTATTGTTCAGGTCTTTTTCTTTGCTGTATTCAGATCTTGTCTTCATTTCTTGAGGTTTTTGATATTTATTCATCGAGAATATACGGTCGTTTGCAACTTTATTCAGAGTCACTGTCACTATCTAAAACCATAGGTCTTTTCTTTGCGTAGCTGTCATACTTGTTACCTGCATTTGGGGGGGGGAGCATTATGTGTTTGGTTTGTAATGTGGAGTGGTGTTTGGAAGGGTGGAAGTCGTGGCGATGGGTGGGTATTGGGTGGGAGGAGGGGTTTTATGTAGTAGTTTTGTGAATTTGTTGGTAGTGTAATTATGCTTACCTTGAATTATATTGAAGGTGACTTGCTTTGCATGTATGGTGGGTTTGCTGATGCAGGTTCCAAGTAGGTCTTTGTAGTTGGTAGGAATAGTGGTCAGTTGTTGTTGTTGACAGGAAGCTTTGGATTATGGAGTCTGATCACCACTTAGTAAAGTGCTTATTTCGCGTTGTTTGGAGTCATTGAGCTTTGAATATTCATTGAGGCTTTGGAGCTGTTTGTGGCCTGAAATTTGTATGATTTCGGTTGGTGGTATTCCACCGTCCACTAATTTTTGTACCAGGTGCTTTCGTACAGAATGGTTAGTTAAGCGTTTATCAGTTTGTATGCCTGCATTGTAACCATGTTTTTGACAGTAGTGGAGAGCTTATTAATACCCACAGGCTGATTTTTAAACCATTTGTGCACTTTTGATGTTTGTATGTTGTTGTTGATAGCTAAGAAAAATGGTGCTTCAGGGTGGTTACTTTGGCTGGGTCTGTGGGCACTGTAGAGTTTGTAATTGGTGACTGGGCATCTAGTAGGATTTTGTTGTAGTTCGTATGCTCGTGGCTTTAGTTTTCTGCATTCTTTTGGGTTGGAGCCTTGCCTAGTTTTAGTTTGACGTTCACTGGTATACTGGAGGTAGAACAATCCGTTATCATCTTTTTGCATGATGATGTCTCCCCATTTGACTGCTCTCATTTCCGTTATGCCTCTGACACCAAAGTATAGGCTAACTATTAACCACATGGTGTTAAGCAAGGCATCAGGGCTGTGTGGGCCTAGTTGTTTGATGTCGTATAGTTTGTTGATAAGGGAATCTGTGAGCTCATCTGCTGCTTTTGGTCTGTTACCCTTGCCATAACTTTTGAGGTGTTTTTGTTTGCACTGCAGAATTTCTCTGGTTCTGAGGAAAGCAGTTGATATTGATAGAGATTCTGGATAGCGTTTGTATTTTAAATATCTTTCAACACTCTGGAATGTGGCACATAGTGTTAAGGGCTCGTAGGGAGTTCCGTCTTTTCTGGTGGAGTGCATGAAAAAGGTAGCAAGTAATTTATCCAGGTTTGCTGGTGTAATGGTTTCAAGCGTAGTTTCTATATTGTGCTTTTCTTTGAGGTATTTTTGAACGGTCATGACATCACTGTGAGTCTTTTTCATCGTGTTGGTGTTTTTGCCTGCTTGGATATATTTTTGTATGGCATCTTCGTCTATGTCCACTGCGGTGCTAGTGCTGGGTTTTGGTTCTTCTGGTATGTCTGTGTTTTGTGAATTATTTTGTTGCTGGGGTTCCAGTAGAGGTTCAGTGTCTTCTTCAAATTGTGTTAGTATTTGGGTTAGTTCCATTTGAAAGTCTACAGCAGTTTCCTGTGTTGCCATTTTGTATGCAGTAACAGTAGTTTTTTTCTGTAATACTTGCGATCGGAAAAGGTGTCAGAAATCGAGAGTCGCGAAGTTGTTGGTGCTTTTTATAGTTTTATTATGGAAACAGCATCTTTTCTGTAGCGAAAATGGTTGTGCTGTTTACGATAGTAATGTAATATGGTGGAGTTTCGTTTGCATGCAGTTTTCTTGTTGAGTGCACGAGGGGTTCTGCAGGTGGATGATTTACTGGTTGTGCCAGTGTTGATTGCGTTTATGTGTGCCAACTGTGTGGGTGGCAGAATGTAGGTCCGGCACAGTGTTTGTGATTGACAGTTTTCATTTATTCCACATATGTGGGATAAATCTAGGTTAGTTAGATTTATTCCGCATATGTAGAAATAAATAGATTTATTCAATGGCTTTTGGTCTCACACCTATTGCATAAATATATATATTCCACACAAGAAGTAAATTCAGCAGAAAAAATTGTCCAGAGAGCAGTACAGCAAGGCAGTGGCCGAGCTGTGTTTTAAAAAAGGTGCTTGTATGCTTTCTTTCTCAATGGGAATCTGCAGCATCCAATTGGGAAGCAGCCACAGTCCCCAGGAGCCAGTCCAGTTACGGGGATTGAAGCCTGACAGCTCCAAGCTAGGAGATGACCAAACGTACCTGCTTTCCTTGGTCAGGGGGTGGCGGGCTGGATGCAGAGGTCCGGCTGCCAGCAGGTAGCAGCAGCAGGGCCACTCGGCTGAAGTGGAGAGCCTAGTTTGGGCTTGTGGCTGCTTTCCTTGGTCAGGGGGTGGCAGGCCGGATGCAGAGGTGTGGCCGCTGGCAGGTAGCAGCGCCAGGGCCACTGGGCTGAAGTGGAGAGCCTGGTTTGGGCTTGTGGCTGCTTTCCTTGGTCAGGGGGTGGCGGGCTGGATACAGAGGTCTGGCCGCTGGCAGGTAGCAGTGCCAGGGCCACTTGGCTGAAGTGATGCATATCTCAGGCATTTTGGGGAATTTTTTCACCAAATTTTCAACATGGGGTTCTTGGGACCCCACATCATGAATTCCGGCACTGTCATTTTGTTATTCAGTCCCAAAAGGTGATTTTGCGGTCATTGCGTGGAACCACCCTTCAGGACCGATTTATGAAACAACAGTGTCACAGTTCATGAGGTAGGCCCCCAAAAACCCTATGCTGAAAATTTGGTGAAAAAATTCCCAAAAATGACTGTTTTACGAGTGTGTGTTGCTCGGTTCCTACGCATGCTCATAAGTTCACAAATTTTTAATATTTTTACTCCAGATTTTCAACATTGCTTTTTTACCACACCTCCTTATGAGCAGTATAGCTGTCATTTTTCACATCTTACCCAAAATGTGTTTCCGCACATGTAGCGCACAATAGTGCAGTCAGTGTGTGAAATCAATGTTCGGAACAGATTAAGAAAATGACCGTGACACTGTTCATGATCAGAGGTCTTAAAATAGCTATGTTAAAAATTTGGTGATAAAAGTCTATAAAATGACTGTGTTACGAGCTAATATTGCGCATTTTCCATGCACCCTTGTAAGTTCATGAATTTGTAATATTTTCAGCCCAGATTTTCACCACTGGCATTTTTTCACACTTCCTTATGAACAGTACAGCTGTCATTTATCACAGCATGGCTGAAATGTGTTTTCGCACTTCCAGCGCAGAAGTGCGTGGTCACTGTGGGAAATCAATGTTCGGGACAGATTAAGAAAATCAGTGACACTGTTCATGAACGGAGGTCCCAAAATGCCTGTGTTGACAATCTGCTGTAAAAAATCCCCAAACTAATTACATTACTTGTGTGCATTGCGCAGTTTCTATGCACGCTCATGACCACCAGTTTTTTTAATATTTTCAATGCAGATTTTCAACATTGCCATTTTTTACACCTCCCCATGAACAGTACAGCTGGCATTTTTCACATCCTATTTGAATGTGTTTTCGTACCTGTGGTGCCAAATGACGTAGTCACTGTGCAAAATCAGCTTTCGGCTAACAAACTGATATTGCCACTGTTCATAAGGTGGGGGTCACAAAAAACCCATGTTGAAAATTTGGAGTGAAAATACCATTGAACGCCTGAGGCATTAGGGTTTCCGACATAACGCTCCACCCTGTAGAGACTGACAGGCATCAGGAGTGAGACTTGGGATTGTCACCTGTAATGCTCATACCATTCCACCCCCACCCACACCCTGCAGCCAGTGAGAGGCAGTGAGGTGTGCCTTGGACTCTTTGGCTCCAAAGTTCACCCCATTCTCCTATACTGCACCCATCTCACCATATTTCCTGATGGAATGGGGTGAACATAAGGGCCAAAGACCCCAAGGCACACCATGACACTTGCCGGTGTCTGCAGGGTAGGGTTTGGTGAAATGGTGTGGCCGTTACGCCTGACGACCCAAAGGCACACCCCAATGCCTGTCAGTATCTGCAGGGTGGTGGTGGTGGGGTTGGCTTCAGTTCAATACTTCACTGCCATTCCTGTTATGCAGCTGTGTAACTCCTACACTACCAATGCCAATGCCAGCAAGCAAACATTTGGCTTTGGCAAGTGCTTGTTTTACACCTTCTCATTAACAGTACAGTTGTCATTTTTCACATCTTGCCCAAAATGTGTTTTCGCACCTGTGGCACCAAATGGTGCAGTCACTGTGCAAAATCACTTTTCGGCTAACAAACTGATAGTGCCACTCTTCATGAGGTAGAGTCACGAGACGCCCATGTTGAAAATTTGGAGTGAAAATACCAACAAACGCCCGCAGTGTTAGGGTTTCCATCCATAATGCCCCACACTTTAGAGACTGACAGGTGTCAGGGGTGTGATTTGAGATCATCGGCTGTGATGCTTATGCCATTCTACCCCCACCCTGCAGTCAGTGACAGGCATTGAGGTGTGCCTTGGAGTCTTTGGCCCCAAAGTTCACCCCATTCTACTATACTGCACCAATCTCAGTATATTTCCTTATGGAATGGGGTAAGCATAAGGCCCGAAGACCCTAAGGTACACCGCAACACTTGTCAGTGTTTGCAGGGTAGGGTGAGGTAAAATGGCATGAGCGTTATGACTGATGACCCAAAGGCACACCCCAATGCCTGTCAGTCTCTGCAAGGTGGGGGCGGCGTTTGCATCAGTTCAATACTTCACTGCCATTCCTATTAAGCATCTCTCTAACTCCTGCATTACCAATGCCAATGCTAGCCAGACAACATTCGGCATTGACAAATGCTTGTTTACTCTTCTCTTTCACCAGACTCCACTACCAACTTTCAGAGCAAGTGGAGCAAGCCAGCAGGGCACGAGGGAGCAACCACAGAGCTGGAACAATGAAACCCACGAAGACAAGTGCTGAGAACAACATGTTTATTAAAGTGTAACATCAGATAAAAAGCTGTACAACAGAAAAGTAGAACAGCAAACAACTAGAACAACACCAAAAAGAGAAAGGGAATGGCAGGGATGGGAAGGAGGGCAGGAAGGGGACAGCAACAGTGGTTTATGTACAACAACTATATACACGGGACGGCCCCAGCAAGAGGCAGGGGGCCACTACCGATGCCATGGCCTACCATGCAACACCCTGGCATGGCCACGGAATGGGAGCCACAGAAGGATGCCTTGCTGGGCAGCTGACAGGCACTGAACAGTCCTGGAAAGTGGGTGCAAGGCTGCCTAGATAACCACACGGATCCGTCGGTCCACGTCCAAAGAAGTACCACCCCCAGCCACAGGATGGCAATCCTGGAGACCTACAGCAATGACAGAGAGAACACACACTGAGGGCCTGAACCTGGACAACACCCCCACCCAGCTGTAACCCACAGCAACTGAAATGCAGCAATAGCAGAATGCAGCACTCACCTGCCCCTGGAAGGGCACCAGGCCTGGCACCCATCATCCTCCTCTTCCTCCTCACCTCAACAACATCTGCAGCCCTCTGCCTGGCATCTGGTCCTGCAAAACACAACAGACAGCACCATGAGCCACCACAGCAGTGCCAGATACACACCACAACACTGACATACAGAGGCGATGTATGGACAGCCAGACACTGCCACTGTGCAGTATGCACTGCCACAGTGCCCCCCCCCGTCGCTGGCCTGTGTCCATGCAGCAGACAGTGGTAACCAGCTGTGTGGCCCCAGCGGCCTGAATGCAGACAGAGCACCGCCCACTGCCCCCCCATGACACTCATGATATGGCAGCGCTGGACAGGTGCAGCCATTGCCGTGTGTGCAGGATGCCTGAGGCCCATGTGGGTGCCCCATGAGGGCCTCGACACACACACCCAGCATGCACCACAAAAGGAGCCAGATGATCAACACCTACCTGGCCTTGGCAGTGCTACCCCTGCATGCACAGCGATGCAGCTGCACCAGTCTCTCTGGGACCCGCCTCTGGAGGTCGCCAAGCTGATGCCTGCACTGCTCCCCAGTACATGGCATCCCTGTGTACCGCACAAGCCTACGGGCAGTGGAGGCCCACACCTAGGCCCTGGGCTCATGGAGGTCGTCCTGCCCAAACAACTGACCCTGCAGGGCAAGAGCCACCAGATGCAGCAGCTCTACCTGGGACCAGTTCATGGCCCTAGGTGTCTGTCTCCCTGCCCTAGGTATACTGCAATACCAAGACACAGTGTCAAGGTGCAACACGGCAATGCGCAGTCGAGCGGTTGATATGTGCCACATGAAACACCGAGGCACGTGCAGTACAGTGCAAACTGTGCATGAAGCACGATAGGTCAAAGGCAACACGCCTGTGCACGAGCAATGGAGACTGCACTGGTGTGGCAAGGCCATGATCTGGTCGCACATGTGTGATGCATGTGCAGATGCCATGTTGTGCACGGCACACGATAAGTACACTTACCGCATGCCATGCGCGATCCATGGGCACTACAAACACAGTGCAGCATGGACCGCACATGTGGTATCCCACTGCGTGATAGAGTACACAGCGTCATGGACAGAAGGCCTACAGTAGCGCATCTGGTAAGCAGCATAATGGCGCATCACGGAAGATGCACCATCGGACACAGTGACCACGCATGTGCGACATAAACGCCGTGTAGACTGCATCAGATACAGTAACATGCGCCCAATGAAATGTGCATGCATCGGAGATGTGCTGTTCTGCCAGTGGCGCAACCCTGAGATGCTCCTTGTAAAGTGAGATAAGCTGCGGGCAATTGAGCAAGTCGCAGATAATACACCCAAAACAGTCTCATCCCACATGCATGGGCATCTCAGCTGATTAGCATCTCATTAGCAGGAGCACAGGCCTCATTTGCATGCCCTGGGCCATAAATGTTCCCAATTCTGCAGACTGAGACCAGGTGACTGAGAAGAGTCAGTGCCTTGAAGGTGAGTACACAGCTATATTCACAGGGTCTACAGAACATACTGGGGGGATTGAATATGAGCATGCATACCTCCCAATGATTATGGCCCCCATATATGGAACAATGCCTCCCAATATGTGGAACAAATGGTGCACAGATCACCGATAGACTGTTCCCTGTCATGTCCAGAACAGCTGTTTGTGAACCAGGACATACACATCTCAGCATGTATAATACAGTCCTGCTGAACAATGATATGGTCATCAGTGAGCCTAGGCCTTGCAGTGTGGAACAGGGAGGTCATGCGACATAAACAGAGGACCTGTTCCCTGGATAGTGGGACACATGAGAGGTATGTGTGACTGGGTGGCACTGGCAATGTGTGGTGGATGCAGCAAAGTGCCACAGGTCAGTCTGAGGCACACAGTGGCACCTGTGCAGGCATAATGGCAGTGTCACCATGCTGCACACTGCAGCCAGCTGCACCATGGCTGTAGCCACATGTCCTGTGCCCTCACCCCGCAGGCATAGCAAGGGTGTTACCTGGGATGGACGGAGTAACACAGCGGCAGCACACATGCTGCAGAGGTACCAGGACATGACCATGGCAGACTGCACGGTGTGCCCCACGGGGCGGCTGCACTGTTGGACCAGCCATGGACCGGTTGCCATACATGGCATGCGCAGTGTCCCCAGTGGACCATGTACTACGAGGCACAGCCACCTGTGCCAGGACAACCACCTGCAGACCACCGCCAGAACACCAGCATCATGGAACATGGGGGGGGGCAACAGACAGAGGCAGATGTGTGTGGGAACATGTGTACCCACAGGTGTGACTAACACCTGGATGTTTCCCCCCACAGTAGCCAGTATGTCAGAGGATGCAGGTGCCGCCACCAGGTGGCAACCAAACTTCAGCAAGGATGAGAAGAGGGAGCTCATAGAGGCATGCCACCTACGCCTGGACATCCTCACTGGCAGAAGAGGCAGCCGGACGGCATGGGCAGCAGGCTGGGAGGAGGTGGGCCAGCAGGTGAATGCCGTGGCACCGTACAATCTTACTGTCCAAGACTGCCGTAAGCACTGGAATGATGGGCTCAGGAGGGCCAAGGAGAAGGTGGCCGACATCTAGGCATCCCTGTGGTGGACAGGGGGTGGACCAAGCACGGCAGAACAACTCAGCCCAAACGAGGCCCTCCAGGCTGCCAGTGTGTCCTGGACAGCTGTGCATGATGTCCCAGGTGGTGGATTTCAGACTGGTGGAAGCCCACCGCAGCATGGTGAGTAGCTGTGTGTCCTAGACAGGCTTGCCCACCTGTGTGCCACGGTTGCCAAGCCTGTCCCTGCGTGGCATGCACTGTCACTGTACACCCAAGCGCAGTGTTCCAGGGATGGTCGTCCATGGCCTGATGTGACATGTCTCGTGGTGCTGCGGGTGCTATGCTGCAGCACTGGAGGGCACGTGTCCGCTGTGCATCCATGTGGCATGTGAGACCGCTGCCACGCAGTGTGCACAATGGGACAGTGACAGGCTTGACCACTCCATGGCCTGCATAGCGCTGTCACACCCTGGCCCTGGGGTGGTCAGGCCTGTGGACCTGGCACCATGTGGACGGCCATGTTCTGTTGTGCATTACCAATGTGACATACTGCATGTGTACTGTGCATTAACCATGGTCTCCCTTCCTCTCTCCACAGCACCATCACGCCTCCAGGGCGCAGCCATGGTTATGGCTGAATGTGATGCCCTTGCTGAAGATGATTCGGGCCTGTCACATGGGGCCGATGACACCACCATGGAGGACTCTGCACCTGCACCATCCACGTCCTGAGCAACACCAGTCATGGCCCAGGTGCAGGCAGGCCCTGCGGGCCCCTCGGCCACTGCTGGCAGGATAGCCAGAGAGTACATCACTTGGTTTGGGAGCCTGTCTGGGTTGTCTGATGCTGACCCAGATGGTGCAGTGGACATTGCTGATGCCCTCCTTGTGCTTGCCAGTGGCATGCAGGAGGAGGGCCTTGGCACCACTGCATGCATCAACGACATCACCGACACAGACATGGCTGACAGTGGTGCACACATCACGGGGTTGCCTGTGCACGTGGCCCTGGGTGCCAGTGATGTTCCCACTGTGCTGGGTTCAGGTGCAGATGCAGCACAGCTGCCCACAGCTGTGGGTGCTGTACTCCCTGCACCACTGCCCAGTGCAGTGCCAGCAACATTGGTGTCATCTGGGCAGGATACCTCTGTGCATGCACCTGCTCCTGTGGCCCTGGGGGACACCACCCATGTGCAGTCAGTGGCAGTGCTCAGCCAAGTCCTGCCCATGTCGCAGCCTGCCAGAGTGCATCCACTGCCTGTGGATGCACCAGGACAGGCTGATACATCCTCTGCTTGTCAGTGACGCCACCATGACACATCACCCACTGACGACATGGGGGCCTATCTTGACCTCCTGCGGGTGACTGTGGAGGGGCAGGAGGCCCTCTGTGCAGAGTTCCAGAACCACAGGGCTGTGATGGTCCAGGAGCATGAGTCTGCAGCTGTGTGGTATGCACAGATGCTGGCAGAGACATGCATCATGTGGGTGTGTGGGTGGCATGACCTAAGCTCTGGAGTGGATTGCAGTGGCTGTGGAGGCGGTGGCCGCATCCACAACACGCCATGGACATCGTGCATCCAGTCGGATGCCCAGAAGCACGTCCCCTGCTGCTGACTTCATTGCCAATGGCCTCCACACCCACAGTCCATGGCTCAGATGGTGGTCGTGGGATGGCTACTCCACTGGGCATCCATTCACGGTCTCGGTGCAGCACCCCTGCAGGGTCACAGGGTATGTCCCCTTTGGCTGGTGGTGGCACTCCCACCACCACCAGCCATGGCAGAGGCTGCCTCCATCTCCATGTCAGCTGGGGGGCTGCTCTGTGATGCCCTTGTCCCCGGGCCTGTGGTGGTGGGATGGCACACCCGTGTGTACCGGACGCCCTGCAGGTGGTGCCAGTGGCGGTGTGTGTGGTGGTCGCCCACCCCACTGCCATTCTGGCACCACTATATGCTACCTGTGCAGGATGTCCTACATGTCTATGTGCACCGCTGTTGAGCCATGTGTCATGGGAATGATGAGTGTGTTCCGGTGCCTGCAGTGCCCGTGTGCAGGCTGCTGTGCACACTGACCCGTGATGTCTACGACATGGCCTGGGTGGTGCTTGGTTGATGCATGCCTGGTGTGAATGTGTGTGTGTGTGTGTGTATGTGTGTGTGTGTCTCCCACCATGTGTGTGTGCCTGTGTGTGCACCACTGTGCGGCATCCAGTGTCCACTGTGCCCAAGACATGCAGTTCCTACACCGTGGTGCGCACACCTGCACACATACCTACCTGCATACTCACCTGTGCTGCCCAAAGTGTTCCTCCACTACACGCATGCGGTAGTCCCGTGCACTCTCTGCCAGCCTCAGATCTCTCCAGCCCTGCCCGGCTTCACCTCCCTGGCTGTCAGGAGGTGCCCTGTCTTCCCCCTCCCCCACCCCCTCCTCCTCCCCAGAACTGTCGCCCTCACCAGCCTCGACAGGTATCCCACAGTCTAGGGCCATGGTGTGTAGCATACAACAGGCCAGGAATATGTCACAGGCTTTCTCAGGGCTATACTGTAGGGCACCACCTGACCGACAAAGGCACCGGAATCGCATCCTCAACATGTCAAAGACACGCTCAATGACAGCATGTGTCATGATGTGTGTCTCATTGTAGCGTTCCTCTGCCACTGTTCTGGGATGTCAGAAGGGGGTGAGGAGCCAGGGCCTCAGTAGATATGTGGCATTTCCTGTGGGGGTAGACAAGTGTCCGTTAGTACCTTGGGTTACACTGTGGCATGTTCCCTGTCCTCATCCCTGCCCTCAGTGGTGTGTGCACCTGTCCTGCACTACCGCCTGTGCATCCCCATACCTGGCAGTCCTGCATCCCTACCACAGCTGCACCTGCATGCTCTCATCTGTTGTGTGGTGCACGCTGCTTACATGCCACCCTGTGTCTGCCTTTGTACCCTTGTACACCCCTGCTGTCCCAGGGCTTATGCACCTGTAACATACTGCCCACGGCCCACCCCGTGTGTCCCAGCATTGGTGCCCTCCTGTGCTGTTGGTGCCCTGTCACATGTACCTATCAGATGGCCTCTTGGTATGTCCCCGTGCTTGAACATCAAGCAGAGTGCCGACTGGTGCCATATGTAGGCATCGTGTACGCTCCCAGGGTGTGTGGTGCAGATATTGGTGATGTGCCCTGTGACATCTCATGCCACCTGGCAATTCACAGAATGGTACCCCTTCTGGTTGATGTATGTGATGGCATCATTGCCAGGTGGTGCGTGGATCACCACATGGGTGCAGTCAATGGCCCATGGCACCTGGCATGCATGCCACCCTGTGGAACCCCTGCATGGCTTCTGTCCGCTCTGCCTGCATGCTGGGTAAATGGATGTATTCCGAAGCATGCGGTAGCAGTCCGGTGAGTGACTGTGTGAGGAGGTGGGATGTAGAGGCCTGTGATATGCCACTGGTGTCCCCAGTAGGCCTCTGGAAGGTTCCTGTGGCAAGCAAGCACATGACTGTTGTCACCTTGGTCTCCACCGAGATGACGTGACCTCATGCAGTGGGTGCCTACACCTCATCATGGCACTGCTCACAGAGCTGCCTCAGCATGGCCCTGTAGAGGCAGTATTGCCCTGCTGTCTCCACCTCTGTGAGCTGCTCGAAGGACAGCTGGGCATGATACCGCCATGGGGCTGGCCACCTATGGTGCCTTCCAGCTCCCTGCCTCCTCCTCCTCATTTGCACACCTGCTATGGCGACTGCTGCTGGGTTCATTTGGGTTGTCTGTGTGGGCCTCTGGCTTGATGTGCTGCCTGGCTTGCTGGCTGGCTGGCTGTGTGTCACTCTCTCTCTCTCTGTCTTCCTCTCATCTCCTCCTCCTCTGGCTCCAGCAATGTGCTGCTGCTGTTGTTACATTTACAACCTGCAGGTGGGCTAGATATAACCCTCCTTCTTTTGTACTTATCTTTCTATGGTGCACCTTGGCTTTGCACTGGAGTTGCCCCATAGATGTGCCATGGATATGCACTGTGAATCGAGTTGCACTGTGTATGCATGGGTACCCTCCCTGTATATGTGCTGCATGTCATTACATTGCACCCATGGTGCATGACGTTCGGCACAGGGCATCTCGTTTGGGCTGGAGCATTCACCCTGTTTCTGAATTGGCTTATGGCGCATTTTTTGTTTCTGCCAGCACATCTGAGCTGCGCTGGGCTCATCTCTTTAGTGAATTCTGCCCACTAACCATTCTCTCCAGTCATTTGACAGGTTTAGATTCCGTGGCTCCCATCAGCTCATCTTTACCATGGATATCAAACCTTGTTACACAGTGATCCCCCACAGTGATGACCTGGCAGCTCTACAGAATTTTTTGAATAAGAGGGAGGTCCAACAGCCACCCCCACACACATTAGAGTGACTGGCTGAACTTGTTCTTAAACTTCTTGCTTTTTTTTTAATAGTTTTTTTTTCAGGTCAGTGGAGTTGCCATGGCCCATATTAACGTACATGGCGCCCCTAGGCTGGAAACTTCAGGTGCCCCCCCCCATCAAACATGACTCAGTTCAGGTGATGGCAACAACACATTCACAGAAGAACAAGAAGACATGACTTACCACTCGTGGTGGGGGGTGGGGAGGACTCAACCCAACAGACCAGATTCAGTTTCGGGGGAGGTGCCTTCCCAGTGGCACTGCAAGAGGGGCGGTCATTATTGTGGCGAGGACTCAATTTTTATGTTGGCTCGCATATGTGCAGCCGACATATTGCGGTAGTAGCAGATTTGGAGGCACGGTCACTGTTGGGCGAATGCAGGGCAGGCATCAGTAGGTGCACCCCTCATTCCCCAATCAGCCTGCATGCCGGCGCCACACCATGCATACTTAATGTGGTGATCACATCAACCAAAAGGTTCGCTGCAATGCAAGCAAAGCTCATCATATGCAGCGGACCTCCTGACATGCTTTCTCTAGTGAAAAAAGAACATAACATGGTGGCACACTGCCTGCCATAATGCCGACTTTGGGGGTGCCCAATCCCCCTGTCAGCATGCCCTGCCCCAATGTATGTGCCAACAGGGGGTCCCACTTCCCATCGGCATCATGCACCCCCCCATTTGTTATGTGCCGAGGGGGGTGCCCAATCCCCCTCGGCTCTTGCCCCTCCCCCACTTTGTTGTGTGTGTCTACAGGGTGCTCAATCCCCATCGGCTTTAGCATCCCCCAAAAACACTTAGGTGGTACGCTGGGAGCCCACTCCAGTGTGCCAAATCACCCTGAAAAATAAAAACTGTCCCGCAAATTTTTTTTTATTTTAACCCTGTGAAAGAAGAAAATGGTCCCTCATGGTCTCCCTGCCCCCTCCCACAACCAGTGCCCACCCTCTGTGCACCCTGCCTCCCCACACCCCCCTCACCCCATACTTACCTCTAGAGCCGGTGCAATGATCTTCGGTGGACCAGGGACACGTCTGCACTCTTCAAAGCCGACTGCGAACTGAGGAAATGCCGGTAAGCTGTATAATGGTATAAATAGGGCTTTTTCAACTTTGGTGCAATCTCGGGCATTTTTGGGAATTTATGCACCAAATTTTCAACATGGAGTTATTGGGTCCCCTCCTCATACATTCTGTCACTGTCATGGCATTATTCGGTCCTGAAAGGTGATTTCACGGTCACTGCACGGAATCACCTTTTGGGACTGAGTAACAAAACTACAGTGCCACTGTTCATGAGAGGGGCTCTCAAAAAGTCTATGTTGAACATTTGATGGAAAGAATAAAAAAAAATGGCTGTTTTCGAGTGTGCATTGCGCTGTTTCCATGCACGCTCATAACTTCTTGAATTTGTAATATTTTCACTCCAGATTTTCAAAATTGGCATTTTTCCACACCTCCTTATGAAAAGTACAGCTGGTCATTTTACATATCCTGGCCAAAATGTGTTTTCGCATGTCCGGCACAGAATAGTGCAGTCGCTGTGCGAAATCCATTTTTGGGACAGTTTGAGAAAATGACGGTGACACTGTTCATGAGCAGAAGCTCTAAAATGCCTATGTTGAAAATTTGGTGCCAAAAGTCCATAAAATGACTGTGTTACAAGCGTGCGTTGCGCGGTTTCCATGCACCCTTGTAACCTCGCAAATTTGCAATATTTTCATACCAGATTTTCAACACTGACATTTTTTCACACCTCCTTATCAACAGTACAGCTGTCATTTTTCACAGCTTGCCCAAAATGTGTTTCTGCACCTGTGGTGCACAATGGCGTGGTCACTGTGGGAAATCAACTTTTGGGACAGATTAACAAAATCACGTGCAACTGTTCATGAGGGGAGGTCCCAAAATGCCTACGTTGAAAATGTGGCTAAAAAACTCTCAAAAAAATAGGGTTACAGACGTGTATTGTGCAGCTTCTATGCATGCTCATGACTTCACCAATCTTTCATATTTTCACTCCAGATTTTCAACGTTGCCATTTTTATGTTGCTTGCACGCATGTGCAAGAAACATAGTGCCATCATCGGAGATTTCGGAGGTGTATCACCTCCTCCTCCAATTCAGTCAGTGTGCTGGCAGGCGTGGCCCCTGTAAGACAATGCATTTTGGAGCTGTCTATGACAAGCTCCAAAATGCAGCGGCTTCTGATTGAAAGGGGAGACTATGCTTGAGTGAGCACCGATAAGATGCTCCGGCTGCTCGCAGCTCCCCACCACACGCTGCTATGCGTGCCCCGCATGCACTGTATAGCCAACAAGTGCCCAATCCCCATCGGCTGAGCTGCCGCCCCTGCCACCCCCCAGTAGGCAGGTGCCACTCTGGGAGCCCACCCCAGCGTGGCAATAACTTCCATGCGACGGGTGCCCAATCCCCATCAGCTGAATGCCCCCAACGTCCTTGTGCCATGCTAGGAGCCCACCCCAGTGTGGCAAGCGGTCCCACAACGTCTTTTTTCCTGAAAAACAAAAGCGGTCCTTGTGCGTCTCCCAACCCCCTCCCACAACCCGCACCAACCCACTGCGTACTCCAGCCTCCCCAACCCCCCATACTACCTCCGGAGTCATGCCGACTGCATCTTCAGTGGACCGGAACACGCCTGCACTCTTCAAAGCCGACTTCTAACTGAGGGAAATGCCGTAAGCTGTATAATGGGCTAGATAGGGGTTTCAACTTTGTAGCATATCTCAGGCATTTTTGGGAATTTACACCAAATTTTCAACATGGGGTTTTTGGGACCCCTTCTCATGAATGATGTCACTGTCATGGCATTATTCGGGCTCAAAAGGTGATTTTTATGCAGTGACTGCAAAATCATCCCTTGAACCCAAATACTGCCATGACAGTGACATCGTTCATGAAAGGGGTCCCAAAACCCCATGTTGAAAAATTTGCTAAATTCCAAAAAATGACTGTTTTACAAGCATGCGTTGCGCAGTTCCTACGCAGGCTCGTAAGTTCGCGAAATTTCAATATTTTCACTCCAGATTTTCAACATTGCCATTTTATCACACCTTCTTATGAGTAGTACAGCTGTCATTTTTCATATCTCACCCAAAATGTGTTTCCACCCATGTAGCGCAGAATACATAGATACATAGACAGTGTCGGCAGATAAGGGCCTATGGCCCACCCAGTCTGCCCATTTGATCTTGTAAGTTCAGTTTGTTTTCCTAGAAGTCTGTTGCCCCTTACCCCTGACCTCTAGAATTCCTTTATGTCTATCCCATGCATTTTTAAATCCCGTGATTGTTTCAGCCCCCACCACTTCCTCTGGCAGGGTGTTCCACTTGTCCACCACCCGTTCTGTGAAGAAATTCTTTCTCATGTTTCCTCTGAATCGTCCTCCCTCCAACTTCATCCCATGCCCTCTAGTCCTTGAACATCTTTTCGCTTAAAAATAGTGTTTTCCTGCACCCTGTTCCTCCCTGTAAGATACTTGTATGTCTCTATCATATCCCTCTCTCCTCCTCTCCTCCAGGGAGTACATGTTCAGTTCCTTCAACCTGTCTTCATAGGACTTGTGATGCAATCCATGCACCATCTTTGTTGCCCTCCTCTGAACCTTCTCTACCCTGTCTATGTCCTTACATGGTATGGTCTCCAGAACTGTACACTGTACTCCAGGTGGGGCCTCACTAGTGTCTTGTATAGTGGAATTATGACCTCCCTTTTCCTGCTGGTGATGCCCCTGCCTATACATCCCAGCATCCTATTTGCTTTACCTGCTGCCTTGTCACACTGTTTCCCTACCTTGAGGTCATCAGAGATGACAACCCTAAGATCCCTTTCCTGCTTGGTGCATGCTATATCCTCACCCCCCAACTGATATATTGTGCCAGGGGTTTTGTGCCCCATATGCATTATCTTGCACTTCTTTGCATTGAATTTCAACTGCCAAACCCCTGACCATTCTTCAAGTTTCTGCAGGTCGCTCTCATTCTGTCTACACCCTCTGGTGTGTCTACTCTGTTACAGAGCTTTGTGTCATCAGCTAACAGTGAAATTCTGCCTTCTAGATCCCAAGCTAATATCACTGATGAAAATGTTGAATAGGACCGGTCCCAGCACTGATCCCTGTGGTACCCCACTGGTCACTCTTCCTCTGTGGAGTGACAGCCATTTACCACCACCCTCTGTGTCCTGCCACCCAGCCAGTTACCTACCCACCACACTACTGTCCTGCCCACACCCATATTCCCCAGTTTGTGTAATAGTCTTCTATGTGGCACAGTGTCAAAGGCCTTGCTGAAGTCCAGATAGGCCATGTCCACTGCCCCCCTGATCCACCTCCCTAGTCACCCAGTCAAAAATTCAACGAGGTTGGTCTGACATGACCTCTCCTGGTGAAACCATGCTGCCTTGGGTCCTGTAGTCCATTGACAACCAGATGTTCCACCAATCTCTCCTTCAGTAGTGCTTCCATGATCTTCCTCACTACCGAGGTGAGGCTGACTGGTCTGTAGTTCCCCGCTTCCTCTTTGTTCCCACTTTTGTATAAGGGGACTACATCTGCTGTCCTCCAGTCTTTGGGTACCTCCTTGTTTCCAGTGATCGGCTAAACAGGATAGCCAGAGGTTCAGTCACCACCTCTCTTAGTTCTTTAAGGACCAAGGGGTGCACCCCGTCTGGCCCCATTGCTTTATCAACTCTTATTACTTCCAGTTCCTTCAGGACCCTTTCTCATGTAAAGGGACTTGTTTCCATTTCTGCACCATTCTCACCCCTTGTACTCCCTTCAGACCCATTACCCCTCTTCCTCAGTAAAGACTGAGCAGAAATACCTGTTCAATATGTCAGCTTTACTGTTGTCATCCTCCACGCGGCTCCCATCCTCCCCCTTCAGTCTCACTATCCCTCCCTTTGTCTTTCTTTTTTCACTTATGTACCTGTAAAAGGTTTTGTCCCTCTACCCACTGATTTTGCAATGTGTTCTTCTGTCTGAGCTTTGGCTTCCTTACTGACCTCCCTGCCTCCCTTGCTTCTCCTGGTACTTCTCCCTATCCCCTGTCTGCCTGTGTCTTTTGTATTGCCTGAATGCAATCTTTTGGCTTTCACTTTCTTGCTACCTCTTTGGAAAACCATAATGGTCTCCTCTTCCTTTTCCTCTTGCTAACCTGCTTAATGCATAATTCTATTGTTCTTGTAATCCCCATTTTAAATACTGCCCACTGTTCCTCAACCACTGATTCCTGTCCCAGTCCCCTTAATGCCTCTTTTAAGTATCTCCCCATTTTCCCAAAGTCTGCCCCCCTAAAATCCAGGATACGTGTTTTTGTGTGGTTTGGTTCTGCTCTTTCTGTGATTTCAAACCACAATGACTGGTGGTCACTGTTACCCAGGTGCTCCCCACTGTTACACCCCATCACACTGTCCCTGTTTGTGAGCACAAGGTCCAGTATTGCCTTCTGCCGAGTTGGTTCCATGACCAGTTGCTTGAGGAAGGCACCCTGAAGGGAGTCCAGGATAAATCTGCTCCTAGTTGATGCTGCTGCTGGGATGCTCCAGTCCACATCTGGAATATTGGCGCAGAATGGCGCAGTCGGTGTGCAAAATCAATGTACGGGACAAATTAAGAAAATCACAGTGACACTGTTCATGAGCAGAGGTCTTAAAATGGCTATGTTGAAAATTTGGTGAAAAAAATTCAAAATTATTGTTTCACGAAGCTGCAGCATTACGAGTTACACGCAGGCTCGTAAGTTCGCAAATTTTCAACATTTCACCCAGATCTTCAACATTGCCATTTTACCATACCTCCTTATGAGCAGTACAGCTGTCATTTTTCACATCCTGCCCAAAACGTGTTTCTGCCCATGTAGAGCACAATGGCGCAGTCAGTATGCGAAATCAATGTATGGGACACATTAAGAAAATCACAGTGTCACTGTTCATTAGCAGAGGTCTTAAAATGGCTATGTTGAAAATTTGGTGAAAAAATTCCTAAAAATGACTGTTTTACGAGCATGCGTTGCGCAGTTCCTACGCACGCTCGTAAGTTCGCAAATTTTCAATATTTGCACTCCAATGACTTCCAAATACCTTATGCTTCTTCATGAACAATACAGTTGTCATTTTCCACATCCTGCCCAAAATGTGTTTTCATGCTTGCGTTGCCAAATGACATAGTCGCTATGCAAAACCACCGTTCAGCTAAAAAACTGACTGTGCCGCTCTTCATGAGGTGGGGTCACAAACAACCTATGTTGAAAATTTGGAGTGAAAATACCAACAAACGCCTACAATGCTAGGGTTTCCAACTGTAACACCCCACCCTGTAGAGACTGCCAGGTGTCAGGGGTGTGACTTGGGATCATTGGCTGTAATGATCATGCCATTCCACCCCAACCCCACCCTGCAGCCAGTGACAGGCATTGAGGTCTGCCTTGGACTGTTCGGCCCTAACGTTCACCCTATTCTTCTGTACTGCACCCACCTCAGCATATTTCCTTATGGAATGGGGTAAGTATAACACCCAAAGACCCCAAAGCATGTCAGTATTTACAGGGTAGAGTGAGGTACAATGGCATGCACGTTATAGCTGATGCCCCAAAGGCACACCCTGATGCCTGTCGGTCTCTACAGGGTGGGGTTGGGGTTGGCATCACTTCAATACTTCACTGCCATTCCTATTATGCGTCTCTTACTCCAGCACTGCCAATGCCAATGCCAGCAAGACAACATTCGGCATTGACAAATGCTTGTTCTCGCTTGTGTTTTCCCTGCGGAGAGGAGCATGCAATGACACTAGTGGAGAAAGTATGCAGGCATCCGCACGCACTTCCTCCAGGCATCTGCCCCACCTCTGCCCCTTCTGCTGCAGCATCGGCATACTGCCCCCTAGCCTCCGCTAGGGGCCAGTCAAGTGCCAATCACTGGTGTCCCCCCTCCCCGGAATAGGAGAGCAGTCCCTTGGATGCTCAATCCTTCTCCATCCCTGCTAATCCCCGGCAGCCTGTACTCATTTCTGAACATGGGTTGCCAGTGTAGCACGAGGTGTGGCATCCAGTGCCTCAACCCTCAGTGCCATCTGGCCGGCAGGAACCCACATTTAAAACAGACAGAACACTGCTGTCACCTTAAAGATGATTAATGGAAAAATAAATTATTTCCCTATTCTGCGACTAGTACATGAGGAAATGGGAGATACCTATAAATTCTGCAGTCCAAAGAATGTACTGCACCATTAAAATTTTGAGTATAAAAGGCTGTTCCAATAAACTGCACATCGCACCCAGGCTAAGCCTTCAAGCGAGGTAAAAATGCTGGGGTTTGTTTGACTCACCAGGAAGCACAATTGGATTAATTCCTGCAATGATTAGCACTTTCTGAATTTATGCAGTGAAATACACCCACCTCCAGAATATGTAGACATGTGTTCTTTATAGTGTTTAGTCTTTGCCCAGGGTCAAAGCTATCTGCTGCACCAAGCCATTTCTAGGACCTTTCCCCACCTCTGTTTTTGTCTGGGAGTTTCTGAAGAAAGATAGCAGAGTGCTGCAGGTTTGGGGTGGGAACTACTGAACAGCCAGGGTAAACTGTCTATATTATTCCTTATTATAAATAAGGGTACAGGGCAGGGCCCCTGACCCCCTTACTTTATTAAGACGGCCATATCGAGCAAGATGGAGTCAAGCTAGTGAGACAGGGTGGGGGGGGGTGGTAGAAGAAGTTATTGGCAAGTGGGAAAGTGCTGGCAAGAAAGACACTGGCAAGAGATTTATCAACATATGATTGCACGGGAGGACTTGGAAGTGATGACGGTGGGGAGCAAAGGACTAGCCATGGCTACCCAGAGAGGGCTAACAGGTTCTTTTTAAAACTTGTTGTTGTTTACTAATTTTGCATAAATATTCTGAATAGTTTTTTTTTTTCTTTGGTAATCAGGTAAGGACCACTAGACACAGTGCTTATTTTTAGGAGTGACCTAGGAGCAATGTTGGGTGGGTAAGTGACTTGTCCAGGGCCACACAGTATGCAAGTGGAGTTGGAGGTTATGTTAATCAATCCCAGGCCTGCTGGGTGTACCAAGCTAATTCACAGCTCATTACTCTTATGTCTAGGATATATTGCAGCCCAATAGTTACTATTGTCCAGTCCCAAATAATAAATACAGACTATTATTTGGGGTATTCAGAAATTAAACAGAGAACAACGCATAGGAGGCAATGTGTTATATTAACTGTCTTTACACTCCAGAGTTACAGTATGTGATCTAAGATGTCCATAAACCTTAAGAGCTGAGCTCTGCAAAGTTAATTCAGACTGTGAGCCTGTGACACTGACATTACATGAGGGAGTGTAAAAATGAATTGCCACTACCTACTACACACACAGAGTCAGACTCATTTCATTTTTTATAATTCCTGGTTGCACTGTTTGCACACATTCATACCTTTAGCCTTTTTTTCACAAAGAGGCTGACAAGATTTTCATTTTTGTTGATGGAGAATGCAGACAATAAGTGTGAAATTAAAGGCAAGTCACTGTCCGTGCCCCCTGCCAAGCCCAGGCTAAGCAAGCCTGAACCGAAGCCTCTCTCTCCTCCCCAAACTTTGTTTAGTCAGGGCAGCCTGCAGGACAGGTCCCCTGGCCCTGCCGCACCCTCGGGTTTCAATCTGGACCACATTCCTCTTTAGGCAATTTTTTGGACTAGGTCATCACAAATCTCATTCACGCTCACTGTCGCCCGGTGCCGGTGTGACCCAGTCTCCATCTCAACCACCATCTCAGGTCTGTTCTGGTGTGGTCTCTCCTCTCATTCATTTGTCCCTTTAAGGCATTCAACACTGATGATCATGGCTCTCTTGGACACTTGAGTAGTCTCACCTGTCGGCCATGGCAGCCGCTGACCAGTCAGATGTGGGGTGGCCAGGGACAGTCACACACATGATGCCCGCTCTGAGCAAGAAGTACTTGACTGACAGTCATGACAGGTCTGGTCTCCAGACTGTACCCTAACCCATGCCAACTGCCATACTCCCACTTCATCCTCCACCCAGACCCAGCTGTGAGTTGTCGCTCTCTCTTGACTCTCTAGTGTGGTAGATGCTGGCATCTCTACTGCCAGTACTGATGTCGACCGGTTGACATTGACATCCATGACTCATGTGATGTGCACTGCGCCTTACCTGTGCTGCTCAGCAAGCATTCTTCAGCTGCTCTCTTCATCAATTTGGCATGGGTGTCGGGTGCACATGCACAGTGCGCACACACTGGATTTTAAAATCAATGCATGCCATTGATTGGACTGATCTGATCTGTCTGGGGGAGTGGCAAGACAGACTGAGTTGCAGGAGGGCAAAAACTGGTGCTGGATTCTGGGGGGAGCACAGACTGACACTGATTTCTGGGGGTAGGGCAGCAACACCCAGAGTCACTGAGCCAAACAAATGTTTTTAGTGCCTCTCATTTCTCTGGTGCCCCCTAACAGCTGGTGCTCCTAGGCTGCAGCCTACTTAGCCTACTGTACTGGCCATGGGTACCGAGATGGGTCTCAACTCTGCCAGTCTTTTGGATGGGTTGAGGAACAGTTCTTTCTCTCCTTCACAGGGCATGTGCCTGACCTCTACATAGATGATTGTGTAGGGGCCACCTCCTGCTCCAGGGAAACTCTCCAAATCTTCTTGGACAAGTTTACCAGAACCCATCTTCCCCTCAGTACACTGTTGAAGTATCCTTCTCCACATTGCCATTTCTAGATATCAAATTATTGGTGCTGAACACTGGTCTGAAGACATCAGTTTATTACAAACCCACTGACTTGCACAGCTTTCTCCTTCACAGCTCCTTCCATCCCAAACATGTTAAGAATGGTTTGCCATATTCACAGAGGTTATGCAGTGAAGATGAAGATTTTGCTGAGCAGGCTCAAATAATGCAAATTTTTTTTTTTTTATTAACAGGGGCTATGCAGAAAGCACAGCGGACAGAGCACTCTCCTGGGTTATGCCCCATAACCTGGACCCTCTCAGGAGGGATACTCTCATGCAACAACGATGATGCATTCCACTTGTGCTTCCCTTCCATTCTAATGACCCTTCTCTTCACAGGACCACCACTGGAAACTTCTGTATCCTACATACTGACCCTAATATAGAAGTTTCCTTTACAGAACCACCAATTGCCTTCTAACGCAGACCACAAGATCTGTAGAATCTCCTTGTACGAAGCAGCCTACATACTCCTAACAATTCCTCCCTACCGGGTACCAAAGCTTGCAATAGAACTCACTGTCATACCTGCAAATGTATTTCTAGTGTCACTGAAATTCAAGGTCCCAGAGGTCGATGCGTGCTCATGCACTTCCAGTAATGTGATATGCTGTATTTTATGTAGGGAATATGCAGCTATTCACTGTACATCGGAGACACTGGCAGATGCCTGGCTGACCGATTCAGAGAATATTACAGGGCAGTCAGGAATGGAGGCACTGACAAACCCATTGTATCCCATTTGACCTCCAGGGACCATAATGTCAATGATCTTTCTGTTTGTGTCCTTCAGCAGGGTTTTTGGGATGCTGAGTAAAGATGAAATACGGAAACCAACTTGATCTATCTTGAACTATGCGACATAAGTGACCACTGCCCCATCGCAGGGGTAAGATCCAACAGCATTAAAACAGATCCTGCAAAATTCCTCATGAGGAGATCCAAGAAAAACATCAATATTGAAGGATATCTGCATGACCTAGCCTACTCGCCACACTGGCAAGAGTTTTATCTTGCACATTCTGTAGAAAAAGCTCAGCAGGTGCTAAATAGCATTATAATAAATGCCCTTAACACCCTGCCCCAATCTCTAGTATCCGAATAAAAAACAAATCCTGTCGCTGGTTTTCAGCTGACCTCAAAGCTGCACTGCTGGAGAGAGATAAACTTTGGAAAGTAGCAAGAAAAACTAAGAATATCATGGACTGGATGATCTTTAGGAAAGCCAGGAATAAATGCACTAGGAAAGTTAGGGATGCAAAGGCTGCATACTACCTGGCCCAGCTCGACTCCTCCTACCATAATACTGCTAGATTTTGGGGCACCATCAAGGGTATGATGGGCCAGGATGTTAACAACCCCCTTCCAACCCATTTACACAGTAACTATGGCCCCATTACCGGCACATTGGAAATCCTGGATGCATTCAACAACCACTTCACAACAGCTGGCCTTGCCTTTGACTCCTCCCCAGCTAACCTATTAAGGGATCATTTAAGCTCCCACTATACTGGTGAACAAAGAGTTGACTCCTCCTCCTTTAGCTTCAAACCTACACTGTTGAAACAAGTTGAGGATCTATTATGGCATCTAGATACCAAAAAAAGTGCAGGAGCAGATCTTCTGGACCCATTCTTTCTAAAGATTGCATGTCATGTGCTTGCAGTCCCCCTAACTCACCTCTTTAACCTTTCCCTAAACTCTGGCTCTATTCCCATGCTGTGGAAGACAGCCCAAGTGGTCCCCCTTCTAAAATCAGAGGACCCTATGAATCTTAATAACTACAGGCCCATTTCCATCCTACCTGTGTTATCCAAGATGCTGGATAAATTAGTGAGTATTCAGTTAAGGGAATATCTGGACAATGCTAATCTATTAAATCCAGCTCAATCTGGATTCAGGGCCAAACATAGCACTATCACTGCATTAGCCAAGGTCACCAATGATTGGTAAACCGAACTGGATAAAAAGAACAATGTCTGTGCAGTATTCCTGGACCTGAGCAAAGCATTCGACACTGTGGACCATGAACTGCTACTCTCATCCCTACACTCCATTGACCTAGATCCATCCTCCCTTAAGTGGTTCAGATGCTACCTCTCCGGTAGATCACAGCAGGTAAAAGCTGAAGGTGACCTCTCCTCATTAAGACCACTGTCAAGAGGAGTCCCCCAAGGCTCTATTCTGGGTCCTATCCTTTTTGCCATTTATATAAATAAAATTGATTCAACCCTTACCAAGTCCTCAGTACATCTCTTTGCAGATGACACTGTACTGTATGTCAGCAACCCTTCACCTAAAGTTGCTCATGAAA
Organism: Neoceratodus forsteri; assembly: GCA_016271365.2. Taxonomy (NCBI): domain Eukaryota; kingdom Metazoa; phylum Chordata; order Ceratodontiformes; family Ceratodontidae; genus Neoceratodus; species Neoceratodus forsteri. The sequence goes on from CM057451.1 coordinate 497,027,627, forward strand.
TCCTACAAGCAGAATTCTCCCTGTTACAACATCAGCTTCTCGAGAAAAAGCTTCTGCTAAATGCAAAGAAAACCAAAGCAATGATGTTCACAACCCAAAACTCCACCAACACATCCTCTTCAATCAGTCTCCCCCAGATATGCACTATACTTGGAGAAAATCTGGAGTATGTTGAAAATTTCAAATACCTAGGTGTGTGGATTGACAACAGACTTGACTTTACTCAGCATCTAGAACAACTGCTGAAAAGCCTAGCTAAGGCTTGGCCTCCTCTACAGATTAAAACCCTTCCTTAATAGAGATTCAAAGATGAGATTAGTCCAGGCCATCTTTCTATCAGTCATTGACTAAGCAGACTTCCTCTATAGTCACTGCCCCACCCTACCTTCAAAAGTTGGATACCTTATACCATAGAGCAATAAGGTTCATTACAGACCTGCCATATAATACTCACCATTGTTCTCTCTATGATGCAGTTGGATGGGTTTCCCTTCATGTCAGGAGGAGCAGAAATGCAGCTCTATGGATCTACAGAGCTTTATCAAAAAAACTCCCAAGATATATCCTGGACTGCTTCAACCTGACCACTCCCAGCTCCTATGCCCTAAGAAGCAACAATATCATCCTGCTCAAATTGCCCAAAGTCAACACCAAAATAGGGAGGGCAGCAATCAGCTATTCTCTAGCCATAGCATGGAACACCCTACAAAAATCCCTAAAACTGTCCATTATCATTCCATTTACATCCTTCAAGCAGCACTGTACAGCCGTCTTCACAGAGAAATGCAGTTGCTACCGCTAGAGATAGAAGAGTCATCCCACAAAACCATATTCCAATCACATATGGCATATTCCTTCCAGCCAGACACCGCCAGTATATGGCACCCAATATTCCCTTCACCATCCTTGTACTCATTATGTGAGTGACTGTCATGGCCCTCATTGTGATATATATGTACTGTACATATTGTAGATGTTAGTTTAACTTTCTCTTGCCAAGCTTTAACATGTGAATTCTCTGTATATTATTGTGTTATAAATAACATTTTCTTTTTTCTGTTTGTATAACTGTCTCATAAGTATGTGATGTAATTGCTGTGCACCAACTCGAACCTTGACCTTATCAGGTCCATCTTGTAAATGAGCCTTGCTCAATGATGATCGCCTGAATAAATAAAGATTTGATTGATTGATTGATTGATCATCTGCCTAGGCTCCCAGGAGCCCTCTGGTTTAAATTACAGCCTTATTTTCTACTAACATCTTTCAGCCAACTTATGGTTTACCCCTATAGTCTGTCATTTTTACCCCAACCCCTATCATCTTTACTTGCATGTATGAATGGCACGTTTGCACGTGCGGGCATGACTGCACATGCTTCCATCCAGTATGTGGGTGTGTGTGACATGCTTACATAAGCATTCTAGCCATGTGTGCACATCTATTTTCATTCTCTGCAGATATCTGTCTCATTCCCCCACATTTGTCACTTTTGCTTTCAGCCTTCTTACTAGACCCTGTTAATTGGTTCCCACTTGAGGACTAGTCAGCTCATTCACTCCTACTATGCCTTTTTATACCCATCATCACCTTTTGGTTTTTCAGCTTGTGTTCTTACCTCGCCTATTTTCGCTTTTTCTCCTAGATCCTCCCTCTAGTTTCTTTCCTCACATATAGATCCCTTATTTCCCCTTACCTTTTCACTAACTTTGCTTTTTCTCTTTTAGATAATTCCTGAAGACCTATGATCAAAATATTGATTCTTATGCTATTTTCTGTTTTTAGCGTGCATTTAGCACTGCCATTTTGTTTTGTTCTCAGACCACACACTGACGCAACACCTTGTTTTGTTTTGTTCTTATATTTTGCTAAGCTATTCTGTCCACATGAATGAAGTTAGGAGTTTGGCAAAATAGTTTTTTTCCACAGTATGCATTTTATTCATTATATTTTCCCCACGACCACCCAACACCCCAATATCTACCCCATAACTATACCACACTCCAGTATTTACTTCCATAGCTGCCCATACCACAGTATCTGCCTCATAACTATCTGGGGTGTAGCATCAGTGGTTCCGAGTGGTGTATGTGCACCACCAATTCTGCCTCTGCTGTCTTTGTGCACCATCAGATGCAGCCTGCTTCTTCAGCTGCTTCTGTGTTCCCTGACCTCAGTGTTTTGTTCTGAATCATACAGGTGGTGCGGCACCCTAGGCAGGAGACAGAAGTTGGACTGTTAGTTGAAACTTACAACATCTAAATAATTGGCAGACAGTAGTGTGCACTCCCTCCTCTCACAGATAATTTAGTCAGTCAGCAGATTTGCCATCAAAGGGTCTGCTGCATGTGATTTTTTGCATGTCTGTTTTTTGCCCATAGGATTTCTGTGAGTAGGCAAGAGTATTGCATCTTGTCATTGTCGGAGGGATGACAAAGCTCACCCAAAGGAGGAAAACTCCAGGCTGGTAACTAATTGCTCTGTCAAATATTAATAATCATTATATAGATTTCAGAGATCCCCAATTTCTTACTCCAGTCAAAGAAAACAATCAGTGTTTGAACTTCAGGAGGGAACTATTTTTCTTTTCCCCCTTTACAATTATTTATAACTCTCTTCTCTGTCACATATGTTTATTGTTGACTGTTCAGTTTAAGAAAGAAAAAAAGCAAAAACAATATTCCCTTCAAGTTTCGCTTTTATGGGAAGTAGGAATCACTTTAAATCATGTTAACCTAGACAGTGCCTGGCACCCTGTGGTACTCCACACCCTCACCATATCCAGCACCAGTATGGTTCTGATGTCTAGTCACCCTCTCCCTCACCACGTAATGTGCCAGTAAGTCAGTGGGTCCAGTGACATCCCCTCCCTCACCATGTACTGTGCCAGTAAGTCAGTGGGTCCGGTGATGTTTCCTTACCATATACTGTGCCAGTAAGTCAGTGGGTCCAGTGATATCTCCTTACCACGTATTATGCCAGTAAGTCAGTGGGTCCAGTGATATCCCTTCCCTCTCTCCATCCCATGCTAACATGGTCCTGGTGTCTAGTCACCCCCTCCCCCACCACATACTGTGCCAGTAAGTCAGTGGGTTCAGTGATACCCCATCCCTCAACACGTACTGTACCAGTAAGTCAGTGGGTCCAATGATATTCCCTCCCTCTCTCCACCTCATGCCAATAACACCTTTTTCCAGTGGCACCTTCTCCCTTATCCCAACCCATCCCCTGTAAATAAGTCCCTGGTGCCTAGTTGTTCTTATGCATCATCCCATCTCATGCCAAAAGTCCCTGGTAGCTAGTGGGGCTCCATCCCCTCCCTCCCCACTTCACAGTGGCTAACACTATAATTTTGTTACCTCTTCAGCTGGCTACTACCTGAATTCATATCACCACCAGAGATTTATGAAATTCATGCAGTGAGCTTGTATTTCATAAATCATTATTTGCAATCAAGGGTTCAGACACCAGATGGCTGAAGGGATGCAAGAAGGGCGTGTCAGTCACTGGATGTATGTGGAGGGGTGGGAGTGGGGCTGCAACAGGCTACCAGAGACTTTTAGCAAGGGATGGTGTAAGGGTCAACTAGATACCAGGGATTTATTTGCATGGAATGGGATACCACTGGATGCCAGAGATTTATTGGCACAAGGTGGACTGAGAGAAAGGGTAGCACTGGATTCTAGGAACTTACTGGCATGGAATGGAGTGAGTGAGAGACTGCCACTGGATGCTAAGGACTTACTGGTATTTAATGGAGTGAGGGAGGGAGTGCCACTGAATGCCAGAGATTTATTTTCATTAGGTATAGTGAAGGTGGAGCTATTGCTGGATGCCATGGACTTGTTGACATGAGTGGTGAGATATTGCCACTGGATGCCAGGGATTTATTAGCATGACATAGGATGAGGAACAGGGAACTACTGGGTGCCTGGGATTGTCTCAGCCTGGGATGGGGTGAGTGAGATGCTACAAGACACAAGAGATCTAGTTGTAGAGATGGTGGGAGGGAGAAAGGTTCTACTGGATGCCAGGGACTTATTTTCATGGGATGGGATGGAGTGAAGTGGGTGCCACTGGACACTAGGGGCTTACTGGCACGGGATGAGGTGAGGGAGGACCTGAGCTTAAGTAAATGATGTTTCAGATATGTGTTTTTATTATGACTACAGAATTATAGCGATCATAAAATTGTATGAAAAAAATATTCAAAATACCCCTTAAAACAGTTAAATACCCTTCTGGGGGCCTACTAGCCCCTAGATCCCCCTGGCTTATTCAAAAATTTAAATCTAGGGCACCATCACTTTATTGAGCTGCCCTACACCCCTGTAACTACTCCACTTCAGTAAGTCCCACAGTCACATAATGTCCTACCCCACAACTACCCCACATCCTAATATCTGCCTTGATACTACCTAACTACTGTATCTACCCTGCAGTAACCGCATACTCCTATATCTGCTGCACAATTGCCTCACTCCCCAGTATCTATACCATAACTATTCCACACACCATTCTCTGCCCCCTCAACCACCACCCCACCCCATGTCTGTCCAGCAACTACGCCATACATTGGCATCTGCCCCATAACTGCAACATATCCGGTATCATCCCTCCACCATCCTGTACATTCCTGTATCTACCCGTAACTATACCATATCCAAGAATCTGCACCTACAGCCATCTATACACCATTATTTTAATCCCTCAATCACCAAGATCCTTTCAAGAAGAGCCAGGGAAAAACTTGAAGTAGCGGGGATCAAAGGGGTAGAGGAAAAATGGGCAGTAATTAATGGGGGCATGTTGGAGGTGACTGACTAGAAGAAAGTCACTAAGGGAAACATGTACAAAAGGTTGGCTTGGTTCTCTAAGGAAGTGAGGGAGGTGGTGTTGGCCAAAAAGAGGATCTTCAAAAGATACAAATAGAAGCAACTGGAGGAGGAATGAGGGAATATAAGGGCAAGCTAAAGGAAACAAAGGGGTAGGCGGGGAGGCAAACACAGACATAGCTGTGCATTGCTGAGGGTGTCAGGTGGGGGAGTATTATGTAGGAACATCAGGGAAAAAATATAGGCGGCATTGTCAGACTATCAGAAGGAGGGAGGGGAATAGAGGATCATGAATGGAAGGCTAATGTTTTAAACAATTCCTTCTGCTCTGTATTCATGGTGGAGAATGAAGGGTCTCTGCCAGAGAGTGGTGTTAAGGCCTCCACAAGTTCAGTGCAGAAACTGGGGCAGGCAGTGATCACGGTGCACAGGGGAAAGGTAAGGATCAACTATCATGACTTAGTGTGCATTTCCTGGTTAAAAACATTACCGATAAATAAATAAGGAAGGGGCCTACAGCTCTCAAGGTAGATAAGGCACAGGGACCAGATGGCTACCACCAGAGGGTGCTTAGGGAGCTGAATTCAGAGCCATTGCTCCCCCACCTCCATTGGCTCTGAAGGGTGCAACCCATTAGAACCAGGCGCTTTGCCTGCCTTCAGGATTTTGTAGCACCTGAGCCCTTTTTCTTCTGGGACTAATTCTAACTGCAGTCCTCTCAACTCCCACTTGTTGGCCTGCACTCTGTTAGTGGCCCTTCTTCTCTTTGGTGAATACTAAACAGAAGTGCTCATTCAGTAATTCAGCCATGTTCCCATCTTCCCCAACCCATGACACTTCCTTCTTTAATCTGATAACACCGTACTTGGTTTTACTTTGTTTTCTACTGTACCTAAAGGTTTTTCCTAGAGTTCTCCTATCCCCCCGACCCCCTCTGCTACCCTCAACTCTGTCTCTGCTTTACTTTTTCATACCACTATTTTGTTCTCTGACAGCTTTTTCAGAAAATTCTCATGGCTCACATCACTTTGTTCCTGATTTTCAAAATGCTGCCTTTTTGGCCCTTACTGTGTCTCCCACTCCACTGATTGGCATTTTGTTCTTCTTGACTCATCCCATGCATGATGCCATCACCTCCTTTACACCCCTTTTTATGACATCCCATTTTTCTTCTGCCCCTTCTGCTCCTTCTACCACTACTAGTTTATCTTTCAGCATTTTCCCCATCTTGCCAAAATCCACCCTTCGGAATAACAGGACCACAACTTTTGAACTGGAGTGATGTGTTCCTAAAGTTACACTGAACCACACTAATCTGTGGTTGCTGGCCCCCAGTGGTTCCCTCATCTCTGCTTCTCAGACGGTCCCAGCATTTAACAGAACAAGATCAAGGATGGTAGTTTCTCTAGTTGGTTTCCTGACCACTTCATCAGAAAGGACTCTTGCATCATATCCAGCAACACTGCTGGCTACCAGGGTTTTCCAGTCCAAATTTGGCGTATTTAGGTCACGAGACATCACCAACTCCACCTTGGCTGATGCCTCCCCGATCTCCTCCTTTTGCTTTGGCAGTACACCAGTCTGACCCTGATCTTTTACAGCTTTATTTTGTCAGAAGGGTTGCTTTGAATATATTGAAAGAAACTGAATGCACTAGAATTTGGGCTTTTTTTTTCAGAATTCAGAATTTTGGTATTCAAGGTAGAAAAAAAGTTGAAGTCCAAAAAACCTATGTTGGTTGCAGAGCTAGAATCCAGTTTTGCATTCAAATGCTTATAAACATAGAACAAAAATCTCCCACCAAGGACAAAGACAAAGGAGACAGAAAAAAAGCCTGTCCCTCCCCTTTAAAGAGCATGGGCTCGATTTTCGAAGGGGGATGCAGGGCTAGCATCACGCCCTGCATCAACCCGATGTTTGGGGCAGCTGCGCCAAACTCCTGTGACCCAACTGTATCTGATTTTAGTACTTTGGGAGCAGCTGCGACACTTTCCACACTTTACTGCAGTTTGCGCCAAATATTTGGTGTAAGTCCAGTAAAAAGGGTCCCCCAAATGGCACAAGTTAGAGCAGGGAAAAGCTGGTCTAACTTGCACCATTTGGCCCTTGGGATTGAAAATCCCAAATGCGGGCCGGGAGAATGCCACAAGCCCCATGCGCCAGACTATCGGCATACTAGAAGCTTGCGGCATTCTCGGGGTTCTGAAAATTGAGCCCCATGAGCTTAATAAGGATGTATATCGTAAAGAATGAAGGTCTGGAGCCCTTAGATGCCACTATAATCATTTTGTTTGCTTTTATTTATTTCTTTACTTACCTTTTCATTGTTTTATTTTTATTTTGACAGGCGCTAGTAAAAAAGAATCCAATGGGATTATTGTATTATGAAGTTAGAAAATCTTTAATAATAATAATAATAAATTTATTTATAAAGCACCTTTCAGTTGTCAAGGCGCTGTACCCAATAAAATGACACAAATAATAAAATTCAGTATAAAAACACAATAAAATCACAGTATGATCAACAATCTCAAATAGAATCAATGTTCCAAAAAAGCTATTTGAAAAAGATGGGTTTTTAAACCTCTCTTAAATTCCTCCACGGAGGTGCACTCCCATAACCGGCGTGGTAGAAAATTCCAAAGACTGGGTGCGGCATAAGAAAAAGCTCTACAACCTGATGATTTAAGACTCACTCTTGGAATCTCTAGCAACCCCTCATCGGCTGAGCCGAAGCGATCGGGTTCGAAGGCGATAAGAAACCAGAAGTTCTTTTCAGATAGGCTGGACCCCTGATCGTAGGGCTTTGAAAGTCAATAAACTGACTTAAAGGTGATCCGCCACCGTATCGGTAGCCAGTGCAGTTCGCGCAGCACCGGGATAATATGACAGGACCTACTTGTCCCAATCAAAACCCTGGCTGCAGTATTCTGCACTAGCTGAATGCAGCGGGTTTCAACCCCAGAAAGCCCAAAGTAAAGGCAAGCAGTGTATTTCAGTGAGAAATGGCAAATCTGTTATCAGATTTTTACAGAGGAATAAAGCTTTCTACTACTAACATATTATAGATTTAATATACAGTAAATAGGTGAGTTTTCATAACCTGTGATTTTTTGTTTTGATTTGGCAGATAGTGTTTTCTTGCTAACCAGATTTTATTTGCGAAGAAGAAAAAAAGACTGTTTAAAAATGTAAAATCATACAGATGGACCACAACAGTACAAACATATAAAAGACAAAGTTTGTTTCTTAAAGAAGTACTTAAATATTTGAATAGTTTTCTACTTGAAATTAGTTCTGTGTGTTAAAAATTACTACTTTGAGTTAGAACTGTTACTTGGGCTGTGATATTGTAACTATCGGGGCTTGTGTGCTGGGTGTGGGAACACTTGTTTGGCAGTGATAATTAGAGTGAAATTTAAATGCGATGTTTGCCTGGTGGTGGTAGAGCCCTGCCACCCACCCTGTTTTGTAGGCTTTCCTAAATACTGAAAAGCCATTGAGGGTTGGGATTGAAGGGCTGTGCATTTCTGTTTGTGACTGAAATTTGAAGCAACAGGAACTGGTGGGCCTGTGACATCATACGGTACCTGATGTCTGCATACACAAACTGTTAGTGGGACTGGACACACGCCGGACTGTATGTATTTGTGAGACTTGGAAACTTTATTGGTGGGGTTGAATTGGGATCGTAAATAACTGCAGTCAGTATAGAGAGAGAGACTGTACTCCGGGGGAAGGGACTGAGAAAAGGGGTGTGTGCCATTATAAACAGAGAGGGACAAACAGGGTGGCTACCATACCTCTCAACCTTTCTTCACCAAAATGTGTGACACGATGTGTGACAAATTAGCAAAATGTGTGACATATTGTCTAACATGGCACTGCAAGCTCAGACCACTATAGCTATCCGTGCACTAATGTTCATAATGTTTTTTGATAACTGAGCATAATAGATTATTATGAATTTCTGCTTTAAAGTCTCAGTGGGGAATGTGGAATATCACCTTCACCATGATGGACACAGGGTTTCTGAGAGGTAAAATGAGTGATGTACCTCATAATGTGTGACAGCTGAGAGGTATGGTGGCCACATTCCACCATGGCAGGGATCTTTGGAAGGGTTGTAGGCTGCACAGGCTGTGGGATGGCAATAATTCTCAATTGGTCCTGGAGAGAGGGAGGCTGCCCACTCTGTAGACAGCTATCTTGTATCAGGAGTGAAGTATATTGGTTAAGAAGTAAGCTGGGGGAGTTGGGGGGTGTCCAAGGATAAGGGGTGTGGATATGGGTGGCAGAAGGGTGGGGCTGAGGGAGGCTGGGACAACGCTCAGAAATTACAGGACGTTATGTTACAGCAAGCAGGAGGGGGATATTGGGACAGAGACCCTTAGATAGGGATGTTGACACTAAGGGAAACGTACGGTAAACATTCCGAATATAAAGAGAGTGGAGGGGAAAGAGTCAGGAGGGGCTGTTGTGGGGAAGCCTAGAAGAGCAGACAGTGAGAAGGGAGGGGCAGTTGTGGGGAAGCCTAAAAGAGCAGACTGTGGGAAGGGAGCTCCTAAGGAGAACAGGGCAAGAGGGGAGGAAGAGGGGCAGTTTAGAGGGGCAGTCAGGGGAAACTCAGGCTACTTGATGGAGGCTGGCATAGAGTGTTACAATAAATTTGAGCTACTAAGCAACCTGGGGGGGGAGGGGTTGGTGGAATGAGGAAACTGATACAGAGGCTGGGGGGAGGGAGTCGGATACCCATAAGGCATCACAGACTGGCAATGGAAAGGATAGAAATAGTCCCAGAGGGAGAAGGGGAAACGTAAATGTTAAGCAGATGGGGGAGATGCAACATATTGCAGACATGAGGGAAGAGAGCATGACTGGAGAGAAACTGGAGACAAGAAGGCGGGAGGGCCCCTTCAGCAGGGGGGTCTGTACCAAGGATGGGGGCCCTTGGTAAAGGGGACCCTCAGAGGGCCTCTGGAGGTAGGGTAATATTACAAGGGGGATGGCGGTGGGGGAAGGGGAAACCATCAGGGCCAGGATAAATGGTTCGGATAAGAGAGGCTTAAAGGGACACCTATTCAGGGGGTCTGAGTTAAGTGGGCAAAATAACAAAGGAGGCAGAAAGGGGAGGGTGACAAGGGGGTCTCTAATAAGGAAGGAAGACTCCCATGGAATTCAGATCATGAATAAGGGGGGGATGGGAGGGTTGAGAGCGCATAGTGGAGGTAACCATAAGGACGATCGCGGTGTTAAGGTTCTGTTATTGGGAGACTCGATGATTAGGGGTATCCAGTGGGAGGGACAGCGGGGTGGATGCCATAGCCAGGTGAAGGTAGTGAGCATCTCTGGGCTGACAGTGCACAGAGCAAAGTTCATGGTGTACGAACTGGTTAGGGATTGTGGAGGGAAACTGGATTTCCTGGTGCATTTGGGAACTAATGATCTAGAGGGAAATACCATTTTGGAAATCCAAGCAAGGTTCCAAGAATTTGCCAGATCTGTCGGGATAATGGATGCAACATTTCCTTTCTGAGCTATTGCCAGTACCAAAGGTCTCAGTGGAGAAAAAATGAAGATCACAGAGGTTAATGACTGGCTCAGGAAGTGGGTGAAGAGTGGGTTGGGGTGTTGGGAACTGGAAAGGAGTTTGGGAGGATAAGGGACTGTATGCCAAGGACAGGCTTCATCTTGCCCCATTAGGAAGGAAGTCCTTAAACAGGGGCTGGCTGACTAAAATCAAGAAAGGTGGGGTTTAAACTTGTGAGGGGGAGAGGGATAAGGGAAGGGCTGACCAGAAGCCCTCTCCTCCAGATGAGGGGAGTAGCCTTCAAACCCAAGGGGGGGGAGGGAGGAAACAGACTGGAGGAGGAGGTTTCAGGAGGAGCAGAGGGAGGATGGAAGTATAAGAAAACCTGGGTGGGGTTCAACAAAGGGATCAGGGATAAGGGGTGGGGTGGTGTTAGTAAATGCCAGGATCTTGGGAAACAAGTTGCCAGAGTTCCAGGCCATGCTGTTCGAGGGGGTGGATGGGGGCGCACGAAACCCGGGCCAGCAAAAAACCATGACTGGGACCTAAACGTGCGGGGTACACTATGCTTAGGAAGGATAGAAAGGAGGGCAGAGGGGTGGAGGGCTATGTTCATTAGATATGACATAGAAATTGCTAGGGTAGAAGAGGCAGAGGGAAACGTGGAGGCCTTATAGGTCACCTACAGACCCCAGCAGGAGGTGGAGTCAGAAGCTGGGTGTAGTATAGGCCCCTGGGATGGGTGATGTTCTGGAGGATGGTTTGCTAGACAACATCATTGACCAGTGTGGACCAAAAGGGGAAGGAGTGGTGTTGATGGGGACCTTAATATGCCAGGTACAAAATGGGAACCATGTCCTCTAAGGTGGCCAAGGGCAGAGAGGCTGCTGGATGGCTTCCAGGATGTGTTCTTAACACAGCATGTGATGGAGCCCAAGGGATGGGCATGTCCTGGACATGGTTCTGGCAGATGGGGATCTGGTAGAGGACCTGGTTGTAGAGGATCCCCTGACTGGGAGTGACCACAATACTGTCTGGTTTCAAATAAGCATGGGGGAGGGGGGGAGAGATCTAGGACACTGGCAGTGGACTTCAGGGAGGCAGACTTTGTGGGCATGGGAAATATTCTCATGGATCACTTGAAGGGGATTACATCAATGACAAATGTGGAAAAGAGATGGGAGGTCATAAAACGGGGACTTCATGAGGCAGTCCGGACCTGCGCTAAGGTGAAACTCAAGGGAGCAAGGTCACATGAGGTTCAGGTAGCAGTCAGAGAAAAGAAGGCGGCCTACAAAAATTATAAAACAACAAGAGGGGATAGGGAAAAAGAAATGTACCATCTTGCATCTAGAAAAGTCACCCGGATGGTGAGGGGGGCAAAGTCCAGTAAAGAGCAGTGGCTGGTACAGGGGATACATGGAGGGGAGAAAGCGTTCTTCTGGTACATTGGGGAGCAGAGAAAAACTAAGGCCCATCTCGGCAGATTGAGATCAGAAGGAGGGTGGGTGGAAGAGGCGAGAGACTAGGCAGAGGTATTAAATGAGTACTTAGCCTCTGTGTTCACTAGGGAAGGGGATGGGATATCTACAAAGCAAGGCACAATGTAATAGAAGCAGTAGTGAGTGGGATCAGGGGAGCAACAGAAATGGAGCAAGAGGGAGGGAGAGGTACCCAAGGGGTGTCACATCAGGATAAGGATAAAAAGGCCAGTAAGGTGGAGGGGACGGATGATGCTATCTCCACTGAAAGTGTGTGGTTAGCCCTCAAGGCCCTAAAGAAAGACAAATCTCCTGGGCTGCATGGCATTCATCCGAGAGTACTATGGGAATTGGTGGACATACTGACTGCACCCCTGACGGAGCTCTTCGACAGGTCACTTGAGACAGGGAGGGTACCTAGGGATTGGCGAGAGGCATATGTGGTGCCAATCCATAAAGGGGGGGGTTGAGGAATGTACCAGGTAACTATAGACTCATCAGTTTGACCTCGGTGGTGGGAAAATTAATGGAGAGTATATTAAAGGAACGATTGGGGGTGTACTTGGAGGAGATGGGAGGTCTGGATAGTTGGCAACATGGGTTTGTGCCAGGTAGATCATGTCAAACCAATCTTGTGGAGTTCTACGAATGGGTAACATCAGAACTGGACAGGGGAAAGCCTGTGGATGTATTATTCTTGGACTTCAGCAAAGGCGTTGACTCTATCCACAATGGTCTGGTGGAGAAACTGAGGTTGGAGTAGGCCCTTTGATGGTCAGATAGATTGAAAACTGGCTAGCTGGACACACCCATAGAGTAGTGGTCAGTGGGGGCTCGAACCCTAAGAGAAGTGGTGGAGGTACCGCAGGGCTCGGTCCTGGGTCCGATCCTGTTTAATGCGTACATATCGGACATCAGGGAGGGTATAGGGTGTGAAATGAGTCTCTTCGCTGATGTCTTCAAGATGGTAGCAGTAGTTGAGGGGGAAGAGGGGAGGTTGGCACTGCAAGGAGATCTGGACACCCTGGAAAGCTGGGCTCACACATGGAAATTAAATTTCGATATCACCAAGTGCAACATGTTACATCTTGGGCAGGGAAACCCTAAACACAGGTACACCCTGGGAGGGGAAGCGTGGAGGCCTCAACAGGGGAAAAAGACCTAGGGGTCATGGTGGATGCATGTATGAATAACTCTGAGCAGTGCAGGAGGGCAGCTAGCAAGGCAAACAGGATGTTGGAATGCATCGTAAGGGGATTACCTCTAGGAGCAGGGAAGTGATTCTGCAGCTGTACAATGGACTGGTTAGACCACACCTTGAGTACTGTGTACAGTACTGGAGACCACACTTGAAGAGGGACATACAGCTCCTGGAGAGGGTACAGGGAGGGCAACTAAGATGATATGAGGACTAGGGATTTGACGTATGAGGACAGACTTGAGGAGCTCTGCCTGTTTTTATTGGAGGAGAGGAGAGGAGAGACGGGGGACATGATTGAGGTCTTCAAGCACCTCAAGGAAATAAATAGGGTAAACATGGAGGGGATCTTTAGACTAAAGCAGGGAGGTATCACCAGAGGGCATGGTTTGAAGTTGGAAGGTGGAAGGGTGAGGGGGGAAAAGAGGAGGAGGTTTTCCACTGAGAGGGTGCTGGACCCTTGGAATGCGCTGCCTGGCAAGTTGGTTCAGAGATCCACAATGGAGGGCTTCAAGAGAGGGTGGGACAGACACAGAAAGCAGATGTATCAGATGATGGCCTGGCCCTGGGAAGTGGGGATGGATGATAGGGGTTTCTGGAACACAAGGGGGGGGAGGGCCTCAGCACCCAACTAGGGATGTGAGGTTCGAGCAGACTCGATAGATCGTAAGGCCTAATCTGCTGGCAATTAGTATGTTAGTATGTTAGAAAGTATGTATTTATTTTGATAAAGATGGAAAATATCTTTTGTTTCTTATTAAAGTACACTGGGCTCCTAAGTAGTTGGCAGTTTCTGACATCATAATACCAAAATTCTGCTGAATTCTTTTTTATTAGCAGTGTAAAAAGCAAAGGTGAAAACTTAATTGTTTCATTACATAGACAAATATTTTGTAATATACGGATTTCTGAAATCATAGTACCAAAAAGCATACGATAAATTTCTCGCAATACTATACCGAGAAATCCATTGATAGTATTACAAGGTCTCTTAATACTATTAATGAACATCCAACAATAGTATTATGGGATCTCGTAATACTATTAATAAGAATCCACCAGTACTATAACATAATCGGGCCGCTACCTTGTGCTGGTGCCACACAGGCTGTAAACCGTTGAGCATCAGCCAACTTATACCGGAATCCTCATGTGCAGTAAAAGACAGCTGCCAGTACAGCTGAGGAGTGATGGAAAGTAAAATATAGCACAAAATGCAATAAAAGCAGTAAACTCTATCTTGCATTCATATATTACAAAAAAATAACAAATAAAGGAAGCTGTGATTCCTCAGCTATAATACTATCTCATGGGTCTGGGGACATGATGGAACCTCTCAAGCTTTGCTCTCAAGATTCACATGTCCCCAGAACCTCTCAATGGCATTATAGCCTCATAATACACAGTCCCCTATCTATTATTCCATTTATGGTGTACGGACGGTGGAATGCTGTCACCGATGGAAATCCATCCCTAGACTTTCCATGTCATGCTACAGTAGGTACATCACTACTACAGCACAGCAGAAAAGAATGACCCCCCCACCCCGGGTAGCTGAGCAGCTAGAGTCGTGGCTGCCATCAATAGTGCTGTGAAGTGTTTTGAAATTCACTTCACTTGACAGCCCTGTGTTTTTTTTTTCTTTTATCTTTTAGTCCAAAGTAATCAGATCACAACCCCAGGGAGAACAAAGGGACTTGTGGGTAAAGAAAATCCACTGCTCGGTTGAGAGTGGTACAAACCTTCTAACTGAACTAATAATTAATTTCAAAAATACATATTTACTGCTGGTTTCTGCATTTGTGTAACACTGTTAAAGCACAATGTTTTATCATTTGGGCATGTTCATATTTTATGTATAGAGTACCATACACTACAAAAAGTTTGCATATCGTTCTCCATACATAAACAAGGCTGAGTCTGAATCTCAAGGTTGCCGTGGCGACCAGGGGACCTCTTGAGCTGTGCTCGAAAGGTCACTGGTTGCCATGGCACACTCTCGATTCACAGATGACCTTGTATTTGTCTGAACTGGGTGAAGGGAAATGTTATCTGTGCAGTTAACTAGGTGAAGAAGGAAGCTGTGCATTAGGGGGAGTGGCTTAGGCAGAAGGAAGCCATGTGTTTTGCATTTAAAAGCTGCCCTAGATAGATTTTTTTAATTTTTTTTTTATTTAGTTGTTTAACTAGGAGTAGCACACTAAGCTGAAAGCTTTTTTACAGGAGCAACCTGGGAGCACAAGGAAGTTAAGGGACTTGCTCATGGTCACACAGTATGCAAGTGGAAGCTGTGGGATTCAAACCCAGGTCTGGTCTGCTGGATATCACCAGATTTACAGCTCAGAGCCTTAAACCACTGCGCAATACTGCCTCCCGACTTTTGGCAGAGAACAGCAAGAGGTAGGAGGTGCTGTTAGAACTTTACTACTCTACAGGGACTATAGTGCCCTCCCTCCACGCCCCCACCCTAAACCAGTTCTCCTTTTATACGCACAGGATTTGACTGACAACAGGAACTTCCTGTTTGGGAGCAGGAAGGGCCTGATCACAGAGGCACAAAAGGCTCACCATCCTAGAAGGAAAAGAGGGCTAGCTGCTGGAGGTCTGACTCTGAGCAAGTAAGAAGGAGACTACTGAGGAATATAGGAACTTCCTGTCCCAGAATGGGAAGATCAGGAGCTTTAAGGGCACGGAGGCAATAGGAAAGTGGGAAGAGAAAAAAAATATTATATAAATTAGAAAAAAAAATAAACAGAGAGAGAAAAGAGTAAGTATACAAAACAACAGTTAAGGGGCCACAAATAAGTGGAGTGGTGCAGTACAGTGGCTGTGGAGCAGCAGTCTTCCGGGAGATGTTCTGGAGGATGCGGAGTTGTCCCATCTGCAGGCAGCTCTCTAGGCTGAGGGAGGAGATTGCTCATCTCCAGGCTGAGTTGGCCAGGATGCAGGGGACTTCCTTTCTAACACAGGGACCACCAGGGCCACCGCTGCTGCCTGAGAGGTTATCAAGAAAGAGGAGTGGTTGTACCACAGTGGGCTCGGGGAGGGTAAGAGTGGTGGAACAGAGGTGCATCCCTCCAGTTGTACCTCTCCACAGTTCATATGCCATTCTGGCAGAGTGTGGTTCCGCTATGGAGGCACCCGCAGTGGAGACCAAGGAAGATGCTGGGAACCTCCACAAAAGAGGCCCACAGGAGGGTGGTGTGAGACCCCACTGGGGAAGGAAACAACTCATGGTGGGGGACTCCATTGTTAGAGAGTAGAACTGGGGGAGGGAGGGAGGGAGGGAGGGGAGATGGTGCCTGCCTGGCACCGTGGCTTGAGGGACAGGGAGTGAATCCTCAGGATCATGGAAGCAGCTGCAGGGGGAGGGAAATGGATGTCATTGTCCACCCAGAGACAAATGTCCTGGCTGGGAAAGGGATTAGAGCAGTGCAGGAGGAGTTTGTGGAGTTGGGGAGGAACCTTAGACAAGTAGCACGCACGGTAACCTTCTCAGAGTTGCTGCCTGTCTATGGCATGAGTGAGGCTAGGGTGCTCTGCACCATGGGATTCAATCAATGGTTGAAAAACTGGTGCAGAACTCAGGGTTTTGGCTTCATTGGGGACTGGGGGTCCAGCTGGAGGGATACAAGCCTATGCTGGCGTGATGGTCTGCATCTGTCCAGGAGGGGAATCAGGATCCTAGGTGATGGGTTTAAATGCTTTATTGGCAAGCATTTAAACTAGCCAAGGGGATAGGCACGGAAAAGGAGCAGGGAAATCCTAGCCCCCCCCCAAAAAAAATCAGGGTAGTTAGTGAGGTAAACACCAAGATAGAGAAGTTGATAGGGAGAAGGGCAGGGGTAAATGGAGAAAAAGACAAAGGCACTAATTACAGGGATGGGGCAAAAAGGGGGTAAGGCCATCAAAAAATGGAGGGTAATGAGTACCAGTGCCCGTAGTCTAGGTAACATGCTCCCTGAACTGGTGGCCTCGATGGAAGAGGGATGCCTGGATATCATGGCAGTCACAGAAACATGGTACACAGAGAACCATAACTGGAATGTCAACATACTAGGATACACAGCCTACAGGATGAACAGAGAGGGTAGAAGAGGAGGAGGAGTAGCTCTGTATGTAGGGGAAGGGATCAAAGCAAAGGAATAAAAGAGTAAACAGGGAGGAGAGGAGGCACTGTGGGTCACCCTGGAGACTGGCAATGGCACCACAGTCCGCACAGGGGTTGTATACAGACCCCCATCTCAGGGGGAGGAAATGGACAAGGAAATGATAGAAGGTATCCTTAGGATGGCAGAGAAAGGATAGATATTGTTGATGGGGGACCTGAATATGCCAGATATTAACTGGAGTACCCTTGCTGCAGCCACATCCAAGAGCAGGGCCAATTCTCTATGCTCTACAGGGGGCATGCTTCAGACAGCTAGTGTTGGAACCCACTTAGGAGTGAGCAATCTTAAACTTGGTACTAGAAGTGGGTAGCCATCTGGGAACAAGTGATCACCAAACTGTGGTTCACGATAAACTCAGCTGCAGAGTCAAGCCATACAAAAGTGAGGGTACCGGACTTCAGGATGGCTGACTTTGTCAAAATGGGAGAGTGCCACAGAAAAGCACTAGCAAACAGGCAAGAAGGAGGAGCAACAATGGGGAAACATCAAAACTGCCATCACAGAGGCAACAAGCCTTTGTGTGAAGCAAATAAACATATCAAAATGAAAGAAAAAAACACTATGGTTCTCAAAAGAGGTGGCAGAGAAGGTTAGGGAGAAAAAGATAGCATTCAGGAAGTACAGTATAAAGAAACACAGAAGGAGCAGGACAGAGAACTGTACCAGTTAAAGCAGAAGGAAGCGGGGAAGGCAGTCAGAATAGCAAAGGCCCGAACGAACCTAGGAAAAGATAGCCAACTCATTTAAGAAGGGGGATGAAACCTTTTATAGGTACATTAGGGAGCGAAGAGAGACAAAGAGAGGGATAGTGAGGCTGAATAAAGGGGAGGGTGGGTGAGCAGAGAGGGACAGTGAAAAAGCAGGGATACTGAATGAACACTTCTGCTCAGTATTCACAAAAGAAGAGGAGGGGGAGGTATCAAATCCAATTAGTAGAAGCACTCTGGATAGGAGGGTCAGTATCAGTCCATTCACAGAAGAAATGGTTCTGAAGGAACTCCTAAAACTGAAGGTGGACAAAACAATGGGGTCTCATGGGATTCACCCCAGAATTCTAAAAGAACTAAGGGGAGAACTAGTGACACCACTGTCTACCCTTTTTAATAAATCATGGGAGGATGGTGTGGTACCTGAGGACTGGGGGAGGGCGGATGTGATTCCCCTTCACAAAAGTGGGAGCAAGACAGAGGCAGGAAACTACAGACCTGAGAGTTTGACCTCAGTGGTAGGGAAAATGATGGAATCATTTCTGCTGGAAAGAATTGTTGAGTACCTCGAGGCCAGTGGGGCACAGGACCCAAGGCAGCATGGATTCACAGTGGGAAGGTCATGTCAGACGAATTTAATCGATTTCTTTGACTGGGTGACCAAGGTAGTAGACCAGGGAGGGGTTGTGGACATGGCCTACCTAGACTTTAGCAAGACATTTGACACAGTCCCACACAAAAAATTAATAAACAAATTAGCCAGCCTGGGAGTGGGTCCCAGGGTGGTAGCATGGGTAAAACATTGGCTGGACAACAGGACACAGAAGGTAATGATAAATGGAGTCCACTCAGAAGAAAGGGGGTTACTAGTGGGGTACCACAGGGCTCAGTACTGGGTCTAGTCCTTTTTAATGTGTTTATAAGTGACATTGCAGAGGGACTGGAAGGAAAAGTATGCCTCTTTGCAGACGACAAGAAGATCTGCAACAGGGTTGATACAAAAGGGGGGTGGAAAGGATGAGAAGGTACTTGGCAAGGTTGAAGGAATGGTCAAAAGTATGGCAGCTTAGATTCAATGCAAAGAAGTGCAAAGAAATGCACCTGGGAAACAAAGACCCAGGGGAAGAGTACACAATGGAGAGGGAAGGTAGTAACAACAACAAAAATGGAAAGGGACCTGGGGGTATTCATATCAGATGACCTAAAGGTTAGCAAGCAATGTGAGAAGGCAGTAGGGATGGCTGGGGGGGATATTGGGATGCGTAGGGAGAGGCATCACCATTAGAAAACTGAAAGTTGTTATCCCTCTGTACAGACAGTTGGTGAGACCCCATCTGGAGTACTGCGTGCAGTTCTGGAGACCCCATCTCCGCAAGGACATCTAGACAGGATGGAGGTAGTCCAGAGGAGAACAACTAAATTGGTGCAGGGTCTGCAACAGAAGCCAAACAAAGAGAGACTAAAGGAGCTTAATATGTATACCCTTGAGGAAAGGCGTGGCGGGGGGGGACATGATAGAAACTTTTAAGTACCTCAAGGGAATCAACAAAGTCCAAGAGGGTAGCATCTTTCAGAAAAAGAGATGTGCAAGAACAAGGGGACACAATTTGAAGACAGAGGCAGGACAGCTCAGAGGCAATGCGAGGAAGTATTTTTTCACAGAGAGGGTGGTGGACGCATTGATCAGCCTTCCTGAGGAGTTTGTAGGGCCAAAAAGAGTGGGGGAATTCAAGATGCATGTGACAGACATAATGAAATTCTTGTGGGGGGTAGGAAGAAATAGGCTGTTGGTTAACTAGGATCTGCAGCTTATCCAGTAGGTAGAAAAATGGGCAGACTAGATGGGCCAAGTGGTCCTTATCTGCCATCAAAGTCTATGTTTCTATGTGTATGGAGGACCATACACAATCCTCTATGTTATAAAAGTCAAAAGTAATTAGTAGCACATCAAAACACAGTTGATAAAATAAAAGTGAACACACAATTAATGTGCCACTGCTGTTGCTGGGGTCACTGAATGTGGTGCTGTCTGTCTCTGCTGTAGGCTGGTGATACAGGAGGCATTTATGGTCTGGCTTCTGTAAGAGTCCTGTTCCTCTATTTGAAGTTTTTAACTTTGCTTTAATCCCCTCCCCGGCAAGTTGCCATATTACCCCACCACCCTTACCACAATTTCTGGATAGCAAGTTCTACCAGATGCATTATTGAATAAGACACCTGGTGGTGGCTACCCTGGGTTTTCTTTATATCAGACACCTCTACCCAGGCCACTCAGGGAGAATCAGAGACTGTTGAGCATTTGGCATTGACCAGTCTCAGGCAACAGTGTGGACCAATGTCCTCTGGAACCAGAGTTGGGGGGGACTCAAGTTTGTGCTCAAGTCTGATGGATTGATTGGATTCAGGGAGTTAGGACTAGGGCCAGGTAAATGGATTACTGGAGAGTAGCTTGGCAGCTTGCTGGGGAGGGATCATTTTTGAACTAGCTAAAAAAATGTTAAAATACTTAAAATGGGTTAACTAAACTGTTTCTGAAGCTGGACCCTTACTGCCTTATCCATATCTAACCCACGGCAGAGACGGACAGCACCACACTCAAAGAACCCCAGCAGCAGGCTAGCAGCAGAAGCAGTGGCACATTAAGCTAAGGAGGGGGAGAGCTTTTCTGGATTTTTTGTGTTTGCTCTGGGTGTGGGAAGATTTTCTTTTTAATAACGAACATTTTATTAAAGGTTATCAACAAACATACAACATTACAAATGCAAAATAACCAGAAACAGAGTGTAATCCCCCTGCAAATGGGGGTTCCCAAAAGTCTTCCAGGAGCTTGCCTGAATGATCCAAGCCTGGGTGGTGTTTGGCGTCTGAGCTGCTTAACTGTGGTTGCAAGTGAGTGCTATTTGAGCCTCCACATACTGTCTCTTTAAGAGCTGTCTGCTTGCAGACTTAATTAGTTTGTATGGGAGGACTGTGTATTTAATGTTCGAATCCCACCCCGAGCTGCAGAGTAATCGCTCCATTTTGCGGTTGCTGAAGGTGCAAAGGGAGCCCATCAGAAAGCTGTAACTGTTTGCCTATAATCATTTAAAGCATTAACAAAATTGTAGTTTGTCTAACCTGCCTTTATTGCAGCTGAGACTCTGTGTGTGTTACCTCTCCATTTTGGACCTAAACTGCTGTGCTGGGCCAGTTGGGGTTATGGGAGCCCTAAAATGGAGCCTGTGGACGAATCAGAACTTGGACTCTTAATTTGAGCCAGCCACAAGGGGATTGTATGGGCAGTGATTCTGGGAAACGTAGTTTTGACCTTGGTGCCTTTTTCTACCAACAGAGGGAGTCTTATTGAGAGTGACAGCTGAATCGGCCAACAGAATAGTGTGGAGCTAAAGGAAATGCCCTCCTCTGTGACTGGAAAGATCAGATCAGTTGTGGCAGTGAAGAGAGAAGGAGCTGTGTGCTTCTGCGGCGTATAGTTTCACGTGTGAAGCGCATGTGAGGCCCTGAGTTTTGGTCTGCAGCCTTTGTGAGTGCCAGTTTGGACTGAATCTGAGTTGTGAGAGAAAAGAAGCACTAGAAGTGTGGAAACCAGGCTCACCCTGTAGAAGACTGGAGAAATTGCTGAATCACGCTCGGTCTGTCAGAAACTGAAGCTGCTGTGTGTGCTCCCGGGTATTTTGCAGTAATTGCGATCGGGATCGAGGAGCAGCCTGCCTGGTATAGTACTTTCCTTTTACATATGAATGTGCATAGTGCTTGTGGGAATCACTATTTCAAATCCCCTGTACAGTGAATTGTGTGCTGAAGCTGGAAGTAAACCCCAGCTTAATTCGGACTACATCTGTTTGCTATCAACTGCAGTGGGGTCCAGTCACAAGGACCTTGTCCTCATGCCCTGCTCTTCTGGCAATCTAGAGGGACATTCTCCATCCGATCCTCAGCTTGGGTGTTGTGAGTACAAATCAGGGTATTCCCCTGCAGCTTGTTTTTCAATCACAAGTGTGTCATCTAATTCTTCTTGTTCACTGTTTCATGGACTGAGCCCTCTGGCTCTGGATTACAATTGGGTGTTGTGCATATATTTTCTTCTACAGGGCCCTATCCATCTGCACCTGCTGGCCAACCCCAGGCAATGGACCTGGCTAGCCCCCCTCCCCAACCTGGGTACCCAGAGTGTGACTTTTCAGACCCTGTATGTGTGCACAGTACTGTGATTTAATGCCACCAATTAACCTGATTTCCCCCTCCCATGTTACTGCCCCCTAAATAAATCAGAATTGTTGTTGTTATACTATATACTGTCTGTGGTGTTGGTACTTATGGAAACAGTATTGTGTTCTGCTGTGTATTTTGTTTAACCTTATTTTACAGGGGGTCCTCAGAGACGTGCTGCAGAATCAGTCTTGAGGGTAAGTGGTATCTATATGAGTGAACAGTGTGTATACATGGGGTATTGGGGCTGTAACTCCGGTGTTGTGCGAGCCGCTAGAGGGAATAAAAGGGGGTCTCAGTGTCCCAGAGGGCTGTGACCAAGCTAGACTAACCACTACAAACCCTGACCTCTGGGTGGAGGCACCCGCCATTGGACCTAGGCCCCTCAACCTGTCCGTAGTCAAACAGGCAGGGGTAGTAGCTCTTGGGATAGCGCCACCTAGGGGTTACATCTTGGAGGCTCACCACTGGGATTTTGTGTGCTCTAGTGGCCACATTTATGAACCACTGTTAAAAAAAATAAATGGGTACACCGACAGAAGTGGCTGTGCACCGGTTGGTGGAGTGGTGTACTGGGGAGGAGATCGACCCCCAAAATGCTATGCTTATCCTGGACATCCCCCTGGGTATCAATACAGACACTGTACAGGAAGTACTTTCCAAGGTGGAAGGTTTACAAAACCATGTGGTGGTGGGTCGACATGCTGATCTGCTCACCCACACTTTCATGGCCCTAGTATAGCGTATAAGGACCCCATAGATAGCTCCAAAGTGCTACAGACTATTACCCCAGAGGGAGCCGTCACTGCCTGGAGAGTGATAACTAAGGACAGTAAAGACCCAGGGGGAAATGAGCCCCTCCCACTATCTGAAACTTTTGAGGAGAAATTTGCTAAGTTGTTGCTGGAGGAAGGGAAAACTGTGCAGGACTTAAAGAAGTTATTTCTGCCACCTGGGGGTGTTCCTCCCCCAACACCCCCTCCCGCTCCAGCACCCGTTATTGCCCCTCTTTCTGTGGCTGAACCAATGCAGGCTTCTATTTCTGCACCTGCCATTAGTCACGACTCTTACCGAAGGTTGAGGATCTTCTCTGGCACCCTCCCCCCCCCCCGGGGGAGGATGATTGGGACACCTGGATAGATTGTGTTGCCCCCCCTGCTACCTGAATGGCAGTATGTGAGGCTGAGAAATGAAAAAGAATCATAGAAAGTCTGAGGGGTCCTGCCCTAGAGGCCATTAAATTGTTGAGGTCCACAAATCCCGATGCATCTGCCCAGAAGTACCTATCTGCACTGGAAGGCAATTTTGGGAGCAGTGAGTCAGGGGAGAGCTTGATGTGGAAATTTCAAGGTACAAAACAGTGGCCAGGGGAAAGTTTTTCTGCATATGTTACTCGTCTGGAAAGAGCTCTGCAGAAGGCTTACCGAAAAGATGGGGTGGCCGCCAATGACTTAAACCGTGTAAGGCTGGAGCACCTACTACAACGTGCAAAGCATTCTAAATTGCAGCTCCTTCAATTAAGGCTCCCAGACAGAAGGGGTAACCCACCGGACTATTGTCACTTAATAAAAGAACTTCGGGAGGTTGAAGATAAGGAGGGGGATTTTAATTCTGGGGTGAATACAGCCCAAGTGATCACAGCATCGGAAGGTCCTTGTGAAGTGGGGACCAATGAGGGTGTGCCACCATGGGGTGAACTGCTAAGAGAGTTCAGGGAAATAAAAAACAGTCTCTTTATGAAGGCCGCTCCTGCAAGTACAGGCCCCGACCCTCATTCGACTGCATCTGCTAAGGGGTTGGGGGTATCCACCCATGCATCTCCTGCTGACAACAGCTCAAAACTCGAAGTCTTGACCATGGAAGTGGGGAAATTAATGAGATGTCTCCAAATGCTTATCACACCACAGGCAGAGATAGCACTAAGGTTTCCAGTTAGTAGTACCCCCCGCCCTGGCTCCCAGTGTGATGCCTCGGCCAGCTCAAACTCCAGAAAGTATGTTTTGCTAAAATTGTGGGAAGGATGGGCACATGAAGAGAGAATGCTGGTCCCCAAAAGACAGACAAAGTTGCATATAGGCTACAAGGAGAGCTTCGGAGAACAAATCAGTGGTTAAGAGGTGCATGAAATGATCCCAGTGAGGGCCCCAAAAATGCTAACTCATGTCCCTTTGTGGCAAGGTCAGTTGCCCAGACCCCCGCTACTGCCTCTCCAGACTGGTCCAGAATAGTGGGTTCCTTCGAGGAGACCACTGTAAAGGTGAATGGAGTGTCTACAAGAGCTGTATTAGACAGTGGCTCCCAAGTAACAATTATGTTCCAAGACTGGTATCAGAAGCATTTGTCTGATGTACCCTTATAACTGTTGGATGGGCTGCATGTCTGGGGGTTAAGTGAGAAGGCCTACCCCTACTCTGGATATATCCAAATTTGGCTGTCTTTTCCCACCTCCGTGGCTGGAGTGGCCGAGCAAGTAGAGACCCTGGCCTTAGTGTGTCCCCCTACCGGACTGTATGATGGGGTTCCTCTACTAATTGGGACTAATACACATACGTTTGGATGGCTGGCACAGTGGTGTTATGAAAAACAGGGGTCCCAGACTGGAAGAGCTCTAAGAATTCCGGCCATGATCAGGAAGGCCAATGATGCCCAGAGAGATGCTGACAAAGTGGAGCCAGAGGAACCGGTTGGAGTTGTCTGGAAAAAGGATCCTGAGTCTCTGATCCTGGTGCCAAATGCCCAGTGTACCTTACAGGGAGAGGTCCGTATCATAAAGGATGTCAAGAATAAAATATTAATGTTGGATGCACCAGGCGATGGAAAATTGCCGGAGGGACTGCTGGTCAAGCCTAGTATTTTGCCTGCTAGAGCCCATGCTTATGCCAGAAGGGTAATGGTTCGAGTTCATAATGTGTCTGACAGAGAGATTCAAGTAAATAGAAGTTGCACCCCTGGCTAATGTGCATTGTGCAGACACTGCAGTGCTACCCAGTAGCAAGAGTTCGGTGAAGAATGACAGAGTAACGCCTGACTTGTTTGATTTCGGTGACTCCCCGTTGCCAGCTGAATGGAAAGTGAGGATCAGTGAGAAGCTTGCCCAGAGAGACCAGGTGTTTTCTTTAAAGGAATGGGACATTGGATACGTGCAAGGAGCTGAGCACCATATCCGGGCTGCATGATGAAAGGCCATTTCGTGAGAGGTCTCGATGCCTGGCACCTGCTGACACAGATGATGTGAGACGGCATCTGCAAGAGATGCTTGCTGCTGGTGTAATACAAGAATCCAGAAGCCCATATGCTTCACCTATCGTGGTAGTGAGGGAAAAGAATGGGACAGCAAGGATGTGCGTGGATTATTGCACCTTGAACCAGTGGACTATTCCTGATCAGTACACAATGCCCTGCATTCAGGATGCCTTAGACTGCCTGAATGGTAGTAAGTGGTTCTCTGTGTTGGATCTTCGCAGTGGGTACTACCAGATCCCGATGGCCTCAGAAGACAGTGAAAAGACAGCCTTTATCTGTCCGCTTGGTTTCTATGAATTCATAAGGATGCCTCAAGGGATTTCAGGTGCTCCAGACACTTTTCAATGACTGATGGAGCATGTGATGGGGGACATGAACTTGTTAGAGTGCCTGGTATACCTAGATAATGTTATTGTGTTTGGCAACTCACTGGAGGAACATGAGAGCAGATTGTTCAAGGTGTTGGACCGACTGGAAGACTTTGGCCTTAAACTATCCATCGATAAATGTCAGTTCTTCCAAACCTCTGTAAAGTATGTAGGACACATAGGATCCACCGAGGGAATAGAAATAGACCTGAGTAAAGTTGAGGCCTTGACCACCTGGCCACAGCCCCACAATCTAAAAGAACTGCAAAGATGCCTGGGATTCTGTGGTTACTATCGCCAGTTCATCAAGGACTATTCAAGAGTGATCCGTCCTTTACTTAATCTTACTCAAGGTTACCCTCCTACTAACAAAAAATATAAGAGGTCGGTTTCTTCTGAGCCTGAGAGAGTGTATTTCCATCCTAATGAAGTATTTAGAGCCAGATGGACACCTGAGTGTGAAGCTGCTTTTCATGAGATTATATATCAACTTACCCACGCTCCTGTCCTTGTCTATGCAGATCCAGTGAAGCCCTATGTCTTGCACACTGATGCTAGCCTGCAAGGCTTGGGGGCTGTATTGTACCAAGAGCACGAGAATGGCCTGAGACCAGTGGCCTTTGCCAGTAGAAGCCTGACTCCATCCAAAAAGAACTATCCTGTACATAAATTAGAGTTCCTAGCTTTGAAGTGGGCAATTGTTGACCAGTTCCACGAGTACTTGTATAGGGCTAAGATACTAGTAAAAACTGGCAATAATCCTTTGACCTATGTGCAGACTCCAGCTAAGTTGGATGCCACTGGCCATAGGTGGCTTTCTGCATTATCTACATACGACTATGCTGTTGAATACAGAGCAGACCTGAACCACATAGATGCTGATGCTCTCTCCCGGAGACCTGTTCCCCTGAATGACTGGGTCAGACTGTCAGAACTTGATATTCAAGCACTCTGCCAGAAGTTTGATAGGGAGGAACAAATGTCCACAGACACAGTGGGCTGTATGGTGGATTGTTTGGGACCCTCTGAGAATTGCATACCTGCTGCGTATTGCCACTTTTCTGCAATATACATTGGTGCACTGCCTCAGCTGGACAATGGCAGTATTCAGCAGGCTCAATCCCACGATCCCATGATCAAATCAGCTTTAGAAGCCCTCTACGCAGGGAAAGATGTGTCCAAATTACGCTCCACTGATTTGAGAACTGCATTGTTATACAAGGAAGGTCCTAAGTTGAAACTGATCAATAGACTGTTATACAGAGAAACAGTAGACAGAGGGGGACAAATAGACAAATAACAACTAGTGCTGTCCACTGCCTTTCGAGACTCAGTACTGAGGTCCTTACACAACCTCATGGGGCACCTTGGTATAGACAGAACACTTGACTTGGTGAGATCCAGATTCTATTGGCCTAAGATGGGAGCTGATGTTGAGCAACACATTCGAACTTGTAGTCGCTGTTTACAGAGGAAAGCCCTGCCCCAGAGGGCTGCCTCCCTTGTTAACATCACCACCAGTGCACCCATGGAGCTGGTCTGTATTGATTTCCTGAGTTTGGAGTCAGATCAAAGAAATATTAGTAATGTGCTGGTGGTCACTGACTATTTTACGAGATATGCCCAAGCTTTCCCCTCGAAGGACCAGAAGGCATCCACTGTGGCAAAAGTACTTGTAGAAAACTTTTTTGTTCACTATGGGGCTCCACAAAGAATCCATTGTGATCAAGGGAGAGACTTTGAGAGTCATCTGATCAAAGAGATGCTTTCTCTGTGGGGAGTGCAAAAGTCCAGAACCACCCCTTACCACCCCCAGCCTGAACGTTTCAACCGCACTTTGCTAGATATGCTAGGAACCCTCCACCCAAAGGACAAGCCTAGATGGAGCCAACAAATTAGCACCCTGGTACATGCCTACAACTGCACCAAAAGTGATGCCACTGGGTTCTCTCCCTACCACCTGATGTTAGGAAGTGAAGCTCGACTGCCAGTAGATGTATGTTTTGGAGTTTCTCCTGATGGGGTTCGAGCTGACAACTATTTACAGTATGTGCAAAAGTTAAAGGCCCAGCTAAATCATGCGTACCAACTGGCTCAAACCATGGCTGCCAAAATAAATCAGGCCAACAAAGAAAGGTATGATAAAAAGGTGAAAGTACAGGAACTCCAGGAAGGAAATTGGGTACTGCTAAGAAATCTGGGACTGCATGACAAACATAAGATTGCTGACAGATGACACCATCTCCCTCACATTGTAGTAGGCAAACTAGATGATCTGCCTGTGTACAAAGTAAGGCCTGAGAATAAGTCAAAATATGTTAAAACAATGCATAGAAATCATTTACTGCCTATTGGACAAATCTTGATTGAGTCTGAGCCCCCAGAAAATGCCTCCTCTGTACCAGTGACTAGAGCTGCTGCTAAGAAAAAATCAAGAAAGACTGCACCTACAGAAGCTGAGTTAAAGTGTTCCTCTCCACAAGTCCCAGTTGAACATGACTGTCAGCCCATGTCAGAGGAAAGTGAGTGTGGCTTTGAATACTACCCTTCTTGCGAACTGAGTCAATTGTTTCGGGGCAATCCCCTAGTCAATCCTGGAGATGAAGTTGGGCCTTCTGGACTGTCTAAGCCACCAGCTTTGTCCCTGGAGCCAATGCTCCCAGAAAGTGAAGTTCAAAGCATCAAGTCAGATGATATGGAATCATTGTGTATGGTTGAACTGTTTGCACTTTCAGAGGAGGAAAATGATGGTCTGGAACAGACTGGTGATATACCAGAACAAGAAGAGTATTCTGAGTGTCCTGATGGTACACTGCCAGTGTCCGAAAGCACTCCATGTGAGCCAAGTGTTGTGGACTCAGAGATTGTAACTCCTGGAGCTGAAAGGGCCCCAAGTTCTAGCCTCTCTACCCCAATGGAGACTCCCCAGACAAGTGAGGACAATGCTGAAAATGAGGCTCAGAGTGCAGAGACTGTAACAGTTTCCCCTAGAAAGACTGGTCGAGCTGTAAAGCCTGTGGTGCACCTCAGTTATGATTCCCTTGGGAGGCCTGTGGACTTGCCTCTCAATGTTGTCCATAAAGGAGTGTATGTGTCCCCGAGCTCATTGCCCAAACTGAACATCAGTGCTAACTCCAAGTTACTTGTGTTGCCCTCTAGGTATGGTGCCCCTGCACCGTCCAGCCCCAAGGTAGCTGATAGAGAAGGGGCCCCCTCTCTTCAGGTTTCATGTGCAGGAGGTAATAACCTGAGTTATGGTACAGTGTGTGTATAATACTGTGAAAAAGTGATGTACTGAAAAGTTTCAGAAATGTGTTTCTGGTAAGGTGATATGTAGACTGATAATTACATATATAAGCCTAATGTGATACTGATGTAAATATATATGGTTGTATTGAAACTTATGGGGGTACTTACTTGACACGGACGCCAAGTTTTTCCAGGCCAGGAAGGGTGTAACCCCCCTGCAAATGGGGGGTCCCAAAAGTCTTCCAGGAACTTGCCTGAATGCTGCAAGCCTGGGTGGTGTTTGGCGTCTGAGTTGCTTAGCTGTGGTTGCAAGTGAGTGCTATTTGAGCCTCCATGTACTGTCTCTTTAAGAGCTGTCTGCTTGCTGACTTAATTAGTTTGTATGGGGGGACTGTGTATTTAATGCTTGAATCCCGCCCGAGCTGCGGAGTAATTGCTTCATTTTGCGGTGGCTGAAGGTGCAAAGGGAGCCCATCTGAAAGCTGTAACTGTTTGCCTCTAATCACTTAAAGCACTAGCAAAATTGTAGTTTGTCTAACCTGCCTTTATTGCAGCTGGGGCTCTGTGTGTGTTACCTCTCCATTTTGGACCTAAACTGCTGTGCTGGGCCAATTGGGTTAAGGGAGCCCTAAAATGGAGCCTGTGGACGAATCAGAACTTGGACTCTTAATCTGAGCCAGCCACAAGGGGATTGTATGGGCAGTGACTCTGGGAAATGTAGTTTTAACCTTGGCGCCTTTTTCTACCAACAGAGGGAGTCTTATTGTGAGTGACAGCTGAATCAGCCAACAGAATAGTGTGGAGCTAAGGAAATGCCCTGCTCTGTCACTGGAAGATCAGATCAGTTGTGGCAGTGAAGAGAGGAGCTGTATGCTTCTGCGGTGTATAGTTTCACGCGGGAAGCACGTGTGAGGCCCTGAGTTTCGGTCTGCAGCCTTTGTGAGTGCCAGTTTGGACTGAATCCGAGTTTTGAGGAGACAGAAGCACTAGAAGTGTGGAAACCAGGCTCACCCTGTGGAAGACTGGAGAAATTGCTGAATTGCACTTAGTCTGTCAGAAACTGAAGCTGCTGTGTGTGCTCCCGGGTATTTTGCAGTGATTGCGATCGGGATCGAGGAGCAGCCTGCCTGGTATAGTACTTTCCTTTTACATATAAATGTGCGTAGTGCTTGTGGAGAATCGCTATTTCAAATCCCCTGTACAGTGAATTGTGTGCTGAAGCTGGAAGTAAACCCCAGCTTAATTCGGACTACATCCGTTTGCTATCAACTGCAGTGAGGTCCAGTCACAAGGACCTTGTCCTCATGCCCTGCTTTTCTGGCAATCTAGAGGGACATTCTCCATCAGATCCTCAGCTTGGGTGTTGTGAGTACAAATCAGGGTATTTCTCTGCAGCTTGTTTTTCAATCACAAGTGTGTCATCTAATTCTTGTTGTTTCAGTTTCATGGACTGAGCCCTCCGGCTCTGGATTACAATTGGGTGTTGTGCATATATTTTCTTCTACAGGGCCCTGTCCATCTGCACCTGCTGGCCAACCCCGGGCAATGGACCTGACTAGCTCCCCCCCCAACCTGGGTACCTAGAGTGTGACTTTTCAGACCCTGTATGTGTGCACAGTACTGTGATTTAATGCCACCAATTAACCTGATTTCCCCCTCCCGTGTTACTGCCCCCTAAATAAATCAGATTTGTTGTTGTTATACAATATACTGTCTGTGGTGCTGGTACTTATGGAAACAGTATTGTGTTTTGCCGTGTATGTTGTTTAACTTATTTTACAGGAGTCCTCAGAGACGTGCTGCAGAATCAGTCTCGAGGGTAAGTGGTAGCTATGTGAGTGAACAGTGTGTATACATGGGGTATTGGGGCTGTAACTCAGTGTACTGTGAGAGTCACTAGAGGGAATAAAAGGGGGTCTCAGTGTCCCAGAGGGCTGTGACCAAGCTAGTTTAACCACTACAAATCCTGACCTCTGGTTGGAGGCACCCGCCATAGGACCTAGGCCCCTCAATCTGTCCGTAGTCAAACAGGCAGGGGTAGTAGCCCTTGGGATAGCACCACGTAGGGGTTACAAGACCATAAATGACAAGCAGCTGATTTATGAAATACAAGTATAAATTCGATACTCAGTAATGAGGGACATCTACAAAACATGCCCCTCTAAAAGGTATCACCGTAAGGTACTTAAGGAAGGTGGAACAATAACAATCAAAAGCTCCACTGTTGAATAAACTATCACTGACTATTGTGGCAAGATATAAAAGAAAATATGTAGCATAATGAAATTCCATACATTACATGAGTTCCTAAAATCATGATAGCTGGTATTATACCTCACCCCAGGTCCACAAGGATTGCCCACACCCTCACACATCATCAGTGCACTCATACTAATCAGTTCAGGGAGCTCTCACTGAGGTACCAGGTAAGGGTCTGTTCTGAAGGCAAAATTCCTCCCATTTTGCCTGCCGCATTAGAGTTAAGATTCTCCCCATTGTAACTGAAATGTAGGGTGATGTACATGTCCTCTAGGATGTGTAATTCTTTCACTACAGCTATCCACTCAGTTATGGTACGACAATAGATGTCATCCAGTGTCTAGTGATTACCTTAAAAACCAAAGGCACAAAGATTCTAAATAAATATCTATGCTGAGATCCCAGCCCTTGGGGGAGAATACTCCAAAACACGTTCTCAAAGGTCTGTGAAACCTCCAACTCCAAGATGTCTGAAATGGTGGCGGCGATATCACACCAAAAGGGTTGTAATCTGGGGAAGGACCAGGACACATGCAAATTACCTTCCCCGCCACCACATTCCCTCCAACATGCATCTGAACCTCCTACAGTGTAATATATAATGATTGACTGAAGGGCTTCTGGAAAATTGAACAAGCACCTTCCACCTGAATTCTCTCCGTTGAGGAGAGTATGTAGTTAGGGGACGATTTTTTGGGGGTTGTAAGGTACAGTCAGTTGCAGAATTGGAAGTTCTGATTCCATCTCTGATTACTGATTCCGATAACCTTAGCAAAACATAATGCAATCAGCAGATTCTGAGCAACCCAAGTTTTCAGTTGCACCCAAACTGCTTTTATGCAATGCTTGTGAGGATAAAGCTTGGCACATATTTTTGATATCTTGATGGTAATCAGATCTAGGCCCCCATATTCAAAGGAGATGCATGGCGCATCACGGTGGAAAAGGGAGATGTGCCACACAGCTCCAACAATGCGCCACAGGGCAACATTCAGATGTGTGGGATGTTCTTGCCACAAGGGAATGGGCCAGGGTGCATACTAATGTATGCTATGCAGGTGGAGGGGGTGTTCTCATGCATATGCCGCACTGCAGCATATTCAATGGGAATGCACCCCTCACAATCCAGAAATGCGCAGCTCACAATTAGGCCATGCACAACTGGCCTAACCTGGCCAGTCACCCACAGGCGGGCATCGGTAATGCACACGGGTGCACCACTGCTCACCAGTCCCAGCAGTTAAGTGACGACCCCCCCAGCCCTGGTCCCCGATGCCCATGGGCAGTACTGTGTGTCCCACTCACTGTACTATAGTGGACCCCCCACCCATGCCCACTGTCCTGATTCACAGATGCCATAGGAGACATCCCCCATTTCCGTAGCATAGGGTACTCCCCATCCCAAGTGCTAATCCCTAAAACCCGAACTTGACTGAAAGACACTGGTCCATAATCGCAATTTGTAGCATAAATGCGAAATACAGTCCCACTATGCACATTTTCCATAGTGTAGGGTCCCCCAACCCCACCCCAGTAACTCATCGGTTGGGCATGTATTCTGAACAGTACAGTTCCTGAACTGTTCAGTCGACAGCTGGCCATGGTGGTGAGCAGACGGCTGTGCCAGTCACCAGCATGGGTGGTGCATGGGAAGCGGGGAGGGTCCTGGCTAGGGGTGGGGAAATGGGGGGAACTGTACATAGTGGGACTTTGTTTTGCATTTATGCTACAAATCATGATTATGGACCAGAGTCTTGGAGTCACAATCTGGGTTCAGGAATCGGCGCTTGGTATAGGGGTACCCTATGCTATGGGAATGGGGGTACTACTGTTCTTCCACATGGACACTGGGGAGTATGGTACGGGTTGGGTTTCGAGAGGGTTCGAGGCTGGGGTGGGGGGGCCACAGAACTGCCTGGGCAGCACCAGGACTACAATGGGGATGACACCGGTGAGCGGGGATCTGGCTGGGGGAGGTTCCACAAGTCTGCCAGGGCATCTACTGGGCTCAACACATTGACCAACATCAGCAATTAGTGGATGGAAGTGAGGTGAATACTGGCCTATGATGGGGGGCTGTGTTCATGTCTGCACATACGGGGATGGGTGGGGGATAAACGTACGCACCCTGTACAGAGCTGCTATGCTAATGGGTTCATAATGAGCAAGCATGGCCCCCATTTGCGCCATGCATGCCCAATGAGTCCATTAGCATATGCTAGCTGAATATTGCCCTTGGGGGAACGGTGCATACAGGTTTGCACCACGCATTCCCCCATTAGCAGTGTTCAGCCCCGGCCATAGATGCCCTGCGCCCACCATGGTGACTGCCTGCATTGTGCCACGCAACCAGGGTCTAATATTCAGATGGGATGTGCAGTTTGTGCCGATCATGCATACTGTTTGAATATTGCTACAGGGCCTGCCGGTGCTGTTTTGCATGATGCACTGTTATGCTCGCACAACCGCCTGGCACTGACAATGTCCCCCTAGAGTGAACATATTACATTTGACCTTTTGACATCACTCATGACTTTGCCAGTGGTGATGAAATGAAGGCAAACTACACTCAGGAAAATGATCAGTGATATTTTCATTAGGGCAATTGCATATTCGTTATCTATTATGTGCCCCCTCTGAGTAGTGTCTTCCCTGGCCTTCCTTAACATACAGTATCTCCCCCCTCTTTTTTGTCTGTCTCTTTTGCAGAGTTAGTAGCCTGGTACTGTGGGGTCCCAATCATTGGTTCCTATTGCCC
Organism: Neoceratodus forsteri; assembly: GCA_016271365.2. Lineage (NCBI taxonomy): Eukaryota > Metazoa > Chordata > Ceratodontiformes > Ceratodontidae > Neoceratodus > Neoceratodus forsteri. Next base: position 497,061,636 of record CM057451.1, read on the forward strand.
ATGTTTCCATTATGGTGAACAGGTCCATCTCAGCCTGTGTTACCACTGCCTGAAATTCACTCATTTTGTTCCTAGGACTCCTGTCTCCTACCCTTGTACCTTCCACTGATCAGACCTACTATACTGACTCCCAGCATTACTTCACCTTCATTAGCCCCTCCCCCGCCAATGTGGTCCCTAATCTCAGTTGTATTTCCTATTCACTATCCCTATCTACATTATTATTTTCCAACTGACAGACACACACTAGTTGGGGGAGTGCCATATGGATCTCCCTCATCTGAGATCTCCTTGCAGATGAGCCTAGCCCCAGCCTCTCCCTGCTCATTTAAATGTCCTGAAACGTATGCCTCAAATCTTTGGCCCAATTGCTTTGTTCCCTCCCTATTAGAATGATAACTGTCTGGTTTAAAGAGACCTTTATCCCACTAGAAAGCACTCATGTCTCCTAGGAAGCAAAACCCCTCATCAGCTCATGACTCCTTTAACCAATTGTTAAGTTAAAATACTTTCAGCTTCCTTGCCTCCCTTCTTCTCTGCTCTGTGAGGTCTTTTGAGAAGCAGTACCAGCCAACCACTTAAACCTGAAGCCAAACATCGTGAAACTAGCCTTCACTGCTACCAGCAGTCTTCCTGCTAGATCATTCATCCCTAGACAGATTATAACATCTGGTGTCCCTCCCCCATGCCTAACCAATCCATCTACCCTGGAGAGTTACCCTATATGCTGTTGCCCCCAGATGACAGTGTACTAGTGTTTGGAACAGACTTCCTATGGATGCAATTGGTAGTAGCTGTATGACAGAGTTTAAAACTAGACTGGATGAGTACTTCATAAGGGAAAGAAATAAGGATATCCCTTTGCATGAAGGGCGAGCTTCTAATGGGTCCTTGGCCTAATGAGCTTGTGTGTAACCTATGAAACCTTTGAAATCTACCCTTCTCTCCTGGTCTGAGGCACAGACCAATGTACCTTTAACTATAGTATCTCCTACAATAATTTCCCTCCTTCTGACACTCCCTTCTGACTGCTAGCTGCCCAGCAGCCATAGCCACTGCTGGAACCCCAGTTGCAACATGGTGCTCTCTCCTGGAAGGGAGAGCAGCATGTATCACTTTGGTTAGTGGGATGAAACTGTTGTGATTCCAGTGCCCCTTCCATCCCAGTTGTTACCACTTGCAAGGCCCCCTCCTTGACCACTACCTTCCAGTCCCCATTCTGAACTCCTGACGAAGAGGTGCAGCTGCAGGCACCCCAGACTTTTGACTGAGTGACTCACTACTTAAGCTGTTGTTTTGCTGTATATTTGAAAGAGCTTCTAGCTGTTTCGGCCATGACACAAGGCAGCCATTCCCATCCTGCCACAGAGACAGAGACAGAGACAGAGATATACTGTATAGGGGCTAACCACTCCAGGTCAAGGTCAATAGGAACACTGGACTTCAACCAGTCCTCTCCCAGGGCCTTCTATGGAGAGCAAATAGCTCTGTCTTCGATGTCAGTTGTGATTGACAGTCAGGGTTTCTCTTGCCCCCTGGATAGGTAACCAGATGGAAAAAGTGTACTACTGACAAATGAAATGTGTCTTGCTTTTGAGTGCCCATCACTATGAGATGACATTACTCCTCAGGCAGCATCTCTATTGGTAAACATTGCTGTGGGGTTGTAATTCCATTGGTAAGGAAGCAGCTTGAGTGTGTGTGTTTGTGTGTACTTCTACTTGGAGAACTTGCTCATGGGCACATATTTTTAGAATTAAATATGGCTTGGGGAGATGCTGCCACAGGGGACATTGATTGCATCTGCCGTTTTCTTCTTAAAATAGATTAGCGCTTCCTTCTAGCTTATTCACTCATTGCTTATATCTGTTCAAAAGTCAGAATATGAACACACAGAGTCTCCCAGCAGGGCCATCATGCTCATAGAATCTGGGGATGCACAGTCATGCACCCCCAAATTTCCCATTCAACTAGTGCCTTTTGGTCTGAAGAAGTCTGTAAAAGAATGCATTAGTGTTCCCCTTAAAGTTATTTTTTAATTGTGCATGCCCCCCCCGAAATTCACTTGGTATGACATCACTGTCTCCCAGAATGAACCAGCTATCAAGCCATGCCTTGAACAGCATTGCATTAATTCACAGTCAGTCATCTGATACCTTTCATTAGGCCAAGCACGTTTCAAGTACACAAGCTTTCATGCCTACACTGGACCGTTTTTCAGGTGAAAGCACTGAAAACCCATCAGGAATGGTGTGTTCTTGGTAAACTGGCAAGACAGAGTGGCCTTGGCAGAGAATGTGGAATGAAATATTGACAGACACAGGCGGCAGCAAACAGTAATACTACTCAGGGCTCAGTGTTAGGTTGCAGAAATGTATTTTATTCCACAGTGACAGACAGCATTGAGATAGGAGCCTGAAAAATTAATTTGGAAAAAAAGTAGATTTAGAGGTTTAATGTACTTTCTGTTTCAAATAATACATGCAACTATACAGTATCATTAAACTAGCTTGGATGTATTTATCTTACTACCTCCACTGGTGCAAAATCAGAACAAATATTAAACCCATCCCTTGCAATTATTTTTTGTGTAGCACACTAACGATTGACAGTGATTTTCTGCCAAGAAAATGCAACATTGCACGGATCGATTTCTTACTTAGCATATGTTCAGCACTTTTCAAACCAGAGAAACATCTATGCTTACAATCCTTTTTTAAATGCAGAATTATACTAAAACACCACACTAACTTCATGCTTGCAAAATGTAATCTTGCATTGTAATTTAGAGCACAGCAAACTAGTGGCCCTTACATTGCAATACAGTCAGACTAGATTTTTCAAGTTTTAACTTTCTCAAATAAGTAATACTAATGATATACTGCAAAAAACTATACTACTGCAGACATTAGGGTTGAAGAACGCAAAGCAGACAAAGTCAAAAAATGAAAAATATTAGGGTTTGGAGTCTCAGGAGTGTTGGCGAATTGGCAGTGTTCCTTGGGGCTGTAAACCCTAAATTATGAGGGAATCATGAAAACTTAAAAGCATAGTCTTCTTATTATCCCACCTCATGAACCTAGTAGGTAAAAGTTTTCAAATCTCGCCCAAAAGATGATTTCACGGAGTGATTGCAAAATCACTTTTCAGGCTTGATTTGAGAAATTTCACCTACCTTGTTCATAAGGTGGGCCCAAAAAGGTCCGTGTTGAAATTTTGCTGAAAAAAATATTTAAAAATTATCAAGTTATGAGTAAAGGTTCAGCACCCATTAAAATATATTGACTACACTTAACTTTGTTTCAGTTCCCAGTCAAGGTTGCTGAAGAAGGATGTCTTTCATCATAGAGACTGGCTGTCCTTCAAGGGACTTTCTGTAGGTGAGTGAGGGGTGTGCGGGGTGGTGGGTGCTTAGTGTACAGTCAGGGTGGGGTGAGTGATGAGATCGGTTCATAGATCACCAAAGGACTATTTTCTTCTTTTCAGGTTGACATTAAAAAATATTAAAAAAATTGCCATGAGACTGTTTTGTATACTGTATTTCAGAGATACTGACACTGGAGATTGTGCACCCCAGTGTCAGTGGACTGTTTTATGGCACTGGGGGTGAACACCCCAGTGTCGCTTGGTATGGGGAGTATTTTCCTGGAGAATGGTGGGATCCTTATGTACAACACCAGAGGGGGCACCCCCGTGCCATTCATAACTATTTTGGGGGGAGGGGGATGTTAGCCAGCAGTGGGGATTGAACATACCAATGTCAGAAAAAGAAAAAGAACGCTGCTGGTAAAGGCAGCAGAATTGGGCACCTACTGTCCATTTAAATTACAACTTAGGTTGGGAAGGAGAGGAAATAAATATTACGTATTCCCCATAATTCTTGATCTTTTAAGAATATCTTCACCATTGAATCACACAAATGGGTTCTGTGCTTCAGGCACTAGGACCCTGTGGAGCCAGAACTTTTCAGCTGGGCTGTGCTGAGGTAGACTATGCACATGTGCTGTGCCACAAGGGGGAGCTCATGGCACAGACTTAATTTGGCACCAGTCCTCAACTGCCTCAGTACCTTTTCAACTGAGGAGGTGCAGCATTGCCTCACTAACCTTATGAACTAACCTAAGGCCATAAGATAGTCCTGGTGACCCGTGTAAGAAGGGTCAACAAATCAGAAACACAGTGTCTTCAGATCCCAAACCAAGAACAAGGGGTGAAGACCAATATGCAGGTTAAAGTGAGCCCAAGAATGGTGAGTGGGTGTGTGTGTGAATCAATGGTGAAGATATTCTTAGAAGATCAAGAATTACGGTGAGTATGTAATTTTAATATCATCCAGCAATCAATCTTCACCACTGATTCTCATGAATGGGTTAGAATACCAAGCCTCAGACGAAAGTCCCCCCCCCCCAGGTGAGGGAGGTGGGAGCCGAGGCTCACTCAGGACAAAGGTCCATGGAGGATGGTCCTGCCAAAAGAGGCCTGTTGCCTGCCATGGACATCCAAGGCACAATGCTAGACAAAGGTGTGCACTGTGCTCTGAGCTGTAGCTATGCAAATATCACAGATAAGAACAGAGCGAATCTCTGCCAAGGACCTGGCAACCACTCTGGTGGAGTGGACACATACCTTGCCTTCCAACTTGACCTGCACCATAACATAGCAGTGATGAAGGCAATAGACAATCCAAGCAGAAATGCATTTGATCGTAACCAGCTATCCCATCCAATTAGGATCAAAGGAGACAAAAAGCAGCTTAGAGTGCCTGAAGTCCTTAGTTCTGTCAAGGTAGAATGTCAGAGCTCTTCTGACAATCAGAGAATGGAGAATGCACTCTCCTTCATTCTGGAAATGAGGAAAGTATGTAGGTAGCACAAAAGGCTGATTTAAGTGAAACTCCAACACCACCTTGGGCAAGAACTTGAGGTGTGTGTGGAAAACCACCTTGTCTCTGTAGAAAACAGTATAAAGAGGATCCGTGACCAAAGCCTGAATCTTAGAAACTCTGTGGGCAGAGGTGATAGCCACTAGGAAAGCCATTTTCCAAGTTAGGAACTTCAGGTCACAAGTAGCCATGGCTCAAAGGGCTTATGGGTGAGCATGTCCAACAGAAGGTTAATATCCCAGGTGGCCACAGGTTTTCTGACTGGAGGCCTTGTGTGCAAAACACCCTTCAAGAATCTTTTGAAGAGAGGATCTGGGCTAAAGAGAGGCTCTCCACAGACTCGCGGTAAGCCAAAACAGTGCACAAGTCAACTTTAACTGTAAAGTATTGCAAGCCTGCATCAGAGAGGTCCAACAGGTACTCCAAAACCTTGTCTGGAGGGCACCAGAAGGTGTCCAAGTGAGATTTGGAGCACCACACAGAAAAACATTTCCACTTAGTTGTGTAGATCTTCCTGGTCGAAGGTTTACAAGCTGCCAAAAGAATTTCAGAGAACCTCTGAGATGCTTTATACCTGTTCACCTCTGCCTCTTCAGAAGCCATGTCTGGAAGTGAAGGGAGCACAGACTGGGATGGACCAGGGACTCCTGAGTCAGAAGGTTTATTCTGAGGGGAAGGGTCCTCGGAGTAATGGCTGACAGTATGATGAGCACAGGAAACCATATATGTTGAGGTCAACATGATGACCAGAATTATCTTTCCCTGTGTTCCTCCAACTTGAGCAGTACCTTCTGAACTAGAGGGACTAGCAGAAATGCATACATTAAAATATCTGTCCACTACAGCCTGAATGCATCCTGACAGAAAATGCCATGTTCTGGTTTTCTGGAGCAGAATCAAGACAGTTTGGCATTGAGTGGAGATGTAAAGAGGTCCACATCTGGAATTCCCCAGTTGTTGAACAGTGACTGCATGATGTCTGGTGCTAATGACCACTCATAAGGATTGGCTTTTGTTTGGCTGCACTTGTCTGCTGGAACATTCTGAGCCCCTGGCAAGTAGATTGCCTGGACCAGAACACCCTGCTCTAGGCACCATTCCCATACTCTCATCGCTTTTCTGCAGACAGAGTAGAAGTGTGCTCCCCATTGCTTGTTGAAGTAGTGCATGACAGACTTGTTGTCCATCTGAAGAAGTACTATCTTGTGGCTGCCGAGGTCCACAAGGGCTCAAGGGCCATAAAGAACCGTTCTCATTTCTAACACATTGATATGGAGATGGGACTCTTCAGGGCTCCAGACTCCTTGAGTGTGGTGCCCTTGACAATGGGCTCCCCATTCCATCAGAGATGCACCTGTTGTGAGTCACCTGAGGCTCTGGCTGGGAGAAAGGGAGACCCTGGAGGAGGTTTCCTCCCATGTCCACCATGCAAGAGAGCAAAGTAGAGGCTTTATCACCTTGATGGGGTAGGACTGAGGGTGCGATGCTGGTGACCACTGCGTGCTGAGAATCCACTGGGTTGTCCTTAAGTACAGTCATATGAGAGGCACCGTGAACACTGAGAAGACTATCAGACCTAGCATGCACTATGGAGTGCACCTGAACTGACTTGTGCCCCATGATGGAATGTGCCATCTGAAGGATTGCTTTCCTTCTGTCCTCTGCAAGGAAGGCCCTGGATCTGGTGGTGTTCAGAAGGGCCCCTATAAGGAGGAGCTGCTGTGAAGTCTGAAGCTGTGACCTCTCTAGGTTCAACATGACTCCCATGTAGGTAGTTTCCTTAGGTGTGCTGTGAGAATGGCAAAGCACTTTGTGAAGACTTGAGGTGCTGAGCATAGCCAAAAGGACAGGACTCAGGACTGATAATGCTGACCCAGCACCACAAATCAGAGGAATCTGTGGTGGCTGAGGTGCACTAAATATGCTGGTAAACATCCTGCTTGTCCAGAGAAGCTAACCAATCCTGTAGCTTGAGGAGTGGTAGCAGAGCTCCCTGAGAGATCAGTTTGAACTTTTCTCACTCCATGAACTTGTTTAGATTTCTGAGGTCGAGATTAGGATGCATGCCCCTTGACTTCCTCAGAACTGAGACGCAATGAGTAGAAGCACATGTTGCTCTCAACATCTGGCACTACTTCCATTTCCCTGTTGCTCAGAAGGCCTGCAGTCTTCTTTGCCAGGAACTCTGATATGAGAGCTGAAAGAAAGGGTTGCTTTTTGGATGGATAATCAGAAGGGATTTCTGTGACATTCAGGGAGTATCCCTCTCAGATAATCCAGAGCACCCACTTGTCCTTCGTGTTGGATTCCCAGTGGTGGTAAAAATAAGACAAGCAGCACCCTACATGGGAGGAGAGCTGTGCCTCAGACAGGTGAGGCAGGAGTGGGGCTAGAACTTTAGAGAGTGGCATTAGGTGCTTTTGGGGCCTGTACCTTCAGCTGTGCTTTGTTTTGTGGCTGAGGAGGCTGGGACTTGAGTTGAGTTCTCCTGCCCTTTCCTCAAAAGGACTGTTTATTGTGGTAGAAGCCTTACCCTCTCCCTTCTTGGGGATTAGATGGGACAGGCCTGGAAATCTTGATGGGCATTCTAGTTTTTTGCAAGGCCTCAAGAAACTGACCTACCTGTTGTCTAAACAAGTAAGAACCATTAAATGGAACATTCATAACCTGTTGCTGGACATCATTAGAGGAATCAGATGTACTAAGCCAGGAATATTTTCTGATACGAATTCCTGCTACAGCTGCTTGACATGCAGTATCAAAGGCATCTATAGCTGCCTTGAGCTGATGACTGTTAGACTCTGTGCCATGAGTAACAGTCTGGGGAATCTTCTGTTTGGCCTCGGATTCAGGCAGAGATTCTGCTTGAGACTTTAGAGAAGTCCAGATGGCGTTCTTATACTAAGAAAAATGCCCTTGGTAACTGGCAATCCTCATGTTAAGGGTAGTGGCAGCAAACGCCCTTTTCCCCATAGTGTCTATTTTGTATGATTCCATATTAATAGGGTGTGCAGTCATTTCCTGAGGAAGAATGGCTTTGTTATTCTCAGCCAAAATGACAACCTTGTCAGCAAAGGACTGAGAGGCAAGGATATGCCTGTATTTAGGGGCACTGTACTTAAGGTCTATCTGCCTGCATACAGAGGGGATGGACACATGCCTGTGCCATACCGCACCAAAAAGGGTCTCAAACACAGAGGGAATAGGAGGTATTAAACTGACCAGCATGGTGGAAATGTTGAGCCACTCCAGACTGAGATGTTTCCCAGTGTCAATTGCTGAAAGCTCAAATACAAGTGTAGCATACATGTTGCGGAGAAGAGTCTGGAAAGAGAGGTCCTCCTGGGGGACAGGAGAAGAGCCTGGATCCAAAGTGTACAGGCTATAGAAGGAGTCATTGTCATCCCGCCCTCAGAATTAATGAGTTTGGGGTCAGACTTGTCCCCCTTCAGCTCCTCCCCAGGGGAGGGTCCAGAAGAGGAGTGTACTGCAGCTTCCCTAACCCAGTCCTAGGAGTAGACAACACCAGTGACACTGGTACAGGCAGTAAGGGAGCCAGCACTGGATGCAGCATTGCAATCATTACTGATCCGGTGCCTAGGGCCCTCTCAGTAATTGGGGGGCAGCACTGGGAGTGGTGCAAGGGGTGGTGCCGAGCCAGGCCCTGAGAGGCCTGAACTTGGTGCCCAACGCAGTACTGCATGCAGTGCCAAAGGTCCATCTGGCACCAGAGTGACTGGTAGAGGTACTGAGGCCAGTCCAAAAACAGTGACACTGAATGGGGGTGTGCCCAGTGAGGTAGAAGTCAGCAGTGTGGTCACTGGCAAGGACCCAAAGGCTGGTGATGGAGCCAAATGCTGTACCTGGCTAGAAGGCCCCAGCTGCAGCTCCAGTGCCCCCAGCCCTGAAGGCAAGCGGAGGCAAATGAACCAGGTGCTGCACCCACTGCTCCATAAGAGCTGCATAGTGGTAAAATTGCCCACCAGAGTCCCCACAAGTAGACAGGGAGGGACTGTAGGCTCAAGACCTCAACCTCCCACGAGTCCATTGGTAAAACCAGCGACACTGGGAAGGTCTTCTACTCTGAGACACTGAGGACCTCACGGCAGACCTAATGGAGGATGACCTCGAGCGGTACCATTTCTTCCCCTTCCGACATGAAGACAAAGAATTTGAGGCTGAGTAATGCCATATTTCCAGATGGGATCAGGAATTGTCCTGCTTCTTTTTGTGTTTAGTACACATTCAGGTCACTTCACTACCAGTCTAGCACTGCTTGTAAAGCGCTTTGAGATATACTGCATATGAAAATGCTATATAAATGCTAATTATTCTTCTTTGTGTTTACGGAAGAACTGTCCTCCCTTCCGAACACAGGACTGCCCATTATCAGAACCCTCTCCCAGAGGGGGGTGGTGGACTGGACATATCCCTGCCACTGAAGTAGCCTGCCTGAAGAGGCTCCCTACCATCACTGTCACCATTCCTTGATTATTGACTGTTGCTCAGTAGGGCTGAGAGAGCTGAAGAAGAATTTTGTTTAAGCTAAACTGACACAAAAATAATAAAACATATAAAATGACTACAAACTGAGAAGAACTGAACACTGTTGTAGTATAGATGTGAAGTTTTGTCTCCTGGTGGCTGAACGTTGTCATCACTGAAGTGCACTCAGCGATGGGAGAAAAGGAACTGAGGCAGTTAAAGGCTAGGGTTAAGGTAATCCTGTGCTGGGAGCTCCCCCTCGCGGTACCACGCATGTGCCCAGCATATCTCAGCACCGGCCAGCATGAAAATGTCTGGCTTCTGCAGGGTCCTAACACCTCTATCTCAGAACCCATTCATGTGAATAAATGGTGAAGATTACTCCTGGAAAGATCCAGAGTTTTAATCTCATCAACAGTCCCAGTCTTGCATACAGGCAGCTCCTGTCTGGTCCAGAGCAGGAGAGGAGATGTGGCTTCAGTACTCCAGACATCTGATTGGTGGACCTCAGCATTCACTGTAAGGACTGGAAATCATAGTGTTTGCATCATAATGGGAGCGCAGCATGGAGCAGTGGGAGGGTGGTTGCAGAAAGAGGAGCCATCTCGACTCCAGCAGTGAAGTGAACTAGCAGCATCTGTGGCTGAAGGCGGAGGAAGAGGTTCAGATCCCTTCCACTCCAACTTTGTAACTTCTACCAAAACTGTTCCTGACACAAATAAATGAAAATATGGAGTCTGAGCAGACAACTTTACCTAAAAAGAAATATGCTGCAATCCGAAGTATAGAAATGACTGAGACAGTTATGATCGTCTCAGGTGCAAAGTTCGAAAGTACAAATGCAACAGGAATGGACGAGGAGCTGACATAGTCCTCAAAGAGGCTATGACAGAGCAAAAAGCACACCCACTAAAGCTAGTGGCAGAAGAAGATGAAAAGATTGCTTGGCTGTGTTTAATGTAGATCACTGCCTGTTAGAATCTTCCACAGAACTTGGAACAGAAGATGGATTGCCTCATGGCTTGCCCAGGCAATGTTCAAGGGAGATGTCTGCAACTGTGCCTTCCACTCCTGATGCACTTTCAGCTGGCAGCAGGAGAAATAAACTGCCAAATTGCACCTGTTACTAGTCCAGTGTTGATGTTGCACTATGGTCAGCCCGACTCCACACCAGTCACCCGCAACGTTCATGGCTCGAGTTCAGAAAACACCCTGCAAGCTGCAGTATAGAAGAATTCAGCTGACGGTGATTGCTGGAGCTCACTGAGAGTGCTGAACATGGCAGAGATAAAGACAGCGGCAGAGTGAACACAGGTAAGCTCACGTATGCCTGTGCCTGACTCTCCTGTCAGTTGTCACCTTACAAATTCAAAATAAACTCTGTCACTAATAAAAAGTCTGCATGTAATACAAGTAAGTCTGGACAGAATGTGACTCAAGGAGTGAGTGAAACTATGCAAGAGAAACAATCAGCACCTATAATTGATAGTACTGAAAATACTCAAACAACTCGACAGTCACAGCAAACAGTGCACAAACAAGTCCTGTTAATCAGCCATCACCATTAAGCTGGGAGACCACTGTAAATAAATTGTTGGCATGGCAAATCGTACAATACAATGTATAAGGAAGGCTTTGATAAACAAAAAAGAAAGTGTATTATTGCCATTGTACAGGATTTTTTTTAAATTGATAGTTTATTGAAGTTTTACAATATAACAAGCTCAACATTGCATGCTCTATATACCATCTCAGAACCTGGCCAGAGCAGACATCTGCTCCTTGGAAAAGGAACTAGTTCTCTCACTGGATTTATGTCAACTACAACTTGTGGTCGACATAAATCCGTCGATGTGATGTCGGTTGACAAAACATTTGTCGTACCGGCATCTTAGATCCCCATTGTACAGGTTAGCATGCCAGACAGCTGTGCATATGAAACAGGAAATAGTTGCCCTTAAAAGAATAAGCCCTCTATTATCAATAGACAGAATAGTAATATTTACAACAAAAACAGTGTCAGTAGTCTAAGTGTTCTGTGACTAACAATAAATTGGTAAAGGAACAAACATTAACTGGGTGCCGCTGCCCGGGAGAGGAGAGGGAGGGAAGAAATGGGTCTAATATAGGTGAAAATCTCGTCCCTGACAGGTGAGAACAGCGACAACTATTCCCAGCCCTAAGAATACTTATGTAATTATAGAGATGCTGGGGAGTCCTGGCCACCAAGTTCATCTGGTTTCCATGCAAAGAGAGAAAAGGTTCCAAGACTTGTTGGAACCAATATATAGGGTATATTTGAGGCCACACCCGGATTATGGTTCCGCAGTTGAATTCCACAATTATGAAAGGACATAGTGTGTAGAGGGTGCAGCATAGGTTTATGAAAATGATACCATACTTCCAACATAAGACCTGTGAAGAAAGATTGGATCACTTGGGATTGCACTCATTAAAGTAGAGAAGACTAACAGGGTACTTATTTTACCAGTTCAAAATATTAAGAGATGAAGACATGAGAAAGCAGCTAGGCCTGGAATTCAACTCAGTAACCATGATCTGAGGAAGCACAAACAACAAATACAACCCCTATCAGTTAAGAAAGAGATAAGAAGGCATTATTTCATGGTAGGGAGGCAGTTGTAGCATCAGACAATGATCTGACATTTAAGAAAAGATTGGATGACTTTTTTAGCAAAAAAATGACATTAATGGGTATGACCACTGAGAAGTGTGTGTGGAGGGTGCAATCTAGATAGACAATATGTCTTTAATTGTTCTATAAGTTCCTAGTATTGTCCTAGTATATTGTGATAGTATCACAGGGCTCTACGACACCAGTTCGAGAAATATTTTGTGGACCGTTACAGCAACAGATTTATATCGACCATAATTGTGGTCAGCATAAATCCGTCCAAGAACACTTCACCCCCAAGCTCCTCAAGCAGGGAACTCTGCCTTCTGCACCCAGCTACTTAAGATAATCAACTCTGAGTCAGAGTGGATTCGGGGAGGAGGTGCAACACCCCGAGAAAGCAGTGCCAGGGTCCCGTGGTGAATACTGTTGTTCACAGTAGAGGTGTTGATGTTCAGTCACCATACTGTATCACAGATGCCTCACCCTGTCCTCCCCAGAGGAAACATTGACATATGGCATCTTGACAATTCAAGTCCTTCTGCATCTAATATATATAAATGCCCCTGAACTACAAACTCCAGCACCCCCAAAGCAGAACTCTGTACTTGGACCAGAACCAGGTGAACATAGTTCAGACTCTACTGAAATATGCCACAATACAGCTGGGGAGGGCACATCAAGGGATCAGAGCTCGAATACTGAAAGGGGTCCTAACTAAAAATGGCAGTCTCACAGGACCGAAGCAGATATTCAGTGCATGGAAGGAAACAATGTAAGACAGTAGCAAGAGCCACAACAATGACGCTCCCGAAGGGCAGACTGTAATTGTTTTTTTTTTGTAAGCATTTGAACCAACTTAACATGTTCTGTATTCCTACTGTGTGCTGGTGCCTTACCCTCTAACTCATTATAATTGTATTGTAGTTATCGAATTCATTGTAATCTGCCTGAAAATGGTCCACTGTATCAGTGCACTTACCCAGTAATCAAGTAATCAAAGACATACATACATAAAAAAAATACAAAAATTCTGCAGAGGGGGAACATGCACAGAGAAAAAATGCTATGTGCCTTAAATAACAAGCATTTGTCAAAGCCAAACATTCGCTTGCAGGTATTTGCAGTGCTGTTTGGCACTTATGCACATCCCCTCTTAGTTGTATCCATGCCACTTCAGTACCCATGTCCCAACAGAGTACCTCTCTGCAACTCCTCTTGCATCTCATTTACATTTCAGCCTCATACTTCTTAACTTTCTGTCTTCAAAATATGGGATACTGACGGTCAGAATGAGGGACAATATGATACGCATCATCAAACAGTGATGTACAACCTGCGAACACTGGGGAAACACATGCCTTCATTAGTGCAAAGTTTAATTTTCATTGATAGGAAATGAATGTCTGCTGAAATTAACTGTTAAGTGAGTTATAAATAAGAAACAGTGGCATTTGGGTGTGTTTTTTTGTATGTTTCAATGTTTAGAGTTCACATTTATTTTTATGCTCATTATGTTAACCGCCATCGGCTTGCACCTGTGTGTTTTTGTGTCGAGTCACAGGCAAGTTTTGAAATGCCCACATCACAGACTCTCGATAGAGCAGTCAGTTACTTGCAGCATCCACTTCAACTGTACTCGTTAATTGCTGTAACACTGGCACTTCTAACAAGCATTTGTCAATGCTGACTGTTTGCTTGCTGGTATTAGCATTGGAAGTGCATGAGTTAGACAGATGCAGAATAGGAATGACAGTGAAGTACTGAAGTGACGCCAACCCCACCACCACCCTGCAGAGACTGACAGGCATTGGGGTGTGCCTTTGGGTCGTCACCCATAATGCTCATGCCATTTCACCTCACCCTATCCTGCAGACACTGACAAGTGTTGAGGTGTGTGTTGGGGTGTTTGGCTTTACAGTCACTTCATTCCATAAGGAGATATGCTGAAATGTGTGCCGTATAGGAGAATGGGGTAAACTCTGGGGCCAAAGAGTCCAAGGCACACCTCTATGCCTGTCACTGGCTGCAGGATAGCGGTGGGGGTGGAATGGCATGAGCATTATAGCCAGCAATCCAAAGGCACACCCCTGATGTCTGTCAGTCTGTACAGGGTGGGATGTTATGGTTAGAAATCCTAATGCTCTGGGTGCTTGCTGGTATTTGCACTCCAGATTTTCAACATGGCTTTTTGTGACACCCACCTCATAAAAGCATTTGAGACCTCTGCTCATGAACAGTGGCACTGTGATTTTGTTAATCTGTCCTGAACATTGATTTCCCACAGCTACCACGCCATTCTATACTGACCCCGAGGCCGACAAGCTGTAGTGTTGGGAGGGCCTAGAGCCGCCAGCCCTCCCCAGAAGGACTACAAGGGTTGCGAGGCCTTCATCTCTGCCTGCCTCCCCACGGAGCACTAGCCACGCTGACCCCCGAGCAAAAAGATGCGGGCCTTTGGGACCAGTGCCATCTTCTAGGAGTCGGCGTGTGTTTTGGTGCCAAAACATTTTCAAAAAAAAAAAAAAAAATGAACTTTGCCTTTTAAAACGAACTTTGCCTTTGAGTCAGCATAGCACTACAGATAGTTTATTCTGTACAGATTTCTTTACAAATAGTCACCAATTTTAACTGTATTTCTGAGGTACCTTAAGGGAAACATGTATACTGAGTATCAGTAGTCTGTTGAACCAGCAGCTTCTATGTGCATTTAACCTCAACTGCTTAGAGTAAACTGTGCTGCTCCATAGGTTAGTTTGTGTGTTCCATAGCCAGCAGCCTAACTCAGTAGTTTGCCTAGCATTTCATAGCCAACAGCATTTACAGCATTATGTGCAGCAGCTAGGTAAATTGCGATAGTTTCATACCTGTGATTAGCCCCGCCTCTCCGGCAGCATATAAATTGTACTCCTCTCTCTCTCCTTATCTCACAGCTGTAGAGTCGCGAGGGCCTGGAGACACCAGCCCTCCCCAGAAGGACTATGAGGGTCACAAGGTCCTTCATTCTGCCTGCCCTCTTCACCGGAGCACTAGCCATGCTGCCCCCCCCCCCGGAGTGAACAACCGCCCCCCACCACCTCCCTTGGTCGGCTCTTAGCTTTATACATGCTGTCACATGACTGATCGAGCTCTGCAGAACCAATCAGTCCACTCTCCCATTAGCAGCTTATCTGCTGTCACCACTAGCGGCCGCTACACTCAACCCTTGCTTGCTGCAACAATAAATTAGCAAAATGCTACTGTTTTTCCTCCCGCTTTTCTTCCTGGCGTTTCCCCTAGCCTCCTTCCCTCCCCCAGCAACCCATCCACTACGGCACCCAGACCACCATCTCTATTGCACCTTCACTACTCCCCTGTCCCTCCTCTCAACCACCTTCCCACACCAACTGCCACAAGTACCCACTTGTAATTGGCCGCTCAGTGCTGCCATCCTACCTCCCTCCTTTTTCCCAGGGCTATCTGTTCTATGTAACTTGGCAACTGCTGTCACTGTGCCTACCCATCAAGTACTCTTCTCCTGTCGAATGACTAGACCTGCCTGGTACAAAACCAAACACTTTCTTACACTGCTTTTCCTATTGGCAGGGGATGTCAAAGCCAACCCGGGTCCTACCCCTCCCAATCCCCCCACCCCACTGACTCTCCCCAAGGGTCTCCAACTACTGCACCTCAACATCTGCAGTATCCTGAACAAAATACCAGAGCTACAACTTACTGCTTTATCTCTATGACCAGACATCTTCATAACATCGGAGACTTGGCTAAAGCCACACCATGTGGACTTTGTTGCAGCCATTCCTGGCTACTCGCTGATCAGGCAAGACCGCCTGGGTAAGAAAAAAGGTGGTGATATTGCCATGTTTATCTCCACCAGGCTACAGTTCACCCCGGTCCAAATCCCAGCACCTATACCACAAATAGAATCCTTACTGGTCAAACTTGTACTCCCTTACTCCACCCCTGTGTACATTGCGGGGTCCTACTGTGCCCTTACTATTCCCCTGCCTGGTGTCTTAGACCACCTGACCACATTAAAGTCTGCTGCCACAGCTGGTGAGCTCCATATCCTCGGCAATTTCAATTTCAATTGGCTAGTCAAAAACTGCTCCAAACTTTGGACCAAAATAAATGCTCTAAACCTCCCCAAGCTAATCGCCCAACCCACCTGGCTGAACCCCAAAACACTTAACCACTCCCTCTTGGACTGGGCCCTCACTTCCCACCCACACAGGATTATTAAAGCCGGACTTCTCCCTGATTCCCTTAGTGATCATCACATGGCATACATGGTCAGGAAAGTGCATAGACCCGCAGAACCCCCCTCTAGGGCGCTCCTCACGAGATCCTACAAATCCCTATTTCTACCTTCCCTCCTAAATGACCTGGCCCACGTGGACTGGTACTTCATACAGAAGACACCGTCTATTAACTATGCTTTCGAGACCTTCAAGACCAGGTTTCTTGCTGTATGGGACTATCATGCCCCTCTAAGAAGCACAAGAGTAAGGGGCTCCCACCTTCCCCGGGTCTCCGCTGATATCATTAGCAGATGCCGCACCAGGGACCTGGCATGGAAAAAACATAAGCTAACATGCTTCCAAGAATCCCTACAAAGTTACCGTACCCTCCGCAACTCCTGCACCAAATCTATATGACAGGCCAAAAAGTACTACTTCACGTCAGCTCTGAACTCTAACCTTAACCACCCTATAAACTTTTGGAAAACTATCAAATCCCTCCTCTCTCCGCCAGTCCAACCACCAACCCCGCCCCTATGCATCCAAGGCATGACTGTCTCGGACCCTGACGAAGTTGCCTCTGCATTCAATACCTTCTTCACCAGCAGCGCAATGTCTCTCCTACCCAGTCTCCCACCCACCCCACACACACCAAGCACCTCACCAAAATCTCAGAACTCCTCCCCTGCCACCAGTTTCTCTTTCCAACCAGTAACCCCAGCTGAAGTGCTCTAAGCTCTGAGTGCTCTAGACCCCAACAAAGGCAAATGCCCCTCTGGCCTGGACACCAAATTACTTCACTTATCTGCCCCTGCCATAGCCACCCCATTAGCCGGCCTCCTCAACCTCTCCTTCTCTCGCCAAAATCTCAGCCACAGGGAAGCAGGCAAAGTACCGCCCCATCGCCTTTCTCCCAGTACTGACCAAACTTCAGGAACACCTTGCCCTTGCCCAACTCTCCCAATATCTAGACTCATCCTCTTTCTTCACCACCTATCAGTCTGGTTTCCGTAAGTCCCGCTCCAACATCACCACTCTATTAAGACTCACCGATGACATCCTCACAGGAATGGACAAAGGGCATATCACCTTGGCCATTTTCATTGACCTGGCCAAGGCCTTCGATACCGTCTCTCACCCTATGCTACTAGCCAAACTAAATGATGCAGGCCTCTCCTGTCTTGCCACTAGTTGGTTTCAGGCCTACCTGACAGGCAGTCACCAATCAGTGAAAATTGGCCCCCACATATCTACCCCCCTCCCAGTCACTATAGGGGTCCCCCAAGGCTCAGTCCTGGGCCCACTACTTTTTTCAGTATTTCTAAATGACCTCCCGCTGGCCTGCACACACTCATCTATCCAAATATACATGGATGACACCGTACTGTATGCTTCAGGCCCTTCTACTGGAGTAGTGTCCAGTGTGCTACAGCAGGACTTCAGTGCCATACAGCAATGGTTCCGGTCCAACCAACTATTCCTAAATGTAAAAAAAGAAGTCTCTCTAACCTTCGGCACACAACCCCGACTTTCCCAACTAGCAGCTCGCCCCTCTTTCCTTACCCTAGATGGTTCCCCCCTGGAGTCCTGCACTTCATTCAGATACGTGGGAGTCTGGCTTGACCAACACCTAGATTTCTCCACACACTTCGAACCATTACACAAAAAGCTTCACCCCAAATTGGGTGCTCTATATCACAACAAAGGGTGCATGCCTACTCCGGTCCGGAGGGAAATTGTTCAAAAGATGATTCTCCCAATACTAGACTATGGTGACATGGTCTATGGCGCCGCACCCTCATCCAACCTGGCCAACCTGGACACACTATTTCACTCCTTCAGTCGCTTCATCCTGGATTGCCCACCAATGACCCACCAATGTGACCTATACAACTCCCTAGCCCTGCCCTCACTCACGACCCATAGACTGATCCACTGCACCAGAGTCATTGCCAAATGCTGATCCCAGTCCCTTCCCCCTTATCTTGGTTCCGCATTATCGGCTTAGCCTTCCCCTGCCTACTCACTCAGAAGCACAGACTCCAGGCTTCTCCAAGTCCCATTCATGCATACCTCCAAGGGCCAATCAGCTTTCAAATATTGCTTGCCCAAACTATGGAATGACTTGCCTGCAGACATCAGGCACTCCATGAACCCTAGACACCTAAACCCACTCCTCCATGCACACTTCTCCACCACATACACCTGCTCCCAGCAGCCATAAGCACAAAGCCATCGTGTTCCTCTGTTTACGCCACCTGACAGCCATGCTATAGTCAGCTGCTGCACTGTAAGTTCTTCTAAGTATTGTAGCCCCGATCTCCGTGTGTTTACTTGTATAATATGTAGAAGTTTAGGGTACTCAATGTTATTTATGTATTGTTCTCTGGCTGTATGTTTGCACAATATGTAAAACCTGTACTGTAAAAAAAATCACCCTATGTATTTCCCCCAGGTCGCATCTGGAAATGAGTGGTTCCCCGCTCAGTATGCCTGCCTGGTTAAACTCTTAAATAAATAAATAAATTCTGCACCACATGAGCGAAAACACAGTTTGGGCAGGATGTGAAAAATGACAGCTGTACCATTCATAGGAAGGTGTGAAGAGATGGCAATGCTGAAAATCTGGAGTGAAAATATTAAAAATTCTTGAACTTATGAGAGTATGTAGAAATTGCACAACACACACTCATAACATAGTCATTTCATGGACTTTCACCAAATTTTCAACTTAGACATTTTGTGACTTCTGCTCATGAACAGTGTCACTATTATTTTCTTAATCTGTCCCGAATGTTGATTTCCCACAGCGACCATGCCATGGTGCTCCAGATGTGTGAAAACACATTTCAGGCAGTATGTGAAAAATGACAGCTGTACTGTTCATAAGGAGGTGTGCAAAAATGGCAATGTTGAACATCTGGAGTGAAAATATTACAAATTCTCGAAGTTACTAGTGTGCATGGAAACTGCGCAAAGCACGCTCGTAACATAATCATTTTGTGGACTTTTGTCACCAAATTTTCAACATATGCATTTTGGGACCTCGGGCTCATTAACAGTGTAACTGTGATTTTTTTTATCTGTCCCAAACCTTGATTTCCCAAAGCAACCTGCCATTGTGTGCCAGATGTGTGAAAACACATGTTGGCCAGGATGTGAAAAATGACAGCTGTACTGTTCATAAGGAGGTGTGAAAAAATGCCAATGTTGAAAATCTGGAGTGAAAATATTACAAATTCTCGAAGTTCTGAGTGTGTGTGGAAACTGCGCAATGCACGCTCATAACACAGTTATTTTTTTGGAATGTTTTCACCAAATTTGCAACATAGACTTTTTGGGAGTCCACCTCATGAACAGTGACACTGTTGTTTTGTTAATAGGTCCCAAAGGGTGATTCCGTGCAGTAACCACGAAATCACCTTTCGGGACCAAATAACCACATGACAGTAACTGAATTCATGAGGTGGGATCCCATGAACCCCATGTTAAAAATTTGGTGCCAAAATTCACAAAAACGGCCAAGATATCCACCTAAGCTGAAAAAAAACAAACATTTATGCCATTATACAGCTTACCGGCATTTGTTCAGTTCACAGTCGGCTTTGAAGAGTGCAGACATGTTCCCGCTCCACTGAAGATCGTTGTGCCGGGCTCTGGAGGTAAGTAAGGGGTGAGGGGGTGTGGGGAGGTGGGGTCCGCGGAGGGTGGGTGTGGGTTGTGGGAGGGGCAACGGACACAACAAGGGATGGTTTTCTTTTTTCACAGGTTTAAAAAAAAACAACCTGCGGGATGTTTTTTTACTTACAGGGACAATGGGTACTCCCAGCGTGCCACCTGGGTGTTTGTTGGAAGGGCCTAGAACCAACAGGGATTGGGCACCCTGTTAGCACATACAATGTGTTTGGGGGGTGCATGAGCTGAAGGGGATTAGGCACCCCCCTCGGCACACAACGAATGGGTTGTTTGTTGGGAGGGGCTGGAGCTGACGGGGATTGGGCACCCAGTAGGCATATACAATGTGTTTTGGGGGGCAATAATGAGGCAGCGGGGAGGACAGCAGCAGAGGGAGGAAGCGGGAAGGATTTCATTAGCAGCCAGAGGGAAAAGGGTACTGTCAATATGCTAAGTAGAGACACGTTACCACTGCTGATTGCAACGGTGCTTTTCTTTCAGCTGAAGACCACTGCAGTCAAACTGCTGTCATAGACAGCTCATGCATCCATTGGTGTGGTACAGTCGCACCCACTACACTGAGGACTGCATTGGACAGGAGGGTTACACACCTCCAAAAAGTCATATTGTCCCAAAACGTTCCTTGCGCATGCATGCAAGCGAACGCAAAAATGAGGCATGGCCACAATACCAGACAGACTATTTGCCATCAGGAATTTGCTAAAAGAGGAGACTGGAGGTCACGACGGCCTGCTCTGAAGCCCTCCCTGCCCGCAGAAGCCCTGAACCCGAGACACACCAGGTAATTTCTACCTTGATCCAGGCTGCTGCCACCATCGTTGGCCATCTGGCGCCTTTTCTGAAACGGCCACAAGCTCCCCTGCTCAGCGCATGAATCCTGGCCAGAGTAGCACCTCAAGTTGCTGCCCAGGCTCAAACGGAGCAGAACTGCTACTTTTTTGCCTGATTTTGAAACTTTTAAAACGAACCAGCTAAAACTATTTACATTTGCCTGTAACTGTATTTAAAAGCTTAGAGTCACTGCAAGCCCAGGACCTGTGTTCTATCTGAAATCCCCCCCTGTGCAAATCTCACTGGGGACTGTTTGTTAATTTGTAAAGTGCATTTCCAGTTGTAACTGAATTACCCCCCTGTGAAAAACTCATTTGGGGACTGTTTAACTTCTAAGTGCATTTCCAGTGTGCAGAATTTCAGTTTGCCCTGCTAGTAATCACCTTCTTTTTTGAATCACGATAGTACCTGATAGCCCACAACCCATTTGAACCAGCTAAAACTATTTGCATTTGCCTGTAACTGTATTTAAAAACTGAGAGTCACTGCACACGAGACACACCAGGTAATTTCTACCATTAGCTCCTTATATTGTTTTGCCACTAGAGGGAGCCTGATTAAGTTTGAACAATTTGCTCCCAATACCTCACTTGTCACATTTTACTGCTCTCTAGTAGCTGTTTTCACTTGGTGATCACCCCCTCATCACCCCCTCTCCAATCATCGAAAGCTATCCCGCCATTGTGCACTCCCCAGATCAGCCCTCCTCCTCCTGCTCCTGTCAGGCAATGTCCACCCCAATCCCGGGGCCTGGCAGCACTGGTCCTCCCCCTGAAATCTCCAGGGCTGCGCATTGCTTCTATGAACATCTGTAGCCTCCTGAAAAAACTGGACTCTCTACACTGCTGGGTGACGCTTCATAAACCTGATGTTGCCCTGGTTGAAACCTGGCTGTCTCCCTCCCTAACTCTCATGTCTCTCTCTCCGCTACTCTCCACGGTTGGACCGTGTTGGCAGGAGAGGTGGAACTGTTCTTCATTTGAAGGATTCTCTAATGGGGCTACCACTCCCCGCCTGACCTCGACCATAAGGCCCAGGCACTTACTCTAAAGCTGTCCCCTGACCCAGCTAGAGGCCCATTATTCCTAACCATAGCCTACATACCCCCCAAGAACCAATCCCAGGCCCTGGGCCCACTAATTGACTACCTCACCTCCCTACCCAACTCTTCGGACCAAATCTTGGTGGGCGACTTGAATATAAACTGGCTCTGCCCCTCGTCCTCCTCCTCCCACCGTGAGGCTTTCGATTCAATTGACCTAACTCAACTGGTCACACAGCCTACTAGAAAAAATCCTAGGGGGGGAACAAGCACCCTCCTGGATGTGGTCCTCACCAACAGGCCAATCCGCATCCACAACATCCAAATCCTCCTGACTGCCTCAGTGACCACTCCTGTGCTTTTCAACTGGGAAACCCTCGGCCCTCATCCCGTCAAAACCACCTCTCAAGGCGGCTTAGGCCTGGGGACTCATAGGCCTTAAGCGCCTTGCCCACACTGATTGGTCCCTCTGGACGAGGGCAACCAACATTGACTTGCCCTGGCCTTCTTTGTAAGCACTTTCAACTTTGCCTGTGATATCTTTTCTCCCATAACTGCTAGGAGGTCCAAAGTGAAACATGCCCCTTGGATCACCCCTGCCCTACTGTGGCAACTTAAGCAACGCGACAATCTTTGGCACCTTGCTGTTGCTACTGGCCGTTCAGCTGACAGGCAGTCCTATGCTACCGCCCGCAACCAGTGCACCTGGGCCATCCGCAAAGCAAAGGCGGAATACTACCAAGTCTTTCTTACCTCCTCCTGGGGGAACATCAAGCAACTGAATGGTCACTCCCAGTCCTCCTCTCCTTCTCTTCTCAACATCAATGGTACAGTCTCCTCTGACCCTGCCCTCATTGCCACCCACCTCAATAAATCCTTTACCGACCTTAGCTCAGTACTTCCTGGTAACTTTTTCAGTCCACCTCCTCCATCTGTACCACCACCCATTGCCCGCCCCTCTTTCCACCTGCGTCGTGTCACCATGCAAGAAGCTAGGCCTTACTTGCTAAAAGCCCTAAAAGGTAACACCATCGGTAATGACTCACTTGATCCCTGCCTTTTACGTCAGGTCCTGGATCAGGTCCTCTCACCTATTACGTGCATTTTCAACAAATCACTCTGTCTCGGACAATTCCCCTCTGCCTGGAAGATTGCCACAGTTACCCCTGTCCATAAAGGTGGTGACAGGACTCTTCCCGGGTAACTACCGACCCATCTCAATCCTCTCCCCCCTCTCTAAGGCATTAGAGAAAATTGTGGCGTCCCAAATCTCTGACTACCTCTGTAAGTACAATGTTCTCTGCCCTGAACAACACGGGTTCAGAGCGGGTCAGAGTACCAATACAGCACTCCTGGAATTTTCCAACTTCCTCCATGCCTCCTTGGACTCTGGTGCCCTGGCTGGTGCTATATTCATTGACCTGTCTAAAGCATTCGATACCGTTTTGCAACCTCTTTTGCTCTCCACCCTCGACCTAATAGGCTTTGCCTCAGGACCTGTTTCCTGGTGCACCAGCTATCTCTCTGCTCGCTCCCAATGTGTGAAAGTCAACGGTACTCTCTCTGAAACATGCCCCATTCGCTCTGGGGTGCCGCAGGAATCAATTCTTGGACCCCTACTATTCTCACTCTTTCTTAACTCCCTACCCAGCAGTTGTCCGGGTAAGATGCTTCTCTATGCTGATGATGCTGTTCTCGTTGCCTCCCACAATGACCCCATGCTGCTACAGAACTCCCTCCAACTAGTCTTTGACTCTGCAGCTACCTGGTTCACTGAGCACCGACTTGTTATCAACCTTAAGAAAACAAAAGCGATGTCTTCTCCCACCCCAAAATAAGTACAGCAAGTTTCCTTAGCTGTCCACTCCACACCAATCTCGTCCATTGACCAGGTGCAGTCCTATAAATATCTTGGTATAACCTTTGACCCTGCACTTTCATTCCATGGACATATATCTGCCCTAAATTCTGTCGCCAACTCACGGCTAGGCATTCTTTACCGCACAAGAAATGCCTCCCTCCTGATGCCCTCCACCTGGCTGTCACCTCCTCTGTCATGTCTCTCATTGACTATGGCCTTCCGGTTCATGACTCAGCAGATCAGACTGCCCTCAACAAGGTTCACCTCACAGTTAATAAGGCCTGCAGACTTATCACTGGTGCTCCCAGACTCACTCACACATGTGAGCTGTACACCCTGGCTACCCTACTCAACCTGGAAGAGCGACTCATGTATCAGACATGCCAGCTCACCTTTAAAGCCCTGCGTGGCCTATCCCCCATAGGCCTATCCAGCTCCATTCGCTGTACTGCACCAACCCTGATCACGCGCAGCTCGTCAAGAGCTACCCTAGTTATTCCGAGAGCCAGGACCTCTAAGGTCAGAGGCATTCTCACCGTACGCCCCACTGGTATAACTCCTCCTGCCAGTGTCTCAAACTCACTAACCTTAGCTTGCTTTAAGCCCAGGCTCAGAAACTTCCTGCTTAGCTCTCGTAAATGCAACTGCCACTAGCCTAGTGTAAAATATATATATATATATATATATATATACTCTGTTTGACAATGCTCACTGAGCTCCCCCCTTCCTTTCCCTACCAATTCCTCCTCCCCTATCTCCCTCCCTTCTACCCCACCAGCTCTCCCTCGACCATAAGTTTTGCACCTTTTGTTATCTTTTGCTTCGTTGGAGATTGTATTCTATTGTAACAAAATTGTAATTGAACTGCAACTTTTTTGTTTGTAAGTACTGTGTCCCTTGTACTACTGTTCTGATGTCCTCTTTGTGACGAGGTACCTTTGTAAATGAGCCTCTGGCTCAAAGGTTTCTAAACTGATGTTTAACTAACTAAATAAATAAATAAATAAAATCTTGAATGGGTTTTGTAGCAGTGGAATTATATACTTTAATTCATGTGTCTTCAGAGTCTGTTTTTGACATTAGTTTTAAAACTCTGCAGTCACTAGAACGTTCTTGGTGCAATTATGAACAAGTAAATGACACGCCACTGTGGACGCCTTTTGTCTCCATTCCATTAACTAAACCCAATGTAAAAGTTATTTCTCTTTTATTTAGAAGTGAGGAAGTAAATATTTCAGATGTGATATACTGGATACGCCAAAGGCGTGAGGTAAAAATTACATAGAAAAAGAATCTGATGGCAGATAAGGACCGCTTGGCCCACCTAGTATGCCCATTTCCCTACCTAATGGATAAGCTGCAGATCCTAGTTAACCAACAGCCTACGTCCTCCTACCCCCCACCAGAATTGCCTTATGTCTGTCCCATGCATTCTTGAATTCCCTCACTGTTTTTGACTCTACGACCTCCTCAGGAAGGCTGTTTCATGCATCTACAACCATCTCTGTGAAGAAATACTTCCTCACATTACCTCTGAGCCGTCCTCCCTGTATATTCAAATTGTGCCCCCTTGTTCTTGCACATCTCTTTTTCTGAAAGATGCTACCCTCTTGGACTTTGTTGATTCCCTTGAGGTATTTGAAAGTTTCTATCATGTCCCCCCTCTCCTTCCTTTCCTCGAGGTTATACATCTTAAGCTACTTTAGTCTTTCTTCATATGTCTTCTGATGCAGACCCTGCACCTTTTTGGTTGCCCTCCTCTGGACAGCCTTCTCCCTGTCTGTGTCTTTGTGGAGACGTGATCTCCAGAACTGTACACAGTACTCCAGATGTGGTCCTACCAACTGTTTGTACAGAGGGCCAACAACTTCCTGTTTTCTACTGGTGATGCCTCTCCCTATGCATCCCAGTATCCCCCCAGCCCTCCTTACTGTCGTCTCACATTGCTGGCCCACCTTTAGGTCATTTGATATGACTACCCCCAGGTTCCTTTCCATTTTTGTTGTTGTCAGTATCTCCCCCCTCCCCCATTGTGTACTCTTCCCCTGGGTTTTGTTTCCCAGGTGCATTACTTTGCACTTCTTTGCGTTGAATCTAAGCTGCCATACATTTGATCATTCCTCCAACCTTGCCAAGTCCCTTTTCATCCTTTCCACCTCACCTTGCATATCAACCCTGTTGCAGATCTTTGTGTCATCTGCAAAGAGACATACTTTTCCTTCCAGTCCCTCTGCAATGTCACTTATAATGACATTAAAAAGCACCGGCCCCAGTACAGAGGTTCCAAAACAGAGGAGGGGCCATTCCCACAGGGAAAAAAAACCTGAAGTTTGAAAAGCCACCTTCTGTTCCCAGAAGGAATCACTTCAGTGCCCTGAGCAATTAAAAGCAATAGGGGTTTACAGAGGAAGAGGAAGAGAAGGAGAGTCAGAAGCATCCTCAGTTGCATCCTCCGCCATGGATAATTCGTCAGATTCACATTCTGAAGTCTCCTGGGCTAAAAGGCTGAAGGAGAGAACAAGGTCCCGGTCCAGAACATCTTCATTTTTTTTTTGTACATTCTATTTTTCCACCCTACCTTTGGGGCTTCTCTCGGGCTCCTGTACTCAGCTCCTCGGCTCAACCGCCTGCCCGCCTGAACCTTCCTCCACCAACTGCATAGGGTAAGAGAGGGGGTTCCAGGCTCTCTCTCTCTCTCTCTCTCTCTCTCCCTCTCCCCCCCGCAGAGAGGTCCTAGAATCCCAAGGGAGAGTTGGAGAAATGGCTGGCTCTGGGCGTGTGGCCGGGGTTACCGACGGTTGCCGTCACCTCACCTGAGCTGAGGATAGGGTTTTTGTTTTTGGTTACAACACCTTTGAGCTCAGATGTGCAATGACATCCTGCTCGGTGTATGCACGCTCCCATGTGCAACTGAAAGATGTCCGCCACAGCTCAATCCCCCTGCATCTGCCGGCCGGGCCGTGCAATCCCCCAGATGCTGTCAGGGACTGCTTCTACACCGGTGTGTGAAACCCCCCTCCCCAAGGAAGGAGAGCAGGCCGGAGGACACTCGATCCTTCCTCATCCCCACTGACCCCCGATGACCTCTGCTTGTTCCCAAACATGGATCACCAGTGTGGTGTGAGGTGTGGCATCCAGCGCCTCAACCCTCAGTGCCACCAGGCCAGCAGCCCGGTCCAGAACATCTTGAAAGTAATATAACACCTGCCTCCCCAAGTGAAGAGGACCAGTTCTTAATTCAATGGCCCTTAATGTAAGTAGTATACTATTAAAGGTAATAAAAGGAGGCTTACAGCCTTGGAATTGCTGGATAATTTACCAGGTAAGATAATTTTCATGCAGTACATAAGACTTACTGTAAGACTTTCCATGAAATATTGCAGGAAAAATGGCTGTAGGTCTCAGGAAGTTCATTTTGGTTCCAGGGTGAGGGTACTTGTGATGGGGTTGTAGTCTTATTGAAAGGAATGTGTTTTAGTGTCCAGAGATTAGTTGAAACATACCCGGATAGAGTATTATTGTTAGATACCCCTTATTCTGACCTGAAGTATCACTGCATTAACATCTGCACCACAGAAGTGATATCAGAAAGGGTAGAATTGTAAAGAGGGATTCAACTTCATTTACACACTACCAGACCAGTTATCTTTGGTTGGGATTTTAATTGTGGATTGGCTTTAGAGGATGGGGGGAACACTGCAACATGATATAATAATATACATGTCCTCAATGGTATGATTAGGACAGCATAACTGCAGGATGAGTATACAGCATCAGGTCAGAGTTAAGAGGTGTGTCGGGGGGGGGGGTACTTGCGACCTGTATTGATTTTCTGTTCCATTCTCAAAATATTAAACTATATGATGCATGTACAGTTGCCACTGAGACGTCCGACCATATGGTGGTATCTTGCAGCTGCACACAGGGGTTATAAATTAAAACATATAACATTCCCTTTGGAAGTTAAAGAGCTAGTGTACTGCCTAAAACTAATATTAGATTTTAAAAGCAGCCAACCATTACCTTTTAAATCTGAGATACTTTTTATTTTCCCTTTGTTTAATTAAAAGATTGTTTACCTGATGTTAGTAAGTATGATGTGTGGGACAGCATTCTACCTGGCAGCTAACATAATCTTGGTCTGTTGCACCACCCCCCACCCCATACATCATCAGCTTTGTGACCTCACTTACTGTGATATCCCTGCTGCTTAGGAAAAGCCATTCAGTGACTGCCAGATCATTCACCAGTGATGTCACTGTCAGTAAGATCACAGTGCTGATGATGCGGGGGGGGGGGTGTTGACAGAGACAGATATGTCAGCTGACAGGCTAAGAGCTGTTCCACACATCCAGCACAATATTATCACATAGGAGACTTTCTAATGAGCAAAAGGAAAAAGAAAAATACTTCAAAAATAGAAAGTTGCACCTGATTACTTCTTAAAATGTGTATTATTTTCCTGTCTGGCTATTTTGCGTCCACTAGCTCTTTAAATAATCAGCTATTAAAGGAAGAAGTTGGGAGGGTCTAAAATGCCACAAGCCCCTGGTGCATCGATCATTAGGCACATGGAGTTGCGGCATTCTCCCAGCCAGTGAGCAGGATCTTCCATCCTGTGTGCCAACTGCCACAAGTTAGACTAGCTTTTTTGCTGGTCTAACTTGTGTCATTCCCGGGTATCATTTTCACGGAGCTGCGTCAATATCTGGTGCAAGCTGCCATGAAGTGGGAAAAATGTTATAACTGCGTCCAGTATACTAAAACTGGGCACAGTTGTGGCAAAGGTGTTTGGAGCAGCTGCACCAAAAGCAGTTTTGGTGCAGGGCTTCATGCAAACTCTGTGTCAACTTTTGAAAATCCAGCCCAGGGTCTGCATCCAATGTGCATACGAATCCATTTCAGAGAGGTGACTTGCATCTAAGTAAGATTTCAAATAATTTTTTTTATACAACAGGTAGTGCAGCAAAGAGAAAATAGGTATTTGCATTATTTAAGATCCCATCTGACAGCCACAGTACATATAAAAAATGTTATCTTACGCAGCAGATAAAAAAACATTAAAGCTGAAATGTTTAAATGCCAATATAATAAAAATCCTTCAAGCAAGAACTACAGTTTGTCACACAGGGAAAGGACTTAAAACATTTCCAAAGGGTGTGCTGATTGTGTATCTTAACGCCAGATGATAGACTTGCCAACCTCAGAACAGGGAATAGTTCATACTGAGCCAGAAGAAGTAATGTTCATTGTGCATTCATACATTAAAACAATATTCGGCTATCCTTTGAAAGCAGAATGGAACCAATCTTAGATATCGAGGTTCCACAACCACCCGATAAAAAGAAAGCAGATTTAGCAGCACACTGGAGAAGATGGCTTAACCTCAGAATTCTACAAAAGATTCAGGCAGCAGTTAAGCCAAGGTTGGGCAGAAATTTATAAAGAATCATTGACAGCTGGGTCTTTACCAAGTAATATGTCTCAAGCAATTATGATCTTTTTATTTAAAAAAGCAACTAAAACACACCTGGAAAACTGGGGATCAATGAGTCTCTTGAATTTGGATTTAAAAATAGTATCCAGAAATTTTAGCAAACAAACTGACTTAATACGTGCGACTTTTCAGACTTGTGCTGTACCACACTAGTCCATATCTGATCATTTAATTTTCATTTGGGAACTGCTGGACAAAGGAAAAACTGATCTAGGGTCAATTTTATTTTTTGCTCTAGCTTGATCATAAAAACACATACAACAGGGTATGTTATGAATATATATCCAAAAATACTAGAATACCATGGTATACCTAGATAATTCATAAGCTGGACTGTAGTAGTAGTAGTACTAGTAATAGTTTTATTTGTTCGATCATAAGGCCATTACAAACATAATACAAAAAACAAGCATTTGTCAATGCCGAATGTTGTCTCGCTGGCATTGGCATTGGTAGTGTCGGAGTTAGAGACGCATAATAGGAACGGCAGTGAAGTATTAAAATTATGCCAACCCCACCCCCACCCTGTAAAGACTGACAGGCACTGGGGTGCGCCTTTGGGTCATCAGCTATAACACTCATGCTATTTTACCTCACCCTACCCTGTAGACACTGACAAGTGTTGTGGTGTGCTTTGGGGTCTTTGGGCGTTATACTTACCCCATTCCATAAGGAAATACACTTAGGTGGGTGCAGTATAGGAGAATGAGGTGAACTTTGTGGCTGAACAGTGCAAGGCACACCACAAAGCCTGTCACTGGCTGCAGGGTGGATGTGGGGGTGTAATGGCGTGAGCATTACAGCCGATGATCCCAAGTCACACTCCTGATGCCTGTCATTCTCTACAGGGTGGGATGCTACAGCTGGAAACCCTAACACCGTAGACGTGTGTTGGTATTTTCAGTCCAAATTTTCAACATGGGCTTTTTGTGAGCCCACCTCATGAAAAGCGGCACTATCAGTTTGTTAGATGAAAGGTGGTTTTGCACAGCGGCTGTGCCATTTGGCGACACAGGGACAAAAACACATTTTGGGCAGGATGTGGAAAATGACAACTGTATTGTTCATGAGGAGATGTAAAAAAATGGCAACGTTGAATATCTGGAGTGAAAATGTGAAAAACTGGTAAAGGTATGAGCATGCATAGAAACTGTGCAACACACGTCAGCAACCCAATTATTTTTGGGATTTTTTTAACCACATCTTTAACATAGGCATTTTGGGACCTCTCCTCATGAACAGTGGCAGTGTGATTCTGCTAATGTATCTGAAACGTTGATTTCGCACAGTGACCACGCCATTGTGCGCCACAGGTGCGAAAACACATTTAGGGCAAGATGTGAAAAATGACAGCTGTATTGTTCATAAGGAGGTGTAAAAAAATGGTAGTGCTGAAAATGTGTCATGAAAATAGTGCAAATTTGCGAAGTTACAAGGGTGCGTGGAAACTATGCAATGCACGTTTGTAACACAGTCATTTTCTGGAATTTTGTCACCAAATTTTCAACAAAGGCATTTCTGGACTTCTGCTCATGAACAGTGTCACTGTCATTTCCTGAAACTGTCCCAAAAACTAATTTCACACAGCGACCGCGCTATTCTGTGCCGGAAGTGCGAAACACCTTTCGGCCAAGATATGTAAAATGACAGCTGTACTGTTCATAAGAAGGTGTGGAAAAATGGTAATTTTGAAAATCTGGAGTGAAAATATTACAAATTCACGAAGTTATGAGTGTGCGTGGAAACTGCACAATGCACGCTCGTAAAACAGTCATTTTGGGATTTTTTCCACCAAATTTGCAACATAGGCTTTTGAGAGCCCACCTCATGAACACTGGCACTGTCTATTTGTTATCGGTCCTGAAGGTGATTCCATGCAGTGACATGAAATCACCTTTCGGGCCCGATTATTTATTTTATTTATATAGTTTTTGTTAACTGGGTTAGGTGCGCTAGCCAAAGTTGACTATTTTCAGGCATGACCTGGGAGAATACATACAGAAAATGAGATGAGATTATACAATACATGGTACATAGTACAGGTACATAGTATATAGTGCAGGTAGGTTAGAATACAGATCAAGTCAGAATGCCATGACAGTGCCATAATTCATGAGGAGGGGTTCCAAAAAACCCATGTTGAAATTTGGTGCCAAAAGGGTGTGGTTAGCCCTTAAGGCCCTAAAGAAAGACAAATCTCCTGGGCTGGATGGCATTCATCTGAGAGTACTATGGGAATTGGCGGACATACTGGCTGCACCCCTGGCAGAGCTCTTCAACAGGTCACTTGAAACAGGGAGGGTACCTAGGGATTGGTGAGAGGCACATGTGGTGCCAATCCATAAAGGGGGTCAAGGGAAGTACCAGGTAACTATAGACCCATCAGTTTGACCTTGGTGATGGGAAAATTAATGGAGAGTATACTAAAGGAATGATTGGGGGTGTACTTGGAGGAGGTGGGAGGTCTGGATAGTCGGCAACATGGGTTTGTTCCAGGTAGATCATGTCAAACCAATCTTGTGGAGTTCTATGAATGGGTAACATCAGAACTGGACAGGGGAAAGCCTGTGGATGTATTATTCTTGGACTTCAGCAAGGCGTTTGACTCTGTCCCCCACAATAGTCTGCTGGAGAAACTGCTGGGGTTGGGAGTAGGCCCTTTGATGGTCAGATGGATTGAAAACTGGCTAGCTGGATGCACCCAGAGAGTAGTGGTCAGTGGTAGCTCTCGAATGCTAGAGAGGTTGGTAGTGGGGTACCACAGGGCTCGGTCCTGGTTCCGATCCTGTTTAATTCATACATATCGGACATCAGGGAGGATATAAGGTGTGAAATGAGTCTCTTTGCTGATGACTCCAAGATGGGAGCAGTAGTTGAGGGAGAAGAGGGGAGGTTGGCCCTGCAAGCGGACCTGGACACCCTGGAAAGCTGGGCTCACACATGGAAATTAAATTTCAATATCACCAAGTGCAAGGTGTTACATCTTGGGTGGGGAAACCCTAAACACAGGTACACCCTGGGAGGGGAGGCGCTGGAGGCCTCAATAAAGGAAAAAGACCTTGGGGTCATGGTGGATGCATGTATGAATAACTCTGAGCAGTGCAGGAGAGCGGCTAGCAAGGCAAACAGGATGTTGGGATGCATCGTAAGGGTGATCACCTCTAGGAGCACGGAAGTGATTCTGCCGCTGTACAATGGACTGGTGAGACCACACCTTGAGTACTGTGTACAGTACTGGAGACCACACTTGAAGAGGGACATACAGCTCCTGGAGAGGGTACAGAGGAGGGCAACTAAGATGATACGAGGACTAGGGGATTTGATGTACGAGGACAGACTTGAGTAGCTCTGCCTGTTTTCATTGGAGGAGAGAGAGACAGGGGGGACATGACTGAGGTCTTCAAGTACCTCAAGGGAATAAATAGGGTAAACATGGAGGGGATCTTTAGACTAAAGCAGGGAGGTATCACCAGAGGGCATGGTTTGAAGTTGGAAGGTGGAAGGGTGAGGGGGGAAGAGGAGGAGGTTTTTCACTGAGAGGGTGGTGGACCCTTGGAATGCGCTGCCTGGTGAGCTGGTTCAGAGATCCACAGTGGAGGGCTTCAAGACAGGGTGGGACAGATACAGAAAGTGGATGTATCAGATGATGGCCTGGCCCAGGGGGGTGGGGATGGATGATAGGGGTTTCTGGAACACAAGGGGGGAGGAGGGCCTCGGCATCCAACTAGGGATCTGAGGTTCGAGCAGACTCGATAGACCATAAGGCCTAATCTGCTGGCAGTTAGTATGTTAGTATGTTAAAATTCCAAAAAATGCCTGAGATATGCATCAAAGTTGAAAAAAACCCTATTTATTCCATTTTACAGCTTACTGGCATTTCCTCAGTTCGCGGTCAGCTTTGAAGAGTGCAGACGTGTTCCCTGACCACCGAAGATCATTGTGCCAGACTCAGAGGTAAATGTGGGGTGAGGGGGCTGTGGGAGGCAGGGTGCACAGTGGGTGGGCGTGGGTTGTGGGAGGGGCAGGAGACTGCGAGGACCATTTTCCTTTTGACAGGGTAAAAAAAAACATTGCGGGACCATTTTTTTTAACAGGGGCATATGACACGCTGGGGTGAGCTTTCAGCGTGCCAACAGACTCTTTTTGGGGCAGCTGTAGCCAATGGGGGATTGGGCACCCCATTGGCACACAACAAATAGGGGTTACATTATGCCAACGGGAATTGGGCATCCCCCGTCGGCACACAAAAAAAGTGCGGGGGGGTGACATTATGCCGACGAGGATTGGGCACCCCCATCAGCACACAACAAAAGTGGGGGGGTGTTACATAATGACGACGGAGAGTGGGCTTCCCCGTTGGCAACATCACTTGGGCACTGAAGCCGATGGGGATTGGGGCCCCAGTCTGCAAAGAAAAACTGTTGGGGGTGCACGCATGATGCCAGGGATTGGGCACCGGCATACACTGTAAAATGGGAGGGGGGTTATTATGCAGACAGGGAGTGTTCCCCCATTGGCATTCTGACAGGAGGCAGTGCTGCAAAATGCCGGGAGGCGTGGTTAGAATATGTTGCATGAGAGCTCCGGCTCATTGCAGTGGACCTTGTTAGATGTGGTGGCCACATTCCAAATTGCTCATATGGCACCTGCATGCTGCCTGATTGGGGAATGAGGGCGCACCTCTGATGCGTGCCCTGCATTCGCCTCACTCAACAGTGACCATGCTTCCTGTAAATCTGCTGTTACCAAGAATATGTTGAATATATTACGAGCCAACATAAAAATACCATGTCTAATGCAAAGTACAAATAGTACAGAGCATATCCAGAACAATGTCAGCAGGTTTCTAACACCTACTATTTACTAGATAGCAGGCAGTCAAGTAATTTAATAATAAACTGCTTACATTATTGCCAATATACCTGCACAGGCCGAAAGTACTGAAAATACCAATTATTAAAATAAACATCATAAATCATTTTTCTCCTGTAGTGATATTTATAAAATAATATATTATAAAACAAATTTTTATACTCTTACAAAATTTACATTCAATTTAAGCCCTATTAGTTTACCTTTGTATTTATAGGGTACATGGGGTAAGCAGATAAACATCCCCACATTCAGTCCAATAATCAGACAACCGAATAATCAGTCCAAGCCAACGTTCTGCAGTAAAGCCAATAGACAACAACTTAGGCCAAGGCGGCACCACATCGGACCAATCCACCCCAACAAGGCTTACCCCATCCACTCACAATCTGTCCTGTTTTTACCTACCTGGCAGCCAAAAGGTCACGCTGCAATTGTAGGGCATCCATCAAAGGTACCATGCAGCACATGCTGCTCCGTACTCTGCAGACCACCTCCTATCCATCTTCTCCTATAGGCCATACCCGAGGCACTTTATGAGACTAGATGTTTCAACAGGGTCCCCTCTGACAACACCGTGTCCCCATTGAACCTCCCCAGAAGCCAATTGGGCTTGCTGGCACTGCGAGCATATCCATTTGGGATGCCATGCAGTGCATACTGCTCTGCATCCCATAGATTGCCCTCTCCTTCCAGCTACTTCAGTCATCCACTGTTGGAAGGTATAGTACAGCTCAGTGTCACAGTTTGGTCCCATTCCTTTGCACCTTGTCATATCTGCACCTTCCCGACAGCCAGTTGGAGACACCGGCCTTGAGGCACGTCCATGGGGCACCATGTGATGCATGCCGCTCCGTGCCCCACTGGTTTCCCCAATTCCAGCTGCTCCCAATGGCTACCTATAAGGCACATGTTGGGGCTCCATGTCCCTGGAGGGGTCACCCATACAGGTCAAGGGGTCCCACCTAACACCAAACAGACCCAAGTCAATTCAAAGGCCTCACAAGCCAATATTGTCCAGACCCAAAAATACTCAAGCAAAAATATATAACTAATTTCAGTACATATTCACAAAATTCTAGATAATATTAATAATATTAAAATCCTATACCCTGTACATAAAGCCACCCTACACAAGTACAGGGCTAATACATTTTCTTAAGGAATGATTTTTAGTGGTTACAATAAGCTGCTGGAGTGCCTCTTTCCAGGATTGTCATCACCTACTTTGAGTTCCTAACATAACCACTCCCAATTGAACGGTATACGGCACAAACCAGTATTTCCTCATTCTGAAGCATTTACATAAAAAATATTAAAATCCATACACAGTGTGGCTCCTTTATGTTCTGAAGTCCATTCATTTCATTTCTTAAGTCTAATACTCAAAGATCCATAAATGAAAAATCCTGGAGAGAGTACCGCAGGCTCAGTTGGCCCCCCCTTAGATTCAGCAGGTGATATTCAGCAGTCTTACTGTACTTTGAAACATAAATACAGTACGTTTTGCCTGAAACCTTTCCATACTACAGGCAAGGGAAAACTATAGTCAATTTACCACCGAAGTTTTCTATCGTAGTCACAGGAGTCCACTCTCCCCGGGAATTCAGGAGCCTAATCTCCTCCCGAGTGCATCTCTCCTTGTCAATTTTCATTCTGTTTATTTAAAGGGGCACTGTCAGCTTTGGCCCTCATTTTCTGGCAAAATCTCACTAGTGTGCCTTTATGCAGATCTGTGCCAGACATGTTCTCAGAATTGCCTCTATATATAACAAAAAATAATATTTCTTACCCCATTTTTTTTTTTTTTTGGCATAGTTTACTATTTGAGCGGTCCGTACCGTAACTCAGCTGCCACCAAAAGCATATTCATAGCAAGAGCATGCATCTGAAATGAGCGCTGGTACGAACTGCTACTTTTTAGTATGCCCATTATACAAATCAGCTTATCCTGTGCACCTTGCTGTGTAAAACTGAGATTACCGTCTTTTACACAAAACTGAGCACTGATAATACTAATAAATATATTTTAAACTTGAAGCTAAAATCCCGCGCATGGGCAACAGCAGTAGGAGCATAAGATCCCACGCATGTGCAGGAATATCCCACTACTGGAGGGAGGGAAGGGGAGGAGGGGTAGCAATAATAGTCAAAAACTGCATTGGCATAGGGGGAGTAGAAGAGGCAGAGGGAACCGTGGAGGCGATTTGGGTCACCTTGATAACAAGGGGGGGGGCAAGAGAGTAAAAATAGTAGTGGTATATAGACCCCCTGCGCTGGTGGAGGAGCTGGAGGAGAGTCTGGTGGCAGATGCTGGGAGACACTGCAGATTGGGCAGGGAAAGGGTAGTAGTGTTGGGGGACTTAAACATGCCAGGAACAGACTGGGAGACTATGACATCCTCGGTGGCCAGAGAACAGAGGTTGTTGGATGTCTTTCAAGACACGTTCCTAACTCAGCAGGTGGAGGAACTGACCAGGGAGGCATGGGTACTGGATCTGGTCCTGGCACACAGTGACCAGATTGGGGGCCTGGAGGTAAGGGACCCGTTGGCGGGGAGCGACCATGCCATGGTCTGGTTCTGCCTGGACTTAGGAGGGGTAGAAGGCTGCACAAAGATGGAGGTAACTGACTTCAGGGGGGTGGATTTTAAGGAAATGGGAAGGATCCTTAAGGAGCATTTGAATGTGATTGGGTCAGACATGGATGCTGACAGTAGGTGGAAAATCATCAGGAGAGGGGTGCAGAATGCTACCAGCACCTGTGCAAGAATAAGACAAAAATGCGGTAGGGCCCGAAAAACCTGCTGGTAGACCAGGGAGGTCCAGGAGGTGGTGAGGGGAAAGAAGGCAGCCTATAGGCAACTCGAGTGCTCAAGGAGTGAAAGAGATCGAGGGGAGTATGAGCTGATGGCCAGAAGGGCCACTAGGGTGGTAAGGTTGGCTAAGGCAAGGAAGGAGCAGAACCTGGCCAGGGAAATTAGGAGAGGGAACAAGGGGTTCTTTAGATACATTGGGGAAAAACGAAGGATGAAGGGGCAGAGTAGCAGGATTAAAATGGGGAGAGATGGGCACAAGACCCGGGGGAGCAGGCTGAGGTACTAAATGAGTACTTCACCTCTGTTTTCACCAAGGAAAATGGGGGACGGCATCATACATGGAAGAAGACAGGATATTGAGGAGGGGGGGACCTCACTCATCGGTGGGTCTGAGGAGAGGGGAGGCATCACTGGCAGGAGGGAGAAGCTAAGCAGGGAAAGAGGTGTGGAGGTCACAGCAGAGAGAGTGAGGGAAGCCCTCAGGTCCCTTAAGATGGAGAAAGCACCGGGGCTGGATAAATTACATCCCAGAGTGCTGAAGGAACTTACGGATGTCTTGGCAAAACCCCTGGTGGAGCTTTTCACCATCTCTCTGAGGACAGGGTGGGTGCCCCAGGACTGGAAGGTGGCGCATGTAGTGCTTATCCACAAGGGGGGATCAAGGGAGGTGGCAGGAAACTACAAGCCTGTCAGCCTGACGTCAGTGGTGGGCAAGGTGATGGAGGGCATTGTCAAGAAGAGGCTAGGGGGACCTGGAAAAGTCAGGGTGCCTGGACGATAGACAGCATGGATTCATCCCAGGGAAATTGTAGCAGACAAACCTTGTGGAGTTCTATGACTGGGTGACAAGTGCCTTGGACCTCGGTAGACCAGTGGACGTCCTCTTTCTAGACTTCAGCAAGGCATTTGACTCTGTTCCCCATGAGAGCCTGTTGGATAAGCTGGGAGAAATAGGGGTGGGGAACCAGTTGATCAGATGGATAGGCAATTGACTCCAAGACCAGACCCAGAGGGTCATAGTTGGGATAGTCTCATCCCCAAGGAGAGTCATTAGTGGGGTCCCACAGGGATCAGTCCTTGGGCTCCTCCTGTTCAATGCCTATGTCTCTGACAATAGGACAGGTATCAGGAGTGAGATGAGTCTCTTTGCGGATGACTCAAAACTGGGGGCGGTGGTGGATGGGGAGAAGGGGACGGTGGCCCTACAGGGGGACCTAGAGGCTCTGGAAAGATGGTCTAGAAAGTGGAAGCTGAGGTTCAATGCAGCGAAATGCAAGGTACTGCACCTGGGGGCCAGAAACCCGGGCCAAGTGTACACCCGGGGGGGGGAGGGGATGCTAAAAGTCTCGATAGCTGAGAGGGACCTGGGGTGGTGGTGGATGTCAAGATGAACAACTCAGAGACTTGTAGGAGGGCAGCAGCCAAGGCCAACAGGATACTGGGATGCATCGTTAGGGGGATCACCTCCAGAAGGAGGGAAGTGATACTCCCTCTGTATAACTGCTTGATGAGGCCGCACCTCGAGTACTGCATGCAGTTTTGGAGGCCACACTTAAAGAGGGGCATTAAACTCCTGGAGAGGGTCCAGAAGAGGGCAACCAAAATGATTTGGGGCTTGGGGGACAGAACCTATGGGGTGAGGCTCAAAGAGCTAAATATGTACACAATGGAAGAGAGAAGGGACTGGGGGGACATGATAGAGGTCTTCAGGTACATGAAGGGGGTAAATAGGGGAGGAGCAGTCAGGGTGCTTTGAAGGAAGGCGGAGGGGGCAACTAGAGGGCATGGGTGGAAGCTGGAGGGGGGGACGATTCAGGGGAGAAAGGAGGAGGTGCTACTTCACTGAGACAGTAGAGGAGCCATGGAATGTGCTGCCCAGGGAGCTGGTGGAGGCAGAGACGGTGGAGGGGTTCAAGAGGGGTTGGGACAGGTACAGGAGAAGGGTTCTGGAAGCAAAATCCAGTACAGTGAGAATATCTGGAACTGGGAAAGGAGAAGCCAGAGATGGTGAGTGGGGCAGCAAGGTCAGTTCCCAGGGTGGGGGCTGACCAAACGAGCAGACACGAAAGACCGTTAGGCCTATTCTGGTGGCATTTTAGTATGTTAGTATGCTAGTACTGCGCACGTGCGGGATTTCTTCTCCAGCTTTAAAATATATTTATTAGTTCTATCAGTGCTCAGTTTTGTTTAAAATATGGTAATCTCAGTTTTACACAGCAAGGTGCACAGGATAAGCTGATTTGTACAATGGGCATACTAAAAAGTAGCAGTTCATGCCAGTGCTCATTTCAGATGTGCACTCTTGCTATGAATATGCTTGAAGTGGCAGCTGAGTTATGGTCCAGACCACTCAAATAGTAAACTATGCTGAAAAACAAAAATGGGGTAAGAAATATTAATTTTGTTGTATTTAGAGGCATTTCTGAGAACATGTCTGGCACAGATCTGCATGAAGGCACACTGGTGAGATTTTGCCAGAAAACGAGGACCAAAGCTGACAGTGCCCCTTTAAATCAAATTGCCAGCCACCGATAAAAGATAGAGTAGAATCATCTGGAGAGTAATAACAGAGAATCACTCATCTGAGGGCAGTAAATTTAATCAAATAATAAATGCTGAGTTCCCCAGTCCTTAGGCTAAAATGGAATACCTTTTCCAGATATAGTTTTAGCTTTTCAGCACTTTAAGTGCTACTATTTGAGAATCCAGCTTCTTTTAACCTCTTCCGGGTGGGTCCAAGTTCCAATCCTCCCTTATAGAGTCCAATCAGGTTCAAGACCGCGAGTGCACCTCGCTGGATTCTTCGGACCTGAAATTTCAAATCCAGTCTAAGCAGTCACCGTTTGTACCACTTTTTTGAACATTTCTACTGCAGTGTAAACACACAGCATCATTACTCCAGCTGACATTAATTAATCGTGGATCAAAAAAATATAGCAAAAAATGATACTGCCAAGAATGTCACTCAACCACTCTACTTACAAGCAGACCATTGCTCCCTTTAGAGAACTGACACCAAAATAATGAATGTTTCATACAATAAATAACAGAAGTCAGAAAAGACAAAGAAAATAAAAGAACTAAGAGCTAAAAAGCTCAGACAGGGAGCAGTTCTCCTAGCATGTTGCAGAACGGGGCAGCAGTGCGGCCATCTTGCTTCAGCAGGACTGGTACCTCGTACAATACAGCAAGTATTATGCCTTTTGCAAATGGGTGGTTTTGAAAAAGTATAAAAGCTTGTAAAGGAGTTAGACAGGGAGCTGGCCCGGTGGCACTGAGGGTTGAGGCATTGGACACCACACCTCGTGCCACTCCGGTGACCCAAGTTCGGGAATGAACTTGGGTCTCTCAGTGGTCAGCCAGGAGAGGGAGAACTGAGCATCCGTAGGATGGCTGTCCTCCCTCTGGGGGGGAGGAAGGGTCCGGGGGAAGGGGGGTCCAAGTCTTGCCACCTGTCTGCCATCTAGGGGGCAGCCCAATGGCAATGTGTGTGAGTGCATTGTAAGAGGGAGAAGAGTGCATTCAAAGTACTGGGAGCACCTTCATGGATGTGGAGCATGTATGTTTTGCTCATTGTATATCTGTGCAAGCCTGAGGAGAAAATCAGGTGGAAAAACTGGAGGTTGAACTTAATTAAACCCTTCTCCCATGCTGACAGCCTGCCCGATCTCACTGGCTCTGGGGGACATCTGGATTTGTGCTTTGGGTGGGGGAGGTTGGTCCTCCCTTAGCAGCATTGCTGAGGGGGCAATCCTCAGGGGGATACAATCCCCCAGAGTCCGGAGGAGACATGGGATGGGTGCAGTCATTGGGACGGGCTGAGACAGCTGCCCAGCCTGCCACAGGAGCGATAAAAACTTGTATGGAAAAAAAAAGCAGTGAGACAGGGGTGTCCCTTAAGCCCCCTATTTTATGCATTTTCATTAGACCCACATATAAGGAAAATTCAAAAATGTCGCAGGATACAGGGAATTCCGGCTACGCAGAGACACCTGCAGTAAAAAATATTTGCTTATGTAGACATTTGTCTATGTTTGTGTAATGAATCTTCTGGACCTGGAGTTGTAAATATAGTAAAACAATTTGAAAGTGCATCAAGGTTAAACTAAATTATAACAAAAGTCAAAGAATACACATAGGAAGCATTAAGCAGGATAACAGTATAACAACAAATAGCCAATGTACTCGTTACAGAGGTGCCCCAGAAAATTCTTGGAGTAACTGTTGGAACTGAAAATTATGCCTTTTGTAGCTGTGAATCTTTAATAACAATGGCTACTTTCAAAGTAAATGGTTTGAAACACAGCCTCTTATCAAAATAGAAAAGACATTTTTTTTTAAACTCTGATACTGTGTTTTTACATCTTACAGATGCCTTTCCACTATTGATTACAATAGAAGCAAAGCTGTACAGTTTTATTTTCAAGGTTTATGGGGTAGTTGCTTGAACCTACTTAAGAGGCTACACACATGCAGACTATTGTAAAGCAGGGATCAGAATGATTAATCCAGTTTTTTTTCTGAGTATGTCTTTAGTATTTAATTTTAGTCCTGCGTTACTTGAGTAATC
The DNA here is from genome assembly GCA_016271365.2 of Neoceratodus forsteri. Taxonomy (NCBI): domain Eukaryota; kingdom Metazoa; phylum Chordata; order Ceratodontiformes; family Ceratodontidae; genus Neoceratodus; species Neoceratodus forsteri. The sequence continues at coordinate 497,103,063 of CM057451.1, forward strand.
AAATGCTTGAATTCCTCTAGTATTGGAGTGGCTCCTTCACCTGAAGGAAACATGGGCCAGAGAGTGTTTAAAAACACCTGCTACTCCAGGTACTATCGACCGTGGTCATGATACGACAATGACATACTGTATTAGAACAAATCAAGTAATTTCCCCAAACTAGAAAGCAAGTGTATACATCTGTATTGAGCACAAACTTTTCTCCCCAGCTACAACTTCCCTCTTATCCACTAGGAAGAGGAAGCATTTACTCAACTATTGGACAAAAGGATTTCAGTATCCACGTGGGATACGAATTGGTTGTCATGTCATGGCAAAGCAGGTGTTAGAAACTTCTTTAAGCACAAAGATATTGAAGAGTGAAAATGCCCTTGACCTATCTGCACTGTAGAATTAGAAACACAGGAACAAGAGATGGCCTGGTTGCATGGAGCACCTCACTTCCTGCCATGCTGGCATCCCAGGTTCAGGAACGGACCTGGGTCTCTCGGGGCCAGCCAGGGGAAGGAAGATTTAGTGTCCACAGAGAGCGCTCCTTGTTTGGGGAGAGGGGACTGCATGTGCCACTGCTAGACTGCCACCCAGTGGAGGCTGGGTCTCACAGCATGCAGCCACATCTCTGAGGGCCTGGAGCAGGTGCTTGACTTTGTGTGGTGCCTTCATGCTGCATGCCCACACCAGTGCATGCACACTGATCTTGGGGGGGGAAAAACAGAAAATGGAAAAAGTCCTGGGATGTGCAATAGGAGGCCCTGCCCTGTCACCCTGGGGCCCTGCTAAGAACCAGATCTGGACACCAGGGGTTGGGGAGGACAGCTCTCGCTCTCCTGGCACCAGCACAGGGGGCAAGCCATGGGGGCATTGGGCAGGTGAATCCTGGGGGGAGATGGTGGCCAGTCGAGGAGGTAGGCAGGGGCTGAAGAGCCTGCCAGCACCCTGGATGCAAGAAGAAACAGCTCTATTGAAAAAAGAAATACAGGAACAGTGGGGTGATACTACAATTCCCCCTATCACATATGAAATGGTAGTATTAGGAATATACCCTCCCAGACAACATAAATATCATAACGACACACTACATCTGATATTTATAATGTGCAAATATTACTTATGGCAGGCGAGATGTGCCTTTCCTTTGCAACAAAAATTAACAGCAGCTGGTGACATAGAGTCTAAGACAAAAAAATGCATTACAAAAAAACGAGCCAGGCTGAAACAAAATCCTTGCCACCACAACAATTCTCTTGCAGCACTGTACATGTATCACTAACTCTATAGGGCAATGATGCCAGACACTTCCATTGTTGATTTCAAAATATTGATTGCAATTTACATGACGTCTAAGGCCTTTTTCACTTCGAAACAGTAAGTGATCTGAATCATTAAGTTGTTAACATGAGGTTGTTTTTTATTATGTCATTTTATGTCAGGTGATTGGTTTTGTCTTATATTGTATGCACCATCATTTCTTTATGTTACTGTGAGTTTAAACCGATGTTTGAATGTGCATTAGGCTATGTCTGATTCTCTTCAATAAAACATTCCCCTACTCTTTATAAGAAGTGGCATGAGATCTTTAACATCCACTTGAACAACCACCAAAACAGGCAGATGGGACCTTGGTTTATTATCTAATCTGAAGGACTGAGCCTCAGGAGTGCAGCACCCCATCATGCTGCACTACAATATCAATATTGAAAATTACTCCACGTTCCTGGAGTGGGGCTAGAACCTATAGCCATCCAATCTTCCGGCTTCAGAGAATGTTATATAAAATAAACAATAGACAATGGTAGTACACTTGTGAAACATACCATCAAGGATAGCTAATGAGGAAATTACTGCCACTTACCCTTGGGACTTCTGGACACTTAACTCATGAGCTTCCCTTGATCATGTTCAGTACAATCCCGATCTAACAAACCCCCATTTAAAGACTGTCCCTATCTAACAAACCAATGTCATCACCCTCTCGTTTTCTGTGTTGAGTGTTGTAGTGTACCAGCAGCTGTGCTCAGCTGATTGAGTAATTGACAGATGTCAATTACTGTATTTAAGCTGTCAAAACATGGATTCTGTGCTACACTGCTGTCAGACTCTGCTGGGATTAACTGCTGACACCATGGCTGCTTTTACCAACAAGAAGAGAAAGTAGAATGTACTCATGCTCACGCAGAAATTTTGCATTCTTGACAGGCTATAAAATGGAGAAAGAGCCATCACTCTGGCCAAGGAGCAAGTAGCCGGCAAATCCACAAGAAGTGATATAAAAGATTCCAAGAATCACTGATGAAAGCTTGCTATGACTGTTGGGTCTGCAACAGGTGCCAAGCAACACAAGAACATGAAAGTTTGCTGGGAGGATGAAAGATATGCCACCATCTTACATCTGCTTTTGTCAGGAGCAGGAAAAAGGAACTCCAATCTCAGGTCTAGTTCTGAAGGAAAAGGCTCTCCAATTTCATCAAAAGCTGGGATGCCAGATGGATTTTGTTGCAAGCGATGGCTGACTGGACCATTTCAAATAACAGCGTGGTAGCCAGTCAGCACAGTGGTAGTGCTACAGCTTGCAATGCCAGCAGTCTGAGTTTAGGAATGATCTTGGGGTCGTCAGGGACTGGCCTGGGGGGGAGGAGATCAAGCTTAACAGGGGAGGGAGAGCAGCCTGCTCTGCTACTGTACTGCCACCTAGGTGATCGCAGGTAGCAGTGCAGTTGGGAGCAGCTCAGAGGGAGGGAGGACATCGGCTGGTGTTGCGTCATGCATACTAGCATGTGTGCGCACTCATACATCCTTGAAACTGATGTCCTAGGAGACAGGATGTAAGGAGAAAAATTACCCCAGATGGCAGAATGATGCCAGCTGCTCACAGGCCTTGCACCTGGCTATTCAGGCACCTCCTCCACACATACTGGATCCATTCTGCAGCGGAGAGTGAGGGGGGACCTCCGTAGCCCCCGCCAGAGAGGGTCAAGCTCTGGGGGAACTCTGGGAGGTGAAGATAAGTCCTGAGGGATGCTGGGGTGATGAGGCTGGGGAGGAGACCGAGCAGATGAGGGTCAACCAGAGATGCAAGAGGCGTAAACAGCAGCAGCTGTAAAAAAAGGGACAGTGGTGAAAAGCCTCAGTACCACATAGGAAGGAGTTGCACCATTCATTCACAAGCTGAATGAAATCATCCAGCATGAGGGTTTCATCCCCGAGCAGATCTACAGTGCGGATGAAACAGGACACTTCTGGAGGTCTCGTCATGATAAGACTGTTGCTCATGGTGGTGAGAGAGAGGCACCTGGCTTCAAAAAGCACAAGGATGAGGGTGACCATATTCAGGTGTGCCAGTGCCACTGGCAGTCACAAACTAAAGCTGATTCTGATTAGGAAATTTGGGGAGCCGAGATATTTTAGACATGTAAACATGTCAAATTTACCAGTTCTGTACAGGCACAGGAGAAACTCCTGGATGGATGAAAATTTTTTTTTGAAATGGTACAGCAATGATTTTGTTCCAAATGTCATGTGATTTCTGAAAAGTAAAGGTCTCTGTATCAAGGCTAGAAAGTATACTTAGAATGGCAGAAAAAGGGGAGATATTGCTGATCGGTGATCTGAATATGCCAGATGTTAACTGGAGTGCAGTGGCAGCTGCCACTCCGAAGAGTGCAGTTATTCTAGATGCCCTACAGGGGGCATGCCTTAGACAACTAGTACTGGAGCCCACTCGAGAGGGAGCAATATTAGACTTGATTCTCTCAAATGGAGATGGAGAGAGGATTACAGATGTAGAAGTGGGTAGCCATCTGGGAACAGCGACCATCGAACAGTATGGTTCACAATAAACACAGCTATAGAGTCAAGTCTACAAAGACAAAAGTACTGACTTTAGGAGGGCTGACTTTGTTAAAATGGGTGAGTGCCTATGAATGCACTAGCAAATGGGCAGGAAGGAGGTGAAGAACAATGGGAATAATAAAACTGCCATCACAGAGGTAACGAGCCTTTGTGTGAAGCAAATAAACAAAACAAGAGGATGTAGAAACCACTATGGTTCTCAAAGGAAGTGGCAGTGAAGGTTCAAGAGAAAAGAAAGCATTCAGGAAGTACAAGGAATCGCAGAAGGAGCAGGACAGAGAACTGTATCAGTTAAAGCAAAAGGAGGCTGGGAAGGCAGTCAGAACAGCAAAGGCCCAAACTGAGGAAAAGATAGCCAACTCAGTTAAGAAGGGATAAAACCTTTATAGGTACATCAGGAGCAAGGAAGACCAAGGGAGGGATAGTGAGGCTTAATAAAGGGAGGAGGTGGGCAGAGGGAGACTGTGAAAAGGCAGAGATACTAAACAAATATTTTTGCTCAGTATTTACAAAGGAAGAGGGGAGGTACATAAAACAAACAGTAGTAACACGCTGGATACGGAAGTTGATACCGGCCCATTTACAGAAGAAAGGGTTCTGAAAGAACTCTTAAAACTGAAGGTGGGCAAAGCAATGGGGCCTGATGGGATTCATCCCAGAATTCTAAAAGAACTAAGGGTAGAACTAGTGACACAACTGACTACCCTTTTTAACAAATCATGGGAGGATGGGGTGGTACCCAAGGACTGGAGGAGGGCAGATGTGATTCCCTTCACAAAAGTGGGAGCAAGCAGAAGCAGGAAACTATAGACCTGTTAGTTTAACCTCAGTGATAGGGAAAATGATGGAATCACTTCTAAAGGAAAGAACTGTCGAGTATCTAGAGGCCAGAGGGGCACAGGACCCTAGGCAGCATGGATTCACAGCCGGAAGGTCATTGCAGACTTAATCTGATAGATTTCTTTGACTGGGTGACCAAAGTAGTAGATCAGGGAGGGCTGTGGACATGGCCTACCTGGACTTTAGCAAGGCATTTGACACAGTCCCACACAAAAGATTAATATACAAGTTAGTCAGCCTGGATTGGGTCCCAAGATGACAGCCTGGGTAAAGAATTGGCTGGAGAATAGGACACAGAGAGTAAAGTAAATGGAGTCCACTCAGAAGAAAAGAGGGTTACTAGTGGGTACCGCAGGGTTCAGTATAGGACCGGTCCTCTTCAATGTCTTTATAAGCCGCCATTGCAGAAGGACTGGAAGGAAAAGTATGTCTCTTTGCAGATGACACTAAGATCTGCAACAGAGTTGATGCACAGGGTGGGGTGGAAAGGATGAGAAGGACTTGGCAAGGTTAGAGGAATGGTCAAATGTATGGCAGCTTAGATTCAATGCTAAGAAGTGCAAGGTAATGCACCTGGGAAACAAAACCCAGGGGAAGAGTACACAATGGGGTGAGATACTAACAACAACAAAATGGAGAGGGACCTGGGGTAGTCATATCAGATGACCTAAAGATGGGCAAGCAATGTGAGAGGGCAGCAAGGAGGGTTGGGAGATACTGGGATGACAGGAGAGGCATCACCAGTAGAAAAAGGAAGTTATTATCCTCTGTACAGACAGCTGGTGAGACCCCATCTGAGTACTGTGTGCAGTTCTGGAGACCCAATCTCCGCAAAGACATAGACAGGATGGAAGCTGTCCAGAGGAGGGCAACTAAAATGGGGCAGGGTCTACACCAGAAGACATATGAAGAGAGACTTAAGGAGCTTAATATGTATAGCCTCGAGGAAAGGAGGGAGAGGGGGGACATGATAGAAACTTTCAAGTACCTCAAGGGAATCAACAAAGTCCAAGAGGGTAGCATCTTTCAAAAAAGAGGTGTGCAAGAACAAGAGGGCACAATTTGAAGATAGAGGGGGGGCTCAGAGGTAATTTAAGGAAGTATTTTTCCACAGAGAGGGTTGTGGATGCATGGAACGGCCTTCCGGAGGAGGTTGTGGAGTCAAAATCAGTGGTGGAATTCAAGCATGCATGGGATAGTCATAAGGCAGTTCTGGGGGGTGGGGTAGGAAGAAGTAGGCTGCTGGTTAACTAGGATCTTCAGCTTATCCAGTAGGTAGGGAAATGAGCAGACTGGGTGGGCCAAGCGGTCCTTATCTGCCGTCAAATTCTATGTTTCTATGTTAAGGCTCTTCTCTTACTAGACAACTCGCCAGTGCGCCTAGAGATGCCTGTCATTACCACACCTCTTGGCATTGTCAGTGGTGTTTTCCTACCCCCAACACAACATCTGAGTTGCAGCTCTGTGATCAGGACATCCTCAAAATCTTTATAAGAAATTACAGGAAGCGCCTGTTGCAAACTATCCTGCATGAGAAGAATGAACGGTTGACTGTACAACACATCATCAAATCTTTCACTATAAAAGATGTAGCATACATGGCGGCTGCTGAGTGGGAAATTGTACACCAAGAAACAATCCAAAAGGCATGGGTGAAGTCAGGGATTAACTTGTCAGCAACAAAGACACTGGATCCTGAGTAAATACCAGCAGCAGCAGATCAAGCCGAAGAGATTGACAAACGTATCAGTATTGCGTCACAGCTGACAAAAATGGCCAACAACGTCTAGATGAGGATGCCATTGTGGATGCAGTTCAGGAACATAAATAGCCACCAACTACCAAAAAGAAGGAAGAATCAGAGGAGTCTGAGGAAGAGCCACCCAGACCGCCTCCAACTCATGCTGAAGCAGAAGAGTGCTTCCAAAAAGCTTTTGGATAATCAGGACTGCACTGTATTTCCTTGTACACCATGACAGGTGCCTACATATATTCAGTATATAAAGTAACTATATGAATAATATACACATATATAGAGGGGGAAGAACTACAAAGAAAGATTGGGTACGTTAAGGATGTACTCACTTCAGTATACAAAAATAAGAAGAGACATGCTATATATACAAAGCATTTCATAATGAACAGCTTTGGCTAACTTCTGGTCTTTGTAAATACAAGGCAAACAAGAGCACACTCTCTGAGATTAAGAGGGGAAACAATTAAGACAAAGAAGAGGGGAGAGTGGTTTAGCCAGAGTGATGTGGAGCCTTGGAATGCATTTCCGGAACTGGTGGTGACATCTAAAACACTTAAACAGTTTAAAAAACAGTTGGATAATTATATGGGGGATAGGAAGACAATGTATATCCTCTGATTTATGGCTGGTCATTATGGCCTCTGGCCGATAGACATGTATGAAACTATATAAATTGCAAAAACACTTTGTTAATGCAGACAGTAGGGATGAAAAATGCAACATGCCTGAAGTACTTTAGGGGAATGAAGAACATTAGGATTTTGGGTCTCCGGAACATTGGTGAATCAGTTATGGGGTCTTCCTTGGGGTGGTCAACCATAATGCCCACCCCTTTCCCTGAGCAAACAGAGTCAGGCGTGATCCCATTTCTTCATGCAGGGACCTGCATGAAGGAAGCTATGAAAGATTCTGTTGATAACATGTGACAAGCCACACTTATCTACCTTTGAAGAGTGTAATCATCATGAGGCACTGGCTTGGAGATGTACCTTGTGTTTCAGACAGGAGGCTATAAGTAAGGGGTGAGGGGATGGGTATTAGGGTTGACAACCCCAAAGAAGACTCCCACAATTGATTTACCAATGCTTCAGAGACCCAAAACCCTAATGTTTTTCATTTCCCTACTTTATGCGCTTTGCGTTCTTCAACCCTAATGTCTATATAAATGTATTTTTTTTGCAATTAATTTCCCTTTTTTTCTGATAAAGGAATTATATCCTCATTTGTGTAGGTCCCTTCAGGACCTGCGTAAAATGAAATAAACAGAATACTGGAGATAGTCCTGACCCAGTGCATGGGCCCAGCAAGTCTCGACACACATGTCAACATCTTGTGAGGCAGGCTCCCCAGCCCACCACAGGGTGTCGTGTGTGCATCACAAAACTGCTCCATCCCTCCCCAGGTTGGGGTTAGTGCTGCACACTACAGCACCCCCCAGCTTTGGCTCATTAAGCCAGTTGACTGAGCTTGTACCCAAAGTCAGTTCACTGGCACGGTAAGGCAGTATGGTCCCCACTGGGCCAATGGATGTACCTGCAAACCATATCATTCCATACATTTTTTTGTGTCATTTTAACTCCAAAATTTCAAGAGTCTTTTTTTGGCTCCCTCCTTCTGAACATGGCAAGTGTAATTTAATAACATTCCAGATGAAATGTAATTTTGTGCCAGAAGTGCAAAATCACATGTTGACCAGGATTTGAAAAACAACAGCTGTCATGGTTATGTGGTGGTGCGATGGGGATTAAGTATTAAAAAGTACCAAAGTTATGAGTGTGCCTAGAAAAATTACAAGATGCCTTCATAAGTTTGTGACCTCAAATTTTCAACATAGTCTTCTTATGACCCCACCTCATAAACCCAGTAGGTGACAATTTTCGACTCCCCACCAAGATGTCTTTTCACAAAGTATATCGCCACAACAGCGACACCCGCACACTGAACCCCCTACAGCAAATCCCCAACAGCAGCTGTATTTGCAGTGATAGGGATTTCACTGCAATGGACTTCGCAGCAATGAGGGGCATACTGTATATCTAACTCCACTGTCTGTGTGATGTGGCCTTAGATATCAAAAGTAGGGGGGTGTGAGGGTGCAACATTTTGAGCAAGCATAGAAAAATCTCAATGCACACTAATAACTTCATAATTTGTCCATATTTCTTGTCCAAATTTTCAACATGGTGTTTTTGGTACCCCACCTCATGAACAAAGGTTGTGAAATTATACAAATCCAGTCTGAAAAGTAATTTCATGCAGCAACTGCAAAAATCACCTTTTGGGCCAGAATTAAATAGTTTCACTGCCATTGTTCATGAGGTAGGGTCCCAAAAAGTCCATGTTGAAAGTTTGGGCAAAAAATATGAAAAACTGACCAAGTTATGAAGAAAAGTTCAAAACACATTGAAATACGTTATACAGCACTTACCTGTTTTCCTCAGTTCCCAGTCCAGCATTGAAGAGTGAAGCCATGTCTCTGGTCCAGAGAGGATTACGGAATTGGACCTCAGCTAGGTAAGTATAGGGTAAGGGGAGTGTGGGGTGATAAGTGCTGAGTGGGGTTTGTCGGGGTTGAGAGTGGGGATAGTGGAAGACAATGAGGGACCGTTTTCTTTATTTCAGGTAAAAAAGCAAAATATGTCACAGGATGGTTTTATTTTTTAATTGTACCTGCTCCATCACTGGAGATTGGACACCCCAATGTCAACATGACACTTGGGGGCACTGGAGGTGGGCACCCCGCTGTCCCAGACTGTTGGGTCGGGGAGGTTATCTACACCAACACTGGGGACTGGGCACCCCAGTGTCAACAAGTTGAAATTAGGGGCATTGGGGGACATTACAGAGAGGAGGGGGTGGGATGGTTTGCTTTATTTTACATAATGTACCTCTGACACTGGGGACTGAGCATCCCAGTATGGGCAAGATATTTAGGGGCACCAGGAATTGGGCACCCATGGTGTTCCAGACTGCTGGCAGGTTCTGGGGTGTTGGAGTACCTTAATACTGGTGATTGAGTACCCCAGTGTTGAAAGATTAATGTGGTGGGAGAGTGGAAAATAAAACAAAAGGGAGGAAATTAACTGTCACATGGGTTGGGCACCCTGGTGTCGGTATACATAAGAAAAAAAATACACTTAGCTGGCACCAGGGATTAGGCACCCTAGTGTCCAGTGCAAATGTACAAAGCTGCTCATGTGGTTAATGGTGGCACTCCACTAATGAATAGAACAGTGAAATGTACAGCGCTTTCAGCAACGGTGGAGCTATACACTGACACATAGCCCCATCTCTGCTGAACGAAAACAGAAGGAATCTATACACAGACAGGGAATGGGCCCTGCCACCTGATAAATGACAGTACATGTATAACATGACCATATCACTTCATGTGATGATAAAAATTCAGTTATTTTTAGAATGCTAATTTTTTTTAACTGCACATGCTCAGAAATAGAATTGTTTTTCTTAAATATATTAAAAAGTACTAAAGTTTGGGAGATAAATCCACAAAAGCACACACTTTGGGCCAAATTCTATCAAACCTGCAAGTTTCAGGTTTCAAATCCCCCTATTTTTTATGTTGTCTTGCGCCTGTGCAAGAAACATGTTGCAGTAACTTTGGAATAGCAGGTTTTGGAGGCACGGTCCTGTTATGGCCTGTGGCACCACTGCTTTTTGGGGCTGGGCTCCATGGCATGAGTTAGGTTGCATGCTGTCTATGACAGCAGTGCAAAAGCATGTCCATCACCTTGAAAGGTTTTAGCTGCTGCAATGAGGGAGCTCCATCTCATTGCAGGGCATGCCTTTCCCAGTGTAAGTTTCAGTGCGACATGGTGGTGGCTGTGCTGTCCGCCTCACACAGTCCCCAGAAAAGCCAACTTAGGGAGGTTCCCAATCCTCCTGTAGGCATCATCATGCCCCCCTCCCCAGTTCATCTGCCAATGGGGGAGCCCAATCCCCATTGGCATCCCCCCAACACTCTTTTTTATTTGCCGATGGGGTGCCCAATCCCTGTCGGCCACAGTCGCCCCCTGAAAAAAAAAACATGCAGGTGACATGCTGGGAGTCCACCCCAGCATGTCAAATGTACCTATAAAAAAAAAAAACTTCAACGTAGGAGTGTGCCCAATCTCCTGTCGCATCATCATGCCCCTCCCCAGTTCATCTGCCGATGGGGGAGCCCAATCCTCATTGGCATCATCCCCCACACTCTTTTTTATTTGCCAATGGGGTGTCCAATCCTCGTTGGCTCCAGTCCCCCCCCAAAAAAAAAACACACAGGCAACATGCTGGGAGCCCACCACAGTATGTCAAATGTATCTGTAAAAAAAAACAACCTTCCCACAATGTTTTTTTTTTACCCTGTAAAGTAGAAAATGGTCCCTTGCAGTCTGCAGCCCCCTCCCCAACCTGCACCCATCCACTGTGTACCCCATCTCCCCACACACACCCCTCACCCCATACTTACCTCCGGATCCTGGTGCGATGGTCTTCGGTGGACTGGGAACACATCTGCACTCTTCAAAGCCGACCACGAACTGAAGAAATGCCGGTAAGCTGTATGATGGCATAAATAGGGATTTTTAAACTTTGATGCATATCTCGGGAATTTTTGGGAATTTTGCCACCAAATTTTCAACATGGGGTTATTGGGACCCCTCCTTGTGAATTCAGTTACTGTCATGGCATTATTTGGTCCCGAAAGGTGATTTTGTGGTCACTGCGCGGAATCACCCTCCGGGACCAATTAACAAACTGACAGTGCCACTGTTCATGAGGTGGGCTCTCAAAAAGCCTATGTTGCAAATTTGGTGAAAAAAATCAAAAAAATGACTGTTTTATGAGCGTGCATTGCTCAGTTTCCACTCATACTCGTAACTTCGCGAATATGTAATATTTTCTCTCCAGATATTCAACATTGGCATTTTTCCACACCTCCTTATGAACAGTACAGCTGTCATTTTTCACATCCTGGCCAAAATGTGTTTTTGCACTTCCAATGCAGAATAGCGTGATCGCTGTGGGAAAATCAGTGTTTGGGACAGAGTAAGAAAATCACAGTGACACTGTTCATGAGCAGAGGTCCTAAAATGCCTATGTTGAAAATTTGGTGATGAAAGTCCATTAAATGACTGTGCTATGAGCGTGCATTGCGCAGTTATCATGCACCCTCGTAACTTCGCATATTTGTAATATTTTCACTCCAGATTTTCAACATTGGCGTTTTTTCACACCTCCTTATGAACAGTACAGCTGTCATTTTTGACATCCTGTCCAAATTGCGTTATCACACTTCCTGCACAGAATAGCGTGGTTGCTGTGGGAAATCAGTGTTTGCGACAGATTAAGAAAATTGCAGTGATTCTGTTCATGAGCAGAGGTTCTAAAATGTCTATGTTGAAAATTAGGTGATAAACGTCCATAAAATTACTTTTTTACAAGCGTGTGTTGTGCAGTTTCAACGCACGCTCATAACTTTGATAATTTTTAATATTTGTACTCCAGATTTTCACCATTGCCATTTTTTCACACCTTACGAACAGTACAGCTTTCATTTCCCACATCCTACCTGAACTGTGTTTTCACACATCCGGCGTGCAGTGGTGCAGTCGCTGTAGGAAAACAATGTTCAGAACACAGTAAGAAAATCACAGTAACACTGTTCATGAGCAGAGGTCCCGAAATACCTATGTTGAAAATTTGGTGAAAAAATTCCATAAAATGACTATGTTAGAAGCGTGCATTGCGCAGTGCCCATGCACACTCATAAGTTCGAGAATTTGTAAAATTTCACTCCAGATTTTCAACATTGTCATTTTTGCACACCTTCTTATGAACATTTCAGCTGTCGTTTGTCACATCCTGCCCAAAATGTAGTTTTGCACATCTGGTGCACAATCACACGGTCGCTGTGGGAAATCAACGTTTGAGTAGATTAAGATAATCATAGTACCACTGTTCATGAGCAGAGATCCCAAAATGGTTATGTTAAAAATTTGGTGAAATAATTCCACTAAATGACTGTTTTACGAGCATGCGATGTGCAGTTTTCACACACGCTCGTAGCTTCGAGAATGTTTAATATTTTCACTCCAGATTTCCCACATTGCCATCTCTTCACACTTCCTTATCAATGGTGCAGCTGACATTTTCATGTGGTGCAGAATGGCACGGTCACTGTGGGAAATCAACCTTCGAGACAGATTAACAAAATCACTGGGGCACTGTTCATGAACAGAGGTCCCAAATGCTTTCATGAGGTGGGGCACAAAAAGGCCATGTTTTTAAATTTGGAGTGCAAATACCAACACACACCCAGGGCATTAGGGTTTCTAACCATTACATCTCACCCTGTACAGACTAACAAACATCAGTGGTGTGTCTTCGGATTGTCTGCTGTACTGCTCATGCCATTGGTCCTCCACCTTCACCCTGCAGCCACTGACAGGCATCAAGGAGTGCCTTGGACTCTTCAGCCCCAAAGTTCAACCCATTCTCCTATGCTGCACCCATCTCAACGTACTTCCTTATGAAATGGGGTGAGCATAAGGCCAGATGACCCCAAGGCACAAAACAACACTTGTCAGACTCTGCAGGGTAGGGTGAGGTGAAATAGCATGATTGTTATGGCCAGCGACCCAAACGCACACCCCAATGCCTGTCACTTTCTACAGGGTGGGGTGGGGTTGATGTCAGTTCTATACTTCACTGCTACTTCTATTATGTGTCTCTCTAACTCCTGCACTACCAATGCCAAAACCAGCAAGACAACATTCGGCATTGTCAAATGTTTGTTTAGTTATTGCTGAGCAATTAAAAAGGTCTTAATTTTGGTGATGGGGGAGGGCTGCCCCTCTGTAACTTTTCCCCCAGTGAACTGATTACCATAGAATTTTCAGGATCCAGGGATCCTGGCACTATCTCTGCACATCCCAAATTTTAAGTAAATAAGTTTTACAGGGGCAAAGTTATTAATATGCAAAATTTGGGGTTTCACCTTAAAGTGCTTAATCAACCCTAATATACAGGCGCTACAGTGCCTGTATAATATCAATAAAGGATATAAAGGGGGGGGCCTGTGTGATACATGATTTATGAACACAAGTGCTGTTTGACCTTGGATAACCTTACAAATGCCATAAGCCACGAGTAAGGTGGCCTCGGTCAAACAGCACGAGTGTGCCTAAATCATGTATCACACGATGACCCCCTGCAAATTTCATTTATGCAATAGGGCTGGATCTTGTGTTGTGGCTTATTTTTTTTTTCAAGTTCAAGTTTATTTGCAGGAAAACTCCATTGAGTATGTTCATTTACAAGGTGGTCCTGGTAGGACAATGCAATACATCAAGATAGAACAATAAATTGAAGTAAATACATAAATGAGACAGGTAATTTCAGTACATTATTTTGACATAACAATTTCAGCAATAGGAAGAAAATAGCATCGGGAGCAGTACTTTGAGGCTGTGAGAGGTATATACAATCATACAGCAGGAGGCAGGTACAATTGGGATGCAATGATGTGACAATGATCAAGGGATGAAACCAAAAGCTGGTTGGGCAAAACAGATCAGGGGAAACAGCATTAACCAGTGAATGTATAGATGGGGAGAAATCTAAGTAAATGGGAATTCTTAGGGGCGGGATGTTGGTGGGGTAGGGAGAAGTTGGGGTGATAAGTGCTGAATATTGGGTCAGTTGGAGCAGATGGTCCTAACCACTGTGGCAGTGGCAGGTTTCCTTGAAGAACTTGTTGAGCAAGGATTTGAAGGAGTTTACAATGACTAGTTCTGTGAGTTTGAGAGATAATTGTAATTTGTTCCAGGAGGCCCAGATGGCATAGCTAATCATGGCTCTGCCATGAAGTGTGCATGTTTTGGGCACATCTAGAAGGATGTAAGTATTTTTATGCAGGAAATAACAGCAGTGAGATCTACGAAATAGGGAGGTGATGTAGGTCGGAAGTTTGCTCAGCAGAATTTTCAAAGCCCAAGTACCAGTGTCAAGCATTCTTCTTGTTGCAAGGGAAGACCATCCCACTGCCAAATAGAGGGTGCAGTGGTGCATTCTATGAGGTTCTTTAGTTATGAAGTGTAGGGCACAGAGGTATAGGCTGTCTAGCTTGTGTGGGTTAGTTGCAGAGCTGCTATTATAGATCATGTCCGTATAGTCAATAAGTAGGAGAACGGTGGCTTGGAAAAGCCTTATTCTGATATCTTCAGGGAATAAGGATTTATTCCTAAAGAAGAGCCCCAGTCTTAATTTTAGTTTTTTAGATAGGGTTTCAATGTGGGCAGCAAAGGATAATTTGCTGTCCAACCATATGCCTAGATACTTAAATTTATCCACGACCTCAAGAGTGTCTCCTAAAAGGGTTGTAATTGGTGCTGGTGTGGCCTGGTTGCAATGGGATGAAGGAGTGTGAGGGGGGAGGAAATACATAGTCTTGTTTTTTTTGGCATTCAGTAAGAGTTTGGAGTTTAGGACATTACACTGTAGTCGATTAAAGTCAGCCTGCAACTCATTGCTCTCATCCATCAAGGAGGGCTTAGAAGTGAACAGGACAGTGTTGTCCACAAAAAAAGTGTTGTTTACAGTTGAGGATATTGTTACCCAAGGTATTGATGTAAATTGAAAACAACAGCCATCCTAAAATAGAGCCTTGGGGAACCTCTCTTGTTAACGGCAAAGGGGAGGAGAGGAGCCCATCAGCTTTAATGAGTTGAAGTCTACCTGAGACATAACTGGAGAACCAGTCAATAGTGGTGTTGTTAAGGCCATGTTCTTTAAGTTTACCAAGCAGGAGATTGTGGTCAGCTGTGTCAAAGGCATTACTCGGGTCTTAAAATACATCTCCTGTTGGGTGTTTATTATCAATGGCGGAGAACCAGTCATCTGTCACTTCTGCCAGTGCTGACACTGTGCTGTGGTTACATCTAAAGCCTGATTGAAGGGGGTTGAATAGGTTTGAATTTTTGAGATATTCTTTTAACTGTGTTTTGGCTAGTTTTTTCCAAGAGCTTTGACAGGACTGGGAGGATGGAATTTGGTCTATAGTTATTAAGGTCACACAGGTTGCCTAATTTGAACAATGGCAGTATAAAGGCTGTTATCCAGCAAGAGGTAACCATTCCAGTAGAGACTGACAAATTAAAGATATGCATGATTGGGGCAGTTAAGAGATGGTATCCTAGTTTTAGGAATGTGGCCTTGATTCCATCCGCACCAGCACCCTTCTTTATGTCCAGTTTTTTTAAGATGTCCTCAACTTGCTTGTATGTTACTGGGGTGAGACCAAAGGAGTTGTGAACAATTGGGTCCGGGGGTATCCATTGGTACAGGGCAGTCGACAAGCCTGGCAGCCAAAGAAGAGTCAAACGCTAGACCCGCTGTAACAAAATACGCATTTAATGTTTCTAATATAGTGCCTTGATTGGAAATTGTGATACCACTAGTGGTAATTTTGCTGGGAATGGAAGGGGAGGGGGTTCTATGGCCCTCAACAGTTTTGATTTTCTGCCAAATTCTGACAGAATTACCTTTTGCGTCTTCTAAGGTTTCCACATAATAATTGGATTTGGCTGCTCTTTGATCAGCTTTATACAGGCATTTCTTGAAATTCTGAACACTGTCCAGTCAGCAGGAGGCCTTTTTTACTCTACATTTTACTAGTGGGGCATGCTTGTTTGCTAGTGTTGTGAGGTTAATGTTAAGGATTATTTTTGGCTTTTATTGTTTGGCTATTTTTTAATTAAGAATGTATGTGGGAATTTTTAGTGAAACGGTGTGTGTCCATCTTCTGTGTGCCTTGTTGCTATGGTCATTGCTAGGGAGGTGCTATCATGGTGCTGATGCTGCTGCACAGCAGCTGATTGGTTTAGATGTTTTAAGGCTTTGATTTGTTCATACAAGATGGTGGCACTTCTTAGCAAGAGCAGTCAGAACCATTTGCAATGGCTGTAAGGAGAGCTCATTAAAGTTCCTTCTGTGGGGATTTGAAATAAGAACTTCACATTGCCATGTAATCTGGAAGAGAAAAAGTGAATGCTAGAGGAAGTTAGCTTGCTTTGTTTCTGTGTTTGCATTTTTTCATGTGCTGCTTTGGTGTGTGTGTGTGTGAGGATGGTAGTTAGAGCACAGTGGGGTGGGTGTGTTTTTCTAATAAAAAATGAAAAAGTAGCATTTTTCTTATGCCTCATCTAGATCTTACTGGGGATAACAGTTCAGGTAGTGGAGCGAAGACTGACAAGAAGATAAAAGAGCTTCTGGGAGACATGGCAGTTTCGTTGGGTAGAGGAGTGAAAATGAAATGAAGGAAATGGAGGTATGTCCTGCTTAAAAAAAAATTGCATTTTACAACACTGCCACAGTTTGAGCAGATGTATGCTGGCAAATAGACTTTATTTAATTTAGTGCCACTTGTGGAGTGAAGGGAAGGCTAGAGCAGGACCTGGATGTTGCAGACTGCTAAGCTGTAGGCTGTAAAATGAAACCTGGAAATAGTAGTAGGATATGATGTAGAAATTGTGTACATAAATGGATGGTGGCATAGACTATGTTTCTATGTTAAGTGTACATAAATCTAAGATTCTACATTAATCTACACAGTTACACAGATAAATGGTTTTATTACACTCCATTTATGTTTACGTCTATTGCATCAATTTATATATATATATATATATATATATATATATATATATATATATATATATATATATATATATATATATATATATATGTTGCAAAAACTTTTATTAATTTATCAGTTAGGGTTGAAGCGACAAAAGTAGGGAAATGAGACATTAGGGTTGATCCACTAACACCCTCCCATCCAACCCCACCAGCCCACCCCACACCTACCCCTCACAAAACAACAGGCATTGGGGTGTGCCTTGGGGTCATCAGGCCTAACTCTCACCCCATTCCACGTGTAAGAAATTTGACAAGGTACAGTATAGGAGAGGGGTATGCCCACCCGACAGCAACACCATTACAGTGAACAATGTAGATGCCAACATCGACAGTTCACTGTAATGGTGTGCCTCAGACCCTGGCACTCTTTCTCCCGGTCCTCACCCCCTCCCTGAATCAACTCCGACTTGGAGTTGATTATTTTTAGTATGGGGGGTGCGGGTGTCTGAGTCTCCTGCATGGGGATTCTAATGTAAGCACCTCCACAAAAAAAACGGATTGTTTTCTTATGGATTTATACCACCGCAATCTCTGCGGTCGACATAAATCTGTTGCTGTGATGCAGGTCAATGAAATAGTTGTTGAACTTGCATCATACAGCCTAGGAGAATGGGGTGTGAGTTAGGCCCGATGACCCCAAGGCACACCCTGATGCCTGTTGTTCTGTGGAGGTTGGGTGTGGGGTGGGCTGGTGGGGTTGGATGGGGGGGTGTTAGGAGCTCAACCCTAACATCTCATTTCCCCTGCATTTGTCACTTCAACCCTAACTGTGCATTAATGAAGCTTTTTGCAATTTATTTCCTCACTTTTTAAGATAGTATAATAGTACTGTATCTTTATTTTACTGTGGGACCCTGTGCTCCTGTCCCGCCACAGATGCACATATGTATCTAGCTGTGGAAACACAGGGGTCTCTGGCCCCTGTGCCTCCACACATTAAGTTACGAGCAGGCATATCGAAATTGCAACAAATAGTCATAACTGTGCCATCTTAAATAATTTTCACCCCAAATGTTCAACATAACCTTCTTCTCACCTCACCACATGTACCCACTACAGAAAACGTTCAAAGCCCTGTTGAAATGTAATTCTGAGCAACTGTAATGCAGTTTTGTGCCACAGGTGCGGAAAAACATTTTTGGTAGGATTTAAAAAATTACAGCTGTACTGTTCATGAGGTGATGTGAAAAAATGATAATGTTGAAAATCTGGATTAAAAATATGAAAAATTGGTGAAGTTACAAGCGTGCATAGAAACTGTGCAATGTACGCTCATAACGCGATCATTTTTGGAATTTTTTTACCACATTTTCAAAAAATTTTTTGGGGACCTCCTCTCATGAACAGTGGCACTGTGATTTTGTTAATCCATCCCAAAAGTTGATTTTGCACAGCAACCTCACCATTCTGCACTACAGGTGTGAAAACACATTTCGAGCAGGATGTGAAAAATGACAGCTCTCACAGGAAAAAGCTAAGAGAGCAACAACTAGCACATTTAGAGAAATCCCTTAAAGAGAAAGAAACTCAGTACTATAAAACAAAAAACCCAATCATGACTCACCACTACATCTTGAAATTCTTCAATTAAGAATTAAAATAAACGAACTAATATCCAGGAAAGCTGAACTTTCCCTTTTAAGGCTTAAACACCACTATTGGGAACAAGAAGACAGATGTGAGAAGTTGCTTTCTTATCAGCTCAAAACTCAACAGATGGAGAGATATATTGTTGGTTTGAAAGACCCATCAGGCCAAATTTATATAGACAACCTTACAATAAACCATATTATGCGTTCTTTCTACCAGCAACTATATTCTCATCCAAATTCCAGTTCTTCCAATCAAATACATGAATTTCTCGATAAACTGCAGCTTCCTCACCTCTCTCATCAAGATATGGCCATACTGGATGAACCCTTTACCCTACAAGAGATCCAAACAGCACTATCATCTTTAAAAAATAGTAAATCCCCTGGCAGTGATGCTTTCCCTGTTGATTTCTATAAATTCCTATCTGGTACTCTTTGCCCTTTACTTCTTAAGGTCTATCTGGAGGCATTTTCTAATGGTAAACTACCCCACACTATGACCGAGGCTATTACTGTTTTACCAAAAAAAGATAAAGATCCCTCTCTTCCCTCAAGTTACAGACTGATATAACTGCTCAATACAGACAGAAAAATCTTTGCTAAATTATTAACCCTTCACTTAGATTCATTAATTTCAAAACTCGTCCATCCTTCTCAAGCCGGATTTATTAAACATAGAACCGGTTCTGATCATCTTTGTTCCTTGTTTAACTTAATTTACAAAGCAAAAACTCTTAAATCACCAGCTGTGGCCATAGCCATTGATTTTGAGAAAGCATTTGATTCCCTTAATTGGAACTATTTATACCAAGTTTTATCACATTTTGGTTTCGCCAATAATTTCTGTGCTTGTATCAAATTATTGTATACTCTTCCTTCTGCTCGAATTCTTACTAACACAACTCTATCCCCCTCCTTTCATCTTGCAAAAGGCACTAGACAGGGCTGCCCCTTATCACCATATTTGTTTATACTTGCCATGGAGCCTCTCTCTGCAGCTCTTCGTCTATCCTGCATAATTAAAGGCATCCTTATCGGTAACTCTCACTATACTTTACTCTCTTATGCAGATGATCTTCTTATTCTCCTAGAAAATGTCCAATCTTCAGGGCAACCTTTAGTTAAACTTCTTAACGAATTCACCTTTATCTCGGACTTGCTCTAAATCTTAATAAATCTGAAGCGCTACCATTAAACAACCTCTGTAAATCTTATATGAATGATCCTTTGGGCTTCCGCTGGGCTCCCCAAGGTATCTCATATTTAGGTATCTGGATCATCCCATCATTGGATAAAGTATGGGATGCTAATTTCTCTCCTCTACTAACTAACATTAAAAATATATTTGACAGATGGTAATTGCTTAATCTTACCTTTAATGGGAAAATTTCTGCTATTAAAATGACAATAACTCCTAAAATATTGTATCTTTTTTCTAATATCCCTCTAAAACTTCCCTCTTGTTTCCTCATCAAAATTGACAAATTAATAGGTAATTTTATTTGGGATGGCAAAATCCCCCGATTTAGTCATAACAAACTTAGATCACATTGGTCAAGAGGTGGATTTGACCTCCCTTGGTTTCAGGCCTACTTTTGGGCTTTTTGTGCAGCCCAGACTATCAAATGGTTTATTCAACCTGACACCAATTCACCTTTATGGGTTAATATGGAAGCCTCCCTTTGTGCTAACAACATTGCTACCTCTTTTATTTATAATCTCATCCCCTCTAAATTAAAATCTTACCCCACTATAGTACCATCCATGTTTTACTGGAAAATAATTCAGAAACATCTCAAATCAAACCCTACCCCTCTTGCTTATGCTCCTATCTGGGGAAATTGCCAAATATCTCTCGAAAACCATCTAATCTACTGTCGATCCTGGAAAAATAGAGGCATACTTTTTTTAAGGGACATACTTGAACCCCATACGTTAAGAATAAAATCTTATTCTGATCTATGTACTCAATGGAATCTTCCCCGCCAGGATTTTGGAAATATCTGCAACCGTACCAGCATGCACTTATTATTTCTCACTTATTAGAATCAATCCTTTTATGATCAGCACATCTCCAAATGGATAAAAACAACAAGTAAATTGAATAGTGTCATCTATAAAGATATTAGAGAATCACTATCGGACCAGTCCATTAGTGCAAAAAATAAATGGAGCAACTTGTTACACTATAACATTACAAATGAGCAATGGCATAGATGTTGGCTTTCTTGCCACAGATCTTTTAAGGATAAACGTAGCTTGCTCATTCAGACTAAAATTCTTCATTTATGGTATCGGACCCCAGCTTTATTGCATAAAATGGGATTAACGGATAATGACAACTGCTGGCGATGTAACTCGCCCAATGGCGATTTACTTCATATTTTATGGGATTGTCCCCTCATACAAAAATTTTGGCATCGTATTCATATACTTGCAATGAAAGTGACTGGTCAATTCTTTGTATTAGATCCCAAACACTGTATACTTTGTATTTTTGACCCTCATCCCCATAATATTGCCCAATCCCTGAACGGATGGTTAACCATACTTTTTCTTCTAGCTAAACGTAGTATACTTATGTATTGGAGATCTAATATCATCCCGACTCTCCCTGATATTCTTAATCATTTATCTCAATATGCCTCCCTGGATCGTATGACACATATTTCTTTCAACCGACTCAATATGTATAATAAATGTTGGCAGGAATATTTTAAATATTTGGATTCATTTAGCCATTCTGGCACTTAAAGTATGGATTGAAATACTTTATATAATATCTATCTCTCTCCTCCTATTGATATCCTCCATTGCCTTAGGTTGTGATCTCACTTTTTCTCTACTTACTTTATACTCTCTTTCTCTTCGCTATTTCTTCCTCTTCTCTTGTTATTCTTAATCCTTTCTATATAAGTTTTAGTAGCACTCTAACGAAATATGTATTATAGTAATGTACAACTATGACTATTCATATCTCCTCTCTCACCTTCTACCTCTTCTATTTTCACTCTGCATTATGTAGTGCTAAGCCTTTTTTTTCATTATAATATTGTAACTGTCTAGTTTAGGTCGTTAATCCAAAATTATTATACTACCACTGAATGGTCTTTTTTTCCTCCTTTGTTAGATGTTATGCTACTTAGTTTATTATTATTTATATAACCTTATATAGTATTGTTATAGGGTATACTTGTTGTTTGTTTATCTTTTAAATACTTCAATAAAAAGATTAACTGAAAAAAAAATGACAACTGTACTGTTCATAAGGAGATGTGGAAACATAGAAATCTAGAAACATAGACTTTGATGGCAGATAAGGACTGCTTGGCCCACCTAGTCTGTTCATTTCCCTACCTATAGGATAAGCTGCAGATCCTAGTTAACCAACAGCCTATTTCTTCCTACCCCCCCACAAGAATTGCCTTATGTCTGTCCCATGCATTCTTGAATTCTCCCACAGTTTTAGACCCCACAACCTCCTCAGGAAGGCTGTTCCATGCATCCACAACCCTCTCTGTGAAAAAACACTTCCTCACATTGCCCCTGAGCCATCTCCCCTCTATCTTCAAATTGTGTCCCCTTGTTCTTGCACATCTCTTTTTCTGAAAGATGCTACCTACCCTCTTGGACTTTGTTGATGCCACTGAGGAACTTAAAAGTTTCTATCATGTCCCCCCTCTACCTCCTTTCCTCAAGGGTATACATATTAAGCTCCTTTAGTCTCTCCTCATATGGCTTCTCTTGCAGACCCTGCACCATTTTAGTTGCCATCCTCTGGACTGCATCTATCCTGTCTATGTCCTTGTGGAGATAGGGTCTCCAGAACTGGACGCAGTACTCCAGATGGGGTCTCACCAACTGTCTGCACAGAGGGATAATAACTTCTTGTTTTCTTCTGGTGATGCCTCTCCCTCTACATCCCAGTATCCCCCAGCCCTCCCTACTGCCTTCTCACATTACTTGCTAACCTTAAGGTCATCTGATATGATTACCCCCAGGTCCCTTTCCATTTTTGTTGTTGTTACTACCTCCCCCCACATTGTGTAATCTTTCCCTGGGTTTTTGTTTCCCAGGTGCATTATTTTGAACTTCTTTTCATTGAATCCAAGCTGCCATATTTCTGACCATTCCCCCAACCTTGCCAAGTCCCTTCTCATCCTTTCCGCACCTCCTTGTGTATCAACCCTGTTTGTGTCATCTGCAAAGAGGCATACTTTTCCTTCCAGTCCCTCCGCAATGTCACTTATAAAGGCATTAAAAAGGACTAGACCCAGTAATGAACCCTGCGGTACCACACTAGTAACCTCTCTTTCTTCAGGGTGGACTCCATTTACAATTACCTTCTGTGTTGTGTTGTCCAGCCAATGTTTTGCCCAGGCTACCACCCTGAGACCCACTCCCAGGCTGGTTGATTTATTAGTCTTTTGTGTGGGACTGTGTCAAATGCCATGCTAAAGTCTAGGTAGGCCATGTCCACAGCCCCTCCTTGGTCTACTGCTTTGGTCACCCAGTCAGAGAAATAAATTAGATTCATCTGACATGACCTTCCCACTGTGAACCCATGCTGCCTTGGGTCCTGTGCCCCACTGGCCTCTAGGTACTCAACAATTCTTTCCTTCAGAAGTGATTCCATCACTTTCCCTGCCACAGAGGTCAAACTGACAGGTCTGTAGTTTCCTGCCTCTGTCTTGCTCCCACTTCTGTGAAGGGGAATCACATCTGCCATCCTCCAGTCCTCAGGTACCACACCGTCCTCCCATGATTTGTTAAACAGGGTAGTCAGTGATGTCACTAGTTCTTCCCTTAATTCTTTTAGAATTCTGGGGCGAATTCCGTCATGCCCCATTTCTTTGTCCACCTTCAGTTTTAGGAGTTCTTTCAGAACCCTTTCTTCTGTGAAAGGACTGGGATCGACCCCACTATTCAGAGTGCTTCTGTTAATTGGATTAGGCACCTCCCCCTCCTCTTTTGTGAATACTGAGCAGAAATATTTGTTCAGTATCCCTGCTTTTTCACTGTCCCTCTCTGCCCACCCACCGTCCAATCCATTCAGTCTCCCTATCCCTTCCTTTGTCTTTCTACGCTCCCTGTTGTACCTATAAAAGGTTTTATCCCCCTTCTTAACTGAGTTGGCTATCTTTTCCTCAGTTTGGGCCTTTGCTATTCTGACTTCCCTCCCACTTCCTTCTGCCTTAACTGGTACAGTTCTCTGTCCTGCTCCTTCTGTGTTTCCTTATACTTCCTTAATGCTATCTTTTTCTCCCTAACCTTCCCAGTCACCTCTTTTGCAAACCAGAGTCACTTTTTCTTTCATTTTGATTTGTTTATTTGCTTCACACAAAGGCTTGTTGCCTCTGTGGTTGCAGTTTTGATGTTTCCCCATTGTTGCTGCACTCCTCCTTCTAGCCTGTTTGCTAGTGCTTTTCTAAGGGACTCTCCCATCTTACCAAAGTCAGCCCTACTGAAGTCCAGTACCCTCACTTTTGTATGGCTTGACTCTGTAGCTGAGTTTATCATGAACCACACTGTTTGGTGGTCACTTGTTCCCAGATGAGTGTGTTCCAAAACTAGCTGTCTGAGGCATGCCACCTGTAGGGCATCGAGAATGGCCCTGCTCTTGGATGTGGCTGCAGCAAATGTGCTCCAGTTAACATCTGGCATATTCAGGTCCTCCATAAACAATATCTCCCCTTTCTCTGCCATCCTAAGGATGCCTTCTATCATATCCTTGTCCATTCCCTCCCCCTGACATGGGGGTCAGTATACAACCCCTGTGCAGTTTGTGGTGCCATTTCCAGTCTCTACGGTGACCCCAAGTACCTCCTCTCCTCCCTGTTTACTCTTTTGTGTTTACTCTTTTGTTCCATTGCTTTTATTCTTTCCCTTACATAGAGAGCTACTCCTCCCCCTCTTCTACCCTCCCTGTCTCTCCTGTAGGTTTCGTACCCTGGTGTGTTAACATCCCAGTCATGGTTCTCTGTGTACCATGTTTCTGTGACTGCTACGATATCCAGGCATCCCTCTTTCATCAAAGCCACCAGTTCAGGGAGCTTGTTGCCCAGACTACGGGCATTGATACTCATTACCCTCCATTTCCTGATGGCCTTAACCCTTTTTGCCCCATTCCTGTCCTTATTCCCTTTGTCATTTTCTCCATTTACCCCTTCCCTTCTCCCTATTGACATCTCTATCTTGGTGTTTACCTCACTTACTACCCTCATTATTTGGGGGCAGCTAGGATTTCTCTGCTCCTTTCCAGTGCCTCCCCCCTTGTCTAGTTTAAATGCTTGCAAATGAAGCATTTAAACCTATCACCTAGGATCCTGGTCCCCCTCCTGGACAGATGCAGACCATCACACCAGTATAGATCTGCTTCCCTCCAGGTGGACCCCCAGTCCCCAGTGAAGCCAAATCCCTGAGTTCTACACCAGTTTTTCAACCACTGATTGAATCCCATGGTGTGGAGCACCATAGCCTCACCCTTGCCATAGACAGGCAGCACCTCCAAGAAGGTTACCATGAGTGCTACTTGTCTAAGGCCCTTCCCCAACTCCACAGACTCTTCCTGCACTGTTCTGATCCCTTTCCTAGCCAGATCATTTGTCCCTAGGTGGACAATGACATCCAGCTCCCTCCCCGTGTAGCTGCTCCAGCAATCCTGAGGATTCACTTCCTGTCCCTACAAGTCATGGCACCAGACAGGCACCTTATCTCCCTCTACCATTCCTCCCCCAGTTCTACCCCCCAACAATGGAGTCCCCCACCAGGAGTTGTTTCCTTCCCCTGTGGGGTCCCATGTCACCCTCCTGTGTATTTCCTTTGTAGAGGTTCCCAGCATCCTCCTTGGTCTCCACTGTGGGTGCCTCCATAGAGGAACCACACTTTGCCAGAATGGCAAATTAATTGTGGAGAGGTACAACTGGAGGGATGTGCCTCTGTTCCACCACCCTCACCCTCCCTAAGCCCACTGTGGTCCAACTGCTCCTCTTTCTTGGCAACCTCTGAGGCAATGGCAGTGGTCCTGGTGGTCCCTGGGTGGGAGAAGAGGTCCCCCAAATCCTTGCCAACTCAGCCTGGAGATGAGCAACCTCCTCCCTCAGCCCAGAGAGGTGCCTGCAGGTGGGACAACACTGCATCCTGCAGAACATCTCCCGGAAGACTGCCACTCCACAGCCACTGCACTGCACCACTCCTATCATGTCTTATTTTTGGCCCCTTAACTGTTGTTTGGACTACTTACTCTTTCCTCTGTTTATTTTTTTATTTCTTTTTTTTGTTCTCCCTAGTTACATATTGTCTATGTGCCCTTTAACCTCCTGATCTTCTAGTTTTCAGTTAAGAAGTTTCTATATTTCTCAGCAGTCTGCTTACTTGCTTGGAGTCAGACCTCCAGAAGCTGGGGGGAGGGGTGCCCAGAGAGCTACTCTTTTCCTTCTAGGATGGTGAGTCTTTTGTGGCTTTGTGATCACTTACTTCCTGCTCCCAAACTGGAAGTTCTTGTTGTCAGTCAAATCCTGTGCCTATAAAAGGATAACTGGCTTGGGGTGGAGGGGTGGAGGCAATGGAAGGAGGGTAATATAGTCCCAGTAGAGAAGTATAGTTATAACAGCAGCTCCTTCTTCTGCCTGTTCTCTGGCAGAAGCTATCTAGGGCAGTTTTTAAATCTGGCTTTAACCAAACTTCCTGCTAGCTAAGCCACTCCCCCTACTTTACAGCTTTTTCAACAGTTAGTTAATTACACAGATAACAATTCCCTTCAGCCACCTGGACAAACACCTAGATAATGCACAGATAACAAATCACTTCAGCCAATTCAGACAAATACACTAACTTTTTTTTGTTTTGTTTTTACTCTAAATTGAAGGTCCCATTAGTAGAGTTCTAGTTCTTCAATCCCAGTAGAGAAGTATAGTTATAACAGCAGCTCCTCCTTCTGCCTGTTCTCTGGAAAATGGCAACGTTGAAAATCTGGAGTGAAAATATTAAAAATTGGTGAAGTTATGAGTGTGCATAGAAACTGCATAACACATGCTTGTAATGCAGTCATTGTTTGGAATTTCTTCACCAAATTTGCAACATGGACTTCTTGGGACCCCACCTCCTGAACTGTGGCACTGCCATTTTGTTAATTGGTCCCAAAAGGTGATTCCATGCAGTGACTTTGAAATCACCTTTTGGGACCAAGTAATGAAATTACAGTGCCAGTGTTCATGAGGTGGAGTCCCAAGAACCTCATGTTGAAACTCTGGGGTCAAAATTACCAGAAGTGGCTGAGATATCAACATAAGCTGAAAACCCCACTGACTGCCATTATATGACACTTACCTTCATTCTTCAGTTTGCAGTTCAGCTTTGAAGAGTGCATACTTGTACTGGTCCTCAGAAGATGATAGCGCCCAACCTCCTGAGGTAAGTATAGGGTAAGGGGGTAAGGGGAAGTGGGTGCATAGAGGGAAGGTTGGGATGGGGAGGGTAGCAGTGGGGATGATGAAGGACTGTTTTCTTTTTTCAGGTTTAAAAAAGCTGTCAGGGGACAGTTTTCTTTATTTAACAGTTTTTTTAAAATAAAAAGCACATTTTGGGACACTGGGGTGGGCTCTCAGTGTGCTACAGTAGTGGGGGGGAATACATGCCGACACAGGGATTGGGCACCCTGATGTCGGCAATGCAAGCATACAGGGGTTTGGGGGCATCCAACACTGGGAGTGGGCATCCTGGTGTTGGAAACATACAGTAAATTAAACATTAAACTATTATTTTGGCATGCTGGGGTGGGCTGCCAGTATGCCACAGTAGTGATGGGGCATAAATACCGACATGGGGATTGGGCACACTGATTTTGGTAAAAAACTTTGTTTTCTCCCCTCTCTAAGCAAGAAAACAAAATGGCAGTTGGTGAAGACAGGCTTTTCTCGCGATGAGGGATTTTGAAAGATTTCTGAATCCCTCTTTGCAGTCCCTCTTCGCCAGCCATCCATGACAAGGGATCCTTGATTGAAACTGTACATCTATCCCAAAGACTGAACTGATCATGCTCAGAACCTGAAATTTCAAAATTCAATAACTTTGGAATGGATTAATATTTTTTCACCAGACCAATAGTGGATTGTTCCTTAGGATAACCTCTTTCTAGTCTGAAAATGTCAGGCCAGAATTCCAAATGGTGTGCACGCAGTACAATGTCACATAATTAACCTGACATTTGCCAAAATAAAGCGAACCACAAATCCAATCAAACTGTAACTTTGCAAGTCAAGAGATCTACCACTTTAGACCACGTATTCCAAAATGTGTGCAAATCCATTGAATGGTTTCGAAGTTATTAAAATGCAAACTTTGGGGTTTAACATTAAACTGCTTACTCAACCCTAACTATAAGGGTGTGACTGCCTCTATATATATATATTTATATATTTCTTGGCAAAAAAATCCATTTAATGCATCGGTTAGGGTTGTTCCACAGTGACAAAAGTGAGGAAATTCGATGTTAGGGTTCCCACCCCCCTTACACCCACCCCCCACCCCGTCCCCACCAACAGGCATTGAGGAGTGTGCGTTAGGAGTCATCGGTCTTAACTTTCACCCCATACCATGTGTAAAGAAGCTGAGGTGGTGCAGTATAGGAGAATGGGGTGAGTTAGAACCGACATCCCCAACGCACATGGGGTGTGGTTGGGGTGCAAGGGGGGGTGGGAACCCTAACACTGAATTTCCTCACTTTTGTTGCTGTGGAACAACCCTAGCTGATGCATCAAATGGATTTTTTTGCCATGAATTTCTCTTCTTTTTGAGAATGTGCACTATAAATATTGAAGTAACGGTAACGCAAATGCAAGCGCAAATGGTCACACACATGGTGACGTAAATGGTAATGCAAATGGTAATAGAAACACAAGTGCAAATGTTACTGAAAACAGAAACACAAGCGCATATGTAAATGCAAATCATAATGTGCACAGTCACGGTAACACAATTGGAAACGCAAACGCTGATGGTAACACCAATGATGACGCCAAAGGAAACACAAATGCAAACAGAAATGCAAATGGAAGCGTGTAGGCAAGCACAAATGGTAATGCACACGGTGATGCAAATGTAAACAATAATGCAAATGGTAATAGAAACACAAGCGCAAATGGTAATGGAAACAGAAATGCAAATGCAAGCGGGTACAGAAACGCAAACCATAATGCGCATGGTAATGGTAACGCAATTGGAAATGCAAATGGTAATGGTAACAGCAGCAATGACACCAAAGGGAAGACAAACACAAATGGAAGTGCATACACAAATGCAAATGGTAATGACAACAGTGACACAAAATGAAATGCAAACAGAAACAGTAGAGAAACACAAATCGTAACAGTAACACAAATGCAACTGCAAATGAAAACACAAAGCGAAATGCACACGGTGGCATACATGGGAATGCTAACGCAAATGGGTATGGAAATGCAAGTGGGAATGCTAACTGTAACACTAACAGAAGCGCACACCCTGTTTTTGCCCAACAGCTGCATACAGAAACACAGGGGGTGGGATATTCAATGCAGTTGCGCATGGCGCAACTGAGATGTGCTTGCGCATGAGCAGAAATGCTCCAAAGAGTGATATTCAGTGGGATACAATGCGCAGCGCATATCGCAGTGTGCCAGTGCGCAACCCTAATGAATGCATGTGCATGTGCAGGGGGTGTAGCCATGAATAAGCAGCACAGTACGATATTCAACAGCAAGTCGATGGCGCAAGTGCGGAGCAACAGGTACATACGTAGAGCAACTTTGAGCCCATAAAAAGATGGACCAAGCAAGGGATGGAGGCTTGCACCTCGGGGAGCAGGGGTGAGAGACAGAGAGAAAGAGCCAGTGGCCAGGCAGGACAGCAGCAGGGGTGCAAGACAGACACAGAGGCAGGAGGTGCAACAGGCAGTGGGACAGGGTGTGTGGCCCTGAAAGCGCCTGTATGTGTGAGCAGCTCAGTGTGTGTGTGTGTGTGTGTGTGTGTGTGTGTGTGTGTGTGTGTGTGTGTGTATGTGTGTGAGATACCAGTGGGGGCAGCTATGGCAGCGTAAGCCTGTGAGCACGGACAGAGGAGTGGCTGTGGGAGAACCCGGACAGGTTGGAGGCGGAGACCACCACCAGCAGGGTCCCCAACACTGGTATGCGCCCAGTGCAGGGGCACACGCAGCAGCACATAGCTGGTGTTGCCTGGGGAGACAACTGCATGGGGGGGGCAGGACAGGCTAGGCCATGGCCAGTGCAATCTTCCAGATGGAGGCAGAAATGAGGGGTGTGAGGAGGCAGGAGGCAGAGCGGCACGGCCGTGGAAGGGCCTGATGGCAGTATGCCCAGAACAGGTGGTACCATGCCCACACCACCTTCGAACAGTACAGTGACACCAAGATTGTGGGCCAGTAGCGCCTGAACCGGGAAGTTCTGAGGCAGCTCTGTGAGCTGTGAAGTGATGAGATTCAGGCACCCACAAGACGGAGCCATGCCCTGTTGGTGGAGACCAAGGTCACGGCCGTCATGTGCCTGCTCTCCACGGGTACCTTCCAGAGACCAACAAGGGACATCACAGGCATAACCCAGTTGGCTGCGTCATGACTCCTCACACAATTCCTCAATGCACTGCTGCCACATGCTACAGAATACATCCAATTCCCCAGCACACAGGCGGAGTGTACAGCGAACATGCAGGAGTTCCACAGGGTGGCACGTATGCCTGGCATGCTAGGGGCTATCGACTGCACCCATGTAGGCATCTGCTCACCACCTGGGCCAGAGGGTGTGGCCTACATCAACAGGAAGGGCTACCCCAGTGTCAACTGCCAGGTGGTGTGTGATGCCAGGGGGTGCATAATCAATGTCTGTGCCACACATCCTGGTGAAGCACATGATGCCTTCATTTGGCACCAGTCAACACTGTGCCACAGGTTCGAGAGTGGGGACATCCCCACTGGCCACCTAGTAAGTGAATATGCAGCTGGAATGGGCAGCCTGGCACAATAGGGCAGGGTGTGGGGGGATGCTAGGCCGGGGGCATCAGAGGACCTGGCTGGGTAGGTGGGGGGGCAGCCACACAGACCGCCTTACTAACCCCATATGTCTCCACACACGTGACAGCGGATACTCACTCAGTCCCTGGCTGCTCACCCCATACTGGCGCCCATTGACCACAGCGCAGGAGCGATACAATGAGGCACACACCAGCACACAGAACATCATCGAGCATGTGTTTGGGCTGCTGAAGGTACAGTTCTGGTGCCTACACAGGTCTAGCGGTGCCCTACAATACAGCCCCTCGAAGGCCTGCGGCCTATTCCTGGCCTGCTGTATGCTATGCAACATGGCCACTGACCATGGGATAACTGTCGAGGTCAAAAAGAGGAACAGCAGTGGGGATGAAGTGGATGCCGGGCCAGGCGGTGGTGGGCAGCCCCCCTGGGCAACGGGAACCCTGGCTGAACAGGATGGCTCAGCAGCACCAGGACATGATTGCAGAGGAGCACTACGGTGCATGCAGGTAGGTGAACATGACCACACACATGTACCAGGGTCCATGGCACAGTATACAGGCATGCAAGGCTGGGCCCCATGACAGACTGACAGACACAGCCGGAGGGCAGCATGGGCAGGCATGGGACATGACTCTGTGGAAGCACCTTGTACAGCACTGTAAACCCCACCCACATGCACACACACATATGCACATGAGCACCTGCATGCACACACCCAAAGGCCACCAACGGGCATGTGTCAGACGCTGAACACCAGTGCACAGTGGCAGCCGGTGCTGTGTTGGCATCATCATGCACATGCCACAGTGGCCAGTGGCCGGGTGGGTGTGCACAAGGCGGGCATGTGGTGTGGCCTATGGATGGCAGAACCCTGGTATGCACACACACATATGCCACACCAATGTGCACACAGGGCTGTGGCAGACAGCGGACAGGGAGGGTAGCAGATCAGGACTGCCGTGCAGTCACACGGCCACCACGGACATGGGGACGGCCCCGCCGAGACTGCCCAGTAGACACATGCTGTGCAACGGCAACAGGTGGTGCCACTGATGGTCCCCCAGGTGTGTTACTGCAGGAATGCAACTGGTCCCTCACAGGAGTCTGCAGGCCCCTGAACAGGCCCGCTCCAGGAGTGCCCGGAACGCCCACAGTGGATCCCGGTGTTAACGCTGATGGGGTCGCACGATGCTGGGACTGAGGGGTGGAGAATGCACTCTGTGGTGACTGCAGTGGACGGCCATGCACCAGAGTGGTCAGTGGTGCTAGGCCGGCCGTGACCGCAGTGGTAAACTGATCCAGGGCTGCAGTCGTGTCTTCCCACATACGTGTGGTCTCGGCCAGGAGCTGCTCATAGTCCCAGTCACGCCTCCCTGCGGACTGGCACAGCTCTGTGCAGAGTGCATGCACCCCTGCTACGATCAGCATCTGGAGCAGGCGGCTGTGTTCGGTCATGGGGTCGGTGCCCTGTGGAGCATGGGTGTTGCACCGACACGCTGGTGTTGCATGACCACACTGCACAGCCCCCCATGCAGGTAGGGGCTGCACAGCGAGGACCCTTGGGGCTCATCTGTCTGTGGTGCAACACCAGTGGCCACTGCACCCATCCCCCCAGCCCCATCCTGCTGCCGCTGCTGCCCCTCTGGCCGCTGTGTGCGTAATGGCACTGGGGCAGCTGCACCACCACCACCACCCCCTTTGGACTGCGCTGCTCTGTTGGTGTCCACAGCCACGCCGGGCGTTGCATCCGGTGGGTGGACAGCCGTCACAGGGCACCATCCGCACCGCCATGTCGGGTGCATGGTATGGTGGCCTCCCTCTGATTGGCAACACCACTGTCCAGGATAACAGTCTCATTGTCATCAGCCCGGACTGTGCCCCGATCTGTGTCTCAGCATACTGGACGCCATGGCTGGCATCCTGCTGAAACACTACTGAGGCCTCGTCCGGAACCACACCACAGGTATTCGGTCAGACAGTGGGGATGTGCTGACTATAGTGCAGACCCCGGTCACTGTTGGAGGTGGATGGATGGTCCTCCAGGTCCAGGACCGCCCCCATGGTAGTCACCCCCACCCCTGCTGCTGCTGCATGCAGGCACTCCGGAGCTGTAAAGGAACACAGACATCTTAGTGCCACTGCCACACACTCCTTCCCCCCGGCACCCCTTTCCCCCTTCCCCAGGCACTGCTGTACCTACCATGCAGTGATGGGCTGCCCCTCATCTGGAATCCTTAGCCGGGCACACCCTCGACGGTGCTGCGCTGCATGGACGCCGCCACCAGCTCCTCCTGCGGTGTCAACTGTGGCACATCAGGCTGTCCACCACCTGTGGTGGCACGTGCAGTCCGGATGGTAGCCATCTTATCCTTTATCCTCCTCCTCTGGTCCATGTCAACCTTTTTCTTGCACTCCTGTGCTGTCCTCTGATGGCTGCCCTGCTGGTTCACAGCCCTGGCCACTCTCTCCCATGCAGCCACCCTGGCCTGTGGGGTGCCTGTTATACAACTCAGGAGGGGTTCCTGGTCCAGGTAGGCATCGGAAGAGAGCATCGCTCTCTGCCTCTTGAAGTTGGGCCTGCGCCTCCATGCAGGCCCCTTCTCTTCAACCCCCTTGTGTTCCGACATGCTTATTTCTGTGTGTTTGGACATGTGGTTAGTGATGGCTGCAACACACAACGCCTCCCAATCCACTGTCCCGACAGGCCCACGGCTTGGTGGCTTACCTCTGCAGGATGCAATACCGGTCTGGTGCCTGTGCAGTCCCATGACACCTTTATAGTGCATCACATGCAAATTAGGGGATGCACAACTGTAATGAGATGCTAATGCCTCTGAAGCGCTGTGGATATGCGGATCAGCCCAACTGCATATTCCGGTTGAATGTCGCAAAGTTGTGCATGGCGCATTGGAGTTGCGCATGTACAAGCCATGGCGCAACTGTATAACATGAGCAGTAGGTCTGACAATGCGCATGCGCACACTGACATTGTGTACATCAATGGCACATCCTACGCACAGTCTGCCATACGCGTTATAGTGCTCTGCCACTATTGGACATGTGGCGCTCATGTGCTGTATGCCCTATGGTGCCCGTGCACCATTGGCACATGGACCATGGGGCACACATGCACCTATTCTGCACCATGCATGGTGTGCACTTTCGCGCTGTCGTGCATGGTGCGTGTGCCGACCTTTGACCCCACAACTGTCCCTTGACCTTCTGGGTGCCTGCGGCACATGCCAGTGCTGCCACAGCTGTATCGCGCATCACTGGGGAATGTGCTATTGGGGCTGGCAGCACAATGCTGAGTGAGTTGCACACCCACAGCACGTGTGGCTCATGCGCTATCAGGCGCCATTTTGGATTGCCAGTTCATAGCACAGCATGCCGCATTGGAGCAATGTGAGGGCACCAAATTGGAGCCAGGTTGAGCTGGTGAACCTGGTGGCACTGGTGGAGCCACATGTGGGTACCCTGTATGGGCAGGTGCCCCCTGGACTGACCTCGCACTGAGGTGTGGCAGGAGGTGGCCAAGGGGTTGGAGGAAGCCACTGAGGCCCAGAGAAGCAGGGAGCAGTGCCACCATCGATATGGTGACCTGAGGAGGAGGGATCTTGACAGGCTGAGGTCCTTGCTGGCACGTGTACGGAGGGGCGCCGTGCCACGTCCAGGTGAGTGCACTATTTCCATGTCTGTGCCATGCTGGTGTTCCGTGGGGGGCCAGCAGGGTGTCACACCATGCTGCGGGGGGCTGTGGCTGTGCATTCTGCTGACTGTGGCAGCACACCATGGGTGTGCTGCACCACCACACCATCACTGTGCAGGACCAGGGGGCGTACTGTGCTGGAGAGGGGTGGGGCACATGGGTTGTTGCCAGGTACTGATGTGTCCTTCTCACCATCTCCCTACTAGGTCCTGAGGATAGATGACGAGCCAGGATGGCGGGTGCTGCTGGTGGATGTGGGCAGGTGAATGCTGCTGCCCAGGCACGAAATGCTGGACATGTGGGAGGTGCTGCCAGACAGGTGCCAGTTGCACCGCAGCATGCAGGTAGGCACTCTATAAGGGTTTGTTGCTGTGCAGGGTGGGTTGGGCCACAGCCCCCTGTGCACATGGCCATTACTGCTGTCCAATGCTGGCAGGGTCCATTGCACCATGCCGTGGTATTCGCACATGTGTGTGGCTGATGTAGGTGGGTCTGGCCATCATGGTTGTGGTGCCGCACATGGGTGGTGTCAGTGTGCAGTGCTGTGCATGGCTGTGGACGGTCAGGATGGTGGCTTGTGTGGGCATGCATGCTGCAGGTGGCTGGGTGCTATCTCAGACGCACATGTCACTGCTGTTCGCTGCGCATGGTGGGTGGGCTACGGTCGTATGGACATGCACTCATACCATGGCCCCTCCTTTGTCCTAGGTGTCCAGCAGGTGGACATGAACACCAGGCTGCTGGAACGGATACTGCGGGTCACCACAGCCATGCTACATGTGGCACGGCTCATAAGACAGGCCCTGTGCAAGCCACAGAGGAGACGGCGCACCAGGCACTGGTAGGGCGCGGATGCCATGTGGCCCATTGGGCTGCACCACCTTCCCTTCCCCTGAACCCCCTCCCTTTCCCTCCCTTGTACCCTTACCCAGCCATGTCCCCTGACCCCTGCTCCCTTCCCCAGCCTACCATTTTGTTTGTGGCCTCCCTATTCCCTGCTCCCTGTTCCTGTATATCTGTATATAGTTATTGTTGATATGTTTTAATACACATTTATATTGTTAGCCATCTGTGTCTGTGTTTACTTTGCAGCTGGTGTGTGGAGCCATGCTGCAGTGGTATGCATGGTGGCCAAGTGGTATGTCTGGTGTTGACTGGGTTATGTGCCTGGTGGTCTGTGCCCAGTGGCCGGTGTCCATGCCCTGGGGTGTATGTGTGCACTCTGCTCGTGTTGTGTGGCTTGTGTGTTGTGTGCTGTTGGCATGTGTGTTGTCAGCTATGGTCCAGGATGTGTGTCCTGTGCCTTCCTGCTGGTGTTGCTCGTGGCTGTTTGCCAGTGGACATTGGTGCCACACTGCCTCCATGCACCACTGTGATGCGCATGGTAGGGGGCCTGCAGCCGTGCACCTGCTATGCCTCCCGCTAGGCATCCTTAGTACCCTGGTGGTGGTCTGTCCTGCTCTTGTGGCATGCTCCTTGCTGTGTCTGTTGTCCTGTGTCCTGGCCCATGTGCCTCTGACCCTTGCGCAGCCCTGGTTGTGCTATGGCGCTTGCTGACTTGCTCCCTGGTGCAGCCCTGGTTGCACTATGGCACATCCCTGCGATATTCAGCCATGTTGCGCTGGCACTTGCCGTCATGTGCCACCTTTGAATATCGTGTTCGTTGCACAATGGTGCAGTGTACTTGCGCTGCACAGCTGTTGAGCCTGCCTCTGGTGCATTTCTGAATATCCCACCCAGTGAGTACAAAGAATGTATGCATAATAATGGGCCTCAGAGCAGAAAATGAGCACTTGGACTACTAAATTGCTTATATCTCAGGTACCGTACGATGTAGAAAAACAAATGAAAATTTCACATGATTTATGACTTTTCTGGCTAGTTTTGTACTTAGCCCAGGGCTAAGCATTTTTCTGATGAAAAGTCCATACCTCGAAGCGTTTCCGAGATACGGGCCCCAAAAGGAGCGGTGGATTCCGCAATGTTAGTCTATGGGAAAAATTGTGAACTTCAGAGTACCATAACTTTGCATCCCTGCAATATTTTGTCCACCAAACCACCAAAAGACACATCTGTGGGATGTTGGCTTTCTTCCCTCCAAATTTCAGCCCAAAAGACCAAACCGTTCTTTTGCAGCTTGGTGGCAAATAATTCCTGTTATTTTGGCCATAGTGTTGCAAAGTAGTGCCACAGATCACTACTTTGTGACACTACAGATTACAAAAATTTGAAAAAACATATTTCTGGGGTGTTTAACCCCCAAAAAGTCATGGATAGCATCCTCAGGGCTCTACTAGGTGAACACAAAAAGAATTGTGTTCCTAGAGGGTCACAAATTTAAATGCCAATCATTTCTGTGACCACTAACTGAAAAAAAAATGGCTGACTCACGACACTACAGGGGTCATTTGCGACACTAAAAACTGCACTGTCGAACTTTTTGTTAACTTTTCCCATTGACTATAATGGGAAAATTGTTTTTTGAATAACTTTTGAACTGTTTAATATTTTTTCACGAAATCTTCGAAGGGCACATCGGGAACCCTGGTCACATGTTCCCTGAAGATTTCAGACTGGTCACACAAACCATTCAACCTGTAGGCACAAGCAAAGAATGCACAAAAAAGCGTAAATGTGCTACGGAATGTCGCTTTATAACTCCACAACCGTATATCTGACTGATACAAAGCTAGGCAGATCCTGCGATCTATGGTACCACTACATGCCTGCCAAATTTCAGGCAAATCAGTCATACAGTGGCAAAGTTATTAAGCTGCAAAATTTCACACTTTAACCTTAAATGGGATACTCAACCCTACTATAGTGGCAGTACTGTGCCACTATAATATATATATATATATATATATATAGTGTAAGGTGGAATGCTGTTCCTCATGGAAATCCATGCCTGGAACAGCGTTGTTGTCCTGCACTCGGTGCGTCACGATCTTGTTGCGCTGCACCCAGTGCGTCACCGGTGCAGCACAACAAGATCGAACACATTCGCGCATGCGCAATAGAAGCGCCCACGCAACACGGAAGGAATCTTTGGCGGCAGACACACAGAAGTAAGCCTTTTTCTTCACCGAAAAGTTCACGAGTACTACTTATGGTTGTCCATATGCTATAAAGATTGTGTATGAGTAACCATACACAAACAAGGCAGTTGTGCAATCTTGAGGTTTCCGTGGTAACTGACCTCTTGAGCTACGCTCTCGAGGTCTCAGGTTACCACGGAAACCTCTCGATCACAACTGCCTTGTTGTGTATGCTTGCTCATACACAATCCTCTATATGTATATGACAAGGGTGAGAGTGAGATAGTAGAAATATCTTCATGAGCTATACTTGACTGTCTGACCTCATGAGTGGCAAAGCCATGTGTGAGCTCAGAGGCTGGCCTGGTGGTGCTGAGGGTTGAGGCGCTGGATGCCACACCTCGTGCCATGCCGGTGACCCAGGTTTGGGAATGGACTCAGGCCACCAGGGGCTGGAAGGGGGAGAAGTAGGATTGAGTGTCCCATGACTGCTCTCCTACCTCTGGGGTGGGTTCGGGGCATGTGTCATGCTGCAGCAGCGCCTAGTGGAGGCTAGGCGCACTGTCAGTGGTGAGCATACAAAGGGAAGGGTGCGCGGTGGACACCTGCACACACATGCATCAGGCATCATTGCACTTCCAGCTCCCACTGGGGAAGTGAAAAAAAAAGGTGGAAAATCACGGGGCGACCGCAGCGGTTCATGGCCGAGCCCCATGCCCCGGACATGAGAGGTGTGGCCACCTGGTTCCCTGTCACAGGCCCCCCAGAGGGGGGGTATCCTGTTAATTTCATCAGGGCCTGTGTGAGTCAGGCACAGCAGCCTATGTCAAACTTGGTCCGGGGCGTGGGTGCCAGTGGCCAGCGATTGTTGTGGCCCACTCCGCACCTGAGGTGAGTAAAAGTGTTACATGATAAAAAAAAAAATGAGGAGCTCAGAAGAGGTCAAGTATAGCAAGTGAAGATATTTCAACTATCTCACTCTCACTCTTGTCATATTTGATTTGCACAACAGGTATTCAGGTGGTTTTGTGACAGAAATGCTAAGCAGTTAAAAGGAAAAAAGTACAAAATATAAACAGTGCCCCTCGGATCAATGGCTCAGCACAAAGGAAGCAAAGCAATGCAGTACAAATCAATACCGTAAAAATCAAAACAATCAATCCAGAACAAATCAATATAGCCAATACAGATGCAAACAAGAATGCAACTACGGTAAGTATACAAAGTATCTCACATTTGCTGGCTTCAGTACTGCGCATAGCTATATTAAGGATGAAGTATAGTGCTGTGGTTTAGGGCACTGAGCTACAAACATGGAGATCTGGGTTTGAATCCCACAGCCCCCACTTGCATACTGTGTGACCCTGAGCAAGTCGCTGAACTTCGTTATGCTCCCAGGTTGCACCTGGAAACAAGCTTTGGCTTAGTGTGCCTTTCCTGGTTAAACAATTTCCTCGTTTCCTTTACCCTTTCCTCCTTCTTGATGTCATCAGTGTTGTTAAAGCTACTCTCTAATTGGTTCAGTGTTCCATTGTGACATACCCAGCTTTACAAGATAGTAGTTCAATCTTAGAATATGTGAGACAGTAGCACTGTTTTGCAAATTGGTCATAAGATAGTAGTTTTATCGTGGCTAATCCAGACTCACACTTGTGTAGATAGATAGATAGATAGATAGATAGATAGATAGATAGATAGATAGATAGATAGATAGATATATCTCATGCAAAACATTATTAACATAAAAATATCACTCATTATATAACAAAAAACAATGCATTTGTAAATTTTGCAAGTGTTTACAATTTCACTTGTATAAATATTTTTGAATGTTTTATACAATGCTAAACAATATGAAAATCTAAACTGGTTCTGCTTCAAATAGGAATGCATGGTACCAAAGTGCTTCTCACACAATCTGCAAAGTCTGAGAATGGAAGAATGTTTTTCATAGTTGTTTGCAAATATCTCCCATGATACTTTGCATTACTGGGGTATCTGTGATTTTGAATTTCTTTGAAACCTGGCTTTGTTGCCAACACCCTTTTTAGGTAACCATTTCCTATGAATTCCAAGGCTATAATTCAATGTTGAGGCGTGGCGACGTCATGGATCAGCCTTAGCTATGTCAAAGCTTGACACCTTGTGTTGGGGATGAGTCTTGTCCAGGTCTGATGCACATGTTGTCCTCTCTTGCATTCTTTTTTATCTTTTTCCCTGTATCTTAGGAACTCCAACACCCCATTTTATAATCCAGTGTATTGTCTTTTGTTTTTTTCTCTTTTTCTTCTCTTTTCACTTTGTCAGAATAAGATGTAAAATATATGTGGTTTTTAACATCATTTTTAGTGTCTATAAATGAACCCATCATATTGATGTATATAAAATTATCCCAGGACTGTGGTGGTATAGTGAGCCCCCATCCCCCCACTCCTGCAGGTAGTGCCTTCCACTCAGATCCCCCCAACATCCCAAAATAAAGCAGAGAACAGCAAAGCCCTACACACACCCTCGTGGTCAGCAAGACTGAATTGTCACTTCACCAAGCATATACTATAAAGTGTACACACTCAATGAACGAGTATATGGCTGTATAT
Organism: Neoceratodus forsteri; assembly: GCA_016271365.2. Taxonomy (NCBI): domain Eukaryota; kingdom Metazoa; phylum Chordata; order Ceratodontiformes; family Ceratodontidae; genus Neoceratodus; species Neoceratodus forsteri. Next base: position 497,143,167 of record CM057451.1, read on the forward strand.
ACTTGGTGAATTGACAGTTCAGCCAGTACTAACCACAGAGGTGTGAGGAGAGCTGTGATGGTCCAGGCTATTTTCCAGGATGGGGGGGCATGGGTGAGGGTGCTATGTGCCATGGTTGGGGGTGGGGTCCGCTAGACCTCCAAATACTTGGTGTAACTCTATGTGCATCCATACCAGGCACATCAGGATATGGGGGGGGAGGCACAATAGATTATCCTGGAATGGGGGTATGTTAATTTATAAGATTTTCTGTCCATGGTCAAAGTCAAGAGAGTGAATCCATCTTGATTGATGGAATAAATACTAAATCATGCAACAGCTCTGGTCTGTACAACCTCAGTTCCAACTCTTTCCATCTTACTGCTAAATTATTTCATCTTAACTATTATTTTCATTTCAGTCTTTCCAGATATCAAAGAAAATTTAGTAAAATGGAAAAATGTTTGGACAGTTATGCAGAAAAGGACTAAAAAAATGTACACCTACATCCCAAGAATGATGAAAATGGTTCTTGAAAAACATCTGCAAACAAAATAAAAACTTACATCTAGGGCTTTGGTTAATGCAGATGATCCAGTAATAATTCAGAGGACAATTGCTAGTTTACCACCTCCAGACACCAAGGAACTGGTAAAAAAACACATGTCAAGATTCAAAAGAAACAAGTTGATGTGATTTCTAAAATTACTGGACTCAGTTTTGGGACTTCTGTCACAATCGTGCCATGCGGCATTATATTTAGACCACTAAATGTTCCATTAATTTGAAATAACTACATGATATTGCCATAATGATGGACACAAATATGGCCTTGTCATTATTTGTTTACAAGAGTACTTGCGCCAGTGTCATCACTAGTAAGTCTAATGAATTCATATACTTTGCATTTATTCATGCACTCTGTATCCTCTACCTATTCATTGAAAAAAAAAACAACAGTATTCTAATTAGAATTATTTTCATTTTATACAGTATAATAATAACATTCAGATGCATGTAGTTTATATTTTCACTGTGATTTCTTCAAGTTTATAAAATTAGTTGTATGATTTATTTTTTTGCTACCCTTAAGTTGAGTCATTTAATTATTAATATTTCATTGTTATTTTAATCTCATAAATGCATTCTAAATATACAGTGTAACTCCTGAAACAGTGGAACTTTTAAAAACAAGAATTTAAAAAAGGATGAAACTTTGATTGTGTATCTAATTTAAATTATGCCAATCTAGAACTAATAAATCCGTTGTAATATCCATAGGGGTCCAGATATGAGTCTCTGATCTGCCACATGCAGTAACTTGGTATCGGTAGATGGACAGCTCGTCCAAGATGTCCCTGCCTCCAAAAAATATACTGCCTGTACTCGGTGTGGCGACGAGCTCGATTGAGGTCATGGTCGATGGGAAGGGAAAACACATCTCGTCTATATAGTATTGTCAGAGTAAGTACGCCAGGGTCAATAACGAGTTGTGCAAATTCCTGTAAGTTTAAATGAGATAATTTAGTAAATATTAATTTAAAATTCAAAGAATATATATTTATACAACTTATATTTAACTGTGTTTAGTATAACATTGTTATTTGACATCACTTTCACATCAAATAGACAAACCAACAAAATAAGCTAACAACCCCCCTCCCCAAAAAAAAAGCAATATGAACTAATAATTTCATTCAGTTTTTTTGTAGGATGAGTTAGGTAGCAGGCCTATGATATAAAACAAAGGCCAAAGGGGACAGGAGATCGTCAATATACCTTTTACATAGGAAAGGGTCCCAAGTGAACTGTCACATTTTATAGTAGACAAGGAATTGGAACAGTTGGGGTGCATACCAGAATATTACATGAACACAAGGAGGACATGGCTGCTCCTCTGAAAGCCATGTTCAACCTGTCACTAGAAACCATAAAGGTAATGGGAGACTGGACAAGGGCTGATGTAGTCCCACTCCATAAGAATGGAGGAAAGAGGAGTCAGGAAACTATAGACCTTTCAGTCTGACATCGGCAGTAGGCAAAGTAATGGAATCGAGACTGAAAAAAAGGATTGGGAAGTATTTTGTTACAAGTGGAGTACTGGATCCAAGGCTTCATGGATTCACATATGGGAGGTCTTGCTATACAAACCTGATAGAGTTCTTTGATTGTGTGCATGGGCCTTACTTAAAATATAGGAAGTCCACATTCAAGGATCCACTCTCATCTAATAATCAGATCACCCAGTCAAAGCAATCTATCAGATTTGTTTATCATGATATCATGGTTAAGAATCCATGTTGACTCAGATCTTGTAAGACACTGGATTCAAGATATTCCACAATCATTTCCTTCAGTAGTGATTTTCATTAGTAGTACTTAACATCGAGCAGGAGCCATCTAACTAGTAAAGTGCAGAATGCAGAATTCCACCAGTGGAATTAGTGTGGAATTTCCACTGGAATTTCACTTGTTCACCTGTGGAATTCCGCCTACTGTGATCCATGAAATAATATTCCACGGAACAGTATGTTTTCTACGGAAAATTATTCCACAACAATTGCTGCGGAATATATTGACATCCGTGGAATAATATTCTATGGAACAGTGATTTTTCAGTGGAAAATCATTCCACATCTGTTTTATGCTGTGGAATTCCACCATTCCATTTCTGGCAGAATTCGGCAGAATTTCAGCGGAATTTTGAATATTCCATGGAATTCCGTTCTGCCAGAATTTGAAAATTCTGCACAGCGCTACATCTGACCCCTCAATCAGTGTTGATCCCCCACTGGTGAGACTTCAGGAATAGTGGGATAGCATTATATGTAGCACAGTGTCAAAGGTCTTGCTGGAGTCCAGGCAGACCACTCCCATAGCCCAACACCACCCTGGACCACTGTCTTTGAAAACCAGTTGTAAACTTCAATAAGGATAGGCTGGCATGACCTCTCACCCAGTAAAACAATGTTTTCTTGTGTCTTGTAGACCATTGACAGAAATATGTTCCAATAGTCTTTCTTACAGTAGCGATTCCATGATATTCCCATATAATGATTACAGAATAATCAGTATGAACAAGTAATATTATATCCATAATAATTTAGTTTAAGATATAATAAAAAGAATATTTACCGGCAGTATTGAAGTACAATCATTGGGGAAATGCCCACAACATACCATCTTAATTTCCATCGGCATTTCCCGACATCTGGTGTAGACACACCAGTCAGGATTTTTTGGGGCAGTTGCAGGAGGTTCCTTAATTATACCAGGCGATCTCTCCTCTATTATGTTCAGTACAAGTCCAGGGTTTTGGACTGCAAACTCAAGGCACAGTGATCGTAGAGATGGGACATCCATATTATTAATTCTGTCCTGTACATAAATACATAGATACAATGTAATTATTCAAAATAATAATATTATCATAGCAGCAAAAATTAAATATGAATAAGGTCAACGTCAATGGCTATATCAGAAAACTGGGCCATATGCATTAAGTGGTGTACACAAACCAGCATTCATTAACCCTGGCCTCCTGTCTACGGCCCTGCCTACCCGGCGCACAGGTGCACGCGGGGCGGATGTGGGCAGAGATGCAGACTCGGGAAGGCATCCAATCCTGGGTCCCACATTGGATACCTTACGCGGATGGATGCAGGCTGGATTTGTGAAGAGCACCCTCAGCACACAGACCCATGCTGCCCATCCCCCAGAGAACACATAGAGCTGCCGACCCCCCCCCGCCGCCATTGCACTCCACCCCATCCACTGCACATTCCCCCCAGAATGGGCACTGCACTAGGCTTCCATGCCCGACCACCCCCTGCATCGTCCACAGGCACCCATGGCCCAGGGCTGTGGGTGGTGCAACCCTCACCATGACACTGACACAACACCCCCTCCCGCCAGCCCTCATACCTGCCACACTGTTCCCCCATCCTGCAACACACCACACCAAGGGAAACCAGGAGCATAAAGCTATTTATCAACAGTGTAGCACTTCCTCCATTGAACTGCCAGCATCTGTGGAGGTTTGTGGGGGGATGTGCTGCTGGCTGTCCCACAAGGGGCAATGTTTGGTAGTTACAGGGGATAGGAGTGCTGGTGTCAATGCCAGGAAGGGGTGATTGCAGTAAGAGTACCACCTCTAGCTAAAACAAGTCCATGCCAACTAGGGTAACTCACAGAATGCATAAACAACCTATTTACTAATTTCCATCACAGACATGACTATATCCTTTAAGAATATATAAAAAAATCAACTAGGCCGTAAAAATAAAAGTCAATTAAATTAAATAAAGTAAGTTCATAATTTAATGTTATTTACACTCATGAGACCCCATTACACACATACACACAATAAAAAATCAAGTACTATTCAGTTTCCACTGCTGATGTTTCTTTGACGAAATTGAAAAATCCCCTTCCTATACCTACCACTTTTTCAGTAAACTCCTTGCTCCTTACCTGGTAACAAATAAAATATCAGGTCTAGCTCCACTTTAGACCTATATGTGTGTCTTTGTTTGTATGCCAGTTGATCTCCGAAGAAGTATGAATTAATGTATCCCATGTAACGATTCTGTGTGTGTGCGGGGGGAGCATTCTACTACTGGAATAATGCAGAGCTTTTAATTATTTTATTCAATGATAAACAATCACACAATGTATTGAGTGTGAAGAATGTTTACTAAGCCACTCTGGTGACATGAGTTACACAATTCTAACCCACAACCAGGGGAACTGAACCTGTGTCATCAAGCCTCATTACGTCCCCTAACCATGTGCTAGAACTGTCCACACCGTCATATCTTATTGCTTACATATATTGAGTGTGAAGAAAAACAGATGACTGACAGGTGAGAAACATCTGTGGATGGACTATATTACATTATTTAGCAACATTTAAGTATCTTTGTTTTTTGTGACTTTGAAAATTGCTAGAAACTTCTTTATTTCAAGTTGCCTATGGGCCCATTTTATATAAGGAAAGCGACATGGCTGTGTATTGCTTTCATAAAATGGGCCCATAGGCAGCATTAAAAAAAAATTCTAAAAGTTTTCAAACTTACAAAAACATGCAAAAATGTTGCTAAATAATGTAAAATAGTCCCTCACCAGATGTTGTTCGACTGTCAGTCATCTACCTTTTTTCAAACCAAATGAAGCAAATCTAAAGGTGCACGTCATGTGCTCATTTTATGAAGTGTGGGTTCAAGGGGAACAATTTGGAAACACGATACTCAATTAAAGACATAACTAAAGATGATAGTAAGTAAAATTTAAGACACAGAGTGACATTAGGTGGCACAATCTAAAGTTTAAGTTAGAGCAATTTCATATGGTAATAAGAAGGATGTATTTGTCAGATAGAATTGTGAATAGGTGAAATGCAATGCATGAAGAAGTTGCACCATTGAAAAATGTTACATGTTTCAAGAAAGGATAACACAACGTATGATAGGAATTTGCTAATGCAGCAATGGGAATAAGGGTTAACATCTATTAAGGACTCAAATTGACGTGCACATTTACAGTGGCATCATTAGTTAGTTATAAAATTAACCAGTATTGAGTTATGCTGATCTTGAATACGTTCATGGAAGAACTCATGAGTGGATGATACACTAGAACTCCTGCCATGACCTGTGCCAAGACGTCATCCACGTAATGGTGCATGATGTCCCCATCCACTATGTCGCACTTAGCCTTGCCCACGTGCGTGGGTATCACAAGTTGTGAGAGGTAAATTTTTGATATATGGTTGATCATCAACATCTTCAAATTTATTTGATGTATCAAACGATGCATTCTGAAAAATATATACATAGATATTTAAAAATACATTAGAGAGTAATATAAATGACACTGAAGTTATCATATTAAGATGATGCTATGTTCAACCATATGTAAAAAATCTACAATGAACTGTATTTTACATTATTCATCTATTTTAAATTTATCGCAGTCAGAACCACAAACTACGACTGGATTAGACCACCACTCTGATGCACATAATTGCTATATTATTCCAAAGAGGATGTTAGGCCGTATTTGAGTGTTATACAGAGGACTGGATGGTGGGAGGATATCAATAGAGGGATGGTGAAGGGGGGACTTGCCAATGATGTAACAGGAGGGACCATGAATAGGATGATCAAATCAGGCATCCGGATTCACAATATAAGTTCCAGATAGTCAATTGAGTCTTCTGGTGAGCCTACAGAACATATAAGTGCCACGGCGCAGTATTGTAGCATCTCCAGTTGCATATGCTAGATGTCATTAGTGATGACAGCAGACAGCACACCACACGGGGGGGGGGAGGGTTAGAGTAGTACACATGGAAGAGGAGTCTCCCAATGGAGAGATGACCAGCTAGATCTCAGTGATATATACAATGAGCCACTAAGTAGTCATGGGGATGGAGGTGGTTCGTGGGTGGTCAGGAGGGACAGGTAGTAAAATTGTAATGGATGAGGGACAGCAGAGTTATTGTGGATTGCATGGAGGTCAAGGTGATGAAAAGACAGTTGATACAACTTAGGGAAGGGAGTGAACAGCTAGAAGGAAGCTGTGAGAATGGGTAGGGGTAGTGGGATGGGGTGGGGGGGTTGGAAAACAAAATCGCAGGGGACCAGATAAGACTAACTTCAGTGTTGGAAGAAGGAAAAAGAAGTGACAATGTGGATTAACAAACAGCTCTGTGCAAGCCACAATCATTAGAGGATGGTCATGAACCAGGTGTGATAAGAACACTGGCATGGAATGGGTATATGAATCAAAGATGGGTGGAAGGGGTGGATCAGAAAAGTGAAAATTGAAATAATAACAGATTCTCCACAGTGAGAGGTAGGAGGGGAAAATGCAGGAAGGGAAATGATAGATGGATCTCATACTTGTAAGTGATACATAATTGAGGCAGAATGCAAAAGGGCAGGCCCATATGCTGGTCAGAAAATGGAGGGGTCATTTTTTGGCAAAGGTGGAACTGCAGGCATTGGGGGGGTGTTCTTTTTTGGCCTAGGTGGAACTGCAGGCACTGGGCATGTAATACTCTATTGTCAGCTCCAGTGACTGTAGTGAGACTGCAGTGTGTGGGAGTCCCCTCCGAGACAGTGTGGAAATAAAGGTTTCTGTGCTTGTGCCTCCACATCTGTGTGCCTGTAACAATAAAGAAAAAAGCAAACAGAGTGTAACTCAATCTCTCTTGCGGGGGGTTCTTCAGAATCCCCAGAACCCCCCCAGTGTACGGGCATTAAGGGGCAGAAAAGGTGACAGCAGTTTCCGTGGATGGAAGATTGAGGGCGGCGAGCCAGCAGGTATGATAAAGGGGGAGGAAGAGGAATGTAGAGAACATACATGGAGGCACAGCAGGCAGTCATGAAAAGTGTAGCACAGGGGGGAGATGGGATGGGGGAACAGTGTAGTTGAAGAGAACATGTGAGTGGGGGCACATTGAACAACTGGCAAGGTGATTTAAGTGTGTTGGTGGAAAGGCCACCATCAAGGAATGCAAGATAAAATATCTAGAGTATAATTATTTACAGGACGTCAGATAGCACGGGTTTGAATATGGCAGATCCTGCAAGACGAACCTGTTGAACTTGTTCTCAATGTGAGTGTTCTTTTCTTCAGTCGATTGTGTGTTTAAAGCATGCAACTGACAATTATAATGTTGCATGTCCACATCAGTCCATCCTCACCGCTGTCTACCCCCTCAACCCAAGCAGACACTTGCAGGGCCACCCCAGTCAGTCCTCAACACCTATAAAAAAATGGACATCCACCATCACTCTCGGCTTGCACATAAGATGCAAAGCAACTATCTTACCTGTACTTGCCACATTAACAGCTACATCATTAATATCGCTTCCATAAACTCGCTTACTTCTATGGGCGGAGGGATAGTCACTCAACACCAGCAGAGGGCATGTCACCACGGTGCACATGTATGCCCCACATAGCCTAGACCACAGCACACTCTGTTCTGCAGAGAGCAAATGGAGTACTGTACTAGGACATATGACAATGAGTGCACTGAATCTCACTGGGGCTCCCAGCCCACAAGCAAACACATACACATGAACAGTAAAATCAGATCAAGAAGCAGGTGAGCATTTATCTGGCTGTTCCAATTGGGAAACAAATCTGCAGACCAATATGGCAAGCATAAATGTTCCAGGCAAAGAGGAAATCAGGGAATTACCGTATGGAGCCACAATGTGCAGCAGCAGCACCACAAAACACAGCTAAAGCTGCATCAATTAGGAATTCACACAGAGAAATCTACAAACTTAAACAAAAATTATTTAACATATTTTGATCTGAATAATATATATATATATATATATATATATATATATATATATACACACATATTTATAAGAGACAAAGAACCTCTCAGCAAACACTGAGGCAAGGGTTACAAAGAGGCATTTGGCTGGGAAGCCAAGTTTCAAGAAAATACAAATCACACTGCCCCCACAATGCAAAACATCATGGGCTGCATATGCAAATCACCACAGAATGCTGGTCCAACTTTAAGCAGAATTGCTGGTGCCAAAGGCCTCTCACACAGTTTGCAGGTGCCTCACACAGGGCCCTGTGAGAGGCCTTGGCACCGCGACACCCTGCTTAAAGTTGGACCAGCATAACATTCTGTGGTGATTTGTATATGCAGCCTATGATGCTTTGCATTGTGGGGGCATGTGTGATTTTGTGTATATATATATATACACACACACACACACACACATAATAATGGATGGGTAAGTGTGCTTAACAAGAATTAAATGGTTGCCCCGAGGTGTGAGATGTTACATAAACCCCGAGGGCGAAGCCCGAGGGGTTTATTAAAGCATCCCACACTGAGGGCGATCATTGAATTTGAGTTTTTGCAGACTTCCCCATCTTTTTTTTTTATATTTGCTGGTCTGCAATTTTTTGCCACATTGATTTTCCTGGTGCTGTCTCACTCATGCAGGCAGATGCATACACACACACACACACACACACACACACACACACACACACACACACACAGTCTTTCTAAGAGACAGTCTTTTTTTCTTTTTTACAGTTAGTCTTTTTTGTATTTGTAAGTGTTGTACATTTTGTAGAGCACTGTATTTAGGTCGTGGTGGTGATCGCAATTGCACCTACCTTCCTGAGAGACTTTGGAGCCGTTCTTCATCCAAGTTGTGTTCTGTGACTTTGGAATGGTAGGATCAACCAGACATGTTTTTAAGCTTGTGAATATGCTGTTTTGTTTTATAGATTTAAAAAAAAAAACGAATAGGAGTCTAGGTCCCTCGCTCCACAGGATGAGGAGCTGCCAAGTTTGTTAAACTGTTTAGCCTGCCCAGGAGGAGTGCAGAGCCAATCAGGATGTGGCTGTTATTTAATTGAGGCGGTGCGTGTCTGCCGTTATAATCCATGGTTTATAATGGCAAATTATTACTGGGTTAAACAATGGAAAACACTGCTGACCAGTTATTACATATTTATAACATATATATATATAGAATGTTATATGGACAATGTGCTGTGGACCAAGGTCCCATGTATAAGTCCCATTATATCACTGTAGGTTAACTCTGTGCCCCTGAGCAAATCATCTGACCACTTTCTTGATCAATCAACTCTGTGAAATACTAGTAAGCATAAACTTGGTGAAGCATCAGGTTACAAACTGTATTGACTATGTATCAAAATTGTGGGTCAGAAGTGTGCAGGTGAAAGCAGATTACTGACACAGGGTTGGCAAAGATCGGAAGGGAAACAAACATGAGCCTGAGTTGTTTTTGACTGAAAATAACACCCGCTAAGGCTTTTCAGTAAATGCAAAGTTGAAGACGCACATCCTCGCCACAAACACGATTACAGATCAATGGTAAATGTGGCTTAAACACACAAACACACAGGCAGGAACTCACACACATATACATACACACACACACACACACACACACACACACACACACATGCACACCGATCCACTGAGAAACTTTTGAGGTACTATACAATTGAATACTGTAATGGTACAAGCGCCAATAGGAACACTATGGACAAATATTACTGTTTGAAATAGGAGAATTACATTTGACAAGGAACATGGAAAAATGAAATTTCACAGTTCACAGTTACCTAATCTCGAGGTAACAGTGAAGCAACAGAGACAGCAACTGCACCCAAGGCATGTGTGGTCAATTACAGAAAAAAATACATTTTTATCATTGGTGTGAACTTGAAAAAATTTACTGCAAGACTTGCACTGCAAAATGTGGATCAGTAAGGAAAACCAAGGGGGGAAAAACTGTTCTTGTAATTTTTTTTTTTTTAAATCTCCAACCCCATTCCATGTGACCAAAAAAAACTATTAACATTCAAGGACATATACAAGAGGCTATTGACTGTACTACAGAAACTTTATTTTTTACGTAAATATTAAATTACAGCATCGTGAACTACATTTGACAGCATATTGTGACCAAGTGAACAAACGCACCAAGTCAAGGGGTCGGTAGCATCGCAGTCAGTTGGTCAAATAATGAACAACATCAGGCATGAAGCAGATCAAAAGGATATTTTGAGGAAAAATAGGCTTACGTAATGTGCGGTGGGGACAGAGAACAATCGCTTTGGGGAATAAGTAAAAATACAATGTGGAAATTCTTAAAAATGATACAGTATGTGACAGTTCTTACTTGTGAGGAGATACGGTCGCAAGAGAAATGATGAGAACAAAAAATGTCCATACCACAGTTCTCAGATTAACTCAATTAGGAAACTACCTTGAAATTGTAATAAACACTTGGTCACTATTTACAATTAAGATGACAAACCACATAAAAAATGTCTCTGGCTCAGGCATTTTATAACTTGCAGACTGAACAATCAATTTTTCAATCAGGGATTGGATTTGATATTTGCCACACAGACCTGTCAACTGGGATCACCTATAACATTAACTGATCTGACAGGTGCGTGTTTGTGGCTGTGTGCAAGCTCATGAGTGAATTCAATAAACGTAATCACGCTTGCTGTATAATATGCTCGACCACTACCGCATGCATGAATACCGAGATTCATGTTCATGAAATGGTGGACAGGTAAATACCTGGTTATCAAGGGCTAAACGGACTAGAATATTTGCCTATAATCATAAATGTTAGCGACTGTTCATTGTATATGACAATGCTATGAGCATGAAAAACTATTAGAATACCAAACAAACTAACTATAAACAGTTATTAAGCAGAAAATGCTTAATTGAAACTACAGTAAGACAGTGTCCCTTTAAGGTTTATCATATCACCTAAACCCCATGATGGAATTTTATAGCCCAGTAATTTACTATCTAATAGTCACTCTATAATGCCATTGAGAGGGCTAATTAGCCAATAACCATTCAGGTGTGTGGGTTTTTGGCTAATTAGCCCCCTTGATGGCATTATATACTCATATACTACACTTACCTAGCATTTGTTTTATGTCATATGTTAGGATTGTTATTATATTTTGTTTAGATTGCATTTGTGATTATATCCAGTTCGCCTTGCCTTTTTTGTCCCTCCTGATTTTCCATAGTGTAGTGGCGTTTTTCTGTTGGTCAGTGTTTTGTCCCAGTTTCTTTTCCGTAGTGCAGGGGCCTCCTATACAAGAGGTGTGACTAGGATGGTCAGTCCCTTAATGTCTGCCTTTGAAGACTGGGAATGAGATGAGGTTCTAGTTGGCATGGTAGTTAAAAGTGTGGTTCTGGTTGGCATGTAGGTGGGGAGTGCAGTTTGGATTAGCATCAGCTTGGCCGCTGGGAGAGCGCCATGGTAGTTGGGAGTACCCTGTTGTAGTCAGGAGTGCCCTGTGGTTTCTCTTGAGCCAGGAAAGGTGTCCAGTTCTTCTCTGCATTGGTGGCAGTTGCACTGGAGTGTCTGGGTGAGTACATGCCTCCACACACATTTTGTGCCTTCCTGCCCCCCCCAACTTCCTGACACTTTTTTTTTTTTAAATAATTCTATTCCATACACTTAAAAAAAAAAAGGCCAGTTCACACAATGCTTTTCTTTTACCTTCTGGCTCTTCACTCTGAAATAACTGCCAACATTTATTGGGAACTAGCTGAAGGGGAGACTAGACCTGCTACAGCAAAGTCATGTATCACGGCTATTAAAGTCTTATACCATGGACAGCCATGGTATGTGACTTTAATTGGTGTAATATACAGGGAACTAGATGATGCGCTTTTCAATGGGGCAAAAGTCCCATCCACTTATTACCCAGTTGGAATTCCATAGGTGCCATGGTATGGTGGTCTCTGTGCTGAGGGTCTTGAATGATGTCAACAAAGCTATAGACTCTGGACAATTTACTGGGTATCATCTTTCTTTGCATCTCCAAGGCCTTTGACATGGTTGACCACCAAATCCTTTTGTATAGGTTATATGAGGTGGGATCAAGCAGGGAGGCATTGAACAGGTTTTGCTCATATTTGGGACAGAAACATCAAATGACTATAGTGAATGGGTAGGAGTCCAGAGGCATTCCCCAGGGTTCAGTCCTGGGACCACTACTTTTTTGATTTACCTGAGAGGCTTGGAGGCTAGTGTAGAATGCTCATCATATCATTTATATGCTGATAATAGGATAGTTTACACATCAAGCCCCAATAATAGAGGTTCAAGATATGTTGCAATGTAGCATTGATGGGCTTCAGGTATTTTTTCTGAATCTAAGTTAAAACTTAACTCATCTAAGTCTAAGCTTATGATATTCGACTCAGCCTCAGGTGAACTTGTACATACATTTTTGTTAAGGGACAAAAGTGGGACCCCACTAGAATGTGTAAACTCCTACAAATATGTGGGATACTGGATGGATCCAACAGGTTCAGGTAACACACATGTGGAGAAACTGAATGAACAGCGGGGGAAAAGGGTTAGTTTGTTGCACCAGAATCAAAACTGTCTTGACTCAGAAACAATTAAAAAAATTGTACAGATTCAGGTTTTTCCACTGTTTGATTGTGCAGATGTCTTGTACGATTCTGCCTCAAGTGATAGGCTACACAAACTCAGAGTCTTGATTGATTGTCTTGCTAGATTAATTCTAGGATGTTCAAGAGATGCCCATCACTGTGACCTCTATGTTAAGTTAGGGTGGTTCTCCCTGTCTAACCAGAAAGAAACTACTGTACATAAGCTTCTGTTAGCATATAAAAGTGTTTTAGACCCAGTACCAGATTATCTGAGTAATAGACTATCTCAGAGGAAAGTTGATCCCTCTTTGAGGAATTCAATTTTGTGAGAAATAGTGGTCTCTGAAACAAAAAAAGTTTGTACCCACCTTGTTGAATCAATGTCCAACTGAATTCAGATTACTGGGTTAGCCCCCCCCCCCAAGTTGTAGCCTTGAAACATAGGTTTTTGAATTCAAGCTCTGCACACGGAGGTGGTGGTTGTTTTGTACAAGTTGTAGCATAAATGTCCAATTATTTGTATGTAACTTTTTAATAATATTGTACTATTTATAACATATTGTCTGTTGTCTGTATTATATCTTTGACAGATGCTTTATACAGGTCACCACTGTAAATGAGCTGTGCATCATGGTTATAAGTAAGCATTAAACCACAAAAGAGCATGGTTCTACTGTGGCTTTAATCCATGGTTGGCCTGGTTGGGGCACAAGGCCGAAGGCTGAGTGCATCCAACCTTCCAACCATGGATTAATGCCATAAGTAGAACCATGCTCTGGAGTGGTTTAATGCTCTTGTAAACATGGCAAGTGCTGCTAGGTGTAATATGTTAAAAAATTAAGTGGAAAAATCACACAGTAAGATTGTTTTCTATAACACATGAAAACTGTCAGTGGCTCAGTAGGTAGCACACTCGCCTCTGAGGCCGGGAGATCAGAAGACTGTGGATTCGTTTCCACATCTCGCACTTGGGTTAATATCCCAATACTGACACTGTAGTGCAGCATGAGAGGGGTGCTGCACTTGTGAGGTGCCATCTTTTGGAGGAGACGTTAAACCGAGGTCCCATCTGCTTGGATTGGTGGTAGTTCAGGTGGATGTTAAAGATCTCATGGCACTTATCGAAAAGAGTAGGGGAATTTCTCCAGTGTCCTGGCCAAATTTCCCTCATTCACTAAAAATACCACCAATCAGCTTAATCTGGTTCAAGGTCAGTTGGCATTCATCTGTATCCCACTGCCCCGGGTCATGCCTGAAAATAGGCAGGATTTGTCTAGTGCACTTACCTGGTCAACAAAAACTAAATAAAATAAATAAATAAAAGTATACAGGTTCAACAGCTGTGTCTGTTTTACACTGTTATTGCTGCCAATATTCAACATATTTGATAACTCTATTCACATTTACCAATGTTTTCTAACTATTACTACAGTCCTTTTCCCTTTGCAAACTGGTTTAAACATTGTTAATATGCTCCATTTCTAATAATTTTTCTACAGTGATGCTAGCTAAGCTGTCTGAGTAATGCTGTTACATTTTTTGAAATATCCCTTTTGTATGTGAAGACTTGAAAACCTGTTTCCCTTAAAACTATTTCACTTCCATTTACTTTCATCATTGAGTCTCTGCAATGCACTCCTGCTATGCGTTCCGCTATCCCGTTCTAACCAAAATGGGGTAAGAAGCTGCTGTGCAGCTACTGGTACTAGTATGGCAAGCCCGGGGGGGGGTGGCTGTGCTCAGGGAGAGCCCCTCTCAGTCTCCCTCCGGCAGCTCATTTTCTGGTGACTGCCACCTGCTTTCCACTTCCAATATCCCCAAACTGGGGTCATGGGAGGGTTCATGGGGAGGGCTGACTATACAGCCTGAGGGGAAGGGAGCCTTGTGCTGGAAATCGAGCCCGTGGGTGCCTTGAGCTGAGCCTAGTTAGAGTGAGTGGTAGTGGCACTCCCCAGGACAGAGTACACATAATAACTCCGTAGCTGCTACCGCCACACAAAGTGGAAACCAACGCCAAGTATGAGGACCGAGGGGAGGGGGGCAGAATTGTGCATGTGTGGCTATGGTACTCGGAGGGGACAAGAGACACAGTGAGGCTGCAGCCCAACAGAGAGGGGACTTGGCTTGGCACTGAGATTTATATTTTTATACCTCCAGTAATGAGCACTATGTAAGCAATAAGACAAGACAGGGTGTGCATGGAACATATTTTACCACACGACCAGGGGTATAATAAGACACAAGGCCTTGGCTGAGTGCCTTTAGCCCCTGGCATGTGGTAAAATATGTTAAATGCACACACCTGGAGTGTCCAACTACACTTATAAAATGGGATCCTATCTTTATTTTACTTTATTTCTGATAGAAAAAGCATGCTTGTATGTAGAAAAAATGTAGAAATATTCCTAATCTATGATCAAATAGTCCTTCCGTGGACATTGTTTTAATATTAATTAGCTTATTTGCATATTTGGGGCTGCTGCTGTCTCTCTCTCGCTCTCTGTCTGAGAAAACTGTTTTGAGGAGGCGGGGATGTCACCAGTTTCCTGTGTTTCTGTGGCTGGGAGGATAAGAAAGCTTGAACCTATATCACTCTCTGTCCGAGAACACTGTTCTGAGGAGGCGGGGATGGGGGGTGGCTGCTGCTGCTGGAGTTTACCCTGTGCTTTGCGTTTCCACTCATTCCCTTTTTACCCTGTGTTGGAGAAGAAAAGAGAAGAGCGGTATTATTCTTTTTTCCCTGCCCATCTTTCTTAGTACAGTCTGCTGGCAAGTATTGTCCTCCATCCCAGCTCTCTCTGTCACACTGAGTGTGTGTGTGTGTGTGTCTTGTGTATGCACCTGGCCATAATAAACTCACGGTTTCCTCTGTTTGTGTGGCTGGGAGGACGAGAGAGAAAGCTCAGATTGAGTAGGAGCCGTGCGACTGCAATTTCAAATAAATTGAAAGAATGGTTAGACAGTAGCTGCCCGCAGACTCTGCCTTTCTGTATGAACTGTTTCTTTTCTTGTGAAATGCTGAGTAGCGAGGAAACAACAATGGCAGCATTTTCAAATGCCAACATTCTGAAGCCGAGTGATGTTGGCCTTTTCACTGCTGTCCTTTTTTTACCCATGCATGAATCATATTTCATGCATGGGTAGCTAGCATCCTGATTGGCTGATATAGCCTATCCATTTTATAAAAAATAACAAATTTGTCCGTGTAGCGTCCCGGTGGCAGATAGTCCAGCTCCAATTATAAGCATTGCTGTAATTGTAAAGTAACTGTTATTAAACTGTTGTATACATTATACTAAATGTAAAGGGTGGCAGTCAGAACTTAGAAAGTGTCTGACAGCCCTACAAAGAAAAAGAACATGAGGGGGTTCGATTTATGAACATGGGATTGTGAATTAAGTACCAAAAATGCAGAAGAAGCAATAGCTACAGATTTTTAACACAACAGGACACAAGGAATGTTTTAAATCCTAATTTGTATGGGGCCTTTCTCTTCATGCAGTGGGGTGTCAGATTGGTTAGCGAACAAAAAAAACCTAGCTCCATGTTGCCGATCAGTTTGGTGTTTTTGGCCAGGTGTTTGAGAAATGGCAAGTGAATAGGAAAGTGAAAAGGGAGGCAGTACCGCAGTGGTTTAAGGCTCTGAGCTGCAAATCTGGTGACATCCAGCAGACCAGACTTGGGTTTGAGTTTCACAGCTTCCACTTGCATACTGTGTGACCCTGAGCAAGACAATTAACTTCCCTGTGCTCCCAGGTCGCTCCTGTAAAAAAGTTTTCAGCTTAGTGTGCTACTCCTGGTTAGACAACTGAAAAAAAAATAGCGTGTGGGTGGATAGGAAGCACATAAAACAGTGCAATAAAATGTACTGTGGATAAGTATAGTACTGCACAAGCAACCATGAATCTACTGTGGCATTAATCCAAGGTTGCTTTGTGATCACCTGGTGCTCTTTAACCAATCTAAGACAGTTATTTTGGTCTTATATGTAAGCCGTGTTACAATCTTTAAATAAATGAAATGAAAAATAAAAATCATTACAGCATCTATTTTACTTTATTTCATATATTTTAAATTAACCAAAAAAGGAACCAATAACAGCATATTTAGAATAATAATTTGCCATATATGGCAGCTAATATTTTTCAAGTCAAACTATCTCTGGCTGGAAGCTGCAATACTGAACATAGGATTTGCAAGAAAGCGAGTTGTGCTCACAACAGAGGGAGGTGAACCTTACAATTGTCTTTGGTTTGTAGCAGATATTCTGCAGGTGGAGGCTACTTCTAACTGAAAGGTGAAATAAGGAACTTAGAATTATCAGGAAAAGACAGTCTTTGTTACAGTTCTTAAGATTTTCAGTGCAGGAAGAGTTTAAAGCACAGCTGACTTATTTTGGGGCTGACTGCTTTCAGAGCACAAGCCACCAGGCTGTTTTGGGGCTGGGGAGGTTTTATCTGTGTCTGACTTGGATGTCTGAATTTTCCTCTGTTTGATTAACAGGGTATTTTCTCTGTCAAATTGTTGTGTAGGGTATCTTGCTGACAGGAAGGCACTCATCGCAGTGGTGGGTCAGAGCTCTTAGCTGATTGTTTTGTGAGGGCACAGTTTAGGCCCAACCCTTCCCACCCTCACCCCACCCACCCCTGGAAATAGTTCCTTTATACCTGGGGTTCTGACATCATTTCCTCAAGAGTGCAAGGTGCATATCACTGTCATATCCTGTCTAGCACACTGCACTGACAATAAGCATACATTGTATAATATATATATTTCTATATAACAAACCAATCACACACACTAACACACACACACACACACACAAAAAAGTAGATAAACATGTGGGGAGTAGTGCAATGTAATGGCTGTGGGGCAGCAGCCTTCCAGGAGTCTTTCTGGAGGCTGAGATGCTGCCCTATTTGCAGACAACTCTCTGCCCTGAGGGAGGAAGTTGCCCATCTTCAGGCCACACTGGACAGTAGTAAGGGAACCTTCCCCCAGGCCACACTGGACGGTAGGAAGGGAACCTCCCCCATCCAGGGAGCACCAGAGCCACCACCACTACCTCAGTGGTTGCGAAGAAAGCACAGCAGTTGGACCACAGTGGGCTCAGGGAAGGTGATGATGGTGGAACAGAGGCACACCCAGTCAGTTGTTCCATTCTACAATCCATACACCATTCAAGGGGAGCATAGCTCCCCTATGGATGCACCCGCAGAGGAGACTAAGGAGGCTGAGGACAACTGTCACAAGGGAGGCCCACAGGAAGGAGGCAGAGGACATCACAGGGAAAGGAAGCAGCTCCTGGTGGGGGACTCAGTTATTAGGGGGATAGAACTGGGGAGAGCAGGGAAAACTGAAGTAAGGTGCCTGCCTGGTGCCCTGGCTTGGAGGGACAGGAAGCGCATCCTCAGGATCACGAGAACAGCTGCACAGGAGTCTGAGCTGGACGTCATTGTCCACCTAGGGACAAATGACTTGGCTCAACATGAGATTAGAGCAGTGCAGAAGGACTTTGTAGAATTGGGGAGGGGCCTAAGACAAGTAGCACACACAGTATCCTTCTCAGAGGTGCTGCCTATCAATGGCATGAGTGAGGCAAGGTACTTTGCACCATGCAGTTTAATGAATGGTTGAAAAAATGGTGGAGAACAGGGTTTGGCTTCATTGGGGACTGGGGTTCCACCTGGGGACACCAGCCTATACTGGCAGGATGGTCTGCATCTGTCCAGGAAGGAACAAGTCTTTGAGCAATTGGTTTAAATGCTTCATTGGCAAGCTTTTAAACTAGTCAAGGGGGGAGGCACTGATAAGCAGCAGGAAAATCCCAGCCTCTCCCTACAAAACAGGGTACTAAATGAGAAAAAGACTGAGGTAGAAAGGTCAGTGGGGGATGCTGCAACAGAAGGTAAAGCCATCAAAAAATGGAGAGCGATGAGTATCAATGCCCGTAGTCTGAGTAACAAGCTTCCTGAATTAGTGGCCTTGATGGAGGAGGAACATCTGGATATCATGGCAGTCACAGAAACATGGTACACACAAAACCATGACTGGGACGTAAACATACCAGGATATACTATCTACAGGAGGGACAGGGAGGGTAAAGAGGAAGAGTAGCTTTACATAAGGGAAGGAATCAAAGCAACAGAACAAAAGGGAAAACAGGGAGGAGAAGAAGCACTGTGGGTAAATTTGGAGACTGGCAATGGAACCACAATCCGCACAGGGTTAGAGCATAGACTTCTCTCAGGGAGGAAATGGACAAGGAAATGATAGAAAGTATACTTAGAATGGCAGAAAAATGGTAGATATTGCTGATGGGTGATCTGAATATGCCAGATGTTAACTGGAGTGCAGTTGCAGCAGCCACTTCGAAGCGTGGGGTTATTCTAGATGCCCTACAGGGGGATTGCCTTAGACAACTAGTATTGGAGCCCACCTGAGAGGGAGCAATCTTAGACCTGGTTCTCTCAAATGGAGATGAAGAGAGGATCCCAGATGTAGAAGTGGGTAGCCATCTGGGAACTAGCGACCATCGAACAGTATGGTTCACAATAAACACAGTAATAGAGTCAAGTCATACAAAGGCAAAAGTACTGGACTTTAGGAGGGCTGACTTTGCTAAATGGGTGAGTGCCTAAGGAATGCACTAGCAAATGGGCAGGAAGGAGGGTGGAAGAACAATGGGGAATAATAAAAACTGCCATCACAGAGGTAACAAGCCTTTGTGTGAAGCAAAAAACAAAATGAAATGATGTAAGAAACCACTATGGTTCTCAAAGGAAGTGGCAGTGAAGGTTCAAGAGAAAAAGAAAGCATTCAGGAAGTACAAGGAATCACAGAAGGAGCAGGACAGAGAACTGTATCAGTTAAAGCAAAAGGAAGCTGGGAAGGCAGTCAGAACAGCAAAGGCCCAAACCGAGGAAAAGATAGCCAACTTGGTTAAGAAGGGGAATAACACCTTTTATAGGTACATTAGGGAGCAAAGGAAGACCAAGGAAGGGATAGTGAGGCTTAATAAAGGGGAGGGAGGGTAGGCAGAGGGTGACTGTGAAAAGGCAGAGATACTAAACAAATATTTTTGCTCAGTATTTACAAAGGAAGAGGGGGAGGTACCTACAACAAACAGTAGAAACACTCTGGATACAGAAGTTGATACCAGCCCATTTACAGAAGAAAGGGTTCTGAAAGAACTCTTAAAACTGAAGGTGGACAAAGCAATGGGGCCTGATGGGATCTATTCCAGAATTTAAAAGAACTAAGGGTAGAACTAGTGACACCACTGACTACCCTGTTTAACAAATCATGGGAGGATGGGGTGGTACCCAAGGACTGGAGGAGGGCAGATGTGATTCTCCTTCACAAAGTGGGAGCAAGGCAGAAGCAGGAAACTACAGACCTGTTAGTTTAACCTCAGTGGTAGGGAAATGATGGAATCACTTCTGAAGGAAAGAATTGTCGAGTATCTAGAGGCCAGAGGGCACAAGACCCAAGGCAGCATGGAGTCGCAGGAAGGTCATGCCAGACTGATCTGATCGATTTCTTTGACTGGGTGACCAAGTAGTAGATCAGGAAGGGCTGTGGACATGGCCTACCTAGACTTTAGCAAGGCATTTGACACAGTCCCACAAAAAGATTAATATACAAATTAGCCAGCCTGGGAGTGGGTCCCAAGATGACAGCCTGGGTAAAGAATTGGCTGGAGAATAGGACACAAAGAGTAATAGTAAATGGAGTCCACTCTGAAGAAAGGGGCTACTAGTGGGTACCGCAGGGTTCAGTATTAGACTGTCCTCTTCAATGTCTTTATAAGCGTACATTGCAGAGGGACTGAAGGAAAAGTATGTCTCTTTGCAGGTGACACAAAGATCTGCAACAGAGTTGATGCACAAGGTGGGGTGGAAAGGATGAGAAGGGACTTGGCAAGGTTAGAGGAATGGTCAAATGTATGGCATCTTAGATTGAATGCTAAGAAGTGCAAGGTAATGCACCTGGGAAACAAAAACCCAGGGGAAGAGTACACAATGGGGGGTGAGATACTAACAACAAAAATGGAAAGGGACCTAGGGGTAGTCATATCAGATGACCTAAAGGTGGGCAAGCAATGTGAGAGGGCAGCAAAGAGGGCTGGGGGGATACTGGGATGCATAGGGAGAGGCATCACCAGTTGAAAACAGGAAGTTATTATCCCTCTGTACAGACATCTCTTCAGTCCCCATCTGGAGTACTACATGCAGTTCTGGAGACCCAACCTCCACAAAGACATAGACAGGATGGAAGCTGTCCAGAGGAGGGCAACTAAAATGGTGCAGGGTCTGCACCGGTAGACATATGAAGAGAGACTTAAGGAGCTTAATATGTATAACCTCGAGGAAAGGAGGGAGAGGGGGGACATGATAGAAACTTTCAAGTACCTCAAGGGAATCAACAAAGTTCAAGAGGGTAGCATCTTTCAAAAAAAGAGATGTGCAAGAACAAGGGGTCACAATTTGAAGATGGGGGCGGCTCAGAGGTAATTTAAGGAAGTATTTTTTCACAGAGAGGGTTGTGGATGCATGGAACGGCCTTCCGGAGGAGGTTGTGGAGTCAAAAACAGTGGTGGAATTCAAGCATGCATGGGACAGTCATAAGGCGATTCTAGGGGGTGGGGACAGGAAGAAGTAGGCTGCTGGTTAACTAGGATCTGCAGCTTATCCATTAGGTAGGGAAATGGGCAGACTGGGTGGGCCAAGCGGTCCTTATCTGCCGTCAAATTCTATGTTTCTATGTTTCTATGTTTCTATGACTGTAGTTATTTTCTGTGCAGTGGTTATTTTATTTTTTTATTTATTAGAGTCTCGGGTTACAACCTTTGAGCTAAGAACTCATTTACAAAGGTTCCACATCGATTTGAAACACAACAATACATATAAAAAAAACCTGACCTAATTCCAGAAATAGCATTACGATAAGACAGACATAGAATTAAGCAGCACATCAAATAAAAGCAATTAACTTAGCTACAATTTGTAGCTGTGTAGAGTTAAACATACCTCTAAGATAGAGGAGTCGAGAAATCAGGTAACAGTTCAGAAATTACAGTTAAGTACAGAGTTAAATCATCAGGGTTGCAGAACAAATGTTGGTAAGTAGTGGCATTAGTAGTGTGGTTACATTTAAGAGATTAGGTGTTGAATAATTGAAGAAGGTTCAAATCAACAGGAGAAATTGGAATGGAGCAGAGCCAGATGACTGAGGTCCCATGGATCCCAATTGCTTGGGCGGGGTAAGGATGTGAGAAGGGGGGGCCTCAGAAATAAGGTTTGGAACAAAAAGGGGGTGAGGGAAGTGGATAGAAGAAAGGAGGAGTGTGGAAGAGAGGGAGAGGAAGGGGTCCCAGATTTGTAGTTGAGAAAAAGGAGGGGGAGGGGACAGAAGAGCTGAGAGGGTGGAGGGAGGGTGGAGAGGAAGGTGGGTGGGCATGAAAAATCTAAGCAAGATGATGGGGGGGGGGCAAGAAGGTAGATGCCAGCTAGGGTTATGGGCTGAACTTATTAAAAAAAAAGAAGAAACCCTCCTCAGTAGAGTCTGGCTGATTCTGTAATTCAGAACCAAAGGTCCTTCCCTTTAAAAGAAACAAAACATTTGACTGGTTGAAATGCAAATTACTACAATCAAAAGCAGGAACCTTTAAGACATTTTGGGGGTTCAAATAGAAGGTGTGGCACTCCCTAGTTTGGAGGAAGTGGAAGGAAATGTAAAAATTTTCTCAAGAGCCTCAAACCCTTGCTCAAAGGATTTTATTATTATTCTCAAAACATGGAATTATTTTGGAGTGTACATGTTCATGATAAATTAGTGACATACCTTATTGAAAGATGGATATAATACATTTGAGATATGCTTATTAGGAGGGTTACATACAAATAGTAAATGTGATGGCAATGCAGTTTTTCTGTATCACTGTTGCTAAAATATTTTCAATACAAATTTAAAACAAAAAAAGAGCTGAGTACCTGAGTTTCTCACACAAAAGTGTGAGACGCTACCCCCAGTGCCATCAGGGTAGGATGAAAGGAGTTTTAATTGGGCAGACAGGGGCAAATGCTATAAAACTAGATTGGGGTCATTCCAGCACAGAGCTAAACACCTTGTTCACACTGCCAGAATTTACATTGCAGCTGTGTCTGTCCCGTTCTTCCTGAAATGCTGTGGAGCAGCATTCAGACAACCTGGCTCTGCAGCACTGTAGGTGCTCCCTCAGAGGCTCCGGTGTTTTATGGAGGATTCCGGTGGGGAGGTAGTGGTACAGTAACTCATAGTGCCACAAAAGGATCGGGAGTGGGTTTTTTAATCCAAATCCAGCTAAAGATTGTGTTTTACAGTTTAAACCCAGCTGAACTCGGGGAAGTGGTTGTTTTTTTAAAACTGAGGGCTGTAAATGCAAGAAAACAAATTGGTCTCGCAGTTAAACAATGACACGGCATGTGCGTATTCATATGCATTCTCGCATGCCCAGTGTCATGGCTCACCTCCAAGACTGACTTGTTTCCTTGCATTTCTAGCCCTTGGTTTTAAAAAACAACCACTTCCCTGAGTTCAGCTCGGTTTAAACTGTAAAACGCAACCTTTAGCTAGACTTGGATCTAGAAATGTAGTGGTTCATGCTGCAAAAAAAACACAAGTGCAGGCTGGGAAAAGCCTGTCACAGTGTTGTGGGTGGTGCAGGCTGTTCACACGGCCCCAGAAACCAGTGCCAAATGTCCGCACCGCTACGCAATCCCAAGTAAACAAGGATCACCATCACACCAGAACGGCAGCCCCAAATAGCAAAACTGTGGCATTCAGACGTGCACAGCAGAAATGATCTTGCTGCTATGCACCACCAATAATGCCACAGATTTGGCCATGTGAATGCAGCTAAAGACTTGCTCAGGACAGGCAAATCACACCAGGGTGCTGCCTGCTCCTGGACCTAAATAAACCAGCTTTTTTTCACATTTTTCTCACAGTATTTGAGAAGATTTCAGCCTTGTTATATTTCACAACCCTGTACTGCACTGGAGCATCAACTTTTACCTCCACCCCCAAAGCAGCATTCTGATGATTCTAAGGGCTCGTTCCACAGTGCATACTGCAACCACAAAGGGGAGCTTGCATAGCTGTATGGTGCACTGAGCTCCTTCTCCACACATGCTGAGACCACATATCAATGGCCCCAACTGCGTGTGCCCTTTTTGTACCTGATTCGAGCAGCTCTCATACCAGGTTGCAATGGGTTCTATGTCATAAAGGCAATCGCCATTTGGGAGAGTGTACACTTGCAGTGACTTCAAAATTGGCAACGGTTTTACATGTTATGCCAGGTGGCTGTGCCCCCCCCCCACCTCCCCTACTTAAAGATTCTCAATTCCAGGGTGGTGCATGTTGAGTGGGGTGTAAAACTTAAACAAAATAAAAAACTGGCCCCAATGCAAAAAGCAATCCTGCCCAGAACTGAACCCGGCACCCTCCCAACCCCAGCCTGACACCCTACCCACCATGCCACATGACCAACTTGGCAGCTGACTCACACTACCTCCAACATATCCTCCCTCCTCCCCTTCCACCTCATAGCATGGTGGTTCCCACCATCCAAGCGTGTATAAATACAGGCAATCTGTTGCCATAGTCGCCTACCCCTGTATCCTGTCGCTACCCTGCCAGGTAGCCCAGAACACAGGCGCCGTGATTGAGTCACCCTTTTTGCAATCGCTCAATCACAGTGGCCATGTTTGCAGGATACCATTGCAGTGGTATTTCCCCCATTCATAGAAAAGCCACATTGCCAGTGGTCAGTGGAGGGGATGATTGGTTGCATGGCACTAAGGGCAGCAGTGGTGGGTATGTGCCCATTCTTCCCAGCCATTTAATGCTCCTTGGGTCCCAATCGCCCCTCCTCAACACCAGCCCCCAACCCACTGAGCCTATACAGAGGGCTGGTAGCCATATAGACTGGTAACTTTTGTTAAATGATACATTTTCCAATGGGGATACAGAAGTCGTAGGAGGACTGCTATATCCCACCAGACCATGCAGGAAAAGGGGTCGGGTGATGAGCTGGCCCAGGCATCTAATTGGTTGTCTAGGGTCCAGCACAGCACCTGCTCTGGATCTGCTCCTGACCCTTCTATGTGCGGCTCTTGCAAGCCAGGAAATGTAAATGCCAGCAGGCATGCCAGTGCCAAGGATGCAGGTCAACGCACCCTAGATCAGCACAATTCACACTTATGTGAGGTGCCTTTGAGGATCGTTTCCTGAGGAATGGGGCTACACATTTAATGGATAGCATAGCAGAATCAGGGGGGTTGTTATGTTTAGCAACTTTATTAAATTCAACAGATCCCTTTTCATTTTCTTGGGTATTATTAAACATAATTAACACTACCCTCAACAAGCATTTGTCAATCCCGAAAGTTTGTCATGTGCACTGGTGTCATTTGGGAGGGGAAGGGGATGTTTTAAAGTTGCTTTAGTGAAGTTTTTTTGTGAGGTGGGGTCCCAAAAAACATATGTTGAAAATTTGTAGCAAAATATTTAAAAATGGGCAAGTTATACCACTAAGTTGAAAACCCTTTTGAAATACATTGACGCCGAAAATCCCATTGCAATACATTGAAGCGCTTACTCAGTTCGCGGCTGGGCTTTGAAAAGCAAGAGCGTGCCTTTAGTCCAAATTATGGCAATGGATCTCCGGTGGAAATAGTATGGGTTATGGGGGGGTGTGGGGTGGTGGGTCCTGAGTGGGAGGGTAGTGGGTTGGGTAACAATGGAAAGGACAACGATGGATGGTTTTCTTTTTGATGGAACAAAAACAAGGGACAGTTTTCTTTTTTCAGGAAGTTTGCTGAACAGATGAGGACACTGGAGGATTGGGCACCCCAAGTGTCTGTATACTGTTTGGGGGAGTTAAGCCTCTGTATACTGTTTGGGGGGGTTACACAGTGGACAACAATGGATAGATAGATGACACTGGGGGATTGAGCACCCCCTGTGTCTGCATACTTTTTTTTTGGGGGGGGGTTAAGCCTCTCCATGTCCCTGCTCATTTTCTCCACCCCTTCTGGAGTATTCACTCTGTTGTACTGTAGATGTTGGTGTCATCTGCAAACAGGCAGACAGACCTTTGCTTCTAGCCCTTCCCACAGTGTCTGTAATGAAAACATTAAACAGGACTGGTCCCAGGACTTATCCCTGAGATACCCCACTGGTCACCCTCACTCCTCGGATTGGATCCAATTACCATCACCCTCCTCTGCCTCCTGTCCATCAGCCAGTTTCTAACCCAGTTTATCAGCTTTTGCCCCGTTGCCAGACTACTCATCTTGCTAATCAGTCTTCTATGTTGGACGTTGTTGAAGGCTTTGCTGAAATCAAGGTAGGTGACATCAAACGTTCCTCCCTGATTTAATTCCTTAATATGGCATTAGGGTTTCCAACCCTAATGCCCCACCCCCACCCTGCAGAGACTTGACAGGCATTGGGGGTGTTCTTTTGGGTCATCAGCCATTTAGCTCACGCCGTTCCACCCCCACCCTGCAGACATTGACAGCAGTGTGCCTTGAGGTCTTCGCCCAATGCTCACCCCATTCCATAATGAAATAAGCTGATGGGTGCAGTATAGGAGAATGGGGTGAACTATTGGGCCAAAGACTCCAAGGCACACCCTGATGCCTGTCACTGTGATTGTTACACCTAGTTTCCCACTTCTGCAGACACCCTTATACCACTTTTTCACTCTCTGAGGCTCTTACTAGGCTTCCTGTTTTGTTTCACCTCTCCCGACAGAACAATTTCCCCTTTCCCCCTGCCACCTCCTCCCTTACCTCACTCCCTCCTTGCTCTTATCCCACTGACCCCCCCTCTTCCTGGACTTGTCCAGGCCCTCTGGTCCCCACTCTCCCTTATCTTCTTCCCCTTCATCCACCCTCCTTTTCCCCTCTTTTACCCCTTCTCCCACCTTAGCCTCCCTTCCCTCTTACCTTACGACAAGACCTCTGGCTGCCATATTTTCTTTTCCTTCTCTATCTGGACTCTGCCCTCTCATCTCCCCTACCTCTTCCTTACTCTTCCCCTCCCTCCCCACCTCTGATTAGCAATGTTGCTTCAAATGTACCTTATGGTTTTCTATGCTTGTTTGTAATCTTGAGCGTGTAGCACTGTTCCCACTTAGTTACCAGTTGATCTGCTGTGCTCTGATGATTCCATGAATGTTGTCTGTACCTCTGTTGATACCATGAATATTGCCTATAACTCCCAACCTTATTGTAACCCTTTCCTTTGACGTGGAACCTTTGTAAATAAGCTGCCCCTAGCTCAAAGGTATTTGTAATCCGAGATTTAAATAAATAAATAAATAAATAAAATAAAACTGGCTGCAGGGTGGGGGTGGAATGGTGTGAGCATTACGGCCGATGAACTCAAGCCACATGTCTGATGCCTGTCAGTCTCTACAGGGCGTGGGGCGTACAGTTGGAAACCCTAATGCCCCAGATGTTTGTTGGTATTTTCATGACATTTTTGCAACATGGACTTTTTGGGATGCCACCTCATGAACAGTGGCACTACCATTTCGTTACTCAATCCCAAAAGATGATTTCACGCAGCAACTGCGCCTTTCAGTGCCACAGGTGCTAAAACACATTTTGGGCAGGATGTCAAACATGACAGTTGTGCTGTTTATGAGGAGGTGTGACAAAATGGCAATTTTGAAAATATGGAGTGAAAATAAATAACTGTTCTAAGTTGCTAATCATTCTCCTTTTACATTTCCTCTTGATCCCTTCCACTCTTTCCCCTCACCCCTCTATGGCTTTCCCCTTCCCCCCCCCGGTCTATCTCCTGAGCTCCCTTGCTTTGGCCCATACCTTCTCACCTCTGACGAGGCCCCTGGGCTGATGCCATCCCTTACCTTGTTGATTATTAAATATTAGGCTAAGTCTGTTCTCATTTTCCTGTAAAGGGTCATTTCATAAGACCCCACCCCCTGTAATATGACCCTTTGAATTCCAGGTTTTAATCAAATACACACCTTGGCATACATTGTACAATGCCACATGTATTGGAACATCTCTAGTTATATACTGTTGTAATGTTTTGTATAATTTCTTGTTTTGTTTGTTCTCCGTCTCATCCTTTTCCAATATGTATTGTTCGTTTGACATGGAACCTATGAAATGAGCTTGTTCTCAAAGGTGTTATCAGAAATTTCAATAAATAAAATAAAAAAAATATATAGGAAATTGGCAAAGTTACCAGTGTGCATAGAAACTGCGCAACACAAGCTCGTAATGCAGTGGAACTGTGACTTTGTTACTCTATCCCAAAAGTTGATTTCGGACAGTGACCGCGCCATTCTGTGCAACTGGTGTGAAAAAGCATTTCAGGCAGGATGTGAAAAATGACAGCTGTACTGTTCATAAGGAGATATGAAAAAATGGGAACGTTGAAAATCTGGAGTGAAAATATTAAAGATTGGTGAAGTTACAAGTGTGCATAGAAACTGCGCAATGCATGCTGGTAATGCAGTCATTTTTTGGAATTTTTTCACCAGATTTACAACATGGGCTTCCTGGGACCCAACCTCATGAACAGTGGCACTGTTGTTCTGTTACTCAGTCCTAAAAGGTGATTCTCGCGACAACAGAAATCACCTTTTGGACAAAATGTAATCCTAACATGTTACGTGAGGTGGTCCCAATAATCCCATGTTGAACATTTTGGGCTACAATTCCAAAAATGGTTGATATAGCAACATAGTTGAAACCCCATGATTCCCATTATATGGCTTACCTTTCATTCTTTCAGTTTGCCGGTAAACTTTGAAGAGTGCAGACATTTTCCCACTCTGCAGAAGATCGCGTCCACCAACCTCGGAGGGTAAGTATGGGATGGGGGGGTGAGGAGCAGTGGGTGTGCAGAGGGAGGATCGGGATGGGGAAGGGGGATGCGGGAGACAACGAGGGACAGTTTTTGGTTTTACAGGTGGAAAAAAGGAAAAAAGATGGCGCGGGGAGGTTTTCTTCATTTACAGGGAAAACAGAATTATTATACATTTAGGCACACTGGGGTGGGCTCCCAGTGTGCCACAATAGTGGTGGGGGGATGCCAACACAGAGATTGGGCACCCCGATATTGGCTAGGGAAATAGACGGATGGGGGTAGTGCGTCCTACACCGGGGAATGGGCAGCGTGGTGTCGGGAAAGGGGAGATTGTTTAACCAGGAAAGACACACTAAGCGGCTGCAGGGACTGGGGAAATTGTTTAACCAGGAAAGACACACTAAGGGACTGCAGGAACAGGGAAATGGTTTAACCAGGAAAGACACACTAAGGGGCTGCAGGAATGGGGAAATTATTTAACCAAGAAAGACACACTAAGCGGCTGCAGAGATCGGGGAAATTGTTTAACCAGGAAAGACACACTAAATGGCTGCAGGGACTGGGAAAATTGTTTAACCAGGAAAGACACACTATGGGGCTGCAGGAACAGGTAAATTGTTTAACCAGGAAAGACACACTGAGCTGCAACTGAAGGGCTGGCATTTCAAAGGACAGAGCTGTGCGCATCGTCGGCTCTGTCCTTCGGAAGATTTTGCCAAGACCATTCCCCTTAGCAAACCAGTATCATCAGGACCCTCTCTGCTGATTTGCCAGCTACAGATCAGCCACAGCAGCACCATTGGCCATTGGGCTGGCACCCCTCACACCTCTCTCTAGCAACTCTCATATCAACATGTTCATCTGCGTTTGCATGCACGATGAACTTAAAAATGAAGGGTGGCCTGTGAATAACCCACACTAGAATGTTATTAAGAATGCCTGTTGGTGATGAGTACTAACTGCATAAGTAAGTAATAAGACAGGTCAGGGTGTGCATTATGGTGATATAATTGCACATCTCAAGTGAGTTAGGCAAAAAGGCATAGCCAAATGACATAGAACACAAGTGAGAACTATGATTATATCAGCTTAATGACATACCCTAGAGTGTCTTATTGCACTTGTAAAATAGCTTTTTAATAGGTCTGACTTAAAATGGATAAAATAAGAAATTATTTTAAAAAGATGAAAACTAAAGACCTTTTAAAATATGCTTCCATTTTGTTCCATTGGAAGTAGGTAAAGCTTAGTGGGGAATTTTTCACAATCAGTAAAGGAACACTAGTTATGAAAACCATGAACGGTATTTCACTTTTTTTAATTTATATACTGTATGCATGTAAAGACAACCCCACCAGTTACAGTATAGAAGTTGTTGTGTATGTGCCTGATGCTTTAGTAAAGCAGTTTAAACTCAGATCTGTGTCCTCTCATCTCTACATGGTGTCAGAAGACGGAGCACCTGTCGCCTCCACCACTGCTAGAGCTTACAGGCAATTTGGCAGAGAACTGGTACCACTTTAAGCAACAAGTAGAAATATTTTTTGTGGCCACAGGAATTGCAGAAATGTTCAAGAAGATCCAAGCAATGACATTCTTACATGTGGCTGGGCCAGCAGCCCTGGAAGTCTACAATACATTCAAATAGGCCAGAGCAGAAGATAAAGAAAACCTGGCACAAGTGATGGACCAATCAAGAGGTACTGTAACCCACAAATAAAACTTACTTTTGAACAGCATTTATTTAACACCAGGAATCAAAACCCAGGAGAAACGACTGATGTTTATGTCACAGACCTGCGACTTGAAAGCAAAATCCTGTGAGTTTGGTTCATTATGTGATTCCTTTTTTACGGATTGAGTTATTTGTGGCATTTGTAATGACAGTGTCAAAAGACGTCTATTAAGAGAGTCTGACTTAACTTTACAAAA
Organism: Neoceratodus forsteri; assembly: GCA_016271365.2. Lineage (NCBI taxonomy): Eukaryota > Metazoa > Chordata > Ceratodontiformes > Ceratodontidae > Neoceratodus > Neoceratodus forsteri. The sequence goes on from CM057451.1 coordinate 497,173,960, forward strand.
AGCCATAGATATTTGCAGAGCAACTGAGTTAAGTGAGATACCGCTTAAAGCTGTGACTGAGACAACGCCTGAACAATCAGCAGTTTACATGGCCACTTTCAAGAAAGGGGGAGGACAAGAGAGTGAGAATGTGGCTGGAGATAAGATGACAGCAAGACAGACTGTGCCAGTAAGGGACACCAAAAGTCGCTGATGTGTGCAATGTGGCAGGGAGCATGGGAGTTACAAATGCCCAGAGTATGGAAAGAAATGCAGGATTTGTTCTAAGGAAAATCATTTTGCCTGAATGTGCTGTTTTGCAAAAAGTGCAAAAGTTCTTGCACTCCATGAGGAATCAGAGAGTGAGAATGAGAATGAGTATAGTATTGAAACTGTTACTGAGGAGGGACAAGATAATGATTGGAAAGTGACCCTGAATATTCAAGGGAAACAAGTGTTTTTTTTTAAATCAATATTGGTGCCCAGTGCAATGTGATGCCCTTTAAGATGTACAAGGCGATAACCAGAGAGCAGCAGTTCAAGAAAACAAAGCTTCTCAAGGGCGAGCAGCGTTTTCTTCTTTTTGGTGGTGAGTGCAAGACTACTGCTAATATTTCGATAACCAGACAGCCACTTCAAAAATCTAAGGCAAGACTGATTTCATATTCGGGCCATTAGCTTGACATGCGAGGGAAGGTCATTTTGGTGGCAAGTTTATAAAAAAGATATGATCACATTTCAGGTGGTGGACATACTTAGATGCAGCTCGTGAAAACATTTTTTTTGGTGAATACGGAGGGGGACTCCACTGAGGAAATTCTGTCCAAGTATGCTGAAGTATTCAAGGAACTGGGGTGCCTTGATGGTGCATATCATATAAAGCTGGATAAAACAGTGAACCCAGTGATCCACCCACCGAGAAAAATACCATTTGCTTTATGGGATAAAGTCAGAGCTGAATTAGACAAGATGAAACAAATGGGAGTCATCGAGAAGGTCAAAAGACCCACAAGTTGAGTGAACTCCATGGTGGTTAAAGAAAAGTCTTACAAGGTAAGAATATGTATTGACCCCAGAGATTTAAACAAGGCAATAAAGTGAGAACATTATCCAATGAAAATCATAAAAGAAGTTGCTGCCCAGCATGCTGGCACCAAAACTTTCTCAGTATTAGATGCGGGGCACACCTTTTGCAAATTAAGATTGACAAGCCCAGCACTGAATTAATGACTTTCAATACCTCCTATGGAAGATACAAGTTTAAAAGAATGCTATTTGGAATATACTCAACCCCAGAGATGTTTCAGAGAAAATAGCTCAAATACTTGAGGAGCTAGAGGGAGTAGAGACTTACATGGATGACATTTTGATTTGGGGATCAAACATGCAGGAACATAATGTGAGACTAGAGAAGGTGCTGCAGAAAGCTCAAGAGTGCCACCTATCTTTAAATTTGCAAAAATCCAAAACAGACCTGAAGGAGGTTCCTTATATTGGACACATATTGACTACGGGAGGGCTAGTGGCAGACCCAGAAAAAATCAAAGCAGTAGTGAACATGTCCACTCCAAAAAATGTTAGTTATAAAGGTTTACAGGGATGATAAACATTTTAGCCAAGTTCATACCCAGTATGGTGATAACTACCAAGCCACTGAGGGAACTGTTAGAAAAAGTCACAGCATGGCACTGGGAAGCCAGACATGAACATGTGTAGAACCCCCCACCCCCCCGGTACTGGCCTACTATGACCTGAGCAAGCCCATAATGCTGTCTGTGGATGCATTGTCTGAAGGCCTAGGAGCCTGCTTGTTACAAGAGACTAGACCAGTGGCCTTTGCATCCAGATCCTTAACTAAACCTCAGAGGAACTATGCTCAAATAGAAAAAAGATATTAGCCACTGTTTATGGCTGCACCAAATTCCATCAATACATATATGGCAGAAAGCAAGTAGAAGTAAAGACTGATCATAAACGTCTTGAAAGTTTGTTCAAAAAAACACAGCACACTGCCCCATCATGAATTCAGAGAATGATGCTTAAATTGCAGAAATATGACTTGCAAGTAAAGTACAAACCTGGCAAGGAACTGCATATTTCCGATACCCTGAGTAGAGCAGTATATAAGAGCCCAGGTATGGAAGATGACAGTGACCAGTTTGAAGTTCATACTATTGCGAAAATGTCGATAACTGACGAAAAACTGCAACAGTTTCAAGAAGAAATGCTGAAAGACCCTGAATTAACTAAGTTGAAAGAGACTGTGCTAGATGGGTGGCTGGCTACAAAACCCCAGGTGGAGCCACTGATCAGGCAATATTGGCTCTTCTGGGAGGAAATCACTACAGAAAGTAGGTTGCTGCTTAAAGGGGAGAAACTCATAGTTCCAGTGTCATTCAGGAAAGAAATGCTTACTAAATTACATGGATCCCATTTAGGGATTGAAAATGTAAGAGAAGGGCTCGAGACATGCTATTCTGGCCTGGAATGAACAGTCAAATCACAGATCTAGTGTCCAACTGTGGCATTTGTATCAGCTATAGGAAAGCACAAACAAAAGAGCCCTTAAAACCTCATGAAATCCCTGACAGGCCCTGGCAAAAAGTAGGAGTTGATCTCTCTGAATTTTGCAAAGTGAACTACATGATCCTTTTTTTTTTTTTTTTAATTTGCTTTTTTCTTACTCCCCCGAGCTACCTGCCGCCTTACTATCCGCCTGGTCACGGGCCGCCGGCCTCTGCACCCCAAATCAGCCACAGCCCCTGATACCCGTGGGCTTGCCCCCACTGTGGCCTCGTGCACCCCGGGTTATGCCACAGGCACTGGGATTAGGTCAGGAGCCTGGTCTGGGGAGCATACTGAGGCCGCGGGCGAGCCGCATTCGCGCGGCAGGCAGCTCCTCCATTTTCCACTTTTCTGGGGAGGTGGGTCGTGCCATGATGTCACCATCCACCCCGCCTCCTATGAGTTGTCACGTCTGCTTGCTGGGAACTCCCGCCCCGCCAGGGTCCCCAACGCACCGATCACTACCCACACCCCCAGAGAAGGAGAGCTGCCCAGCGGTACCAACCTACCCCCGTCGCCTTCTCCGATGACCCGGATTCGCCTCAACCCGCCGCCGCGCCGCAAGCGGAAATCTCACCGCTGAGCCGGGCGGGCCGGCTTAACTACATGATCCTGACAAAAGTTCATTGAGACATCTAAGTTACAAGATACAAGTGAGACACTAATTAATCATGTCAAATCTCAATTTGCCAGACACAGGACACCAGAAACAGTGATAGCTGATAATGGGCCACAGTTCACTAGCGTTGAATTTACTAGTTTTGCAAGGGCTTATGAGTTCAAACATGTGGCAACATCACCAAGGTACCCCCAGAGTAATGGGATGGTGGAGAGGGCTGTACAAACAATAAACAAGCATTTGTCAATGCTGAATGTTGTCATGCTAGCATTGGCAGTGGTGGAGGTGGAGAGGCATAGCGCTGTGAGTTTGTTTGTGTCCCAAAAGGTGATTTTGCACAGCGAGTACGCCACTGTGCGGCAGAGCTGCAGAAACGCATTTTGGGCAGGCTGTGGAAAATGGCAGCTGGACTGTTGATAATGAGGTGTGTACAAATGCCAGTGGTGAAAATGTGGTATGAAAATATTGCAGATTGACAAAGTTACATGGGTGCGTGGAAACTGCGCAATGCACGCTTGCAACGCAGTCATTGTCTGGACTTTCACCACCAAATTTTCAACATAGGCATTTTAGGACCTCTGCTGATGATTAGTGTCACCGTCATTTCCTGAAAGTGTCCCGAAAAGTGATTTTGCACAGTGACCGTGCAATTCTGCACCGGACGTGCAAAAACACATTTCAGCCAGCTGTACTGTTCATAAGGAGGTATGGAAAAATGGCAATGATGAACAGCTGGAGTGAAAGTATTACAAATTCACAAAGTCATGAGTGTGCGTGCAAACTGCGCAATGCACACTCGTAAAAACACTCATTTTATTGACCTTCGTCCCTAAATTTTCAACATAGACATTTTAGGACATCTGCTAATGAACAGTGTCACTGCCATTTTCATCATGTGTCTCGAACACACGCTTTCCACAGCGACCGCGCTATTGTGCGCCAGAACTGTGAAAACAGATTTTGGTCAGGATGTGAAAAATGACAGCTGTACTGTTCATTAGGAGGTGTAGAACAATGGCAGTGTTGAAAATGTGGAGTGATAATGTAAGTTTGCGAACTTACGAGCATGCTTGCAAACTGCGCGACACACGCTCGTAACACAGTGATTTTATGGAGTATTGCCACCAAATTTTCAACACAGGCATTTTAGGACCTCTGCTCATGAACAGTGTCACTGTCATTTTTGTAATGTGTCCCGAACAGTGATTTCGCACAGCAATCGCGCTATTCTACGCCAGAAGTGCGAAAACACATTTCAGCAAGTGAAAAATGACAACTGTATGGTTCACAAGAAGGTGTGGTAAAATGCCAATGTTGAGAATGTGGTGTAAAAATATTGCAAATGTGCTAACTTACAAGTGTGCATTGTGCAGTTGCTACGCACGCTCGTAAAACAGTCATTTTGTGGAGTATTGTCTCCAAATTTTAAACACAGATATTTTAGGACCTCTGCTCATGAATGGTGTCACTGTCATTTTCATAATGTGTCCTGAACACTGATTTCGCACAGCGACTGCGCTATTCTGCGCCAGAAGTGCGAAAACACATTTCAGGCAGGATGTGAAAAATGACAGCTGTACGGTTCACAAGAAGGTGTGGTAAAATGCCAATGTTGAGAATCTGGCATGAAAACAGTATGAATGTGCTAACTTACGAGCGTGCAGCGCCATGCAGTTGCTATGCACATCAGAAATAGTCATTTTGAATTTTCCTCAATTAACTTAGAATATAGGCTTTTTGGAAGCCCTTTCATGAATAGTGGCACTGTCATTTCATTACAGTCCCAAAAGGTGATTCCATGCAGTGACTGCAAATCACCTTTCAGGACCGAATAACGCCATGACAGTGCAAGAATTACGAGAAGGGGTCCCAAAAACCCCATGTTGAAAAATTAAATAAATTCACAAAATGCCCAAGATATGCATTAAAGTTGAAAACCCTATTCATTCCATTATACAGCTTACCAGCATTTCTTCAGTTCGCAGTCGGCTTGAAGAGTGCAGATGTGTTCCACTCCACCAAAGATTGTTGCTGCTGGACTCCACAGGTAAGTATGGGGTGAGGGGGTGAGGGGAGGCAAGTGCACAGTGGGTGGGTGCGAGGGGAGGGGCATCGAGACTATGAGGGACCGCCTTCATTTTACAGGGGAAAAATGAAAAACTCATCGTGGGACAGTTTGATTTTTTTGTAGGGGATTCGCACACTGGGTGGGCTCCAGCATGCCACCTAACTTTTGGGGGATATCTGTAGCTGACGGATTGGGCACCCTCTTGGCACACAACACAGAGGGGAGGAGGAAGTAATGCATGGGATTGAGCACCCCGCCTGCACACAAAGAAAGGGGGGTGAGCTGAAGGGTATTGGGCACCCCTCAGCATTTAACAATTGAGGGCTTATGCCGACGCCGAGTGGGCTCCCCCATTGGCACACAAAGAAAGTGGGGTTAACCGACAGGGGGATTGGGCACCCCCAAGCGCAGTAGTTAGCAGCCACTCTTCGCCGAATATAAAACATAATGGTGGTGAGCACGAAGAAAAGGACCGCTGGCAGATCAACGTAGCTTTGATCAGATTGCAGCGGATCTTTTCTAAGATGTGCTTGCCACATTATGTATGCATGGTGGCGCCGGCATTTAGGCTGATTAGGAATGCGGGACACACCTACTGCACGTGCGTCTCACATTCTCCCAACAGCGACCCCACCTTCAAAGCTGCACTGTCCCACACTGTTGGCTGCGCAAGCGCGCCAACATAAAAAATGTGCTCAAGTAAGCAAAACGGTACAACAAAAAACCCTATTTGGTGCTTTTGGACATCAGAAATGTCCCATTCAAAGATACGGGCTCCCTGGCACTGTTGCTGATGGGACACAGAATGAAAATTTTGTTACTGACCAGGCCAGAACTTTTAAATCCCAATCTAGTGACTACAGATGTCCACTCTGCTTCGGAAGCTAACCAAAGAAAACAACAACACTATTATAACAGGAGTGCATACTACTTACTTGATCTGACCTCTGTACAGAGACTCTACATAAGAACCATAATGGATGAATGGACTCTTGCAAGGGTGTTATCCCCAGCTGCCATGCCTCGATCCTACATAGTGAAGGTGCAAGTGAAGCACTGCCGTAGAAATCACAGGGACATTTTCAGCATTCCTGAGCCACAGTCCAAAGTTTCCCCAGTGAGGCAGAACTGTTATCCCAACATTCAGCTGAGGGAGGGAGCCGACAGTGTGGCAGAGAGAGAGAGAGAGGCTGCAAGAAGAGGAAAATGACCCAGTGGAGCTGGAGCCAGAGCAATGGCTGAGTAATGGAGAGACCGACCCAGCGGCGGCAGAGCAGGACTGGCTGGAGGAGGGAGCAGTAGCCATGGCAACACCCAAGCAGCAGGACTCTCGCAAGAATCATCTGCCAACAGGGACATCACCAGCAGCCCCTGCACACCTGGGATTTAAGCCCAATCAGAATAAGCAGGGTGAGTGGGCAGGCCATTTAGAGGCCCATCCGATATCGGGACTAGATTGCAATCAAGGACCTTAACCGTGGGACTGTAAAGTATTAAATCTATTGTATATTGTTTCTGTCTAAAGGGGGGAGATGTGGTGATGTGAAGTTCATGCATATTAATGGCACATGCACTGTGTGACATTACAATAGTTTGAATCTAATACAAATAGAGCTTGGTGGACTGAGAACCCACCAGTTACAGTATAGAAGCTGTTGTGCATGTACCTGTATGTTACTGGTGCTTTAGTAAGCCTGTTTAAACTCAGATGTGTGTCCTCTCATTTCTACAACAGGGTGTATGGTAATGCTAAATTACTGCATGCCCCAGATGGGTTATGAGGAATGAGGCACAGCTGAGAGCTTTCAACCAGCTGGGAAGTGCTGTAATTTAGGACATTTCCAGACACCCTGGAGTGTGTTATTGTACTTATAAAATGGTTTAAAACTCAAGAAAAAGAAAGTCAGATCTGAACCATGGGGTAATGCGAAATGAATGCACAGCTATGTGATGTGACCAGATTGCTCGTTTGACCCAAACCATTTTATAACAGGGCACACCACAAACCCTGGAGTGTGTTCATTTCGCCAACATTATACAGTAAAAGCTCAAACGTGTGTAACCCATCTATTGCAATAGGGGTTTCCAGGTGGCCCTTGAGTCTGTAATATTTGCACTAAAGAGTTAATGTTTAGCCTGATCCTGATCTAAAAGGTAAATGCTGTTTCCTGCTGTTACAGTTTTCTGCCCAAGCAACAGGGGACCAGCCCTGTGCTGAGTACTCACAGTTCTAACTGGTTTAGCTCTTTCCTAGGTTTTTCTCCATGCCTGCAGGTGTGTTTAAAACAGCACCCTGGTCCTGTAAACAGTTCGTTCTGATGGGGCCACAGTTTTTCAGTATCAGAGCCTGTGGGGCTCGAGCACCCACTGAGAGCATTCTCTGGCTGTGATTGGCCAGAGGTGGCTTTAGAAACATAGAAACATAGAATTTGCCAGCAGATAAGGACCACTTGACCCACCTAGTCTGCCCATTTTTCCCTGCCTATAGTATTACCGCAGATCCTACCTGATCTCTGACCCATTCACTCCCCCTCCCCCTTCCCTTTCCCTAAGATTTCCTTATGCTTATCCTATGCATTCTTGAACCCCACCATCTCCACTGGAAGATTGTTCTTGAAATCCATCACTCTTTCTGTGAGAAAGTACTTCCTCATATCTCTCCTGAACCTAACCCCCCCCCCAGCTTCTTATTAAGCCACTTTTCCTTGAGCAACTTTTTTTTTTTTTCTGGCTTCCCTCCTGTGTCATAAGGTATTTAAAGGCCTCTGTCATATCCCCCCTCGCCTTCCTCCCTTCCAGGGTGTGCATATTTAGGTTCTTAAGCCTTTCCTCATAGGGCTTCTAATGCAGACCTGTACCATTTTAGTTGCCCTCCTCTGGACTACCTCCACTCTGTCTATGTCCTTCCGGAGATGTGGTCTCCAGAACTGGACATGGTACACTAGGTGGGGTCTTAATAGTGATATATACAGAGGCAATACAACCTTTCTCTGTTCTGTTTTATTTATTTAACTTTTATTGACCAGGTAGGAGGTGGTATAGTGCAGTGGTCTAAGGCTCTGAGCTGCAAATTTGGTGACATCTAGCAGACCTGACCTGGGTTTGTATCCCACAGCTTCCACTTGCATACTGTGTGACCCTGAGCAAGTCACTTAACCTCCTTGTGCTCCCAGGTCACTCCTGTAAAAAAAGCTTTCAGCTTAGTGTGCTATACCTGGTTAAACAACTAAATAAAAAAAAAAAAAAAAGGTAAGCACACTAGACAAATATATTCCTATTTTCAGGTATGATCTGGGAGGTTACAGGAAATAATACAGACAGTGAAACAAAGAAAAAAGCTGCCCCAATAACCATGTGTGCTTCAGAGAAAAGCCAAGCAGTAAAAGGGAAAATGTGAGCACCACCCACTGCAGATAAAGCAAAATAAACTCACAACAAGCATTTCAGTATGTTCACAAATAACATTTATTCATAAATGCAGCCAGAGAACACCATAGACCCTCTAACCAAGAGAGCACACAGTGAAACTGTGGCAGTTCTGCATTCTGCTACTTCCTAGACCCTGGTGGAGGGATGACTTTACTATCTTCTTCTTCTTCTCACTTTAAATCCATTGTGTAACAGTACCTTTTTGCCCTGTTCTTTACCTCTTCCTAGCCCTGGTGTAGGTTGGCCATCTACAGCAGTCTTTTTTCTCACTCTGCATGTCTCTTTCCGACTGCCTTATCTTTCCTAACCCCTACATCCATCCCTCACCACCATTCCCTGCTCGCATCATGTTCAGGTCCAGCATGCCAGCTGGCAATGAAAACAATTAAGGTGCTTATATGGCATTTCATGCCTGGGTTTCAATAAAGTGCATCTGTGCCTTTAAATATACTTGGACGAATGAAGTAAAGTGCTACAGTGCATTTAAATAGTTTTTTTTTTTTTATGAAATGACATACAGTGATTATTGTGTGATTAAAGTGCTGCAGTGCCAATAGAAACTATGTAGTAAAATGCAGCGAAATAAATAAATATGTGAGGGGTTTAAAAACAAGCTGCTGAGCTGCCAAAAAGGTATAGTAGGGCTTTTAAGTAAAACCAATAAATATAGGAGTGAAACTGAGTGGCAGGTATGAATTTAGTTATTTAATTTAGCTACTGCTCTGTTGTATAGTGTTTAAATACATCCTGCATTGAAGCAGGATTCATGGTAAACCGGGCAGCATTTCTTTACTTTCAGCCGGCCGCTCCTTGTACTGCATGGAACACTTTTTCCTAGCTTCTTCTACAGTATAGCTGACAGTAGGAATAAATGCACTGCCAGTTAGGAAGAGAGCATAATGAATAAATAAGCAGCCCCAATATAAATATCTGTAGCTAATTCTGGTCTCTAATTCTACACGTGTGTATCTAATGCAACTAGTGTAAATAATTGCTTGAACCTGTATTTGTGAATCCTTACTTTTCCCTTGTCTACTGTCGCCAATGTCTACTTGAGCAACGTATGTGAATACTGTAAAAAGAATAACTGTTTTCTTCACGTCTGTTTCTGTAACTAATTCCGGGTCGCTCCTGAAAAAGGGACCTCTGGTCTCAGTGGGCTTACCCGGTTATCAAAATCTAAATAAAAAAATAAATAAGTCATAAAGGAGTACCTGTACATAATCCTTGGTATTGGTAAGACAGTAGGGCTCCTGTAAAACTGAAACTGTTGTTAAATTTCCAGGTCCTACCAATTCCCCAATGCAGACCTCTGTCCATCGGTGATGCCAGAAAACTGTGTTGTATAGGGAGATCAGCGCCCTCTCTGGTATTGTTTTATAGGATCATGCTGTCAATCAAATATAAATGGGAGGAGCTTAGAGCTCATTAGGGACCAATTTAATATAGAAAATTGCGTTTAACGCTTTCAAGTGGATCTAAAACTGTAAATGTGCATTTATACAATGTCATTTATTATAATAGTTTGGGTCCTCACACCTGTTTGATGTTGTTAGTCAGTAGAACATTGTTTGTGTTAGTTAATGACCAGGTCAGGTGACCCTTGCCTCTCCTATATAAATCCCTGCTAAAGGGAGCCTTATCAGATGAGCCTTGGATGTTGAGTGAGAAGGTCTACAGTGCAGGTAGACAAGAGTGATACAGAAGGTAAAAGATTAGAGTTGTTATTGATCTGAGACTATATTCCAAGAAACCACTGATGTCAAGTGGTCATTCTGACTGCAATTTCTTTTGTTGTTCAATTATTTATTTTCCTATTTGTAAATAAATGACACATATCTGTGTGTTTTAAATCCTGACACGTTGCCTAGTCTGATGATTTCCCACACCCTGTGACAGAGACCCACCACCTCCTACCGGTTTTGCTTCAGAGTATCATCAGGGAGTACAGACAGTACAAGATTTAACAAGGTTACAAAATGGATAGGCACACAGTGCAGGTACAATGGAGGCAAGGTTAACAGCACAAAAACAAATGTTTGCAGTTTAGTAGGGCTATACTCAAAACTAGGTTCTAGATAGAGACCAGACAAAACAATAGAGTGCAACATTTGTAAGGGAGGGAGAACCATAACAAAGTACAGTTGCAGGCCAAGGTTAGTCTGCCAATGACACCTCCCACATGCACCCTAGTATCCCACTAGCCTTCCCAACTGCCTTGTCACACTGACTGGCCGAATCTATATCATTTGATACAATTACGCCACTTCTCTTTATTGCTTGGTGGTCATCAGCACCACTCCTGCCATTTTGTACTCTGCTTCTGGGTTTATGTGCCCCAAGTGCATTACTTCGCACTTTTTTGCATTGAAACCTAGCTGCCATACCCTTGACAACGCTTTGAGTTTTCTCAGGTCACTGTTCATCCTTTCCATCACCCCCAGAGTGTCCACCCTGTTGCAGAGTTGGTGTCATCCACAAAGAGGTAGACCTTTCCTTCCAGTTCCTTTTCAATGTCACCTGGCACCCTGCTGGTCACCCTCCCTTCCTCTGAGTATACTCCATTTACCACCACCCTCTGCCACTTATTCCCTAACAAATTTCTTACCCACTTTACCACCTTTGGACCCACTCCTAAGCTAGCACATTATAAGGGCTCATGATGGTTGCAGGGTCCTGGGTCTGGAGTGGCTCTGGCTTCCATGGGTTGGGTCTCCAGATGCTCAGATCCTAGCTGGAGTTCTGAAGTCTGGAATACTTATGGTCTCTTGATGGTTTACCCTCAAGGAGGGCTGTCTGGTGTTTTGCATATTAAATGTCCAATTTCAGTAACTGAAGGTAACCTGCAGCTTCCCTGTCACCTGGCTTCTGGGTGAAGGAATTGAGTCCAGAATTTGAAATGAACAAACTCGAGAAACTGTGGAAGGTTGAGAAGTGATGCTGTGACATTGAGACCTAAGAGAAAGGGGTAAGATGCGATGGGACAGGTAAGCCTCATAATTGTGACCTCTGGCGCTGTGACACTGAGACGCAAGCAAGCACTAAGGTGCAGCAGCTGTTTCTGCCACAGTATCCTAGTTGCCCATGCCTGGGTTCTGTGGTCAGCCATCACAAAGAACAGATCCCTCACTAAGTCATCCTTCGGAATGGGGGTCAGTGTAACCATCAGGCTTTAAGGGTACTGGTACATCCTGTGGCCCAGCTCCCTCGTGGCTACAAAGTGGCTTGTGTAAGGTATATATGTAAGATAAGGTAAGGTAATCTTTATTTTTACAGCGCCTTTCTTAAAACCAAGGTGCTTCACAAACAGCAATAAAACATTGATAAATACAAATATAAAAACTATAAATTAATTAAAATCATCTGGGAATGCTTTTTGAAATAGTTAGGTTTTAAGCTCTAGTTTAAACCTCTCGACAGTCAGGCATTCTCTCAACTGACGAGGTAGAGAGTTCCACAGGGTAGGGGCCGCAAATGAAAAAGCACGTGCCCAAGATGTCTTCAAACATACCATGGGAACCTCTAGCAATCCCTTGTCAGTGGATCGGAGAGGACGGAGGGGTTGGTAGGGAGTCAGGAGTTCTTGCAGGTAGCGAGGTCCCAGTTCATTTAGGGCTTTAAAGTTGAAAAGACCGATCTTAAATGTGATCCGGCACTGAACAGGCAGCTAGTGCAGTCCGCGCAGCACAGGCGTGATATGACTGGACCTAGAGGTCCCTGTCAGAAGCCTGGCTGCTGTGTTCTACATTAGTTGCAATCAGCAGATATCAACCCCAGGGAGCCCTAGGTACCCAAGGAAGCCCTAGGTAGAGGGCATTGCAGTAGTCAAGGGGGGAGATGACAAAGGCTGGGACCCTGTCAGGAACCCTCTTCCCATACCCAGGTTCACTGACATTGCACTCAGTCTGCTTAGGCTCTCAAACTGTCAAACTGTCATATTTGGTTCTCTGGACTGCTCCTCGCCAGGGTTATCCTGCAGCCTAGTCGCATTCAGACCATGGCTCCTCCTGTGCTGCTGGTCTCCTCACCCTTCTACCCTGGGCACCCAGCCCCCCTCCACCCTCACCCAAGCAGCCCCTAGCCTGGCTGCTGAAAAAAGGTATAAAAATAGCTCATTTAAATATCCGCAGTATCCTACACAACCTGGCGGAACAGACTGCTTGGGTGTCCCTGTATGAGCCTGACATCCTGGGACTCTCGGAAACTTGGTTGAAGCCTGGCATTCCTGACTCCGCATGTGCCATTCTGGGTTACAGCCTAATCAGGCGGGACAGGGCTGGAAACAAACATGGGGGGGAGTACTCTTGTACTTCAGGGGGCACCTAAATGTATCCCTGATATCCCTATCTCAGCTCAACCCCATAGGTTGTGAATTCATTCACTCCCTCCTGCTACTCGGTAACTCCAAAAAGGTGCACCTGGTCTGTGCCTATATTCCTCCCAAGGGCGGCTTACCTGGACTCTCCTTTCTGCTTGACCACTTAAAGGGCACTGTTGGGTCTAATGAGGTCCTTATCCTGGGGGATCTCAACCTCAACTGGTTGGGGCCTAATATCAAGCTATTCGAGCCGCTTCTGTCTTGCCTTGCCCTTAGTCAGACCATCTCCGGACCCACTCGTATCTCCACCCGGGGGGACAAGAGTTCGCTAATCGACTGGTTACTGAGCAACCGTCCGGATAAAATCCTGCAATCTGGTACTCTCCCAGATGCAACATCTGATCACTCACCCATCTACTGTGTATGGGGATCCACTACCCCAAAAATTCCCAGTAGAGTGATTCAAGTCAGGGATTATTCCAAACTTATCCTAAACGACTACCTGAACGACCTACGTCATACTGCCTGGGCCAGGGTACTTAGTACCACTAACCCTACTATTGCATTAGACCACTTCCAATCGATCCTCATCCCCCTGTAGGATAAACATGCTCCCCTCACTAAAAGAAGGGTTAGGGGTACTGTCACCTGGCTGCATGGTGGACTACTTGCTCTCATGAAGCAGAGAGACAAGTGCTCGGTCAACTACAAAACTTCTGGCTACCCATGAGATCACCTTCAATATCGACGACGTAGGAACTCTTGTAAGGCCGCCATACGCACCACCAAGAGTGAGTTCTGTAAATCTGCTTTGCTCAATTCGGCATACAACCTCCAGAGTTTCTGGAAAAACATCAAAAGTATGGTGGGTGTGTCCGCCAAGCACTCGGACGGTGACATGAACTTAGAGGGGGTCAACTGCAACAACCCCTTAACCATCGCCTCAGCGTTTAACCGTCTGTTCTCTGAACTGCCGGCCCCCCCTCACCTCCCTTCCCTCTCCATGGATCCTCAGGTCCACCCCCCCCCTTGGCCTCCTTTTTACCTGAGGCAAGTCTTGACCAGAGAAACTCAAACTCTCCTAGCTGGGCTCTCACACCACTCTGGGGCGGGTTTTGATCTCCTAGAACCTAAGCTTCTGAGTCTAGGGGCACCCTACCTCGCTCGGCCGATTACCCACATTTTTAACTCTTCCCTCAACTCTGGAATCGTACCTGACTTATGGAAGGTGGCCAAGGTTGTCCCGGTGCTTAAGCACGGTGACCCCAAGAAGCTAAATAACTACCGCCCCATTGCCATACTCCCAGCTACCAGCAAGCTACTTGAGAATGCTGTAGCTGGCCAAATCTCCCATTACCTGCAGGAGTATGCAGTTCTCTCCCCCGCCCAGCACGGCTTCAGAAAGGGGCATAGCACCTCCATTGCTCTCGCCACAGTCACCTCCCAGGTCAGAGCCACCACCGATGCTGGTAAACTGACCGGGGCCATCTTTGTCAACCTCTCTAAGGCCTTCGACCGAGTTGACCATAATCTCCTTTTCTACACCCTACTTGGGCAAGGCTTCTCCCCCTGAGCTCTTGACTGGTTCACCAGCTATCTTGAGGGGAGACAACAATACACCTGTTTTAACCATGCCCTCTCGGGCCTCTCCCCAGTTAGATGCAGAGTACCCCAAGGGTCTGTTCTTGGACCCATTCTGTTCTTCCTCTATGTAAACGAACTCCCCTCAGTTAAAACCTTCGGGTCTGCTACTCTATATGTGGATGATCTAGTATTACTATCTAGCGCCCGGAACCCCGCTACCATCAACTCCCAACTCAATTCTGATTTTGGGCAGATACAAGGCTGGCTCATGGGACGTAAGCTTACCGTAAATCTTGGCAAAACACACGCCATGGTATTCGGGTCGGTGGCTAAAATCGCTTCTTGACCCTCCCCCCTCGCCATAAATGGGGGAACGGCTCTCTCCTGCCTGTCTTGAACTCCACCAGGTACCTAGGAGTGACCCTTGACCCTCAGCTTGATTTCACCGAGCATATCCGAAACATTTGCAAGGCGTCAAACTGTAAGCTTGGCCTAGCCTACAGGGCCAAGGACTGCCTCACTCCTGCTGCTCGGCTCGCCATAGCCAGGGGGATCCTCCTACCTACGCTCTGTTATGGGCTTGTCGGCTTCGCGCCTGTCCCAAATGCCTCCCTAGCAAATGGGACATGGCATATAACAATGTCTGTCGCTTTGCCCTCTCTGCCCATCACCTTATGCACCGGTGTGCCCTCTATGCCCGTCTGGAGTGGCTTCCCCCTGACAAACACCGAGCTTTTGTCTTTGGTAGCTTGGTAGACAACATTGTCCATACTGCTTGCACCCCAGCACTTGCCCTTCCCTTCCAACACTGCACCCCGGCCTATCTGCTTAGGCCCAGCTTGACTCTCACCTGCAAAGTCCCCAGGACCCGCTCCCTCACCGGGGATCGGGTCTTCTCCGCCTATGCCCCCAGATTCTGGAACTCCATTCCTTCTCCCATTCTAGCTGCCCCTTCCCACTCTGGCTTCAAAATGTCCCTATGGAAATTCCTCAAAGGGGCCTCCACCTGCCCTTGTGGAAAAGTGTAGCTGTCACCTCTGGCTGCCCGTCACCTCTTCCATCTCGTAGGTCTCGGCCCCAACCACTTCTACTCCCCTGCACTTAAATGCTCCCGTGGCCACCCTGCCCTCTAGCAGTTCCCAACCCCACCGCCCTCCTGATTGCACCTTCCTCCCCCACACTGTCTTGAACCTCCCTTCTAGCTCCCTCCCTCGGGGCTCCTGAAGGGTCCCTTCACCATCTCCAGACCTGCCTGCTGGGGTCTGTCACTGGATTGGACAGTTCCCCCCTGCTGCCGTGCTCACCTCTGCCATAGTGGTTCCTCCTGGTTCTATCTCAATGCTGCCCACTGCAAATCTTGCAACCCTCTGTCCCGACCGCCATATGGGGTGATAGCGGTTCCAGCCCCCCCTTCCTTTTCGCCCCCTGTAACTTGTTGTTCTCCCCACCCACTGCTACAATGTGAACTTATTCATTTTGAGCCTGTAGTTGTATTCTACTTGGTTGCTCTGAACATGTACTATTGTCTATATGCTGTTACTCTGGCCCCACCTGTGTGTGGGTGAGATCGTTCTTTGTCTATTTAATGTGCAGTGTACTGTAATCCATTCTGGTCTACTTGTAGTTGTGGGCCTGTATGTCACACTGAATATGTACCATTGTTTCTCTGTACTGTAACCTCCCGGGTCGCACCTGAAAATAGGCACTCGTTGTCTAGTGTGCTTACCTGGTTAACAAAAACAAATAAATAAAGGCATGGATCAATGTTGGAAAGTCATCCGGGGGAACCAGATGTTTCACTTGGGTGATGTTCCTCAGATGGTAAAAAGAGGATTTGACAACGGCAGACACCTGAGATTACAGGGTCAAATCGCCATCAAAAACACCTGTTGTTATTCTATCGGAGGTCAGTGAGCTGGACACCATCGAGCCATATGCCCACCGCGTGCCCAGCCCCAGAACCCACCCCAGGATGACCAGGATCCACGATCATCACCTCAGTCTTGTCCGGGTTCAGTCTCAGCGAGCTGGTGCTCATCCAGTCATTGATCTCGGTGAGACAGTTGTTAAATACAAAGGCCGCATCCCTCTGTTTGGGTAGAAAGGACAGATACAGATGAATATCATCTGCACAGCAGTGAACACTCAAACTGTATCGCCTAATGACATCTCGTAATGGCAGCATATACACTGCAAACAACATGGGTGCCAATATGGAGCCCTGCGGGATCACACAAGACGAGGCAAAGGAGTTGGGAATAAATTCCAGTGACTACCCTCTGAAACCTGCCTGTGAGAAAAGATCGAAACCACTCTAGGACTGTCCCTGACAGTCCACAGAGACACCGCAAGCACTCCAAAAGCACCCCATGGTCCACAGTGTCAGATGTCACAGAGAGATCAAGAAGGACCAAGATGGTATGTGCCTTTCGATCCCTCACTATCAGGAGGTCATTCAATACTCAAACAAGCATGGTCTTGGTACTGTGTCTCTTCCAAAATCCAGATTGGACAGCATCATAG
The DNA here is from genome assembly GCA_016271365.2 of Neoceratodus forsteri. Classification (NCBI taxonomy): domain Eukaryota; kingdom Metazoa; phylum Chordata; order Ceratodontiformes; family Ceratodontidae; genus Neoceratodus; species Neoceratodus forsteri. The sequence continues at coordinate 497,191,045 of CM057451.1, forward strand.
ACACTGTGGGTCACAAGGTGATCATCCAATTATGTCGTAACCACCTTCTCAATAACCTTACTGATGAAAGGAAGGTTAGAGACAGGTCTATGGTTAGCTAGCACGTCTGGGTCCAAGGAAGGTTTTTTTTAGGAGTGGTCGTGCAACTGCCTCCTTAAGAGGATCCAGAAAGACACCCCTCTCCAAGGACCCCCAAACAATTTTATTTTTTATGGCATCCTTGTTTAGCACCCTGCTGTGGCACCTACCAGCGGGGGCATCCAGCCGCCGTCCCTGCCCCCGGGGAGAGCAGCAGGCTCACTCACATGATGGGGGGTTACGGCGCAGCTGTAGCCAATCTGCTGGAGGGCTCCCCGACCCTTACCAGCCAGACCGGCAACACACACACCCAGCGTGATTCCACGACAGTCCTCCCCCACACTACAAGGCGTGGCCATCAAGCTGATCAGTCATGCCCAGACCTTGTTCTCCTTTTCTGCCCCAAAGGGAGTATGGACTTGCAATGATGTCCATGCATGAATGTGCAGATGTCCACCGTGCTCCCTCTCCTAGACATGCATGCATCTGCAGTGCCACCAGGCATCCCCAGGGACCGCTAGAGCTCAATGTGAGTCCCACCCTGTTCCCCAGGACCAGGAAAGCTGTCATCGGATGCTCAATCCTGGTCCTCCCCTGCCAACCCCTGATGACCCTGGCTTGTTCCCGAACCCAGGTCGCCAGCGTGGAGTGAGGTGTGGTGTTCAGCGCCTCAACCCTCAGCACTACTGGGCCAGCCAACCCCCAAACAATTTTAGCTAGGATCAGGCAGATAACATTCACAGAACCCACTAATAGGAGTGTAGGGCCTGGATCCAAACTACAACTGGTTGGGTACAACATTTGGACGATCTGCACAATGTCCATGAATTCCAGCTGGCTAAAGTCAGCCCAGGCAGACTGGGTACTCATCACCTCCTGCCGACCCCCGAAATCCCTCATAGTGACAGCAGTGCGGATACTAGCCCAGATGTTGGCAACCTTATCTGCAAAGAATCGAGCAAACTCCTCGTATTTTGCTTGAGAAAAAGCCCTTCCAGGCTGGAGACAGACTTGATTGCACAGTCTGTCCACAATTCGGAAGAGCTGAGCCGGTTGATTCCTTGCAGCAGAAATCTCCCTGGACAGGAATTCTGCCTTCTTGTGGATGATTTCTGATTGATAGCCTTTATAATAATCTATCAATCTAAGCCTGTCAACATCCAGGCCAGATTTCCACTATGCTCTTTCTAGCCTTCGACCAACTTTCCTTGACTCCTTCAAGGAACCATCAAACCACGGAGTCTTTGGGTGACAAGAGAGCGGCCAAGCGTGAGCTGGAGCAATCTTGTCCAGGGCCTCTCCCACTGATCTATTATAGGCCAGTACAAGATCCCCTGCACTCACGCATTCATTCGACAAACCTGATAGATCCAACACCGCCATCAGACCTTCTGTGGTAATATCCCTTAAAGGGTGGTACTGGACAATCTCCATAGGAGCAGGTCCATTCAGGGGGCCATGAAACTGAACCGTATGGTATGATGGTTAGACCAACTAACTGGTTCCACCCCCAAGTCAGTTATCCCCAATCCCAGGTGGAACACCAGGTCCAATGAGTGACCCCCTATATGGGCTGAGGAGGTAACAACCTGTGTAAGGCCCAGCTTAATCATTAGCTGGAGGAGATTCTGACCAAATTGCAAGAGTTCGTCATTGACCCAGCCATTAAAGTCACCCAGAATTCACCATCTGGGAGACTCCAGTGTCAGGTCGACGACGAAGTCCGCTATCTCCTGCAAGAATTCTCCACCATCACCGGGTGGATGGTAGATGAGGAGTATCCCGCAGCCTACACCCTTACCCAGAATACGCTCAAAGGATCTGGTGGACCCCACTGGCACATCCACAAGGCCCAGTTCCATCTTAAACATAATGGCAACTCCCCCGCCCCTACGATCCAACATGTGTTAAAATGCTGATATGTTTTCATACTTGCTGCTTTTAAGCTCAGGATCTGTAGATACTGATGTATTCAGGCCCTTGGTGAGGTTGCAGTCAGGGCTGTGATCATGTAATCCCCAGTCACTCATGTGATGCCGTGCACTGCACCATGTAAATAAAATTGTTGTTTGGCAGGCTAAGTTTCAGCCTCAGATGGGGTGACCTGTGTCCAGAGTTGTTGCTGTAAATACTGAAGACCTGGGGGACAGAGTTAAACTGAAGAGAAGTTAGTTGTTTACAATTAAATAAACTACCATCCTCCAGAGCTGTCTTGCTGGGATCTGTGTATAGCAATGTAAATTAAATCGATTTTTGACCAACCAAAGGTGTTTCCATGGGGCAGTTGTACATGAGGACCCTGACCCCTTGAAGGGATGGGGAATATAGCTGAGCAGCACCTCATGGATAATGGAGGCAAACTGGAAGAGACTGAGCACAAGAAGGAAAAAAAGGATTGTGAGTGGTTCCCCTTGGGGGCTCTGGAGCACAGGATCATTCTGCCTAAAACAAAAAACATGCAGCAAGCAATGCCACAAGCAAAAGGGTGTGTGATGCAATACCAATGGGTAAAACACAAACCTGACACAAACAGCGCACTCTCTATAAAATAAAGGGCTTCCTTGTTTTTTTGTGGGGTGATTAGATCCCGCACCCCGACATGGGGGGCTTTGCCCCCTGCACCCCCCGGAACTAATATAATAATCTCGGGGTGTGGACTTTGGGGATGAGGAGTAACTCAGGAGGGGGGAAAAGTTTATTTTTTAAACAAAAAAAAAGTCACAAAATGTTGCAGCACAGGGAGACCTGAGAGGAACTGAACCACAGTCTCAGGTCTCCCATTCCGCCATGTACTGGTGCCTTAGCCACTCCACCATGGGAGCGGCTCTACCAGGCACCCAGCACACAGCACCTTGATCCCTTTGAAGAGATGCATACAGCGACAGGGGTGGCGGGAATTTCCTACCGCTGTTCTACCCCTGTCGTTGTAAAGCCATGCACTCCCTACACAGTGCGATCAATGCCACGCTGTCTTTCTTGTGCAGTATTGACCTGGTATATGGATCTGGTAGTGTGGCCGAGTAATTCCACTGGGGTGGTGCAGAAACTTATATAGGTAGCCCCCAGTGGTCACACTTAGTAGGTATGAGAGGCAGCCAGATCTGGCAATGCTGGTAAGGGGTGGCTCCTGGTGAGACCGTACTATTCCAATATCCCTAGACACAGAAGTCACCCTTGGGCTATAGCCTGCCCCCCCAGGCATGGTGAAGGCAGGCTGATAGGGCTGAAAGAGAAGTCAAAACAAAAGTAGTGAGACACAGGGAAAAACTGGGGAGTGCAGAAGGGGGCTGTCAGTCCTGATATATAGACACACAGAAACAAGCATTTGTCAATGCTGAATGTTGCTTGCTTGTATGTGCTGTTTAGGTATTTGGAAGTGACAGTTTCATGCCTTCCTCCCAAGTCATCCACTGTGTCTTTCCGTTCAGTATTCACAGAAGAGTGGAAGGGGCAAGGGCCACAGCAGTACAGCAGTTGCCGAGGGGGTGAAGAGGTGGACAAAAGAGTCCTGCAGGAGCTCACTAAATTGAAGGTAGACAAAGCGATGGAACCAGATGACATACAGCCAAGGATATTAACAGAACTGCGAAGGGAGATAGCAGTACCTCTGGCAGCCATGTTCACTGAGTCATTCAACATGAGTGAATTGGAGGAGGGCACATGTGGTCCCTCTACACAAGTCCGGCAGCAGGGAGGAGGCAGGGAACAATAGGTCATTCAGCCTCACCTCAGTAGTGGGAAGATCATGGAGACATTGCTTAAAGAAAGGATAGTGGGGCATCTAGATGCCATCGGAAACCCAGGACCATAGACAACATGGATTCACAGTGGGGACATCATGTCAGATAAATCTGGTTGATTTATTTGACTGGGTGACAAAGGAAGTGAATCAGGGTGGGACAGTGGACAACGCTTACCTTGATTTCAGCAAAGTCTTTGACACCATCCCATATAGGAGGCTGATAAACTAGCTGGGTAGGCTGGACATGGGGAAAGGGGTGGCAAACTGGATTAGAAACTGGCTAACAGACAGGAGGCAGAGAGTGGTGGTAAATGGTATGCTGTCTAGGGAAAGGGGGCGACCAGTGGGGTGCTGCAGGGATCGGTCCTGGGGCCAGTTCTGTTCATTGTCTCCATTAGTAATATTGCAGAACATCTGAAGGGAATTTTTCACCAAATTTTCAACATAGCCATTTTAAGACCTCTGCTCATGAACAGTGTCACTGTGATTTTCTTAATTTGTCCCGTACATTGATTTCGCACACCGACTGCGCCATTGTGCGCTACATGGGCGGAAACACATTTTGGGTGAGATGTGAAAAATGACAGCTGTACTATTTATAAGAAGGTGTGGCAAAATGGCAATGTTGGAAATCTGGAGTGAAAATATTGAAAATTCATGAACTCATAAGCGCAGTATAGAACTGTACAACGACGCCAGAAACAGTCATTTTTGGAATTTTCACCAAATTTTCAACATAGCCATTTTAACATCTGAGCTCATGAACAGTGTCACTGTGATTTTCTTAATTTGTCCGCACATTGATCTCGCAGACACTGACTGCGCCATTGTGTGTGCTGCTACATGGGCAGAAACACGTTTTGGGTGAGATGTGAAAAATGACAGCTGTACTGCTCATAAGAAGGTGTGGTAAAATGGCAATGTTGAAAATCTGGAGTGAAAATATTGAAATTTCGAGAACTTACGAGCCTGTGTAGGAACTGCGCAACGCACGCTCAAAACAGTCATTTTTTGAATTGGCACCAAATTTTCAACATGGGTTTTGGGACCCCTTCTCATGAATGATTCACTGTCATGGCGTTATTTGGGCCTGAAGGGTGATTTCGCAGTCACTGCGCGAAATCACCCTTCAGGCCCTGGTCAATGCCATGACAGTGACATCATTCATGAGAAGTGGGTCAAAAACCCCATGTTGAAAAATTTGGTGCAAAATTCCCAAAATGCCTGAGATATGCAACAAAGTTGAAACCCCTTATCTAGCCCATTATACAGCTTACTGGCATTTCCTCAGTTCGTGGTCGGCTTTGAAGAGTGCAGGCGTGTTCGGTCCACACGAAGATCGTCGCGCCGAGGTCCGGAGGTAAGTATGGGGTGAGGGGGTGGGTAGGCTGGGTGCGCAGGGTGGGTGCAGGTTATGGGGGTTGGGAGACGCTCCGCAGGGACCGTTGCTTTACAGGTTTAAAAAAAAATGACTACGTGGGATATTTGCCATGGTGGGTGGCCCCAGCATGGCACAAGGATGGAAGGGTGTTCAGCCGATGGGGGATTGGGCACCCCGTCGTCCAGAAGGATCACTTGCCACGCTGGGTGGGCTCCGGGTGGCATCTACTACTGGGGGAGGAGCAGCTCAGCCGACGGGATTGGGCACCCGTCGGCTATACTGTGCATGCGCGCCGCACACCTGCGCAGTGTCTGGGGGGAGCTGCGGCGTGAGCAGCCGTATATCTTATCGGTGCTCACTGAAGCATAGCTCCTTTTCAATCAGAGCTACTTCATTTTTGGGAGCGTGTCATAGATGCTCCAAAATGCATTGGCCATAGGGCCGAGACCTGCCAGCACACTGACTGAATTGGAGGAGGAGGTGACACATAAAACATAGAAACATAGAATTTGACGGCAGATAAGGACCGCTGGGCCACCCAGTCTGCCCATTTCCCTGCCTACTGGATAAGCTGCAGATCCTAGTTAACCAGCAGCCTACTTCTTCCTACCCCATCCCTAGAATTGCCTTATGACTGTCCCATGCATGCTTGAATTCCACCACTGTTTTTGACTCCACGACCTTCCGGTCGCTGCCCGCTTGCATCCACAACCCTCTCTGTGAAAAATACTTCCTTAAATTACTCTGAGCCGCTTCCCCATCTTCAAATTTGTGCCCTTGTTCTTGCACACCTATTTTTTTGAAAGATGCTACCCTCTTGGACTTTGTTGATTCCCTTGAGGTACTTGAAAGTTTCTATCATGTCCCCCCTCTCCCTCCTTTCCTCGAGGCTATACATATTAAGTTCCTTTAGTCTTTAGACACACATCCGAAATCTCAGATGATGGCACTATGTTTCTTGCACATGCGTGCAAGCAACATAAAAATCAGCACTCGAGAATGTAGCAAAAAGTATTGAGTCAGACTCAGGCAGTTATAGCAAGCATAGACAATAGCAGGATTTATTCAGAAACTGAATGCTGGAGGCGCTCACCCCATTGCTTCGACCACAACCTAGGGCTGAATGGGCAGGGATTGTCACACGTGTTATTAAACAGAAATATATGCTCAGGAAGGTGCCCTTGTCTTGTCATTTCCTGAATCATGACCTAAACAGGGTTCTGTCTGCAGAATCCTATAATGTCCACTAAACTCAGATGGGCTGAATCTGTTCTCAACAAAATGAACCTCCTATTACAGATCCTGTCCAGTCCTAAAATTTAGAAACTGAAAAGAACATCTCCTAGTCCTTACAGAGGGGCCCCGGTTGCCAGTACAAAACTCACAGTGCTGTCAACAGACTTTAATAACCCAATATTCCAAAATAAAGCTGTATTTTATGCTATAGGTTTCTTTATAAATAAGGATATTTGTAAAACAGCATGAGCCTTTGTCCTTTACAGTTCAGTCTATGTTCATGTGATGTTATTCAGGAACAGTGTCATCATCTTCTGCTTGTGTCACCACTGTCTGTTGCTGTGGAAATGATCATGCTATCATAAGCATAGGATAATGACCTCAGCTCTTGAACTACAGCAGGTCAAAATGAACTGCTAGGGTAAAGATCATGCTTTGATACATGTATAGGGGCAGCTCGAAGCATAGCCAACAGTGAAGTGTCTCCGAGGTCATCACAATGAGTATGGATGAAAAATGTATCCTAAATGCTAATGTTGCACACTTGATTCATTCAGCGTAGTTTGCTTTTTAGGTCTCATTTGAATGATTTAAGTACATGTATTACTGATGATTTTAAACAAAATCCAATTTGTTCATTTGTTAGTGTTGCACTACTGTTTACACAAGTTATTTAATGGGAGGAATATAGAGCTTTCCCACTGGTCCTCGTAATGTTGTTGTCTGACTGTGATCCTGCAGCTGCTTCAGGGAAGGGAGGGTAGTCAGACATGGAGTGTGTGGATAATTTACCATGAGAAAATAAACTGTTTATTCTCATTTAGAATGTAGAACCTGACCAGATAAATTATTTACCCTGCCCTTTTTCTCTTACACGTATTGCATATATTCTTATTTTAAAAGAAAAAAAGGGAGGAAATTCAATTTGATTTATCTTGTTGTGCACTTTTACTGGTAACCAAAGCCAGTCTTTAAAATTATAAAGCTCAATCCATCCCTAAACAAAACAGCTGGCTGTCAATGTCTTCATCTTTGCTGCTTACAATTTAGGTGAAAATTTAAGTGCAGAATATTCACCTGCCATGAGCTCCAGTCCTGGTTTTTTGAACTGCTTTCATTCAGATGTGCTTTTTACAGACATGACCAGGTGCTGGCAAGCAGCGCTTTTATCAGGCCTCCCATCTAAATCTGTTCCAAACGGGTTTTAAATTGAACTGTTCTTCTTCCCTGTAGAGGTCTGGACATCTCCCAACAGCTAATCACTTGAAGATCTACGGATCCACGTGAGACTTATTACTGGTTGGGAAATGACTCCCTCAATAAGCCTAATTGCAAGCTGTCTGCTAGTGAAACATCAGCTTCCAGGCGTAGAGCCAAGTGTGGCTCAATGGTGCTGGGAAGGCTGGGAATGTAATGCTTGTAGTCCTTGCTCATTCCCTGTGAGTTACAGTGCAGATCCTGTCAACAACTTGACAGGCAGGGGCATCAAGGATTTAGAAACGCTTGAGAAAATCCTAAACCAGTGTTTCTCAGATGAGACCACTGTGGCCACTTGTAGCCAGCAGCATAATTATCTGCAGCCACAGAGCTCCTTAGGGCTTCAAGTGCAAAGGTAATGGAATGGACATGTTTTTTACCTTTTAAATAAACATAGGAAATGCATTTCAAGTGAAACTGCATCAGGGAGGGATGTGATCAGGGCTGTGTAAACCTCTATAGATTCTACATTGAGAACTTTATGGGTCAAACCTGAGAAAGTTCCTTCAAGTTTTTTCTGGTTCTAGCAGGAAAAACTGGTAGAACCAGGTTCTACCTGGTTCAAACCACACCGTAAAAATCACTGAAGTTCTACCAGGTAAAACCACTTTCAAACTGGTTCAAGCCACCCAGTACCACATAACTAAGCCTCCCTCCTTCCCCATTCATAGAACCCCTTTGTCTGTGTGCCTCTCAGCTGCCCCAGGAAAGTTACTCATTTTGCCAGTTAGAACTACTCTATCACACAATGAAAATGTGGCAGGTGCTGCCCACAGGGTGTATTGTAGCATCTCAGAATTAAATCTCCGATGTTTCTAAAATGTGTCATGATGCTAATGCCAAAAATTAAACTTTCCACAAGATTTTTGCAGAAATTGTACTAGGCTAGTTTACCTTCCTGTGAGTTGTGGCACCAGGCACCTGGACTGCCTTTACCCTCTGTCATGGACTCACTCGTCCTCCAAGTTGATTCAACCAGCAAGTAGTCACCATCCCAAGTTATGTGATTCTTATCCCAGCTCCTCACTCTCAGGCCCACTGCCTACAGTCCCACACGTGCCCACTGGCCCTTTGCTTTATCTATTTGCAAGCCGCACCTTCTTGTCAGATGAGAGGCAGTAATGTCAGGCATAGAGGACAAGAAGCTAGACACTCTTCCTGGCCATGAATTGAGCCCACTTGCTGCCTGCTTCACACTGACCTTGCCTTTTCTCACACTGACACAAGAAGAGTCAACGTGCTGTATGCCAAATCATGTCACACACAGCAGAACGCACAGCAATGCAGCAACCACAGACAGGCAAGAGGTGATTAAGACCAGCGTGTGCTGTCAAAATTTTAACCCCCCCAACCACATGAATCCCTCTGAACTCCCTCCTTACCCTGTTAGCTCCCTGGTAGTGCCCCATCCAGTTGTGTCTTGCATCCCCCAGTCTGCCTTCATGCCTTTCCCACCCCTCAGTTCCTGCATTCTCCCAACTATTGTTTATTTGAATTATTTTCTCATTTTATTTTCTTTCTAGTCAGACATTTATGTAGCTAAAACTCTTTATTTTTAAATGAAAGCCAACCATTTCCTCCACCCAGACAGCCACCCCAACCCAGCTAGACACTTTTCAATATCCTTTGACCTCTGACTCAAGGGAGACAATTTGTCTTTGTAGGTAGAAGGCAGAGCTGAACTTAAAGTCCCAGGTTTGAATCCCACTTCCAACCATCACTACAACACTGGCTGAGCAAGTCAAATTTCTATTCTTTGCACAGCGCCACCCCCCCCCAAGCCAAAGTAAATACTGAATTCCTTCAAGGATAGGACATATTCCTTGACCCACAACCAGTTAAACCACCAGCATCACCAGTACAGCAAGACAAGATTAAAACTAGTTCTACTTCTTTGTAATTTTTTTTTGTCACTGACAAATTAGAACAGAAATTTGATTTTACTCACAATCCCCAGGTGGCCCAGTTCCATCACAGAGTCTGGGTAGGTGTCAATGGTAACAGTCAGCAATAAGTCCAAGAAAGAGAGAGAGAGAGAGAGAGAGAGAGAGAGACCAGTGTCACCTTGAGGCTTTGATTATGCTAACCTGGCAAGTGAGGCAGTGAATATTCACACTGCTCAGGAAGTATAAAACTAGTATAACAACTCACTCATGCATTCCAATACTGTAGTCTCACCTTCTACCAGTGCACAGTTTGCACTGGCCAGCAACTGGTGTTCTGTGGCCAATCAGTGTGGCAACAACAGCAAGGTGCATTAGATTCTTATCTGCTTCCTTCTCTCCAGTCCCAGACTCTTCAGACAGTGATTCTGGCACAGGACTAGTTCTGTGAATTGTGGAGTTTCCTCATGGCAGAGATTCCCCAGGGTTATGTGATAGGCTGTGCCACTGTGCGGCACCCTGTGTGATGCAGCATGCCGACAGTCAAACATAGGGAGTTTGTTGGTTTGAAGCCGTGCAGCGGCGGGTGACGTGTGACAGTGGTGGTGGTGGGGGACCGAATGAACTGTGAAGTGGGTAAAAGAAGGCTGACATCCTAATGGCTGACACTGATCACTCAACTCATCCATAAACCAAAGCTCCTAACAGTTTGCAAAAATCAACAAACAAGAAGTCTGTGAGTTTTCTTGCCTATGCAAACGGCTGAGGTTTGACCTTCAGTGTGTTATGATCAATCTGAACTTGCAGCCCTAGGCTTGATTAACTGTATACAGTGTGAAAAGAAATGTGTTGTATCAGGGGTGTTGCAGCATGAAAGGAGGTTTGGGGTGAACACACAAAGAGTGAGGCTACTGGTTAGTACTGGTGGCCTCACTTTGAGCCCTTTGAGGCTCTTTGAAACCACCAGGATTTTAAGATTGAGAACCAGTGTTTTAAACGTACTTTGAGAGTCTTGGTCCCAGCGATTTCAAATGAATTGATGGTTGAACTTCCCAGTCATGGCAACCCTGGCAGTTGATTCTGATTGTATTCCCTTGTTAAAGAAACTATATATTTCTAGGGGGGGACACCAGGTTCATCTTTCCTTTTTATGACAAAACTCTTCAACAAGACATGTATTTATTTTTTTTTTTTATTATAAGAGATAGGAAATGATTTTTAAATGCTAACTGCCCTTCCATCCATCTTCCTTTCCATGCCAGTTATGTATTCTGATATGCTTTGACCAATTCTTGATAAATAAATTATTTAGCTTCGGGGTGCCCTCACATCTACCTAAAGTTCCACTCTCCTAATCAGCTACTGCTCTTTCTTTTCATATTTCTAATACATTCTATGACATTAATAACACCATTCTGTGCTATTCATCTGAATGGCCTGGAGTGGTGTTTACTGATGTCATGGAATGTTGAGGCAGTATGAAAAGAGTGAAACGGCAAAAACAGCTCCTCCGTTTAAAACAGGTGCTCGAGTTAAAACTAGCAGTACGAAGAGGCAAAACTCAGCACACTGTAAGTTGGCGTTTAAACAGGCATAATTTTATTCACAGGTAGACGCCAAGCCTAACAAACAGTAGGAACAAAGCTAAAAAATCCCAACCAGTTTCATGCACTGCACGTCATCAGGGGGTGGTAACAGATAATACCAAACACCTATTTATATGTTCACTCTTAAAGACACAGTAATCAAGAGGAAACTTATTGCATCAATTCACAAACAATATAAATACAGACACTTATAACATAAATACCATTATTATATCCAATCTAGTGTATCATATTGATGCTCCCTATACCTTATCCAAAGGTGTGTGGTATATATGAAAAAACATATTAAAAAGAGCAGCAGAACTAAATAAAAATAAAAGAACCTATTCTATACAGATCTAACCAACCTATCAACCTATCAATACATTCCTTTTTGGAGATTTTAGATGATATGCAGATAGAACCAGGGTGGCTGCTGGTATCCATGGATATTACATCCCTGTATACCAACATTCCACATGAGGGTGGTCTACATGCATTAGACCATTTTCTGTCACAAGATGCACAAGTTTCCTATGGTAAAAATAATTTTTTACTGGAATGTGCAGAGCATGTACTAACAAAAAATGTTTTTTTGTTTCAGGAACAATTTTTTCTGCAAGTTAAAGGTACAGCAATGGGTGCTACCTTTGCACCCAATTATGCTAATTTATATCTGGGCTTATGGGAAAATAATTATGTTTATGACAGGGATACTAACCCATTCTATGACAGTATTGACATCTGGCGTCGATATATTGATGACATCTTTATGGTGTGGCGTGGCACTTTAGAAGAACTTTTTTCGTTTGTGAAGTATTTAGAAAAAAGTAATGAGAATTTGAGATTTACTTTACAACAGGACCTTACATGTGTATCTTTTTTAGATGTGAGTATTACTAAGGAAGAAGATGGTGCCCTTAGTACTAGTCTGTTTTGTAAAGAGACAGATAGGAACTCATTATTACATGCATCTAGTTGCCATCCACGCCATCTGGTGTCTAGTATACCGAAGGCCCAGATGTTAAGGGTAAGGCGTAATTGCAGTAAAGATGTGGACTTTATTACCCAGGGGTCAGACTTGTGTAATAGATTTGTAGAAAGAGGTTATGCTTATAGTACAGTTCAGGAGGCCTTTCAAGCAGCTGCATGTACGGAACGGATGGACTTTGCTAAACAAAAAATCTGAACACCTAAGGAACAGAGGGTAAAATTTGTAACTACCTATACTAGACACTCTAAAGCTATTGAGCAGATTATACAGAACAATTGGAATGTTTTGCTGGGTGATCCACGGTTGCTGGAAGTTACCCCGACATAATCCTAGGATGGTTTATAAGAGAGGGCAAAATATATGAGATAGGTTGGTAAATAGCTATACTACATCTTCAGATATGGGTACTGGCAGTGTTTCCTCTCCTGTTCCATGTGGTATGTTTAATTGTGGCAATTGTAAAATTTGGTAAGTCCGTACTTAGGTGTAAGACTTTTACGAGCTGCAACTGTGCCAAAACTTATGAAATAAGAGATTTTATCACATGTAGCACTATGAATGTAGTTTATCTAGCAACTTGTCAATGTGGAGCATTTTATGTGGGTAAAACCACACGCCCATTAAAGGTAATGGATGGGTGAACACTTCAGATCGATTTACACAGAGACACTAGAAGTGCACTTATGTATACATTGTGACCAAAATACTAATATTAATTTGGCACATGTATTTAAATTTTGTGGTATTGAAGTGGTAAAGTTAGGACCTCGGGGAGGAGACTTGGATGCCAAGTTGAAATATAGAGAGTCCTTTTGGATTTACACATTAGGGGCTCTTATAGCCCCAGGATTAAATGACAAGATGGAATTGATGAGTTGTTTGTAGATATAACAATCTTACACTATCGTATATCTTTTTTTCACAGATAAATGTTGCTGATTGACAAAATATCTGGACATGGAACATTCGGTGTGTCCCCGATGGCTGGGAGCTGATTTCCTGTCTAGTATAGTATAATATAATCATTTCTAAATAATTTTTGTTTTATAGTATCAAAAGGAATGTATTGATAGGTTGATAGGTTGATTAGATCCATATAGAATAGGTTCTTTTATTTTATTTAGTTCTGCTGCTCTTTTAATATGTTTTTCATATATACCACACACCTTGATAAGGTATAGGGAGCATCAATATGATACACTAGATTGGATATAATAATGGTATTTATGTTATAAGTATGTATTTATATTGTTTCAGAATTGATGCAATAAGTTTCTCTGGTTACTGTGTCTTTTAGAGTGAACCTATAAATAGGTGTTTGGTATTATCTGTTACCACCCCCTGATGACGTGCGGTGCATGAAACCGGTTGGGATTTTTTAGCTTTGTTCCTACTGTTTGTTAGGCTTGGCGTCTACCTGTGAATAAAATTATGCCTGTTTAAACGCCAACTTACAGTGTGCTGAGTTTTGCCTCTTCGTAGTATGAAAAGAGACAGCAACAACTGCTGAGGAGAGAGGGATTTGGGCTAGTTACAAAGGCAACAAAACTAGATTATTAATTTAACAAAAAAGGTCAAAAACATATCAGATCATTGGATAGACACTAAACAGACAAAAGGAGGACATCCAGAGGTGTAAAAAACTGTTTCCTATTTTTAATCTCCTTGGCCTGATGCCACTATGTCAGCCTCTTTCCCGCAACCCACCAAGCCCAATACCCCCTTCTCTAGTTTGAAGTTTCTCCACAGCTTCCCCCCATAGTGGGGCTATAAGGGAGGCACTGTCCTTACTCTTTAGAACATGGTTTGGGGAAGTGGCAGTCGATACCAGCATAGACAACCAACATTTTTCCTTGTAATTTGACCCTATTCCTTTACCCTCCACTACTCCTAGCACCATGCATAGAACTTTGATGGTCTTGTGCATGCACTGCACCCCCTGATAGGGGAGCAACCTCCCTTGCCTTCTGTCAGGGTTACAATGGCTGAGAAACAAGGCCTTGACAAAGGGGTTGGGGCAGTTGCAAACTAGGGATGCTAGCTGCACACTCAAGCAGACCTAGATAGACCAGATGGTCTGTTTCTGCTGGCACATTCATATGTTCATATGTACTCCAGCTGGGATACACTGCTTTCAGAAGTGCTCTTCCCAGCCGAATACCCAGACAAATATTTTTAAACCATATTTTAACACTGCAGATGGGTAGAACTGACTCTAGGAAAACAAATTGCCTAAAACTTTCTGACTTTAAAATCCTGTCACAATGACACTAAAAGTAGCACACTGCATTACCATCGGGTAGATCTGTGTTCACGTCACAGTCTTGTCTCCTAGCTGTGGGTTGCTGTAGTCTAGGGTGCACTGTAGAGGTAGCATGTACAGAATCTGAGGGGAGGGGTGAAGGCAGAAAGCAGGATTACAAGCACAGCACCTCATATGGTAGTAGCTGAAATGGCATTGATACTATCAGCCATTCTCAAACTCCCCACCCACAGGAATGATGTCATGGGTGGCCTCTCATCAGGTATGGTGTGAGGACCAAAGTGAGGAAAAATCCTTGGCCTCCGCATATGAATGCTGCAGCCTGCCCACCCACCCATATCACAGCCTGTTGACCCCCCCCCGGCACCCTCTCCCAGTCTCTACTATTGGATCACTGTCCAATCTAGTCCTGGAACTATCCAGCAAGAAGTGGGTGCGCTCTAGGAAAGCACTGAATTTCAGCAGACTCTGCCCAGAAACTGATATGCTTCAAATAGTGACTGACTTTATTGAATGTCTCTCAAATCAAGGACCTGGTGTAGTACACATGCGCTGATAGGTGCCCTGGTGCTTCACTACTATGAGCTTTGTCAGGAGGCCCCCTAATGAACATCATAGTAACAAAGCACCGGGGCACCTATCAGTGCACTTGTACTACACCTGGTCCTTGATTTGAGAGACATTCAATAAATTCAATCACTATTTGAAGCATATCAGTTTCTGGGCTGAGTCTGTTAAAATTCAGTACTTCTCTAGAGTGTGCTGACTTCTTGCTGGGTGTTTCAAGTAAGAGATTTGCCATCCCATGGCAGCACCTACAGTATTATGAACACTGAAGAGCATGGGCCCACCTGGACTGCTTGTAGTCCTGGAACCACCCAGTTGGAAGCTAGAAGGTTAGGGCACAGAAGATGCAGAGTTGGGGGGGGGGGCAGATAAAGAAAGAAAACAACAGTACTTTAAATGGGTTTAAATACAAATGATTAATGAGTACTACATTTGCATACAATTAATATGCAAGGTTTCCTATAGGTTAGAAACATCAACTGGTTCTAACCCAGAAAAGGGTCACCTGTGTCTATATAACCCTTGCAGGTGAGTCCCAGACAGTATGTGCCATACCGACTGTACTGTAGCCTGAACAACATCAGCAAAGGGAAAGACTTGGATTCATTTTCTGCAGAACAAACACCTTTTGTGTCCCCCACCCAAGCCATTGGCACTACTGTGTCTAAATCATAGGAATTCTATTATAATCAAACAAGAAGCTTTTATTTATTTATTTAAGAGATTTACCAGGAAGGCATACTGAGCAGAGTACCGCTCGATTCCAGATGCGCCTTGGGGGGTGGGGATTACAAAGGTACAGTAATACAGAAGAAGAAAAAAAAAAACATACATAAATATGTTTGGTACAAAACAATGGATGAGATAGTCGTAATGCAATATTGAAGGGACGTTTTCATTAACATTTCAATAACATTTGTTGCTGACAGCATCTCAACTACCGAAAATGGAGAACCAGACTGGTGTTTAACAGCTGGTAGTTAGGAATTGTGAGGGGTTCAATGGGGGGGATACAGGAGCAGTTGGTAGAGAAGTGCGTTTTAAGAAGGGCATTCCGGTGTGGAGTACTTGTGGCGTGTCTAATATCGGCTGATAGGGAGTTCCATATGAGGCCTTCAGCTATGTGGGGAAGGGCAACCAGGTTTAACCAGTTATTCTGGGGCCGCAAGGTAAGCTGGGGGCAGTGTGACACCACTGCAAACAGAATTTTGCTTTAACTATTCATTGTCTGCAGCCAACAGTAGAGTCAAACAGTCCATGGTTTTATTGAGATGGATGGTACTGCATTCCCGCTCTCTCCTGTGAGCAGTTCAGGCATAACGCATGTCATTTACTTCTCCTAAACAGGACCTGTGGGAGGGGGCCTCAGTAAATTTTTTCAGCTTCAGTTCATAGCACTCTCCCCTCCATATAAGGACCCTCTTCTCTTTCCTTCATTTAAGAACTCACACCCCCCACTGTAGTAAGCATCTGCCCTAACATAGGCTGAGCCTTGCATTCTAGAGAGGACCATGGGCGCTGTGACCCTCACTTAAGGGGTGCTACAGGGGCTCTTTCATCACCCACTTTCACTACTTCATACTCCTTGTTCCCGTTCAGTTGAGGACTTGGTGTGTAACCATAATGCACAGTACTTCAGTGTCCTGGTGATCTCTCTCTCTCTCTCTCAGTCTAGAAAAGCAATTGAACACCAGGTCTTTAACACACACATTTTGGAACACTCTTGGACCACCTGGCTGGGTGATTCAGACCCACAGAGGGTAGCCTCCTAGTTGAACTCTGCCACCTCAGCTCTAGATAACTAGCTGGAGTTCAGTATTCAGGAAACCACGTAGGCCCTAGTGATTTCAGACACCTGCAGCACTGACTGAGCCTGCTCTCCAGCGGACCCCTCTTAAGTCTCCTTCTTGAGCATGGCTCCTTTCCTTTTATGCCTGAAGGCAGTACTATCTGGCAAAGCCAGTATGGCAGGGGCAGGACCAAACTAAATGACCAGTTCTGGGACAGGGGTTACACTCTCCACATCTTGAAACTCTGCTCTCCTTAGCAAGAACAGGGTTGCCACCAGCAACCCCCAGGTACTCTAACCAAGGGATGGGTGATCAGATCTATCCTCTACTCTGCAACCTGCACAGACAAAGGAATACATCAGGGACACTTAGACTAGCCAGCCAGGTCCTACATGGGAGCTAAGAAAACAGCACTGTGGGTACCATTGAAATTAAACAGCCTTTCACTGGGAGACACAGTGACGGTTATGTCCTGTAGTCTTTGACATTTTGTGTGGGACTACAGAAATGCATTTGATCAATGAGCATCCATTTTATTTATTTTATTTTAGAATTCTTGGCCAAGAAAACTACACTGAGCAGAAGCTCATTTCTAGCTTAATCTTGAGAGCACAGGGAGGTTAAATGACTTGCTCTGGGTCACACAGTAAGCAGGTGGTCACTGTGGGTTTTTAACCCCGGGGTCTGATGGGTCCCCATGTTTACAGCTTGGTGTGCTAGCATCTAATATTTGCATACTGCTAGGGCCTAAAGTTGTGCTTTTTATCTAGGGACATATTGGTCTGGTCATACTGTATTTTAATTAACGACTCTTCACCAATCACACGCAGCAATGAAAACATGTGATCATTTTTTTAATTTTTGTTTATTTGTGCTTGAAAGACCCTTGAATTCAGGGGCCCTTTTTGAAAGGTGTCCAGGTCAATGACTGCATCACAGAACATGATACACAACATTAATCATAGTAAAGACAAATACATAAAACCAGAGACAAAACACACAGTACCAGACATGACATTTCCATGATTATCCAAGGTAGAAAAAGTGGGTCCATCAATACAGAATGAGCAGAGTGGCCAACTATTTAATAACATACTGTGAGTGGTGCTATAGGAGGAATGGGTTTACAGAGTAACCGACATCTGGGATTAACACTAGGGCCCAGATATTCAAACTGCTCCCAAAAAGTGCGCAATAGCAGGAGCAAGCGCAAGTCCATTGTGCCCATGTGCAAGAGGCGCGATATTCAAAAACTGAGCAGACCAACCTGCGCCTACAGCTGACGACTGAATATCACACCACCTGCGCCATAGCACAACTAGGGAGGGGAAGCTGAGCAGATCTGATGCACCATAGCGCAACAAAGGATGTGCAGCTGAGCAGTAAAGAGGCGCCATAGCGCAACCAGGGACGCCCCCCAGCAGCAGCAGGGTGGCAATGCAACTGCACAACCAGGGAGGTAGGGGCCCACCACCCATGCCACAGATGGGCAGAGGAACACACAGCAGAACAGACATCATCCCCCCACACCCCATGAACTGCACAACTGGGGGAGGGCTGGAGTAACCACTGGCCCATGGGGACAAGCAACCAACCCAAAGCCGGGCCACGGTGCCCCATCACACCCCCTACCAAGCTGTGACTGGCACACAAGGAGGGCTGACCACCCCATGCCACATCATCCCCCCAATGCAGATCACACCCTGCACCATGACCCCCAGACACCCTTCCCAGGAGCAGCATCCACCACTGCAGGAAACCCCATGCATGCCACTACCCCCACAGTGACAATGCAACCCTGTGCACCACAGAACCATGCAAGGCAGCCCCACCACGAGCACCCATCAGTGGGTGGCAGCACACAGTGATGCAACGACAGCATACACAGTGCCACCAGGCAGAGCCCCCCCCCGAGGTACAGCTGAGAGACTGACCATGCGTCGGCACATGAGGTACCCCACACGGGACAGGTCATGCCCTGGACACCACCACCAGTGGTACAGCACCCTGCACACTCTCCCAAGGACACACCCCGACCCAGCACTGGCCACAACAGCCAGCGCAGACACCCACAGTGGTGCGTGGAAGCATGCACCACACCGGATGCCACACAGTGCATGGACAGACACCCACCCACCCATACCCAAGGGCACAACAACACAGGGATGCAGGGCAGACACAAGCCCCCAGCATGGGCCCATGTAAACTGTGTACACACAACCTGCAGTCCTCCATGGCACAGGAGTGGCAGCCACCTTGTGCAGGCACTGTGGACCTGTACGCCACCATCATTTGCCCAGAGCACAAGTCACAGACAGTGGTGCACATCCCTGCAACACACACAAGCCACAGCATGGAGGTGGGTCAACAACTGTGGAGGCCACAGTGTCACCCGAGGCAGACATGCACCACACCAGTGACAGGAGGCAACCAGCATTGTGACGGGTACAGTGGCTGACCTGCATGGACAGCCACCACTGACGTGCCAGCAGACTGTGCAGGTCACAGACATGCATGGGTGTCAGCTGCACAGGCCATGGACGGGCTGACAGGGGTGCCATGGACACAGAGTATGCACCATGGACCACTGCACACAGTCATCCAGTGCACAGGGCACAACACACACACCACAGACACTGACTGATAGCTACTACCACACCATAGTCACCTCCCCACGGACACACACACATACCCATGACTGCACCACCCCTGACGCCATGCACACCACTGCAGCTGAGCACTTATAACCCGCTGCAAATCAGAGACCACCACGGTATTCATATTAAAAGATCTGTATTCCAAAACAATATCAAAATGAACTATATACAATACTATATACAAAGTTGGGGGGGAGGGCCACAAACAAGGTGGGGGTGGGTAAGGGACAGGGGTGAACAAATGGGACAGGAAAGGAGGGGTGTGAGGGTGGGTCCGGGGGGGGTAGGGGATATCAGGGGCAGAGGGATTGTTAACGGGAGCCCCACTCCCCGCTTTGGCTGCTCCGCCTCTGGTGCCTCCTGCAGACCCCAAGCTGGTCGATCCGTTGTAGGATCTCCAATGACGTCCTTGCCACATTCAGGATCTCCCTCAATGCCTCCCAAATCTCCATCAGCTGGCAGACACCTAGGACAAGGGAGCACAGTCAGTAGGTGTGAATGCACAGCCCCATACAGCCCACCCACTGTGCATAGCATACAGCCTTGGAACATGCCTCTGTGATGGTGTGTGACCACCCACAGTGATCATGTCCACAAGACCTGCCCACCCAGACACATACAGCCATGCAAAACGCTGCACACACCCACTGGCCAAGTCATGCACAGCACCACCATGGCCGTTTAGTGACATGGCTATGTGGTGCGAAGGCAGTGGCACAGCCATATATCTGGTGCACGCATGGACCACCATCGACGCACTCCCAGACATGCAGTGCCACTGGACAGTGCTGACTGTAACAAGTTGCGTGCATGACAGTGGTGTCAATGGATGGTGGCCATGCCCCGCTGCCCACACTGTTACACAGCATGCAATAGTAATCATGGCGGTATGGCACTCACCATCATCAGGCCAGTCCCTTGGGCGCTGTGGACTATTGCCCCTCCTCATGTCCCTGTCCTCCTGGTGGCGCCGCATCTCACAGGCTAGACGCCGCTTCTACAGCCCTGTGGTGCAAACATGGAGAGAGGAACATCAGTACAATCCTGTAGCAAAGTCCCCCTGCCCTCAGGTGTGTGCCTCCCACCCAGCCAGACCCACCCACCCCACACCCTGATAACACCACCACAACCAACACCAGACATTCCTTCCCCCATGTGCCGGACACATACAACCGTAATACCCATATGGAAGCTAAAAGTGTGTGGACATAACACCTACCTGGCCGTGGCACCGTGCCCCTCCTGGCACGTGCCCGCAGGTGGGCAAACAGGTCTGGTTCCCTCCTCCGCAGGTCGCCATACCTGTGGTGGCACTGCTCTGCTGTCCGCCTCCTTCCTGTGGCCTCCTCCAGTGCAGTGGCCACCTCCTCCCACACCTGGCTCCTGGACCTGTCCAGGGGTGCCTCCCCAAACAGTGGTCCATGGAGTGGCTCTACTATGTCCACTAGGTTGGCCAGTTCTACTTGACTCCACTGTGCAGCCCTCCTCTGCACCATTCTCCTAGCTCAGTCAGCCAAAATGGCGCTCTGCAGCACTGCTCCACCACGTGCAGATGCTGCGCGGTACAGCACTGCCATTCCCTATTGCGCTGTCACCGAACAGCGCGATAGTGGTGCACCCATGCCTGACGCATGATGCCTAGGGGGCAAAGGTCGGGCACAGGGTCAAGGGGCTCTGGAGCATGGACAGGCACAGCGCCATTGGAACCCAATGTGTGTAGTGCGATTGGATGCCTGTGTGCTACCTCCAGTAGCAGCCTACCACGCTGTTGCCCTAGTGCGCCTATGATGGCCCAGTGCCACAGCGCCATATAGGTGAACATCGCTGTAGCACCACTGGCACAAAGGTGGCCGTGCCCTGCATTGCTTCCCATGCACAGCACATCAGCAGCGCGGCAGACGCCTGCATCAACAACCCAGGCATGCGCAGTGAGCCGTGTACTGCGCATGTCACAGAACTGCGCCCTTGGCTCAGCACGTTCAACACAATTGCGCAAAGCGCAACAGCGCAATATTCAGTCGTCATATGCAAAACAGCTAATCAGCCATTCAATGGCACAGCACTGCAATTTGCATCCACTTAAAGTTGCGCCTCACCTCATTTGCATGGGCTGCACTATAAAAGTGTGACATTGGGCTGAACTGGCCATAGTTACTGCAGTCTATTGGTGAGTTGCATGCTGTTTGGGAGTGTGAACTGTGGATTTTGGGACATGCATGGGACTGCACAGTCAGTAACAACTGTCATTCTTACAGGCTAAATAATGACTGAGAGAGTTGTGGGAGAGGAAGAACACAGTGGTGGGAGGAGAAGGAGGTGTAATTTCACCAAGGCCGAGACCGATGCCCTGTTTGAGGCCTACCTGGATCAGGAGCCGCTTCTCAGTGGACGGCAGGGAACACCTCAGGCCCGTGCTGCTGCATGGGAGGAGGTGGCACGTGCAGTGAACCTGCATGGCAGCTACTAGCACTCCATGCAGGAGTGCAAGAAGAAGATGGGCACAGACAGGAAGAGGATAAAGGAGAAGGTGGCTGCCATCAGGGCAGCATGAGCTGCGACAGGTGGGGGACAGCCAGAGGTGGTACACCTGACCCCACAGGAGGAGAGGGTTGCTGGAAACATGCAGTGTTGTGCCATTGAGGGTGTTCAGGGTGGTGGCTTCCAGACAGGTGGTAGCCCATCACTGCATGGTAGGTCATGGTCTGTCTATGGGGGGGCAGGATAGGTCACATGCAGTAACGCGACTTTGTTTTCCCTTACAGATCCTGAGCATCTGCATGGGTCAGTGGTGGTGGGCCTGTCCACTGAGGACAGTCAGATGGAGATGGAGGAGGGCCCATCCACCTCCACAAGTATACGTGGCTCAGGGTGACAGTGGGCCCACCTGGCAGTCCACACTGATGTTGCTGGAACAGGTGCGGAGGAGGCCCTGCCCATGTCCCAGCATGCCAGCGTCCACGGATGCCAGCATGCTGCGACTCGGGCTGGTTCTGGGTCCATCACTGATGATGATGCCACTAATGGCATGGGCAGTGACACTTGTGTGCCACGGGATGGCCACACAGCAGGTAACATCGCGGCCATGGCTGTGGGTGGTGCTGCTGTGGAGGCTTGCGTGTCATCACAGTCCCAGCCTGTGCCTGTCAGCACCGGGAGGGGAGCACTGGTGTGTGTACAGGACAGTGGGACTGTTGCAGCCACTGCGGAGGCACCAGTGAGCCCTGGTGAGTGGCAGCCGGAGGGGCAGCATCAGCAGTCGGCCAATGGGCTTGGGGGTACAGGGTCAAGGGGCGGCATCTGTGCACCACCTGTGGACATGCCCAGACCTGGTCCTGGTGTGCAGCGCCCACCCTCAAGGGGTGCTGAGCATCAGGGCCATGCACACCCTGAGGGACAGGATGCCAAGGAGGCAGATGACCTCTTGGACGAGTACACCCGCCTACTGCAAGCATCAGTCCACCAGCAGACACGGCTTGCAACATCGGTGGATGCACTGCATGCGGCTCTGGAGTGGGCAGAGGAGCATCACAGCAGAGACACCGCTCAGACCCTGGCAGGGATGGACCAGTTGCGGGAGGATGTGACCGCTGCCATTGACAGGCAGACACAGGCATTCACTGCTGTCATGGCCACAATGGGCACACAGTCATGTACCCATGCATTGCAGACACCACGCAGTGCACTGTCCACCCCTCGTTCCAGGTGTCATGCGGCACCCTCCCTGTCGACATCGGGTTCAGCTGTGGGCATCCCGAGCACACCTGGCACAGGCATGTTTGGTGTGCTGCAGACCCTTGCGCGAGCACGGTCGTGTTCACGCAGTGGAACCCTTGGGGGACCATCAGTGTCACCCCATGAGGCCAGTGGTCAGCCTGTCAGTGCTGGCGGGTCTCAGCGGGGCCGCCTACACATCCATGGTGGCCGGGGCACTGTGTAGCGTGACTGACCTGTCTCCCAACGTGGCTACTGTGTGGTGCTGCCCTGTGTGCATTGTGTCTTTCAGCGGGCATTGCATGGGTGGGTACCCAGGTCCTGTACACGGACACACAGTCCATCTGCACACCCTCCCGCCTGCTCTCCGCAGTTGCGTGTGCATGATGATGCCTGCATTGCGCTGTACACCAATGTTCAATGGTGCTCAGCATCTGACACACGCACATGGACAGGCAGTGGGCGTGGTAGTCTGCGAACATGTGTGTGGCTAGGGGTGGCATTCTGGGTCGGTGTGCCTCCTACCCTTTGTGCATGTTTGGTGCATTGTGTGTGTGTGCGTCCATCTGCATGGCATGTTAGACCTCACCCATCCCTGGTTGTGTGTGTGGTTCCATGCCTGGCCACTTCCCTTGATGGAATGCACCCCTGGTGTATGTCCATGCGTGTTTGTGGGTTCTGCCTTAGCCACTGTTGGTTGCACATGGCCCCATGACTTACCTGGGTTGGCTGAAGTGCTCCTCCGTGATGGTGTCCCATTGCAGCTTTGCCAGCCGGAGCTGTCGGGGGTCCTGTCGCCCAAGGGGGGCTGCCCATCACCATTGTCACCGGCGACCTCATCGTCCCCATCGCTGTCCCCCTCTTCGACCTGTACGGCTATCCCACATTCGTTGTCCATGTTGTGCAGGATGCAACAGGCCAGGAATAGCCCACAGGCCTTTGAGGGGCTGTACTGTAGGGCACCGCTGAAGGTGTCCAGGCAACAGAAATGTGCCTTCAGCATCCTGAATACCCACTCAATGACATTACGTGTGGTGGCGTGTGCCTCATTGTAGCGTTGCTGCGATGAGGTTGTGGGCCGCTGGTAGGGTGAGAGCAGCCAGGGACGGAGTGGGTATCCACTGTCACCTGTGTGTAGATGGTGGAGGTTAGTTTGGTGATCAGCATCACCCTGCCCCAGGCCATGTAGGCCACTACCCATGTCACCTCTGACCATGCCCCCAGGCTCTATGATTGTCCATGTGGTTTGCATACTCACCCACTAGGTGGCCAGTGGGGATATCCCCACTCTTGAATCTGTGGCACAGTGCCAACTGGTGCCAGATGAAGGCATCATGTGCTCCCCCAGGGTGCATGGCACAGATATTGATTATGCGCCCCCTGGCATCACACACCACCTGGCAATTGATGCTGGCATAGCCCTTGTGATTTATGTATGTGGCCCCCTCAGAGCTAGGTGGTGTGCAGATGGCCACATGGGTGCAGTCTGTTGCCCCTAGCATGCCAGGCATACGTGCTACCCTGTGGAACTCCTGTATGTTTGCTGTGCGCTCTGTCAGTGTGCTGAGGAAAAGGATGTACTCCGCAGCATGTGGCAGCAGTGCGCTGAGGAATTGGGTGAGGTGGCATGACGTGGCTGGCTGGGTTATGCCAGTGGTATCCCCAGTTGGTCTCTGGAAGGTACCCGTGGTGAGCAAGCACATGCAAGCTGTCACTTTTGTCTCCACTGACAGGGCATGGCTCCGTCGTGTGGGTGCCTGCATCACATCACTGCACAGCTCACAGAGCTGCCTCAGAATTGCCTGATTCAGATGGTACCAGCCCACAATCTTGGTATCACTGTACAGCTCTAAGCTGGTGCGGGCATGGTACTGCCTGTTGGGGGCATACCACCGACGGGCCCTTCCACGGCCATGCCCCCCTGCTGCCCGCCTTCTCATCCCCCGCATTACTGCCTCCATCTGGAAGGTGGCACTGGCCATGTCCCTGGCTTGTGTTCACCCCCCCTGGCAGCTGTTTCTGTATTCTTCCCGCTGTCCTGGCTGCTACTTCACCTGCACCGGGAACACCTGCCTGTGCTGGCCTCACTGCTGTGTGGTGTACTTCCCCCTTCTGCACTGTCTCCCCATGCCTTCCCCTGTGCCTGTTGCTTACAGGTGCCCTTTCTTGCCTGGCCCTGTGTGTCCCTGTTGCCCAGTTTTCCCTGCTATCTTTGGCTCTCATGTGGCTTCCCTGTAGCGTTCTTGTGCCTCTCTCTTGCTCCCTTTTATTTTGGCTCATTTCCGCTATGGCACAACTTCCGCTTGCTCCTCTATTGTGTATGGCGCATGTTGTTGAATATCGCACTGCATCATTTATGCATGGTTCCTCCCCCTTCAGTTGCACATGCATTCATTATCATTGCGCTGTTGCTCAGCGTGATTTGGGGGGTGCAACTGCCTCCTGCTGAATATCGCAGAATGGCGCATTTTCAGACTGGCGCAGGTGCAACCCTATTGCGCATGGCTCAACTCTTTTGAATATCTGGGCCTATGGGCAATTGCATTTGGACACAGTCACCTTTGGTGGAAGTGAGTTCCAGGCTTTGGCTGCTTTACAGGGAAAAGAGTGCTGGCCCATAGTGGTTCTCCTTCGAGGCACAGCTAGTTTACCATAGCCTATGTAACTTGCACTGTGGCAGTTGTCAGTCTTGGTTAGTAGGTTGCAAACCCCAGGAGGCATTTGATCAAGCAGGGCCCTTTTGATGAGCACAGCAGAGTTGCAGGTGGTGCAGATGTGGAAAGGGAGACATTTGGTGGATGTGTACATATCACATTAGTGAGAGTCCGATTTCCTGTTAAGTACAAATCTACAGGCACAGTTAAAGGCCACACAGATTTTGTCGAAGGCAGTGTTGTTGGCAGCCAAGTAGATTTCTAACCCATAGTTAATAATAATAGTGTATAGGAATAATTTAACAATCATTCAGATTGAAAAAAGGTGGGTACCAACAATGACGAACACCACTATAAGAGCTTTAACTGCAAAAGTGGATTAACTTGCAGTAGTAATGAAGAAAAATGGAGTTCAGGTGAGTTTGAGAACAGAAACATGGTGTAGTGCAAATATTTCTATCAAATGGTTGCAATTCTGGAATATCAGATTGAAAGAAAGGATAGTTTAGAAAGAGCTGGGGGAGGGATTTCTTTGTATGTTCATGACAGTATTCCTTACAGAAGGTTATTGGAATTAGAAATTGATGGTTCTGAAATGATGTGGGCAGAGTTAAATATACCAAATCTTCCAAGGCAATGTTGACCATTAATTGTAGATGGGTTTTATAGCCCCCCTACAAATAATAAACAGCAGATGGTGAATCATATAATTTGGTATCTAGATAAAATTCGGGAAAAACATAATAGTTGTGGCATTATTATTATGGGGGATGCAAATAGATTGACTCTTGGGGAAAATATTAAGTGAAGATGGGTTAAAATAAATAGTCACAGAACCTACGGGGGGGGGGATGTTTTAAATGTAGTTATAACAAATTTGACTGAGTTCTTTCATAAACCAATGAACCAATGATTGCTCCATCTTTTGGTTTATCAGACCATAAAGTATTATTACTAGCAAATAATCCAGAAGGATTCAAGAGGTTAAAAAGAGAGAAAGTAACAATCACATTTAGAAAGGTTACTGAGGATGGTAAGAGTCACACTTTAGATATAATAGCAGGTAAATTACAGGAAGAGAGATTTGGAGATAGGGATGTAAATGCCACGTGGATGATGGTAACAGCTATAATTAATGAAACATTAGATCAACTAATGCCCATAAAAAAAATAAAGGTTGATGGTGATAAACCTTGGATTACTGAAGAATATAAAAAATTGATTACTGAGAGGCAACTAGCTTTTAAGAGGAAGGATACTGTAGTATACCATAGGATAAGAAATCAGGTAAATCGAAGGGAAAGCGGTTACATAGGGATTGTTATGAAAAGAAATTGAAGGGGTTAAGGAAATCTGATCCAAAAAAGTGGTGGAAAAGCACAAAAGAATTTTTGGGATCTGGAAGGCAAATGGATCAAATAAGAAGATGGGAACAAACGTGCAGTTTATCTGAGTTGGATGAAGGTGTTTCCTGTTTGATATGTTTAAATAGATTATTTGGAGAAGTAAGTAAGGATTTATCCCCATTGGAAAAGAAGGATAGTTTAGGAGTGGTTGTTCCAGATAAGTATTTAGTATCTGTTGAAGAAATATCAAAAGAATTGAAAAATATTAAGGTAAATAAGGCTGTGGATCCTGATGCTATTCCAAATTGGATATAGAAGGAAGGTGCAGATTTACTTGCACCATGGGTGTGTCGTATTTTTAATAGGTCAATGTTAAGTGGTACAATCCCTTTACAGTGGAAGCAGGCAAAGATTGTCCCTCTCCCAAAGGTTGTGATATTCAAAACTATGTCAACAGATTAGACCAATTGCCTTAACAAGCACTGTGTCAAAGGTATGTGAAATTTTTATTTGCAGATGGATTATGGAGTCTGTAGAGGGTGTGTTGGATACATATCAGTTTGGTTCTGTTAGGGGTGCTCAACTACTGATACTGCTTTAACATTTTTGGAATTAAGTATGAGAGCTTTGGATAAAGGAAATAATGTGAGGGCTGCGCTGGTGGATTACAAAAAAGCATTTGATCTTATTGATCGTGGAATGGTAGTACAAAAATTGTGGAGTTTAAATGTGTCAGAGTGTATACTAAATTGGGTGTTTAATTTTTTGCAGAGGAGACTACAATGGATTGAGATGGAGGGTATGAAATCAGAAGTGGTGAGTGTTAGAGGCGGGGTATCTCAGGGAACCAGTCTGGGGCCTTTATTGTTTTTAATTATGATAAACAATTTAGAACCTAGGGGTCCATGTATAAAGTATGTATATGATACTACAGTATTTTATATTTGGGAAAATTGCGAAGATAGTAACATGCAAAGTGACTTGGATTACATAGAAATGTGGTCAAGGAAGAATTTTATGCAACTAAATCCTACAAAAACAAAGGAAATACGTTTTGGTGAGCAGAATAAATGGGCAGAAATAAAAGCTTTGTCTTTTTGGGGTGAGTTAATAAAGTATTTGGGACTTATTTTTCAAAATGATTTTTCTTGGGCAAAACAAGTCCTAAGTATGGTAAAAAAAAAGCAAACAGCAGGTTACATTTTTTAACTGTTATGAGATGGGCAGGTTTGTGTTTATTTGATTTAGTCTATTATTTTACTACAGTGCTTAGACCAGTAGTAGAATACGGGGCAGTCATGTGGCACAGTGGCCTTACAAAAAATGAATCTGAAGAATTGGAAAGGGTACAAAAAAGGGCACTTAGAATAATTGTAGGGTGGGAAATGAGTTATACAGAAGCTTTGATTAAATGTGGGCTTGATAGGTTGGATACTAGAAGGAAGAAAATGGCAAGGGAAACTTTAAAAAAGAATCTGTGACCCTGATCATAAATTGCACTGTTTACTTGTATCAAGAAATATTTCAGGGTACAATTTACACACTCAGGAGATGTGGGAAAAACTTTTGGTAAGAACTCAAACGTATGGAAGATCTTTGTTTGTGTATTATTTAAATGTGGTGAAATTAATTTTTATATTTTGTTTTCATTTTATGTATACGGTCTGTTTTTCCTTTTTTTAATTGTATAATATTTATGCATTGTATTGAATATGTAAAGTTTGTTCCTTTTTTAAACTTGTATTGAACTTCAACCTGTGCCTTTGTGCTTGGTTGCAATAATAAAAAATAACTATTAACTAAATTAACTAAACAAAATTAACTAAATTAATGACAGAAATGATGAGACTGGAAACTAGTAGTTTTTTGACCTCAGGAGTGAGGTTTGACCTGTTTCTATTGAGTAAGCTTAGCTGTTGGTGGATGTTTTTGACCACAGAGTCAACATGGTGGGAGAAAGACTGAGTGGAGTCAAAATAGATGCCCAGGCACTTCAAGATCTGTACTTGCTCAATGTGTTCTCCATTCCAAGTGGTGATACTCAGTCCTGGTCTGTCCTGTAGAGTGCGATTATTCCTGAATAGTAAGGATTTTGTCTTTCTTGATTTGATGAGTAGCTTGTGGTTGGAAAACCAGCAGCATACTTCGCTGAAATTCGACTGGAGGTTGCATTTGGGGCACTCTAGCTCATGGTGTGAGGTAAGGATAGCCATGTCATTGTTATACAGCAGGATTTTGGAGTAGTTGCAAACTTCTAGAACATTGTTTACAAGCAGGCTGAACAGAAGGGGCCCCAAGATGGAGCCTTGTGGCACTCCAGTGGTCAGTGGATGTAGACCAGAGAACACGTCCCCACATTTGACCTTCTGGGTCCTGTTGCTCAGGCAGACAGAGAACCATGAGGTGGCATCTGTTGATAATCACAGCTCCATGAGTTTGGTTAATAGGAGGTCATGATTTACAACATCAGATGCCTTGGATAGGTTGAGGAAAGCAGCGCCAATATAATCTCCTCTGTACAAGGCAATATGGAGCTTCTCTGCAACTCCATTAGGGCAGTAATAGTACTGTGCATCTTTCTAAAGCCATGTTGTTCGATGGCCAGGAGATTGTGGTCCAGGAGGCACTCAATCAATTGGTCACTGATGACTTTCTTGAGGATCTTTGACAGAGAAGATAGAATAGATATGATCCAAAAATCAGAGATGGCCATAGGATCTCCTAACCTGAACACTGGGACAATGCTGGCTTGTTTTCAGACATCAGGGAGGGAGCTGTATTGGAGGGAGAGACTTAACAATTTTTGGATGGGCAATATCACTTCATCAGTTGCCAGTTTGAGTAATTTCATATCAATGGAGTCTGGTCTGATTCTTGTCTTGGTCATGGCTTTACACAGGTACTTTCTTATGGTATTAGTGCTTACCCTTTTAAAATAAAACTTTACTCTAGACTTGGCCAGAGAAACTATGGTGCCTTGAGGTATGAAAGGGGCAGCTGAGGAACTTTACAGATCCTAACAGTTACAAAGAAAGTGTTGAAGCACTCCACAATGGTGATTGGGTCAGAGTTGACACTGTCAACTTTTAGCAGGGTGGGGTGAAGTTGCTTTTCCTTCTAAGTACACTGTTGATGGTCTTCCAAAGTCTTCTAGGCTCATTTCCAGATTCTTGAATTCTGGATTTGCAGTAGTTGCTCTTGGCTGTCCTGATGGCCATCTTGCAGCGGTTCCTTAATTCTTTGAATTTTTGTAAGTGTGGGGGAGCCCATCTCCTTGAATAGGGTCCAGAATATATCCATTTGTTTGAAGAGGGCCAAAAGGTCCGGTTGAGCCAGCTATTGTTTTCACCTTTGACTGTCATCTTACGTAGCGGGGCAAAGAGGTCACATACCTTCTGGAAGGTGTGGGTGAAGTATGAAAGCACTAGGCTGGCATCTGCGATGCAGTCCAGGTAATTCCAGTCAATATTATTGAGATGGGATTTGAACACAGCAGATTTACCCTCACTCAGATTCCAGGTGTATATGAATCTTGGTGGGGGCCTTGTCCATTTTTCAGTCCATTTTGCAGTTCATATGCACTGTAGAGGAGAGTGGTCACTAATTAGATCTGGGAGGCTCTCCACCTGGTGAAGCTTTTTGGGGTTGAGAGGCCAAGTTCTAATCAGTCAGGGACTCTGTGGCTCACCTGTTGTTGATCTGGGTGAGTGACTACCACCTGACTGAGGTTGAGGTTTGCCAACTTTTATTTGTACCTCTTGGAGAGAAGGGAGAACCAGTTTATGTTGAAATCATCAGGAATTAGTTTTTTGTGGTTTTGATTAAGCTTGTTGAGTTGCACGGAGAAGTAGGCAAAACCATAGTTAAATGAGCTAGGGGGAATGTACACAACTGATACAATGAGGTTTTTGTTGGCATGGTCTAGACCAATATTGGCAGCCAGGAACTCACAAGATTGGTCACAGTCCAAGCCAAGGATCATGAATGCTTGTAAGTGGTCCTTGATGTAAAGAAGGCAGCCTCCTCCCCACTTGCCAAGTCTGTCATCTCTGAGGAGGGTTTAGAGGGGTAAGCTACTTCATTGTCTGGAATGTTGTTTGTTAGCCAGGTTTCAGTGACAGCAACCACTTCTGGGTTTTTGGATAGTGTGAAGGCTTCAGATTCAGTGAATTTGGGGATGAGGCATGTTGATCTGTAGGCAGTCAATGAAGCCTCTGTAATTGTTATGATCATGGGGGAGGGGCATTAGGAATGGAAAGGTCGGGTTGGGGTGGAGACAGCCAAGGAGCAAAAGTAGGTAAAAGTTCCTTAGCATTGCAAAGGTGAGCACTGCTCTAAGTCTACAGTGTTTCCTATTTGTAGTGTATTTGCTGGGGGACTTGTCTGGGCAGGGTACATCACTGAGAATAGTAATTTAAAGCAGTGCTACATCGAAATATAATCAGTCTGTGAACCTCCCTTAGTGAGGCACCACACACGCTAGTAGGGTGGTCCTCCTTATGCCACTGGGCACAGTATACATGCCTGAGGCATGTAAGGCATCAGGTATGCAGTTGCAGGTAACAAGACCTTGGTAACTTGGTATAGCATCCAGATCCAGTACAGTGAATAAATCTTGCAGGATGAAAATTATCCAGAAATGATGCATCATACTGGGTGTGCAACATACTCTATCATGGGGTGAAATCTTTAGGGATCAAAAGGCATTGCCTGTAGGGGTGATATCAATGCACAGCATGCTGCTCCTGCTGGGAAAGAGGGCCACGCACCTGGGTGTTAATACTGGTTACCCAGGTAGAGAGGAAAACACAGTAGCCATATGGTTGACACGCCAATAGGTGGGACCATGCACCTATCTGCAGTGGTGGTCACCTAGAACAGGGGCGCTGAGGAAGAGTAGGGGTTATCACTTGTCTATAGTATTGGGGCACCCAGATTGTGAGACACTAAGGTGGAGTGTGTGGTACCTAGATAGGTTGTATCTCCCTCCACTAGTGAATTGGGACTACCAGTAGGAGGGATGAGTATTCACATGCAGACTAAGGTCCACAGTAATTATTTACCAGGGAGGTGCATCAGGTAAGCAAGTGTCTGTTATAGGCATGACCCAGGGGATTGCAACACAATTTGGCAAAGCAAGATTAAGTATACAATGATTCAGTAAACAAGTTGTAGACAGACATGTAGAAATGCAGACAATCAGCAGATAACTTTGTACAGGCTAAGTTAACAGTGCATAATCAAAGTTGCTGCCTCAGTACAGACAGAAATGTAGAAAGGCAGAGATGCAGACAATCAGCAGATAACTTTGTACAGTGGCATCCACCATGGCAGTTAGATCCAGTAATTCGGAGGTACTGACCTATATGTCCATGTAAAGGTTCAAGGGATAATCAGTAAAACTCCACAGAACAGTAGTCTCTCCAGCCAAAGTGTTCTGCACCTGTGAATCGAGGCACTTTTACACACAACTTAACTGGAGTGGTGCCGTCTGAATTGTCTTCCTCTGCTTCAATTGCACCTCCAGCCTCATCTCTTTACACACTGCGGCTGTGCAGCATTCCCAGTGACCTTCCCATGTTTTGGGGGAATTTCTGGCAAAGTGGTTTGTGAATGGCAGAGGCACCAGTGCAGGTGAGCAACATTGCAAAGCTCGCAAAAAAATGCCTGCATTGGTGCACATTGGTCCACATTCTCAACAAACCAGGGAACATTCTGCGCTGCAACGGAATGCAGCAGAGCAGCTTACAATGCTCCAGCAGTTCTTTACACTTCCAGGTCTGCACCAATGCAACTTATCTGCACCACTGGCACTGGTGCAGATCTGGTAATATAAAAGCCCCAAAAGAGATCAGTATAAGGAGGGGCAAGTGAAGTAACAACACCCCAGCATACCCCTCAACTGCTATGAATTTCCCATAGTGCTATGATTTTCACACTTAAATTTGCCCTTGCTCCACATAGGTTTACTGATGTTTTCAATAATGTTAGAGTTATTTCTGGACACATAAACTATTAAATCATTGACCTAAGTTGATATAGCCATTCCTTATCAACTACATGGGACCCACTATTTGTAGACATATTACTGTTTAAAATAAGAAAATGCTACACATTCTGGCTCTTTGCTATGATTTTTGAAGACCAGTGCTATGATTTTTATTGCTGAGAGGTTGAGGGGTATGCACCCCAGTAGGCCTTTTAACCATGTATCAGAAACATTGAGCCACCCTGACACTTATGTGCCAGTAGCAAAGCACTGTACCAGCAGATGAGCTACTTCCAGGAATGTAAGACCAGATATCCAACACAATGTCTTTCCAAGAGCCTGACAGTCAAAAGATGAAAATAAATAATCCAATCCAAAAGAAAATGGAGAACTGCCACGGTCCAGCAAATGGTTGTTACTGTAGATCAAAGTCTCAGAATGTGTTAAATTCCTGAATGTGATGAACTGCGGCCTGGGGCATATTATGCAGAATGTAAAAACCCTTTGTCAGTATATTCTCCTTGTTCTCCAAATTGGTTGTTAATAGCACTCAGAGACAAGTACAGTTCCTTTTGGAACAGGTCAGATGAAAAGATGGATCATACAATAAGTATTTTCAGTAACCCAACCTGGTAGACTCTGCATGGTTTCACCCATTCTACTCACAAAGCCGGATCTCTCTAATCAACCACACCTAGAATTAAATAAAATGCAGCCCAACATGTTGCTGCTTACTGTTCGCAGGGACAAGGCTCCTTCTTTTTATGAAACTGGAAACCAACATATAGAACCCCACAGCAACAACATGCTGTTTTGCTCTGTTTTATAAGTTAACTGACCTCCCTGAGGTATCTCTGTTATGGCACAAGAGACGTCAAGTTGGAGGTTGGGTTAGAGGACTGTAAAGGGAAGCTTAGCAGTTCTGTGTACCAAAACCTCATGGCAGGAGTCTTATATCATAAGAGGCACCCTGTGGTGGCCCTATAACTTAACAGAGACTGGGAAATAATGAGCCTCAGTCTCTGTTGCTTGATTATCTTCTAAAATCATTGTGCCCACTAGAATTTTCAATTTGAAACTGCCGCTATGCCGTTGTCTTGCTTAGCAAGAGATATACCCTTCCCATTGCAAGATTTTACAACTAGTAAATGTCACTGAGGTTAATTTGCAGCTTAAAAGTGCTCTATAGTATTTTTTTTCATACAATTAAAGTCCAAATTACGACTGCACTGCAGATCAGTTTCCTGAATGCTATCAGCCTTAGCTTCAGCTCATTTGCTCTTACCTCCGCTCACTAACAAAACAGTAAGCTACTTTTCTGTGTAATAAAAATAACACAGTCACCTTTTTGGTAGTACTATTATAGCGATTACTGCATCCATCTTTCAGTCTCACCATGCTGCAGAGTACAAGGCTCTGTTCTCAGCATTAAAAGGCATGTGGGTGGATGGCATCATGGTGTGCAGGCAGGATCACAACAATTACAGGAGCAGGATGAAGGTGGGTAAAATAATAAAGCTATTTTCATCCATCAGCCTCTCTGCCATCTGAGGGAAGGGGGACAGGTACACCACAGGAAAAACTGCACACAATGATTTAGAGTGAGTGTGTATATGTGTGTGTGTGTGTGGGGGGGGGTGATGGCCACAGTAATAAAAGTGAAAAATCCATGAGCAGCTCCCTGTGCTGGTAATTGCAACGCATAAGGGACTACTTTATAATAATCATATGGTCAATTGTATGTATTTTATTCATTTCATTTTTGAATTTTTTTTTTAACTTTTAATTAAAATGTTATAACCAACCTATTTTCTAAGTGCAATAATACTTTCCAGGGTGGGTGGTATGGGCTATACTGGACCTTCCAGAGGCATAAAGCCCTCGGCCTGCAGTGCTGGGCCTCATTACACCCCTGGGTGGTCCAGCATAACCCAATGCCACCCACTCTGTCGGGTATTATTACTTACTTATATATCACTTAAGTTAGCTACAATGACCTATAATACTTTATAAATATTTTTGTTTTAATTTTGTAAGTTAAACAAAGTTGCCCTCCCCCAGCTGCGAAGTGGAATGCTCCACTCCTAATGTTCCTGCCCCAAAAAAAAAAAAAACACTGTACACAGTTTAACACGTGCATTGGTCTGTGTGTTGATTAGATGAAATCATATAATTTATCATTTGCATTTTAATCTGTTGGGTGTGTGATTTCTTAAAAGTTTCTATGTTAAAGTCATCAGGAAAAGTAAAATGTCACTGCTACAAGTCAGACAGGTGCAGGTCACCAGTTCTGATGACAACCATCTAGTCTTCCTCTCTCATGCTGGCACAGAAATGCTTAGCAATGGAAGACAGTTTGCTAGGCAGGCACTGAAACCCTAAATCAAGCAAAAAACATACAAGAGAGGGTCTCTGAGAATACTTCCTCTTGTGCAGGCATAAGGCTCTCTACAGTCACACAACTTAATGTAATGAAGGGGGACTCTAAATACACCCTTCACTTGAAGAGTGGACATCTAGGAACAGGAGCAACAGGCTGGATAAAAATGGGACCTTCAAAAGCAAAAAAAAAAAAAAAAGTTGAACTTGCTGAAGACTCTGGAGCAGGCCAGAGATCCTGGATCACCTATGCTATCTGGGAACTCCCTCAGCAAATTTTTATCATCCTGGAGGGGGCTGCAATTAGCTGGAGTACATGTATTTTGGAGGAGCTCCAGAACAGCACAAACTTCACCAAATTGTTGTTATTACTTTGTTTTAAATTGCTTTCTGTTTTGCTCCTGCAGTAGAGCATTCAGTTTCACCCTTGGTAACTTATGGGAAGTTTAAAGAGCAACTGAAGTCAAAATTTACAAAAACAAAATATTGTGCAGAGTGTTTTGATTTGTAGGTGCAGTCCCAGTGTGTCTTTGCCTTTGTTGACTGTAAGGAGTCTTTTTTTTTAATTGTCTGCTAATGTTATGGTCCCTGGGAATCCCCATATTTGCATTTTGTATGACTCTTCTCTTTCCTACAATACCTCCAGTCCATGTGACAGTGATGCATCCAGGATCACTGATTCAGAGTATAATAACTGCTGCAGCAGCAGACTCTTATTAGGAGCCTGATATTCTGGCTTCAATTAAGTAACTCTTTCTAAACCAAATGTTCTGTTTTCTAAGTACAGCATGTGTCTAGGTCTAGCCAGCAGGAGTGAATGTTTTGTTTTTTAAGCTTTTCATTTTATTTAACTGCGCACAACCATAAAGAAGTACACAAATCACCTCAGGTCAACAATGCTATAATTAGTGAAGACTTTAACTGTTTCCTTACAATCAAACTCTGGCCAGAGCTGATAGGGCTGTGAAGCACTACCAAGTGACAAAAGTTACACATGTGTGTAGAAATTATTGGATCCATGACAGGAGTCCGACAGAAATTCTGTCGAACACCCTGTCAGCAACACCGACCAGCAAGTCGACCGCATTCTACAGTCAGCTGCCAGTTCACTATTGATTTCTGTGCTTTCTTCAGGGGGCTTTGCCCACCGAACCCCCATGCAGAGGGGTTGTGCGCCCCGCACCACCCACTTAAAGATTCTCAACTCCAGTCGGAGCTGATTGGGGGGATGCAGAAACAGACAGTGCCGAGTTGCAGTAGGTCTCCCACCGCAGCTAGGCACTGAAGTCACTGTGGGGAACCTTGCTGGTGAAATGTCGCTGTCCTTTTTTGAACCCCTCCTCATAAACAGTGCTAATGTCATTTTGTTCAATTGTCCTGAAAGGTGATTGCGCAGAGCAATCGCGCTATTCTATGCCACAGGTGTGCAAACACATTTCAGGCAGGTTGTAGAAAATGACAGCTGTACTGTTGTGAAGGAGGTGTACAAAAATGGCAATGTTAAAAATGTGAAGTGAAAATAATAAAAATGAGTGATGTTAGGAGCATGAGTAGAAAGTGCACAACACATACTCATAAAGCATTATTTGGAATTTTTTCACCAAATTTTCAACATGGCCTTTTATGGACCCCTCCTCATGAACAGTGCCAGTGTCATTTTGTTCAGTTGTCCTGAAAGGTGATTGCACAGAGCAAATGTGCTATTCTGCACCACAAGTGCGAAAACACATTTCGGGCAGGTTGTGGAAAATGACAGCTGTACTGTTTTGAAGGAGGTGTGCAAAAATGGCAATGTTAAAAATGTGGAGTGAAAATATTAAAAACATTAGGAGCGTGCATAGAAACTGCACAATGCACGCTCATAACACAGTCATTTGTTGGAATTTTTTCACCAAATTTGCAACATGGCCTTTTTGGGACCCCTCCTCATGAAACAGTGGCACTGTCATTTTATGAATTGGTTCCAAAAGGTGATTCCATGCAGTGACCATGAAATCTCCTTTCGGGACAGAGTAACAAAATGACAGTGACAGTTTTCATGAGGTGGGGTCCCAAGAACCCCATGTTGGAAATTTGTCCCAAACATTTCAAAAAATGGCTGAGATATCAGCATAAGTTGAACCCCCTATTGAATGGCAGTATAGCACGCTTACCTTTAATTCTTTAGTTTGCGGTTGGGCTTTAAAGAGAGCAGAAGTGTCCTGGTCCAGAGAAGATGACAGCACCAACCTCTGGAGGTAAGTATGGGGTGAGGGGGTGTGTGGGGAGGTGGGTTCTCAATGGGAGGGTGGGTAGAGGGGGGCTGCAGCAACAACGAGGGACCATTTTCAGTATTACAGGGGGGGAAAATGCAATGAGGGACCCTTTTCTAATTTACAGGAACAAAAAAAACCCACCACATTTCGCACACTGGGGTGGGCTCTTATTGTGCCACATGAATGGGAAAGGGGGTTGCACAGGATGCCGACATGGGGATTGGACACCCTCGATGTCAGAAATGATGTGGAGAGGGGTGCAGCAGGGAACATACAACGGAACAACGAGGGACTGTTTTCTACTTTTCAGACACATGAAAAATAACATTTTTCGCACACTGGGGTGGGCTCCCAGTGTGCGACATGAATTGGGGGGTTTGTACTACACCGAGTGGCATTGTGCGATTTACAACATGGCAGAACCCATAGAACTGCGCATGTGCACAAGTCATGCGCATGTGCAGTTCACGTATCGGAATACGGAAGTAACAGCCGAAATAGTGTGGCTGCTATTCTGTATGCTGATCATGGCAGAGGGGTTTAAGCTCTGTTGGGCTTTTGGAAGGATACTTCCAAAAGTCCACCGGAAGCTGTTGTGAGATCGGCCATTTTCAGAGCTACAGAGCTCTTGCAAAATGGCTGTAGGCTCTGCCCATAGCCCTAAAAAGCCCACTCAATTGTCCCTCAGGTGTTTGTCATCTGTTAATATTGCCTTTGTTAGAGCTGCCTGGACAAGGAGTTACTTAAGACTGGTGAACCCAGACCCCAGAAGGCATCAACAGGGTCGAGAGGGTCCATGAACACCCTCTCTGCTCCACTGCATCAGCTGCCAGCAGGTACTGCAGAATCCAGCAAGCTACCTATATGCGAGTTTTGGGGTCCAGTGCCATTACTCCGCCTTCTGCACTCCCCTGTTGGACTCTCTGCCGACAGCAACTGATTGTTTTATTGATCCCACTTGTTGCCTATACTAAGTTTTCACTGTTTCTTCAGTTACTTTAATTGATTTATTTCATACTGTGTTCAGCAGTGTTCCAATCTGCATACAGCTGATTATTGCTAGATATATTGTATTAGTTCTACATGCAACTTTTCTCTTGCCTGCTTAGCCTTCACAAGCACTGTTTAGCATACAATTAACTGTTTGCCCTCCCAGTTCAGATCGGATTACCGAGTGCAGCCCACTGACCTGTATTTCTTCTGTCCCACAGCGATCAGTGAACCCAGACCCCAGAAGGCATCGGCAGGGTTGAGAGGGTCCATGACCACCCTCCCCCCCACTGCATCAGCCACCAGCAGGTACGGCAGAATCCAGCAAGCTACCTCCACACGGGTTTGTGGAGTTGCTGCGCAGTGCCACATAGTACTTTCCTCCCACCCTCCCCAACTCCCACCCACCAAGGGTGCTGCTCTTTTTATGCTGGTTCTGAACAAATCAGTTCATTTTCCTCCCCCCATTTTGGGAGCTACTTGCTACGCCTCCTCCCCCCCAGTCACTCCCCTTACTTGGGTCCCTCCAACTTAGAGAGAACCCTTACTGAACCCAACCAGCTGAATCCAGCATAGCCTACAATTCTTTATGTAACTCTACAACAAATATCAGGGTCTACATGTGGACTTGAAACAATACTGTTTCCCCTCTAAACAAAATACTTTGGTGCATATGCGGAATTCTCCCAGGTTGTGTTACTGTAGGTGACCATCAATTCTTTTATTGATCCCCAAGTACTGGTCCTACTAACTACAGGCATTGCTGCTGTTAATATGACTGCCACAGCATGGAAAATCCTTCCCCTAATTGAAACTATGCTTCTAATTACTACCCTACTGGTGCTGGCATGAAGTAATAATCCTGACGTCAGAGTACTCGTACCCACCACTCTTGTTGGTAACCTCACCCAAAAGGCATGCCAATGGGAAAAGGGACCACTACTCCTCTTACTTTTCTTGTAGTCCTGATCCAAAAAACTCTGCACATCTTGCATGCAAATGGTTTATCCCTCAGCCTGGCAGTTGCCTCCATTACTACCTCCTTGCATCCACCGACCACTTTAAACATAGTAGTAGTAAAAATGTTGTTCCTAAAATGATTTATGAATAGGGATGGTACTCTATTGAGCAAAGCTTATTTCCAAAGGGGTCGTTATGTATAACATAACCACACTCACACACATGTGAATTTCTCTCTAAGCATTACGCCCACCCGAAGGTCAGGAGGAAACTGCGAACAATCCTGCTGCCCATGTCAGGCAATGTCCACTCCAATCCAGCTCCACCCCACAATAAAAAGCAATCCTGTACATTAAAGATTGCTGCACTAAACATTGGTAACCTCCTGCCTAAATTAGCTCACCTCAAAGCATGTGTGAGGCATGTGCAGCCTGATTTGCTAGCCCTCACTGAAACATGGCTTTCTCCTAAAATTCCTGATGCCTCAGTTCACCTGAATGGGTATAATCTCTTCAGACAGGACTGATTACTCAAACATCGAGGACAATGCCTCCTGTACATATGGGATGACCTTCAGGAGCATAGGATCATCTTAGACCCTCCCACTGAGGACTGCAAATGTCTAGGAGTTAAAATCCTTCTAGGGAAGGGCGGTAAAAATCTGAATTTTCTGACAGTGTATATACCCCCAGGAAAGCAGCAAACAGGGATTGCTTCTTTTGTCAAACACTTTAAATGTGCCAGTCAGCAATGGGAGACTATAGTGGCAGGGGACTTTAACATAAACTGGGCTAGCAAATCGAACTGGGCTATCAAAGACCAGATGGCTAGTCTCTACCTCTACCAGGTCGAGAAGGAGTGCACCAGGGCTAATTATAAAACTGGCACCAGCACCCTAATTGACAGGGTACTGATCACTAACTGAGGTCAAGGTCATGCCTGACGCAATCAGCAATCACTTCCCTGTACTATTCTGCTGGTCTGCCAAGACCACAAGGCCCCCTCCAAAGCTCATCTCAGGGTATTCAGGAGGGAGCAACTTGGGGACTTCAAGGAGCACCTGGCCAAGCTGGACTGGAGCTGTCTAGATCACACTACAGATATCAACACTGCACTAGACTACTTTATAGCAGAGTTCAATAGAGCATGTGACATATATGCCCCTATAGGAAAAGGATGAAAAGAGGCAGGATGGCAGAATGGATTACCCTAGCACTGTTAGCACAGATGAGGGATAGGGACAACCTATGGTACAGGGCAAAGGCATCAGGCACTCTGGCTGACCTCCAGTCAGAACTACAGAACTGCATGTAATAGGTGCACAAAAGTCATTACACAGTCAAAGGCCAACTACTACAAAGAACAGCCATAAAATACATGGGGGGGGGGGGGAATGGGAGGAAGTTCTGGCACGTTCTTAAAGACCTCCTAGGGCACAGTGACAAGTCACCCCTCACAATGTTCAGTGTTCATGGATCCATTATCCTTGCACCTGATGAAATAGCAAACTGGTCCAATGAGGCATACGCTGACCTCAGTGCATTCCTCCCTCCCTCCTGCTCCAGACTACCCCCGACTCCGAAACTGACCACCCTGGTGCACCTGACTCCGATAATGCAATGACCCCTAAAATCTACTTTAAGACCATCTCACTGACTGACATGAAAAAATATATCAAGCAAGTACTAGACAAAACAAGAATGGGGACCGACACACTACACCTAAAACTAATAGCACTATCACATGATGAGATTGCCCCCCAACCAAAATTTTCAATATCTCCCTGTGCTAGTCCCAATTTCCAAACGCCTGGAAAATGGCGCTTGTCACACCACTTCACAGAAGCAGGGACCTCCCTACTGTTACAAACTATAGGCCCATCTCTCTACTCTCCCCTCTGTCAAAAGCACTTGAAAGGGTAGTGTCAGATCAACTGGTCACTTACCTCAACAAATACAATCTTCAGTGCCACCAGCAACATGGTTTCTGTCTTCAGTTCCACCAGCAACATGGTTTCCACTGACTCCACAGCATGAATACAGCCCTAACTGAATATATCAGTTACCTCCGTAAGGCCCTTGACAATGGTCACCTGATTGGTTCAATTTATGTCGATCTAACTAAAGCATTTGTCCATGTCAGTCACACCTCCTGCTCACTAAACTCTATTCCCTTGGTCTCGCACAGCACCATATCATGGTTCAGTAGCTACCTCACTGGTAGAAAACAGTGTGTCAAAATCAAAGGGGTACTATC
Source organism: Neoceratodus forsteri (assembly GCA_016271365.2). NCBI lineage: Eukaryota > Metazoa > Chordata > Ceratodontiformes > Ceratodontidae > Neoceratodus > Neoceratodus forsteri. Next base: position 497,233,019 of record CM057451.1, read on the forward strand.
TAACCCCAAAGATGTGACTGTCGAGGTAATACAGGGATCGATATTGGGTCCACTCCTCTTTAGTCTTTTCATCAATAACCTCCTGGATGCCTGCCCTTGGTCTAGGGCACTGCTGTACATGGACAACGCTGTAATTTTCTCAAGTAAACATAGAAACGTAGACTTAGACAGCAGATAAGAACCGATTGGCCCACCCAGTCTGCCCATTTCCCTCCCTGTTGGATAAGCTGTAGATCCTAGTTAACCAACAGCCTATTTCTTCCTACCCCCCACCAGAAATGCCTTATGTCTGTCCCATCCATTCTTCAATTCTCCCACTGTTTTTGACCCCACGACCTCCTCAGGAGGGCTGTTCCATGTGTCCGTCACCCTCACCATGAAAAAATACTTTCTCACATTGCCCTTGAGCTGTCTCCCCCCCCCCCCAACTTCAAATTGTGCCCACTTGTTTTTGCACATCTCTTTTTCTGAAAGATGCTATCCTCCTGGACTTTGTTGATTCCCTTGAAATACTTGAAAGTTTCTATCATGTCTCCCCTCTCCCTCCTTTCCTCTAGGGTATACATATTAAGCTCCTTTAGCCTCTCTTCATATGGCTTCTGGTGCAGACCCTGCTCCATTTTAGTTGCCCTCCTCTGGACTGCCTCCATCCTGTTTATGTCCTTGTGGAGATGGGGTCTCCAGAACTGCACACAGTACTCCAGATGGGGTTTCAGCAACTGTCTGTACAGAATGGTAACAACTTCCTGTTTTCTACTAGTGATACCTCTTCCTATACACCCCAGTATCCTCCCATCCCTCCTTACTGCCTTATCACATTGCTTGCTTACCTTTAGGTCATCCGATATGACTACCCCCAGGTCTCTTTCCATTTTTGTTGCTGTTAGTACCTCCCCACCCCCATTGTGTACTCTTCCCTGTTTTTTTTCCCCAGGTGCATTACTTTGCACTTCTTTGCATTGAATCTAAGCTGCCATACTTTTGACCATTCCTCCAACCTTGCAACGTCCCTTCTCATCCTTTCCACCCCCCCTTTTTGCATCAGCCCTGTTGCAGATCTTTGTGTCATCTGCATAGAGGTATACTTTTCCTTCCAGTCCCTCTGCAATGTCACTTATAAAGATGTTAAAAAGGACTGGACCCAGTACTGAACCCTGCGGTACTCCGCTAATAACCCCCCTTTTCTTTGGAGTGGACTCCATTTACTATTACCCTCTGTGTCCTGTTGTCCATGCCAGGACTCCAGTGTAGCTTTAGAATGCTTGAGGGGTGGTTCAGATTAGTCTTGAACTGCAGAAAGACTAAGACAATGCTGTTCTCAGGGCCACACATGAGGAACAAAACTCAACCCCTGACCACCATAAATGAGAACGACTTGCCACAGGAGCCAGTCAGTAGGTTCAAGTACTTGCTTGTCATAATTGATGACACCCTCTCATTTGGGCCACACATGGAGTACATGGTAAACTCAGCCAACAAAAAATGGTGGCCCTATACAGACACAGGCATAGTCTCACTCAGGATGTCAGGTGTGTTGCAGTCACCAGTTCAGTCCTCCTCCTCATTGACTATGGGATTACACCATCATGTGTATTCAGGGACCACGATTGAGAGCTTTCAAAAAGGATGACTTAATCACGGTGCTTTTACACAGGGCTACCAGACAGGCAGTGCGACAGGATATGGGGTTTGGCGACTACAGCAACAGGATGTCACTATGTATACACGCCCGGGGGGGTGGGGAGGAACCGAGCCGTGCGACGGGTGGAAGGGGAGGGAGGGTTTGTGGGGCGTAGTGCAGTAGTGGGCTGCTGAACTGGCCGTGTGGTGTGGTGGTTAGTGACAGGCTGGGGTTGGAAGGGTTTGGACCTGGGCATGCTCATTTTTTGCATCGGGTCGCAGGGTTTTTTTTTTTTGTTAGTTTTGCACCCCCCTGCAGTTGAGAATCCTTTAGTGAGGGGGTGCAGGGAGCAAAGCCCCGCTGCAGGAAACGATAAAATCTAACTGTCTGGCACCATCTTGCTGTGCGCCATGAATCTACATCACCAAAATTCATTTTTGGCGATGTAGACTTGCCCAAATGGCGATCGTTATTTTGCGGTCGCCATTATCACATGGAACCTGGGATTACGATATACGGAGCATCTTCTGACACTGCCCTTAACACAGTCAAGCTAATGCTGAAAAAGGCCTGTCGGTTAATGCTGGGTACTGACAGGCTTATGCGTACCTGCTCCCTTTACTCCATTACCAACGTGCTCCCTCCGCAGGATAGAATCAAATTCCAAACCTGCATTCCTCCTAAAAAACACAGATGTGTCTCACACCATCTGGAACACAAAACCTACTTGGGGCATCCCTTAACCCTTAACCCACAAGGGCCATGATCAAAAGCACGTTTAAAGTCCCATTCCGCAAAACTACCCAGGCAAAGCACGTCTTTGCTTTTAGAGCCCCTCAGTGGCTTAATGAGCAGCCAGAATAAGTCCTAAGTCTCAAAAAAATTCACCAGTTTAAGAGGCAATTCAGAAGTTTACTTACTCCTAACATCACCTTTTGATTCTACCTCCCAACATCACCTTTTGATTCTACTTTCCCACCCCACTGGCAGCTTCCATACTATCCCATATAGGGGATTCTAACTGTCTGCCGCACAAGTGTCATCTGAAACATTTTAGTTTCCCCCAAACTCAGTCTTAATGCTATGTCCTAAACTGTGCTGTGTAGCAGTTGATCCTGACTACTCTCCCCCGGCACTACAACGGTCCCTGCTGCCTATATTATCTAATTAATTATTAACAGCCCCACAATGTGCAAGCTTACCCAGCCTGCTATACCCCACCTTTTCATCCTTTGTATTTTAATCAGTCACCATGTCAACCTTAGCCTTGAAAACCCATCCAATGAGGATGCTGAATGTAACATTCACTAGAACAAAGGTTGTACCTCTGGGAACTTCTTTCTCATTACAAATGGGCCTTTGCCTCCCTTTTTTATCCATCCTCGCCATACTAACCTGGCTTCGCACAGCATGCCAGCCTACATTAATACCCTTACTGACCCCATCCTCTTCCTCACTTTGTGCAAGCAAGTGAAAAGGCAGAAGGGCTGTTAAACGTGCATCAAGGCTGCTAAGAGAACACCTCCTTAGGTTCACCCTCCTATTACTTCTTCTGTCAGGCAACATCTACCTTAATCCAGGTCCAGAAGGATTAACCACAAAAGGTGCTCACCGCAAGCAGGGTACTATAAATATGGCTACAATCAACATCTGTAGCCTATTGTGCAAAATATACTTCCTTAAAGCCTGGGTTTCACAGCATGACCCAGACATACTCTTAATCGTGGAAACATGGTTGTCCCCTAAAATACCTGATACAGCGGTTGCCCTACCTGGTTATACCATATTCAGACTGGATAGATCTGCTAAGCGTGGTGGTGGTTGTGCCATCTATCTAAAACACTCATTAAAGGGTCTGGCCTTGCCTGCGGCTGATCTAAGCTGCCCCACTCAGATATTGGGGATTAAAATACTGCTGGGGCTCACCACAAGGCACTAACAATACTGTCACTTTACATACCCCCTAAAGACCCAGCCACAGGCCTCTACAAAGTCCTAGATTATCTCCACACCCAAAATCACCTCACTGAGGCAATAATTTTAGGTGATTTCAATACAAACTGGCTATCACCTGCCACTGGTCCCCTAAAGGATGCATTATCAGCTCTACACCTTACTCAACTCATCAGCTCCCCTACCAGAATTAATTATAAGACAGGGACTGTCACCACTCTTGACTGGATAATCTCTAACCGCCCTGATCATATCTCTAATGTAACTTTACACCCTGACTCCCTCAGCGGCCACTCATCCATCACCTGCATTTGGTCCAACAAATTTCATACCCCCCTCCACAAACTATTTTCAACAGAGTGCTAAAACAAGGCCATCTGGAACTCCTAAAACAACAACTGTGCTGTCAGAACTGGACTCTGTTGGACTTCACAGATGACATTAATGCAGCACTTGAGCATTTCGTTAAGGCCTTCAATGCTGCCTGTGATATGCCTGCCCTTCTTAAGAAGGTGAAGGTACGTGGCACAGTGCATCCCTGGATCACTCCTGAGCTAATTGATAACATGAAACAACAGGACCATCCCAGGCACCATGCCAAAGCATCTGGTAAACAACAGGACCTGCAAGCCTATAAAACTGCAAGAAATGCCTGCACCCGGGCTAGTTGTCAGGCAAAAAGTAAATACCACAGGGAGCAGCTGACCATCGCATGAGGAGACAGCAGAAAATTTTGGTCAAATATCGAAGATATCACTGATAAAGACACAAAGATGTCACCTGCTATGCTGAACCTTGATGGCACCCCCACCCTTGACCCGCTTAGAATTGCAAATACATTTAATGATGCTTTCACCAACCTAAGCAGTGTACCCCACAAGATTTCTTTGATGTTACCCCTGAAGAGTCACTGTGTCACTCTGAAAACAAGACTCCTGAGCACCCCCCCTTCTATTTTAAGAAGGTTTCAATGACCCAGGTTAAAAAACTACAGAACAAGGTGTTGGGTAAATCTCAGCATAGTGGTGACTCTCTAGACCTCAAATATATTGCTCTCACTGTTGAGGAAGTTCTACCACCCATCACTAAGATACTTAACCTTTCCCTTACCCTGTCAGAATTCCCGCAGGTATGAAAAACAGTCCTTGTGACCCCAGTACATAAATCTGGTGATCGGACCCTTCATAATAACTACAGGCCTATATCAATCCTCCCTCCCCTCTCCAAAGTGCTGGAACGGATTCTTGCCAACCACCTTGTGGATTACCTCGATAAATACTCCATCCAATGCCCGCAACAGCACGGATTTAGGAAAGGGCACAGCACCATCACAACACTACTAGAATTTACCACTTTTATTCAGCAATCATTTGACCAAGGCAATCTTGTAGGAGCAGCCTTTATAGATTTAACAACAGCTTTCAACACTGTTAATCAAACACTTCTCCTCAGACAACTTTCTAAAACTAGTCTCTCCCCGATACACTACACTAGTTTAGTAGCTATCTTGGTGACAGAACTCAGTGTGTTAGGATGTCTAATATTGTCTCGGAGCAGAGGTCGGTCCGATCTGGAGTACCACAAGGATCAATCCTAGGGCCACTCCTTTTCAGCATCTTTCTGAACAACGTGCCGACCGCATGTCACCAACGAACCCTGCTCTATTCGGATGACGCTGTCATCTTTGCAAGCCACTCAGACCCAAACCTACTAGAAAGCAATCTGCAACTTGGTTCATGGAAAATTAGCAATGATTTAGTAAACATAAACTGGTACTAAACTACAAGAAGACAAAAGTTTTGTTGTTCTCATCCGCCTGAAATAAACACAAGGCCGCATGCTCTTATTACCAGAAATAACCAAGGACCCCCCCCCCCGGAACAAATCTAGCACTTTAATATCTAAGTTTAACCTTGGATAGTCACCTTACCTATGAGCATCACATTGAGAATGTTGCCAGGGCTGTCGACATTCGTGTTGGGCTCCTCTATTGACACAGAAGGAGTCTTACTCCTGAAGCTCTCAAACTCGCAATCCACAGTTCGGTGCTATCAATCATCAATTATGGCATGGTCAGATAAGGAGCCACATCCACTACATCACTCAAAAGGCTAACCGTTGCCCTGAACAAGGTCTGTAGACTTATAACAGGTGCTGACCATTTCACCCACACTAGTGAGCTCTATGCTCAGTCTGGGGTGGCTCCAGCTAAGTGGGAGGATTAAATACCAAGCATGCCTTCTTACTGAAAAGGTGCTCCTTGGGCTCATGCCACCGGGTGTGGGGTGCCTACTTAACAAGTCTCTCTCAGGACCCAATACACTCGCATCTCTGAAACTGAACTCCTTCTTGTCCCAAGGTGCAGGACTACTCAATGCCAATGCTCCTTTCTTTTCAGAGCCCCTTTCTGGTTTAATGGGCTGTGCAGTGAATTAGCTAATCTGACTAAACCCGACCAGTTCAAACATATGCTCTGACATCATCTCTTAACTGAAAGCACCTGTGATTGCCTCACCTAACTCTCAGGTACCCCGATCCTCGATTCCTCCCTCCGCTGCTATACTCCCTTGACTACTGACACCACCTCTTGTAGCATTGACTAGCCATTCTGCCCGCCATCTTTCCCATGCCTTGCTCTTTCTCTCTCTCCCCTTACCTCTTTTCTCCTCCTACTCCCTGCCTGCCTTAAATGCAGCTATGACAATGCCTTTGGCTACTACCTTTTCTTCCTTGAACAAAAAACTCTGCTTCCCACCCTTCCTCACATTTAATCCTAACTAACGCTCTCCTTTAATCGTGATTCCTATCCATGATGTATCTTAATGATGAATATTTTTGTATATGATATATTCTTGAATACTTTTGCATATGATGTATTTTAGTAGCTCATTCTGTTTAGCTCCTCCTATGTCTGTTTCTAATCCCTCCCGTGCTGACGTGGAACCTTTGTAAATGAGTTGATTTGCACTCAAAGGTACTTTGTAATCCGAGAATGAATAAATAAATAAAATCACTTGTTACTGCCCCGAATCTCCTCAATTAAATACAATGACAATGCTCCTATGAGCTTCCTGTACCCATTACACTAGCTGGCATCTCTCTTCATTGACAAAGCTAATTGTGTGCTGCCTTCATAGTAAAAGGATTTTGGAACCAGTACATTGCAATGTAAACCTGCATAATTTGTTGAATATATAGCTGAACCATTCTAATCTCTTTGCACTTGTCAGTTAGATGTAAGCTGATGAAATGCTGTAGGTGTGTAACCTTCATAAATGACCTGGTTAGCTCAAAGGTGTTTGTCCGAATAAATTAAATAAATACATAAATACATACATACATAAATACATAAATAAATCCATAAATAAATACATACATACATAAATACATACATAAATTCATAAATAAATAAATACATAACTACATACATACATAAATACATAACTACATAAATAAATACATAAATACATACATACATACATACATAAATACATAGAAACATAGACTTTGATGGCAGATAAGGACCACTTGTCCCACCCAGTCTGCCCATTTCCCTACCTACTGGATAAGCTGCAGATTCTAGTTAACCAACAGCCTACTTCCTGCCACCCCCCACTACAATTGCCTTGTGTCTGTCCCATGTATGCATGCATAAATACATACATACATAAATACATACATAATTAAATACATAAATAAATACATACATACATAAATACATACACACATACATACATAAATACATACATACATAAATACATACATATATAAATACATAAATAAGTACATAAATAATTACAAACATAACTACATACATACATAAATACATACATACATAAATAAATAAATACAGGGCATGGGTGGAAGCTGGAGGGGGAAGATTCAGGGGAGAAAGGAGGAGGTGCTACTTCACTGAGAGGGTGGTGGAGCCATGGAATGCACTGCCTAGGGGGCTGGTGGAGGCAGAGACAGTGGAGGGGTTCAAGAGGGGGTGGAACAGGTACAGGGGAAGGGTTCTGGAAGCAAAATCCAATGCAGCAAGAATATCCGGAACTGGGAAGGGAGAAGCCAGAGAAGGCGAGGGGGACAGCAAGGTCAGCACCCAGGTTGGGGACTGACCAAACGAGCAGACACGAAAGACCGTTAGGCCTATTCTGCTGGCATTTTAGTATGTTAGTATGTTAGTACATACATAACATACATACATAAATACATAAACACATACATACATAACTACATACATACATAACAACATACATACATAAATACTTACATAAATGCATAAATAAATACATAAATAAATACATACATACATAAATAAATACATAAATACATAACTACATACATACATAAATGCATGCATACGTACATAAATAAATACATACATACATAAATGCATAAATACATACATACATAACTACATGCATACATAAATACATACATACTTACATAAATACATCCATACATAAATACATACATGCATAAATACATACATAAATACATACATACATAAATAAATATATAAATAAATACATATATAACTACATACATGCATAAATAAATACATACATACATAACTACATACATACATACATACATAACTACATACATACATACATACATAAATACATACATACATAAATACATACATTCTTACATACATACATACATTCATACATAAATACATAAATAAATGCATACATACATAAATACATACATGCATACATACAATCACAACTCTACTGTTGTTAACTTGACAGAAAAAGCAGCCCTTGTTGAATGAAAGGTCCTGCACGCATCACTATAACATAGGACAGGAGGCATTGTAGGAAAATGAAGAGCCATAAACAAATGCAAACATGGAGATCCTCGGGGGCCATAGAACTAGTAGACAAATAAAAAAAACTCATAGCAAACAAATGGAAGGACACACTAGGACTACACCTACAAATCAAAGCACTCTGCACAACATATTTTTTTGCAGTTTGATTTTAGTTCCCCTTTAATAATGCTGACGCCTTCTCAGACTGCTCCAGCTGAGAGTGGGAAGGGAAAGGGAGCAAAGCCATCTGAGCCAGCACTAAGGATGGCACAAATGAGGAGTCCTGTGGTGAACCCGAACCCGCTAATATCACTCTGCTACATGCGATCAGGGATCTTGATTGCAAGGTAGATTCTTATAATACTCCCTGCACAGTCATGGAAAAAATGGAGGTGTTTATGGTTAATATAAAAAGATTCACCCATGTCATAGCACCAAACATGTTGCCGATGGTGATTACGGCATTGGCAACATGCCGTCTGGCATTAGAGAGCCAGGCATTATGTTTCCCAGGAGTTACAGCACTAAAGCACACTCCTAGGAAACAGTCATTTTTTGCCCACACACCACCCAAAGCTAAATATGACCTCCTCCAGGGTGGGCATACCCCAGAAGGGGCAGAAACTCTGTGGGGGGAAAGGGCGACAGGAGTGAGGTGTGATCTAAAATCAAGATCGACCCTTTCACTGTCACTGTTGTTGTGGCGCTGTAATTGCAGCAACAAAATTCAGTCACCATCCTAATGGTATACCATATAAAATCGACCATGGACTCAGTCAATACAACTTCCACTAAAGTGTTTGGGCTTCTTAAACTAAGGCTTGAACACTTGAAAATGGGGTGTGACAAGCCAGCGTCAGACTGTTTGGCATCCCTGAAGGGTATGAATATCCTGACCCAGTACTTTTTGTCACTAACTTATTTAAAACATTGCTGGACTTCGATATCTTGGGAAATTTGCTTAGACTGTATCACATTACACCACAGCACCAGCCCACCAGTGCTGGAATGCCCCACATCCAGCTTGTTATCTGTAGTGAGCAGAAAATCAGGAACACCCTGTTAAAAACAGCAAAGAACAAGGGTGAGTTGTACCTTGAGGAGGGTGTGAGAATCCATCTGTTCCCTGATTTGAGCTTTTCAGCCTGCCAGCATTAGAAGGGGTTCAATGTGGTTCGATCAGAACTAAGAGCCCTAGGAGTCAACCATGTCTTACAGCTCCCAGTGAAACTGCTTCTCACTTATGCAGGACAGACCTACATATTAATTGGAGAGCGAGGAAGAGGATCTAGCTGGTGACTTGGTGACAGTGTTTGTAAGTATATTTGAGGTATTTTCTTAGCTGCCATTTCTGTGTGTTTGAAATTGTATTTTGAGATCTGTTCTTAACTGCCATTTGGGGTGCTTTTCCATTTATTTTGGGCAGGATTGAGGGATTCTAACAGACAAGTTTGTGAGTGGAGTGAGGTGACACTGTCAGAGGACTCCTCGTCTGATTGTTTTTTGGACACAGCCTGTGGTGTAGTCCCACCCCAGGGCTCACCCTACATTTATTGGGTGGGTCCCATAGGGCCTTGCAAAATCCTACATCTATACAGAAAGTAGTAAAGAGAGGAAGCATAATAGAACACAACAGAAATAAAGCATATATTTGGGGCATATCATATAGCCATCTTAAGTAGGCAGTTGATTGAGGAGGGAATCAGACATGATGGGAGTGGTGCAGTGCAGTGTTTGTGAAGCAGCGGTCTTCAGGGAGACATTCTGGAGGCTGCGATGCTGCCCTATCTGCAGGCACCTCTCTGGGCTGAAGGAAAAGGTTGCCTGTCTCTAAGCAAAGTTGGCCAAGCTGAAGGCGGCATCCACCCCCACCCAGAGACCACCAGGTCCACAACCTTTACCTTAAAGGATGCCAGGGAAGAGGAGTGATTAGACTACAGTGGGATCAGGGAGGGTGAGGAAGGGGGGTTGAAAGTACATCCCCCAACTGCTCCCACTTACTAAATCCTACACTGTTTTGGAGGAATGGGAAAGCCCCACTCAGGAACCCGAGGCTGCATCCAGGGAGGATGAGAGGGTCCTCCAGGATGAAGCCCTAGGGAAAGGAAGCAGGGAACCCCGGAGGAGGAGGAAGCTTCTCCTAGTGGGGGACTCTATTGTCCGGGGAGTGGAGTTAGGGTCACCTAGTAGGGGAGAGAGAGAGAGGGAGGTCAAGTGCCTCACAGGAAGTGCTGCATGGAGGTATGTGAAGCGGATCCATAGAATTGCTACGGCAATAGCTAGGAGGAAGCAGCTGGATGTCATTGTCCACTTGGGGACCAATGACCTGGCCAGGAGAAGTGTGGGGTTAGCCAGAGTCCAGGATGGTTTCAGGAAGTTGGGGGCAAACCTGAAACAGATAGCATGCTCCATCTCATTCTCGGAGGTGCTACCTGTCCAGGGCACAGGGGAAGCTAGGGCACTCCACATCCGTACCTTCAACTCCTGGTTGAGGGATTGGTGTGGAAGGGAGGGTTTTGGCTTCATAGGGGACTGGGGCCTGACCTGGGCAGATGCAGGCTTATATAAGGAGGATGGCCTGCATCTGTCCGACAAGGGGACCTTGATCCTTTGTGAGAAGTTTAAATGCTTCAGCTGTGAGCATTTAAACTGGCCAAGAAGGGGAGAGCCAGGAGGCTTAGGAACACCCCCCATGGGAACATGCAGGAACACAAGTTGGCTACGGGAACAGCAAAAGCAGGCAGGGAGGGGCAGACAGGTGAAGAATGTATAATGAATTAAATGGGGAGGGAACAGGAGTACATAGGAAAGGAAACCGAGGTGGGGGGAAGATGCTGGAGATGGAGAACAAGAGCAGTGGGAGGGCAGACTGTAAAACATGGAAGGTCATACTAATGAATGCCCATAGCCTAGGAAATAAGGTTCCAGACCTGGAGGCCTTGTTGGCAGATGCAGACCTTGACATAGCAGCAATAACAGAGACATGGTACTCTGCTAATCATGGCTGAAAAGTCAATGTACCAGGCTATACATTGTTCAGGAGGGACAGGGAGGTTAAAAAGGGTGAGGGAGTGGCCCTGTACATCAGAGATGGTATTAAGGATACAGAAGTTCAGGGAAGACGGGGAGGCCGAGGTAATGTGGGTCACCCTGGAGCCAGAGAATGGAACAGCAATATGCACTGGGGTGATCTACAGACCTCCAGCACAGAGGGAGGAAGTAGACAGAGAACTAGTAGAGAACATACATGACATGGCAGCTAAGGGCGAAATCCTGCTACTGGGGGATTTCAATATGCCGGATGTGGATTGGGCCACCCAGATGGCTGTTTCAGCCAGAAGCACAGCCATGCTAGAATCCCTGCAGAGGGTTGGACTCAGGCAGCTGGTGCATGAGCCAACCAGGGACAAGTCAATTCTGGACCTGGTATTGACCAATGGGTACAGAGTCAAAGAAATACATGTGGAAGGGCAGCTGGGGTCCAGTGACCTGGAGACATGGACTCAGTCAAGCCATACAAGGGCAAGAGTATTAGATTTCAGGAGGGCAGATTTCACTGAAATGGGTAATGGTATACAAGCAGTCCTGAGGAAGGGAGAGATAGTAGAGGGGGTGGAAAAACAGTGGGAGAAACTGAAAGGAGCCATAGTGGATATAACAAACCAATGCATTAGGACAGTGGCCAAAGGGAAAAGAAGAAGGAAACCACTATGGTTCTCCAAAGAGGTGAGAGACAAAATCAGGGATAAAGGCTGAGTTTCAGGAAATATAAGGGGAGCCAAAGGGAGGAGGACAGGGAGGTGTACCTTGAATGTCTAAGGGAAGCAGGGAAGGCTGTCAGGAGGGTGAAGGCACAGACAGAAGAGAGCTTAGCATAGTCTGTAAACAAAGGGGATAAGGCATTTTATAGGTACATCAGTGAAAGAAGAAAAACCCGGGAGTGGGGATTGTGAGACTCAAAGGGGAGAAGGGAGAGTGTAAGGAGGGGGATCTGGACAAGGCAGAAATACTGAACAAATACTTCTGCTCAGTATTCACTAAGGAGGGGGCAGATCAAGGACCACAGTTGGGTTACAGAGGCAATGGGGGTGGGAGGTGAACAGCAGTCCATTCACAGTGAAGAGAGTTCTGGAAGAACCCACAAAGCTGAAGGTGGATAAGGCCATGGGGCCAGATGGCATTCACCTGAGGATATTAAAGGAGCTGTGAAGGGAACTAGCAGTGCCTCTGGCAGCCCTGTTCACAGAGTCACTCAACACAGGTGTCATTCCAGAGTACTGGAGGAGGGCACATGTAGTCCCACTGCACAAAAGTGGCAGTAGGGAGGAGGCAGGGAACTACAGGCCAGTCAGCCTCATCTCAGTGGTGGGAAAGATCATGGAGACACTGCTGAAAGAAAGGATAGTGGCACATTTAGAATCCAGTGGTGCTCAGGATCTGAGGCAACACAGATTCACAGCAGGAAAGTCATATCAAACAAATCTAATAGTTTTTTTGATTTGGTGACTAGGGAACTTAATTGGGGAGGGGCAGTAGACATGGCCTACCTGGATTTCAGCAAAGCCTTCGACACTGTCCCACATAGAAGGCTGATTAACAAGATGGGTAGTCTGGGCATGGGAGATAAGGTGGTGAACTGGGTTAGGAACTGGTTAACAGACAGGAGGTACAATCTGGGGAGAGTGGGATGACCAGTGAGGTACCACAAGGATCAGTACTAGGACCAGTCCTGTTCAATGTCTTCGTTAGTGACATTGCAGAGGAGCTGGAAGGAAAGGTCTGCCTGTTTGCAGATGACACCAAGATCTGCAACAGGGTGGATATTCCACAAGGGGTGCAGAAAATGAAGAGGGACTTGGAGAAGCTTGAAAGATGGTCAGAGATGTGGCAACTGAGGTTCAATGTAAAGAAGTGCAAAATAATGTACCTGGGTAGAGGGAACCCTGGGGAGAGCTACATGTTGGGATGGAGGAGCTGACTGTCACCAAAGAGGAAAGGGACCTTCAGTAGGGGTTATCATCTCTGATGACCTTAAGGTATCAAAGCAGTGTACAAAGGTGGCAGGGAGGGCCAGTGGCATGCTGGGATGCATAGGCTTGGGTATCACTAGCAGGAGGCAGAAGGTGGTGATGCCATTGTATAAAACATTGGTAAGGCCTTACCTGGAGTACTGCATGCAGTTCTGGAGACCACTCCTGTGCAAGGACATAGATAAGGTGAAGACTATCCAGAGAAGGGCAACAAAGATGGTGCAGGGCTTACACCACAAAACATATGAGGAAAGACTAAGAGACCTCAGTATGTACTCACTGGAGGAGAGGAGACAGCAGGGAAACATGACTGAAACTTTCAAGTACCTCAAGGGCATGAACAAGGTGCAGGCAGGGGGAGCTTTTCCTATGTAGAAAAAGTACTAGAACATGGGGGCACAATATGAAATTGGAGGGGGTAGATAAAGAGGCAATGTGAGGAAGTTTTTCTACACAGAAAGGGTAGTCAACACATGGAATAGTCTGCCACAGGAGGTAGTGGGGGCAAGCAAAGTGGAGGGGTTTCAGCATGCTTGGGATAGGCACAAGGGAAGCCTGAGAGTGAAGGGAGTGATCACATAGGGTCAGTGGCCACATACAATGTATAGGACCTACGGGCAGACAGGATGGTCCTAGCAGTCCTTTATCTGCCAACAATTTCTATGTTTCTATATTAAATTATTCTTCTGAGGCCAGAAAGTGTGTTGAAATATTTAAAAAGGACTTTACAACCCAACAAACACATCTCGAATCAAAGGGAAAGGATTGGAATTCAGGGTCTTGTCTTTTGAACATTCTACATAAAACGTTTGTTTGAATGCTGCCACTCTCGTGTTAGGTCTGTTACCATACTGCTGATGGTTGTTATGTTTAGAAATAGCATAACTATACCAGATATGAGGTAGGGAAACAATTTAAAATCACTTTTGGTTCCTCAATAAAGTACACTATTTTAAAAAAAAATCACTTTATGCTAATTGCTTGGATTCTGATAGCGGCAGTTGGCGCTGACTGGAAACTGGCAGATGGCAAGATGGCAACTGCCATGAGGGTTTGCAGCAGGCTATTAGCCTGCCATCCCCCCATACCCCATATGCAGCTACTTATTCCTCAGCACCCCTGACAGACTAAAACCTGGAGGCTTGGTAAGCTAAGTGTCAGTCAGTAGCTGTTGCTTGATTCTTGAACATTAGCATTGTTATGTTTACAGGAACAGGGAGCAGTGGATGTGATGAACAAGTGTTTGGCTGAGATCCAGGGCTGGATGTCTTTGAGCTGGCTGAAATTCCACCCGGACAAAACTGAAGTACTCGTGATTGAGCCAGGAAAGAGGGAGGGTCTGGCATTGTCAGGGAGGGAAGCAGAGCTCTGCCTCATACCTCCAGACTTGACACTGCCAAAAAGGTGAAGAATATGGGTGTCATCCTGGACAAATAGCTAACATTTGAGGCTCAGTTGTTGCCATTCATCCAGAATGGCATTTATCACCTCAGAAATATGGTTCTATGTGATATGGGCGACTCAGTAAGAGCGAGCCCAAAAACAGCAATGGTATTTCAGCAAGGACACAAATGGCAAGGGTATATATTAGTGATCGCTGAAACTGCAAGAAATGCTTTTCTGCAGGGAGCAAAGCCTCCTGCATCCCCCTTACTTAAATAACCAACTTCGAGGTTGTAGCAACTCAGGAGGAAAGCATTGTGCCATTTCGGTGATCGCTGATATGTACCCTTGAGTTATCATATCATTCTTCGATTGGGTTACCACAGAAATAGACAGGGGGCACGCAGTGGACCTGCTGTATTTTGACTTTAGTAAAGTCTTTGACAGGGTTCCACACAATTGCCTGCTTACTAAACTTAAACATGCAGGCTTAGTGGAAAGCATCACCAACTGGATAAAAGCATGGCTCTAGGGCAGAAGTCAGAGGGTGGTAATTAACGGACTCTGATCAAAAAATGGAGAAGTCATCAGTGGGGTTCCCCAGGGCTCCATCCTCGGTCCTGTACCATTTACCATCTTCATCATCGACATCGGGGAGGATATAAATGGGAGATTAGCATTCTTCGCAGACGATACAAAATTGGGAGGCAGAGTGGATACTGAAGAGTCTATCAGAAGTCTTCAGGCTGACCTAAAAAAGCTTGAAACATGGTCAACAGAATGGCAACTGTACTTTAATGCAAAGAAATGTAAGGTGATGCACTTGGGCCAAACAAAATCAAACAAGACTGAATATTGGTTAAATGGAGTCAAACTTATCACCTCATCTGAAGAAAAAGACCTAGGAGTGTTAATCTCAGAAATCCTTAAAGCATCCAATCAGTGCAACTCTGCACACAGCAAAGCCAGCAGAATGTTGGGGTGCATCAGCAGAAGTTTCGACAGCATGAACAGAAGGCCATCCTACCTCTTTATAGATCCCTGGTGAGACCTCATTTGGAGTACTGTGTCCAGTTTTGGGTACCACACTTTAGGAAGGACATCAATAAACTGGAGACGGTACAGAGAAGGGCCACAAAGATAAAATATCAGGATTACATAACCTACCGAACAACAAACATCTGAAGGCACTGAATTTGTTCTCTCTAAAGTCTAGAAGGGAAGGGGGGGGTCATGATCCAGACATTCAAGTATCTAAGAGGCACAAACAAAGTTCCTTACTCAGAATTGTTTACTAGGTCCTATAACAATAATACGAGAGGGCACAACTAGAAGCTCAAGGGGGGCATTTCAGGCGTGATATCAGGAAACACTTTTTCTCAGAGCGAGTGATAGTACCTTGGAATTATTTGCCCTCTGAGGTAGTGGAGGCAAAAATGGTCACTCTGTACAAACTAGGATGGGACAGGACATACATGTAAAATAGGGTCGGGGAGGGTCTTCGCCTAAAATGCAAATTCTAAGTGACAGTCTCTAGGGCCCAGTAGGGGGTCCCTGCAAACCAATGAGCAGACTAGATGGACCATTGGTCTCCTTCTGCCATCACCTTTCTATGTGTGTCCTCATTGAAATGCCATTGCTGTTTTTAGGCTCACTCTTATTGAGTCGCCAAATCATGGGACACCAGAAATATCAGCTGGATTCATTCCCTTAACCCCCTCAGGACTTTCTCTGTCTAGTACATGCCTTTCTGATATCTTGCCTTGATTGTCGCTACACCCTCTACCTTGGGGTCAGTGGAGGTATGCTGCACTGCCTGCAGCTAGTGCATAACTCAGCTGTGAGGTTGTTGATTGGCCTTCTGAGGATGATTCATATTACCCCTGCACTGCAGGAACTGCATTGGCTGCTGGTTGTGGCATATCTCCTATAAGGTTGATCTGCTAACCAATAAGGCCCTACAGAGTCTTGGTCCAGGCTATCTGTGTGAACTGCTGTATCCTTATCCTCCCACTCGTCCTCTCCATTCTGCCAAGGGGGGCCTCCTGATTGTTCCCAGGACCAGACTTAAAACATCCAGGGTCACAGCCTTCGAAATGGCTGGTCCATTACTTTGGAATTCATTACAGAGGCACTGAGGGAGGCCACCCCGGTGGAAGTCTTTAAAAAGGGTCTTAAAACATTTTTGTTTGCTCAGGTGTTTGGTGATTGAATTGCTTATTTTGAGTGGCTTGTTATTTGGTATTTAACTTCATTCTTAGTTTTTATATTTGCACATAGGGGTTTGTAATTTATATCATCATTTTTTTTTAACTTTTTATTTATAGCATTTAATAAAATACAGCATACACTATATTCAGAAAATACCATTCAGGTAAACCACATACAGACCAGATAAGCAAAGTACATGGAGAGAAAATATACAGGGCTTTTGGAAGGTAAATAAATGTCCACAGTTCAGATTGGTCTGCTAAGCACTTCAAAGGAGAAAAAGTTTGGCAAGATAATAGTGTAGAAGAGTCCGCTCTCACCTTTTCTATCACTTGTAGGATATCAGCCATGATTTCTTGCCCCTCATATGATAGCAAATGTAGGTGGGAGGCTGAACCTTTAGTGACGAAGGACCAAAAGGTGGTTTAACAGATGTCCTGGGCTCAACTATGTTGAATTGCACCCCTATCTCTGAGCACATTCCAGATGGCTGGTAGGGAAACAGGCTAGCAACAAAGAACTTTTGTAAACAGTTTACAAATTGAGTGGAGCAAATTTGTTCCTATAATAAACTAGACCTCATCACAAGAAACTGATAATATGCAAAACAGCATAAAGGAAATCATAAGAACTTACTCACATGGGTTATATATTGGAAACATATTGGCATATTACAGCAGTAATAATGTGATAAAAGGCATTATAACAGCAGTGAATAAAGAGTTGTTTAACAGGCTCCAAAGCCCCAAAATTGAAAACCAAAGACCTCGGCAAGGCACTGTTCAATCATTGGGATCCGAGTCCGAATTCTCTGCCTCCTCTATTCCTTTAGCCTTCTGTCGATCTTCTAGAAGTTTTGATGCTAAAGCTGCAGCTGCCTTTGGGTCGGTTAGAATATGAGTTTTGTTTGCATGGTGAACTTGTAGCCAAGCAGAAAACTGGAGTTGTGCAGAAATGCCATTTTCCAAAAGAAGCTTCTTTGTCTCCTACAAGGCTTTTTTCCTGGTTTGGGTTTGAGAGGATATATCAGGAAACAGAGCAATCCTTTTTTTTTTTTTTTAAATTCAAGTTTATTAATTTTTAAACAACCAAGCATGTGCATGTCAGTCGTCAACAGTTGCATTATACACAAAAAAGTAGAGTCAATCTAGTCTATACAAAGGCCAACTAACTAAACACTACCCTTCCCACCCATCCCTCCCTAGCCCTGCCCCTCCCGGAGTGTGCTAAATGTATTATGTTTGTGAGGAGAAGGAACAACCCTTACTAGAGAGGACTGAAAACCTTAACCAGTCAACATGCACCTATTGTAAGTAAACCGCATAGAGTTTCCACCATTTCTTGTTAAAACCTGCCATATTGTTCCGGAAACCAGCTATTAACCGCTTAGCTCTAAAGAAATTTGACATATCCCTTAACCACTCCTTGTAGGATATACCCAGTTGATCCCTCCAATGTTTCAGCACAAACTGTTTAACAATAATGGCTATTAAGGCCATGTGATATTTATGCTCCTTTACCCCAATATCCTCATAGCATCCCAAAAGACAAACTTCTACCATAAACCAGTCTTCTAGTCCTAAGCCGGGATCTAGTTTGGCCCTAATTTCCAGCCAGAGTGGAGCTATCTTCTCACAATGCCAGCATATGTATACCATATTCCCCTTCCTCTTTAGCACACCTGATACAAGTAGTGTCCGAGTTTCCCCCCAGTCTAGCCAGTCTCAAGGGGGTATAGTACATATTATTTAATATATGATATTGTGTCAACCTGAGTCTGTCTTGGGTGAGTTAGATATAGGGGTCTGTCCAGATCCTAGCCCAATCCAATCTCATCTCAGGGAACAAAGACTCCCAAATCGATGAACCCTTCAATGGATCTGTATGAACAAAAGTCAGAAGTAAAGCATATACTGCAGCTACAGCATGCGGTTTCCCAGAACATTCACTGACTTGTATTAGGATAGGTTTAACTAAGGAAGGCCGGCTGCTGCCCCAGAAAAAGTAGTTATAGTATGCCACAGCTGGTACACATTAAAGATCATTGAGCTCGGGATATCATACTTATGGAAAATATTGGGCGAGGATAGGAGATTATTCTGGGTGAATAACTCCTCCACTAATTCGTGCCTTAACTGAAACGGAGCAATCCTATTACCCTCCCAAACAAGATCTCCTCATTGACGAGCCGCCTGCAACAATGGGATCCAAGCCTCCGGGTTCGAGAATGTCACTATGGCTGAGAGAAGGCACTCCCCAACAGTGCTCCATGACCTGGCCCAGACAGGAATTGCAAAGGCCTTTGTGACAGTAATCCCAGAGTCTGTGGGTAACAGGCCTAGGTCTGCAAAGATCAGATGCTGAACTGCCAGCAACAGCTCTGTTTTCCCCACCAAACAAGGTGGGAAACCAACAATGCGGACATTTGCCTGTCTATGGACATTCTCAAGCAACTCTATTTTTGAGCACAAGAAGTAAAAGTCCTTCACAAACGCCACATTTTTCTCTCGCTGGTGATCCATCTCTATGTTGATCTCCAAAATATGGGAGGCGTTCACCTGTACTTGATTCTCGAGCTCAGTAATTTGGGACTCCATCGCTGCAAGGCGGCGATTTGTGTCTTCTCCCTTTGCCTGGATTTTTTCAAGAAGGGCCATGATTTGTGGGTTCGGGGTCTCTACAGGCCTAGAGTCTGCAAGGATGGGTGGCCCGCCTCCAGCACCTCTCGGGCCCAACGCTGACGAAAGGTAGGAGTCAATATGTTGAGCTGAGTGTTTATCTTTTTTGGGACCCATTGTTGATATGCAGAAATAGTCAGCATTCAGTTGCCACCAAGGTCGGGAGAATTGCCTTCACCAGATCGATAAAATTCCCTGTTTATTTCCCACCAGGTCTGCTGCTTACAGGAAATATCCACCATGATGGAAGCTCAACAGCCCTTATATCATCATATTTTATTGTTAATTATTATATATTAGGATGTCATTTGGTATTTCTTCTGTGTAATGGCACCTTGAGCCTCTGGGGCAGGGTGTCATAGATAAATAAAACTACTACTATTACTTTTTTTGTGTGCAATGTCATGATTCTCCCTTGTAAGTTGGAGCAAGAAAACTCAGGAGAGTTACAAGCTGTGTTACTCCCCTAATCATCAGCAATGCTGGTGTAGTTAAGGAATGCTTAAAGTTTATAAGCCTTGTGCTGGTATTGGGAGTTTTCCCTTAAGCCCATCTTAAATTGATCTGAACTGCTTTTATGGACTATTTGTGGACTCCATGTTACTCAAGTGACCTGAGAATAGTGTAAATGCACTGAAATAGACTCTATTGGACTTCATTTTCGCTTGTCCATAGCTTTTGTTGCAATAGTCTCATTTAAAAATTTGTAATGGATTTTTGTTTTTTAGTACTCACGTATCCCCCCATGTGATGTAACAGTGGGTGAGGCATTATCCTACTCTATTGTAAATTTACTGCAAGATTTCTTTGCACTCTGAACCAAGTGTTCCCTTTTGTAAGTTCATGCAAAAATGAATAAACAGAAATTTAAAAAAAAAAGTTGTCCTCCCAGCTGGTGTGCTGACTCCACCTTCTTTGGTTCAGGATATGTCTTACTACTCTTTTTCCATTTGCTAATCCTCCCAGACTCCCACTCTTGATGAACAGACCCAAACCAGGAATCAGCCCAAACTTTCTCTGGCTGTCAGATACTGTATTCTGAAAAAGAGGGCCTATATTACTGCATAAAAAAGTACTATATAAGAAAGTAACAGGATTCATCATTGCAAGCCCCCTTATTGCTAAACAGGTTATGTTCCTTTAATGGGATTAAGGTGGCTGCCTCAAAGCAATTTAGAAAAGGCTATACCCAATCATGTTTCTTTTTGTAATGGAGCAGGATTAACATAGCTTGAAAAGAGAAAAACAGGAAAAAAAAGTGTTACATAAAATAAACCCTTCTTTTAAGACACTTCCCATTGCTTCCAGTGATCCATCATTTGCTGTCCTTCTAACAATTTTTTTTCCCAATTAAACATGGCATCATCCTGACTCACAAATCAGATCCCAAGTATGCATATACTGCAGGTCCGGGGACAACAGGAATACCAGCTACCGAGGGAATCATTGATCCAGACTTTACGGATACCCCATGACTTTTTGCCTGCATTTATATGTGTACCTGATACTGAAGAAAACCCTTGTAAGATCTGTAAAGCCTGCAGCCCTTTCTGTTTATTTTCAAGGTGCAAAAATAGATCACCTGCATAGGAAAGTACCCGAGGAGCAAACCTTGGGCCTGCTAATGAACTCACTCTTAGATTTAGTTTTCAAATCTGGGGCTCTATACAAAGAACACACAGCACAGGGCTTAATGGGCACCCTGACAGATGCTTTTTACTATAATCGGTGCTTCTGTCCACAAATTCACATTTGGGATGGCAACCAGATATGTATAACATGCCCTAATTCAATTAATAAATAGTGCCAGCAATCCATATTTCTCCTTTATTAAAAACAAATGTTCATGAGAGACACAGTCATATGCTCTTTCTTGATCAAGGCAAAGCACAAACTCACCTAATTCTCCCAATTTTTTTCCATTCAACAATTTCTCATAATAGAAAAAGAAATGTTTGGAATTTCCTTCCAGGAACAGCCCAAGTTTATGATGGGCCAGTCAAATAATCGAGAACAGCTCCTAATCTTGAGCTCAAGACTTTGGTCAGTATCCTAAAATCCACATTTCGAAGACTGATCTGCCTCCAGTTCTTCAGATCCCTCTGATTCCCCCTTTTGATATGCAAAATCATAATAGCTTCTGGTCATGCTGCAAGGAAAAGAAGTGTAAGCATTCATTATACAGCTCAGCCAAATTTGAACTAAGTACAACAAAAAGTGTTTTATACAAATTAGCATTTCGACCATCATTCTCAGGAGCAGATTTGATTTCAAAGATTTGCTAGATCCTTTTACTTCCTTCTCAGTAATAGACCCCGTAAATATCAACCCCAAATCATCTGATAATTGTGGACAGGGCAAGTCTGCCTAAAATAATTCTTGTAGTCATCCCTAAGTCCAGGAACTGACAAAATGTGAGATACATATTGTTGAACAGCAGTCTGAATTTCCTCACACCTCTGACCACCCTTCTATTGTCATTCAAAGATCAGACATCACCCTGTTTTTGTATTCTGTTTGCAAAATTTACAAAGGGGTTCCCTGATGGTAATTACTCTTGAGTACAAAATCTTTGTTCACTTTATAATGAATTAGCTCAATTATATTGAATTTACTTTATTTCTTCCTTTACATTATTAACCTGGTCAACTAAGTCACCCTCATGGGGTTCTGAAATCAGTTTATGAAGGTGACCCCTTAAAGTAAGGTACCTATGGTACTTTTCCCCATTCTAAATATCTCCCTTCGTCCAAAAAAACTGTTTTAACAACTTTTTTTGTGTCCTCCCAGCATTCTCCAAGAGTGTCATAAACACACCTAGCAGATTTTTGTGCCAAACCTAAATCCAAAAGATCACTTCTTACCTAGTTAGCCTACAGAAGACTGTAGGTTTTGGTTTGAGCTGCAAACCTAGTGAACTGTGTTTGAATCCCACAACCTCCACTTGCATAGTATGTGACCACGAGCAGGTCCCTTAACTTTCCAGTGCTCCCAGGATGCACCTACAAACAAGCCCTGGCTTAGTGTGTTTTTTCTGGCCAAAAATGTTAACAAAAAAAAAAAGAATTCAACTCCCATAACCCTGTCCCACTGAGTTGGGCCTCAGAATTCCAGAAGCAGTACCCCACAGCCAAGTGGTCTGACATTTCTGAGGCCACAGTTTCAATTGATTCTAAGATCAAATCATTGTAAACAAAAAAATTAGTGATGATAAGTAACTCTTGAAAAAAGTAAATCTGCCAGTTTAGTGAAAAAATCTATAAATATCAACCAAACCCGCAGTCTGAACCATATCACCTAAAAAATGTGACTCAATAAATTTTCTTTGTCTGGACACACTGACCCACTTATCCAGATTGCAGTTAAAATACCCTCAAGAACCACATGTCTGCAAGTGTGCAGATACGCTGAGAAGCTTTAAATAGATTTATCTAAATTTTCTCTGATGTGCATAAATATTTATCAGCTGAAATAAATGAGTTTCTATACTGACATCTAATAACAACTGTCACTGGTACAATATTCAGCAATTTTTGGAGCTTAAAAGGAATATGACTTCAACATTGTTCAGCTCTGGTTCCACTCAAATCAACTTTCCCTCTACACCAAGAAAAGTCTCCATGACCTTCAGCACTAGGCAGAGACTCTCACGGCTCCCCACCAATCCCAAATTCCAACACTGGACAGGACTTCCCTGGAGGATTGTGACTCCTTTAGATACCTCGGGGTCTGCTTGATCAGCACCTCGATTTTTCTTTACTCATCGATGCCATCCACAGAAAACTCCACCCTAGGTTGGGCGCTCTTTATCGAAATCGTGGTTGCATCTCGCTGCAGGCACGCCGTGCCATGGTACAGAAAATTATCATCCCTATCTTTGACTACGGGGATGTAGTCTATAGTGCCACACCCAAGTCCTCCCTAGCCAGACTGGACCCACTCTTCCACTCCTTCTGTCATTTCACCCCGGACTGCCCACCCTCAACCCATCATTGTCCCCTCTACCAGACGCTGGGCTTCACCTCCCTCCAAGACTGTAGGCAGTCACACTGTGCTTGGATCACAGCCAAGTTCTGGACCCAGTCCCTGCCCACTTACCTCACCTCCTTACTATCAGCCCTGCCCCTTCAGCTTATGCACTAAGAAAAATTACACCATGATCCTATCCGTGCCACACATGTCCACCACTGCAGGGCAGGCATCCTTCAAATATTGCATGTCTAAACTATGAATTCACTCCCCATGGGCATTTGGCATGCCTCCCCTAATCAATACCTAAATTCACTACTCAAAGCACACTTCTTCTCCATCTGTGCATGCGACTAATGTTACGGCCTGCTCGGAGGCCAGCTCCTCCAATCTGTTGAAATAAGCACAGGCAATCAGAACTAAGGTGTATGGGGTTCCTTAGCTAAATATCTACAACTACCCTGCTTTAACCTCCAACTGCTGCATGTATTATTATTAATTTTACACTGTACTTCAATATTGTATATTGTATGTATTGTTGCTTGCCTTATGTACCCCTTGTATTCTGGACCTGATACTCAGTGTTGTACTTGTACAGTGTTTCTCCTCAGTATGCCTTCCTGGTAAAACTCTTAACTAAATAAATAAATAAATCCTTAAACTCAAACCCAGCCCAGAGCAAAGTGCATGACCCGGGGACTAAAAGGAACATCAAACCCCCTATAACCTCTATACCTGCTGAATATCAGACACCAACCGTAACCTGCATCTGAAAGAAAAAAACATTGTAAGCAGTGGATTGCAAAGCTGAAAATGCAATACCTCTACTTTTAGTATTTGTAAGGCTTTTAGTATTCACTGTGGCACATTTGGCACATAGATCCAGCGCCATCTAAAGAAGTAGAAAGACTACCAACGGGGCGTCAGTCTCAAATAAGATGCGTCCGATTTTGTTGCAGCTTTATTCAGATAGTCCTTGGGTTACTCCTGCTCCTTGTACACATCCATTGCTTTCATTTGTTATTTGACCCTCTGGATTCATGTAGTGTATCTACGTTATCAGAAGAAAAAGACTTCCAAGAGGAGGACATTGATGGGGTATTCCACACTTCTTCATCAGAGTCCCCACAATTCTGTGTCTGCCATAATAAATTATATATATATATATATAGTTGTACATTCTATTTTTTCCTCCTCTCAGCGACTGGGGGCCATCCCAATTTCAGCCCTTTTACACGGGCCCTCAACGATTGTCTGGCTGACCTACACCATAACTGCAAAGCGGGGAGGACCGTGGCTTACCCTGATGGAGGGATAGGTCCAGTGAGGAGAACCCGCACCACCTATGGGCCCCCACCTCGACCTATGCCGGGCTTTGTTTAGTTGCCGATCGGTGGCCCATTGGGGGCATCATGGCGCACACTGAGAGGGGCATTTCTACATAAGCCCTGGGAGTGTGGACGTGCAATGATGTCCAGCATGTTGCAAACACTCTCCCATGCTCACCTGCAGGATGTCCGCCACTACCCCAATCCCAGTTGCAGGTGTCCCTGACTGCAGCAACCCCCGGTCTCCACTGGAGGTCGCTAGTGCTGGGGACACAAACCCCAACCCTCCCCAGGAGAGGAGAGGAGAGCAGTCCTCCAGATGCTCGATCCTCTACTCCCTCGCTGACCCAAGTCTGTTCCCGAACCCGGGTCACTGGCATGGCGCGAGATGTGGTGTCCAGTGCCTGAACCCTCAATGCCACCAGGCCGGCTTCAGTTTATATATTTATTAATTATTAGATAACACCTTTGCGCACAAGTGCTCATTTTCAAATGTTCCATCTCAAAGTCGGTACAATATAGTATAAGACAAAACAACACAATGTAACAAAGATAGGGCAGATATAGCAACAAGCAATGAGTTACAGGAGTAATTAATTACATTTATTGGGGGTGTATAAGTAACGAATAGTATTTCCTGAATACCACAAATAATAAGCTACTTGTTACTCAGGAAGAAATCGAACAATCGTCGCTATCCTGGGCTATATGGCAATTTACTATTTGGCAGGTGTTCAAGATTTCCCTGAGACCTTGTGTCCAATCAGAGGCCATTTTGGAAGCCTGAAGGCAGGTCATGTGACACAACACTCACAGAAGCTACAGGCAGGAAAGACAGATGCATGAGCAGCTGAGAAAGAGCCATTTACTCCCATCCACTTGGTAAAATTAGACAAAAATCAAAAATCTTGACAGTTTTTGTTCCCTCTCTAAACCCCAAGCTAGAGAGGGTCGAGTTTTGTACAATGTAGGGTGCAAATTAGGCTTTTAAAAAAGGGAAAATATAAGGGCTGTTTGCAGAGGGAGAGAAACAGAACCCCAACATGTGCGCGCGCACGCGCACACACACACACACACGCATACACACACACGCACACAGCCTGTGTGGGTACTGTGTACTAAAACCAAACCAGATTTAAAGCTGTAATATAATGTTTTAAACACTAAACAGCTTAAGGGAGTAAGGAATGTCTTGTATGGGTTTATTTTGATTAGAAATGTAAGTTTTCTTTGAAAGAACAAGGCAAGTAGTAAAACTTAAGTACAACCAGCTGTAAGGGACCTTTTTGCTATTGTTGTTCATGGCCAGGCTTCATGTCTAAGAAGAAATTTAAAAAATAATTTACTTTTTTTTTGAGAATTTAGTCAAGCTTGACTGTAATGAGTGAGACTTGTCAGCTCAGCATTGCTGCAGTGACTTGAGTGACTTTATTTCATAATAATGTAATTTAAATGTAATATCAGACATCTTCCTGTGAATAACATGGGTTCTAGTCCCTCCACCGACACTTGTGCAACTTCAAGTGCACTGTAGCTGGTAGTGTGGGACTAGTTGGCTGACTCCCACCACTTCAGTTAGCTGCCATTTTGGTGTGTGTGTGGTGTGTGGTGTGGTGTGTGTGTGTGTGTGTGTGTGTATGTATGTGTGCGCGCATTCAATACATTTTTCTAAATTTGTGACTTTATCTCCAAGAAATTTAAAAAATATTTTTTTCTGAGAATACTAGTCAACTAGTGAGTGAGATTTGTCAGTTCAGCATTGTTGCAGTGAGTAAGTGACTATATTCCATAAAAATATAATTTAAATGTAATATCAGACATATCCTGTGGGGAACCTGGGCTTGGGTCCCTCCATGACCACGTGTGCAACTGTGAGGGTACTGTAGCTGGTAGGGTGGGACTAGTTGACTGACTCCCATTGCTTCAGTTAGCTGTTTTTTTGTTCCACATGTGCATGGCTGTGCACTCAAAACAGTTTTCAGTTTTCTAAGTTTGTGATTTTGTGCCCAAGTAGAAATTTAAAAAATATTTTTTCTGACAACTTACTAGTCATTCTGGTGAGTGAAATTTGTCAGCTCTGCATTGCTGCAGTAAATGACTGACTATATTTCATAATAATATAATTTAATATCAGATATCTCCTGAGAGGAACCCAGTCTCAGGTCCCTGCATGGCCACTTGTGCAACTGTGAGTGCACCGCCGTATATAACTGTTATCTGCTAGGGTGGTACTGGTTCATAGAAACAAGAAACATAGAATTTGACAGCAGATAAGGACCGCTTGGCCCACCAAGTCTTCCCATTTCCCTACCTAATGGATAAGCTGCAGTTCCTAGTTATCCAGCAGCCTACTTCTTTCTACCCCCACCCCCTAGAATTGCCTTATGACTGTCCCATTCATGCTTGAATTCAACCATTGTTTTTGACTCCACAACCCCCTCCGGAAGGCTGTTCCATGCATCCACAACCCTCTCTGTGAAAAAAATACTTCCTTACATTATCTCTGAGCTGCCCCCCCTGTATCTTCTTCAATTCTGCCCCTTGTTCTTGCACACCTCTTTTGAAAGATGCTACCTCTTGTACTTTGTTGATTCCTTGAGGTACTTGAAAGTTTCTATCATGTCCCTCCCTCCTTTCCGCAAGGCTATACATATTAAGATCCTTTAGTCTCTTCATAGTCTTCTGTGCAGACCTGCACCATTTTAGTTGCCCTCTTCTGACAGCTTCCATCTTGTCTATGTCCTTGTGGAGATTGGGTCTCCAGAACTGCACACAGTACTCCAGATGGGGTCTCACCAGCTGTCTGTACAGAGGGATAACAACTTCCTGTTTTCTACTGGTGATGCCTCTCCCTATGCATCCCAGTATCCCCCCAGCCCTCCGTACTGCCCTCTCACATTGCTTGCCCACCTTCAAGTCATCTGATATGACTACCCCCAGGTCCCTTTCCATTTTTGTTGCTGTTAGTATCTCACCCCCCATTGTGTACTCTTCCCCTGGGTTTTTATTTCCCAGATGCATTACCTTGCACTTCTTAGCATTGAATCTAAGCTGCAATACATTTGACCATTCCTCTAACCTTGCCAAGTCCCTTCTCATCCTTTCCACCCCACCTTGTGCATCAACTCTGTTGCAGATCTTTGTGTCATCTGCAAAGAGACATACGTTTCCTTCCAGTCCCTCTGCAATGTCACTTATAAAGGCATTGAAGAGAACCAGTCCTAATACTGAACCCTGCAATACCCCACTAGTAACCCCCCTTTCTTCAGAGTGGACTACATTTACTATTACCCTCTGTGTCCTATTCTCCAGCCAATTCTTTACCCAGGCTGTCATCTTGGGACCCACTTCCAGGCTGGCTAACTTGTATATTAATTTTTTGTGTGGGACTGAGTCAAATGCCTTGCTAAAGTCTAGGTAGGCCATGTTCACAGCCCCTCCCTGATCTGCTACTTTGGTCACCCAGTCAAAGAAATCTATTAGATTTGTCTGGCATGACCTTCCTGCTGTGAATCCATGCTGCCTTGGGTCCTGTGCCCCTCTGGCCTCTAGGTACTCGACAATTCTTTCCTTCAGAAGTGATTCCATCATTTTCCCTATCACTGAGGTTAAACTAACAGGTCTGTAGTTTCCTGCTTCTGCCCTGCTCCCACTTTTGTGAAGGGGAATCACATCTGCCCTCCTCCAGCCCTCAGGTACCACCCCATCCTCCCATGATTTGTTAAAGAGTGTAGTCAGTGGTGTCACTAGTTCTACCTTTAGTTCTTTTAGAATTCTGGGATGAATCCCATCAGGCCCCATTGCTTTGTCCACCTTCAGTTTTAAGAGTTCTTTTAGAACCCTTTCTTCTGTAAATGGGCTGGTATCAACTTCTGTATCCAGAGTGTTTCTATTGTTTGTTTTAGGTACCTCCCCCTCTTCATTTGTAAATACTGAGCAAAAATATTTGTTTAGTATCTCTGCCTTTTCACCACCACCCTCTTCCCACTCCCCTCCCCTTTATTAAGCCTCACTATCCCTCCCTTAGTCTTCCTTCGCTCCCTGATGTACCTAAAAAAGGTTTTATCCCCCTTCTTAACTGAGTTGGCTATCTTTTCCTCGGTTTGGGCCTTTGCTGTTCTGACTGCCTTACCAGCTTCCTTTTGCTTTAACTGATACAATTCTCTGTCCTGCTCCTTCTGTCATTCCTTGTACTTTCTGAATGCTTTCTTTTTCTCTTGAACCTTCACTGCCCCCTCCTTTGAGAACCACAGTGGTTTCTTACATTGTTTTGTTTTGTTTATTTGCTTCACGCAAAGGCTTATTACCTCTGTGATGGCAGTTTTTATTATTCCCCATTGTTCTTCCACCCCTCCTTCCTGCCCATTTGCTAGTGCATTCCTTCAGCACTCACCCATTTTGGCAAAGTCAGCCCTCCTGAAGTCTAGTACTTTTGCCTTTGTATGGCTTGACTGTATTGCTGTGTTTATTGTGAACCATACTGTTTGATGGTCGCTAGTTCCCAGATGGCTACCCACTTCTACATCTGTGATCCTCTCTCCATCGCCATTTGAGAGAACCAGGTCTAAGATTGCTCTCTCTCGAGTGGGTTCCAATACTAGTTGTCTAAGGCATGCCCCCTGTAGGGCATCTAGAATAACCCCACTCTTGGAGTTTCATCGCCTGCAAGTTCCGCACCACAAAACCTCCTTGGGCCAATGTTCATTCACTTACAAGGGCTCATACTGGTGGAACAGCCTTTGTCCTGAGATCTCTATGACTGCCAAGCTAGGTCTATTTAAAACTAAGCTCCAATCCCACCTCTCCACCTCTTGCACATATGACTGTCATTTCTAGCCTAGTCCCCACTACACATTCATACAGTCCTATGAGGTGTCCCCTCCTTTACTACTCTCCTCTGTCCACTCCCTCCCCCTTCCCTTTCCCACCCACCTTCTCTCCACCACACCCCACTCCCCTATACTTATGCTCATGTTGACAACTGCCACTGGCAAGCTCTATGTAATAGAAATATTACTATGCGACTGTATGTTAACCTAACTTTCTGCACCACCTGTCTTTGTTTTATTGTACATTGCCTATGCTCCAATATTTGTACTAATGTATTGTCCTGGCTCTTACGTGGAACCCTTGTAAAAGAGCCTTTGGCTCAAAGGTACTTGTAATCCTAGAATAAAAAAATAAATAATAAATAAATAATAGAAAAATAAATGGAAGTGCAGGGCCTGGAGGGACCTGTGCTTCCACAGTTATATACGTATATGCATTTATGGAGGGATGGGAGTGCAGGGCCCGAAGGGCCATGCGCTCCCGCAGGCAAATAAGGATACGATTATACTATCTCAAAAAGTAAGAAAATAAATTGCAAAAAACTGTGTTAATGCTCTAGTTAGGGTTACAGCCACAAAAGTAGGGAAATGTGGCGTTAGGGTTTCCAAAACTATCACCCCATCCCCATCCTGCAAACACCAGCAGGCGTTGGGGGTGTGCCTTGGTGTTGTCAGCCCTAACGCTCATCCCATTCTCCTATACTGTACCCATCTCAGCTTATTTACTTATGGAATGAGGTGAACATTAGGGCTGAGGACCTCAAGGAACACCCCTGACACCTGTTGGTGTGTGCAGGGTGGGGGTAGGGAGTTAGCTTTGGAAACCCTAATGCTACATTTCCCTACTTTTGTGGCTGTAACCCTAACTAGAGCACTAATGTGGGTTTTTGCAATTTATTATAATATAAGGTGTGTTTTTTTTGTACAACAATCAATGACGATCGACCCATAGTCAAGTGAGGGGAGAAGGTTTGCCTGGGTGACTCTGACTTTAGTGTTAGGCATCAGAAAATGGCAGACTCTGTAAAGTGTGCCCATATTCTGGTGGAGAAGGGTGGTAGTGTGATGGAGATGAGTTTCAAAATAGAGGGAAGGGTCAAGGTGTATCCTGAGGTATTAAAAGAAGAGGGCCTTTTCGAGCTGGGAGCAGTTTCCAGCATTGACACTATACAATGGGGATAGCTTATTTATTATTATTTAAGCTCTTAGCATTGATTAGTAAGCAACTACATGACTTACTGTTTGCCTGCATATCAGAGGTCTCCATGGAAAAACTCAGCCCTTGTTGTCTAGCTTATGTATTTCTAGTATCTTTAACAGATACCCCACCCCCAATTCTACTATTCCTAGATCTAACAAAAGCTTTTGAACTGGTGAATTATGCTCTCCTCATCAGCAAACTTGGACACCTCAGCCTGGATATCCATGCTTGTAACTGGTTTCGTAACTACCTAAGTGAGAGGAACCAACTGATCAAGTGGTTGGATACGGCATCAGACTTAAAACTGGTGAACCAAGGTGACCCCCAAGAGTCCATCCTTGGGCCCCTACTTTTCTCAATTTTCATTAACAACATGCCCAGTCACTGTGGTGGAGCCAACATCCTACTATATTCAGACAAAGCAATCTTCTACAGGAGCTCCAAGGATGTAAACCAAATAAACCTGGACCTCAACGCGGACTTCCAACTCTTGGAACAATGGCTAGTGGGAAATAAATTTGTACTAAACTTAAAGAAATTGAAGGCTATGCTCTTTGGTCCCAAACGCTTGGATGTTGATAGGCAAAATCTCTCACATCTGTCCTCGACCAATGGCACCAGGGTGGAGGTCTGTTCCTCCATCAAATACCTTGGGGTGCATCTCGACCAGCAGCTTACCCTGAAAATGCATGTGGAGGCCTTAACCAAGTCCCTCCATCAAAAAATAGGTCTACTGTACAGACTAGGTGGATATATAAGCATTGAAGTGCGGCTGGTTATTGCTACTGGAACTCTTCTCCCGGCTCTTTTATATGGTGCTCCCCTCCTCCAAACTCTCTGAAGTACTGAACTCACCAAACTCAAGAGCCCTCTACCACAAAGATGCCCACTTTGTTGTTGCTGCTCACCCCCGTGACCACCATTGTGTTGCTCTTACCTCCCTTAACTGGCCAGCACTCAAGGCCAGACTTGCCTACCCCACTCTCTGCCTTGCCTTCAAAACTGCCAAATTATCTGTATCACCTAGCCTAAATGGTCTACTCAAGTACAAGATCCATAAGCAAGAGCCTTGGTCATCTACTGTACAAGCCCCACCCTGGAAGTACATAGGTCAAGATCTTGTGCAGGTGACAGGTCATTTGCCATCTCGGCCCCAGTACTCTGGAATAGCCTGGCGTCAGATGCGATTAATTGTTCGACCTTGCACATGTTCAGAACTGCCCCGAAATTCAACATCTATGTAACCAGTAATTGCAGCTGTAATTGATGCCTTTGGTATGTATCATGGCACTGTTTCCTGTCCTCTTGGTATAACCCTACACTGTGGTCACTTATCTCACGAGCACTTAACCCTGGCATAGATAATCCTACCCTAATGGCTAACTTGCTAACTGAGGGTAGTACCCATGCTGCCCCAAGTATTGCACCAGAGCACTGCTAGTCTTTCCATCTAGCTTGTTAAATAAAGTTTTGATTGATTGATTGATTGATTAGCTAGTCAGTGCTAATCTCTGGTATTTATTTATTGTGTACTTGTCAGCCACCACTATTGACCAGCCCTGTTGTACATGGAATTTTTGTAGCTATTAATTTTTGTTACCTAACATGTGTGAATTGTTTACATGTAATAATCATGTCTTTTCTGCAATACGTCTCTGTATGTAAACTGATGCACCTGTAACTGAACTAATTTGTTGTCATTTATATGAATGTAATTAACTCTGGGTCACCCGGAAAAAGGGACATTATGTCACAGTGGACTTACCCAGTTAACAAATTTCAATAAATACATAAATAAATAATTCCCCCGGGAATCTAGTTTAAATACCTGTCCAGGTATGTGTTAAGTCTGTCACCTAGTCTTCTGGCTCCCAGCTGGTTTAAGTGTTGTCCATCTGTCCTGCACATATCATTTCTGTTGCCAAACACCTCCCTGTTGTGAATAAAATCATGACCTTCCTCAGCAGTCCAATTTTTTAGCCAGTAATTAATCATTGTTATTGCTGTTGTTCTGCCTAACCCTGCTCTTGGAACTGGTAAGATTTCAAATAACTAACAGTTTTTATTTTTCAAAAAATGCCCCCCTTCCACAAACTCAGTCTTTATATCATCATGCAGTCTGTTACCTATATCATTTGTTCCTACATGTAGTACCACTACTGGACTGTCCCCAGATCCTTGGAATAGGCCATCAAGCATATTTCTTACATTACTGATTCTCTCCCCTAGTAGGCATAACACAGTTGTCCTATTTTTTTTCCTCTGCATATGTGTGCCTTATTACTGAGCCACCTATCACAATGGTATTTCTATGGTTTCCTATTTCCATATGTTCAGTTTTCCCCTCACTACCTCCTTTCTCAGCCTCTGCTTGGTCTAAACCTCCAGCTATCGTGGTTGGTGCCAATGCTGCTGTCTCCCCCTCCTCCAGTTATGCCAAAGGCTGGAAAGAATTTGCCAGTGGTAGTGTGTGAGCATCTGCCACTCTCCCTCTCTTTGCCCTTCTCACCCCTCCAACTACTATCCACTCTTGCATAGCATCAGGAGATTCTATGCTGTCATCATCACTTTGCATCTCATCCTCAAACTCCCTCTTTCTCTTTTCTCCAACCTGTATCGTATTCTTATCTGTACTATAACTGTCATTTGGGGTTCTCTTGTCCTTATCCTGTTCCCCTCAACTATCACCATTTAAACTATCTCCATTATTGTTGTGTATTACTGAGTTGAAAATATTATCAATATACGTTTCTAGTTGCCCAACACTCAAGGTTTCATTTATTCTCTCTCTCAATTCACATAGTTCGTCAATGGCTTTACTGTATGTGTTCTCAGTGCATGTAAATTCCAAATCAGTTTCATCCTCATTGCCCCAGGTAAACATCCTGCATTTCAGCAGTAAATACCCTTATTTCCCCAAACAAGTTCGGGATAGAACAGAATCAATACGACAGTCCAATCTTTATTATACCCCATCTCACCTACATAAAATAGGAATTAGAGCAACATCTAACTACAATAGATGTGGGACAGCTAATTGTAATATAATACTTATGTTCTGGGAGTATACCAACATCAAATCTCTATGGAATGATATAGGACGGTATTAAGCATATACAGTAACTTGGTTAAAGGAGGGTTTTATTTAACTCTAAAAATTGATTAGCGTTTTGCTCATTAAAGTTCTAAAACATTGTGAAAATGCATGGCACTTGCCTCACTGTGTTTAACAAACATAACACTTCTAGAAAACCTATATAAATACTTTCTGTACAGTTAGTATTGTCCCAAGGAAAAAACTGCTAATCAGTTATTTAAAACCCTGTCAAAGGGTAAGATGTCTTTAGAAAACTGCCTTAAAGGGCACTTTGAGGACACAAAATACTGGACTAAGGTGCAGCAATGCACTTATATCAGCTGCAGTGAAAAACATTACTCTTAAACTATGGCTTGAAAATAGGCCACCCTCTATAAATTAATGGAAAGGTGAATGTTTGGAGAGTTTTAAAACCTGAAAGGCTGGTTCATTTGATGGTTGCCTAGAGCAACAATTTTTTTGTAACTTACATTTTGTTTCAGTTTTTTGATAAAACATAGCAAAACATTTCATACAAAAACAAATAACGGTTAATAACTACAGATGGTTTATGCAAGTTAATGCCTTATATATGTCAGTTTAGTCTTACTTCAATCTGCATTTAAGTATTTTTGCCTCAAATTAAAAGTGAAAAAAAAAAAACAGCATTTAACAAACAGAACTTCAAAATCCATTACTAAGAGTCATAGATGTGTTAGTATTATGAACACAGATGGTAAAAGGAATAGACTCATTAGTATGATTTGATAAATCTTTGGTTTCTGCTACTTCTCTCCTGGTGTCCCATATCATCATCATCATCATCATCATCAAATCTTTATTTATTCAGGCGAACATCATTGAGCAAGGCTCATTTACAAGATGGACCTGATAAGGTCAAGGTTCAATAGTTGATACACAACAGATACATCATACACTTATGTAGGACAGTTATACATACAGTGGAAAATAATGTTTATAAACACAGTGATGTACAGTAAATTCACATGATAAAAAACGGTTACAGGAAAGTTAAGCTAATATTTACAATATGTGCAGTATATACATATCCCAGTGGGGGGGCATGGCAGACACTCAACATAATGTAATACTAGGATGGTGAAGGTATTACTGGGTGCCATAAGATGGGGTGTCTGTCTGGAAGGAATATGCCATATATGGTTTGGAAGGGAGATTTGTGAGATGACATTGCTAGCTCTAGTGGTAGCAATTGCATTTCTTTGAAGAAGACTGTACAGTGCCGTTTAAAGGATGAAGAATGATATTGGACAGTTTTAGGGATTTTTGTAGGGTGTTCCATGCTATAGCTAGAGAATAGCTGATTGCTGCCCTCCCTAGCCTGGTGTTGAATTTGGGCAATTTGAGCAGGATGATGTTGTTGCTTCTTAGGGCATAGGAGCTAGGAGAGGTCTGGGTGAAGCAGTCCAGGATATAGTTTGGAAGTTTTTTTGACAACGCTCTGTAAATCCATAGTGCTGCATTTCTGTTCCTTCTGAGGTGAAGGGAAACCCACCCAACTGCAGCATAAAGAAAGCAATGATGAGTATTAGATGGCAGATCTGTAATGAACCTTATTGCTCTATGATATAAGGTATCCAACTTGTGATGGTAGGAGATGGGCAGTGACTATAAAGGAAGTCTGCATAGTCAACAACTGATAGAAAATGGCCTGGACTAACCTCATCTTTGAGTCTCTGTTTAGGAAGGGTTTTAATCTATAGAGAAGGCCAAGCCTTTGGCAAGCTTTTAACAGTTCTTCTAAATGATGAGTGAAGTCAAGTCTGTTGTCAATCCACACACCTAGGTATTTGAAGTTTTCTACATACTCCAGATTTTCTCCAAGTATAGTGCATAGCTGGGGAGAATGATTGAGAGGATGTGCTGGTGGAGCTTTGATTTGTGAACATCATTGCTTTAGTTTTCTTTGCATTTGACAGGAGCTTTTTCTCGAGTAACTGATATTGTAGCAAGGAGAATTCTGTTTGTAGGATTTCACGAGCAGCTGCAGGCGAAGGGTTGCTGACATACAGAACAGTGTCATCAGCAAAGAGGTGTACAGAGGAATTGGTAAGGGTTGAATCAATGTTATTTATATAAATGGCAAAAAGGATAGGACCCAGAATAGAACCTTGGGGGACTCCTCTTGACAGTGGTTTTAATGGGGATAGGTCACCTTCAGCTTTTACCTGCTGTGACCTACCAGTGAGATAGCATCTGAACCACTTAAGGGAGGATGTATCTAGGCCAATGGAGTACAGAGATGAAAGTAGTAGCTCGTGGTCCACAGTATCGAATGCTTTGCTCAGGTCCAGGAATACTGCACAGACATTATTCTTTTTATCTAATTCGGATTGCCAGTCATTTGTGACCTTGGCTAGTGCAGTGATAGTACTATGCTTGGCCCTGAATCCAGATTGAACTGGGTTTAGGAGGTTAGCATTGTCAAGATATCCCTTAACTGATTACTCACTAATTTCTCCAGCATCTTGGATAGCACTGGTAGAATGAAAATGGGCCTGTAATTATTAAGATCCATAGGGTCCCCTGATTTTAGAAGGGGAACCACTTGGGCTGTCTTCCACAGTGTGGAAATAGAGCCAGAGTTTAGGGATAGGTTAAAGAGGTGTGTTAGGGGACTGCAAGTACATGGCATGCAATCTTTGAAAGTAGGGGTCCAGAGAGTCTCCCCTGCACTTTTTGGTATCTAGTTGCCATAATAGATCCTCTACTTGTTTCAGCAGTATAGATTTGAAGCTGAAGGAAGAGTCAACTCTCTGATCACCAGTGAAATGGGAGCTTAATTGTTCCCTCAGCAGGTTAGCTGGAGAGGTGTCAAAGGCAAGGCCAGCTGTGAGAAGTGGTTATTGAAGGCGTCCAGAATTTCCATTTTGCCAGTGATAGGGCCATAACTGTTGTGTAATTGAGTTGGAAGGGGGGTGTTAGCATCCTGCCCCACCATACCCTTGATGGTGCCCCAAAACCTAGCAGGATTATGGTAGGAAGAGTCAAGTTTGGCCAAGTAGAAGGCAGCCTTTGCATCCCTAACTTTCCTAAAGATCATCCAGTCATTTGCATTCTTGGTTTTTCTTGCCATTTTCCAGAGTTTGTCTCTCTCCAGCAGTGCAGCTTTGAGGTCAGCTGTAAACCAACAACAGGATTTGTTTTTTATTCAGATACTAGAGATTGGGGTATGGGTGTTAAGGGCATTTATTATAATGTTATTTAGCACCTGCTGAGCTTTTTCAACAGAATGGGCAAGATAAAACTCTTGCCAGTGTGGAGGGTAAGCTAGATCATGCAAATATCCTTCAATATTGATGTTTTTCTTGGATCTCCTCATGAGGAATTGTGGAATGAGGAATCCCATCCATATGAGGTGGGAGCTGTTATTTTTGTTATGGCCCAAACTCTCACTACTGATCCCAACCACCCTATTTACATAGGAACATAGAATTTAATGGCAGACAAGGACCGCTTGGACCACCTAGTCTGCCCATTTCCCTACCTAACAGATAAGCTGCAGATCCTAGTTAACCAATAGCCTACTTCCTCCACTAGAATTGCCTTATGTCTGTCCCATGCATTCTTGAATTCCCCCACTGTTCTTGACTCCACAACCTCCTCAGGGAGGCTGTTCCATGCATCCACAACCCTCTCCATGAAAAAATATTTCCTCACATTACCTCTGAGCCATCCCCCCTCTATTTGGATGGGCAAGGGGGGGCAAGATTCACACCTCTACCATGCCCCTTGCTGAACCTCTGTTTAATCTGTCCAGGACTTGGACTTCCTTGGTTTCCTTCATGAAAGAGAGAAAGGGCAGCCATCTAACCTTACATATGTCTGCCTATAATATCAGATATTGGGCTAATTTCTCCATTTCCCCTTTGCACTTGCATTGGTTGACCTAACCTTGCAAGTTAGGAGGGGTTACAGAACGGCAATTTATGGCCAAATGGGGGACATGTACAGTGTAAGTTCTTTTCCTCAGGAACAGCAAATCCATAGTGACTTGAAGTCTCCCTTATGGATTATATGGTTAAAAAATGAATCTTTGAGGTAACTAATTAGACTAATATCATTGAGAGTTACACTGGAATAAAATGTAGTAGTGTGATTGAAACTAGATAGACCTTTCACCAAATCCTGTCTTCTTCTATAGTTTCTGTCTTCTTAACCTCGATACTCTTGTATACTATTCCTTCTGTTCATATCTAAAAGAAGAAAATACATAGATATTTAGTAGAAATAGATTTCTTGTTATTTATAGATATTGGGCCAGATATTCAGAAATGCGCCAAAGGCCAACGCAAGTCCAGCACAGCACAAAACTGATGCGCCATGGCACAACAGGAGCCATATTCAGAGGTTGCACTGGCCGCACTGTGCCAATGCAACACGGCTGAATATGGCACAGTTGTGCCATGGCACAACCATGGATGTGCCATGGTGCAACCGTGGATGTGTCATGGTGCAACCACAGGTGTGCCATGGGCAGACACAGAAGCCCCAGGGCAACCATGGGAGCAGAGCACCAGAGCAACTGGGGGGGGCATGGCACACAGAGGAGACCCAGGGACAGAGCCAGGGAAGCAGAGTGACAGGTGACAGGAGGCCATCACCAGCAGGGCATAGCAGGGCACACACAGGCACCCAGGCCCCCACCTCAGAACACAACAGTGGCACAGACAGGAGGCAACAGGGGGTGCCAATGGGGGATGGAGGCCCACCAAGGGGGCCCCCTGCAGGCAGCAGGCCGTGCCCCCCTGCACATCCAGACCAGGCCAGGCCACACCCAGGACCACACAGCCAAGCAGACACACCTGCCACACAACCCTGACAGCCACTCCAAGGGCAGCCCAAGGCACAGCCATCAACTGAGGGGAGGGACACCACCACCGTGGGACACACAGCAGCACACAGCAATGATCCACAGATGCAAAACACGTGCCCCAACACATGCACACCACACGGACAGGCACTGGGCCACTGCAGCATGGCTCCTCATGCCACCTGCAAAGCAGACACAGACACATGCAGGTAAGTCAAAATAGATGTACAGTGGTAGCCACAAACATTGCCAGCTATTTCCAGATATTTCATGAAATTTCTGAAGAGTTTCTTTCTGCTGCCCCTACTGTTTAAATGCAGAAAGCATCAGATATTTCTGGAAATATCACAGAAATTTCGGAAAATAGCTGGCAGTGTCTATGGTTGCTACTGTATATTCAAAAAACAATATACAGTAACAAGGGGGTGGGAAAGTGTAGGATAGCAAGGGAAGGGGACAGGGAACAGGGACTGTACAGTGGGAGGAGGGACTGGAGGTGGAGGTATGGCTGGGGAAACAGGGGAACACAAAGTTGGGCCAGCAGCGGCCATGTCCTGCCACCCCCTGCTGCTGTTGGTGCCTCCTGACCACCAGGAGCAGTCACCAGACCTGGAACACATTCTCCATAGTTGTTGAGGTCACCAGGATGAGCTGCCTCAGGAGCCTGCAGTACAGGGGCCTCCTATCCCGTCGGCGGACACCTAGGACAAGGGACAGGACAGGTAATCAGTGCAATGTCCCAAGGAATATGGCCCAACTACAGCGAATACTGGGCAGGGGGAACACAAACCCCTGGAGGGCCCATACAGGCCACCCACAGGGGCGTGGGCCAATGCCTGCTGGCAAGGCGGCACACCACAACAGCACACAACGGTGGTCCTCACCACATATTGGCTATCCAACAGCACCATAGCAGTCACATGGTACAGTGCCCTGGCTGTACTACAGCAACATCAGCGAGGGCCGTGCACACACCCACCCCACCAGCAGCTGGCACATGTGACCGATGGAAGTACCACAGTGGCGGGCACCACGCACAGTGCAACACAGACAGCTGCCACAGCACACAGCACAGGCAGCAAGCCTGGACCCATGCCCCTGCCACCCCCCCAATGACGGTGTGCAGAACAATGTCAGTGACTACCTTCCCTCTGTTACCCCACTGGCACTGGAGCCTCTCCTCCTCCATGGGCTGCTGCGCGCCACCCGACGTCTGTCCTCAGGTCCTGGGAATGGAACAGAAACAGGTACACATCAGTAACCAACCACATCAGCTGCCCATCACCCCCACCCCTGTGCACAGGGTGAGCCCCTTCCCGACACGTCCCACACAGTGGCAGCGCAACACAAGTGGTGGAGGGTGATGCCACCCCACAGTGCACATGATGGTAGTACTCCACCCTGCAGGACACGCCAGTCAGCCTAGCCAACACCACAGTACAGCACAAGGGCACACATGCATGTTGGGCCTACTTACCTGGCTGAGGACAGCCCCATGCTTGACGCGTGCCTCCATCATCCTGAGGCACTCTAGGTCCCACCGCACCAGGTCTCCATATCGGTGGTGACACTGCTCACCAGTTCTGGACACCCCTGTGTGCTGAGTGAGTGAGGCAGCAATTGCCTGCCACACAGCCGCCCAGGGCTGCTGAAGTGGTGCCTGCCCAACAGCTGAGGTGCGTGTGACTGGACGCAGGCCATGAGGTTGGCCAGGTCCACCAGTGTACAGTTGGCCACCCATCCACGTCGCTGCTGCTGTGCCATCACTGTGGTGTGAGCCGTGGATCAAAATGGTGGCAGGAGGCGCACGTGGCAAGTGCATGCACCAGATGTGCGGGCTAAAGGGACATGCACTGTGTCTGCCCATCATGCAGTCACAGAGATGCATGGCATGGGCATGGCTAGGCGGGGTCATAGGTACAGGGGTCACCTATGGGCAGAGGTCACAACAGGGGTCAGGGGTTGGCCGCCGCACAGTGCGCAGTGGGTGCACTGTGCACAACAGGTGGCAGCACACAGACCAGCGCACTGTAGTCCTGCGCAGTGTGCATGCGTGCACATTGCGCCGCGACTTGCTCTGGAGAAATCTCACTGGGCATGGAGCAAATTTGTAATATTCAGCCACCACAAGCAAATGAGCTCATCGGCCAATGTGTGGTGCACTGGGGGAATTAGCATGTCATTACCATTGCGCCAGTGCTCATTTGAATGCGTTGCGCCATAAAAGCGCCACAGACCGGCACAGACCATGGACTGGTATTACAACCTTCTGAGGTAAGTTGTGCATGCTGCTGGAGCACACTGAGTACAGCCAGCACAGCAGGGGTTGGAATAGGGTGCTGCTGACACTGACACACTGTGCTGTCCATGTCCACAGGTAGTAACATGTCAGAACGTGAGGTGGGTGGGAAGCGTGGCCTGCTCGGAAGCACAGGCCAAATTTCATGAAGGCAGAGGCCCTGCTTGAGGTCTACCTCAACAGGGAGCCTCTGTTGAGTGGTGCCATGGGCACACCAGAGGCCAGGGCCCAGTGTGCCTGGGAGGAGGTGGCAGCATGCGTGAACCAGCAGGGCAGCCACCAGCGGTCAGTGTAAGAGTGCCACAAGAAGGTGGGCACAGATAAGCGGTGCATCAGAGAGAAGGTGGTGGCCATCTGTGTGGCCTGGAAAGACACCTGTGGGGGGCCTGCTGGTGTGCCACAGCTCACGGTGCAGGAGGAATTGGTGGCAGCCACTATGCACCACAGCACCGTGGAGGGTGTGCAAGGTGGAGGATTCCAGATGGGTGGCAACCCATCACTGCATGGTACGTATGTCAGGCACGCACAGCATGCAGTGGCTGAGTTGGGAGGGTGGCGGCACTCGTGGACCTTGCATCACTGACACACCTGTTTTCTCTTTCAGTACCAGCATGCCTGCATGTGGAGGATGGGGCCCCAGCAGCAGCCGTGGGGGTAGGACCAGCCCCAGAGGACCAGCCATCCACCTCCATGGGTATCCAGGGGCCTGGTAGGCTGCAGCACACCACCACTGTCCAGTTGGATGTCCTGGGCATGGGGTCGAAAGAGGCCCTAGATGCGTTTCTACAGGATGCTAGTCTCAGCGTCCTCTGCATGGAGACACAGATCAGGGTGGGGTCTGACACTGATGATGACCTAACCATTATCCTGGACAGCGTGGGTGGTGTTTTGGGGGAGATGCCCATACCAGACACTAACACAGGCAGCGTGTCCAGTGACCTGACAGCAGTGGAACAGCTGCCTGTCACCACTGCGGGTGCTGCTGTGTGCACTGCCACAGCTATGCCATGTGGTGGTGGTGTGGCTGTGCAGGTGCTGGGCAGTGTTCAGCAGCCGGATGGGCAATGGCAGCAGGCTACAGGGGCCAGAGGGTAGCCAGATGTGGGGTTCACTGCTGGGGCACCTGATTGGGGCTTACCGCATGAGGACCCCCACTGTGCAGTGTCCACCTGAGTGGGGGGCTGTGCAGTGTGGTCGGTTACTGCAGGAGGGTTGGCGCCATGCCCAGGTTCCCCAGGGTACCAACCTATTGGCAGAGCACACCCATCTGCTGTGGGCCTCCATGGAGCAACAGGTGCTGCTTGTTGCTGTGGTGCGTGCACTGTGCATGGAGGTGCACCAGGCAACTGAGCAGCGTGAGAGGGGTGCTGCCAGCTTCTGGTGGCTATACAGCACTTGCAGGAGGACACAACTGCATCCCAGGATCGCATTGCCAATGCGATCATGGATGGCCTTGCAATGCTGGCTGCCGCAGGGTGTGGCTAGCCGCCATGGACCCCATGCAGTGCACTGTCCACCCCACGATCCTGGCGTCTAGTGACACCCTCACTGTCGATGCTGGGCTCTGCTGCTGGCATCCCAGGCATGCCTGGGGTTGGCCTGTTTGGGCACCTACACACCCCTACGCAGACACAGTTGTGATCCCACAGTTCAATCCCTGTGGGGCTGTTGCAAACACCCCCTGTGGCTGATGAGCAGCCTGTGGCTGCTGATCTGCCCTGGCGCAGCTGCACCATGGCCAAGGTGACCATGGTTCCATGCGGCGGCCCTGATGTGCATGCCGCCCTGACCACAGTCTGCAGTCACTGCCCTGTGCGTGCATGGGCAGTGTGTGTGTGTGTGTGTGTGTGTGTATACCACTGGTGTGGTGCCTGTGTGTCACGCCACATGCTGCCTGTGTGCGTGCCTACCCAGCCGCTGGCCCATGTGGCATGGGCGTGATGAGGGAAGTTCTGCACTGGTTGCGCCTGTGCACCGGTGCAATACATCTGATTCCCACCTCTTGCCAGCGCTTGGGTGCGTGGGTGCATGTGTGTGTGTGATGCTGTGTGCAGTTGTGTGTGAATGTGTGCCACTGACTCCCCTACCTCTGCACCACACCTCTGTCTGTGCATGCCCATTGCCATGCACTCCCCTGCCTGTGTGCTGTACCTGTGTGTGTGGCCTTTGCATGAGTTTGGTGCCACCTACCTGTGCACACCATAGTGCTCCTGTGTGATGGTGTCTCGGTGCTGCCACGCCATCCTTTGCAGCCGGGGATCCCTACACCCGAGGGGGGGGCTGTCCACCACCCTCCGGTCCATTGCCTCTGTCGTCCCCACTACTGTCACCCTCATCGGCCTCAACA
The DNA here is from genome assembly GCA_016271365.2 of Neoceratodus forsteri. NCBI lineage: Eukaryota > Metazoa > Chordata > Ceratodontiformes > Ceratodontidae > Neoceratodus > Neoceratodus forsteri. The sequence continues at coordinate 497,276,618 of CM057451.1, forward strand.
GCTATCCCACGGTCGATGGCCATGTTGTGCAGTATGCAGCATGCCAGGAATAGGCCACAGGCTTTCAAGGGGCTGTACCGTAGGGCACTGCCAGACCTTTCTAGGTAACGGAACTGTGCCTTCAGCTTGCCGAACACACGCTCTATGATGTTTCACGTGCTGGTGTGTGCCTCATTGTAGCATTCCTCTGCTGGGGACAACGGGTGCCGATAGGGGGTGAGCAGCAAGGGCCTCAGTGGATAGGCGCTGTCTCCTATGTGGATAATGACATGGTTCACCCTGTGACATCCTTTGCTGTGCCTCTTGCCTGTCTCTGGCTCCCTTGCCAGTGAACCCACCCTGCCCTCCCCATCCCATGGCCTACTCTGCCTGCCCCCGCCCATCCCATACTCACCCACTAGGTGGCCCGTGGGGATGTCCCCACCTCAAACCTGTGACATAGCACAGAACTGTGCCAGATGATGCATCATGTGCACTCCCAGGGTGTGTGGCACAGACATTGGTGATGCGCCGATTGGCATCGCACACCACCTGGCAGTTCACGCTGGGGAACCATTTCCTATTGGTATAGGCCACACCCTCAGGGCCAGGTGGTGTGCGGATGCCCACATGGGTGCAGTCAATGGACCCAAGCAAGCCAGGCATGTGTGCTACCCTGTGGAAGTCCTGCATGGTTGCTGTACGCTCCACCTGTATGCTGGGGAAATGGATGTATTCCAAAGCACAAGGCAGAAGAGCATTGAGGAACTGTGTGAGGAGGCAGGATGTGGCCAACTGGGTTATGCCTGTAGTGTCCCCTGTTGGTCTCTGGAAGGTGCCCATGGTGAGCAGGCACATGGAGGCTGTCACTTTTGCCTCCACAGACATTGCATGGCTCCGTCTTGTGGGTGCCTGCATCTCCTCACTGCACAGCTCACAGAGCTGCCTCAGAATGGCCCTGTTCAGGCGGTACCGTCCCACAATCTCCATGTTGGTGTAGTTCTCGAAGGTGGTGTGGGCACAGTTCCACCTGTTCCAGGCATTCCGCCAACAAGCCCTTCCTCGGCCACGTCGCTGTTCCTCCTGCCCCCTCACACCCCTCATTATGGCCCCCATCAGGAAGAGCACACTATGCATGGCCCCTGATGTCCTGTCTCCCCCTGGGCGGTCAGCTGCTGTGGGCTGTGTGCCACCCTGGTGCACTGCCTGGCACTGTGCCTGCCTGTCCCTCTCACTCTCTCTGCCCCCTACTCCCTCTCCACTGCCACCTCTGTCCCTCTCCCCCTGTGGCTGCCTGTGACAGTCTCTCTGTCTCTCACTCGCTCTGTCTCCCTTGGTCTGTCTTTCTGTCTGTATGTCCTTCTTTCTTGCCGTGTTTTGCCACTGTCTCTCTCTCTCTCCCTCTTGCCTGGCGCAAGTGCTGTCTGTGTGCTTGTGCCCTGTATTTATAGGCTCAAGTTTGCTCAGCGCATCCAGGTTTTGCTCCGCACTTGTGCCATGGTTCCATGGTTGAATATCTCACTGCGATGGATATTCATGGGCACGCCCCCTGCTCTTGCACCTGCATTCATTATAGTTGCGCATTGGTGGAATGGGAATTTGTGCTGTTCACTGGCTCCCACTGAATATGGGACTGTCTGTCAGAAGGCATTCTGATCCCCAAAAAAGCATTATCCAAGTGCATTACAAGGATCCCTTTGAATGAAATAAAGCCTTTCTATAAATTCTTACCCATGTATTATTCTATTTTAGAACCATTTGGGGACTTTAATAATGGAATCAGAGCAGGTTCACACATCCCTGCTGTACACAGAAATTCACTCTGTCAGAGTATTGTACAACAGGGGCCTCTTATATTTGACTGTCATAACTATGCCAGCCTGGGTCAAAGATGGCAGCCTGACTGTTGCAAGCTCATTATGAAGAGGCAACTGTTGATCCCCCATCAGTTGGGAATCTTGGCAGGAAAGTAACCAACCCAGTTATGTCTCTCCTCTGCTGTCAGCCAAATATGGAGAAAGAATGCTTGCTCTTCTTGTCTCCAGCTGGTTGGGATTCAAACCTGGGATGCTCTGGTTTTCAGTTCTATACTCTAACCACAATGTCTATCTGCCCAGTACAGGTAACCTCACCTGTGAGGAGACAATGGTGACCTAAAGCATATTGGAAGGTATTTGTTTATTTATAATTGATAACCCTGTGACATCCCAGTGGAGGGACACAGTGTCTCCATTTACAATGAGTACTCCCTTCTGATCAGTTCTACAGCCAGGATGGCTGAAGCACAAGGAGGCCAAGTGACTTGCTCAAGATCACACCAGGAACTAGTGGCTAAAGTGGAATGGCAATATCAAATTAGTTTGGTTGGGGTGAGGACACATATTCTTGCTAAATTTACAACTAGGAATACTGCAGCAGAAGGAGAAACATAGACACTGTCAGCAGAGGAAAGGACCTGTGGCCCATTGAGTCTGCCCAGGCCTACCTATCAAAAGTTGATTTTGTGGAGGCCCTAGTGGCCCACCACTCCCCCATTCCTTCCTCCCTCCCCTTTTGCTACTGTCTTATCCAGCCCCATATGCCTATCCAACCAATGCTTGAACCCCTCCCACCAATTCCAATAGACTACCTCCCTTGTCAGCCTATTCCACCCTCCACCATCCTTTTCTGTGACAAAACATTTACTGATGTTCCTCTCAAATCTCCCCACCCCACCAGTTTTATTGAGTTCCCCTTAGTGCTGGTGTTTCCACTCTGCAGTATCTGTTTTTTTCTCACAGGCAGGACTTGTTTTTGGCTTGCTACATAAGACGCATTCAACTGGAGATCATGTGACTGGAGCAGCCAATAGCAGATTAGGATTTGCTATTAGCATATAAGGACTCCTTCACCTAACATCCCATCATAGAAACATACTGTAGAAACACAAACTTTGACAGCAGATAAGGACCGCTTGGCCCACCTTGTCTGCTCATTTCCCTACCTACTGGATAAACTGCCAATCCTAGTTAACCAACAGCCTATTTCTTCCTACCCCCCCCCAAGAATTGCCTTATGTCTGTCCCATGCATTCTTGAATTCCCCCACTGTTTCTGACCCCACAACCTCCTCAGGAAGGCTGTTCCATGTGTCCACCACCCTCTCTGTGAAAAAATACTTTCTCACATTACCCTTGAGCCATCCCCCCTCTATCTCCAAATTGTGTCCCCTTGTTCTTGCACATCTCTTTTTCTGAAAGATGCTATCCTCTTGAACTTTGTTGATTCCCTTGAGGTACTTAAAAGTTTCTATCATGTCCCCCCTCTCCCTCCTTTCCTCAAGGGTATACATATTAAGCTCCTTCAGTTTCTCCTCGTATGGCTTCTGTTGCAGACCCTGCATCATTTTAGTTGCCCTCCTCTGGACTGTCTCCATCCTGTATATGACCTTGCAGAGATGGGGTCTCCAGAACTGGACGCAGTACACCAACTGCCTGTACAGAGGGATAACAACTTCCTGTTTTCTACTGGTGATGCCTCTTCTTATACATCCCAGTATCGCCCCAGCCATCCCTACTGCCTTCTCACATTGCTTGTTAACATTTAGGTCCTCTGATATGATTACCCCCAGGTCCCTTTCCATTTTTGTCGTTGTTAATACCTCCCCCCCCATTGTGTACTCTTCCCTCATGTGAGTGGAACAGAGCAGGAGTGGGATGTCTGACTCTGGAGCATCTGTAGGAAACTGCAGGTCCACAGGAGAACCTGCCACTGGAGGGATCAGGTAAGCCACAGTGTCTTAGCCAGGAGGCCTGAAGGATAAAGGGACACCAGCAACTCCCTCTTTGAGGTATCCTAAATAGCAACTGTCTCAGAGCATCAGGCTAAGTTACTCTTAGTAGTAATATTGTATTGCATTATATGATATGAGGCTGTAAGCACTGACTCTAAATGGCATCATTAAGAGGAACTACCTATCTAGGGTAGATGTACAGTGGTTGTGGAAAGGACTGTGCTAAATGCTTGTTAGCCTGTGGTAAACTAGCATCCTTACCAACTATCTATATAGAGTAAGAGTATGAGGTAGAAGTCTGGAAAGGATAGTCAGGTAGTCAAGCAGGACAACAGTAGGAAAAGTCAGAAATGGGAGTGGTCAGGACAGTGGATGCACAGCTACTGTCTTTCAGGAGACTTTCTGGGGGCTGAGGTGCTGTCCCATCTGCACTCACCTCTCTGAATTGTGGGCACATGTAGCAGGACTCCAGGTGAAGCTGGCAAGGATACAGCAGACCTTCTGTCCCACCCAGGGGTCACCAGGATCACCACTGCACTGCCAGAGGATGCCCAGACAGAGAGGGAGCAAAAGGACCCTGGTGGACTGTGGTAAGGTGGGGGGTGTAAGGTGCATACTCCTTCATTGATACCACTCCTTCACCATACAAGCAGAATAGGACAACTGAGATGAGGTCCCTGTCACAGTGGGAGAGGAGGAAGGGGGTCCTGAGGAACAGAGGTCTTAGGGGAGGGGAGGCACCCAAACCAGGAGGAAGCGGGCTGGTGGTGAGGAACTCCATAGTGAGGGGCATATAGCTGAGGGCTGAAATAGGAAAGGATAGGGCAGTGAAGTGCCTGAGGACTACCTTAGCAGGGAGGGATGGGGGTGGATCCTACAGTGTACTATGGCAGCAGGAGCCGTGAGGGAGGTGGACATCATTGTCCATCTTGGACAAAGGGCCTAGCTAGGGTAAGGGTAGTGCAGGGGAACTTCAAGGAACTGGGGAGAGGCCTCAAGCAGATTGCATGCACCATGGCATTCTCTGAGGTGCTACCTGTGAAGGATACTGTAGGGTGCAGACAAGAAACTGTACAACAGCATCTTTAATGACTGGTTGAAAGCATCATGCATGCAGGAGGGCTTTGGCTACATCAGGGCCTGTAGAAAAAACCTGGGAAGATGGGGGCCTCTATAAGGGAGATGGCCTGCATCCTTCTGGGAATGGGATCACAGTGCTCAGGTGACTTAGATGCTACTTGGACGAACATTTAAAAAAGCCAGGTAGGAGGTGGAAAACCCAAGGGAGGCAGAGCTTGGCTCAGATGGTTGGAAAACAGAGAAGGAAATCCTGAGGGGTGTTACTACACCAAGGGCAGTGTCACAGGGAGTCAATGACAGAGACAGGGAAAAAGGGAAAGGTACACAGCTGGGAAGGGTGAGGTAAGCAGATCAAAGGATAGAAGGAACAGAGCAAGCAAAACAGATAAAGTCAATCCGGCCCATCAGTGCAGCGGTTGGATTTACGCTTGCGATGTCAGTGACCCGGGTTCGAGAGTGGACTCGGGTCGCCGGAGGGCGGTCGGGGGAGAAAGGCTTGAGCATCCCACAACTGCTCGCCTTCTTCAGGGGGAGGGGAGAGGTCAAGGCCCACAGTTCGCCTGACCCTGGGTGGAGGCCCGGGGTACTGCAAGTCCTGTTACCAGGAAGGGACCGGCTGAGAGACATGGTGGATGTCGGCGCCTAGCCCCTTGACATCAAGGGATGTGCACCACACCAAGGGGAGAAAAAGGAGGAAAAAACGGTGCCGGTCTCCTAGGTGACAGAGATCCAGCAGTGACCCTGATGGCCTGCACCTCCCTGATGTCCCCAGTGGGTCTGATACAGCAAGATTCTTGGGGTGCACCACCCTGCCCCATACCAGCCTAGGGGTTACAGCCATGGCTCGATGGGGAGCCACTGGGGCAGAATCGGGGAGGCTGCAGTGTGGGGGGAGATTGTAATCTGTGTCTCCCGAAAGAGTGGAGACCGGCACTGCGGGGGGAGTATAAACAGCAATTTAAAAAAAAAATAAAATAACAGATAGGTCAGCAGGAGCAGTAGGTGGTACTATAGTTAAACAAAGATGGAAAGCAGAGGGCATAATGCGGAGGGGGCTGAAATGGAGTGGAGAGCCATGTGTGCTAACACCAGGAGCCTCAGAAACAAAATCTGTGACCCGGAGGCTATCATGGCAGTGGCTCACCTGGATCTAGTGGCCATTACAGAAACATGGTGCTCCATGCACCACAACTGGGACATGGTCATACCAGGCTACTTACTCTTTAGGAGGGCTAGGAAGAAGGAAAGAGGGGTGGCACTGTATGTGAGGGAGGGAATAAAAACCACTGAAGTACTGGTACAGCAAGATGAGGGGGGTCTAGAGGTTCTGTGGGTCACCCTGGAGATGGGCTGTGGGACCACAGTTTGGACGGGGTACTTTACAGGCCACCATCACAAAGGGAGGAGAGGGACAGGTCCATAGGGGAGGCCATCATCATCAGGATGGCAGGGAAAGGGGAGGTGCTGAGAGCTAGAGATTTCAATCTGCCTGATGTGGATTGAAGCCTTCCAGCTGCAGCAAGGAGTAGGGCCACCCTAGACTCCCTACAGGGAGATTTTATCAAGCAGCTTGTAAAAGAACCTACATGGGGTGGGGCAGTATTGGACTTGGTACTTACAAACAGGGACAGCATTGCAGACATCACAGCGGGAAGTCCCCTGGGTACCAGTGATTACTGTACTATGTGGTTCAGCATAAGGAAAGGAGCCGAGTTGAGCCACACGAAGAAGGATTTCAAAGAAATCAGAAAATGCCTTGAGGGGAGGAACAGCCCAGGAAGGGTGAAGGCGCAGTGGAAGGGAATAAAGGAGGTATCATTAGGATAGCAAGCCTCTGTGTGACAAAAAAAGGCAGGAGAAAAAGGAGCATGATGGTTCTCCAAAGTGGTAGAAAATGCAGCAAAAAAAAAAAAAGGCAGCTTTCAAAAGGTACAGGGAAACTCAAAGGGAATGGAACAGGGAAGTGTACCAGATAAGTTTTTTTATTTACTGTGCTTTTTGGCTGCTCCAGACTGTCATGTCATCCGTCCTGGTCACGACACCCCTTCACGCTTCCACCTACTAGATCACCAGAGCTCTCCCAGTCACCCCCTGGCTTGCCCCCCCAGAGGTGGTGGGGTCACAGCACCGTCGGGCTTACCAGTGCCGCGAAACTGTGACTGGTCAGGAGAGGCCGGCTAGGAGGCTAATTGAAGCCTGGGGCAGGGCTTCAAGGAGATGGCTGGAGCAGAATTTATTTCCCCTTAAGCTGAGGCGGGGACGTGCAATGATGGCCAGCATCCGCCCCACCCCAGAGAGAAACTGGTGTCGGTGCAATGCAATGAAACCAGCCTCCGCCAGGTGTCATTTCTGCACCAAACATGCACCACCCTCCCCCCTGGAGAAGGAGAGCAGTCTAGAGGACACTCAGTCCTTCTCCCCCTGGCTGGCCCTCCGACGACCCGGGTCTGTTCCCGAACCCGGGTCGCAGGCATCGCAAGCGGAAATCTGACCGCTGCGCCAGCAGGCTGGCCTATCAGATCAGGTTGAATGAAGCAGGAAAGGTAGTTAGAAGAGCTAAGGCACAGGCAGTGGAAATGATTACAAGGGAAGTGAGGAGGGGGTTACTGTACACTTTTTTGCCAATACATAAGCTAGAAGAGAAAAGCTAGAGCTGGCATAGAGAGGATAAGAAGGGTGGAAGGGGGAGACTATGTGGATGGAGACCAAGAAAATGCTAACATTTTGAACAGGTGCTTGTCCTCAGTCCTCACAGTAAAGGGAAGAGGGGAGAACGGGCCACTGGAGAGAATTAAGAACAGAGGTGGGGATGGGGAGGACATAAGGCCATTTTCAGAGGCTAGAATACTGAAGGGACTTGCAGCGTTAAAAGTGGATAAGGCAATGGGACTGGATTGGGTACATTCCAGGGTATTGAGAGAGCTCAGGGAAGTGCTAGGTGCTCCACTGACAGCCTTGTTCAACACAGCTCACTGGAAACAGGGGTTGTTCTGAAAGACTGAAGAAGGGCTGACATGATCCTTCTGCACAAGAGCTACAGTAGGGAGGAAACTAGAAACTACAGGCCAGCCAGCCTAACTTCAGTGGTGGGGAAACTAATGGAAACCCTGTTACAGGAGAAACTGGTTGATTAGCTGTAAACTAATGGGTTGCAGGACCACAGGCAGCATGGTTTCATGGGGGACGGTCATGTGAAATGAGTCTAATAGATTTCTTTGATTGGGTGACCAAGGAAATGGTCCAAGTTCAAGCTAAAGTTTATTACAAGAATTACAGCTCATTCACAAGGAGGTCCTGGAGACATCAAACGATACAAGGACGTACATGATCTTATACAAAAACAGATTTGGGAAGCACAGATGCATAGCAATGGCAATTATGAGGTACAGCTTAAACTATTACAGATAACTAATACATTACATACGAAAGAGCTAACTAATGTGCACATTAATGATACACATAGATTCAGTTACGTCATCTCTAAGAGCAGAAGGAAATAGGTAGCAGGGGAAGGCAGAGAATGTAGTCAATCTAGACTTCAGCAAGGCCTTCGACACTGTGCCGCACAGAAAGCTGATTAGAAAGATGACCCATTTGGAAGTGGGGGCTTAAACAGTTAAGTGGGTTCACACCGGCTAATGGACAGGAGGCAGAGGGTAGTGGTAAATGGTACAAACTCTAAGGATGTGAGGATACTGCAGGGTTCAGTCCTCTTCGATATCTTCATAGGGGACATTGCAGAGGAACTGGAGGGGAAGGTCTGCCTTTTTGCAGATGACACCAAGATCTGCAATTGGGTGGACAGCCAAGAGGGAATGGATACAATGTGAAGTGATCTAGGGGCACTAGATGAGTGGTTCAAGGTATGGTGGTTGTGGTTCAATGCCAAAAAGTGCTAAATCATGCACCTGGGGCACAGGAACCCCAGTGCTGAGTATGAGATGGGGGAGGGTTTGCAGTTAATAGGCAGGAAAGTGACCCTGGGGTTATTAACCATGCTGCTGGGTCCTGTGCCCCACTGGCCTCTAGGTACTCAACAACTCTTTCCTTCAGAAGGGAAAATGATGGAATCACTTCTGAAGAAAAGCATTGTTGAGAACCTAAAGGCCAGTGGGGCACAGGACCCAAGGCAGCATGGTTTCACAGCAGGAAAGTCATGTCAGACAAACCTAATAGATTTCTTTGACTGGGAGACCAAAGTAGTAGACCAGGGAGGGGCTGCGGATATGGCCTACCTAGATTTTAGCAAGGCATTTGACACAGTCTCACACAAAAGATTAATATACAAGTTAGCCAGCCTTGGAGTGGGTCCCAAGTTGGTAGCCTGGATAAAAAACTGGCTGCACAACAGGACGCAAAAGGTAATAGTAAATGGAGTCCACAGTGAAGAAAGGAGGGTAACTAGCGAGGTACCGCAGGGTTCGGTACTGGGAACCGGTACTCTTTAATATCTTTATAAGAGCCATTGGAGAGCACCTGGAAGGAAAGGTATGCCTCTTTGCAGATGACACAAAGATCTGCAACAGGGTTGATACACAAGGTGGGATGAAAAGGGACTTGGCAAGGCTGGAGGAATAGTCAAATATGTGGCAGCTCAGATTCAATGCAAAGAAGTGCAAGATAATGCATCTGGGAAACAAAAACCCAGGGGAAGAGTACACAATGGGGGGTGAGTTAATAACAACAACAAAAATCGAAAGAGACCTAGGAGTAATTATATCAGATGACCTAAAGGTGGGCAAGCAATGTGAGAAGGCAGTAAGGAGGGCTGGGGGGATACTGAGACGCATAGGAAGAGGCATCAACAGTAGAAAACAGGAAGTTGTTATCCCTCTCTACAGACAGTTAGTGAGACCCCATCTGGAGTACTGCGTGCAATTCTGGAGACCCCATCTCCACAAAGACATAGACAGACTGGAGGCTGTTCAGAGGAGGGCAACCAAAATGGTGCAAGGTCTGCACCAGAAGACATATGAGGAGAAACTAAAGCAGCTTAATATGTATACCCTTGAGGAAAGGAGGGAGAGGGGGGACATGATAGAAACTTTCAAGTATCTCAAGGGAATTAACAAGGTACAAGAGGGTAGTATCTTTCAGAAGGCAAGAGATGTACACGAACAAAGGGGCACAATTTGAAGATGGAGGGCGGCTCAGAGGTAATATTGAAAGTATTTTTTCACATAGAGAGTTGTGGATGCATGGGACAGCCTTCCTGAGGAGGTTGTGGAGTCAGGAACAGTGGGAGAATTCTAGAAAGCATGGGACAGGCATAAGGCAATTCTAGTGGGAGGCAGGAGGAAGTAAGCCGTTGATTAACTAGAATCTGCAGCTTATCTGTCAGGTAGGGAAATGGGCAGACTGGGTGGGCCAATCGGTCCTTATCTGTCATCAAATTCTATGTTTCTATGTTTGTTTCTATTATTTCAGAAGACCTTAAGGTGGAAGCACAGTGTGACAAGGCCATAGGCAGGGCTAGTGGGATGCTGGTGTGCATTGGTAGGGGCAGCAGGAGGAGAGAGGTGGTGCTGCCATAGTACTTCTTTCTGGTATGCCCACCACCTGGAATGTCGTGTCCAGTTCACAAGACCTCACCTCAAGAAAGACGGCAAGGGTGGAGGTGGTGTAGAGAAGGGCAGCCAAGATGGTGCAGGGGTTGCAAGGGAAGTCATCGTAGGAGGGATCTCAATATGTACACTCTGGTGGAAAGAAGAGCGGGCAGTGACATGATCAGGACCTTCCAAGTACCTCATGGGTGAACAGAGTGCAGGAAGGGAGCCTCTTTCATAAGAAGACGAGCTCCAGGACTAGGGCATATGCAATGAAATTGAAGTGGGGAAATTTCAGGAAGGATGGGAGGAAATACTTCTTCCCAGAATGGGGGGAAGAAGTATGGAACAGACTGCCATCCGAAGTTGTGGGGGCTAGAATGGTAGAAGATTTCAAGCATGCGTGGGATAGACACAGGATATATTAGTACAGAAACAGGGAGGTGGGAGGGTCCTCAGAGACCAGTTAGAGTCTGCAAAGGTGCAATAGGCAGGGAACCCTTGTGCAGACTGGGTGGGACTTGCAATCCTTTTCTGCCAACAAATTCTATGATTCAGCATAAACAGCTCTTCACTGTCTACTCTGTTAATCCGTGGAGGTATTGTACGTCTCTGTCAAGGTCAAAAAGCTTTGCCCAAGATCACACTGTGGGCCAATGGCTAGTATCAAGGACTTGAACCCAACATTTCTGGCTCATTGGCCAATGTTTTAAACACATGCTCTGCACTGTCTCCTGTTATTCATGAGGATGCAGCATGTTGAGAGACTTATCTAGATCAGTGTGGCTTTCTTCTTCTAATCAAAACCTGGTGCCAGCTAATCAATTTTAAGCATAGTCTGATTAACAAAATCACAACATTTGCTAATCAGCTTAGAATGCTCACCTTACTGATTGTAATGTCAGAGTTCAGGTTACACACACAGCAGCCAAGATGAGAGAAGAATCCAGCTGTATTTATTCTGGTTTTTGCTCCCAGTAGTTGGTGTGCAGTGGTAGTGGCAGTGGTGACTTCTAGTGACAGGAAAAACTGATTCCAAAAACTAAAGATCACTTTAGAAACCAGTCATTTCTAAAATGTATAACTGGGGATATCCTTTTTTTTAAGAAACAGTCTGTTCAGTTCAAAAATGCAAAACATCATCAAATTAGCCTGTGATTATTAATATGAAAATGTATGCAAAATTATGAGATTTGAAAAAGAGGTTAGAAAAGAACAACTCTTTAGAATGTATTATTAACTTACAATTTTTTGGCCAAGGTGTACTGAGTTGCTGCTACCAACTTGTTTCCAGGTGTATCCTAAGGGAAAGGGAACAGGGACAAAGGGGCTCAGGACTATGAAAAACAAGAGGGGTTCAGCAGCAGCCATAAAATATGCAAATAATGGCTGCTGCCACCGATAGCAGCAGCGCAGTGCTGAGAGAAAGTGATCAGGGCCAAATCTGGTTCTGCTTCAAATTCTGGACCCTTTTTCTTTAGTTCCAGTTCCGTTATTTGGTCCCATATTTCAAGTTCACAATGTAGTGTGGTAATTGTCATAAAGGAATAGCAGACTACAAATTAGGTCCGTTAAAACTCAGTGAAGTTCTGAACCTTGTTAAATAAGAACCAGAACATGGGGAGGGGGGTTCTGATTAATTCTGATTATTTATAAATATTTGAATAAATGTTAAGAAATGCACAAAGGGTCAAACTCTGTAATTTTAATTTAATACAGAGTTCCTAAGGGAAATATTGACTTCATCATTTGTTGAAAAGTAAAGTAAAACTGCTAAAACAAGGCAATCAGTCGCTCCTTCATGGACTCCCTTGATGGCATACCTGCTTGGGCCTCTGAGCGCTGGAGGGGTGAGAGAGAGAGAGAGAGACAGAGACAGACAGAGAGAGAGAGAGAGAGAGAGAGAGAGAGAGAGAGAGAGAAAATGGAAGTACTTACTACCATACCTACTACCATACCTAACAACCAATACCAAACAGCTAAGATATCTGTTATTAATTCTGGGTGGGGGGTATATTATTTTGATGGCCATTCCAGAGGATACCAGGACCAAAAATAAAGGCTAATGATCAAATGAGCAGCAGTGAGAACCCACCCACCCACCGTACCCATGTGATGCAGTTGCATTGCATGTCCCAGTGTGCTGTACACTACCTGTTCCAAAAGGTGGTAATGTTTTCCACTGTTTCTTCTGTTCAGCATAGGCATTTTAGGACCTCTGCTCATGAATAGTGTCACCGTCATTTCCTCAAACTGTCCCAAAAACTGATTTCACACAGCGGCCGTGCAATTCTGTGCCGGACGTGCGAAAACACATGTCAGGCAGCTGGAATGTTCATAAGGAGGTATGGAAAAATGCCAGTGATGAACAGCTGGAGTGATAAGTATTACAAATAGTCATGAGCGTGCATGCAAACTGTGCAATGCACGCCATAAAACACTCTATTTTATTGACTTTCGCTCCCAAATTTTCAACATAGGCATTTAGGACATCTGCTAATGAACAGTGTCACTGTCATTTTCATCATGTGTCTCAAACACGGACTTTCCACAGCGACCACGCTATTCTGCGCTGGAACTGTGAAAACAGATTTTGGTCAGGATGGGAAAAATGACAGCTGTACTGTTCATTAGGAGGTGCAGAACAATGGTACTGTAGAAAATCTGGAGTGAGAATATTAAAAGTTTGCGAACGTACAAGCCTGCGTGCAAACTGCACAACTCACGCTCGTAACACAGTCATTTTACGGAGCATTGTCACCAGATTTTCAACACAGGCATTTTAGGACCTCTGCTCATGAACAGGATCACTGTCATTTTCATAATGTGTCCTGAACACTGATTTCGTTCAGGAAACACGCTATTGTGCGCGGAAAGTGCGAAAACACATTTTGGCAAGGATGTGAAAAATGACAGCTATACAGTTCACAAGAAGGTGTAGTAAAATGGCAAATTTGAGAATCTGGTCTGAAAATATTGCAATTGCGCTAACTTACGAATGTGCGTTGCGCAGTTGCTACGCACGCTTGTAAAACAGTCATTTTATGGAGTATTGTCACCAAATTTTCAACACAGGCATTTTAGGACCTCTGCTCATGAAGAGTGTCACTTTCATTTTTGTAATGTGTCCCAAACACTGATTTTGCACAGCAACCGTGCTATTCTGCACCAGAAGTGTGAAAACACATTTCGGGCAGGATGTGAAAAATGACAGCTATACGGTTCACAAGAAGGTGTGGTAAAATGCCAATGTTGAGAATCTGGCATGAAAATAGTGCGAATACACTAACTTACAAGCGTGTGTTGCGCATTAGCTATGCACTCTCGTAAAACAGTCATTTTGGGGATTTTTCCCACCAAACTTGCAACATAGGCTTTTTGAGAGCCCTTCTCATGGAACTAGTGGCACTGTCATTTTACTTTCGGTCGAAAGGTGATTCCATGCAGTGGCTGCAAAATCACCTTCGGGACAAACAACGCCATGACAGTGCAAGAATTCATGAGACGGGGTCCCAAAACCCCTATGTTGAAACTTTGGGCCAAAATTCCCAAAAATGCCTGAGATATGCATTAAAGTTGAAAAACCTCTATTCATTCCATTATACAGCTTACCGGCATTTCCTCAGTTCGCGGTCAGCTTTGAAGAATGCAGACGTGTTCCCGGTTGCGCCGGACTACAGAGGTAAGTATGGGGTGAGGGGAGGCAGGATGTGCAGTGGGTGGGTGGTTCAGGGGAGTGGGACATCGAAACTACGAGGGACCGTTTTCGTTTTACAGGTAAAAAAAACAAAAAAAACATTGCGGGACAGTTTTCCTTTTGCAGGGCATTTGGCACATTGGGGTGGGCTCCCAGTGTGCCACCTAACTGTTTTGGCGGGGTGTCAGTAGCCGACAGGATTAGGCACCCTCGTCGAGGCACCTAACATGGGGAGGAGGAAGTAATGCGACGAGTTGTACACCCGTCGGCACAGAAAGAAAGTGGATGGGCGCGGAGCCGAGGATTAGGCACCCCCTTCAGCATTCAACAATTGGGGGTTTATGCTGGCGGGAGTGGGCTGCCCTGTCGCACAAAGATAGCGAAGTGCGAGCCGAGGGATGGGGCACCCCTCGGCATTCAACAGTGGGGGTTATGCCAGCGAGGCGGGATCCCTGTTGGCACCTAGGCTAGTGGGGGTGATCCGACAGGGGTTGGGCACCCCAAGTCGTGACGTTATTCGGTCACCGTGCTGACCATGCACATAATGGCAGCGAGCATGGCAAGAAAGGACCGCTGTGTCTGATGAGCTTTGCTCGGATTGCAGCGGACCTTTTCTTAGATGTGCTCACCCCATTATGTATGCATGGTGTGGCGCCGGCATGCAGGCTGATTGGGCAATGCGGGACACACCTACTGGTGCGTGCCCTGCATTCGCTGAACAGCGACCGCGCCTTCAAATCCCCACTGCCACAAGATGTTGGCTGCGCACGCACGCCAACATAAAAAACATTAGGGTTTTGGGTCTCCTGAGTCTTGGCGAATCAGTGGTAGTGTCTTTCTTGGAGTTGTCAGCCCTAATGCCCACCCAATTTCGTGAGCAAGCAACGTGAGACATGATGTCCTTTCTTCACACAGAAACCGCAGGGCTACACACTGGAGTTGGGGTCTTCTTTGGGGTTGTCAACCTTAATGCTTTCCCCGCTCCCCAGTCCATAGCCTCCTGTCTGAAGCTGAATGTACAGCTCTAAGTCACTGCCTCATAGTGTTGCACTATTTATTGGCAGAGAAGCTTGTCTGGCCACATGTTGTCAACACAATGTATTGCAGCTTTCTTCACACAGGGCCCTGCAGACACTGTATGAAGAAAGTAAATCATGTCTGATTTTGCTTGCTCACAAAATGGGGTGGGCATTTGGGATGACAACCCCAAGGAAGATTCCACCACTGATTTGCCAAGACTGTGGAGACGCAAAACCCTTATGCTTTTTCCTTTTGCTGCTTGAGGAGTGGAGTTAGGGTTGGAAACACTAACCCCACATTTCCCTACTTTTGTGGTGTTAAGTTACCCTAACTGGTGCATTAAGAATGTTTTTTTGCAAAAAATTTCCTTTCTTTTTGAGATAGTGAAATCATATCCTTTTCTTTTTTTCTTTCAAACTTTTGATAATCGGGTAAAAGCAGCACTGGGCCATGTGGCCCTTTTACAGGCTTGACCCGGAGAGAGTACAAACACCATACAATATTAGTAACAGATACTTGCTCCTAGTAAAGCCAAAAATACATTAATGAATAAGTAATACCTAAGTACAAACTTACAAATAACTAAATTTAAAAATAACGAACATATTAAATAAGCACATGTAGGGAACAACTATGCAGGCCTGAATTGCACAGATGAAATATTTCCAGAGCTGTATAACATTAGGTACAGTTTATTATATTTATTTATTTTGGTCTAGGATTATAATACCTTTGAGTGTAAAGCAGCTCATTTACAAAGGTTCCACATCAGTGGGGAAGGTTACATGCAAACAAAGGAAGACTAACAATGATAATCTATTTAGACATAAAGCATAAAACATTGTGGAAGAATATTAAGGTTAAACAGTCACTTATAAACTAGAACATTTTAATTAAGAGTAGAGGAGAGAGGAACAGGAGGGTGAATTGGGATAAGAGGGAGCTAGAGACAGCTAGAAGGTGAGAGGAGCAGCCAAGGCCTTGTCATACTTAGCAGTGGGGGGAGAACTCACTGGGGGAGCTTGGTAGGGGAGGTGCACAGGGAGAGGGTATAATGAAAAGTATACGGGGGAAAAAGTGGTGCCACCAGCAACAAGGAGGGTAGGGTGGGAATGTCATAGGTAATGGGCAGCATGTAAGAGGGGATGGATGGGTTGTAGGATTTGAGGTTTGGTGTGTTCCGGTAGGAGGAGGGAAGATAAGAGAGCCTGGAGTAAACCACAGGATTAATGTGAGGTAGCAGCAGAAGAATGCCATTAGGCGAAGCAATCACAGAAGCTGTTGGATACAAGGAGGAGCTTGAATTGGCAGAGTATGAGTAAAGATGATATTTTGAAATCCAATGCACTGAGCCAAAGTGGTGCTCTGTAGGAGAAGGATCATTGTCCTTGCTTTGTCCAGCACCTGGGGACAAGGAGGACTTCATTATCTGATTCATGGGTGTGTTTGGAGCTGCAATAAGCATACATGTGATATCTCCCTCTTTACGCAGGAGACTCCTGTTTTTTTTACTGAACTCCTTCCCTCCCTCCTGGGAAACAAAATCTCCTGCTTCAGAAAAATTCTGTCCAAAATATCCTTGGTTTTTGGGCAAATAAAGACACATAAAAATGAAATCAGTGATGAACAATGTATCTGATAACTTTATATAACTAGTTGTTTATTCTTTTTAGTGCTTATTCTTGACAAAATGAAATACATTACATTTTTGTAATGACTTTTTTCTTATTTTTTTGATGCCATTTAAGGACAAACTCATGACATTATGGCATCTCCCTACTAGCAGGCCAATCTCCCTCCTAATTTGACCCAAATCTCCCTCTTAAGCAGTTAGCAGGCGAGACTCCCTCCTAATTTGACCCAAATCTACCTCTTAACAAGTTGGACATATCACATGTATGAATAAGGGGTCAGAAGGTTAGCAGTCCCGGGGGGGGGGGGAGACCAAGTAGCACTTTTTTGGCTAGTAGACTCATTCAATATTTAATTCTGCCACTAAGCTGGAGCCATCCTGTCTGCAGCTATAGATCACAAGTGTGAGTAAGGCGAGCAGAGCTTGTTAGCCTGTAGAACCATTGAAGATTGGAGATACAAAGGCTTTTTTCCAAATGGTCCCAAAGCAGTTGCATTGGGTCTTAGAATACAGGACTCTTTTCAGAGATGTTTTAAAATGGTATATACTCTGTGAATTGTGCAATTCATATAGCAGTCCATTCCTATTTTTCTTGCACTCTGTTTGAAAGACTTCTGTTTTTTTGTAGTTTTGAAAAATGGTACAGTCAAGGAGATAGAGTTTTGGGATCTCAGTACTATGGGACTAATTCTTTGTTCAAAAAAGTTTAACATAGGGTTATATTTGGAACCGTGGATTGAATTAAAAACAAAACAGGATAATTATAATATATCCCTATGTTCTAATGGTAACCACAATAGCCTATCATGCAGGCTGCAATGATGCTCCCTGAATCTAGTCCTTAGGGTGAATCTACATATGGGGTTATACAGACTGTTTCTTTGTTGTCTAATTTATTCAGTTGCTCCACCCCATATCAAACTCCCGTATTCTAGGGTTGGCATTAAGCAAGTCAAAGCTATGGTTCTTCTCGTATCATCAGTTAGATAATTCCTCTCTGCATAGAGAGCACCTATTTTGCTTTGTAATTATTTAGTTATAATATTACTATGTGGTTGAAAAGTCAAATGACTATCCAAAGTCACTAACAAATATTCAAAATTTGAGACAATTTCTACGTTTGTACCACCTTTGCCAGTTATCGCAAAAGGTTCTAATTTTTTCATGTTATTGTTTGAACAAAAAAGCATTCCCTTAGTTTTTTTTTTCCTGTTAAGCACAAGTCAATTTTTCACTAACCAGCCCACCAATTTATTATATTGATTTCCCAAATTTTGTTGGATCAATTTAACATCTTTATTGGCTATGTACAGCACAGCATCATCTGCATACCAGACCATTGAGGATTCAGAGTAAACTGATTGTAACTCATTTATATATAGAGAGAACAGAATGTGGGCCCCAATATTGAGCCCTGGGGGACCCCTCCGTCCAATAGCCTTAAATCTGACAGCATTTCACTGACATGGACTTGCTGTTCTCTTTCTGTCAGATAACTATTAAACCACACTACTGCGTGGTCCCCAAAGCCAATGTCTGCAAGTTTATGTTCCAGTAGGGGGAGCCCACGAGATCAAATGCCTTGGTCAGGTCCACAAATACTGCATCTACATACTTCTCCTCATCCATACTTTCCTGAAAGTCATTCATGAACCTGACCAAGGCCATCACCATGCCACACCCCTCATGGAAACCATGCTGTGCTGATGTTAACAAGCCATATTTGTTTAAGTGCTCCATGACCTGTGAGGGCAAAAGCCTTTCATGCATTTTACCAGCAACAGACAACAAAGAAATTGGTCTGTAGTTAGTTGACAAATTAGCCTGTCCACCTTTGAAGATTGGAGATACAAAGGCTTTTTCCAAATGTTTGGAACTATTTTTGTAATATGTGATTTGTTAAAAATTATTTGTAACAGATAGGTAAGTTCCTTTGCTGCATATTTTAATATTTTAGATTCTAGCTGATCAGGCCCTGAGCCCTTTGTTTCATTTGCCTTTTTTAATCCCATATAAACTTCCTTTCAGGTTATTTTTTTAAAGTAAAATTTTGGCGTTGTGGTGTCAGATTCAGAATCAACTTGTTTTGTTGGCTCTTTGAATTCTTGCAAATAGACAAGTTTGTGAATTTTTCATTCAAATAATCAGCCATTGCTTTATTATCTGTCATCTCTTGTTTATCTTTAATTAAACTAACAATATTATTCTTTTTCCTTGGAGTGAGCAAATTCTCATTCACAGGGTCCCTTCAGGACCTGTGTGAACGTGTGCAGATGCACAGGGCCCTCTGGGCCGAGTGTCATAGGAAGACTGTGTCTGCCTACATAAATGGCTTGCACACCCCCCCAGCCAGGGAATGTGACCTAAAATTACCAAAGTTATGAGTGAGCAAAGAAAAATTTCAATGTACACTCATAACTATGTCATTTTTACGTATTTTGACCCCAAAGTCTTAACGTAGCCTTCTTATGACACCATCTCTTTAACAAGGGCAATGACAATTTCCAGATCCCACCTGAAGGTGATTTGTGCCAAGTGACAGCAAAATCACCTTTCAGCCCTAATCTGCATAATTGCACCACAACTGGCAATGAGATGGAATGCAAAAAAGTCCAGGTTGAAAATCTAGGGTTAAAATATGCAAAAATAACAAATTTATGAATGAAAGTTCAAACCCGCATTGATATGCAATACATTGAACTGCACTTACCTTAGTTTACATAAAAATACATCTCGCACATAACATGTTGCAAATAACAGGTCACAAAAAACAGGTTGCAAAAACAGGTCACAAAAAACCTAGTCACAAATAACAGGTCACAAATTATTGCATGACAGGTAAAAATTACAATGAGTAAAAGTGTGACAAATGGCCAAATGCAATTCTGATGCAGGAAAATAGGTTTGGGGAGGTGTTTTTTAAATTCTGTATCATAATTAAGCTAAAGGGCTGTTGTTTAGCACAATACTGTACAGGTATTGGGGTTTGAATTTACCTCAATATTTCCTTCTTATACTATTTTGTACTTTGTAAAAAAAATAAGATGGCACTGGCACTAACACAATGGGATAAAATATTTAAAGAAAACAATATAAAAACTTATACACAGCTACAAGATCAATATAAATGATCAGTCACTCATAATTTTCAGTATCTGTAGCTCAAACATTATTTCAAAAATATTTAAAAAAAAGATTAGGATTTGTGATCCCTGATATTAATAAAACTCATAGAGGAAAATATGAGTTGGGAAAAATGATATCAATAATATACCAAACATTAATAACAAAAATAATAATAATAATAAGGAAACTAATAAGAAGATAATCTTGGTGTAAAAATTACAGATGAACTGTGGCAAAAGATTTTAAGTGCCTATATATATAATGTACAGTCTACAAAGCTACAACAAATTCAAATAAATACAACTCACTGAGTCTATTATACACCATCTAAATTAGATATACCACCCCAACAGGGACATGTTGACGTCAACCAGCACTACAGTGACAACAGCGCCAGGCCACTGCAGTGTTGGCGCTGGACCCTGGCACTGTTATCTTGGGGTCTTGCACCTCCTCCCCTAATCAGCTCCGGTATCCCCCTCTAACAGCGGCATTTTGACAGTGACCAACACTACATCGACTACAGCACCAGGTCACTGAGGTAACAGCGCTGTACCCTGACACTGTATTCGGAGGGTCTTGCACCCCCTCCCATAATCAGCTCTGACTTGGAGATGATTATATATAGAGGGATGCAGGGGCATAGCCCCCTCATGGGAGTTTGGGGCTAAGAAAACATGTCCTTAACTTATAATCTGTATGCAGACTGCAAATGCTGTCGACATGCTGGTTACGCTGTATGGTCGTTTGACAATATTTTTGTCGACGACCGAACGTAGATCCATCAGCTCTGACTCAGAGTTGATTATATTAAGTGGGGGGTGCTGGTGGCATAGCCCCCCACTTGGGGAGTTTGGGGGTGAAGCCCCACAAAGAAAACATAGTAGGCAGTGTCTATCTTTATGCCGACTGCAAATGGGGTTGACATTAAATGTTTGCTGTGCCATCGTTTGACAAAATTTTTGTCAACGAGTGGTTGTAGATCCTCTAAATGGCATTAATTTAATAGCACCATCACAGATAAGTGCCCTAGATGTGCATGCACTACAGGAACCTCAATTCACATGATACATGCCTGTCCATATTTGACTAATTTTTGGTCAAAAATAGACAATACAATGGCTACAGCTTAAAAAAAACAATTAAAGTAGAATCCATGATTTACCTTGCTGGGTATACACCCATTAAAGAACTATTTGGATTTGAAGGAAACAAAATTCTTAACAATAGCCTCTGTAGTGGCTAAAAAGTGTATCCTTCTTAAATGGAAGGACAGTCCCCCCCCCCCCAGTTTATGAATCTTGGGTGAACCACATCCTGGAGATATATAAGCTGGATAAGTTGGAACAGATTTGGCACATGAAAAATAATCAGAGAGATATATTTGGAAAGATCTGGACCCCTTTCCAACAGGTAATACAGAAGGGAATAGTGTGAAATGTTATAAAGCTATGAAGGTAATAGTAAATAACAAAACTAGCTTTTAGACAGATTATTCCTGGACCCTTGGTTATGATGATAAATAAGACCTAACATCTGAATATACTTCTGATGAGACTGGGTCTCAATTATTTATCTGAACCTAAAATAAAAAAAGATGGCATCATCACGATCGGTATTTCTCTCCACACGACAAGTGAAACATGAAAATAAACACTTACGCAAGGCTTTGTTTACCAGTCGAACATAAACGTTAACACAAAAATTGTTATAACTCTAAAATGGTATAATATTTTTTCACCAAAGATTCGAAAGGCACACCTTTATCACAGGCCCCTTCAGTCCTGAAAATCTCAAGAAAAAAATCTGCACCATCTAAGCGATAGGTGAGAACAAGAAATATGCAATGTTACGTATAGTTTTTTTTTTCTTGTTTTTGAGTACTCTGTATCTCGAAAACCGTACATGATGCCATCGGAGAACATGTCACATCTTGAGACTGACAGCCCGACCACACATGCCAAATTTGGGTTATTTTGTCAAATGACGCCAAAGTTATTAAGGTGCAAAAATTAGGGTTAAACATTGAACAGCCAACTCAACCCTAGCTATAGGGGCACTACCACACACCTATAATAATATATAATCTCAGCCCAAACAGTCATTGTAACCAAGATCATCATGTTACATCATATTATAAACAATGAATGAATGAATGAATTTAGTGACATTTTTCTCTGTAAAGTAATCACAGTCAAATATGTTTAGGGAGGGGATTACACAAATATGTTAGCCAAAGAAGAGCATTCTGGCTTCAGCTAAGCCACCTGTTGTGAGAAAAACAGTAACTATAGTAGTAACATCATGCTACCGTACGGTTAAATGGTGAAATAATATTTTTATGCCGTTACTGATAAGTAGTAATAGTATTAGTAGGCAGCAGTACTCTGCCTTCCATATTAGATAAGCAGTACTGCCACATATGTTTGTAACATGAAATGGCAGTTTTTTGCTGTATTATATGGACTCTGGACCCAATGATGATATCATCATTTTTAATTTCTCTGTGCACATTGTGTTCATTCAAGTAATCCTGTCCTCGACTGCCCTGATTTGTTGCCACTATCCCATGTGTGCCTCATGTATTAATATGTAGACCCTATTCACAAAAGATATTTACCACAGACACAGTGGGAGAAACTGTTTCATGGAAAGGGCCTACTCAGAGTCTTTATGTTAATATTTCATTCAGATATTATTTGAAATTAAAGTGAGGAATGTTTGCTTTCAGAAATGTCAAACTCTCAGTGTTTTCTGGTGACACACAGGATCTTGTGTCAGTAATAACATTAGCAGTTCAACTAAACAATTGTTCTTAATAGATGCTAGTCAGAGGGCAATTCACGTACTTCATTGGAGTTTGTACTAAAGCAAGCCAAGTATTTTGTTTGGATTTTCAATATTTCAAAGGATTAGCATTCCAATCAATATTTGGCCCTGCCAGGTACATCTCAACAATGTATGTGCTGATGTTGTGTTAGAAGAATTGGATGAAGAGTTACAGTGACATCTTGCAAGTGATTCTAGAGACCTGAAGTTGAACTGTGTGGTCATGGGACAGTGATGTTTTTGGATGGTGGTGAAGAAGAAGATCCTGCTGCAGTGTCTGAAGAGGAAGAGGGGCAAAACGCTGGCACACCAGTGGAGGGGCTGCTCGATGCTGTGATGTGTTGTGAAGAAGATTCTGAATCTGATGGTGTAATCTGTTCCACGATAGCATGCACTTCATCAATTATTTCTTGTTTGTTATCTCAAAAGAAGTGTCATCATCATTCAGCAGCTGCTTTGATTTGCATCGTGGGTCGAAGATTGCTTCATTAATGTAGTGGTCAGACTGAAGCATTTTACATAGTTTTTTGTCTTCATAAAATATTTGACCATACGTCTGATTATATCTTTTTGTATGCTGGTGGGCAACTTGTTTGTGTCAGCACCACCGGCAGTATGTTGGATGGAATTGTCTGGGTTCTCTTTGTTTTCCCTAATCAGATTCAAATAGAATTTTAAAATGTGTATTAAGGTTGTCACCTGGCTTAGAGTTGCCGTGTTTGCGCTCACCTCTCTGGTGATTTCCTCAAATGGCGAGGGGAGTAAAATTACAAGTGCTGGCATGACCCACTTGTGGTGGAGTGACATAGATGTCTGCATCACCAATTTTATTTTCCAAGGTGTACTACCTTACAGCTTTCTTTTTTTCCAGCAGCCTTTGGTACATGAGAAAGGTCAATTTCCACCTAGTGGAAATGTCTTGGACTAGCCTGTGCAAAGGTAATTTGTGCGACTCCTGTATTTTTTCAAATAAATGGTGGGCTTTGCTTGAGTAATTGAAATTAGTGCACATTCTTTTTCCAGTGCCAACAGGAGTCTTACTGTCCCAGTCCTCATCAAGAAAACTGTGAAGTATTAAATTCAAGCAATGCACAAAGCCCCCATCCTCATAAACCTTCCTTATGTTTGACCCATTATCTGCAGCTATAAAGCCAACTGGCAATCCTTGTGATGTGAGCCATTGCTCTATTGGTTATCTGGGCTCGTTGCTGATGTTGTATGAGTTATGTTCAGATGGAAAATAAAGAATTTGTAGAACAGCAAACTGCATTTCACTGTTACCACAAGAATTACCATCAAACCATGCCCAGTGTGTAGTGATAGACATGAAGGGTTCAGGCTGACAGCTAGTCCAGATATCTGTTGAGAGATGCACTACCATCCCAACAGCATTTTCCAAAACTTGTCTCAGTTTTTTACATACATCGTAGAGCTCTGGCATCCCTGTTGAGAAGTATTTTCTTACTGGTGGTTCTATTGAGAAACATAGAAACATAGAAGTTGAAGGTAGATAAGGACCGCAAGGCCCATCCAGTCTTCCCACTTTTTTCTACCTTATGAATGTGCCATAGGCCTTTACTCTGTCAATGGCCTATTTATTCATACTCATCTGTATTGCTTCCTTATGCTTATCCCAAGCCTGTTTGAAGCCCTGCACTGTATTCATGTCCACCACTTCCAGAGGTAGGACATTCCATGCTTCCACCACTCTTCCTGTTAAAAAGAACTTCCTCACATTGCTCCCTTAATCAATCTCCCTCTAATCTCATGCTGTGTCCTCTTATCCTGTTTTTCTTATATTGAAACATGTTAGACTCTTTCATCTTGTTAATGCCCTTATGATATTTGAATGCTTTGATCATATCACCTCTCTCCCTCCTTTGCTCTAGGGTATACATGTTAAGCTCCATTAATCTGTTCTCATATGTATTCTGATGCAGACCCTGCACCATTTTTGTTGCCCTTTTCTGGACTGCCTCCATTTTGTTAATGTCCTTGTGCAGATGAGGCCTCCAGTACTGCATGCACTACTCCAGATGGGACCTAACCACTGCCTTGTAAAGAGGGATTATTACCTCCCTCTTACGACTTGTGATACCCCTACTAATACACCCCAATTCTTCTCTAGCCTTACCTACTGCCTTAGTGGTCTGCTTGGATGATTTCAGATCATCTGTGACAATGATGCCCATATCTCTTTCTTCCCTTGTGATTGCCAGCAACTCCCCTCTCAACCAATAGGTAGCTTCAGGGTTTCTCTTCCCTATGCACATGATCTTGCACTTCTTTGCATTAAACCCCAGTTGCCACTCTTCAGGCCATTTTGCCAGTTTTTCCAGCTCTCTTCTCATTCTGCCCAACCCCATCTGGATCATCTACTCTGTTGCAGATCTTGGTGTCATCTGCAAACAGGCAAGCCTTACCCTCTAGTCCATCTGTAATGTCACTGATGAAGATATTGAAGAGAACTGGCCCCAGGACTGATCCCTGAGGTACACCACTTGTGACTTGCATCTCTTATGACTGTATACCATTTACCACCACTCTTTGTTTTCTGCCTGCCAACCAGTTTGCCACCAAGTTGACCAACTTCTGACCCACCCCAAGCCTACCCAGCTTATTAATCAATCTTTTATGTGGAACAGTATTGAAAGCTTTGTTGAAGTCAAGGTAGGCAACATCAACTGCACCCCCTTCATCCACCACTCTGGTTTCCCAGTCAAAGAAATCCATGAGATTAGTTTGACAGGACCTTCCTGTTATAAACCCATGATGTCTTGGATCCTGTGCTCCTATGGATTCCAGGTGTTGCACTATCCTTTCCATAAGGAGTTCCTCCATAATCTTGCCCGCTACTGAGATAAGACAGACTGGTCTGTAGTTCTCTGCCTCCTCCCTGCTGCCACTGTTGTGGAGCAGGATCACATGAGCCCTTCTCCAGTCTTCGGGGACCTCACCTGTGCTCAGAGACTCACTAAACAGTTCTGCTAGTGGATCTGCTAGTTCCACCTTTAGCTTCTTTAGTATCCTGGGATGTATGCCATCAGGTCCCATTGCCTTGTCCACCCTGAGCTTAGCGAGCCCTTGCAGGACCCTTTCTTTTGTGAAGGGATTTGTGCACACCTTCCTCCCCCATGTCCATGGTGCTGAGCTGTGGGCCCTGCCCTACCTTTTCCTCAGTAAATACTGAACAGAAGTATCTATTAGGATTAGGATAGATGCTTTTCCTTGGTCCTCCTCTACACACTCCCCTTTATCCACTTTGATTTTAGCAATACCCCCTCTGGATTTTCTCCTTTCACTAATGTAGCTATAGAAAGTCTTGTCCCCTTCTTTTACTGTTCATGCTAGTGTTTCCTTGGTTTGGACCTTTGCCTGCCTTACTGTCTTCCCTGCTTCCCTTAGGGAAGTTTGGTATGCCTCCCAATCTTCATCCCGCTGCATTCCCTTACATTTCCTGAAGTCCAAAATTTTGGCTCTGACCTTTTCTGATACTGTTTTTGAGGACCAAAATGGTATCCTCCTTTTGTTCTTGCTTTTCTCCCTAACACAGTGGGATGTTGCTTCAAGTATTGCATCCTTAATGCCTGCACCCCTCACCTGTATTTCTTCTTGCCAGGGCTAGCTTAACTCTGCTGGCCATTTTATCAAAGTCAGCTCCTCTGAAGTCCCATATTTTTGCCTTGGAATGGAAGGATTTAGTTGTAGTGGCCAAATTAAACCATATTATGTGATGGTCACTGGCCTCCGAGTGACTTTCTACCTGGAGATCTGTGATCCTTTCCCTATTTGTCAGTACTAGATCCAGGATAGCCCTGTCTCTTGTGGGTTGTTGTATTAATTGTTTGAGGCCCTCCTCCTGCAGGGAACCCACTATGTGTCTAGTTCTGGCAGATGCTCTGGCTGGTATTGACCAGTCCATTCTGGTTGTTGAAATCTTATTGTCCCTGAGAGCTGCATTAGTGCATGGGAACATGATACCATATCACCCATTTACGCCATGTATCTATGCTCAAAGTACACATAACTTGAGAAAAACTCTCTAGAAACACATACCTGTAGACTGAATGCAGTTTAAAGGACGAAAACCCTGCATTACACCTAAGAGAGTCTGCAAAGCTAATTGAAGGTAAATTACTGAAACAAATACCAACAACAGCTTAATCTGGTTCAATTTCAGTTGGTTACCATCTGTACCCCCCCCGTCGCCCCTGAAAAAGGGACTTCTAGTCTCAGTGGGCCTACTGGGTCAACAAAATAAATAAAATATCTGGCATGTTGAAGTCCCCCATTAGCAGAACCTCCCCTTTAGCTGTCATGTTTTGTATATCTTCTAACAGTAATGTGTCTATGTCCTCCCCCTGTTCTGGAGGCCTGTAGACCACCCCAGTTCGTATGGCTGTCCCATTTCCTGTTTCCAGGGTGACCCACAGTTCTTCTGGCTCCATATGTATTTTGAATTTCTGTATATTTGATATTTTCATTGACATAAAGGCCCACTCCTCCCCTACCTTTTTCTTTCACCTCAGTCTCTTCTGAACAGTACATAGCGGGGTACTGTGATCTCCCAAGTGTGGTTACTGGTGAACCATGTCTCACTAATGGCTACTATGTCCAGTTTAGCCTCTGTCATTGTTGTCTGCTGATCTGGGCTCTTGTTTCCCAGACTGCGGGCATTTGTGTACATGATTTTCCATTTGCCAGATTTCGGTGTGTTAGTTATGGGGTGAGGTCCGGCTTTTCCCCTGCGTGTCGTATTGATAGCTGGACCTTTGGACCTTTTCCTCACCTGGTGATGCAAATGAACTACAAACATGCTGAACTCATGTTTGATCACTAGCTGAGGGGGGAGGGGTGCTCTTCCCATTCAATGTATTGGGTGCTACACCCCTCTGTCCATTTGCTAGTTTAAATATTCTGCAAAGACATCCACCTTCTGCCCCAATGCACTGATTCCCTCCTTAGTCATATGCAGTCTATTGAATTTAAAGAACTTTCACTCCCAAAACTGTTGCCAATTACCTATAAATTTGTGTCCTTTTTCCTGGCACCAGCCCTTGAGCCATATGTTTAGCTCCCCTATCTCCCCTTCTCTGACCTTCCACCCATCTTCCCCCCTCTTCCAGACCAGCAGGACCTCAGAGAAGGAGATGCAGGACGAAATGGATAACAGTTCATCTCCCAGCCTGGTCAGGTGTTCCTTGGTCTCCACAACTGACCGGCTGACAAGATCGCAAGTCCGTATGTGTACCAGGACGTCAGTGTTTACTGCTGCTTCCTGCACGATTTTAGCAATTTAGTCAGTGTCTCTCCATGCTGATGTACCTGGGAGATATCTGACCATTACCCCCAGCTGGAGGTAGGTATCAACTCCCTGAATCACAGAGTCTCCTATGATCACAAGTGTTTTGGATTTCCTTTTTTCCTTTTTTGTTTTGGTACCTGTTATGGGCGAGTTTTGTAATGCTGGATCCTGTTCTGCAGTGTCCTGCTCTGCAGTGTCCTCTGCCTCTTTGTTTGATTTCGGAGATAGAAGCAGATACATGTTTGTAGTTTTTATATGGTTTATGGAGGTGATACGCTGGTGAGCAATGAGTGATAGCGCATCCGATTTTCTTCTAACCACCTGCCAACCTCCCGGACCAACTTCCCACTGCGGTCGAGGTGCTTCAGTTGGATGTTGGGGAAATGATGGGTGGTTCTTGTAATACATTTCCTCCTGAGTATGTGATTTGAGGCATGCAATCTCTGCCCATGCTGCCCAGAGCTGAGCCCTTAGATCTCAGATGGTGCAGCATGTAGGACAGTGTCCTAAATCCTGTATAACTGGCCTTTTGAAAAGTGTCCCACAGCACCTGCAGTTAGTAATATCCATTCCAGTTGAGTTTCAGAGTTTATAACCTGGTCCAAGTAATTAGAAGGAAAATGAAAGCAAAACTTTAATTTTATTTTTAATTTTTTTGTATGTTTTCCTTTTTTTTGCTTGAGGTTTGAGGTACTCAGGCAGCTGCCTGAATCCTTCATGTTCTACCATGTTATATGGTAGCAAGTCTACAGCTATCATCTCTGAAATTTTGTTATTTTAACAGCAACAGGGTGGGTTGAGGGTTAATTGGCTAAGTCTGTATGTTTCTGAGATGGTATGTGTTTCCTTGAAGGAGGAGGGCTGAACACATGGCCACTATCAGTAACACTAGGAGTCATCTGAATGGCAGGAAGTGGTGGAGGTGTTTCCGCATTGCTGTGGGGGCTGCCACTGCTATCATCTATTGCAGTTACCCCTGAGTGTAGTGAGCTATCATCACTGTCACTTTCTCTTCTATTCTCAGAAATGGATTTCTCATTAATGTTATGACATCTGTCTAGGTGCTTTCTCAGTGCTGAAGTTCCCAACGCTCCTTTCTTTTTAGCCCTGCCGATTGGCCATTTACAAATAACATGTTGACATCAACTCATGAAAAGCACTAATGGAAAGTTGCCACCAACTCATTAAAAGCACTAATGGAGAAGTATGACAAAACTAAAGAAAATATATTTTTAGTGTTTTTTGCAGGTAGGCACTGCAGCTCAGTCACCTTTTCAGTTTTTTTCTGGATTTTGGGGGCCTGTTCCTGTTGTGCTTTATTCCCTTCCTCCAACACACTGGCCTCATCCTCAATCATAGATGCATCTGCTTCCACTTCTTCCTCATTTGCAGTTTCCATCCTCTCCAGTAAACCTGGTGTCTGATTACTGTCTTTGTCATCTTTATCTTTACCTTCATTAGGCTCTGCCTCTGAGGAATTGGATGTTGTCTGTGAGGGACTAACAGTAGCATAGTATGCAATTTCTCCATACCTGGGAGTGCCTCTGTAGGTGTTACTCACCAACCCTTTGGTTTTAAGTAAACAGCCTTTTTACATTCGCTTGTGCGCATGCGCAAGGAACGTTTTGGGAGAGTAGCACATTTTGGTGGTGTGCCTCTCCCTTTCAATCCACTGCTCCATTGAGCAGGCATGGCAGTCCTGCACCAATGGGTGCGGGAGCTGTGTATGACAGCGGTGGTCTTCGCTTCAAAGAAAACTACCGCTGTCATACAGAGCACCGCATCACGCCACTCCCCGCATCACGCCACCCCCAAATATTTGGTGCCATGCTGAGGCCCACTCGGCGGTAAGCAAACATTCCGCGGTGTTGCAGCGGGGTGCCCAATCCCGTCGGCTCCACAGCCTCCTCCCAAGCCATCCTTCTGCCATGCTGGGAGCCCACCCCAGAGTGGCAAACTTCCTCATGAGTTTGCCGGGACGGGGTGCCCATCCCCATCGCCTCGGCCCCCAGCCATTCTTCTGCCATGCTGGGAGCCCACCCGCATGGCAAACACCACGTAGTCTTTTTTTTTTGTTTCACCTGTAAACCAAAAATGGTCCCATGGCGCTTCTCCCAGTCCCCCCTCCCACAACCCGCACCCACCCACTGCGCACCCAGCCTACCCACACCCTCACCCCATACTTACCTCCGGAGCTCGGCGCGATGATCTTCGGTGGACCGGGAACACGTCTGCACTCTTCAAAGCCGACCGCGAACTGAGGAAATGCCGGTAAGCTGTATAATGGGCTAGATAGGGGGTTTTCAACTTTATTGCATATCTCAGGCATTTTTTGGAATTTTTGCACCAAATTTTCAACATGGGGTTTTTGGGACCCCTTCTCATGAATGATGTCACTGTCATGGCGTTATTGGGCCCGAAGCGGTGATTTTGCAGTCACCGCGCGACATCACCCTTCAGGCCTGAATAACGCCATGACAGTGACATAATTCCATGAGAAGGTCCTATAAACCCCATGTTGAAAATTTGCAAAAATCTAAAATTACTGCTTTACGAGCGTGCATTGCGCAGTTCCTACACACGCTCGTAAGTTCGTGAATTTTCAATATTTTCACTCCAGATTTTCAACACTGCCATTTTACCACACCTCCTTATGAGCAGTACAGCTGTCATTTTTCACATCTTGCCTAAAACGTGTTTCCACCCATGTAGCGCACAATGGCCCAGTTGGTGTGCGAAATCAATGTATGGGACACATTAAGTAAATCACAGTGACACTGATCATGAGCAGAGGTCTTAAAATGGCTGTGTTGAAAATTTGGTGAAAAAATTCCTAAAAATGACTGTTTTACGAGTGTTCATTGCACAGTTCCTATGCACGCTCGTAAGTTTGCGAATTTTCAATATTTTCACTCCAGATTTTCAACATTGCCATTTTACCACACCTCCTTATCTGTAGTGCAGCTGTCATTTTTCACATCTTGCCCAAAACGTGTTTCCGCGCATGTAACGCACAATGGCACAGTCGCTGTGTGAACTCAGTGTATGGGACACATTAAGAAAATCACAGTGTCACTGTTCATGAGCAGAGATCTTAAAATGGCTATGTTGAAAATTTGGTGAACAAATTCCTAAAAATAACTGTTTTATGAGCGTGCGTTGTGCAGTTCCTACGCACGCTCGTAACTTTGCGAATTTTCAATATTTTCACTCCAGATTTTCAACATTGCCATTTTACCACACCTCCTTATGAGCAGTACAGCTGTCATTTTTCACATCCTGCTCATAACGTGTTTCTGCCTATGTAGCACACAATGGGGGTAACAAAAAGGTCATGCTGAAAATTTATTGTGCAAATACCAGCAATCGCACAGGGCATTAGGGTAAAGCACCATACATGCCAAATACCACTGCAAATACCTGCAAGCAAACGTTCGGCATTAACAAATGCTTGTTTTTTATTGGGAATGTTGGGATGGATGCACCTTTGTTGTATTCAGACATTCACTTGGAAGATGAAACTTTAGAGTTAGCAGAATCCCTTTCTTGGGTTTGATTTGTTGGTCCTGTACAGGATGATTTCTTAGCCTGTCCTTTGTCTACCCCCTTTGGTTGCCTGAAGTGGCAGTGTCTACCTGAGACTCAGAATTTGCCTGAACACATTGTTCCATTTTTTTCTGTATTTTAAATTTTCTACTGTAAAATGTCCCTCCCAAGTCTCTAGCATCCTGACTCCCACACCTTACAAGGTCAAATTTTGTATTGTGCACCACACACAACAATGACAACCACCAATTCCTTGTAAGCTCAAAGCAGAAGAGTGACTACTTGTGTTACTGTTCCGTGACTCATTAGGCTCAATTACACTGCGTGTTCTGAGTCGGTGGTGGTGGTGCACAGTGATCAGATCGGTGCCACTGTGCACATGTGAATGCCACTGTTCTGCCATTTTTCACTTAATTTCTGTTGTGTCCACAATGCCTGTTTTCTTGGGATTACGTAGTAGAGTATGAGTTTTGCACCAGTTTGCTCAGCTGTGTGAACAGCCAGCACCATCCAAAACATTGCCCAGTGTCACAGATCCACTCTGGGACCATGTTTTCACCACTTACAGCCCTCAGTTTTTAAAAAGAACTACTTGCCTGAGTTCAGCTGTGCTTAATGTACAGAAAACTACCTTTAGCTGAACTCGGGTCTGAAAAACCCCCACCCCCCCGGCACTGTAGTATCATTGACCGCACCCCTCCACCGGAACCCTCCTCAGAACACTGGAATTTCTCTTGCATCACCTGCAGCGTTCCAGAACTATGCCATCTGAATGCTGCTCCACAGTGTTTCAGATAGCTTAGCTGCAACCATCTATACAGAGGTGATCCAACTTTCTCACCATGTGGACGAGCCTCTTATATTCAGCAACTCAACGGTGTTATGCTAGTACAGCCTTGGAATTTACATTGGTGATACAGATGGCTGGAGCACACTGGTATGATGGAGATGATGATAAAAGTAAGGATAAGAAATAATTATAATGACTGATGATGACACTTCTTTTATAGTTTACTTTTATTAGGCAGCATGTGGGCTACAGTTGCAGTAGTCTCAATAAATTAATAAATTTCAAAAACTCCCTGTATGTCTTTTGTTTCCTCCTTCTCTGTTTTATAAATAAACAACAACAAAAACAAGCATTTGTCAATGCCGAATGTTGCTTGCTTCTATGTGCTGTTTAGGTATTTGGAAGTCATTGGAGTGCAAATATTGAAAATTTGCGAACTTACGAGCGTGCGTAGGAACTGCGCAACGCACGCTCGTAAAACAGTCATTGTTAGGAAATTTTTCACGCAAATGTTCAACATAGCCATTTTAAGACCCTCTGGTCATGAACAGTGTCAGTGTGATTTTGTTAATGTGTCCCATACATTGAGTTTGCACACCGACCGCGCCATTGTGCGCTACATGGGCGGAAACACATTTTGGGCAGGATGTGAAAAATGACAGCTGTACTGCTCAAAAAGAGGTGTGGTAAAATGGCAATGTTGAAAATCTGGAGTGGAAATATTGAAAATTCATAGCAAACCTACGGTGCGTGGGAACTGTATACTGCCTTTTCGTAAAACAGTCATTTTAGGAATTTTTCACCAAATTTCAACATAGCCATTTTAAGACCTCTGCTCATGAACAGTGTCACTGTGATTTTCTTAATTTGTCCCATACATTGATTTCAAGACGCCGACCGCGCCCATTCTGCGCTACAAGGGTGGAAACACATTTGGGTGAGATGTGAAAAATGACAGCTGTACTACTCATAAGAAGGTGTGGTAAAATGGCAATGTTGAAAATCTGGAGTGAAAATATTGAAATTTCATGACTTACGAGCCCGCGAGGAACTTTTCGTACAACGCATGAAACAGTCATTTTTTGGAATTTTGGACCAAATTTTCAACATGGGGTTTTGGGACCCCTCTCATGAATGATTCACTGTCATGGTGGTATTCATGCCCAAAGGTGATTTCGCAGTCACTGCGCGGTCACTGTCGAAATCACCTTCGAGTCGAATAGCCAGGACAGTGACATCATTCACGAGAAGGGATCCTAAAAACCCCATGTTGAAAATTTGGTGCAAAAATTCCCAAAAATGCCTGAGATATTCAATAAAGTTGAACCCCTCCTATCTAGCCCATTATACAGCTTACAGGCATTTCTTCAGTTCGCGGTCGGCTTTGAAGAGTGCAGACGTGTTCCCGGTCCACCGAGGAACGTCGCGCCGGAGTCAGAGGTAGTATGGGGTGAGGGGTGTGGGAGGCTGTGCACAGTGGGTGGGTGCGGTTGCGGGAGGGGGTCGGGAGGCGGCAGCGGGACCGTTATTGTTTTACAGGGTTAAAACAAAAAAGACTTTGTGGGACCGTTTGCCACACGGGTGGGCTCCAGCATGGCACAAGGATGGTTGAGAGACGTTCAGCCGGCGAGGATTGGGCACCCCGTCGGTAAATAAGTGATTGCCTGGGGTGGGCTCCCAGCGTGGCACCAGCTACGGGGGACGACAGCAGCTCAGCCAGCAGGGATTGAGTACCCGTCGGCTACACAGGACGCAGGGGCGCGACGCCATGCGGTGGGGGAGCTTACGCCATCGGGCTCACTGAAGCGTAGCTCCCCTTTCAACTGGCGTTACTGCATTTTGGAGCGTGTCATAGACAGCTCCAAAATGCATTGGCTTACAGGGGCCGCGCCTGCCAGCTCACTGACTGAATTGGAGGAGGAGGTGACACACCTCCGAAATCTCCAATGATGGCACTATGTTTCTTGCACATGCGTGCAAGCAACATAAAAATGACTGCTACAAGTCACAATGAGTAGTACAATTACAATGTTCACTGCTCCTTCTCTGTTTCTCTCTCTCTGGCTCTCTGTAGTTTGCTTTTTTATGTTTGCTTGCACGCAAGTGCAAGAAACATAGTGCCATCATCCGAGTTTTCGGAGGTGTGGCAGCCCTCTTCCAATTCAGTTAGTGTATTTGCAGGTGTGGCCGCAGTTCTCCAATGCCTGCTGGAGCAGTCTATGACAGCTCAAAATACAGTGAGTACAGTTAAAAGGGGAGCTACGTTTCGGTGAGCAGCAATAAAATATTGCCTGCCTCACGCCGCCTCCCGCACACACACACACACACACACACAGCAGACATATAGCGTTTCGCCTCTACGCACATACTGTATAGCAGATGGGAGTGCCACCCCCAAGCAGAGTCACATATGCCACGCTGGGTGCCACTCAACATAGCCACACATTGTATAGCTGACGGGGTGCCAATCCCCGTCAGCTCCACCTGCCCCCCTGACAGGGTGCCATGCTGGGAGCCCACCCCAGCATGGCAACAGATGCTATACAACAGGGTGCCCAATCCCTGTCAGCTCCACGCCCCCGCCCCCACCAGCCATCTTGTGCCATGCTGGTAGCCCACCCCAGCGTGGCAAACTTCCCGCGTCATCATGTAAAGGAAAAAAAAACTGAAACTTAAAACGGTCCTCGCAGTCTCTGCCCCACCCTCACCCACCCACTGTGCACCCTGCCTCCCCACACCCCTTCACCCCATACTTACCTCTGGACTCTGGCACGATGATCTTCGGTGGATCAGGAACACATCTGCACTCTTCAAAGCCGACCGCGAACTGAGGAAACGCCGGTAAGCTGTATAATGGGCTAGATAGAGTTTTTTCAACTTTGATGCATATCTTGGGCATTTTTTGGAATTTTTGCACCAGATTTTCAACATGGGGTTTTTGGGACCCCTTCTCATGAGTACTCTCACTGTAATGGTGTTCATCGGGCCCAAAGGGTGATTTCGCAGTCACTGCACGAAATCACCTTTCAGGACTGAGTAATGAAACGACACTGCCACTGTTCATAAGGTGGGCTCTCAAATAGCCTATGTTGAAAATATTTTCCCTCCAAATTTTCAACATTGCTATTTTATTACACTTCCTTATGAGCAGTACAGCTGTCATTTTTCATATCTTGCCCAAAGCGTGTTTCCGCCCATGTAGTGCACAATGGCACAGTTGGTGTCTTGAAATCAATGTATGGGACACAGTAAGAAAATCGCAGTGACACTGTTCATGAGCAGAGGTCTTAAAATGGCTATGTTGAAAATTTGGTGAAAAAATTCCTAAAAATGACTGTTTTACGAGCGTGCGTTGCGCAGTTTCTACGCATGCTCGTAAGTTTGCGAATTTTCTATATTTTCACTCCAGATTTTCCATATTGCCATTTTATTACACTTCCTTATGAACAGTGCAGCTGCCATTTTTCACTTGTCGCCTCAAATGTGTTTCCGCACATGTAGCGCACAATGGCGCAGCCAGTGTGCAAAAGCAATGTTTGGAACAGATTAAGGAAATCACAGTTACTCTGTTCATAAGCTATGGTCTTAAAATGGCTATGTTGAAAATTTGGTGACAAAAGTCCATAAAATGACTGTGTTACAAGTGAGCATTGAGCAGTTTCCATGCACCCTCACAAGTTCATGACTTTGTAATATTTTCAGTCCAGATTTTCACCAGTGGCATTTTTCCACACTTCCTTATGAACAGTACAGCTGTCATTTTTCACACCATGGCCAACATGTGTTTTCACACTTCCAGCGCAGAAATGTATGGTCGCTATGGGAAATCACTATTCAGGACAGATTAAGAAAATCACAGTGACACTGTTCATGAGCGGAGGTTCCAAAATGCCTGTGTTGACAATCTGCTGTAAAAATTCCCCAAACTAATTGCGTTATGGGTGTGCATTGCGCAGTTTCTATGCACGCTCGTGACTTCACCAGCTTTTTAAATATTTTCACTGCAGATTTTCAGCATTGCCATGCTGGGTGTCTCCTACAAATTTGGCCACACTACGACCCTTCAAGCTTGACTAACTAGTGCCTGTGGAATGCTCCTTCCCAGGCTTCTCTATGGAGCTCCTGTTTTCACTACAGCCTTGCAAACCACTTTCTCTAGACGGGAAGTGGCTTACAATAACATTTGCTGCTTTGCACTGGCATCCCATAGAATTGCACATTACTGTTCCCTCTCTGATGGACTTGACTGGCTTCCTCCATTCCAGTCTCATGACCTCTCCTTTGAGGGGGTCATCAATGGCATTCTACATGATCGAATGGCTCTGTCCCTTGCCACCCTCCTCAATTCAGCGCACAGCGCATGCTCCCTAAGGTCTGGTGAAAATGTTCCACTGAATATCCCTAGACTTAAAACCAGGCCTGGGGAATCCTCCTTTGCTTATGCTGCTCCACTGTTATGGAATTCCATTCTATCTGATATTTGTCTGTGTCCTTTGGCAGCCTCTTCCATAGCAGGTACCGTGAATATCTACTTGATGTGTCCAAGAGTTCCTGCCCTTGAATTTGCACTTCTTGATTACGTATCATTTGTTTTGTACTGTTAAACTGTATAATCATGTAATCATGTAACTTTACATACCTGTACTGTATGACCATGACTGTGTATTCCAAGTGAACTCCCCATGTACCCTGTGGATATGGTGCTGTTTTTTCACTGATTCTCACTGTGTATTCTGTATTTACGACATACTTTTTTCTACTTATGTTGTAATGTATACTAATATGTTTTGGTCAAAAATTTATTACACTACTTTCTTTTACCCTGTATAATACTTATAATACTCTCGAATGCATTTTTTGTATGTACTCTCCTGGGACTTGCCTGAAAATTGGTATTTGTTTGTCTAGTGCACTCACCTGGCCAACAAAAACAAAATAAATAAAAATAACATTACAAGACCACAGGAAGTATATTATGCTCTGCATCCCTCCCTACCCCTGCCCCAGCACCTTATGGGAATGGCTTACCATCAACATCAACCTAGGTCCTAAAACCCTATGCATCGCCTGCATATACAACCCACCCAAAGCAAGGATCAAAGGCCTCCATGACTTAACCCACATGCTTAATACACTTCCAGTTTCTGAGCATATTATACTCAATGATCTTAACCTGAACTGGCTAGATAAGGCACCTGGCTTTTTGAATGTACTAGACTCAGGACAGTTTCTGCAAATTATACAATTCCTCTCCCCCAGATCAAACTATAGGACCAGGAAGCACACCTTCTTGGACTGGATTCTGGTTAACAATAATGAAAGAATCCTAACCTCAGGAGTCTTATGTGATTCAATCAGCAATCACCATGCTAGATACTGCCAATGGCATAATAGTGCCCCTAAACACTCCTCTTCAAGGATCATCTCCTACAGAAATGTCTCTAACCTCTACACTGACTCCTTTTTGTTCAACTTGCCCTATATCGACTGGTACCTCCTTGACACAGTCTCCAACATCAACAGAGCCCTCGATTTCTTCATCCATGCCTTCACAACTGTGCTTGAAAAAACATGCCCCCCTGCGCATCTGCAGAGTCAAGGCCAAAAAATTCCTGTGATTCACAAAGGATGTATTTGCCCTTATGCATAAAAGAGATGCAACCTGGGCTAAATATAAGACTATAAATTGCATCTCTGGCTGGAACACTTACAGATACCAATACAATAAGTGTAAACACTTAATTCATAGTACCAAAAGCAAGTATCTAAAATCCCAACAAACAAATTACCTAAATAATCCTAAAAAGTTCTGGCAGCCAATCAACTTGCTCCTTAATCGCCAGCAACACCCTCATTCCACCCCATCTAACAGAATGGAACCACCTTTTCCGACCCCACTAAAATTGTCACCCTTTTTAAAGATTACTTCTGTGACCTAAATACAGATCTAGTGGACACAATGACCCTCCCCCTGATATAAGTCAACCCGACATCAGGTGGCCTCTATTCTACATCAAAATGGTCACGCCTTGAGAAGTGCATAAATTACTCCTTACTCTCAAATGTGACAAATCAGCTGGACCCGATGGTCTTATCCCTAGATTTTTTAAATTCACTGCCTCGCAAGTCGCCCTCTCCATCTCTAAAATCTTCAACCTCTCCTTCTCCTCCTGTTCTGTACCATCCCTCTGGAAAACATACAGTTGTCCCTCTATACAAGAAAGGGAAAACTACTTCCCTCGAAAACTACTGCTCAATTTTGATTCTCTCAGCCTTAGCTAAACTCCAAGAGAAAATCGCTCGCTACCAACTCATTGAATACCTTCAGCTACATGACCTCACTCTCCTGGAATAGCACAGCTTCTATAAAGGACACAGTACAGACACTGCCCTAATAGCTTTCACTGATGCCATTTACCAGGCCATGGACACAGATCACATCACAGGCGGTGTGTTTATTGATCTGACAAAAGCCTTCGATCTGTTGAACATAAACTTCTCACCTCCAAAATCCTGGCACTCGGCCTCGGGACCCCCACCATAGCATGGTTCAAAGATTACCTGAACCATCCCCAGCAAGCTGTCAAAATCAAAAACATCATTTCTGGCATGAATCTTATCTCCAGTGGAGTCCCTCAAGGCTCCATCCTTGGGCCCCTCTTGTTCTCAATTTTCATCAATGATCTCCCTACCATCTGCGAACCAGTACAAACACTACTTTACGTCGATGATGCGGTCCTTTATACCCACAGTAATATCATTACTTCCATCAATATCTCTCTCAGCAACTCATTTGCCAGGCTGCAAGCCTGGCTTTCTCAAGAAAACAATGGTTCTACAGTAAATCTATTAAAAATACAGTCCATGTTGTTTGGGACCAAGCAAAAACTCTCCATGCTCTCCCCCATTTAGTATTTACACTGGAAATGGTTCTCCTCTTGAAATTACCCTTTCTTTTAAAAATCTAGGAGTTATATCCCCAAAAAATGTTTAATGGGGCTCTTCCATTATCATGGTTTTCCCAGATACAAAAAATGATCAGTACTTTTATATGGCAAGGGAAAAAAGTTAGATGAAGTTACTATAAACTTACAAGTCTAAAAACTGATGGTGGTCTTCAAGCCCCTAATTTTTATATATACTATCTAGCTATACACTTGATCAGGGTTAGATATTGGATACAACCCCCCAGAGAATAGCCTAGATCCTGCATATTGTCCCTCCTGGGTCAAAATTGAACAAACACTTTGCCCTGAAAAAGACATTGACCCCAAGGCCCTTCCTTTTATTACTAGAAAGAATCTCCCTAAATCCCTAAAGGATACATTGTTAAGCTCTTCACTTCATACACAGCATCAATTAATCACTTTCCTCAAAGTGGACGCTTACAAAGATACTGCCCAACCCTTGTTCTCAAACCCTAACCTTCTAATTTTCGGGCAAGGTAATTAAACCTCCCCTTTTTTGGCCTGATATGGGTGTCCTAAGAGTGAACCAGTTAGTTCAGGACAAAAAACTGCTCCCCTATAATGTAGCCAGTCACCTTTTCAACTGGCCTGCCACATACATCTTCAAATATTTTCAGATATCCCATGTGTTGACACATTATTTTGTGTTGGGGGGATGGGACAGTCCCTTCATGTCTGCTTTACTCCCTTATATTAACTCTATCCCCTCTTCCCATATAATATCCTAGTCATATAAATGTCTCCTAACAAATGTTGCTACTCTGGAAGGTAAGAGGTTCTATTGGTGGGACAATGTTTTAATATCGACTTCCCCTTCCAGGAACTGGTCAAAAATTTGGAATCATTTATATAAATACATTAAGTGGGACAGATATAGACTTATGCAATTTTATATTAATCATAATCTATTTTATACACAGGTTAAACTTCATCAAATGGGAAAGGTTTCTTCTAACCAATTCCCCAAATGTCAACAAGCCCCTGCTGACTTGCTTCATATGTTATGGTCATATGATAAAATCACTCCTTTTTGGCTTAGCATCCAAAATCATCTTGATCCACTTCTTGCATTATCAGATCATTTTAATTCGGAAATTTGTATCTTTGGTGATGATACATGTTTACAAGGGAGTCAGCAGAGAGCACATATGGCCTTAATATCAAGCTGTGCCAAGAAAGTAATTTTGAGGCATTGGCTGGAACCCAATGTCCCCATTTACATGGAATGGTCCAAGGAGATAATGTTTGCTTTGCAAGCAGAGCTCATCATTGCTGGAGTCAATAACAGAATGGACAAATATAAACTAAGATGGGATTCACTGTATACCCTTTTATTGATTCAGTAGACCTCACATATTTTCACTTCTCCTTTTAAGGATAATTTCATTTAACATGGTCCTTCATTTTACTATTTCTTTATAACCATCCTCCATTAATAGTAAGTGGCAGACCGGGAGGGTTGAGAGGGAGGGGGAGGGGTGGGATACAGACAACGATAGTATGTTCTAGGATTTATTATAATGTAATCTTCATCTAGGTATTTCATATTATGTACAGGTATTTATATTTCAATAATGATAATTTTTCTGTTTATGTATTTAGGTGTTGTCTGTATTGATGGTTGTTGTAAAAATTCCAAACTAATAAAGCTTACTAAATAAAAAATTAAAAATAAACACCTTGGAGTACACCTCAACCCTTCCCTCTCATTTGAAGCTCACCTTCAGCACACCATTTCCTCAGTTCACCAAAAACTGGGATCTCTCTACAGAGTCTGACACTTCTTGCCTCCTGACAACAAGGTTAAAATAGCCCAGACTAATCTTCTCCCTGTGCTTTAATATGGCTCAGCAGTCATCAATGCTACCAGCAAAACAGCTCTACAAAAAAAAGAATACTGTTTATTATAACATAGTCAAATTTGCCTCCGGCTGCAGTCACAATGCTCACCATTCCACAGTGCACAACAACCTAAATTGGCTACCTCCAAACTCAAAGTAAACCTCGTTCTTGCCTCCCTCATCAACAAAACTCTGCATACTGGCAACCCACCTTACCTAATCAGGCAGATCCCATTCATTAATCTTCTAACATCCCAATCTTCCTCCCCCAACAATATCGCCATCCCACTGTTTCACACCAGTATGGGCCAGTAGTTCTTCTCCTACCATGCTGCCTCCATATAGAATTCAGTACCATTTCCCATAAGAAAAGTTTCAAATACAGTACACCTGTCTCACCCATTGGCACTTTTGTAAGTGATTTCATGTGTATATTGCAAAATATATATATATATAGTTATCCCTTCAGCTGCCGCACACGGAGTCTTGTTATTGCATCATGTAAATACTGTTCTGTACATATTGTTCTGTATATATTGCCCTGTACATATTGCTATCATTTGCTGTTTTCATATCATTATGACTGGATACTGTATACTTTATTTGTGCATTTTCACCCAGATCGTGCCTGAAAAAGGTTACTTCCGCCAGTGTACTCACCCAGTCACCAAAGTTAAATAAATAAATGCTCAGGCTTTACCTTAGAGTTGCCCCAAAGAATTGTTGCTTTAACCCATGGTCATTTAGAAAATATAAGTGATATTTTACACTGTATCTAATCCTCACTTGCAATAACATACAGTAGAGGTATTCTACTGAAATAATCCCTTCCTTACAGTAGAGGGAGGTGGATGTTCACTGGAGTGGGCTATGGGGATCGAAGCTTTGGAAACATTTTCTGAGGGTATAGATGGGGAGGAGCTAAGAGAGCAGATAAAATAGGGTACCCTCATGGTGCTATGGCTTGTTTGATTGGCTGGAAGTGTTGAAGGGAACTTTGACACTTAAGTTGTCCTCAC
Organism: Neoceratodus forsteri; assembly: GCA_016271365.2. Classification (NCBI taxonomy): domain Eukaryota; kingdom Metazoa; phylum Chordata; order Ceratodontiformes; family Ceratodontidae; genus Neoceratodus; species Neoceratodus forsteri. Next base: position 497,318,768 of record CM057451.1, read on the forward strand.
CTGGCGGGTGTCATTGGGATGCCAGACGGGGGATGGAGTAGGACACCCTTACCTGGAATGCCAGTCTAAAAGCAATAGGTGCTGTCAGTAGTAAAGCTAATAGCAGATAGGTGCCTCCAGGCACCAGGGTGCCATCTGGAGTGCCTGTGGAAAGTGGGTATTGTCTAGTACTCATTCTACCACTCTTGTCCCACAATGGCTGGGAGAGTACCTGGCTATGTATTGTTCAGAAGAGACTGAGGTGCAAAAAGGGGGGGAGGAGTGGCCCTGTATGTTAATGAAAATATCAAAGCTACAGAAATTCAGAATACACATAAGGAGCCAGAAGAACTGTGGGTCACCCTGGAAACAGGAAATGGGACAGCCATAAGAACTGGGGTTGTCTACAGGCCCCAGACCAGAGGGAGGACATAGACACATTACTGTTAGAAGATATACAAACATGACAGCTAAAGGGAGGTTCTGATAATGGGAGACTTCAACATGCCAGATACAGATTGGTCAATACCAGCAGGAACATCTGCCAGAACTAGACTCATAGTGGTTTCCTGCAGGGGAGGGCCTCAAACAACTGGTACAGCAACCCACAAGAGACAGGGCTATCCTAGATCTAGTACTGACTAACAAAGAAGGGATCACAGATCTCCAGGTAGAAGGTCATCTGGGGGCCAGTGACCATCACATGGTATGGTTCAATTTAGCTACTACATCTAAATCATCCCATTCCAAGGCAAAAATATGGGACTTCAGAGGAGCTGACTTTGATAAGATGGCCAACAGAGTTAAGCTAGCCCTGGCAAAAAGAAACACAGGAGAGGAGGTACAGGCAAAGTGGGCAAGCATTAAGGATACAATACTTGAAGCAACATCCCATTGTGTTAGACAGAAAAGGAAGTGCAAAAGAAGAAGGAAACCACTTTGGTTCTCAAATACAGTAGCAGAAAAGGTCAGAGCCAAAAGGCTGGCCTTCAGGAAATATAAGGGAACACAGCGGGATGAAGATAGGGAGGCATACCAAACTGCCCTAAGGGAAGCAGTGAAGGCAGTAAGGCAGGCAAAGTCCCAAACTGAGGAAACACTAGCACGAACAGTAAAAGAAGGTGACAAGACTTTCTATAGATACATTAGTGAGAGGAGAAAGTCCAGAGGGGATTATGTTAATGGAGAAAAGGAGCATGTGAGGAGGAGGACCCTGTAAAGGCATCTATCCTAAATAGATACTTTTGCTCAGTATTTACTGAAGAGAAGGTAGGGCAGGGCCCACAGCTCAGCATCATGGACACAGGGGGGAGGGAGGTGAGCACTACTCCCTTCACAAAAGAAAGGGTCCTACAAGAGCTTGCTAAGCTCAGGGTGGATAAGGCAATGGGACCTGATGGCATACATCCCAGGGTACCTAAGGAGCTAAAGGAGGAACTAGCAGAGCCATTAGCAGAATTGTTTAGTGAGTCTCTGAGCACAGGAGAGGTCCCAGAAGACTGGAGAAGGGCTCATGTGATCCCGCTCCACAAGAGTGGTAGCAGGGAGGAGGCAGGGAACTACAGACCAGTCAGTCTTACCTCAGTAGTGGGCAAGATTATGGAGGCACTCCTTAAGGAAAGGATAGTGCAACACCTGGAATCCATAGGGCACAGGATCCAAGACAGCATGGGTTTACAAAAGGAAGGTCCTGTCAAACTAATCTCATAGATTTCTTTGACTGGGTAACCAGAGTGGTGGACCTAGGGGGAGCAGTTGATGTCGCCTACCTTGACTTCAGCAAAGCTTTTGACACTGTTCCACATAGAAGATTGATAAATAAGCTGGGTAGGCTCGGGGTGGGTCAGAAGTTGGTCAACTGGGTGGCAAACTGGTTGACTGGCAGAAAACAGAGAGTGGTGGTAAATGGTATACAGTCAGAAGAGATGCAAGTCACAAGTGGGGTACCTCAGGGATCAGTCCTGGGGCCAGTCCTCTTCAACATCTTCATTAGTGACCTGCCAGATGGACTAGAGGGTAAGGCTTGTCTGTTTGCAGATGACACCAAGATCTGCAACAGAGTAGATGATCCAGATGGGGTGGGCAGAATGAGAAGAGATCTGGATAAACTAGCAAAATGGTCAGAAGAATGGCAACTGGGATTTAATGCAAAGAAGTGCAAAATCATGCACATAGGGAAGAGAAATCTGAAGCCACTTATAGGCTGGGAGGAGTGCTAGCAGTCACAAAGGAAGAAAGAGACTTGGGCATCATCATCACTGATGACCTAAAATCATCCAAGCAGACCTCTAAAGCAGTAGGTAGGCTGGGGTTTAGGTGTATTAGTAGGGGTATCACAAGTCGTAAGAGGGAGGTAATAATCCCTCTGTACAAGACATTGGTTAGGCCCCATCTGGAGTACTGCGTGCAGTATTGGAGGCCACACCTTCACAAGGACATTAACCAAATTGAGGCAGTCCAGAGAAGGGCAACCAAAATGGTGCAGGGACTGCATCAGAAGACATATGAGGACAGATTAACGGAGCTCAATATGTATACCCTTGAGCAAAGGAGGGAGAGAGGTGATATGATCGAGACATTTAAACACCTTAAGGGCATAAACAAGGTGAAAGAGTCTAACATGTTTAAATATAAGAAAAATAGCAGGACAAGAGGACACAGCATGAGATTAGAGGGAGGCCGATTAAGGGGGAATGTGAGGAAATTCTTTTTCACAGAAAGGGTGGTAGATGCATGGAATGGCTTACCACAAGAAGTGGTGGCTATGAATACAGTGCAGGGCTTCAAACAGGCATGGGATAGGCATAAGGGAGCAATACAAATGACTATGAATAGATAGGTCACTGACAGAGCAAAGGCCGATGGCACATTTATAAGGCAGAAAAAGAAATGGGCAGACTGGATGGGCCTTGCGGTCCTTATCTGCCATCAACTTCTATGTTTCTATGTTTCTATGTAGAGTAGGCACTCAGGCTTCAGTTGGGATGGTAGCTGGCTGCAGTTTGCAGGCCAGAAGCACAGGTGACATTGCGGGAAGGCTGCTGCCAAACAGCTAGCTGCTCTTGGGGCTTTGGGGTGACCATGGTCCAGGACACCTCAAGGAATTAAGGATGTCATAATACATAGCAAGACAGACCCTAGTTACTGCCAGGGAGAGACCTTGGACACTAAGGCAGATCCCAAGGGACTGAAGATCTGAAGGTTAGGTTTGGGGTGTTGCCCATAATAGGGGAATGAATAGGGGAGGTTGTGGGAACCCCATGGCATTTCCAATCAGGGGAAACAACCTGATGGCTCTTGGGCCTGTGGCAGGTTCCTCGAATGACATTGTGGGAGATCATTGTGGGGGGACTCCAGAAACTGGCCTGTGAAGAGTCATCACAGCAGGTCAGATCTGTGGCAGATGTAAAGCAGTAAGGTAAGGTAGAAGGCTTATCTCCAATTATACAATGGCAAGGAAATTTCCTGGACTGTGATTGGTCAAACTGGGACTGGAGCTGGGATGTTATCCCAGCATAACATCCCGACTGTAGTCCCAGTACAGATGGGACCACATCAATAATTTAAAAACAAACGCTCCGCAACCTTGTCTACCAGCAGCTTCAGTAACCCGTATGCTGCTTGAAATCGGCTGTCCTGGCCCAGCTCACCAGTGACACAACATTCAATTTTTCTGCCTAAAACAAAGATAAATGGGCCACCCCACCACACACAAACAAAATATTATTTAAAACAATAACATGGATTCGAGGCGACAGTGAACAAGAGTAACGCTTATTCAAACTGCCACCACGAGGCTGCCTTCGTCACACTTACTTGAACTAATTTGCTGACATAATTTTATTTCAATAAAATCTCCTCCCTACCAAGTCCCGACAAGGTTCATTTAACTTCAGCACATCCTCCTCCTGGCACCAGTCGGACAGCGGAAACAGTGCAAACCACACGCGGAAAGATCCAAACATGGACACGGGAAGCAAGAAACAGCACAAACCACAAGTGGCGGAAAGATCCAAACACAGACACGGAAGCAATATTAAAACCGACGTATTGTGGGGAAAAATAACAAACGAGGACGTTATGGGAAGTACAAAACCAGCAGCTTAGTCAGATATAAAAGACATTAACAGCAGCTCCACCCACTGGTCACAACAGTAAAACAGCACTATTTTTTAATAAGTACACTCACATGAAATAAACGGCAAAAATCAACTTTTAAATATAGTTTTTATCTTTTCATTTTTTTACAGTAGCGAGCTATTAATAATAGAATAATCCCTCGGTAGTGTGAGTTGATAACATCCCACCCAGCGGACGCCGCCACCGGCCTCGGGCCCAACCACCCAAGGTGGATGTTATCCCAGCATAACACCCACCTGTCGGGCATTATTCCTTTAGTATAGAAGAGGATGGAGAAAAAGCCAGTCCCTTGGTAACAGCACTGTTGGCCTGATCTGCCTGGGACTGATTCCAAGTGGGCAGATCAATGGTTATCAGGCAGCTCACATGGCTGTGTGTGAGTGTGATGCAGTGAGCCTTCATGTGGATTGGGAGAGTTTGGTAGGTCATTTGCAGGAGACGGCACTAGTCCATGATAGTCTTCCCTGTGTGATAACTGAGATCAATTTTGGTATGAGAAATTTCCTCTCGGAATGACACAGAATTCCAAAGTGAAGTTTAAAGCAGAGCAGAAACCCTACTTCGAGACAGGCAAAGGGGTTTATGGGGAACTGTGAAGTTAGCTGAGGTGAAGAATGCCTCGGGGAGTCATTACATGTAATTAATGTAACTGAAGTGACTACAAGACAATCAAACAATTAGAGTGGAATAGGGATCCCCTGGCAGATAGCAAAGAAAGAAACCAGCACAGTAACCAGGCACTTCACTTACACCAATCTTTTATTGTAGTGCAGTGTTATACAAAGCAAACTCTGAGGTCCAAACGATCCCAACGGACACAAACAACAGCTACAGAATGCCCCGACTGGTTTCTCGCGTGTGCGCTTCCTCAGGGAGGCTGGCCCATCACCATGACAGTCATATTATATTGTATCATCCTTAAAGGTACAATGTGTATATCACACAGTAAAAGAGTGAAAATTAGTAAAGAAATTGCAAATAGTCAAAAAACACACATAGTGAAAACATAAAAAGACACTGCTGTCGAGTGCAGAACCCCAATTAAGAATTATTTAAAACAATTGCAACAACAGCTCCACAGGTCCAGAATTAATAGAAATTCATTTTAAACAGTGCACGCTGGCACTCAAAGACCCAACCAAATGTTGTGACCAGCAGTGCCAAGTAAGGTACTAAAGTGGCTATTATGAAAAAAATGTTACTTTTTCAGCATTGTAAGTAGTGGAAGGTTACAAAGGGCACAGGAGTACTAATATGCTCACATGCACAATTTCAAAGATATACCCCCCGACAGTGACACCAATACAGCGACCTACATTGCTGCTGACAAAATCGACAATTCATCAACAGGTCACGGTATTGGTGTGCCAGAGACAGGGGCACACTCTCTCCTGGTTCTGCACCCCCTTCCTGAATGAACTCCGACTTGGAGTCAATCATGATTAGAACGGGGTGCTGGGTCAGAGCCTCTATCGGGGTTCGGGGCAAAGCCCTCGTTAGAAAAATTGGACCGGGAATCCATCAGAATTTATGTCGACCACAACTTGTGGTCGACATAAATTCCATCACTGTGATGCTGGTTGACAAAACTGACATTGAACTGGCATCGTAGAGCCAATTTCAAATAAGCACTGTGATCAGTCATTATTTATGTACCTGGAGGGTAAAAAAATGGCATGGGTCAGTAATGAACTAAATAAGGATGCCCATTGAAATCTCAACTGTGACCAATACTAAGAGTGGCCTGTAATACCCAGTTCTGGCTATTGTTGTGACTCTCCCAAAATCAAAGAAACAGTTCATAAATCACTTAATAGTATAATACAAACTTATGTAGTGAGAGGTCATCGTGGTCACCTAAGGTACTAATATGCTCACAAAAATAATTTTAACAATCAAAAATTGTGTATCAGTATGAGCAGAAACATCCCTAAAATAACAGAATTGTCCAATCTGCACAGATGTAACATGCATGTAACCTGGCTAATAAGGAAAAAGAGTAGATCTAAAATGACTCTTATTAAAATGACTAAAGGGAACAGCTGGCTAGTAAGGCATTGACAAAAAATATTGTTGAGGCCTCCAATCCCAAAGCCCACTAATTTTCTTTTTTTTTTTTGTGGCATAGAGAAGGTCAGTGTAAGGAAACAGAGTGGAGAGCTGGATAACATAGTTTTGCGCAGGGAGGCATTTTGGATTTTTCAGTTGGGCACCCTAAAATTTCTATGCCACAGTGATTCTGTTACTGTAAACCCTTTTTTGACTGACAAGTAACCCGAATTGTTATATGATCCCAGCATTACCCAATCAATATCCTACCTTATTAACCAGCTGTTCCCTTTAGTCATTTTAATATGAGACCTTTTTACGTTTGATGTGCTTGCACACCTAATGTTTTGGGACTATACAGTATTTGAGAGGTGTGTCACTGCCAAACCAGTTACAGCTGAAACTGCAATGGGCTTGGTAGTATACACCAATGACCAGGCACTCTGGTCATGACACAAGTTCAGTTTTGCTGATGTGGCATGTTGTCCAGTTAAAAGAAATGAACTGCTCCAAAGAGAGCGCTACATTTCTTTCTGTAGCCCTAACTCTGGCTATGCGCAGTACAGCAAACAGTAATGTGCATGGCTAGAGTTACGGGCCGCAGCCGCACACTATATTCTATTACATGTTGGTATAGGTTGCCCTGTTGTAAAACTTTATATGTCTGGGCCATCTTACTATTGGCAAAACTACTTAACACAATCAAAAAATGAGTAAGACTGCAGTCCAATAGTCCATAAAAATTCTTAGTAGTCTTTATTCTTCTTTTAAATTCACACCATACTTATTCAACCGACAACAGTTTTATAGTTTCACACCACTCCTTCAGGCCAGATATACTGTATAATACAGTGCTGACTCTAAATATAAACAAATAATCAAATTAATATCTAATATTTATATACTTTTATCCTTTTTAACTTGACTACTACACAGTGTAATAGATAACCAACTCGCACAACAAAAGATGAGCCTGCTTCTAGGTGTATTTTAATAACCTTCAAAACATCTTTACTTGAAAAACTTTATAACCATTTTTTAACTATTGAACTTCATTTTTTAATATTTTTAAACAATGTTTCTTATTTCTATCTAATTCTAAATATAACAACACTACTATACTATATATAAACTGCATACCTGCTTTTAATACTTCTTTTCCACAGTTAAATTCACATTATTTATTCAAATGTCAGCTTCAATTTGCTGTGTTCATAATGAAAACATAAAGCATGTTATAATTGAGATCATTATAATACAATCACTCTTTACATGTTTAATATAATTCTCTACTTACTATAATATTACTTAATTTAGTTGTGTTTCTGTTGGGTAATGATTACATCTGTCTTATTCCTCAATGTTAGCTTGCCAGTTTATTACAAGTTCTCATAGATGTCTTATTAAATTAAAAGTCCCTGTAATCAAATTTAAAAGGTTTTTTGTATTAAACAGTTTCTCTGTTTTTATTCCATTTACTTCGTTTTTTAAAACACTTTTTATTTGAGGTGTTGTTACCTTTAAATGTATACTTCTTTGAACAGGTCTCCTTGGTTTACTTGTTAATGTTTCTTAGAATTGTTATCATGTTCTCTATGGGTAAACAAAAAGTTTCTTTAGTTATAATCCAAATAGTTTGTACTGTTATCCCATGTCTATAAATACAGCTTCTTTATTAATAATGACCATTTCATTATACTTTTTTAATTTATCGCTAAGAAACTATACTTTATCCTCAAGTTACCCACTATATGTTCGTTTGTATTTTCTGGAGTTTACCTGCTCATTTTGCTTCTTTTTCTCTTGCTGTTCTGCAACAGTTATGTGCTACAACGAAACTGAAATGAATGCAGTATTACTTTATAAGTAAAAAGTATCGTATATTATGTGTTAGTCCATGAATTACCATTAATTGTTTTAGTTACTAACCGAGAGTTACAAGGTTCCTCTCCTGGCTAGAACGCCATTCTGTGATCATCTTCCGAAAAGAAAGGAGTGGTCTGAGCCTTTGATTCTGTGCGGTTCAAAAAGACCACGAAATTAGCAGCCGCACACTCTCCAGTCTTCAGTTCTTTGAACCCCCCCCCCCAGCTTCAAGATAAGCCACGGTGTGGCTTTCCAAATTGGCTGCTGTTGCCACTACAGTCGCACATTCCCCGGTCTTCAGTCCTCACACACTCACGCACACACACACCCTTTCAACATACGTCAAGGTATTGCTTTCCGAACTGTCAGCTTCTATACCTGGATGACCTGTCAGGGGTGTTGCCATGCCATCGCACATAGGCCTGGGCCTTCAGTTTTTTTTTTTACATCCTACAGTTAATTTCTATGTGTCTGTCACCTGTATTACTCTGGAATCCCGGTAATTACATTCATACTTCCCAACATCATCCACCCCAAAGACAAGTCACCAGTTGTTTCTATTATACTTAATTTCTGAAGACTACAAGAAACATAATATCTTCTACCTCACAGACTAGTCAGGAACAAAGAGATTCAGTTCATGCTTTGTGACATACAGTGCACAGTGACAGCACACCTGCGTTAAATTATGCCAGTTTAGGGATCTCAGATTGTGCAAGATCTGCAGATAAATACATACATGCATTTACAAATGTCACAATTTTTTACATCAAAGATGAATGTAAAATAATCAATTAACAATGGGGAAAATGATCATTAGCAGCGCAGAGTGCAAAGTGACAAGACGTAATATTAGAGATAATGGACATGAGCGTCTCCTCTCATGAACATCAGAGTCCCCCCCTTTAATATCAGGTCAGACACATCTCATGTAAGTGTTTTATAGCAGCAATAACTACTTTGCTGAAATGAATACTCTCCAGATGCAGGTAACAGCGCTGGTTGGTAAAATGTTCATTTTAACAGCAGTAAAATAGTCAACATGATGTTGCTGGATGGGTAACTTTACTGATTGTGGAGTTCCCTGTACATTGTCTTGGACATCCCAACTACATATTTCTTAAATGAGAAAAGTTGCTGTGCATTAGTCATAAAAGTATATGTCTTCCCTCTAGCAAACCAAATCCTTCTGGAGCTGAATACTGTAGCTGCCTCATGTACCCCAGTTTGTATACAGTTCTCAGATGGCCTTCACAAGATGTTGAGATTTAAATGGAAGAGAGAGTGTGTATCCAGGTAGCTGACACACCTGCTGCAAGTACACCAAGCCCTTGCAGCCACTTGTGAAATTCAAGATAAGTGTTTGCGTCGACAGCTTGCATTAGTCTACGACAGCAGACTTTGTGATTGCTTTCTTGATTGAGTCTTTTCTGCACTTACATTTTGTACTTTAACAGAGAGTGCAAATAGTCATAAAAAAGGAAAAATTATCTAGGGGATAATTATATGAGTCTACAAAGCATATTTTTGGACAACAACTGTGTTTGAAGTTGATTTTGGTACTTAGATTTATTGATGAGCAACCATAATGGCGGTTTCAGTTATTAAGTGCGGAAGTGTAATAAACAAGCATTTGTCAATACTGAATGTTGTCTTGCTGGCACTGGCATTGGTAGTGCAGGAGTTAGACCGATGCATAATAGGAATGGCAGCGAAGTATAGAACCAACCCCACCTCCACCCTGCAGAGACTGACAGGCATTGGGGTGTGCCTTTGGGTCACTGGCCATAACACTCACACCATTTCACCTCACCCTACCCTGCAGACACCGACAAGTGTCACGGTGTGCCTTGGGGTCTACGGGCCTTATGCTCACCCCATTCCATAAGGAAATACGCTGAGATGGGTGCAGCATAGGAGAATGGGGTGAACTTTGGGGCAAAGAATCCAAGGCACACCTTGATGCCTCTTACTGGCTGCAGGGTGGGGGTGGGGATGGAATGGCGTGAACATTACAGCCGATAATCCCGAGTCACACCCCTGACCCCTGTCAGTGTCTACAGGGTGGGGCATTACGGTTGGAAACCGTAACGCCCCAGGCTTTTGTTGGTATTTTCACTTCAAATTTTCAACATGGGCTTTATGTGACCCCACCTCATGATAAGTGGCACTACCAGTTTGTTAGTCGAAAGGTGATTTTGCACAACGACTGCGCCATTTGACACCACATGTGCAAAAACACATTTTGGGCAGGATGTGAAAAATGATAGCTATACTGTTCATGAGAAGGTGTAAAAAAATGGCAATGTTGAAAATCTGGAGTGAAAATATGAAAAATTGGTGAAGCCACGAGGATGCGTAGAAACTGCACAGCGCACACCCGTAACGCAATTATTTGGGGAATTTTTTTAACCAAATTTTCAACATATGCATTTTGGGACCTCTGCTCATGAACAGTGACACTGTGATTTTGTTAATCTGTCCCAAAAGTTGATTTCCCACAGTGACCGTGCCATTGTGTGCCAGATGTGCGAACACATATGTCAGGCAGAATGTGAAAAATGACAGCTCTACTATCCATAAGGAGGTGTGAAAAAATGTCAATGTTGAAAATCTGACGTGAAAATATTAAAAATTGTTGAAGTTAGGAGCATGCGTGGAAACTGCTCAACACAGGCTCGTAACACAGTCATTTTTTTTGAATGTTTTACCAAATTTGCAGCATAGGCTTTTTGGGACCTCACCTCATGAACAGTGGCATTTTCATTTCATTACTCATTCTCAAAAGGTGAGTCCGTGCAGTGACCACAAAAATCACTCTTCGGGACCAAATAATGCAATGACAGTGCATGTGTTCATGAGGTGGGATCCCAAGAACCCCATCTTGAAAATTTGGAGCCAAAATTCAAAAAAATAACTGAGATATCCACCTAAGTTGAAACCCCCCATTGATGCCACTATACAGCTTACCGGCATTTCTTCATTTTGCAGTTCAGCTTTAAAAAGTCCAGACGTGTTCCCACTCCACCGAAGAGTGCAGCGCTGGACCTCTGGAGGTAAGTATGGGGTGTGGGTGTGTGGGGAGGTGGGGTGTGCAAAGGGTGGGTGCGGTTTGGGGGAGCTCCGCAGACAACGGATGGTTTTCTTTTTTTCAGGTACAGAAAGAAAAAAAAGGATGGCTTTCTTTCTTTACAGGTAAAATAAAACAAATATTGGGCACACTGGGGTGGGCTCCCAGTGTGCCCCATGACTTTTGGGGGTGATATTGCTCACACTGGGGTGGGCTTTGTGTGCCACACAATGGGGGTGGAGCGGAGGAGGAACATGCCGATGCAGTCGGCTTTCTGTGCATGGAAGGACACAGGGGTGGGCTCCCAGTGTGCCACACAATGTGGGGAAGGAGGGGTGGCAGACATGCCGACATAGGGATTGCATCCCTGATGTTGGCCTTCTTTAGGGATTGTGTGGTGGACGGGAGGAGCTGCCGCCATGTTTCTTGAAATGTTTCAGCAGGAAAGGCACATAGGGGAGGCATGTCATCTGTACCACTGCATGACGAGCTTGTCTCTGATTGCAGCAGCACATTTCTCTCACATTGGTGGCACTTTGCATAATACTTGTGTCAGTGCTAGCTTGCGGTCTAATTGGGAAATGGGAGGCACATCTGCTACAATATGCCCTGCATTCACCACAACACTGACACACCTCTGAAAGTGCTACTACCTCAATATGTTGCTTATGCAACCCCTGTGTCCTTGTGAGAAGGGACTTGGCAAGGTTAGAGGAATGGTCAAATGTATGGCAGCTTAGATTCAATGCTAAGAAGTGCAAGGTAATGCACCTGGGAAACAAAAACCCAGGGGAAGAGTACACAATGGGGGGTGAGATACTAACAACAACAAAAATGGAAAGGGACCTGGGGGTAGTCATATCAGATGACCTAAAAGTGGGCAAGCAATGTGAGAGGGCAGCAAGGAGGGCTGGGGGATACTGGGATGCATAGGGAGAGGCATCACCAGCAGAAAACAAGAAGTTATTATCCCTCTGTACAGACAGCTAGTGAGACCACATCTGAGTACTCATGCAGTTCTGGAGACCCAATCTCCGCAAAGACAAAGACAGGATGGAAGCTGTCCAGAGGAGGGCACTAAAATGGTGCAGGGTCTGCACGGAAGACATATGAAGAGAAACTTAAGGAGCTTAATATGTATAGCCTCGAGGAAAGGAGGTAGAGGGGACATGATAAAACTTTCAAGCCTCAAGGAAACAACAAAGTCCAAGAGGGTAGCATCTTTCAAAAAGGTGTGCAAGAACAAGGGGCACAATTTGAAGATAGAAGGGGGCAGCTCAGAGGTAATTTAAGGAAGCATTTTTTCACAGAGAGGGTTGTGGATGTATGGAACAGCCTTCCAGAGGAGGTTGTGGAGTCAAAAACAGTGGTGGAATTCAAGCATGCATGGGACAGTCATAAGGCAATTCTAGGGGGTGGAGGTAGGAAGAAGTAAGCTGCTGGTTAACTAGGATCTGCAGCTTATCCATCAGGTAGGGAAATGGGCAGGCTGGGTGGGCCAAGCGGTCCTTATCTGCCGTTAAATTCTATGTTTCTATGTTTCTATGTGCATGCATGCAAGCAGGCATAAAAAGATTGCATCACTCATTTGCAGCCTGGCCTTTAAGTATTGAATGTTAGCAAGAGATAGGAGTTGTAAAATATAGTGACATGATTACTGCATATTATTTGTGTTTTTTACAGAAATGAACAGTACATGTGATGACTGGTCGAGGCAAGCTTAGAGCTGTGGTCAGACATGCAACGTCATGACAATAAGCATTCTTAGAGTGCAACTTAATACCGATGAAAGTTAACTGAAACCGGATGGGTGATGTCAGGACTGGACTCCTTCTTTCAGCCCAGAAAAAGTTTGCTAGGTGTGTCAATCAATCAATCAATCAGTCAATCAAACTCTTTATTTTGCCAGGTGGGACATCACTGAGACAAGCTCATTTACAAGATGACCTGGGGCAAAACAATTGCCAACAGGGTTTATTTATTTAGTTTTTGTTAACATGGGTAGGTGCACTAGCCATGAAATGACTATTTTCAGGCATGACCTAGGAGAGTACAACAATCAAAGACAGGTATATAGCATGAGTACAATGAAATTACAACATAGGTCAAAACAGTTAGTAATGAATACACGCAGCCAGAACAATACCAGTCAATGCAATTCACATAAATTTTTAGGCAGAGAAAACCTACACAGTCTAGGAAGAGATACCTCAACATAGCAGCAAAGAAATATTGTTCAAATTAGTTACAACAATGAAGATTCAAATAGGCAGTGAAACAAGGCAAGGGCAAATTCCTGACTGGGCAGAATGAATTATCACAGCCTCTGAAACAAGACTCAGGTGTGAGGGATGGGGGAGTTGTGGTAGATTAGCTGTCAAGGAGATAGTAAGGGTAAGAAGTGTTATGAGGTAGGGAGGTTAAAGTTAAGTCAGGCAGCATCTGGTGGGTGAGTGGATTAGGGAGAATTAAAACAAGTATAGAGATCAGCAAGGGATAGATGTAAGCACAGCTCCTTTTTGAAACTGTCATGGGATCCAGATATTCAAAGTGCTTGGGGGAGAGAGTTCCAAAGCTTAGGAGCAGAGTGATTGAAGGCAACAGAGCCTTTTGATGTTTTACATCTAGGTACATTCAGCAGAGATTTATCTACCAATCACAGTCTATAGGAGGAGGTTTGAGGTACCAGCAATGTTGCGAGTGGTGAAGGGGTCTGGTTTCTGAATGTAGAGTCAGTCAGGAAGCCGAGAGAGTATTGACGGCAAGCTGAGGGGGATAATCAGCCCAGGTCCCTGTACAGTTGGCAGTGGTGCTTAAGCCGTGGTGACGAGGAGGCGAATCGACAGATATTATTATAAGTGACATCCCACTTATGAAAGATGGTTTTGTGTGTGGCCACAAAGGTTGGCATGCCATAGGTGAAGGCAGGGAGTAATATACCTCTGTTTAGCAGAGGGAGTCAACATGAAACTGGACTTGTAAGCAACCCCCAGTTTAGCATTCACTGCCTTGCAGGCAGATTGTATATGCAGGCTGAAGTCCAGGGATTGGTCCAGAAGAATTCCCAAGTATTTAAAAGATGTAACGCATTCTATTTATGTGCCACTGTGGTCTTGCGCCAATAGGGGAGTTTGACATGCCCTAAGTTTAGAGGCAGATCCAAATAACATTGCTTGGGTTTCCTTAGCATTAAGTACAAGCTTATGTGCAGAAAGCCAATTCTGGACATTTGTGAAATCTGAAGAAAGGGATACATTTATGCTGGTGACCTTATCAGAGCTTGAATAGAGTACAAGATCATCTGCATAGAGAATAGCTGCACAAGAAAGAAAAACCTCATCTATGTTATTGATAAAAAGTGAGAAAAGAAGACGTTCCAGAATAGAGTCCTGGGGAACCCCAATATTGATGGTAGCACCATAAGATAAAGAGGAGTTGAATTTCACAATTTGAGTTCTATTTGATAGATAGCTTCCATACCAGGCGACAACTGGGGGTGAAAAACTCAGGCTGCAAAGAGTGGAGAGGAGCAGGGGGTGATCAACAAGATCAAAGGCATATGTAAGGTCTATAAATCTGCCCCTGACAGCTGGCCAGCGTCCATACTGATAAGCACATCAGTAGTGAATTTGAGAAGCACTGTAGAGGTACTGTGACCTTCACGGAAGCCATGTTGTGTGTCAGAAAGAAGGCTGTACTTTGTGAGGTAGTCAATGGTTTGATTTGCATCATGTACACAAATGCTCACAGCCTGGGAAATAAGATCCCAGATCTGCAGGCAATAATGTCAGAGGCTAAACTGGACATAGTAGCAATTACTGAGATGTGGTTTACCAGAAACCACACTTGGGAGACTTCAGTACCTGGCTGAGTACTGTTCAGAAGAGACCGAGATGCAAAAAGGGGGGTGGAGTGGCCCTGTATGTCAATGAAAATATCAAAGTTACAGAAATTCAGAATACACATAAGAAGCCAGAAGAACTGTGGGTCACCTGGAAATAGGAAATGGGACAGCCATAAGAACTGGGGTTGTCTACAGGCCCTCAGACCAGGTGGAGGACATAGACACATTACTGTTAAAAGATATACAAAACATGACAGCTAAAGGGGTGGTTCTGATAATTGGAGACTTCAACATACCGGATCGAGATTGGTCAATACCAGCAGGAACATCTGCCAGAACTAGACACATGGTGGATTCCCTGCAAGGGGAGGGCCTCAAACAACTGGTACAACAACCCACAAGAGACAGGGCTATCCTAGATCTAGTACTGACTAACAGGGAAGGGATCACAGATCTCCAGGTAGAAGGTCACCTGGGGCCAGTGACCATCACATGGTATGGTCTCAATTTGGCCACTACATCTAAATCATCCCATTCCAAGGCAAAAATATGGGACTTCAGAGGAGCTGACTTTGATAAGATGGCCAACAGAGTTAAGCTAGCCCTGGCAAAAAGAAACACAGGTGAGGGGGGTACATGCAAAGTAGGTAAGCATTAAGGATGCAATACTTGAAGCAACATCTCATTGTGTTAGACAGAAAAGGAAGTGCAAAAGAAGAAGGAAACCACATTGGTTCTCAAATACAGTAGCAGAAAAGGTCAGAGCCAAAAGGCTGGCCTTCAGGAAATATAAGGGAACACAGCGGGATGAAGATAGGGGGGCATACCAAACTGCCCTAGGGGAAGCAGGGAAGACAGTAAGGCAGGCAAAGTCCCAAACTGAGGAAACACTAGCACGAACAGTAAAAGAAGGTGACAAGACTTTCTATAGATACATTAGTGAAAGGAGAAAGTCCAGAGGGGGTATTGCTAAGTTGAAAGGAGAAAAGAGGGTATGTGAGGAGGAAGACCCTGTAAAAGCATCTATCCTAAATAGATACTTTTGCTCAGTATTTACTGAAGAGAAGATAGGGCAGGGCCCACAGCTCAGCACCATGGACACAGATGGGAGGGAGGTGAGTACTATTTCTTTCACAAAAGAAATGGTCCCTCAAGAGCTCGCTAAGCTCAGGGTGGACAAGGCAATGGGACCTGATGGCATACATCCCAGGGTACTTAAGAAGCTAAGGATGGAACTAGCAGAGCCATTAGCAGAACTGTTTAGTGAGTCTCTGAGCACAGGAGAGGTCCCAGAAGACTTCAGAAGGGCTCATGTGATCCCGCTCCACAACAGTGGTAGCAGAGAGAAGGCAGGGAACTACAGACCAGTCAGTCTTACCTCATTAGTGGGCAAGATTATGGAGGCACTCCTTAAGGGAAGGATAGTGCAACACCTGGAATCCATAGGGCACAGGATCCAAGACAGCATGTGTCTACAAAGGAAGGTCCTGTCAAACTAATCTCATAGATTTCTTTGACTGGGTAACCAGAGTGGTGGACCAAGGGTAGCAGTTGATGTTGCCTACCTTGACTTCAGCAAAGCTTTCGACACTGTTCCACAGAGAAGATTGATAAATAAGCTGGGTAGGCTCAGGGTGGGTCAGAAGTTGGTCAACTGTGTGGCAAACTGGTTGACGGGCAGAAAACAGAGAGTGATGGTAAATGGTATACAGTCAGAAGAGATGCAAGTCACAAGTGGGGTACCTCAGGGATCAGTCCTGGGGCCAGTCCTCTTCAATATCTTCAATAGTGACATTGCAGATGGACTAGAGGGTAAGGCTTGTCTGTTTGCAGATGAAACCAAGATCTGCAACAGAGTAGATTATCCAGATGGGGTGGGCAGAATGAGAAGAGATCTGGATAAACTAGCAAAATGGTCAGCAGAGTGGCAACTGGGATTTAATGCAGAGAAGTGCAAGATCATGCACATAGGGAAGAGAAACCCTGAAGCCACCTATAGGTTGGGAGGGGAGTTGCTGGCAGTCACAAAGGAAGAAAGAGACTTGGGCATCATCATCACCGATGACCTGAAATCATCCAAGCAGACCTCTAAAGCAGTAGATAAGGCTAGGGGATGTTAGGGTGTATTAGTAGGGGTATTACAAGTCGTAAGAGGGAGGTAATAATCCCTCTTTACAAGACACTGGTTAGGCCCCATCTGGAGTACTGCTTGCAGTATTGGAGGCCACACCTTCACAAGGACATTAACCAAATTGAGGCAGTCCAGAGAAGGGCAACCAAAATGGTGCAGGGACTGCATCAGAAGACATATGAGGACAGATTAACGGAGCTCAATATGTACACCCTTGAGCAAAGGAGGGAGAGAGGTGATGTGATCGAGACATTCAAACACCTTAAGGGCATTAACAAGGTGAAAGAGTCTAACATGTTTAAATGTAAGAAAAACAGCAGGACAAGAGGACACAGCATGAGATTAGAGGGAGGCCGATTCAAAGGGAATGTGAGGAAATTATTTTTCACAGAAAGGGCGGTGGATGCATGGAACGGCCTACCTCAGGAAGTGATGACTTTGAATACAGTGCTGGGCTTCAAACAGGCATGGGATAGGCATAAGGGAGCAATACAGATGAGTATGAATAGATAGGCCACTGACAAAGCAAAGGCCAATGGCACATTTATAAGGTAGAAAAAGAAATCGGCAGACTGAATGGGCCTTGCGGTCCTTATCTGCCATCAACTTCTATGTTTCTATGTAAGTGTTTCCAGAATTTTACTTAGGACCGATAGGATGGCTGTAGGCCTGTAGTTAGTAATCTCCTTGGTATCACCTTTTTTAAGGACCAGCGTTACACGAGCAATCTTCCAGAGGTCAGGAATTTGGCCATTAGAGAGAGACAAGGTGAAAATTCTAGCCATAGCGGGCTATGTATAGTGCTTCTAGTTTCAGGAGCTGAGGCTCAAGTGTATCTAATCCAGAGCTAGTGTTGTCAGAGACAGTTCGTAATAATTTTAAGACCTCAGTCCTTGAGATTGCCTTGAAGTAGAATGGGGGATTTTTAAACATTTGTTGGGAAGGATAGCTGGGGGTAGTGAACTGTGCTGATGTTGCAAGCAGAGAGGCTGCCTGGCAGATGGGAAGGCAGAGGTATACTGAGACAGGTCCGAGAACATTTGATTGAAGGAATTAGCAATGGTGTTGGAGTCACTGCAATGTACTCCATTTAATACCATGTCACTAGTGCTAGTTGACTGGGATGCACCGAGAAAGGTCTTGACATGGGCCAAGAATTTCCTAGCTCCCAGTAGAGCCTAGCAGCAATTCTTTATAATAGGCACTCTTAGCTGTTCTGACCTGTTTTTAACAGAAGTTACGTAGGGTTCTGTAGGTAGCATAGTCAGATTGTAGTCCTGAGGCTTTGTACTTCTAGCATTTGTCCCTAGAGCGTAGATTTTTCAACAAGTCTTTGTGAAGCCATCTTGTTTGTTTACCCTCACCTTCCATGTCACCTTGGGGGCATGCTTGTTCTGGATGGCCAGGAATTCATTAGGGAAGATACTTAGTGCAGACTCAACATTATGGGAAAGGTAAATACCAGACCAGTTTATCCTCAAGATATCATGACAAAAAGCCTCAATATCCAGGTTGGCAAAATTTGTAAAGGTGACATAACATGGTGGAGAGGATGGAGCAGCCTCAGTACTCCAGATGCAGAAGACAGGGGAATGATCAGTAAGCAAATCTGCCAAGATACCTGCTTGGTGTACATGATCCAGGTGGTTTACCAGTACCCAGTCAATAAGGGAAGAGGATTTTACTGAAGGAGTAACTCTGGTATTTTCTGTTAACAGCTGGTGGAGGTTATAATTTTGTACCAGAGAGAGCAGTGTGCTATGGGCAGTCCCTAGCCAATTTTGGTTAAGGTCACCCAATATAATGACCTCATTATGTTTGGAGTGCAAAGAGGTCTGATCAAATAAGTCCTGCAGACCTTCAGTGCCCCCATTTGGGGGATTTTAGGCACAGACAATGTGGAGTTTCTTGGCTCCCAGGGTGACAGTAGTGTGAAGGGACTCACAGGCAGAAGATGTTGAGAACAGGGTGTCCGTGATGTTTAGATGATCTTTACAGAACATGGCAACCCCTCCACCATGCTTTGAGGAGAGCCTATTCCTATGGATAAGGGAGTAGTTAGTCAGGGAGCATACAGAGTCAGGGGTGGTTGACTTTAGCCACATTTCAGACAAACAGAGTATATCAGGCTTGTAGACACCCACCCAAGCCTCAAGATCACTGACATTTTGGGAGAGACTTCTGATGTTCATATGGGCAATGAAAAGCCCTTTGCTAGAAATTGCGGAGATGTCAGCCGGGGAGAAGAGGGCACGTGGATCCGGGTTCATTTCAACATCTCCTGCAAGAAGGATAGCTAAGATGGCAAGGAACCATAATTTTCAATAGCCAAACTGTAAAGGAACTGCTTGACTCAGCAGGTGATTTTTAACTATGGTCACCGCATAAAAGGTACAGCCTTTAGAAAATAGGAGGTGCTTAAAAGCAAGCATAGGTTGATATGCAGTAATTAGGCTAGAGAAACTGAAATCAGCATGTAGGGCATTCAAAGAACTCGAGGGATGGGTTAAGACATCACAGGTTGAGTGAACATACATAACAATTACATAATAATAATAACATAATAACATATATAACCATCGCATGTGACAAGATATGTGCACCAGAACATAGCAATAGGTTCAACAGGAGGTAGTGCCATTTAAATACAATTGCATGGATACAGATATATGGATGTAAGGTAATGAGCTAAAGTTAATACAGTAAACATCATTGGAGGAGTAATAGTGAGCAGGAGTGGCAGTTCCTCTAGCATCAAAGTGCAAAGAAGATTGAGATGTAAGAGTCCTTTGATAAGTACTGTAGGCATGGCCTGGCAAGTGGGGTGGGAAGGGAAGGGAGGTATAGGGAGTGGGGAGGGAAGGTCAGCCGCGATAGGAGAGGGCTGGACATGATGGCCTAGGGAGGAAGGACTGTTCGAAGGGAGAACACAACAGACTCCACAGGCAATGGTTTGGGTTTAAGATCAATATCTGAAGCAAAGACAGATTGTGATGTTGGGACCTTGATTTGGACAATGACAGAAGGGAGGACTCAAATGACACCCCAGGTAATGGTTGAGGTTTAAGTCCAGAATTGGAAGCAGTAACAAATTGTGATGTTAAGACCATGACTTGAAACAATGACAGACCTCAGAGAAGGTCCTCAGGAACAAGGATTTGAAGACAGAGAACGTGACAGCGGTAGCACGTCTTAAGGTTTTCTGGATCTTATTCCAGAGCATAGGAAGAGTGAAGCTTACTGAGGCTCTACCAAAGCATGTGTGGGAGAAAACATTCAACAACTCTCACTCATGAATTTAATTGTTTCAGTTAAAACACTGCAGCGAAAACAAGCATGCTTGGACAATTGTACACAAACTTCTACTTTGGAAAAGGATTTAGCAGCTGATTGTTTTGAAGTCAGTGGCTATAAAAGAGCAACTTGAATAGGAAATATTATCAAGGGTTTGCTTAGGAAATTCTGGGACTAAAGCAAACATTAGCAGGCATGCCTACTGCTCACCTGTGTCCTCCTGAGCAAATTTGCATTCCAAAATACTGGCAGATGATGGATGCACACTCTCATGAGAAAAGAAATGGCCCCTGTAATGCTGCTGCTGACGTGACTTATGGAGAACCCCACTCCACACCCATGAAACTTGCTGCAACACTGGAGGTGAATTGCAGAGCAATCAGCACCCTCAGCTTTGCCAGGTTCCACTTCCATTTCAAAGTTGATGAGACAGAGAACAGTACATTAATTTATAATATTTCAGTTGTATTTTAAGGCAAGTTGATCGCCTTTTGAGCTTTTTATCCAAGTAAAGGTCTTCTGACATCATCATAGCCAGCAGGCATATCAGATAAAACTTGTACCTATGATTCAGGCTCCTCTTACAGCCCTTCATCTACCACCATAATTCTATCTTGTTTAAAGGCTCCATCAGTTGCAAAATCAATCAAAAAATAAAAAAAGTAATGGCAGAGGAAAACAAGGAAGAGGGAGGAGAGGAAATAAAAAACACAAAAACCCTGAGACAAAACAAAAATGACAGATCTATAGACAGAAGACCTCTTTGAACTACAAACAGTGATCTCCAGCCCTGGTGTACCTTTTCTACTAACCCAAAAAATTGTCCAGTCCAAAGCCGAGATGGATCTCTTTCAACTAAATAGATTCAGCTATTTGTTTTTGCTCTGATAATCCAACATATTACAAACAGAGTAGGGCAGGTGCACTACAGCTATTCAACAATAAAAGAGGCCTCCTCTGTTCTACAGGAAACAGTGGACACCATAACAGTCTATGCCTGAGTGGAACATATTTGTTATGATAAGCCATTATGTGCCGATCACATTTTGATCTCTTCGTGGGAGTAAATGTTCGCTGTCATCATAGCCACCTGGTATATCAGTTAAAATGAAGTCTATCAATACTTTTGCTTGTCTGGTCTGCCGGCTACAGTGCTAGTATAACAGTCACCGCTGATCTTCCTGTTTTGCAGTTTAATGTCAGCTGTCCTGGCATGCTGCTATTGCTGAGTCAAGAGTCAATTCCAGTGTGTGTGTGTGTGTGTGTGAGGTAGGGGGCATGAGGGAGTTAAACCCTGGACACATGCTCTAGCACGCCAACTGGTTGATTATGACGAACACCCATAGAGGCTGTGGGAATCTGGGAAGCTCTTCAAACATGTTCCTGTCATCCTTTGTTAGCTGTTGGCAGTCTCTACACTAACTTGTTTTTAGATATTTCCTGAAGAAGACCTAAGGTCAAAACATAGATTTCTAACTCTATTTTCTATTTTCAGCATACATTTAATATAACCATTTTGTTTTAGTCATATATGATGGCAGCTTCTCTGAAAAGACAATGACCTCAAACCCAGAAGTCCAACAACATATTGAATTACTTCAGGTATGTCAATGACAGTTTTACTGAGGATATTATAGTCTAAGCAGTCTTTATCTTATGTTTCTCTAAAAAAATCACTTCAGGAGAAATAATTTAATTAGCTCAACTTAATGAAGCATTATTAGTAATGTTTGTGTTCTAAATTTTTGACAAATCACCTACAATTTCTTAATCCATGGACTTCATTTATAGTAACCAATTAATTCTGCACCAAAATATAGATTTAAGTTGGAATGTTAATAATTTAGAAAATAAAAATCGTTTACTGCTTCAGAAAATAGTTTATGATAGATATAATTTGCAATCATCGTCTGTTCTATATTACCAAATGTAAAACATGTCAGGCGATGTCTGGCTCAGCTAGAGCGCTCAAAGCATAACTGCCATCCTTTTGGGACTGAAGTGATAGAAGTCAACTTTCTGTGTGAATATGTGGGGTTCTGAAAGCTGAATGTCCTCAAATCCATTATTAAAACTATGTGTGTCTCGATTCTCTGGATTTCACTGTATATTCACATTTCTCACACATTTCACATAGCAATGAGCCTAAAGGTTACAATAACAGGCTGTGAATCAGCATGGTAGTCCAACAGACCTGGGCATAATTTCCACAACTGCCACTTGCATATTGCTTGACTTAACAAGTCACATAACCTCCCCGGCTCTTGAGTCAGCCGTGAAAACAGCCACATGTGTCTAGTGGTCCTTATCTGGTTACCAAACATTAAAAAAGTCTGCGACCTTTACTCTTCCCCCACCTTTGTACTTCTCCTGTACACCATCATACCTTGTGTGATGGCTGCTATTTCTATGTATTCTAGAAATGAAGGCGGGGTGGGGGTGGGTTGTCTCGACCTGGTAAACTTCTGGGTCCAGTTTCATTTTACAAGTTTACCTAATCTCTGCTCAAATTGAGAGTTCACCCATTCAAATCTCCAGTGTTGCCCTACAGCAGTGTGAGTTGCTGCAGTGCTCACCATGTGGTCATTGTTGCTAACCCATAACCACGCTGTGACTGAGAAGCTGAAGGACCCCCTATGTGGTATATGGTGCTGGTAGTGCTCCTCATTGCCCAATGATCCCCCGTCACTTATGGTAGAGAGGGACTAATAGAACTGACCAATCTGGGGTCAGAAACATGGGAGTTAGCTGGTCCATCCTTTTTTTGTTGCAGGTTGTGCTCCAGCTGTGGATGCAAAGCGAATCTAAAAACAGATGAAATTGTAACTGGATACTGATTCTGTTTTATTGAATTTGGACTTGTGATTGCCAGTGCATTTTAGACAGGCCTAAGTCATTATGGTGACTACACATTCCATTTGTAATCAATAAGAGATTCCACGGAATAGGTCTTGGTGTCACAATTGCATGCCCAATGGCTTACTTATTTTTTGCTTTAGGACCTTAGTCCTATTGTGTTCTTCATATGTTCAAACATATGACAATATGAAATTGCCAGCAGAAACAGGTCATAAAGGTATATCAAGTCTGCTCAAGTGTGCAGCTCAGTTTAGTTCCTTTTATCTTCCCCTTCCCACTCTACCTCCATCCCGTTACTCTCCCCCTTCCACTCCCCAGTAATGATTCCTCCCATTCTAATTTTCTTTTTCAACCTGTCCCACCCACCTGCCCCATTGAAACTGCCAACCGTATTTGTCGCAACTACCACCCCCAGAAAATCTTTCCACACCATTACCACCCTTTCAGTGAAAAAGTACCTCCTCATTTCCTTAAATCTACCTCCCACTGGTTTCTTGCTGTACCCCCTGGTTGTACCCTCCTATCATAACATGAAGATGCCATCAGATCCCACCCTTCTTATGCCCATAGGGTATTGAAGGTTTATTTCATGCCCCCTTTCTCTTCTGTCCTTCAGGGAGTACATGTTGAGCTCCCTCAGCCTCTCCTCATATGTTTGGATCATTTTGGTTGCCATCCGCAGGACCCTCTCTAGTAGTTTGATATCTTTCAACAGATAAGGGCACCAGAGCTGAACACAGTATTCCAGGTGTGGGCTCACCAGTGACCTGTACAGTTGGTGAATAACTCCTCCCTCCTTGGGGTTGATTCATCTGTCGATGCAGCCCAGCATTTTATTTGCTTTGGCTGCTGCCTTACAGCACTGTGCAGAGTGTTTCATGTCACCCTTGACCTGAAGTGGTTGGAGAGGGTAAAGCAGTGGCTTGATTCCACCAGACAGGGCAATTCTGGTCTAGTACTGACCAGTGCGGACAGAATCGCAGATGTCTGGGTAAAAGGACAACTGGGATCCAGTGACCACAACATAGTGTGGTTTAGCATGGGGACAGGGACTGAATCGAGTCACACAAAGGCACAGTTTTTAGATTACAGGAGCAGAAACAAATGGCCTGATACCATTGGATTGGACCAACATAGATGTAACAAAAGAAAGCAGTGCTTAAGCTTCCAAGGAGGGACTTGATTGGTCCAAAAGCTTAAGCACTGTTTTCTTTTGTTACATCAATGCTGGTCCAACAAAAGGTATCAAACCATTTGTTTCTGGATCTGTTCTTGCAAGAACCAATACGGCATCTAACTATTTCTAGATTTCAGAAAGACAGACATTGCTGAAATAGGGAGATGTTTCAGAGTAGCCCTGGAGAAGGGAGATGCCGGGGGTGGGGTAAAAACACTGGAGGCAACTAAGAGCAGCAATAGTGGACGTGATGAACCAATGCATCAGTTTGGTGTCCAAGGGGAAGAGAAGGAGGAAGCCACTATGGTTCTCAAAAGAGGTGGCAGACAAGTTAAGGGCCAAAAAGGGGTCAGTTTCAGGAAATACAAGGAGACCCAAAGGGAGGAAGACAGGTAACCATACTTAGAGTGTTTAAGGGAAGTGGGGAAGGATGTTAGGAGAGCAAAGATGCAGACTGAGGAAGGATTAGCGCAGACAGTAAACAAGCATTTGTCAATGCCGAATGTTGTCATGCTGGCATTGGCATTGGCAGTGCTGGAGGTAGAGACGCATAATAGGAATGGCAGTGAAGTATTGAAGTGATGCCAACTCCACCCTCACCCTGTAGAGAGTGACAGACATTGGGGTGTGCCTTTGGGTGGTCAGCTATAATGCTCATGCCATTGTACCTCACCCTACCCTGTAGACACTGACAAGTGTTGGGGTGTGCTTTGGGGTCTTTGGGTGTTGTACTTACCCCATTCCATAAGGAAATACACTGACGTGGGTGCAGTATAGGAGTGTGGGGTGAACTTTGTGGCCGAACAGTGCAAGGCACACCACGATGCCTGTCAGTGGCTGCAGGGTGAGGGTGGGGGTGGAATGGTGTGAGCATTACATCCGATGATCCCAAGTCACACCACTGACGCCTGTCAGTCTGTACCATGTGGGGTGCTACAGTTGGAAACCCTAACACCGTAGTCATGTGGTGGTAGTTTCACTCCACATTTTCAACATGGGCTGCTTGTCAGGCCACCTCATGAAAAGCTGCACAATCACTTTGTTAGCTGAAAGGTGGTTTTACACAGCAGCTGTACCATTTGGCGACAGAGGGACAAAAACACATTTTTGGGCAGGATGTGGAGAATGACAGCTGTATTGTTCATGAAGAGACGTAAAAAAATGGCAACGTTCAAAATCTGGAGTGACAATATGAAATATTGGTGAAGCAATGAGCATGCATAGAAAGTGCACAACACATGTCCGTAACCCAATTATTTTTGGGAGTTTGTTAGCCACATTTGTAACATAGGCATTTTGGGACCTCCCCTTATGAACAGTGGCGCTACAATTTTGTTAATCTGTCCCAAAAGTTGATTTCCCACAGCGAGCACGCCATTGTACGCCACAGGTGCCGAAGCACATTTTGGACAGGATGTGAAAAATGACAGCTGTACTGTTCATAAGGAGGTGTGAAAAAATGCCAGTGTTGAAAATCTGGCATGGAAATATTGCAAATTTGCTAAGTTATAAGGGTGCGTGGAAACTGCACAATGCACGCTTGCAACACAGTCATTTTATGGACTTTTGGCACCAAATTTTCAACATAGGCATTTTAGGACCTCTGCTCATGAACAGTGTCACCATGATTTCCTCAAATTGTCCCGAAAAGTGATTTTGCACAGCGACCACGCTATTATGCGCCGGTCGTGAGAAAACACATTTTGGCCAGGATATGTAAATTGACAGTGGTACCGTTCAAGAGGTGTGAAAAAAATGTCATTTTTGAAAATCTGGAGTGTAAATATTACAAATTCACGAAGTTAAGGGCGTGCGTGGAAACAGTGCAATGCAAGCTCGTAAAATGGCCATTTTGGGATGCCTCATCAACTTAGTAACATAGGTTTTTGAGAGCCCTCTCATGAATAATTGCACTGTTTATTTCATAAATCAGTCCCGGAAGGTGATTCCACGCTTGACCACAAAATCACCTTTCAGGGCTGATTAACACCATGACAGTGCCAGAATTCACGAGGAGGGGTCCCAAAAACCCCATGTTGAAAATTTGGTGCCAAAATTCCAAAACATGCCTGAGATATGCATCAAAGTTGAAAAAACCCTATTTATTTCATTATACAGCTTACTGGCATTTCCTCAGTTCCCGGTTGGCTTTGAAGAGAGCAGACGTGTTCCCAGTCCACCGAAGATCATCGCGCCGGACTCGAAGGTAAGTATGGGGTGAGGAGGGTGTGGGGAGGCAGGGACAGGGTGGGTGCTGGTTGTGGGAGGGGCAGGGAGACCATGAGGGACCGCTTTTCTTTAACAGGTTAAAAAAACATCGGGGATGGGTTTTTTTTTGCAGGGGCTTTTGCATGCTGGGGTTGGCTCCAGCGTGCCACCTAAGTATTTTGTGGAGGGGGGATGCTATAGCCGACGGGGGATTGGGCACCCCATCAGCACACAATGAAAGCGGGGAGGGCAAGAGCCAAGGGGGATTGGGCACCCCCTTCGGCACAAAACCAATGGTGGGGGGGATGCATTATGCTGGCAGGGAGTGGAATTCCCCATTGGCACATACATTGGGGGTAGGGTATACCTGACAGGGGAATGGGCACCCCTGAGTCGAGTGCTGGCAGGCAGTGTGCCACCATGTTCATTTTGTTTTCACCACCATGGAAAGTTATTGATGGGAGGTCTGCGTATGACGAGCTTAGCTCGCATTGCAGCAGACCTTCAGTTTGATCTCATCACCACATTAAGTATGCACAGTGTGGCACCAGCACACAGGCTGATTGGGGAAAGAGGGACGCACCTACTGATGCGTGCCCTGCATTCGCCGAACAGTGACTGCACCTCCAAATCTGCACTACCACAAGATTTTGGTTGCGCAAGCGCACCAACATAAAATTGGGGACAAGACATTCTATAGGTACATCAGTGATAGAAGGAAAAATGGGAGGGATTGTAAGGCTCAAATGGGATGGGAGAGTATAAGGAGGCAGACCTGGAAAAGGGGGAAATGCTGAATAAATGCTTCTGTTCAGTATTCACTGAAGAGGAGGAGGGTCAGGAACCACAGTTGAGTGACATATGCCAAGGGGGGAGTGGACACCAGTCCATTTACAGTGGAGGGAGTCCTGGAGAAGCTCGCAAAACTGACGGTGGACAAGGCAATGGGACCAGATGGCATACACCCGAGAATATTGAGATAACTGTGAGAAGAGCTAGCAGCACCTCTAGCAGCCTCGTTCACCTAGTCACTCAACACAGGAGTGGTTAATGAGAGCAATTCATTTCTTTCTGTAGCCATAACTCCGGCCATGCACATTGCAGTGCACACTAATGTGCATGGCCGGGGTTAAGGCCACTGTACTTGCTCTCCCTGTCTTCGCTCCTCTGACTTCCCACCCCCAAAAGCTTGAACACTAGCCACGGTGTGGCTTTCTCTCCTGGTCCTCGCTCCTCTGCCCCCCCCCGGGCTTCAACATTAACTGTGGTGCAGCTGTCTCTCCCGGTCCTAATGTATCTGGATCCCCTTTACAAGCTGTGCTGTCTCCTTGCACTTGTGCCCCTGCTTCAGCACAGTCAGAATCCTGACCCATGGAATTACAGTTGGAACTCGCCGATTTATTCCGTTCTGGCATGGCAACTGTATACAATCCCAAAGCAGTAAGTCGAGCTGGGAGCAATGTGTGCCTTGTTAGTGGGGTATGAACTTTAGGAAATAACCCAGGCAGAACCTGCCAGCTGTGGCCCCAGCTGTTTGACCCACAGTGAGCGGGTGATGTACTCTCTCGAACTCCAGGCCTGGTACTGCAGGGGAGGACCACAGAATGGACCAGGACCAAGAACCTGTACAAGGCCAGGTAACCCAAGAGGATGGTTCCCCTTAGGCCCTGTTAGGGCAGCCCTAGCAACGCAAGCCCACGCCACCCGAAGAAGCTGCAACTCGGCCGGTGGGTACTGTAAAACAAATCCAAGGCTGTTCTGGCAGTGGCACGATGTCTGCAGTAGCGAGCCAAAATACAAAGTTAGGAGCTGCAGCTCGAGCTGGGCTGGTTCCCCTACTTCTGGCACACACACTGAGGAAACCTCACTGGCCAAGACCCTGGCCGCCAGCTCGGCACTCATTGGATCAGTCCGTAAAACAAGTATCTTCAAAATGCGGGGGTCAGCAAATTGTTTACTAAGCATCAAACGTTTGGCATTAACAAATGCTTGTTTATATCTCCTGTTTTCCTATTAGTCAGGTTATATATCCATATTACATCTATGTGGATTGAACTATTCTGGTATTTTTGTGTCATCGCTAGCCACCCTTTCACAGAGCTTAGTGTCATCTGCAAAGAGAGACAGCCTGCCCAGATACCCTCACCAATATCGCTAATGAACATATTTATTTATTTAGTTTTTGTTAACCGGGTTAGGTGCGCTAGCCAAAGTTGACTATTTTCAGGCATGACCCAGGAGAATACATACATAAAATGAAATGAGATTATACAATACATAGTATATAGTACAGGTACATAGTATATAGTACAGGTAGGTTAGAATACAGATCAAGTCAGACAGTACTCGAGAAAATACATATAGCTATGCAGAGATGACAAAAGTGACATTAGTACATGCAAATAACTGAAACTGGGCTAAGTGGCAGCTATAAAGACATTTTATAGCAAAGCTTGTTTAGAAGTGCAGCAGTGTCTTGGGCGAAAAAGGGTGGTTAACTGTGAGGCATTAAGTGAGATCAAAGCATGTGCAGGGGTCCCTGGACAGGTGGCGTTATAGTTCTTTTTTGAAGATTGGGTGGGAGTTAGCCTGCCTCAGAGCAGGAGGGAGGGAGTTCCAGATGGCTGGGGTGGTGCAGTGAAATGCTGTAGAGCCTTTCGAAGTAAAACACCTGGGTATGGTGAGTAGAAATTTGTTTGCCGAGAGTAGTCCATGGGCAGGTGTCTGTGTTACAAGTAGAGCTGCAAGGGAGGAGGGGGTTTGGTTATGGATTACAGAGTCTGTGAGGGTCCCTAGGGAATCTAGTCGGTAGGCAGTTGGGGAGAGCCAGTCTAGGTCACTATACAGTGTGCAATGGTGCTTGAGGATATGGGAAGAGGAGGCATACCGACATATGTTGTTATACGCAACATCCCATTTATGGAGAGCAGTCTTATGGGCATTAGCAAAAGTGCAGACACCATATGTCAGTGCTAGAAGCAGAATACCCTTGGCAATTGTCAATTTGGCGGATGGTGTTAGCAGGTGACAAGTCTTATAGGCGATTCCAAGTTTGGCATTTGTTGCTTTAGAGGTTGACTGGATGTGCAGACTGAAATCAAGGGATTTATCAAGGAGGACTCCCAGGTATTTGAAGGATGTGACACAGTCGATGAGAGACTCCCAGAGTCATGAACTAGGAGGGGTTCCTTACAGGCCCTGAGTTTGGGAGTAGTGCCAAATAGCATGGCTTGAGTCTTTTTTGTGTTGAAGATCAGCTTACTAGCATTTAACCATGTTTGCACATTTATGAAATCTGAGGAGAGTTTTTCATTAATGATGTTAACTTTGTCAGTGCTGTAGTAGAGGACGAAATCATCAGTGTATAAGATAGCTGAGCAGGAGAGTATGGCATAATCTATGTTGTTGATGTATAGCGAGAAAAGAAGGAGTCCCAGGATGGAGCCCTGGGGTACTCCGATGTCAGTGCTGGTCACATCCGAGAGAGCGGAGTTGAATTTAACAAGTTGTAATCTGTTTGATAGGTAGTTGTTAAACCAGTCAACTACTGAGGATGAGAAGTTAAGTCTATGCAGGGTTGACAGAAGTAGGGGATGATCAACAAGATCGAAAGCTTTGGTAAGATCGATAAATACTGCTCCAGTGAGTTGGCCTTTGTCCATGTTGCAGAGTACATCGGTGGAGAATTTGAGAAGAGCGGTTGAGGTGCTGTGCCCTTTTCTGAATCCATGCTAAGTGTCTGACAGAAGGTTGTTCTTTGTGAGATAGTCAATGATTTGGGTTGCAACAAGCTTCTCCAGTAGCTTGCTTAGCACAGAGAGGATGACTATGGGCCTGTAGTTGTTGATCTCCTTTGGGTCTCCTTTTTTAAGGATAGGTATAACTCGGGCAATCTTCCAGAGATCTGGGACAATGCCAAGAGAGAGAGAGAGACAGAGTGAAAATCTTGGCCAGTGGCGAGGCAATCAATGGTGCCGCTAGCTTCAGGAGTCATGGCTCGAGTGAATCTGAGCCGGGACTAGTGTTGTCGGATATGTTTTGCAATAGTCTTTGGACCTCGGATCTAGATATAGCTTTAAAGTGGAAAGGGGGGATAGTAGTTAGTTGGCAGTGGTCAGCACCAGATGCAGATCTCTGGGGTGTGCAGTAAGGCTGAGATATTGTGGGGGAGGAGAAGCAAAGGACGAGGTGTACCAAGACAGGTCCATGAATAATCTGTTAAAGGCATTCACTATAGTGTTCGAGTCATTGCAATGTACACCATTTAGGATCATATCCCCTGGGGTCGATGACTGGGCAGCCCCAAGAAAGGTCTTGATGTGTGTCCAGAATTTTCTAGGGTCGCCAGCAGAGTTTGTGAGCAGTTCCTTGCAGTAGATGCTCTTTGCTGTTCTGATTTGTTTTTTACAGGCGCTCCGAGAGGCCATGTAGGTATTATAATCCTCTGGTAGTCTGGACACTTTATACTTCTTTCAGAGTTTTGAAGAGGACCAGTCCCAGAACAGATCCCTGTGGTACTCTGCTCATAACCTCCCTCTCTGCTGACTTGACCCGACTGACTACAACCCTTTGCTGCCTCCCATTTATCCAGTTACCTACCCAGTTTACTATGACCTTAACCACACCCAGATCCTTCATCTTCTTCAGCAAGTGTTTGTAAGGCACTGAGTTGAAAGCCTTGCTGAAGTCAAAGTGGAGCAAATCCACAGTGTGGCCCCTATCCAGTTCCCTTATCACCCAGTCAAAGAAAACTATCATGTCAGTCTGACAAG
This sequence comes from Neoceratodus forsteri, assembly GCA_016271365.2. Classification (NCBI taxonomy): domain Eukaryota; kingdom Metazoa; phylum Chordata; order Ceratodontiformes; family Ceratodontidae; genus Neoceratodus; species Neoceratodus forsteri. The sequence continues at coordinate 497,350,157 of CM057451.1, forward strand.
ACCTCCTTGCCACATATCCGTGCTGTTTACTGTCCTGGAGCCTGTTGCTCTCCATGTAGTCCATAAGGTCCTCTTTGACCAGTGACTCCAACAGCTTCCCTGTAACAGATGTAAGACTGACAGGTCTGTAGTTTCTCAAATATTCCTTTCCCCCCACTTATGGAGCAGAACTATATCCACCAACCTCCAATCTTTCTGAACTACCCCTGTCCTTAGAGAGCTATTGAACAGACCTACCAGGGATTCAGCCAGTACTGCTGCCAGCTCCGAGTAACTTTGGATGCAACCCATCTGGTCCCAGGGGCTTATCTGTTTTCAGTGCTGAAAGTCCTTTCTGGATCCTTTCACTTGTAAATATTGGCTGCCTCATCTCTGGGACTCTCTTAGTGGCCAGTGTTGTGCCACTCTCTGGCAAGGGCCTACTGTTCTCCTTAGTGAAAACTGAGCTAACGTAATCATTAAGGATAGCAGCCTTTTACCCGTCATAGAAACATAACATAGAAAGACAGAATCTGACAGCAGATGAGGACCACTTGGCCCATCCAGTCTGCCTGTCTATCACACTACCCCAGTCTGCTAACCTTATTCCCCCTCTTTTCTTCCTTTTTTCCTTAATATATCAGAAGAACTGTTTTTCTCCACTCTTGACCCCCTCTGCAATGCGCAGCTCTGTGTCTGCTTTTGCCTTCCTGATTGCTCTCTTTGCCTCCATATTTCTTTGTATGCACTTCTTCAATTCTTCCTCCCCCCTGCTTTTATTTTTACTTGTAGATAGTCTTTTTACATTGGCTGTGCTTGCGCACCCAATGTTTTGTGGCAGTGATAGAGATTTTATGGGGGTGTCACTGCTGAGCCCATTGCAGTTCACAAAAGCTAGGGCTCAGCAGTCTACACGAATAACCATGGGCTGTGGTCCTGACATCACTCTCTGCTTGGTGGGCTGAAACGTTGTGTTTTTCAAAGGACCGAGCCACTCTAATCAGAGAGGATTTCAGTCCTTTGATTTGCATGAAGCTGGTCAGCAAACAGCTGAGTGGCTTTCCAAGGAGCCTGTCCACTATATATTCATTACCAAAAAAATCCCAACATATCCATGGCTGTCTATTTCTGGCCCCATAACTGCCCCCACCCAACCCTCCCTCCCTCTCATTACCCAGTGCTTCACATACTCCCAGATATAACACTGACACTGGGGTGCCCAATTCCCCAGTGTTCCCACTTATAGGTTTTTTCTTTTATTTACTGTCTATACTCTCTGTAGAGAAATCCTTTAAAAGAAGAGAGATCTCTGTCTACACTGAAAAGGATACCGCCATGTGCTGACCGTGCTTTTCTTTGATAAACATTACCTGCACACTTGGGTGGGGGGAGAATCTGCAGTGGCAGTATATTTATTTATTTGTTTATTTATTTATCTATTTTTTTTTGTATGATCCAACACCAGGATGCCCACCCTCAGTATCAGACCCCGTAACCCCTTGTTATATTATTAGTTGCCAACATCAGGGCCCCAATCTCTGTGTTGGCATTTTCAAGATCTCCCCCACCCAACCCCACAGCAGTGTGGGACACTGGGGTGCCTAGCCCTAGTGCCCTGAAATAACTTGATATGTTTCCCATCCTGCCCCCAAAAAAGTCCAGCAATGTCTTTGTTTTTTTAAACCTGAAATAAAGAAAGCTGTCCCTCGTCATTGCTGCCATCACCCTCCCCATCCCGACCCTCCCACTGAGCAGCCACCACCCCATACCCCCCCTTACCCTATACTTACCTCCAGAGGCCATACCCTGTCATACTCTGTGAATCAAGACATGTTTGTATTCTTTAAAGCTGAACCGTGAACTGAGAAATCAAGGTAAGTGTTATATAATCAGAGCTTCAGATAAGTCCATTTCTCTGGAGTAATTTATGTCCACATTCAAGAACCCTGTTAAGGGCTGACATCTGTTTTTTTCTGTTGTGGACATTTTTTTTCTTAATTTAACCCTGCACACCTAACAAAGAGACACCTTTGAAGTTAATTTGCAATGACTTCTATATAATTCAGGTGTGATGTGAAGGGGTTAAACTGAACTAACATTATTTGCAACCCCGCTAATTAGCTTCAGCAAGGAGAATTATATTTTATTTATGTTCTGTCAAGGTCTCCTGCTCAAATAGCTGAAAGATTTACAGTCAACCTTGAAATGGCTCTTGTGCTGGTCAGTGTCTGTGTCTGTTTATTTCTACAAAAAAGAGAAACAAGAAGCCTGTTGTATGAGTGTGTCTCTAGTTTGGCTGTTGACAAGTTCAACACCATCGAGTCTCCATACTACTATTCAGGCTGCATTTACCTGGCTGGTCTCTATTACTAGACTTAAACTCATCCCTATCTGGAGGGAACAAAAGTAATTTTTTTTTTCATTATTAGAACGCCAGGAAAGACAGGAGCTGCCTATATGCGGTATGGATAAGAGAGGGGAGGAGACGTTGTATAGTTGGGCTGGCACTGTATAGCCAGAGGATAGAGTAACAAGCTTTGAATGAACTTGATACATCCAGCAGACCTGGGTTTGATCCCCACAACCCCCACTTGCATAGTGTGTGACTCTGAGCAGATCAGTTAATCTCCCCAGTGCTCCCAGCTCATTCATGAAAAAAGGCACTTGTGTCTAGCAGGCCTTACCTGTTTACCAAAGAATTACTAAAACAAAAAAAAAATGACTTGCTTCCCAATCCTTCCAGTTCATAGATGGTCTGTGTTGGGGCTGTGGGTAAGGGAGCTGGCTGGGTTTGCTTGGGTGGGGTAGGGGCTCACAATATTGGTGCCAAGGCTGGCTGTGTTCACTTGGGTGGAGATGCTGTTTGTGCTGGTACCAAGGGTATCAGTGTTCACTTGGGTAGTGCAAGAGAGCCAGCAGTGTTGGTATGATGTTGACTATTTGTTTGGGCGGGGGGTGACTGGCCATGTAGGTGCTGGCTCCATCAGTGTTTGCTTGGATTTGGTGGGGGTGCTGGTAGTGTTGGTTCCAGGGTTGACTGTGTTTACTTGTGTGAGGTGGGGTTGGCAGTGTCATTACCAGGGCTGTGTTCACTTGAGTGTGGGGTGGCCTGGGGGATTGGCTGTGTTGTGGTTCAGGGGCTGTGTATGTTGCTGCAGTGACTGTGGGGGCTGGCTGTGGTCATTTCAGGGGAGTGGGATGCTTGGATGGAGGGGGACTCACTGAGGAATGAGAACTCATTAGCCATATTCTTTCAGAGAGAAAGAAAGAAAGAAAGAGAGAGTGAGAGTGTGTGTATTTATGTGGGGAAGGTGGAGTGGTCTATGTGTGGGTTTGGGAAGTAGGCTGTGTGTGTCCTGGTGGGGGATTGTGGCTACTGTAGGAAAAACCAGGTGTATGTGTGGTGAACTGGCCATGTTGGTAGTAGAAGGGACCAAACATACATATGGGGAGCTGATCATGTTGGTTGGGGCAAGCATGTTGCAGGAGCTGGCCATGGCATTGAGGGGTGAATGTGCCAGACATAGGGATCTGACCATTTTGGTGCCTTAAACTGGTGGTGAAAGGTTATTTTTGGCTTACAAAATGTTATCAAAGCATGCCATACTTAGCTGCACTTTGGTAAGTATGTTTATATATATTTTTTTCTGTGTATGTGCGTGCGTGTGTGTGTGTGTGTGTGTGTGTGTGTGAGTGTGGTGCACAAGATCTGACTAGGTGAGCTGGCTATGAGGAATGAAGGAGGAGCGGACTGTGTGTAGGTTTGGGGAGCAGACTGCATGTTTCTTGGTTGGGGATGGTGGCTACTGTAAGAGAAGCCAGGTATATTTGTGTAGAACTGGCTATTTTGGCAGTGGAAGGGACAGGGCATATATGTGATCTTAGGTGGCTCCACATACTGTGCTGTATTGCACAGGTTATTGGGGAATGTGTGTGTGTGTGTGTGTGTGTGTGCGTTTATGGTGCACAGGACCTGACTGTTCAGGTGTATAGCACAGAGAACCTCACTGTTAAGGTGAGTTGGCTATTAGTAATGAGGGAGCAGACTGTGTTTATTGAGGGCCACATGAGTGTGGTGCTGGCCATGTTGGTGAGGTGGCAGAGCTAACTGGTTATTGGTGTGGATATTTGCTTTTTTTTTTTTTTATGAGAGTGAATTTCAATGATGGGGAAATGAAAACATGACTAGCTGGCAACATCAGTGTAAACGACAGTTCTGCAAACCAGCTGACAGAGGCAATTGTAAACAGATGTCAGGCCCTGGGCTTTGCCATGCATATACTTGTGGGGTTAGGCAGTGATGGGGCAAGTGTAATGATGGGCAGATCCACTGATGTTGGTGCACTTATGACTTCACTGCATTCACCTTTTACGGTTCATGTCCACTATTTGGCTTACAGATTGACTTTGGCCTGTTCTCAGTCTGCTACTAAATTTAGGTACCTACAAGACTTTCAGAGTAATATTCATGATACATATGCTTATTTCAGTACATAATTTATTTATTTAGTTTTTGTTGACCGGGTAAGTGCACTAGACAAATCCTGCCTATTTTCAGGCACGACCTGGGGGAGGGGGACACAGATGAATGCCAACTGACCTTGAACCAGATTAAGCTTGTTGGTGGTATTTTTAGTGAATGGGGGGAAATTTGGCCAGGGCACCGGGGAAATTCCCCTACTCTTTTCGAGAAGTGCCATGGGATCTTTAACATCCACCTGAACTACCACCAGAACAGGCAGATGGGACCTTGGTTTAACGTCTCATTCGAAAGACGGCACCTCAGGAATGAAGCACCCCCCTCATGCTGCACTACAGTGTCAGTATTGGGATAATAACCCAAGTGCCTGGTGTGGAGATAGAACCCACAGCCTTCTGATCTCCCGGCCTCAGAGGCAAGTGTGCTACCTGCTGAGCCACTGATACTGATGGTGAAATAAATATCCTGCAGTGGGAGGGCAAGAAATAAGAGGTAGCCAATGGAGGAGTACAGGGGAGGAGCAGAGGAGAAGGGAGAAAGGGAAGGGATTACAGTCGGAGTGATAGGCTAGGAGAAAGGTAGAGAGAGTGGAGCAGAGGAACAGAGAACATTTAGAAACAGTAGGCAAAATGAAAAATAAAATCAACTTTTCCCACAGAATAGCTAACTAGCCCCCCAGGTGCAATTTCAATCCATATAACAAACAGTGTTCTCAAGGTTACTACGTGTGGCCACTATGTAAAGCACCCTCATGTAAAAGAAAGATAAATTCAGGGACAGCTACTGAGACATATTACATGAAAATTTAACAAATACTGTTCAGTTGTTCGGTTGTATTCTAGTGCCAAACAATTCATTCGAGCTTGGCAGCCCCCGAACTGAACCGGCAGCCTGAGTGACCAGCAGTTACCGCCAAGCTACCAGATGGCAGCTTGGAGATGCACTTCACTTGTGCTCCACAAAATGCTCCGAATTAAAGGAAGGAGTAAGCATAAAACAGCTTGCAGCTCCCTCTACGAATTTTCAGCCACAGCTCCGGTTAGTTAAGCTAAGTCAGAACTGGCCACGTGTTCAGAAAGAGTCATGGCTCCCCCGAGGCTGCAAAGAATTAATAAACGCCACTTTGTTTTTCGGTAGTAAAATTGTTCAGGTCCCAGGCTCCGAGTGTTCTGAGACACAAAGCAGCTGATGCAGTAGATGCTAGGAATCAGCCTGGAAAGCTACCAGCAAGCCCCCGAGGGTAACCTGGTAGCCAAGGAAAACAGGCGCCAAATTCAAAGTCCAGAACAAAGGAGGGTGAGTGTGGCGTACCTGTACAGGGATGGCAGGGAGACAGGAGCAGCTCTGCGGGAGGTTCTGCCTGAGATAGAGCTGTACTGGGATGGCAGGGGGATGGGAGTGGCTCCATGGGAGGTCCTGCCTGAGGCAGAGCTGTACTGGGATGGCAGGGGGATGGGAGTGGCTCTGCAGGAGGTCCTGCCTGAGGTAGAACTGTACTGGGATGGCAGGGAGATGGGAGCGGCTCAGCGGGAGGTCCTGCCTGAGGTAGAGCTGTACTGGGATGGGAGCGGCTCTGCAGGAGGTCCTGCCTGAGGTAGAGTTAGGCAAGGCAAACTAGAACATATGCAAAGGGTGATTGGTACAGTGAAAGGAAAGCTGAAAGAAGCAATTAACGTATGTTGGCTGTCAATGGAAACTGCTGTAAATGCATTACATACAGTAGATGTTACCCTGCAGTTGTCCCTCTACTAAAGGAGGACAAGAACTATGTCAAAGCTCAGGGCCTTCACACATTTCTCACCACATATATTTTTTGGAGCTGTGCGACATCCTGAGAGTACTGTGGTGTCTTTGTAAATCCTTTCAAAAGCAGGAACTGCTGTATGTGGATATGAAACCACAAGTGTTTTGTGCAATTGGTGAGTCAGAAAATATGAAAAATGAGCCAGGGCCAACCCCGACATCTTTTCAAGAAGCACGTGAAACTGATACTAATCATAATGGAAACATGAAAGCATGTTAGAAAATACAAGAATGCCAGCAAGATGACGGACGGGCAGTTCAGGTTGAACTGAAGTGTTCAGAGAGCATGACAACACAATTTTCATAACTTAGAGAAGAGTCTCTAAATACTCTAACAAGCAACACGAAGTGTAGGTTTGTGCCCAGATTCTAAACTAGAAGCACTTTTGGATGCTATTGCCAATTTAACTAAACCACATTCTGTAGTAGACTCTAATACAGCCACCATTCAGAACAGTATGAAAATTGTGAAAATTTGGCTCGCACTCTGAATACCACAGTGATGAGGAGGAGGAGAATGATACAAATATTCCTGAACATGAGTCTTTGCTAGATGAAAATGGTCTCAGGTCAGACTGGCCAAAAGCAAAGGCAATGATGCTGGGATGCTATCGGAACCTAAGCTCTGAAAGCTTTATGAGACGGGTCATTTCAAAGTACTCTGATACCATGCCAGCATAGTCTGAATTATGTAATATTGTTTTATGCATTCCACTTACATCAGTAGAATGTCAACATGGTTTCAGCATGCAGAATAGGATAAAGACTACATTTTGTTGTTCTCTCACTGAAGACAGCCTAGAGCTGCTAATGAAACTAAACTTGGAACCTGACTTCTCAGATTTTGAAGTTGGCAAATCTGTGCAGTACTGCAAAAAAGACAAAAAAAGACGGTATATGTCTTTGTGTCAAATATGAAAAAAAAAGGATACTGGAGAAGCCAAAGTCCCAGACAGAGAAAGTCATGTTGTTTAATTATTCCAGTACTAGTACAGCAGTAATAGTGCCAGCTTCCCACTCTTCCACTAACCAAACAAATAATATTGGTTTGCATAGCCATTAGCCAGCCTCTTTAACAAATTTGAGCACTAGGACAAGAGTTATGTGAAACTGGCAAATTTTGCCTAGCGAAATATTTCATGTAATTTTCGCATTATGCTAAATTTTTTGCCTAGGCGAAACAAAATTGCACCTCAGATGGCAATTTTGCGTCTGGGACTTCGATGTCTTGCCTTGGTAAGCATCAAGCATGTTAGCAGTCATTCATTCATTGCCCACCCAGTGCCTACCCCTCTGGTTGAAGCAGGTTCCCATGCCCCATTTCATTATGATTTTATGTTTTAAAGTCTCAGGCTTAGTTTACGATGTGAATGTGGTCATTCGGCACATTTTCCTTCTAGTAAATTCTGATTGGAATGGTATGGGTAAGACAGAGTGCCATTCCTCTACTGAGAACAATTAAGCCTTATGTTCCCAGGCTGCCAACCTGATGTTGGACTCGGAGATTTGTTGCCCTTGCCCAACTTGCACCTGCAGATCAGGTTGACAGCATATCCCAGGTGACCTGCTTTGCCCCAGGTGACCCACCTTTCTCTCTTCTTGGCTGATGTGTCTGTGACTGTCATTGCTCGCATCACACCAGTCTGTCTCTCAGTCTCTTTCAGATTGACTGTCCATGTGCCTCTTTGTTTCTTTGTACTACCTTTACAATACCTGCACTTCAGCACAGCAGGTTGGTCATCTCTAGTGTTAAAGAAACCTACCTGAGTGGATGATGGAGTACAACTCAAGTACTGTCTTGCAATGGATTGGTCTCTTGTTTATCCCTTTTCACCCAACTTAAGACTTCTTACAACACCTACAGACTCTTTCCTTTCCTTCCTTCACCAGAGCCCCTGTTCCGTTGGTCAGAGAGGGACAGTCGGAGGAGGGGGTGGACAAGAACTTATATTGTTTAAATTGTCACATACAAATGTTATTTACTTCTCTTAAGTTGTGCGGTTGTATCCCACCAGGCATAGGCTGACCTTTTCTACTACAAATCCCAGAGTCACACAGGTCAGACTACAGGCAGCTGACCTGACATCATATACTGCACTACACACTCACTGAGTGTAACAGCACATGGAGAGAACAAGAAGTATAACTGGAAAATATCTGACCAGTGATGATCATGAAAAAGCTGTGTAATAACATCAACTTTAGGCAGGCCAAGCAATTCAGTATCCCACACAGTGCAGCTGCCTAGTACGGTTGGCTAGGCAGCACTGCAGTGTGGGACATTCATTTGAATTGCCTGCCTGCAGTGCATGTTACTCAGCTTTTTGTGTTGGCTTGCGTGCTTGCGCAAGCAACATCTTGCAGTAGTACAGGTTTGGGGGGTGCGGCCGCTGTTGGGTGAATGCAGGGCACGCATCAGTAGGTGCGTCCTTCATTCCCCAATCAGCCTGCATGCCGGCGCCACACCATGCATATATAATGGGGCGAGCACATCTAAGCAAAGATCCGCTGCAATCCGAGCAAAGCTCATCATACGCAGCGGTCGTTTGCTTGCCGTGCTCCCCGCCATTATGAGCATGGTCGGCGAATAGCTCAGGCCTACCCGACATTAGGGTGCCCAATCTCCTGATGGTAACCCCCGCTGTGTTAGTGTGCCAATGGGGAGCCCACTCCCGTCAGCATACCCCAAATGTTGAATTGTTGAGGGGTGCCCAATCCCTCGGCTTGTGCCCCTGCCTTGTACGCCGATGGGGAGTCCACTCCCGTAAGCATCACCCCCCAATTGTTGAATGCCAATGGGGGTGCCCAATCCCCATCGGCATGACTCCCCAAGTTGTGTGCGATGAGGGGTGCCCAATCCCCGTCGGCTACTGGCACCAAAAACAGTTAGGTGGCACACTGGGGCCCACCCCAGCACGCCAAATGCCCTGCAACATGAAAACTGTCCCACGATGGTTTTACTTTTTTCATGTAAAACAAAAGCTGTCCCTCACAGTCTCGATGCCCCCTCCCCTCACCCGCACCCACCCACTGTGCACCCTGCTTCCCCTCACCTCCTCCATGCTTACCTCCGGAGTCCGGCGCGATGATGTTCCGTGGACGGGGAACTTGTCTGCACTCTTCAAAGCCGACTGCAAACTGAAGAAATGCCAGTAAGCTGTATAATGGAGTGAATAGGGTTTTTTCAACTTTGCTGCATATCTCAGGCATTTCTTGGAATTTTGGCACCACATTTTCAACATGGGTTTTTTGGGGGCCCTCCTCATGAATTCTATCACTGTCATGGCGTTAATCGGCCTTCGAAAGGTGATTTCGCAGTCACTGCGTGAAATCACCTTTCGGGACCCATTAACAAAATGACAGTGCCAGTGTTCATGAGGTGGCCTCTCAAAAAGCCTATGTTCCAAATTTGGTGGGAAAATCCAAAATGCCTGTTTTGACGTAGCTAGGGCTAAAGAGTTGCTACAGGCTCGTAATCACAAGATTCCCAATATTTTAACTTATTTTCAGCATTGGCATTTTGTACACCTCCTTGTGAACAGTACAGCTGTCATTTCTCACATCCTGCCCGAAATGTGTTTCCACACTTCCGGCGCACACTAGCACAGTCACTGTGGGAAATCAGTGTTTGGGCCAGATCATGAAAATGACAGTGACACAGTTCATGAGCAGAGGTCCTAAAATGCCTATGTTGAGAATTTGGTGCTGATACTCCATAAAATGACTGTGTTATGAGCGTGCGTTGGCAGATTGCACGCTCGCTCGTACCGTCGTGCATTCGTGATATTTTCACTCTGGATTTTCACCATTGTCATTTTTCCACACCTCTTGATGAACAGTACAGCCGTCATTTCACATACCCTGCCCAAAATGTGTTTTCTGCACTTCCCGGAGCAGAATAGCGTGGACGCTGTGCAAAATCACTTCTTGGGACACTTTGAGGAAATGACAGTGACACTGTACATGAGCAGAAGTGCTAAAATGCCTATGTTGAAAATTTGGTACCGAACACCCATAAAATGGCAGTTTTGCAAGTGTGCGTTGCATATTTCCCACGCACCCTTGTAACTCCGCACATTTAGTATATTTGTATGCGACATTTTCAACACTGGCATTTTTTTACACCTCCTTATGAACTGTGCAGCTGTCATTTTTTCACATCCTGCCCAGCATGTTTTCCCGCACTGCACTACCAAACACCAAAGGGACACCCTAATGCCTGTCACTCTCTGCGGGGTGGGGGTGGGTTGGCATCAGTTCACTACTTGACGGCCATTCCTATGCTGCATCTCTCTAACTCCTGCACTCCCAATGGCAGCAAGCCAACATTCAGCATTGACAAATGCTTGTTATGATCGTCACAGGATCTGATTTTCCAGTTATGTTTTTCTCCAGGTTCTTTTAAGTATACACTCTTTGACTGACTGTACTTAGCAGTCCATGGAGGAGTGGATCAGGCAGCAAACAAAAGATTACATTCAGAGGCTGACCCACTTCACCAGATATATTAATCTGATGAAATGTAACCTGCATACTATCTGGCAGGCTATTGACTCTCCTCCACTCCTGACTTACTCTGGCTGCACTGATGTCAGCTGCCTGCAGACAACATCACCACTGTATATCTGTGGGGGTTGTAACATAACACAGACCAAGACGTCTGTCTGTCAGCTGACAACAAGTAAGCAAAATTAGTCTATTAAAATGATTCTCCTTTCTACTGCAACAAAGTAAATCAAATATTTTTGCACATTGGGGACCAGTAGTACCATCTTGAGTCAAGTCTGGTGGTGTGTGGGGCCCTTTTTGGTGAACTTCCCATTTAAGTGGGTGGTGATACTCCACAGCATGCTGTTAATTTGTTTGTGTTTGGGTTAACTGAACTGAATGGGTAACTGAAAAGTCATCTAGGTGTAAATCTCAGGTGACTGAAAGGACTTAACTGCTGTGAGGTTTAAATTACTTGTAGAAAGATCTGGTAAGTAGGGGGAGTGGCTTAGCTAGAAGGAAGCTACATTTAAAGACTGCCTTAGAAAGATTCTGCTAATAGCTTGGCAGAAGACACCAGGAGAAAGGACTGCTGTGTGACTGAACTTCTCTACTGGGACTATATTGCCTCCTTCCCCCCAAAAGCTAGTTCTATTTTTATAGGCACAGGATTTGACTGACAACAGGAACTTCCTGTTTAGGGGCAGGAAGTGAGTGATCACAGAACCACCAAGGACCCACCATCCTAGAAGGGCAAGAGTAGCTCTCCGGCCCCCTCTAGCTGCTGGAGGTCTGCCTCTGAACAAGTAAGTGGTCTACTGAGAAATATAGAATATTCTTGTCTCAGAACAGGACAATCAGGAGCTTAAAGGGCACACAGGCAGAAAGTAAGGAGAGAGAGAAAAAAAAACAGAGGAAAGAGTAAGGATTGCAAACAGTTAAGGGGCCAGAAATAAGACATGATTGGAATGGTGCAGTGGAGTGGCTGTGGAGCAGCAGTCTTCCAGGAGATGTTCTGGAGGATGCGGTGTTGTCCCATCTGCAGGCACCTCTCTGGGCTGACGGAGGAGGTTGCTCATCTCCAGGCTGAGTTGGCCAGGATTTGTGGGACCTCCTCTTCTATCCAAGGGACCACCAGTGCCACTGCCATTGCCTCAGAGGTTGCCAAGAAAGAGGAGCAGTTGGACCACAGTGGGCTCAGGGAGGTGAGGGTGGTGGAACAGAGGCACATCCTCCAGTTGTACCTCCACAATTCCTATGCCATTCTGGTGAAGTGTGGTTCCTCTATGGAGGCACTCTACAGTGGAGACCAAGGAGGATGTTGGCACCTCCACAAAGGAGACCCACAGGAGGGTGGCAGGGGACCCTGCAGGGAAGGAAACAACTCTGGTGAGGGACTCATTGTTAGGAGGTAGAACTGGGCAAGGAAGGGGAGAGGGAGGTAAGGTGCCTGCCTGGCGCCATGGCTTGGAGGGACAGGGAGCGAATCCTCAGGATTGCCGGAGCAGCTGCACAGGGGAGGGAGCTGGATGTCATTGTCCACCTAGGGACAAATGACCTGGCTAAGAAAGGGATTAGAGAAGTGCAGGAAGAGTTTGTGGAATTGGGGAGGGGCCTTAGTCAAGTAGCACGCACGGTAACCTTCTCGGAGGTGCTACCCATCTATGGCATAGGAGAGGCTAGGGTGTTCCGCACCATGGGATTCAATCAGTGGTTGAAAAACTGGTGTGGAGCTCAGGGATTTGGCTTCATTGGGGACTGGGGGTCCACCTGGAGAGATGCAAGCCTATACTGGCATGATGGGCTGCATCTGTCCGGGAGGGGAACCAGAATCCTAGGTGATAGGTTTAAATGCTTCATTGGCAAGCTTTTAAACTAGCCAAGGGGGGAGGCACTGGAAAGGAGAGGAAAATCCTAGCCCCCCAAACAATCACGGTAGTAAGTGTGGCAAACACCAACATGGAGCTGTTGATAGGGAGAAGGGCAGGGGTAAATGGAGAAAGTGACAAAAGCAAGAAGGACAGGGATGGGGCAAAAGGGGTAAGGCCATCAGGAAATGGAGGGTAATGAGTACCAATGCCTGTAGTCTGGGCAACAAGCTCCCTGAGCTGGTGGCCTTAATGGAAGAGGGATGCCTGGATATCGTAGCAGTCACAGAAACATGGTACACAGAGAACCATGACTGGGATGTTAACATACCAGGGTACATAACTTACAGGAGAGACAGGCAGGGGAGAAGAGGGGGAGGAGTAGCTCTCTATGTAAAGGAAGGGATAAAAGCAACTGAACAAAAGAGTAAACAGGGAGGAGAGGAGGCACTGTGGGTCACCTTGGAGACTGGAAAGGGCACCAAATCCGCACAGGGTTAGTGCAGACCCCATGTCAGGGGAAGGAATGGATAAGGATATGATGGAAGGCATTCTTAGAATGGCAGAAGGAGATACTGTTGATGGGAGACCTGAATATGCCAGATGTTAACTGGAGCACATTTGCTGCAGCCACATCCAAGAGCAGGGCCATTCTTGACGCCCTACAGGTGGCAGGCATTAGACAGCTGCTCGAACCCACTCATGAGGGAGCAATCTTAGACCTCAGACTTCAAACGGTGCAGTGAGAGGATCTCAGATCTAGAAGTGGGTTGCCATCTGGGGACAAGTGACCATCAAACAGTGTGGTTCACATTAAACTCAGCTACAGAGTCAAGCCATACAAAAGTGAGGGTACTGGACTTTAGGAGGCTGACTTTGCAAGATGGGAAAGTGCCTCAGAAAAGCACTAGCAAACAGGCTAGAAGGAGGTGTGGCTAAACAATGGGGAATTATCAAAACTGCCATCACAGAGGCAACAAGCCTTTGTGTGAAGCAAATAAATCAAAATGAAAGAAAAAGCCACTATGGTTCTCAAGAGGTGGCTGTGAAAGTCAGGAAGAAAAATATAGCATTCTGGAAGTATAAGGAAACACAGAAGGAGCAGAACAGAGAGCTGTACCAGTTAAGGCAGAAAGAAGCAGGGAGGGAAGTCAGAATTGCAAAGGCCCAAACTGAGGAAAAGACAGCCAACTCAGTTAAGAAGGGGGATAAAACCTTTTATAGGTACACCAGCGAGCGTAGAAAGACAAAGGGAGGGATAATGAGGCTGAATAGAATGAACGGTGGGTGGGCAGAGGGGAAATGAAAAGCAGGAATACTGAACGAATATTTCTGCTCAGTATTCACAAAAGAGGAGGGAAGTGCCTAATCCAATTAACAGAAGCACTCTTGATAGGGGGTCGATCCAGTCCTTTCACAGAAGCAAGGGTTCTGCAAGAACTCCTAAAACTGAAGGTGGACAAAGCAATGGGTCCTGATGGATTCACCCAGAATTCTAAAAGAATTAAGGAAGGAACCAGTGAAACCACTGGCTACTCTTTTAATAAATCATGGGAGGATGTGTGGTACCTGAGGACTGGAGGAAGGGATGTGATTCCCCTTCACAAAAGTGGGACCGAGACAGAGGCAGGAAACTACAGACCTGTCAGTCTGACCTCTGTGGTAGGGAAAGTGATGGAGTCACTTCTGAAGGAAAGAATAGTTGAGTACCTAGAGGTCAGTGGAGCACAGGATCCAAGGCAGCATGGGTTCACAGCGGGAAGGTCATGTCAGACGAATCTAATAGATTTCTTTGACGGGTGACCAAAGTAGTAGACCAGGAGGGGCTGTGACATGGCCTACCTAGACTTTAGCAAGGCATTTGACACAGTCCCACACAAAGATTATTAGTCAAATTAACCAGCCTGGGAGTGGGTCCCAGGGTGGTAGCCTGGCAAAACATTGGCTGGACAACAGGACACAGAAGGTAATTGTAAATGGAGTCCACTCTGAAGAAAGGGCAGTTACCAGTGGTACCGTAGGGTTCAGAGGTCCAGTCCTTTAATGTCTTCATCAGTGACATTGCAGAAGGACTGAAGGAAAAGTATGCCTTTTGCAGATGACACAAAGATCTGCAACAGGGTTGACACAAGGAGGCGTGGAAAGGATGAAAAGGGACTTGGCAAGGTTGGAGGAATGGTCAGACGTATGGCAGCTAGGATTCAATGCAAAAAGTGCAAATAATGCACCTGGGAAACAAGAACCCAGGGAAGAATACACAATGGGTGGGGAGGTAGTAACAACAACAAAACAGGAAAGGGACCTGGGGTAATCATATCAGATGACGTTAAGGTTAGCAAGCAATGTGAGAAGGCATAGGGAGGGCTGGGGTATACTGGGAAGTATAGGGAGAGGCATCAGCAGCAGAAAACAGGAAGTTGTTATCCCTCTGTACAGACAGTTGGTGAGACCCCATCTGAATACTGTGTCCAGTTCTGAGACCCCATCTCCTCAAGGACATAGACAGGATAGAGGCAGTCCAGAGGAGGGCAACTAAAATGGTGCAGGGTCTGCAAGAGAAGCTGTATGAGGAGAGACTAAAGGAGCTTAATATGTATACCCTGAGGAAAGAAGGAGAGGGGGACATGATAGAAACTTTCAAGTACCTCAAGGAATCAACAAAGTCCAAGAGGGTAGCATCTTTCAGAAAAGAGACTTGCAAGAACAAGGGGACACAATTTAAAGATAGAAGGAGGGCGGTTCAGGGGCAATGTGAGGAAGTATTATTTCACAGAGAGGGTAGTGGATGCATGGAACAGCCTTTCTGAGGAAGCTGTGGGGTCTAAAACTCTGGGAGAATTCAAGAATGCATGGGACAGACATAAGGCAATTCTTGTGGGGGGCAGGAAGATATAGGCTGTTGGTTAACTAGGATCTGCGGCCTATCCTGTAGGTAGGGAAATGGGAAGACTAGATGGGCCTAGCGGTCCTTATCTGCCGTCAAAGTCTATGTTTCTATGTAATTAAGCATGAGCATCAAACAAAAACAAAACTGTAACAGGTTTGTTTAATTTGATGTGTTGGTTGCATAACTGCATTCATGCATTGTATCTTGCGTGCCATCATCAACGTATAACAATACAAGAAATGAGATCTGATATCAAAACATCTGTCAGCTTTAATAGGAAGGTGATATCTGTGTGTTAGTGTTAGTGTATGATCACCAGACTTTAAATGTAGCAGGCAGCTGACTGCAAGCAACTTAACACAAGATTAATGGAGGTTACTTGGAACTGCAAGAACAATTCATGAAATAAACACATACTGTAAGTAACTGATTTACTCTGCACATTTTCCTTTCCTAGACCCATTCAGAAATGTATTTCTGTGGATGTAATGTGGGTAGGGTTACAGTGAGGTATTCAGAAGGCCTATGACTTCAAAAACTATAGGAATTGTTATATTTTGACTTCCAAAAATTGACAGCTGGAAGTATTTTGACTCCAATAGAACTGAAAAGACTTCCAGATTTCAACCCATGGAAGCATTTGACTTCCACCCAAAAAAAAAAAAAAAATTATCCGAAGCCCTGCATATAATGTATTTCAATGGCGTTTTGAACTTATGTTCATAACTTTGAGATCTTTTGGAATTTTTTACCAAATTTTCAACATGATCTTTTTGGGCCCCACCTCATGTACACTGTCACTGTCATTTCATTAATCGGGCCCGGAAGGTGATTTTGCAGTCACTGCACAAAATCACCTTTCCAGACCAAATAACAACATTTCACTGCCAGTGTTCATGAGGTGGGGTCCCCAAAAGGCCATGTTGGAAATTTGGTGAAAAAATTCCTAAAAATGACTGAGTTATGAGTGTTCGCTGAAATGTTTCTACGCACGTGCATAACTTTGGTGATTTTCAATATTCTGACTCCAAATTTTCAACATAGCCATTTTTTCACACCACCTCATGAACAGTACAGCTGTCATTTTTCACATCCTGTCCAAAATGCATTTTTGCACATGTGGCACAAGATGGCATTTTAGCACGGATTTGAACATTTTCACCTACGGTGGTTATGAGGTGGGGTCATAAGAAGACTATGTTGAAAGTTTGGGGTCAAAATATTAAAACACAAAGAATTTATTAAATAACGTTGTTTGCAGGAATGTCTGTTGCATCACTGGGAACACACTGCCTTACCGTGCCAGTGACCTGAGTTCAGGTGTGAACTCCGTGAGCTGGTTTAATGGGACAAGGCTGATGGGGAAGGTGTTGCAGGATGGCATGCAGCACCAGTCACAGCCTGGGTAGGGACACAGCAGTGTTTTGGTGGGGATGCCACACCTTATGGTGGGTCCAGGAACCTCACCCACAATGTATCAACATGTGTGCTGGGGCCTGCTGGGCCCATTCACTGGGTCAGGACTGTCTTTAATATTGTATATATCTCATTTATTTATTTCAATCTAGGATTACAATACCTTTGAGCCGAGGCTGTTTTACGAAGGTTCCACATCAGCGTGTACAACAGTCATCATTTTGTTACAAACATAAAGTCACTGACTTACAGACATGTAATAACCAGTACAAAGACTTGAGCTATGAGCAAGACAAGGGGGGTCGATGGGGAGAAGTGAGGGTAGGAGATCAAGGGGCGAGGAAGTGCAGGGGTAGGGGAGTATGGGAGGTCGGTGGGAGCAGGGGCAGGAGTGGAGATAAGAGGGGGAGGTGGGTGAGGGTGGGAGACAGTGTAGCCAGGGGGCCTTGTCAAGGGAATATGCCAGGTAAGGTGTTAGGGGTGCAAAGACTGATTGTAAGTGCTGGGTGCTGGGGCATGTGCAGCTGGAACAGTGTAAATGTTAAGATGGGCAATCGCAGGATACAAGCAGTGAGAGGTGCAGCTTGGACTTGAAAAGGCCAAGTGTTGGAGCTAATAGGAAGGCTATGTGGAACATTTGGTGTACAAATATGATAAAATGCCCAAATATGATAAAATGCCCAGGTTATGATTGAACATTACACCATTTCGCCGTTCACTCATAACATTACTCATTTTCAATATGTTGACTCCAACCTTTCAATATAGCCATTTTTCCACATCACCTCATAAATGTAATATCTGTCATTTTTAAAATCCTGGACAAGATGTGTTTTTGCACCTCTGGTGTAAAATGACATTTTGGTCAATATACTATAAATGGCACATGTCATGTCTATAAGGCGAATCCTAAAACAAGTATCTTCAAAATTCACACAAAGGTTCATACAAAGGTTTGTGGGTGCTAAGGAGGCCAAATGGAAAAAGTAGCCCATTGCTGCTCCCTTCCAGTATCCCTTATTAGGTCATGTTACCCTCTTTCATGATATAGTTATCCAACTGGATTTTGAAATGTTGCTTAGATTTAGAGCAGACGAGCGACAGTGGGAGCTTCTTCCAAGGGACCACCACCCTCTGTGTGAAGAAGGCCCTCCTTCTATTAGTACTGTATCTTATGTGCCTAAGTTGAAGAGGGTGACCCCTTGTCCCTTTGGTGTCATTTTTAAATTGGCGGTTTAATTCACTTAGTAAATAATCATCCCCCATTATATCATAACAAAGTAGTAAATCTCCTCTAACTCTTCTTGTTTCAAGGGACATGAGCTTCAAATGCTCCAAGCGCCCTTCATAGGGCATGTTTTTTATATTATGTATCAATTTAGTTGCTTGCCTTTGAACCCTTGCAATGTCATTCACTGCTCCCTTAGTTATGGGTCCCCATACAGGGGCCTCATAGTCTAGAATTGGTCTGACATATGCCCTGTACAGGGAGATGCCTTTATCACTACCCGTCTTGATTACTGCAATTCCCTCTACCTATGGCTACCTGGGGTTGATATCTGCCGCCTGCAGCTGGTGCAGAATGCGGCGGCCAGGCTTTTGACTGGGACTTCTAGAACCAGTCATATTACACCTGTGCTCCGCGAACTGCACTGGCTGCCTGTTTTGTGGCAGATCACCTATAAAGTTGGTTTACTAACCTTTAAAGCCCTACATGATCAGGGACCCAATTACCTGAAAGATCTCCTGATACCCTATTGCCCCCTCTGTCCTCTCCGTTCCGCCAATGAGGGATTGCTGGAGATTCCCAGGGTTCGATTAAAGACGTCAGGATCTCGTGCCTTTGCTTTTTCAGCGCCAACCCTATGGAATTCTCTACCTTGCTGGTTGAGAGAATGCCCAACCGTCGATAGATTCAAAATGGAGTTAAATACTTATTTATTTAGTTTAGCTTTTCCTAGCTACGGATGATTTATTTATGCTTGTTTTAAAAACATTTTATTTTTATTTGTGTGTTTTTTATGTACAGCGCCTTGGTTTTCAAAGGCGCTATAAAAATAAAGATGATTTGATTTGATTTGATTTGATGATCAGTTCCTTGTTATGGCTCCTAAAATGTCTCTTAATATTGTGTAACACTTGCTTGGCTTTTACAATCTGTTTCTCTGTATGACAGCGGTACGTCAGTTTGTGATCTATAAGGATTTCCAGGTCTTTCTCTTCCACAGATTTATGTAAAACCTTACCATTCATATAATAGTTCTACATACCATTATGATTCCCCAAATGAATTACACAGCACTTGTCCACATTAAACGTCATACCCCCTAGAAGATGCCCAGTCACAAATACTGTTAGCTCGGTCTGTAGGCCTCTAGCTCCTTCTGGGTCAGTTACTATTCTAGCAATTTTGGTGTCATTAGCATACTTACTAATCCAGCCACAGCTATCCTTGCCTATAGAGGACATAAAAACCCTAAACAGCACCGGGTCCAGGACCGACCCCTGCCTGACCCCAATAGTGACTCCCACCCTGTCTGAGTAATATCCATTTAAACACACCCTCTGGGACCTCCCACTCAGCCAGGCCCCAATCCAGTGTACCACTCTGTGGTTTATATCTAGATAAGTAAGACAGCGAAGGACCTGGTGGTGGGGAACCATATCAAAAGCCTTCGCCAGATCCAGATAAATACAATCCACATCCTGCCTATTATCTAACACCTCTGAGATCTTTTCATAAAAACAAAGTAGATTAGTTACACATGATCTCCCTACAACAAACCCATGCTGCTCTCTGTCCTCCTGACCAGTTCCCCTGAGGTGGGAATCAATGACGTCTTTCAAGATGGATTCCATAGCTTATCAGGGATGGAAGTCAGACTAATGGGCCTATAATTGGTACAGTCTGCCTTATCTCCCTTTTTATGTATGGGCACCACATTTGCCTCCAACCAATCCTGAGGCACAGTCCCACTTACAAGTGATTTATTTATTTTTATTATGTATTGAATTTTGTTGACCCAGTAAGCCCACTGGGCCTAGAAGTCCCTTTTTCAGGGGTGACTGGGGGATACAGAAGGTAAGCAACTGAAATTTAACCAGATTAAGCTGTTGGTGGAATTTTTAGTGAATGGGAGAAATTTGGCCAGGACACCGGAGAAATTTCCCTACTTCCTGCTTCCTGTGAGCAGGGGGGACCCATTTTCTGGTGGGACCAAGACGGCTGCGCTGTCTTTGCGATGGAGGAGGAAGGAGGTCTGGTTGGGGCTGAGGTAGCCCAGAGTGTGTCAATAGTTACTGTACCTGCTTTTGAAGAACCAGTGGTGTCGGTGGCTGGGATGCACCAGCGGGGTGGCCAGCAAAACGCCAATTCAAGTGGGCCTTTGCATTTTTCAGAAATGTCCTGTTTAAGTCTTGTGGAGAAACAACGTTGCCTCGAGGAGGAACTTTTGCGCGTTAGTGACTTGTTGCAGGGGGAACGCCAGACTGCGATTTCAGAGTAGGACCGGAAACGGAAATGATCGGCTACTTCACCGAGTGCTGCTGAGTCTGAGGGGCCAAGCAAGCTTCTTCCACCGGTGGAGAGACCTATCGGGGAATTGGAAAATCCTTCCAGGGATTGGGGAACTTTGGTGGAGGAGTCCTGGTCGCCGGAGTGAGCGTTACGAGGGGCTGGATGGATTCCAATTTCTGGAGGCACGTGGAGACCGGAGCAAGCTGTTCCTGCTCATGCAGTGGATGAACAGATAAGTCCTTGTGATACATCTGACTCTATAGGGGCTGTCTTGAGTACTGAGGCTATTGTTTCCCCTACCCCCCTGTCTACAGATATTGCTGCTGATTTAACTATGGGATCTCGGGAGGGGGGCTGAGATGTGAATGCTTCCCCAGCCTTCCTGAGTCAGTTGTTCATCCTATCTCTAAACCTTCTTATGCTAGCCATTTCAGACAGCCGCTGGAATTGATGCCGACGTAATGCTGTTAGATTACGTTATGTGGGTCCTAGGGATACCCCCAGATAGGTTTTTTGTTGAGAAGACATTATTGAAACGCAGCATGGTTTTTTTCCTCAGAGGTATATGCATTAATACATGTTCCGGGAATTCACCTTGACGTCAGCTTCTCCCCCTGCCTTGATGGAGTTGTTTTGGAGTCGATATCTGAATTTGAAGACTAATCCACTATGGTCTGACTTTATTGTATTACCTTTGTCTCAGCAGGCCTATAGGATCATCACAATCATGTTTCGAATGAAGGGTGAATATTGTTGATATTGTTAAATGGCTGTCTAAATCTTGTGATATTCAGGGAATCCAGTCCCTATTCTGGATGAAGAGTGGTTTTGGAATGGGGGTTGGAAATTTAGGGTAAAACTTCATTCCACGGATTCTGGCTTAATTCATCTGCCTAATTGCTTCTTTCTGAAGAGAGATAAGGGGTTTCTTTTTTATCCTGGGCAGCCTAGGGTTTGCTTTAAGTGTGGGTCCCGAACCCACATTAGTACCTCCTGCACCGTCCTTAAATGTTCTTACTGTGGGGGAGATGAGTCATCCAAGTGCCCATTGTTTTCAAACCTCAAAATGCAATCTTTGCGATGAGGTGGGTCACACATTTGAAACCTGTCCCTTAGCTGCCAAAAATACTGCTGATGCTGATTATGGGGTACAGGATCATTATATCTGGGAGGCAGTTAGACCCGGTATTCCTACTAAGGGAGGAAGGGGGCCTGATATTGATGGGGCTGTTCCCCCTTTGGCTGACTCTGGTTTGTTAGAATCAGCTGATTCCCAGTTGACTACCATGGTTCTGCCTGATGTGGTAGCAGTAGTGGGCTTTAGGGTGGATCGGGGGAAGGTGGGAGCATCGTCCCTGTGTTGCCAGATTTAGAGACTCCGGATGCTGGGTCTGTGGTGGTTAGCGAGAAAAAGGGGAAATCTGCCAAAGGGAGGGGGAAACTAGGGAAGAAACTAGCTGCACCTGCTCCTGTTGTTTCTATGGCTGACCCGAATATGTTTTCTGTTTTGGAAGAGTGTCCAGTGGATGATCCTAGTGGGTCTGGGCCTCCTCTACCTTTACCTGGGTTAGAATCTACTGAACATGTGGTTGACCAGGTGGGCCCTAAACCACCTGATGGTAAGATTGGTAGGATCACAAGGGCATCTAGTAAGGTGAAATGAATGTTCCCTTGCTGGGCTCCTTGTTCCCTTCCACCTTCGGGTGGCATCCTTAAATGTGAACAGTATTAAGACTCCAGAAAAAAGACGCAGAACTTATTCACATTTTCTGTCTGAAAATCTAGATTGCTTTTTCTGCAGGATGTTCGCTTGCATTCCCTTGAAGAGTGGGAGGCTGCCTCTGCAGGTTGGATTTGGGGACTGTTTTGGTCTTTGGGTGTGCTGACTTATGTAGTGGGGTTGGAATATGTTTTTCATTATCATGTCACTGTGCTACATCAGATAGAAGTTCTGGCTGGCAGGGCCTTGGTTCTCGATGTTAAATGGGGTTCCTTATACCTGAGGTTAATTTCTGTGTATGCTCCACAATCTAAGTTTGACGGGTTGCTTTGTTTAATTCGCTTATCCCTTTTATGCTCTCCTTATTACATTATTTTGGGGGATTTTAACTGTTCCTTGCCTTACAAGTGGTTTCAGGGACAATGAAAAAGGTGTATTGTGATGAGACTAGTTTGTTGAAACTCATCTCAGACACTGGTTTGGTAGATGCTTTTGGACCCTCTACTGGAGGGTCTGGGGACACTTATTTCTGTAGACCAAGGGCTTCCAGGATTGATTTCTTTTTTCTCACTTCTGTGGTTACTGTTCAATCTAGATCTTTGCAGGATGTTGCTTCCTCTGATCACAGATTACTGAGACTGACCTTGGCTGATGTTCCTGCAGCTCGGAGAGGGCCGGGTATCTGGAAATTGAATTCTGAATTGTTGCATATCCCCTGTGTAATGGGTGGGTTAAGCTCTCTTTTGCTGGCCAGGAAGTCGGTTTCCTTTTTGTATGATGATTTAAATGTTTGGCGGGAGGACACTAAATGGGAAGTTCGGGTTTATTTTAAGGCTGTGGGTCGTTTAAATGGACAATTATCACATACTGAGTTATGGTATGTTAGGGAACGGCTTCATTTTTTATCCACTAATAGATGGATTCTTGGCCTCAACTATCAGCAACAGATTGCAAGTTTGAAACTGGAATTGGCTAAGGCTCATCTCAGGTTTTACGTGATATGGAAATGAAACACAAATTTAGACTTTGTGGCAGGAAAAAAGATACTTTGCCTTTTGAGTACTTGACATCATTCAGACATTTAAGAAGTATGGGGTATCTGAACACCCCAGGGGTTGGGCAAGTTTCTACCAATGATGATATTTTGGAGGAAATTCATGCCTATATTTCTATGTCATTTCAGAGCAGGATGCTTTCCAAAGCTGCTATCTGTGATTGGTTCGCTGGTAGATCGGTTCCAGCCTTGTCCTTAGCTGACCGGCTTGAATTGGTGCAACCTATCACAGTGGAGGAACTGAGGTCAGCAATTTGGTCTTTACGATTGGGAGTTACACCTGGGTATGATGGGTTGCCTCATGAGGTTTATAAACTCTTATGGGAGGTTTTGGGAGTTGATTTCTGTTCAGTCCTGAATACTGGGCTGCAGTCGGGGGTACTCCCTCATAGCATGATGCAATGTGTGCTACTCCTTCTGTATAAAGAAAAGGGTGATCATGGGGATTTGGGTAATTGGAGACCTTTGTCATTACTGAACTCAGATTATAAGATTCTGATGAAGATTTTGTGTCTGAAGTTAAGGAAGGTTATGGGTACCCTTTTGCATCCGACGCAGTTTAGTGGGGCTCCTCTCAGAAGGGTTCAGGATGCACTGATCTTACTTAGAGAATTGGTCTATAAAGGTAAGGCTGGAAAATTATTTGGACATTTGGTTTGCCTGGATCAGTCCAAAGCTTTTGATCAGGTAGAATATATTTATCTCTGGGAATGTCTGTCAAGGTACGGATTCCCTACCCAATTCATAGGATGGCTACAAACGTGTCATAGGGGCATTACTTTGATCCCCTGTCTGAATGGCTGGGTGGGTAGGGAAATTGAGGTCCATAGGGGGGTTCGGCAGAGGTGTCCATTGAGTCCCTTGCTTTATGTGCTTTCTTTAGATCCTCTCTTACATGCCTTACACAGTACCGATGACATTGTTAGATTATCGATTGGCTGTAGTGATCCTGAGATAGTTACTTTAGAGTATGCTGATGATCTGATTTTAGTTTTAGTGGATAAGGCTTCTGCTATGGCGGCAAGGGAGTTGTTGAGTGTCTTTTCTGATTTGACTGGATCCTCAATTAATTGGCTCAAAAGTGGGATTCTACCCTTGGGGTATGATGCGTCTGATGTGTCCTTGGTTTGGGGTTTGCCTATTGTATCTGGCTATAGGAAAATTCTGGGTATTTACTTTGGAGGTCTAGATGACCACAGGTATAATTGGGATCAACAATTGTTAGCAGCTCATAGTAGGGTTCAGCTATGGAATAAGGGCTGTATGTCCAAAGCTAAGTGTATTTCTTTTTTGTTGCCATACTTTTTATTTATTGCCTCGGTTTTTCCCCCTCCCATCTCTATGGAGGCTTCTCTTTATGGAGTTTTTTTTTCTGTGTTTATGGGGTAGTAGGCTAAATCCCCTAAAAAGGGGTGTTACGTATTTACCTCTTAGTGAAGGAGGATTAGGGATGGTTAATCCCGTAGTATTTTTTCAGAGTATTTTCCTTTTTTACAACTTAGTGCCCTTCCTTAAAGGGCAGACTATGATTTGGTCTCCATGGGAGGCAGATGGTGTTGACTTTATCTTGTCACAGTGGGGAATGGACTCCTTTCTTGCTCGTCAGGTTAGGGTGGGTGCCTTGTCCAGTCATTTTTGCGTGATGTTTCAGAAATTGAAGACGTGGCGTGTTATTCACTGCTTGCTTCTTTCTCAGACACGTGAACAATTTTATTTTTCCGTATTACATGATTTCTTTTTCTCTGACCCCTGGTTTCATGTTAGGCCTCCTGCTGAACAACGTGCTAAATTACAGTTCTTAGTGAGTAAGAGGGTGCCTAGCAATATGTGGGATTTTTTATGGCTCTGTTTACATAGGAAATTAGGAGTGAAAGGAAACAGGAAACATAAAGAATTGACTGAACGATATTGCCCTAGGGAGGAGACCTGTTTGGGAGTTGTTGAAACGATGGAGCATTTTTTTGTAGAGTGTCCTTTTACTGTTTCATTTTGGTCTTCTTTTCACGATACAAGGCCTTTGAATCCCTTTCGGGTTCTCTCACCTGGCGTGTGGGTGGGCGAGGGTTCTACCGAGCTCCTGGATTGTGTATGATGCAATTACATTGCGTCTTGTGATGGGCCATATCAGTTTTCAGTTATGGCAAGCTAGATGCTCTCTTACTCTTCGACAGAAGTTACTTTCTGAATCTCAGATAGTTCACAACATAGCACAGCTGTGTTTACTTGGAGAGGCAGGAGCAGGAAGGTGCATCCTGAATTGTTCTAATTATGGTGGAGGAAGATGACCTGGTTAGATACAGGGTGAGGACCTTGTGTCTGCCCAAGCCCTGTATTGGGTTATGATGGTTTCCCTTGTGCTGTGAGGAAGCCCTTCTCTGCAGAACCTGGTATGCCTTCACTGTTTTTCTGTATAAATATATGTCCTATGATATCTCTACATAGACAGTCTTGGATTTTTTATTTTTGCTTCTGTATAGCTTGATTGCTTCTTTGACTTTTATTATGATTTGTACTTGCTTTTGTGTGGTATTGCCATTTTTCTTGTTGAAATGTGGTGTTGTGAAAATAAAAATTCCCCAACTCTTTAGTGGGGGTATGTTTATTTCTGTTTCTTTCCATTTCTAGGATGAAGTATGATTGTTATACTTCTTTGAGTTTGTTTCTTTATGATTTGTTTATTATTTGTGTGACTTATCACTGTTTGTATTCCTTTTGATTTGTTGTTGTGAAAAAATTCCCTACTCTTTAGTTGGGGGGTTCGTGATGTTTGAGGTGATTGTATTGCTGTAATACTTTCTTTTGATTTTTTTTTTTGTTGATTCTTTTCTTTTGTGTTTTGTGATGTATGCTGTAATACCTTTTTGTTTTATGTGTATCAATAAAAAATTCCCCTACTCTTTTTCAATAAGTGCCATGGGATCTTTAGCATCCACCTGAACTACCACCAATCCAGGCAAATGGGATCTCAGTTTAACGTCTCATCCGAAAGATGGCACTTCAGAAGTGCAGCACCCCCCTCATGCTGCACTACAGTGTCAGTATTGGGATATTAACCCAAGTGCCAGATGTGGGACCTGAACCCACAGCTCTCTGATCTTCTGGCCTCAGAGGCGAGTGTGCTACCTACTGAGCCACTGATATTGAATAATATGGCTAGAGGTGTTGCTACACTGTGGGAAAATAGTTTAAGCATCCTATTTGAAATATTATCGGGACCCGCAGAGTAAGTAATTTTGAGGGACTGAATCTTTTCCAATATTATTTCAGCAGTGATGCTTATGAGTCTCTTGTCATTTAGCCTAATATCAAGCTTACTTTGCTGTTTGCTGGAAAACACTGTACCAAAAGATTCATTAAATATGTTTGCTGCTTTGAGTGGGTCTGTGATGATCTAATTTCCCTTTTTTATAGAGCATAAGTTATGTTTGGATTTCTTCAGGGAGTTTACATAACTATAGAATTGTCGCATATTATCTCTATTGGCTGTGGATGCTAGGTTCCCTTCCATTTTTTTTTACTCATTCTTATGAGTTTCTTACATTTGGCCTGCACCATTTTATATTTGCTCCATAGTTGAGGGTCCTGATTATTACTTTTGTATAAGTTAAACAATTTCTATTTTTGTTGTAAGAGTTTTAGTATATCCTTGCTTAACCATTTAGGTTTTCCCCCATAGTATTATATAGCATTGTCTTTTTCAAGTGTTTGTCACATAATATGAACAATTCATACTTAAATACATTCCACATATCTTCCAAGGGCTTGTCTTTTATTTTGCTATCCCAGTTAATTTGCTCAAGTTCAGCATTAATTTTATTAATACCAGTGAGGTAAAATTTATAAACCTCCCTGCATCCCTTAGTGATGGTAATATATTGTGCGAGAGTAAAGGATATCCCACTGTGGTCACTATTCCCTAGAAGAGGGTAGTTACACAGGATGTAATGTTAATTTCCTTTGTAGATAATACTAAATCTAATATATTATTTCCCCTTGTGGGGGTTACAATGTTTTAGGTCATATCCACTTCCAGACATAATTCCAAGAATTCTAGACTAAGAGGGGATCCTGCTTCGAGATCCTGCCAGTTTATATCCCTGTAGTCTAGGTCTCTTACTACCAAAACCTTCCCTAATTCACATGCTGTTTTTATTTCTTGATTTATTTCTCTGGAGGTCTCTATAGAAATTGCCTGGGGCCTATAGTACACCCTATAAGGATGGGTGTGATAATACCTGTTTCAAGCCTAATCCAAATGGTCTCAGGTCCCATCCCCACATTTTTTTTTATCTTCTCTGAGATATTTGTGGATTTCAGGGTATTTGATATGTATGCAGCTACCCTTCCCCCCTTTTTGTCCCTCCTGTCCAGATGATATAAATCATACCCAGGGATATGCCGTCCCCAAGCATCATCTGCCATCCACCAGGTCTCAGTGATAAATGCCATCTGTATTCCCCCATTTAGTTCTGCTTGCAGCTCATCCATCTTATTATTCAGGCTTCTGGCATTTAAGACCAAACGGAGTATATCATTACTCGATTTAGGTTTATATTTAGGTAGAGGTTTGCTAGGTTTGTCAGCTAGGTACCCCCTCCCCCCGCACCTAGTTTAAAATATTTTGCACGGACTCTTTTATTGCAATAGCCAACGTACGGGTTCTGAGTGAATTGGGGTGTAGCCCATCCTTCTTATACATCTGTTCATTTTCAAAGAAAGAGTCCCATAGGTTAATGAAATGTACACCGCTATTATCACAACCATTTTTTAGTCTGCTATTTACACTCTGAATGGTGTGATTCTTTTCTGGATCATAACCATAGAGTGAAAGGATACCTGAGATAATGGGTGTCTGCCCTTTCTGCTGTATAAAGTTTACACATTCTAGTAGCACCATGACAATATCCTTTTCATGGTCCCTACTCACATTATTACTACCCACATGCAACACTACGGTTTGTGTACTTGGTGCCTGACGTAGTATTTTTGGTAATCGACATTTAATGTCATGTATCCTTGCCCCAGGAAGACAGTTTATAGTGGTATATACTATATTATCCCTGGTGACAATTATATCATTCTTTCTTAACATAGAATCTCCAATGACCACTACTTGAGTACTCCTGAGGGTATCCCCAGTGGGTAGGTTAGAACAGGTTTCAGAAATAGTACTAAGGAGAGAGTATCTATTATGCTGCAGTATGACTGATGATCCCATTACTCGCCTTCTCTTTTTACTTGGTCCCTTAGTAACCTTAGTCTAGCTACCAGAGTCTGTGTCCTCGCAGGCAGTGACCCAGCCCTCAGTGTCAGATCCCATACTAGTATCAGTAGGCAGCCTACTACTGGCTGGTATAACGCTGTCCTTTTCCACGCATATTATGGGGGGTTACACCTGGTGAGCTACAGGCCTGTGGTTCATTACCTTTCCTTACCCTCAATTGCTCAATTAATGCCAGATTCTCCTTACATTTGTTGCAAGTGTGGCCTTGCTGTGGGCCTAGATTACTTGCCTCATACATATTACAGCTGCTACATTTCATCAAGTCCCCTCTCTGACAGAGAGAATCCAACATTTGATGCACCTCTATGTTAGGGGCCTCCATTAGTAATTTGGCTATGCTTCACCGATGGATCAGCAGTCCTACACTGTATCCTGTGTACAGCTGTCTACCTCACAGGCAGCTGCCTTTAGGGTGCAGTATTTTCTATGTGTCTCACTTACCACAGTTCTCCTTAGGTGCTAGCTACCAGTCAGGATCTCCCCATTGTGTATTTTTCCACACAGGACACACACTCAGACACGAATGTCTCTGCAAGCGTCTCCGCGTGCACCAACAGGCACTCGAGGTCACGCCAATTGCTGGTGCGAGTAGTTTAAATAGGCCTGCGGACCAGAAGTACATCACACGGCCCTGCGAAGCCTGTCAGAACTACAAACTGCCTATTCCAACTTAAATACCCCCTTTGCAGTGTATACAGCACCAGATTTACAGTTTGCAGTGTTACCGCAAAATTGGGGGTCAGAATTGCAAAAAACAAATTGCATAATAAGCAGCCAACATTCAGCATTAACAAATGCTTGTTCTTTGCCCTCACCATTTCCCGAACTCTTGCCGAGAGCCATAATGGTTTCTTGAAGCTGTTTTTTTTGGTTACTGTTCTCATGCATAACTTACATGTCTCGAGAATGGCCCTTAATTGCCCACAATGCACACAGAAAAATTTGATCATTCACCAATTACATATAGAAAAAATATTTATTCATTTAAATTTCATGAGCCAAAGTGACACCCTATTACCACCAATGTTTTAGGGTGTTCAAAATACTTCTTCCTCAGGGTGGAAGGTGATTCTAAATGTAAAATATATGGTATCATATAATTTAATAGCACATTATATAGTGGTAAATCAAACCACACATATGCAAGTCATTCAGTGCTCCCTTAGATACATACTATTTGGCTGAGAAAATATCCAATGTACTACAGCTGGTAAAACTGGTAAAAAGTGTTCA
This sequence comes from Neoceratodus forsteri, assembly GCA_016271365.2. Taxonomy (NCBI): domain Eukaryota; kingdom Metazoa; phylum Chordata; order Ceratodontiformes; family Ceratodontidae; genus Neoceratodus; species Neoceratodus forsteri. Next base: position 497,379,886 of record CM057451.1, read on the forward strand.
TAGTAATCAATATAATGTAACAGGCCTGAAGCTTTATTCTGCTGGGTTAAGGTAGCCAATTAGAGAGTGCGTACAGGGTACAACAATGAGTGTGGTTATCTGCATCAAGTACAACGTGGCATGCCTTATTACAGATCTTCTTTACTCTGTTTAGCACCATGTCACTTTCAACTGTGTAGACAGGGAGCCCATAATCTACAAGTGACATAATGGAGCTAACCACAATAAGGTATCTAGAATCCCCACTAAGATTATTCCTGCTACACTACAGGGCCATCAACTTCTGCCATCAACTTCTATGTTTCTTGATCATTTCTGATGACAAAGGGTGGAACTACCCAGTTTGTTGTTGAAGAACCAGCTTACAAGTGACCTGAGGTTACTTTGGAGAGCAGCAGTAAGGCAGTAAAGGTCAGGGTTTTAGGAAAACATCATTAGTGAGTAGTCAAATTTTCCTATGTGCATTGTGGATGTTTTGTGGCCTTGATAAAAACAGACTACTCCCTCATATGAGTTTATGTTTTTTCCAGGGAGGATCCGGAATTCCTTTTTTGTTGACATAATACCTGGGCAGCTATTTATCCAGAGGACCCAGAATGGTTAGCTTGTCATATTAGAGCCACCGACATTCAGTGGCAGGTAACATTTGTATAGTGGATGAACATCTTACAGAGTCGATGAATGGACAAGTGGGGTATGAGCACATTTATGAGGGTATGAGGGACATTAAGATGTAATTTGGATATCTTTGATGTAGTAGATACATTTACTGAGAACAGATCTGTGGCCCTCCTTCTCTATCAGACTAATGAAGATAGAATATTAAAGGGTTTTTCAACCAGCAGGAGTTTTTCAGGAACCACAGGTGCTAATAATCTTACCTATAGGATAACGCATTTGAAACAGTGGCAGGTAAGATATGAATGTCATGTCTTAACACTCACCCAAAATATAAAACAGAAAAGAATCACTAGGGGTTTAAGCATCTATCTAGAAACAAACTTTGGGTTCCTAACTTGGACCTAGAAAAAAGGTGAGACAGGATAAGAAATCAGGCATCCCATGACTTAATGCTTTTCGTATGGAAGCATTGACGTCAGAGCTTAAAACTGTGGAGGCAGAAATTAACACAACAGAGGGATCAATTAAAGAAATATCACAGAACAGGATTACCAAGCTCTTCTAGATAAGACTAATAAGAGACTAGAAGAATTTGAAGAATATATCAGGGCTACAAAGATTCATAAATTGAAAAAGGTCCCGGTTGATTACCATGACAGTAAAGTTTATACATGGACTAATGAAAATAAGAATTATACACCAAGAACAGTTTATAAGTTAGATTCAGATACCTCTGTTTACTCCCATGACAGTGATACCTATAGCAAGAGTTTTTCAGGGAGAGGGAAAGGATGATATCACAGACAATTCAGAGGAAGAAGGAGGAATATGGTAAACAGTGGGACAGAAGAAGAGACAACCCAGGGAAGGGCCAATCTGGTATAAGAGGGCAGACAACAGATGAAGAAATAGAAGGTGAAATAGAAAAAGAACAAACAGGAAAGAAAAAGAAAGATACCACAGGCAGGGGAGAGCAACCGGGATAATAGAGGGACAGGATGGAGACAAGGTAAGGGAATCAACAGAAAAAGTATCCTTTGTCTTCAACCCATCAGGTGGAATTTTGACTGAACAGGAATGGAATATTCTTTCATAAGCCCTCACACTTTTTCCAAACTGTATATAGGGTTAATTCTGTCAGCTCTACGATGCTGGTTTGACAACCCTTTTGTCGCCTGGCATCTCACTGACTGGAATCATGTCGACCGCAAGTTGTGGTTTACATGATTCCAATGTGTCTCCCACATCTCTGTCTTTAGGATTCTCAACTCCAGTCAGAGCTGATTCGGGCCGGGGGTGCAGGACCGCGAGATAGTGTGCCCCTGTCTTTGGCACACCAACACTGACCTGTCAGCAAAGTGTCAATTTTGCCGACAGAGATGTAGCTCGCTGTGTTGGTGTCAGTGTACATGGGGCATACCAATTTTGTCAGCCTAAAATTAGACCTACAATTTTCTTTTTTTAGGAAACTGAGACTTTAATAGTTTTTTGACACAGAAAGTACAATACTATCGTAGAGACACCAAAGAGAACCAAAGAGAACTTGGAAAGGTAACGGAAGCCAGAACCTACTTTCTGCCACCAGGGCCTATCCCATCCAGTGTACAGACATACTGTGGTATGGTGGAGAGAGATCTAGAGAGATACATGAAAGTGGAATGTAATCTTGATCATAGAAAACAATACAGTCTCACTGCTGCAGAGCATGGGGCACTTAGGAATTTGGAAAACGATACACATCTTGTAATAAAGAGTGCAGATAAAGGGGGATCGATTGTAATTCAGAATTACAGGGACTATAAATCTGAGTGTTGAGTGCCTTAGACAACTCTACAATATTGAGAATTAAATATGAAGCAAAAAACAGCTCTAGCTGTAAAGGAGTGTGCCATGTTATGTATTAGGCAAAATGATCAGCAAAACCAGCACCACTCCAGACTTGTGAGCTAAAAAAGGCTTTTATTTACAAAAAGAGTCTTTATAGAAGGCACAATGCCTGCAACATACCCTCTATGGCAGCAAACAAAACCCCGACCGGTTTCACAACTAGTGCATCATCAGGGGGTTTGAGATTACACCAGGATTAGACAGAGCCCAACTGAACATATAAAAACCATAGTGGATGAACTGCTACAGGAAGGTGGAACTAATGAATGGATTATGGAGTGGGAGTTTAAAGCTTTGAAGTACAAACATCCTAACACACCAGTATTTTACACATTACCAAAGGTACATTAAAGCTTGCACAAACCACCAGTTTGGCCCATAGTGGTGGAAATTGGCAGTATCCTAGAGTCCTTGTCCATGTTCATGGACTACCATATCGCAGGCTTAATGGAAGGAACAAGGTCATATGTTAAAGACACCAATGACATTGTTAAATTCACACAGGAATTAAACAATGAAGGACTGGACTTAAATAATTTCTTTTTGGTTGCTTGGGACCTCAAAGATTTATATACCACTGCCCCTCATAATGGGGAATTACAAGCATTGAGAAACTTGTTGAATGAAGACAAAAATGACAAAACCCCACTCAATGAATTTTTGGTAAAATTAGCAGACGTAGTTCTGAAAAAGAATTACTTCATGTTTGAATGGGAGTTTAAAGCTTTGAAGTACAAACAACCTAACACACCAGTATTTTACACATTAAAAAAGGTACACTAAAGCTTGCACAAACCACCAGTTCGGCCCATAGTGGTGGAAATAGGCAGTACCCTAGAGTCTTTGTCCATGTTTGTGGACTACCATATCACAGGCTTAATGGAAGGAACAAGGGCATATGTTAAAGACATTGTTAAGCTCATACAGGAATTAAACGATGAAGGACTGGACTTAAATAATTTCTTTTTGGTTGCTTGGGACCTCAAAGATTTATATACTCTTCCCCTCATAATGGGAAATTACAAGCATTGAGAAACTTGTTGAATGGAGACAAAAAATGACAAAACCCTTCTCAAAGAATTTTTGGTAAAATTAGGAGACGTACAGTAGTTATGTGTGGTTCAGAGTTCAGTGCTTGTGCTACATACTGTAATTGGATAATGAAGGTTTGTGCTTGGATACAGAGGCCAGATAGGTAAGTAGGACATTTCTCGTCAGATATGTAGTAGTTTGAATTGATCAGTGCTTAGGTACTTTGAACATAGCTATACAGTCAGCGATTAGTACAACTGAGCTGGATATTCTTATGCAAAGTGCTTGGATGCTTGAGCTGATGAGCAATGTGTTATGACTTGGTATTGGTTTGGCCTCACTCTGTATCCCAGCATAAAGAATGCTTAGTCCAGTAGTATGAGACCCTCAAAAAGAATGATAATATCAAACGATTATCTCCTCCAACTCCAGAGAGTATAACCAGTAGCACGCAAGAGAGGAACCCCCCCCTTTGGGGGATACCTCTGAGGACCCATGGCTACTGACCTGACCGTCCTTTTGGGCATACTAAGGGAGGATAATCCTAATTAACAATATTATGCTAATTCGAGTTCCAAAGTTCGAGATTCAGATCCAGTAAAGCAAAACTGAATAAGTACAGAATATTCCGGTTGGGGAATGTAGCAGCATCCTTCTAGCAAATCCAAGTCTGAGAATCAATGTCTGGAGTAGAATGGCGGTAGACTGGAATCCATGGTCGATAATGATAATTGGAAGCGTCAAAGTTACATTGGTGAATGTTCCAGCAGGTGAGGATGGCTTCTGCGAGGAGAACCATTAGCAAAATGGCTAGGTGTCCATGTCCAGTGTAGGAGAAAGGTAGTTCGTATTCCTCTTTGCAAGCTTTGCAAATGTAGGCTTTGGTGGTGAAGCATAAGAACAGGGTGCATGCTGCGTGATCTGAAGAATACGGAGCAGTAGGAATCTCTGATCTGGAGTGGAAGCAGGTAAATGAATTAGGTATAGATCTTGGTGCGAATATGTAGATATAAGTTAAATGTACCTCCAGATCCCGATGAGGGAAGTAGGTTTTAGAATATGGAATCGGTCTTGATGAACCTCTAGGCCCTGTAAGGGCAAAACAGGTAATATGAACAAGTAGTGTAAATAAGTGGACCTGTACATAGGTCAGTTGTAGTAGTAAGTAAAGCTGCATGATGCAGACATAGTAGCAGAGGAGTAGTATTGCATAGGTTATATTAGGTATACAGCGAGGGGCAGGAAGAAATGGTAAAAGCTCAGGAATCGAAGAGCTTCATCTGGTGATTCAAATAGTTGTGTAATGCTAGATATAACTACGGTCCAAAGCTAGAATGGTACAAATAGTAGAAACTGACTTGGTAAGAATAGTCTGACAAAGCATAAATAGTCGGGCTTCTGAGCCATAAATGGTGATGACTGAAGAGGCTGAAGTTGAAGAAAGTAGCGTTGTCACAAGGTCCAAGAAGCTGTAGGGCACAAATCTTGAGATTTAAGGTCTTTTGGATAATTTCAACAAAGTCTTGGTAAGAGTAGTAGTAGTAATTTATATGACTGAAGCAGCAAGGCAGAAGCATTCAAAGAACATATGACATATGGTTAAATGATCTTGGATGGAAGTCCATAGAAGAATGGAGCTCCTAAGGCTGACAGACATGGTGGCAGGCAGGTGTATAGTAGAATGTGCGAACCTCCGGTCCCAAAGCTGAGCAAGGCAGGTGTAGAGAAGAAGTAGTTAACCCCCAGGCACGATGGCGAAGCAGGTCAAGGAGCAAACGATTAAGGTGTAATATAAAAGATCGAGGGACCTCCGGCCTGTAGGGTGCAGGTCTTGGAAATGCGATGCGGTGAACCTCTGGCACGAGGCAAAGCAGGTTCTAAAGCATTGGTAGATAAGGTAACAGTAATGTCGAGCTGCATGAAATGCAGAAAATAGCAGTGAAGTAGTAAGGAATAGATTATAAATGGTGTTGCAAATGGTAGCATATCCTGAGTCATTTTGGTGCTGAGTAATAATATGGATTGAGGCAGAATTTTAAAAGCTGTGAAAGGTGCTGTAGACTGTCGTATCCTGAAGATCAAGGTTGGACAGAATTGCAATGAAGATACTTGGGTGGATAAACTGGCAATTCGACCAGAGGTGATAAGCATCCCGAAGTTGTAGATCAATGTTTTAGGGTTCGGTTAAACTGAGGAAGGCAATATTGGAATAGCGTTCAGCAGAGTGTTCTGGCAGAGATGGTAATAGTAACTCCGAAGGAGGTGCAATAGCTTGGCGAGAAGCATCCAAGGGAATTGAGGTGAATATCTCAGTGTACTCCAGAAATAGTCCAATAGAATCAGAAGCTGTAGGAAGCATGATTTGGAGAGGTAAGTCCGAAAAAAATGAAGCAGCTCCATCAGAAGCATCCGTGGAATGAAAGGGAGCTAAGCCCAATGACAGCAAGAGCAGCTAAACCACATGTAGGTTAGCCGATGGACCATAGGAGGTATGTTAACTGCTTATGTCAGTCTGAGTAATTAGAGTAGTACTTAAACCCAAGCAGGCTAGCATATATCTGGACCAGGCGAGATCCGCTAGTAAGGTAAGGTAAGTACAGGGTGGCAGCTAGCCCCATGCAAGCTAGCATGCATAGTTGGACCACACATAGGTCAGCTGGTGAGGTAGTAAAGAGAGGCAATGAAGCCCCATAAATGTAAACCAGTACAGCTGGAACATGTAGGTCAGCCAGAAAGTGAGGAAGGAGCAAACAAATCGAAGCATCAAGGCAAGCATCCAGGGACAGCAATGTAAAATCCTAAAACAGAATCCGAGAGGAAAGCCATAATGAAGCACAGAGGATTCTGGATGGATGGAAAAGTACAAACAGGCAAGGTGAGCTGCAGCGTCCAGAACTTGAGCAGTAGGATTGGAGATGAGACATCCTGGAGCGTGTCCAATTTTGATCAAGAAGCTCAGATGGTCTGCAAGAAGAGTCGGAGCAGGCCCTGAGAACGATGATGGGGCACATGGCTGAAATGCATGGCCGAAGGCTAGAAGCTGAAGGCCAGGAAGTGGCTATGGCCTGAATGCAGATAGGAGGCATGGCTGAACCCCAAGTAGGTCAGCTGGGAGTGTAAGTAGAGAGAGGCAGCTAGTCCCATGCAAACTAGCATGCGAAGCTGGACCCCACATAGGTCAGCTGGCAATTAGTAGAGTGCAGAGTAAGTAGCGAGTGATGAAAGCCTCCTGCGCCACCAAGCAACAAACTCTGTAACAGCACATTAGCAGATAGTAGGCCCCATATAAGTAGCAATAAGAAACGCTGGTTAATATAGGTTCAATATGCAGACATGAACTAGCTGAGAAAGGGGGAGGCAGTACCTGCACAATGCGTCCATAAAACATAAGAAGGGGTTGGTCATAAGCAATAGAATAATCTGACACATGTGGTAATGTATGGAGCTGTAACAGAATGATCAGCTGCTGGATATCCTATGCCAGTTACAATCGAAAATGAGCCTAGGCAAGCTAGCGTCAAAGAAGCTGGGTGGCAGTAGCTTGAAGTCATCTCCAGCATCCAGGCTATGATTAAGTCCAATGATTTAGATCATGCCTGATGAGCATACAATAGCAGGCAGGCATGCAAGAAAGGAAGTGGTGTCTGTAGCGACTCCCATGTACTGCATAAGGGAAGGATGGTATAGGGAGACTGCACTGGGCTTATGCTCCATAAGCAATAAAATGCTGTGTATCTAGCAAGTGACGTCGAATCCTTAAGGTCAGCAGTGAGTGGCTGCATTTCAGTACGTCTGTCTCCATTCAGAGAAATGGTGAAACTACATGAGTGTAGTGAGCCGCTGCAGATAGTAATGGGACACAACTAGGTTTGGCAGGTCAAGCTCTTTAAAACACAACACAAATCAAGTCCGTTGAAAATCAATACAGTACATACGATAGGAATGCCAGCATTGCTGTAAGTAAAAGTTTTCAAGGAACGTGGTGTTTACGAGGAATACTTCAAGCAGCTACTTGTAGTGGATGAGAAGAGTTTGTGGAGTGTACATAGATACCGAAGCTGAGTTCCGAGCCAATTCCTCATCCTTCGAGAGCACTGCAAACTGGAAAGCGAAGACTGCTTAAGTGGCAAAGGCACTGAATCAGTGAAGAGATCCTGAAGCAGGCACGATGCTAGTGAGGATGTAGCATAGGTGTCTGTAGTGGTGAAGGAAATGTAAGCCCAGCTCAGAGGGCGGTGTACGGCCGCATGGAGGTGAAGCAGAGCTATGGCAGTGTGAGCTCCGTAGGCAAGGAGCAAGACAGATGGGTACAGGACTCAGTGGTAACATGGACAACGGCTGCTCGAAAAGAAGTGGAGGCAGTAGGAAACAAACGTGGCAAGGAGAGGCAGCCAGGAAGACAGTGGAAAGAAGTGGACAGAGGAAGGAAGCGAAGGCTCAGCAAGTGAGCGAAATCCCCAAAAGAAAGGTAACAGGAAAGAAAGCGCAAAACAACGAAGGAGTGGAGGCAGAGGGCACAAAAACAAACAACAGCAAACAAAGAAATGAGTGGGGGGGGGGCACACAACAGAAAGGAAGGAAGAGCAACCAAGCACCAGCAGCGCCACTAGTGAGTGTGACTCGCTCTAAGCAGAGCGGATGTAGCCTGCATGTTTAAATAGGATGTGGGGGAGGAGCTCTTCCCCAACATAACCTTAGGCAATAGCCTGTACATTTCTGAAAAAGAATTACTTCGTGTTTGAGACTAGTTCTTTTTTCAAAATAAAGGAACAGTAATGGGGTCTACTATGGCCCCATCTTATGCTAACATATATATTTGAACTCTTTTGAGGAAAGATTTGCATATTCAAGGGACAGGAATCAGTTCTTAGGTAACATCTTCCAATGGTGATGTTTTATTGATGACATTTTGGTTATATGAAGGGGAATGGCCAGTTGGAATTGTTCCATGAATATCTGAACTGTTGTATGGAAAACTTGCTTTTCATCAAGAACTAGAGCAAAACCTGCATACATTTTCTGGACACTGAGATTTTTTTGTAACTAATGAACAATTGTATACTAGACTCTACTGAAAGCCTATGGATAGAAACTCTTTATTTCATGCCATCAGTTTTCACCTGAAGGCACTGATTGAGAACATTCTAATGGGACAGTTCCTTAGAGCGAGGAGAAAATGTCCAGAGGAGCAGGACTACGGGAGACCAGCTGAAGACATTACACAATGATTTAAGGAAAGAAGCTATTACAGCAGCCAAGATGAGTGCAGGCAACACACCTAGAGATGGACTCCTAAATGTGAACAGGAACATATCAGGGGACACTACCTCTAGGAAGATAGTATTCTCTGCTCCTAATTCAGACAGTTTTGAGAATATTAGGCTCATTAATTATAAACACTGGGATGTATTAATATCAATGAGAGAAGGTCAAACGGTTTTCTGAGAATGCCCAGTTATAGTGGCAAGGAAAGCTAGGAATCTGTGAGATAAGATGGTCCATAATAATCACCCCTATCCCAAAAGAAAGCACTGGAAATTTTCTAGCAGGACTGGAAATCAAGGGCAACTATTCTTGTGGTAGATGTGCCCACTGTTCTAGTACACACATATTAAAAGGCATTCATAACTCAGCAACAGGTTCCAAAAGGAAAATTAATGATTTCATCAATTGTCAGAGTAAAGGGGTGGTATTTGGGGCCAAGAGTCCCTGCAGCCTCATAAAAACATTATTAATGCAGTAGTTAGGGTTAAAGAGTCAAAAATAGGGAAATGTGCTGTTAGGGTTCCCAACCCTAACACCCCACCCCCACACTGCAAGCAGCGACAGGAAAAAACATTACATTTTGATCTCTACTGTGTCTCTGCAAATCAGGCGTGGAGTGTGCCTTGGGGTTGTAAGCGTTAATGCTCACCCCATTCCATCAGTAAATAAGCTGAAATGTGTACAGTATATGAGAATGAGGTGAATGTTAGGGTTGACAAACATTTTTTGCAATTAATTTCCTTACTTTTTGAGATAGTATAATTGTATCCTTATTTGCCTGTGGGAGCGGTGGGCCCTCCAGGCCCTGCACTTAATCCTTCCATAGATGCATACATCTATGCTGCCATGGAAGCACAGGGCCTTGTGCTTCCATTTCTGCCAAAACAGTGATTTATTTCCAGTATTGTATGGCTTGTTAAAGTTCCAATGTTATCCTAAGGGAATTTGTATTTTTTATTTGTTATGCTTGTTTTATATTGCCCCTTTTTTTTGGGGGGGGGTATGTATTATTCTTGTAGTGCTCATTAAGACCTTTGTTTTGATATATAGATTGTCTCTTACTTCCAAATATTGAGGGAGTTGTGGCTTGTTGAAGTTCCAGTGTTATTCTATGGGAATTTTCATTTTAATTTTTTTATATTGCCCCTAAATGTTTAGGGGGGAATATGTGTTATTGTTTGTAATACTCATTAAGACCTTTGTATTGATATATACATTGTCCCTTAAGTCTAAAACATTGAGGGAGCTGTGGCTTGTTGAAGTCCCAGTGTTATCCTATGATAATTTTCATTTTTTTCATATTGCCCATAAATGTATGGGGGATGTACAGTGTGGTTCTCCCTCAACCTGGGGAAGGATATAGCCAATACAAAAACATGAGTGGTGGGTTTTAAGAGGGCAGACTTTGGTAGTATGGGAATAATTGTGAAAGGGTAGCTAGACATCAGCCCAGACATGGATGCAGGGCAAAAATGAAACATCATAAAAAGGGGTCTGGCAGAGGCCACTAGCTCTTGCATCAAGTGCCAAAGCAAGAAGGCCAGGAACAAGAGACCTAGCTGGGTGACTGGAGAGGTAGTGGAAAGGGTGAGGGAAAAGAGGGCAGCCTTTAGAAAGTATAACAGATCCAGCTGGAATGAGGACAGGGAGGAATAAGTGAAGAAATCAAGGGAGATGAGCAAAGTAGTAAGGACAGCCAAGGCTTTAAAAGAACTAAGGCTGGTGCAAGGGATTAGGGAAGGAGAAAAGGATTTCTTTAGGTATATATGAGAGAGGAGGAATTGCAGGGACCAGATTGTAAGGATTAGGAAGGAGGGAGGATGGGTAGAGCAGGGGGCAGACCAGGTGGAAGTACTAAATGAGTACTTCTGCTCTGTGTTTACCAGGGACAGCGATGGGCCTATACCTCAGGGGAAGGGTGGAGGGGGATCAGGGGGAGAGGAGGTGACAGATATGGAGATCCCAGTCGAAAGGGTGTTGGAGGGCCTAAGGTCCCTAAGGGTGGGTAGGGCTCTTGGTCCAGACAGAGAGCATTCTAGGGCACTCAGGGAGTTGGCAGGGGTCCTGACAGGGCCACTGGCAGATTTGTTCAACACTTCCTTGAATACTGGATACGTGCTCCAGGATTGGAGGATGGCACATGTGGTACCAATCCATAAGAGTGGGCCCAGAGATGAACCTGGGAACTACAGACCAGTGAGCCTTACAGCCATTGTGGATAAGCTAATGGAGACTAAGGAAAGACTGGTGAGTTTCCTGGAGGAGAATGGCTTACAGGATGACAGGAAACATGAGTTTGTGTCTGGGAGACCATGTCAGACCAACCTTGTTAACTTTTCTGACTAACTGATGAGGTCACTGGATAGAGGCCATGCAGTGGATGTCCTTTACCTGGACTTCAGTAAGGCATTTGACTCTGTACCCCATGGAAGGCTGTCCAGCAAGTTAAACAGCCTGGGAGCAGCAAGGAAGCTGGTTGAATGGATCAAGAGCTGGTTGCAGGGCAGACAGCAGAGGGTGGTAGTTGGGGGAGAGCTCTCAGCATCTAGGGTGGTAACCAGAGGCGTTCCACAGGGGGTCCGTGCTAGGATCGGTACTATTTAATATATTCATAGCAGACATATCAAATGGGATAAGGAGCAAGATCAACCTCTTTGTAGACGACACTAAGATCTGTGCTGAGGTGAATAGTGAGGAAGGGGGTAAGGTACTGCAAGAGGATTTAGTGACTCTTGACTGCTGGTCAGCCACATGGCAGCTGGGGTTCAATGGCAAAAAATGCAAGGTCTTGCACTTGGGGGGGACCCAAAGAACAACTACTAGATGCGGGGAGTGCAGTTAACCACTTATGTGGAGGAGAAAGATCTGGGAGTGCTGGTGACAGGGGACATGAAACACTTAGCACAGTGCAGGAAGATGGCTACAAAGGTGAAGAGAATGCTGGGATGCATCGCTAGGGGAATCACCTCTAGGAGGGAGGAAATCATTTTGCCCTTGTACAGATTTCTGAGGCCGCACTTGGCATACTGTGTGCAGTTTTGGTGACCCTATTTAAAAGGGACATCAAACTACTGAAGGGGATCGAGCATGGGGTGACAAAAATAATCCTGGGGATAGGGGACAAAACAGATGAGGAGAGACTGAGGGAGCTCAACATGTATACCCTGAAAGATAGAAGGGAGAGAGGGAATATGACTGAGGCATTCAAGTACCTAAAGGGCATAAACAGAGTTAATTCAGAGGGCTTGTTTAAGTTTTATTTATTTATTTATGTCTTTGGTAACCGTAATCGGGTAAGTGAGCTGATCCAACAGACCATTTTCAGTCATGACCTAGGCCACAAAGTAGCAGTCAAACAATCAACAACAGAGGTACAATACATCAGTTAAGGCAACAATAGAAATACAATACATGGATACAGGGGGGTGCACACCTCAGCATGAGGTCAAATACATTTTAGGTGTCAAAGTCAATCCATACAGTAAAAGAACAGGTACAGGGATGCAGAATATGCAGTCATTTGACAGTTAAGCAGCAGTATAGTATAGGATATGCAGTCATTTGACAGTTAGACAGCGGTATTTGTACAGAGAGGTATCAAAAACAAGCTAAACTGCAAAAGAAGTACATAGGTAATACTGAAATATACAAGGGCAGATGGTACAGTGATCAGCAGCTACATGTTAAGGCATACAGTAGTCTAGTCTAATAGAGGATTGCTGACAGAGGAGTGGAACAGTCAGACATTCTGGCAGATGAGATTCAATGGATGCTAGGAGATAGAAAACAGGACTACAAGAGTGTGTGCATAGAGGGGCTAGAGGTAAGGGAGATGGGAAGCCAGAGAAGAACGGCAGGGTAGTGAGATAAGGCAGGCAGTACATGAGCTATTTTAGACAGTGGAGGAGAGTGAGGCAGAGAGTAAGTGAGAAAGGGAGGGTCAGAGGATAAGGCACAGTACGGAAATAGGCAGGCAGCACACAGCATGTCCAATGGCACTAGGGTGGGCTTCGGCCCCTAGTGTTGTTTAGGGAGCAGTTACAAGCAGACTCAGACAGGAGCCAGGCTCTCAGGTTCGACTTGAAAGACAGATGGGAGGGGGATAGGTGGATGGATGATGGGAGACGGTGCCAAAGGAAGGGGGCAGAGACAGAGAAAGCTTTACTGCCCATAGCCATGATGATGCAACTTCCAGAGGCATGATGGAGGAGACCCTAAGACTCCTAGAAACCATCCTATCTGTAAGAAGTGTAGCATAGGGGGACAGTTGTCTGTTCTTGAGAGAGTTATCAACTAAGCATCCCATAGCATAGTTGAAGCAACCCCGTAGTGGTAGCCACCATAGAGATTGATAGAGAGTGTGTAGTGGTGTGTGGGTAGAGGGCTTGGAGAACAAAGTGACAGATGGAATTATATGTAGTGCTTAGGTGAGAGCCCAGCGAAGAGGACATAGAGGAGTAGACAAGGAAGCAGTAGTCCAGCAGGGGCAGTAGGTTACCTTGTGCAACACCCAGCTGGGTCTCAGGGGAAAGGAACTGATTCAAGTGGTAGGCAGCACCTAGCTTTTGGTGAATTCTCCTCACAGTGAGATTAATATGTTCATTGAAAGTAAAGGAGTGATCAAGGATCACACCCGGATATTTAAAATAGGGTACAGTTTTGAGGGGAGTCCAGTAGGTTTGAGAACACTGAGGAAGGAGTTTGATTTGGCAGCCTCAACAAGGAAAGGCTTTGAGCCAAAGAGCATGAATTTTGGACTTTTTTTTCATTTATGAGGAGTTTGCTGGAGAGAAACCAATTATATGCTGCACCATAGTTTAGTGTTAGGGTGGAAGAAATGGATTCCAGGGATTTATCACTGTGGTAGAGGACTAGATCGTCTACATACAGGAGAGCCTTGCAATTCAAGCTGTCAGTTGGGATGGCATTAATGAACATGGAAAAAAGTAGTGGGCAAAGAATGGAGCCATGGGGGACTCCAGTGTGTATGGGTAGGGTAGTAGAGAATACTTTCCCCAATAAGCACAGGCTGGAAGCTATTGGAGAGATAACTACAGAACCAGGCCATTGTGTCAGGGGAGCAGCCAAAGTGCTGTAGGGTGGAGAGGATGAGGTGGCTGTCTACAAGGTCGATTACCATCGATAAGGCCACAAAAACCGCACCTGTAGCCTTACGCATGTCCATATTTCTAAGGACGTGATCAGAGAAAAGAGACAGAGCAGAGGAGGTACTATGATGTTTGCGGAAACCATGCTGAAGGGGACACAGAAGGTTGTATTTTTCAAGATGCTCAGATAGCTGATAATGCACGATTTCTTCCAGTTATTTACTTAAATGTGGAAGGAGAGAAATGGGTTTATAGTTCTCAAGAACGAGAGGGTCACCAGCTTTAAAAATAGGTACCACTTGTATGTGTTTCCCGTAGTCCAGCACTGTGGATGATGATAGTGCAAGACTGAATATGTAGGTTAGAGGTTTGCCAATAGTTTGGGAGATGAGCTTCAGAAAAGTGGGGTAAAGTCCATCGCTGTTAGGGCTTCCTCTGGATGGTAGTGTCTTCAAGAGCTTGATGGTATCATTTCTACCAATGGTTTTGAAATAGAATGAGGGAGGATGGGTGGAATTGGTCTGGGAGTGAAAGCAGAGTGCGTCATTGTTCTGGCCTGAGAGGAGCAGGGAAGGGGGGAAAGTTTACTATGATAAGAGGTTAGACTGGTAAACATTGAGTTGAAAGTGTCTGCAATCTTTGCAGGATCATAGATTGGGCTGGAAGGGGATGCAAGTTGTGTTGTTTGTCTATTAGTCTTGGGATATAGGAGGGATCCAATGGAGGCCCAGAAACTGCGAGGGTTGCCAAGGGTATTTTTTGTTGGTCGATGAAGTATTTGAGCTTAAGTGATTTGGCTGCCTGTCTGCATGAGTTGCGAAGCTGTCTATATGCGTTCCATAGCTGGGGCAAGGGGATGCTTTGTAAGCTTTCCATTTGCTGTCTCTATCTTTCATCTGTGCCAGCAGCTCCTTGGATAGCCAATGGGTGCAGCCTCCTCTGACCCCTCTAGTGGTGAAGGGGAAATGCTTGTCCTGTAGCTTTAGCAGTGTGACAGTAAAGAAAGAAACTCTGATAGAGATGTTGCTGAGCAAGTAGAGGGGGGACTAATTTAAAGAGCAGCTGACACCTTCAAGAAATCTTTACCAAAACACAATATTTAAATAAAGTTCAGCTTGCATTTCACATTAGTTCTTTATTCCTCCTCCCCATTATTTATTGCTGAGGTCAACTGCATGAAAACAGGCTTTTTGTTCCTGAAGAGTTCATCTATTTCTGTTGCTGTCTCCCTACCTGAGGTCATAATGCACTGCTTGTGACATCACAGTTATTCTCATGGCAACAGATTGTGATGTCACAACAGAGCATTATGACTTGAAGTAGGGAGCAAGCTATAGAGGCAAATTAACTTTAAAGTAACTACAAGGGATGAAAATCATGTTCATGCACATTTTCTCAGTAATAAATAATAGGGAGGAGAAATCTAGAATATATGTGGAATACAAGCAGAATTTTACCTAATTATTATGTTTTTCAAAGTTTTCTTTGAGGTGTCAGTAGTTCTTTAAATTCTCAGTGTCCCATAAGACAGAGGCTATTAAATTTCCTGAAGGACAAAAGTTTTATGGGGGGATGGCTAGTTTTGGTGGCCAGGACCATATAAGTCCGGGTATGGTCACTGATTGAGTCAGACATTGTGTCTGCCTGAAGGATTAGATCTGCCTGATTAGTGACAATCCAGTCAAGGACAGAGTGGGAGAAGATGATTTGTTCCAGGTTATGGGACTTCAGTAGAATTACATGGTTGGTGTCAGGAGCAGCTACCCAACTGAGGTTGAAGTCCCCAAGTAAGATGGTGTCTCTCAATGGCAAGAGGCAAGCAAGCCCATCTAAGATATTAGATAGGCCCTGGATGCCTCCTGATGGGGGTTTATAACAGCAGCCAAGGTAAAGTTTTT
The DNA here is from genome assembly GCA_016271365.2 of Neoceratodus forsteri. Classification (NCBI taxonomy): domain Eukaryota; kingdom Metazoa; phylum Chordata; order Ceratodontiformes; family Ceratodontidae; genus Neoceratodus; species Neoceratodus forsteri. The sequence goes on from CM057451.1 coordinate 497,395,697, forward strand.
TTGATGCACCCAGGGTCAGCTCAGTGAGGATCCAGTCTCTCTGTTAGGTGGGAGCTGAGCAGCCAGTGGTAGTTGCAGAGATGTGGTCCTGCACAAACAGTGCAACGCCCCCACCCTCTTGCTACCTGGTCTGTCCTGGTGAAGAAGGGAGTAACCTTGAAGTTGGTACGAGGCATCATCGTGTTAAGACATTAGCCAGGTCTCAGAGAGGACTAGCACTTGTGGCTTGTACATGGACACCCAAGCCTCAAGCTCAGAGAACTTTGCTGGGAGGCTGCAGACATTTAGATGTGCAACTCTGAGGCCAGCTTGTCTCACCCAGGTAATGTTGGTGTGGTCAATATGTGTGTTAATGGGGCCCTGGTTGCTTTTCACATCCCCAGCAAGGAGAGTGAGGAGAAGGAGGGAGCCAACATGGGGCCTGGATAGTGAGGGAGTGGACAAAAAAATCCCAGCAAGTGATGCTCAAGGCTTGATAGTAGGGCCAGGGTGGTGCAGCCTAAGTAGATGTGCTCATATCTAGCTTTGATATATGAGGAGTCAGGTGGAGAACGCGTAGAGGTATAGGAGTGTTGGCTTAGCTAATTTACAGCAAGTACAGATGCTCAAAAATCTGTGACCAGCAGCAGGCCAGTCACGGAGGCTGTTACCAAGAGGAACAGATATTGATTCATTCTGGGTGTAATCCTACAACAGGTGTCCTGGGGTAGAAAGTACAGGTGGCTGGTAGGCCAGTGCTCAAGTTGCAGTAGGGCTTTTGTTATGGTAAGGAGGTACCCGAGACACTTTAAGAGGTGACAGTTTAGTAAGGTAAAAGTAGGGTAGTTACTTTAAGAGGTGGCAACATAAGGAGACTTGGGAAGGAGTGGGGATGCTGTCTGGGGAAAGATCATTTAAAGAGTATTGAGGCAGGGGTGGGTGGGCAGGATAAAAATTCAAGCTAAGAGAATGCAGTAAAACTAAATACAGTGCAGAGGTCCAAAAGTGCTCCTTTTTCAAAAGATAGCCTGTGAGGAATCCAATTAGCCAGGACAGCAGAGTTCAGGCAAGCTGGCCAATCAGCTTAGAAGGCATGGATGCACCAGAGTTCCAGAAAGCAAGTGGGGAAAAACTGAAGAATCAGCCACCGGTTTACCTGTAGGAGCCGGAAGGGAGCCTCAGAAGGTCAGGGGAAGGGGAGCAGCAGCCGCGGTGAGGTTTGCAAGCAGCGCCACTACTAGCAGCAGCAGCAGGGCACCCAGTCAGGGTGAGCAGAAATCTGAGGAGAAAAACAGAGTAAAACCAGCAATTAGTACCACTGAACCACAATAGGCAGGGGGCAGGGGAGACGGGAAATCAGCAGGGGGTAGAGACAGGAGAGATCAGTAGACCAGGAGGGTAAGGAGGAGGAGAGAAAAGAGTCAGGGGAGGTAATTAGAAAGTGAAAAGAAGGCGTAGACAGTGTAGAAAAGCAGTTTAGGAGGGCAGGAGAAAACAGCAAACAACAAAGCCGATCAGTGGTGTATACAGTTGAAATTAAAAAAATGCATAAAACAGAGGTCCGAAAGCACTAGCAAAAGCGCTTCTTTTTCAAAAGATAGCCTGTGAGGAATCTGATTGGCCAGGACAGCAGAGTTCAGGCAAGCCAGCCAATCAGCTTAGGAGGTGTGGATGTGCCAGAGTTTCAGAAAGCAGGCGGGGAAAGACTGGAGAATCAGTTGCCAGTTTACCTGTAGAAGCAGGGAAGGAGCCTCAGAAGGTTGGGGAAGAGGAACGTCGTCCGCGGCGAGGTTTGGAAGCCGCGTCACCACTAGCAGCAGCAGGGTGCCCGATCAGGGTGAGTAGAAATCTGTAGGAGCTGGGAGGGAGCCTCAGAAGGTCAGGGGAAGAGGAGTGGTGGCCACGGTAAAGTTTGGAATCTGCGCCACTACTAGCAGCAGCAGGGCACCCGGTCATGGACGAGCAGAAATCTGGGGGAAATTTAAAAGGGGGGAGGGACATCAGGGGACATGGTTTGAAACTGGAGAGAGGAAGGTTCAAGAGAGAGATGAGAAGGCACTATTTCACAGGGAGAGTGGTGACTGGTTGGAATGCACTGCCAAAAGAAGTAGCAGCACTGCAGACAGTGGGCAACTTTAAGAGGTGGTGGGCTAGGGCCAAAGGGAAGATCAAAACAGTGGAGAAGGTGGGGGAGGAGAAGTCAGAAGTGGGGGGGCACTCAGTTAGAAGGGGTGCAAGGGGAGGGGGCAGCTGCAGTTTAACAGACAGTATGGGGCACACTTGAGCAGACTAGATAGATCAAATGGCCTGTATCTGCTGGCAGTTTTGTATGTTCATATGTTTGTATATGTGTTATTCATGTAGTACTCATCTCAACCTTTGTTTTGCTATGTGGATTGTTCCTTAAGTCCAAATATTGAGGGAGTTATGGCTTGTTAAAGTTCAAATGTTATCCTATAAATATTTTCATTTTTTTAGTTTTCATGTTTTTGTGTGGGCCCTAAAATGTTCTTTTGGGGGGTTTGTGTATTAATCTTGTATTACTCATTAAGACCTTTGTTTTGATAAAGTGTCCCTTAAGTCCAAATATTGAGGAAATTATGGCTTGTTGGTGTTCAAATGTGGAAAAAATGAAGCACAAAATCTTTTTTTGTATGAAGGGGAAGGAATTATTTTTTGCATCAAACAAAAAACCCATATGAAAAAGGATGCCTTCATATGAAAAAGGAATGGGGGAGAGGACAAAGTCCACATTTTTGTTTTCTTATGAGGGCATCCTTTTTCATATGAATGAAAAAGCATATGAGAAAGGATTCCTTCATATGAAAAAAGAAACTGGAAAAAAATTAAGCCCAAATTCTTTTTTCGTACGAGGACATCCTTTTTCGTATAAATAAAAAAAGCATACAAAAATTATCCATCATACGAAAAAAGAATTGGAACTTAGGGTTGTTTCCAGTTCTTTTTTTGTAGGAAGGGATTTTTTTCATGAGCTTTTTTCATTCATTCAAAAAAGGATGGTCTCATATGAAAAAATAATTTGGACTTCGTTTTTTTCCAGATTCTTTTTTCATTTGAAGGGATCCTTTTTCACATAGCCGAATTCTTTTTTTGTATGCCCATACAAAACAAGCATTTGTCAATACCGAATGTTGTCTTTCTGGCATTAGCACTGGTAGTGCAGGAGTTAGAGATGCTAATAGGATTGGCAGTGAAGTATTGAAGTGATGCCCAATCCCATCCCCACCCTGCAGAGACTGACAGGCATTGGGGTGTGCCTTTGGGTCATCAGCTATCTCGCTCATGCCATTTTACCTCAACCTACCCTGTAGTCACTGACAAGTGTTGCGGTGTGCTTTGGGGTCTTAGGGCATTTATTTACCCCATTCCATAAGGAAATACGCTGAGGTGGGTGCAGTATAGGAGAATGGGGTAAACTTTGTGGTCAAACACACCTAGGCACACCACGATGCCTGTCACTGGCTGCAGGGTGGGGGTGGAATGGCATGAGCATTACAGCTGATGATCCCAAGTCACACCTCTGACACCTGTCAAGTTCTACAGGGTGGTGTGCTTCAGTTGGAAACTCTAACACCATAGGCGTGTATTGCTATTTTCACTCCAAATTTTCAACATGGGCTATTTGTGAGCCCACCTCATGAAAAGCGGCACTATCAGTTTGTTAGCTGAAAGGTGGTTTTGCACAGTGGCTATGCCATTTGGCGACACAGGGACGAAAACACATTTTGGGCAGTTTGTGGAAAATGACTGTATTGTTCGTGAGGAGATGTAAAAAAATGGTAACGTTGAAAATCTGGAGTGAAAACATGAAAAATTGGTGAAGTCATGAGCATGCATAGAAACTGTGCGACACAAGCTCGTAACCCAATTATTTTGGGGATTTATTTAACCACATTTTTAACATAAGCATTTTGGGACCTCCCCTTATGAACAGTGGCACTGTGATTTTGTTAATTCATCCCAAACGTTGATTTCCCACAGTGACAGTGCCATTTTGCGCCACAGGTGTGAAAACACATTTAGGGCAGGATGTGAAAAATTACAGCTGTACTGTTCATAAGGAGGTGTGAAAAAATGCCAGTGTTGAAAATCTGGCATGAAAATATTGTAAATTTGCGAAGTTACAAGGGTGCGTGGAAACTGTGCGATGCACACTTGTAACAGTCATTTTATGGAATTTCATCACCAAATTTTCAACACAGGCATTTTAGGACCTCTGCTCATGAACAGTGTCACCATCATTTCCTCAAACTGTCCTTAAAACTGATTTCGTACAGCGACCGCGTACTCTGTGCCAGATGTGCGAAACCACATTTCAGCCAGGATATGTAAAATGACAGCTATACTGTTCATAAGGAGGTGTGGAAAAATGCCAATTTTGAAAATTTGGAGTGAAAATATTACAAATTCACAAAGTTACAAGCATGTGTGGAAACTGCAACTCATGCTCAGAAAACAGCCATTTTTTGGATTTTTTCCACCAAATTTGCAACACAGGCTTTTTGAGAGCCCCCCTCATGAACAGTGGCACTGCTGTTTTGTTAATCAGTCCCGAAAGGTGATTCTGCACAGTGACCGCAAAATCACCTTTCGGGACCGAATAACGCCATGACAGTGCCTGAATTCATGATGAGGGGTCCCAATAACCTCATGTTGAAAATTTGGTGTCCAAATTCCCAAAAATGCCTGAGATATGCACCAAAGTTGAAAAAAACCTATTTATTCCATTATACAGCTTATCGGCATTTCTTCAGTTAGCGGTCAGCTTTGAAGAGTGCAGATGTGTTCCCGGTCAACCGAAGATCATCACGCCGGGCTCCGGAGGTAAATATGGGATGCGGGGGTGTGGGGAGGAAGGGTGCGCAGAGGGTGGACATGGGTTGTGGGAGGGGGCAGTGAGACCACGAGGGACTATTTTCTGTTTTACAGGTAAAAGTAAAAAAAAAAAAAAAATCACAGGAATTTTTTTAACAGGGTATTTGGCACTGGGGTGGGCTCAGCATGCCATCAGAGTTGTTTTTGGGGCGGCTGTGGCCGATGGGGATTGGGCACCCCAATCGGCAAATACCAGTGGAGGGGGAGAGCCGAGTTGACGGCACCCCCGCACACAACAAACAGGGAGGGACATTATGCCAATGGGGAGTGGCCCCCTATCAGCAGATTGAACTGGGAAGGGGGGAACTGAAGCCGACTGGGATTGGGCCCCCTGTCAGCAAACAAAGACTTTGGGGGGGCGCACGATGCTGAGGGGGATTGGGCACCCCATCGGCACACAGCGGAAATAGGAGGGACATTATGTCAATGGGGAGTGGGCTTCCCCATTGGCATTGTGACAGGCGGTGGCAGTCACTGCCGCCATGTTGCTTGCACGTTGGGAGGTGTGTTGTGGTCCCGCTGCATGAGAGCTTCACTCTCACTGCTGTGAACCTTTTCTTAGATCTGGTGGCCACATTAGCTATGCATGATGTCAGCGCCTGCTGCTGGCTTATTGGGGAATGAGGGACACACCTACTGATGCATGTCCTGCATTTGCCCACAGTGGCCGCACCTCCCAATCTGCTACTACCACAAGATGTTGGCTGTGCACACGTGAGCCAACATAAAAACGGAAGCAAGTCATGAAAAAGGATTTTAAAATTAAAAGAAAAAACACATTTGGGGGTAATTTTACCAAGAGTTAAGTGCAGAATTCACCTAACAGGGTCTCAATGACAAGATACATGTGTTGGTGTCTGTCCAGGATATCATTTTTATGGGTTTTGAAATTAAAAAAACAACAACAAAAGAAACAGAAACAAGATGGCGGCCATACGAAAAAGCATTTTTTCCTCAAGAAAAAGGATGACCTCAATACGAAAAAGTATCCTTTTTCATATGTACCAAATTCTTTTTTTGTTCTAAGCAGCTATCCAAAAGACTGTACTGAGCGTACTCAGAACTGAAATTTTAAAACTGAATAATTTTGGAACGGACTAATATTTTTTCACCAAACCTGTGAAAGGCACATCTGTGTGTCAAGCCCTATCTACCCTGAAATTTGCAGACTAAAATTCCAAACCATCTGGGTCTGGGTGATGACAAAAAAACAGCAAAAAAAGATAACTGATTTTTTTTGTAACTTTTTTTGGCTATCTGCATCGTGGAATCTGCACATCTGACCAGAAAAAGCTTGGCACATCAAGAGATCTACCACCGAAAACTGCACATGGAACATTTTGTGTGAATCCGTTTGAAGGATTGTGAAGGTATTAAAGTGCAAAGTCTGAGGTTTAACATAGAAGCCTCTGCCAACCCTAACTATAGTGTCACTAACGTGCCACTATAAAATTTTATTTATTTAGTTTTTGTTTACTGAGTAGGTGCACTAGCCATAGGGATGACTATCTTCAGGCAAGACCCGGGAGGATTACAGAGCAATTATAGAAGTGACAAACAATGGCAAATAAAGAAGAAGATTCAAAACATAGTATTATACATCAGGGTTGCATCATGAAACTAAGGTACAATGTACAGAGCAGTTACATAAAAACAAAGTTGCATTATTTGGTACAGAGGGTTTATACAAACATGGTAAGATATATCAGGTTAAAGCATTAGTGAAGTATGGCATTTTAGGGCAGGTTACAGTATAAGAAATTCAGTCAGCAGCAATTTATATAGAGCTATTTACAAGTAGGGCAAAAACCACTTAATCCAGGGAGAGATAGCCAGTACGGCTCTAGGAAACGAGACAAGGCTGATATGTGCAATTGGGAAAGCAGCAAGGGACTTGAAGTGAAGATAGTTTGAGTTTGGAGCAGAAGTAATGCTCAGAGAGAGGGAGCTGAAAAAGAGAGGAGTAGAAAAAGTTTGGGGAGGGGAGGGTAACAAGGTGAGTGAAGAAAAGTAGTAGCCCTATAGTATCTAGGCACGTGGCAGGTTAAGAGCATAGCAGGGGGAGGACATAGTGCTCAGGCGGTTTAAAGCAGGAGCACTGACTTGATGAAATGAGGTGACAGCAGAGTGTTTTTTTTAAAGGCATCATGGGAGGATGCCAGGTGTACTTCAGGCAGGAGGGAGTTCCATTGTTGGCGAACATAGAGGGCAAAAGCACAAGCACCTTTGGCTATTTTATGCTTTGGCATGCGTTGGAGTGATTTATCATTCAAGCGCAAACCATAGTTGGAGGACTGGGGAGTAAGCAGCTCCGCCAGCATTAAGGGGGTCTGGGTTCTCACAATACTATCAATTGTGGAGCAGAGGGCATGGAGTTGTGTTGCACTGGGAGATAGCCAATTCATATCTGAGTATGAGAGGCAGTGGTGCTTCAGCCTTTGGGAGGAGGAGGAGGAGGCAAACCTACATATGTTGTTGTATGTAACGTCCAACCTATGAAGATTAGATTTAGGCAAGGTAGCATATGTAGCTGACCCATAGGTAAAGGTTGGTAGAAGTATACCCCTGGCAATAGCCGGTCTAGCCAAGGGGGTTGTGCAATGCCTAATTTAGAGTTAACAGAGTTGCAAGTGTTCTGTATGTGCAATTGAAAGCTAAGAGATTGATCTAGGGTCACCCCAAAGTACTTAAAAGAGGTTACAGAACCGACAGGTGAACTATCAAGGCAGGAGACCCTGAAGTCATGCTGGCATGATTTGAGTCTTGAGGGCATTCCAAATAACAAGGACTGCATTTTGACTTCATTAAGGACAAGTTTGTTGTCAGATAGCCAGGTCTGAGTGCTTTGGAAGTCCAAGGAGAGCTGTTGATTGATGTAATTTACAGTTTTAACACTAGTGTATAAAACTATATCATCGGCATAGAGAAGGGAGGAGGTGGAGGAGTGGTTGGCGGAGATAGTAATAAATATTGAGAACAGAAGTGGTCCCAGGATGGAGCCCTGAAGGACTCCTATGTTAACAGTCGCTTGATCAGAGTAGGTTGAATTGAACTTTACAACGTGGATCCTATTAGTCAGATAACTACAGAATCAACTGACAACATTTGAGGCAAAGCCCATAATCTTTAAGATGAAGAGGAGAAGAGGGTGGTCCACCAGATTGAAAGCTTCTGTCATATTGATAAAAAACACCTTGGCTAGGAGACCTGAGTCCATGGCAGTGAGAGTATCAGAGGTAAATTTGAACAAGGCAGTGGTAGTGCTATGCCCTTTGTGAAAGCCATGCTGGACATTAGATAGGAGGTCATGTCTAAGGAGAAAGTCTACAGTTTGCAAGGCTACCAATTTTTCTAAGATTTTGCTTAGGACTGATAGTATGGCTATAGGTCTATAGTTAGATGGGTCTTTGCGATCACCTTTCTTGAAAACAGGTGTGACACGTGCAATCTTCCAAATGTCAAGAACACAACTTTGACACATGGAGAGAGTAAAAATTCTGGCCAAAGGGGCTGCAATGAGAGGGGCAGCTAGTTTTAGTAGCCTGGGTTCGACACCATCAGATCCTGTGGCAGTACTGTCCAAGATTGATCTGAGAAGTTGTATTAAAGTGAAAGGAGGGGGTCACTGACCCTTTGCAGGACCGAGCAAGGGTGTCCTTTATCTGAGCGGCAGGAAAGGTGGAAGTAAACCTGGTAAGGTCAGTGAATTGTTTGTTAAAGAAGTTGGCTATGATTTGGGGACTGTTGCAGTGGGTACTGTTTAGGATCATATCATTAGGAGTGGAGGGGTGAGAGGAACCCAGGAATGTTTTGATGTGAGACTAGAACTTTTTGGGGTCACTCGAGGCATTGGTTAGGGTTTTACAGTAGGAATTTTTTGCAGATCTTATTTCCTTTTTGCAAGCATTTCTTTGCTGCCTGTAAGTGTTGTAGTCACCTTGTTGACCAGTGGACTTGAAACTGCTCCATCATTTATCTCCCTCTTTCAGTTTAGTAAGCAAGCCCTTTTTAAGCACCTTGTATGCTTCCCTTTTACTCGCCGAGTTTTAAGGGGGGAGTGAAGGTCTTGTAAGGCAACAAAGTTTGTAATAAATATGTTAAGAGTGGTCTGCACATCTCTAGCATTGTAAAGACTGGTCCAGTTTGTTTTTGAGATGTCAAAAAGGAATTTTTGGTGGTCTAGGTTGGCGTAATTACGGAAGGAGATGAAACGTGGTTTAGTGGGGGGGGGGAGCTACAGAAAACAGGGGCGTGGTCAGCAATAGCATCAGCAAGAGTGCCGGCATTGAGGATGTGCTCAGTATGGTTTGTTAACACTCAGTCGATAAGGGAACTTGAATTTGAACAAGAAGAAGTCCTGATGGGTTCAGTGACTAGTTGGTGAAGGTTATGACCCTGTAGCTTTGTGAACGAGGTGGCCTGGTTCTTTCCTAGCCAATTTAGGTGGCCTGGTTCTTTCCTAGTCAATTTAGGTGGCCTGGTTCTTTCCTAGCCAGTTTATGTTTAAGTCATCTAAGATAAGCATTTCATTATCGCTGGAAAGTAAGGATGCCTGGGTTAGCAGCTCCTCTAGACCAGAGAAGCCACTGTTTTGGGGGTTATAGGCACAAATAATGTGCAATTTTTTAGCTCCAAGAGTAAGGAGGGCATGCAATGATTCACAGTGAGTCATGAAACCTTTGCTTAGAGCTGAGAGGTGCAGGTGATCCTTGAAGTAGATGGCGATGCCACCTCATCTTTTGGTGGATGGTCTGTCCATCCTGATAAGGTTGTAGAAGGGAATTGCACATCGCGAGTCAGAGATGGAGGGTTTAAGCCATGATTCAGACAGGCACAATATGTCCGGTTTGTAGAGTGAGATCCAAGCCTCAAGTTCGGCTAAGTTGTGCTCAAGACTTCTAATATTATGATGGGTGATGAGGAGTCCCTTGGCGCTGCTTAGGAGTGGATCTGAGTGAGAGAGATAACAGGCAGGGCCTGGATTTGTTTCAATATCTCCCAATAGCAGGATAGCAAGGTTGATCAAATACCTCACGTCCTTATCTCACCACTATAAATGTGCCCAGTCCCACTACTAGTGTCCCGTCTGGTTCTATAAACAGAAAATGGGACAGGGAAGATGATACGGGGGATACTGCAGATGAAAACTGGCACTTAGTGCAAAATACCAGGGTCTTCAAGAAAGAACAAAAGGCCCAGAACTTCTGCCTCCCTATTTCAAACAGGTATGACCCAATCGGAGTAGACACTAAGGACACTAACTTAGTTTCACCTGACACCAGTGACCCTTTGAGCCCCCCCCATGGATCTTGTACCATCCAGGCAGAGTGACACACAACACATCAGTTCTTACCCACAGTCCCCCCTGGCAGGTCCTGGCACTACCTTACCAATCTCCAGCCTGAACTCTGATACAAGGTTTACTGCTACAAACCCTTTAGACACTATTGCTTCTTCCCAGAATTGCCCAAGTATAAATTCAGTTTCTGCTCAAAAGAAAAATCAGATCAGCATGGTAAACACCCATCCACTAGTCCAAATTAATATGGAGGTTACTTCCAGCCCCACCTCTTGCAGCAATAAACAAGTATATGCCTTAGGAGATTCCCTCATCAAAATCCTTGACAGGGCTATCTGTAATCCAGACAAAATAAATCGAACCTGCTCCACATTCAGAGGAGCTAAAATTTCAGATATAACAGCAATGATCGATAATATTCTACCTGATTGCGGAGAAAACCCTTTAACTGTTATACATGCTGGTGCTAATAACATCACATATGACTGTGCAAAAGTTCCAGCAAGATTTTTTGCATTAACCAACAAACTTGTTGAACTAGGGGCAGATATTTGTTTGTCTGAAATGTTACCTATTCCTAGAGCAACTGAATATCAGACCAGAAAAATCAAAACCATAAACGAATGGTTGCCCAAATGGTGTTTGAGACAGGGCATCTCTTGTATCACTCACTGGGAGAAATTTGATAATAGACCAGAGCTGTTTTGCTGGGATGGATTACATTGAAGCTGAAGGGGTACTACTTTACTAGGCAGGCATATTGCCGACATCATCACTACTCATTTAAACTGACTGACCAGGAGGAGAAGGGGAAGTTGTCCTCTCCTCTAAAAAGGATAAATAAAAATAAAACTAATTATTCAAACCATAAAAATGTTCTCAATAAAACTCAGTTGAAATGTATGTATTTTAATGCCAGAAATCTTAATAACTAGCTGGATGAACTAACTATCAGAGCTATAGAGGATAAGATTGACATTATTTCTATATCTGAAACACGGGGTGACAATAAAGCATCATGGGACACCCGTATTCCCGGTTATAACTTATACAAACTTAATTGCACTTCTAGAAAAGGAAGTGGTGTTGCCTTATTTATCAATAGTAGCATCAAAACTATTGATGTCTCTGAAAAAGTCCGTACTCATGATTTTGAAACAGAGAGTATTTGGGTTAAGTGTTTCCTTCTAACTCACAACCATTTGTTACCGATACTTGTTATAGACCTCCTGACTCTCCGCCTGACTACTTTGACGCAGTCCTAATGGAATTTGAAAATGCTGCAGCACTGGGTGATGTCATAATCACAGGAGATTTTAACCTTGGTAATATTAACTGGCTAGAGAAATCATGCAGTTCTAGGAATGGAAAAAAATTCCCTCTCCATTTGTAAACTACAACTCAGTCAGCACATTGCAGCCCCAACTAGAGACAATAAGATCCTCAATTTAATATCAGCAAATGACCACCTAGATCTCAAAGATGTTAAAGTTAACTCACCAGTTGGTAATAGTGAAATTCAGTGTCATTTAACTTACAAACGGCTTTCACCACTAACAATGGAACAACAAAACTGTATTTATATGATAAAGCTGATCTTACAAGACTGAAGGAAGAACTACATTCAATCTGCTGGGATATGGTTTTCAAAGGTCTGAACATTAATGACCGCTGGAATCATTTTAAGGGAACCCTACTCCACCTCAGAGACAAGTATATACCTACCAGGGAAAATATTTACATTACTAGATTCTGCCCAAAATGGTTTAATAAATCAATAACAAGGCTACTTAAACTAAAAGACAAGAAACACTGATCTTATTTAAAATCCAAGACCGAGCTTAACTGGTTTGCTTATTTATCTATACAAAAAAATGTAAAACTAAAATTAGGAAAGGAAAGGCTAATTGGGAATATAATCTTGCTAGAACAACCAACAAAAACAATGGAAAACAATTCTACTCATACATTAACTCATTAAAAACCTATTAGTCAGGTGGGGCCTACAGTATAATGTTTAATGACACTTTAATCCATGACCCAAAAACCATGGCAAATTTGTTTAATACAAAATTTTGTGAAATCTTTAGTACCAGTCAGAGGAATGCACAAAACTGTAATGACATTCACACAGGTGACTCCAGTCAGATCACCTTTACTTTAGATCACATCCATTCCAAACTCATAGCTCAAAAGGGTAAGACAAGTTTTGGCCCGGACGATATTTTGGGACATTTATTATTTCTCTTGTCTGATGGTTTGGTCTATCCATTGAAAACAATATTTGAGGGATTCTTGCTGCATAACTTTGTCCCAGCCAACTGGAAACATGCCCATGTTATTCCAACCTATAACAAGCATTTGTCAATGCCGAATGTTTGCTTGCTGGTATTAGCATTGGAAATGTAGGAGTTAGACAGATGCAGCGTAGGAATGACAATGAGGTATTGAACTTCACGCCAACCCCACCTTCAACCTGCAGAGATGGACAAGCATTGGGGTACATGTTTGGGTTGTTGCCAATGACGTTCATGCCATTTCACCTCACCCTGTCCTACAGACACCAACAAGTGTTGAGGTATGCAGTGGGGTGTTTGGCTTTACAATCACCCCACTCCATAAGGACATACACTGAAATGGGTGCAATGTAGGAGAGTGGGGTGAACTCTGGGGCTGAAGAGTCCAAGGCACACCTCGATGCCTGTCACTGGCTGCAGGGTGGGGGTGGGAGTGGAATGGCATGAGCATTACAGTTGGCAATCCAAAGGCACACCCCTGATGCCCGTCAGTCTGTACAGGGTGGGACGTTATGGTTAGAAAGCCTAATGCCCTGGGCGTTTGTTGGTATTTGCACTACAAATTTTCAACATGGCCTTTTTGTGACCCCAACCTCATGAAAGCATTTGGGACCTCTTCTCATGAACAGGGGCGCTGTGATGTTGTCAATGTGTCCCAAACTTTGATTTCCCACAGCGACCGTGCCATTGTGCATCAGATATATGAAAACGCAGATCTGGCAGGCTGTGAAGAAAGATAGCTGCACCATTCATAGGGAGTGTGAAGAGATGGCAATGTTGAAAATCTGTAGTGAAAATATTAAAAATGCTCAAACTTCTGAGCGTATGTGGAAACTGCACAATGCATGCACGCAACACAGTCATGTAGTAGAATTATTTCACCAAATTTTCAACATAGGCATTTTGTGATCTCTGCTCATGAACACTGTCACTATGATTTTCTTAATCTGTCACGAACATTGATTTCCCACAGCAACCATGTTGTTCTGCGCCAGATGTGTAAATGCATATTTCGGGCAGGATGTGAAAAATGACAGCTGTACTGTTCCTAAGGAGGCCTGAAAAAATGCCAATGTTGAAAATCTGGAGTGAAAGTACTACAAATTTGTGAAGTTACAAGGGTGCGTGGAAACTGCACAACACACGCTTGTAACGCCGTTATTTTATGGACGTTTGTCACCAAATTTTCAACATAGGCATTTTAGGACCTCTGCTCATGAACAGAGTCAGTTATTTTACATATGAACATACATACGAACATACGAATCTGCCAGCAGAACAGACCAATTGGTCTATCTAAGTCTGCCTGAGTGTGCAGCTAGCACCCTAGATTGCAGCTGCCCCAGCCTCCTCCCCCTCAGTTCTTCCCCCACTTGTCCCAGCCCCTGCCCCCCTGACTCTTCCTCTTGCTTTATCCCACTCCTTCTTAAAGCTATTGACTGTCCTACATGTTACCACCCCCTCTGGCAACGCATTCCAACTAGACACCACCCTCTCAGTGAAGTAGTGCCTGTTACGGTGTGGGAATAACAGACAATTAGGCAGGAGGTATGATGCATAAAATAAACGCACGAATGCGTTTATGATTTTTTTATTCAAAATCAAATAAAATTAATATTTACAAAATTAAAAAAAACAAGGCATTAGTCAGCACTCCAAAATAAACAAAACTCTGAAGATGACTCTTCCCTAGTCACTTCTCTCTTAATTTTACCACTTTCTTAAACCAATTCACTGGTGTGAAAACAAACATACCTTCCTCCTACAAGACCAGCAGCTCACTGGCCTCCCTCTCTCTAAACATTCCTCTAGTGGTGAGGTTTTTATAGCCTTATGGCTGATGACATCATGGCCAGATGACCAACATCAAGGGAACAATTAACATCCTAACATACTAATTGCCAGCAGATTAGGCCTTATGGTCTATCGAGTCTGCTCGAACCTCAGATCCCTAGTTGGGTACCGAAGCCCTCCCTCCCCTTGTGTTCCAGAAACCCCTATCATCCATCCCCACCCCCCTGGGCCAGGCCAACATCTGACACATCGGCTTTCTGTGTCTGTCCCACCCTCTCTTGAAGCCCTCCACTGTGGATCTCTGAACCAGCTCACCAGGCAGCGTGTTCCAAGGATCCACCACCCTCTCAGTGAAAAACCTCCTCCTCTTTCCCCCCTAACCCTCCCACCTTCCAACTTCAAACCATGCCCTCTGGTGATACCTATCTACTTTAGTCTAAAGATCCCCTCCATGTTTACCCTATTTATTCCCTTGAGGTACTTGAAGACCTCAATCATGTCCCTCCATCTCTCCTCTCTTCCAATGAAAACAGGCAGAGCTCCTCAAGTCTGTCCTCATACGTCAAATCCCCTAGTCCTCGTATCATCTTAGTTGCCCTCCTCTGTACCCTCTCCAGGAGCTGTATGTCCCTCTTCAAATGTGGTCTCCAGTACTGTACACAGTACTCAAGGTGTGGTCTAACCAGTCCACTGTACAGCGGCAGAATCACTTCCCTGCTCCTAGAGGTGATCCCCTTACGATGCATCCCAACATCCTGTTTGCTTTGCTTTGCTAGCCGCTCTCCTGCACTGCTCAGAGTTATTCATACATGCATCCACCATGACCCCTAGATCATTTTCCCCTGTTGAGGCCTCCAGCGCCTCCCCTCCCAGGGTGTATCTGTGTTTAGGGTTTCCCTGCCCAAGATGTAACACCTTGCACTTGGTGATATTGAAATTCAATTTCCATGTGTAATCCCACCTTTCCAGGGTGTCCAGGTCCCCTTGCAGGGCCAACCTCCCCTCTTCCCCCTCAACTACTGCTCCCATCTTGGAGTCATCAGCGAAGAGACTGATTTCACACCCTATACCCTCCCTGATGTCCGATATGTATGCATTAAACAGGATTGGTCCCAGGACCGAGCCCTGCGGTACCCCACTACCGACCTCTCTAGGGTTTGAGAGCACCCCACCGACTACTACTCTCTGAGTGCATCCAGCTAGCCAGTTTTCAATCCATCTGACCATCAAAGGGCCTACTCCCAACCCCGTCAGTTTCTCCACCAGACAATTGTGGGGGACAGAATCAAACGCCTTGCTGAAGTCCAAGAATAATACATCTACAGGCTTTCCCCTGTCCAGTTCTGATGTCACCAATTCGTAGAACTCCACAAGATTGGTTTGACATGACCTACCTGGCACAAACCCATGTTGCCGACTATCCAGACCTCCCACCTCCTCCAAGTACACCCCTAATCGTTTCTTTTGTATACTCTCCATTAATTTTCCCACCACTGAGGTCAAACTGATGGGTCTATAGTTACCTGGTACTTCCCTCAACCTCCCCTTTATGGATTGGCACCACATGTTCCTCTCGCCAATCCCTAGGTACCCTCCTTGTCTCAAGCAACCTGTTGAAGAGCTCCACCAGGGGTGCAGCCAGTATGTCCGCCAATTCCCATAGTACTCTCGGATGAATGCCATCCGGCCCAGGACATTTATCTTTCTTTAGGGCCTTAAGGGCTTTTGGTAGAGATAGCATCATCCGTCCCCTCCACCTTACTGGCCTTTTTATCCTTATCCTGATGCGACACCCCTGGGGTACCTCTCCCTCCCTCTTGCTCCATTTCTGTTGCTCCCCTGACCCCACTCACTACTGCTTCTATCCCCATCGTGCCTTGCTTTGTAGATATCCCATTCCCCTCCCTAGTCAACACAGAGATGAAGTACTCATTTAATACCGCTGCCTGGTCCCTCGCCTCTTCCACCCACCCTCCTTCTGATCTCAATCTGCCAAGATGGTCCTTAGTGTTTCTCCGCTCCCCAATGTACTGGAAGAACCCCTTTTCCCCTCCCCATATCCCCTGTGCCAGCCGCTGCTCTTTACTGGAGTTTGCTCCCCGCACCATCCGGATGGCTTTTCTAGATGCAAGATGGTAGATTTCCTTTTGACTATCCCCTCTTGTTGTTCTATATTTTTTGTAGGCAGCCTTATTTTCTCTGACCACTACCTGAACCTCACTGGACCACCAGCATGGTTTATGTGACCTTGCTCCCTTATGCATCACCTTAGCGCAGGTCCTGACTGCCTCATGAAGTCCCCATTTTATGACCTCCCATCTCTTTTCCACATTTGACATTGCTGTAATCCCCTTCAAGTGATCCTTGAGAATATTTCCCATGCCCACAAAGTCTGCCCCCCTGAGGTCCACTGCCACCTTCCCCCATGCTTATTTGAAACCAGACAGTATTACAGTCACTTCCAGTCAGGGGATCCTCTACAACCAGGTCCCTTACCAGATCCCCATCTGCCAGAACCACGTCCAGGACATGCCCTTCCCTTGTGGGCTCCATCATGTGCTGTGTTAAGAACACATCCTGGAAGCCATCCAGCAAACTGTGCTCCTTGGCCACCTTAGAGGACATGGTTCCCCAGTTTGTACCTGGCATATTAAGGTCCCCCATCAACACCACTCCCTCCCCTTTTGGGCCACACTGGGCAACAATGTTGTCCAGCAAACCATCCTCCAGAACATCACTCATCCGGGGGGCCTATATACTACACCCAGCTTCACCTTACCTCCTGCCGGGGTTCGTAAGGTGACCCATAAGGCCTCCACGGTTCCCTCTGCCTCTTCTACCCTAGCAATTTCTATGTCATCTCTAATGAACATAGCCACTCCACCCCCTCTGCCCTCCATTCTATCCTTCTTAAGCATAGTGTACCGCCGCATGTTTAGGTCCCAGTCATAGTTTTTGTTGGCCCACGTTTCCGTGACCGCCACCACATCCACCCCCCAAACAGCATGGCATGGAACTCTGGCAACTTGTTTCCCAGGCTCCTGGCAATTACTAACACCACCCCTCCACCCCTTATCCCTGATCCCCTTTGTCGAACCCCACCCAGGTTCCTTATACTTCCATCCTCCCTCTGCTCCTCCTGAAACCTCCTCCCCCAGTCTGTTTCCCCCCACCCTTGGGTTTGAAGGCTACTCTCCTCATCTGGAGGAGACGACTTCTGATCAGCCCCTCCCTTATCCTTCCCCTCACAAGTTTAAACTCCACCTTTCTTGAATGTAGTCAGCTACCCCCTATTTAAGGACTTCCTTCCCTAATGGGGCAAGATGAAGCCTGTCCTTGGCATACAGTCCCTTATCCTCTCAAACTCCTTTCCAGTTCCCTAACATCCCCGATTAGGCTTTTATTCTTTTATTTTACAGAATAAATGCATTTTATTTCATGCTTTTCCAAGTCCCTATAATCCTTTACCTGGTAATAGACTTTAGTTTAAAAACACCTACAGGTAGGGATCAATAATAGCTCTTTTAGGCTTAATTGGGACTCATTTGGAAGCAAGACCCTCCCTTGTTCTGCTGTCTCTAAAGCCTGCACCTTTAAAACCATTTTGTGGACAGCCAGCCCTATAGCAAGAACTGCAGGGAAACCCATGGGTAATTACAGCATCACTACTGTTTCTGTTTTTCAGGCGTCTCTGTTTTGGCAAAGAGAATGGGAGCTAGAGTGTGTGCTCTTCATATCCCTTCTTCTGCCAGCTCAGGAGACCTGTATCTTTATTTCAGCAATTACCATTTTTTTCTTGTAATAACCTTAGAGCCATTTTAGCCCTCATTTTGTTTAAAAATGCTGCCATGTTACTTAACCTTGCAAGGGCTCTTACTAGGCTCCTTTAGCAGCCCCTGCCACTATGCAGCACTTTCCTTTTATTGCTCTAATGGCTGAAATGTACAGCCATCAGCAAAACATTTCATTTGGGCCTTTTCTAAGCCCATTTCCAACCTTTAGCTATTTCATTTATTTATCAGCCCAGTTACAATATCTCGGGGCTGTTTTCTTTGTACATGAATGTTTTATTCTTTATCTAGACACTTGTGTTTTGCTCTGGGCACTAGTGCTAAACTGGGGACACTCCAGGGAACTCAGGAGTGTTTTCACTATTTAAAAGTAAAGCACTACTCATGTTTGGACATATCTCCCACTAGGGAGAGTGCTTTACACTGCATCCAGTACTACCTGGTGCACCATAAGGGGGGGTTTGAGAAAAGGGATAGTAAAGTAAGCAATGAGATTATGTCAGGTTGGCCACCCTGACATGAAAAAACGGAAAAGGACAGAAGAAAAGATGAAGAGGATAGAACAGTGTGAGAGAAAAGGGGGGTCACCTATATATATTAGTAGGGGAGTAAACCTTACAGGGAACAGTGACCCTGTTACAGTGCCTCCTCATTTCCCTCTTGGAACGTCCCCCTTCCAACCTTAGTCCATGCCCCTTCATCTCTCTTCCACTCCTCAGTTTAAACTCCCCCTCGGTGCTAGGTTTATTTACCCCCCTCAGGTATTTAAATTCTTCAGTTATATCCCCCCATCCCTCCTCTCCTCTAGTGTGTACATGTTCAGCTCCTTCAGCCTAACTTCATATTCCTTTCCTTCCATCCCCATTAACATTTTTGTTGCCCTCCTTTGCACCCTTGCAGTAACTTCATATCTCTCCTCAGGTATTGCCTCCAGTATTGCATACAGTACTCTAGGTGCGGTCTGACCAATGATCTGTAAAGAGATAGGATCACATCCCTGTGTCTGGATGAGAACCCCCTTGCGATGTACCCCAGCATCCTGTTTGCCTTCGCTGCTGCTCTCCTGCACTGGGTTGAGTTATTCATGCTCCCAGTTACCAACACCCCTAGGTCCTTCTCCTCCTCTGTGATCCTCAACCTGACCCCCCAACCAGTAGTCCCTCTTCTGGTTCTTAGCTCCGAAGTGCATCACCTGACACTTCTTTGCAATGAATCCTAGCTGCCACTCCACCAACCATGTCTCTAGTTTGGTTAGGTGCCCCTGCAATTTTTCCCAACCATCCTCTTTGTCCACCACCGCCCTCAATTTGGTATCATCTGTGAACAGACTAACTCTGCTCCCCACTCCGTGTGCTATATAGGAGATAAACAGCCCAAATAGCACCGGGCCCACCACTGACCCCTGTAGTACCCTGTTTGTCACTGCCCTAGGTGCCGAAAGCTCCCCCCACCACCACCACCCTCTGCACCCTCCTGTGTAACCAGTTCTCTATCCTTTTAGTCAGCTTTTTTCCCACCCCCACTGCTGTCAGATTCCCCCCAGTCTCCCATGAGGCACTGTATCAAAGGCCTTACTGCAGTCCAAGTACAGGACATGTACTGCATGGCCCCTGTCCAACTCCCTTGTCACCCAGTCATAATACTCCATTAGATTGGTTTGACAAGATCTCCCTGAGACGAACCCGTGTTGCCAACCGTCTTGGAGGCCATTACTCTCTAGGAATGCCACCAGCCTATGCTTCAGTATTGCCTCCATAAGCTTACCCACTATGGAAACTGACTGTCCGATAATTTTCTGGCTTCTCCCTAGGCCCACTCTTGTGTATGGGCACCACAAGGGCCACCCTCCAGTCCTGGGGCATACCCCGATTCCAGGGAGGTGTTGAACAGATCTGCCAGTGGCTCAGCCAGCAGCTCTGCCATCTCCCTTAGCACCCTTAGGGGATGCCATCGGGACGGCTGCATTGTCCATCCTTAGTGCCCTCAGCCCTCAGCACCCTACTCCCTGTGATCACTTTATCCATCATCTCCCCCCTCCCCCAGCACATACTGGTAGTGGACCATCCCTCTCCTTAGTAAAAATGGAGCAGAAGTACTCATTTAGAATTTCCACTTGCTCCTCCACCTTTTCCACCCCATCTGCTCCCCACTTTATCCTCACAATATGTTCCTTGCACTTCCTCTTTTCCCCTGACATCCCTAAAAAGTCCTTTCCCCCTCCCTTTATACCCTGTGCTAACCTTAATTCCCTGGAGGCCTTAGCTTGTTTCACCCTCCTTACCACCTCCCTTGACCAACTCCCGTAAGCCTTCTTATCTTCTCCCTTCCTTGTTTTCCTGTACTTCCAGTATGTAGCCCTCTTTGCCCTCACACCTTGCAGCACTTCCTTGTTCAGCCAGCATGGTTTCTTGGCTCTGCTCTTCTTACTCCTGGCCCTGGTGCAGGCTACTGTGGCCTCTGTTAGCTCAGTCTTTATGACTCCCCACTTTTGTTCTGCATCCATCCCTGGCCTTATATCCTGGAGTCTACCTCGCAGTATTGCTCCCATCCCCCCAAAGTCCACCCTACTTAAGTCCACCACCTTAGTGCCCATGCCTTCTGTCTCCCTGCCGAGCATGAGAACGAGCCACACTGTTTGGTGGTCGCTACCTGCTAGTGGGTCCTCCACCCTTACCTCCCTCACTGCCTCCCTATTTGCCAGTACTAGATCCAGAGTGCTACCAAGCTTTGTAGGCCCACTTATCAATTGTGTCAGAAGGCCGTCCTGGAATGCATCAACAAGCACCTGCTCCCTGGTACTGCTAGTGGCCAGGGTGCTCTAGTCAACCCCTGGTAGGTTAAAATCCCCCACTATCACCACACTTTCCCTTCTACACACCCTCCTTATCTGCTCTGCCAACTCCCTATCCAGTTCCCCAGATTGGGCTGGTGGTCTGTACAGCACTCCAAGCCTCAGCTTTCTGCCCTTGGAGTCCAGGAGCTGCACCCAAAGCGCCTCTGTCCTCTCCTCTTTTCCCTCATCCCGTATGCATTTAATCCTTTCCTTCACATACAGTGAACCCCCCCCTTCCAACCCCCCGGTCCCTCCTGTATATCCTGCATCCCGGGATTGCCAAGGCCCAATCATGGTACTCACGCCCAAGTCTCTGTCACTGAAGCAGTGTCCTCCTTACCCTCTGAAAGGAGCACCTGAAGCTCTGCAGTTTTGTTCCCCAGGCTTCTTGCATTGAGAGAGACCACCTACCACCTGTACCCCTCCTTCTCCTCACTCTTCTCCTTGGCCTGTGTCCCTCCTCCCAGTAGTCCGCACCTTTTCTCCTCGTTATTCTTACTGGGTAGTGGTGCCTTCTGTATTACACTCAGACCACTCTGCCTGCCCCCTCCCAGGGTTACTACACCTCCGCCTTTAGCTGGGTGAGCTCATTAGGCTCCCCTGTCTGGACCTTTCTACCAACCTCAGTCTTTTAGCCACCTCCCTCACTAGTTTAAATCCACCTTACTTGAGATATACCCCTCTAATCCCGCCTTTAATACTCCCCTCCCCGCTCAAGTGTAGCCTGTCCCCCCGCATACAAGTCACTATTGCCCCAGACCCTACCCCAGTTAGTCACTAACCCATAATTTTTGGTGTGGCACCAATCCCTCAGCCATTCATTGAACTCCTGGATCTTACGCTTCCTCCCCATGCTTGCACATGGTACCGGGAGTACCTACAAGAATGCCACTGACTTCCCCACCCCCACACACTGCCTGCCCAACTCCTTGAACCTCCCTCTCACTACTTCCACAGTCTCCCCCACCAAGTCGTTTGTACCCACATGCAACACTAAATTAGGTTTCTTCCTCTTCCTCACTGCACATTTGAGCAGTGCCTGCCCTGCCCCTCCTGCAGTCAACCTGGGGATAGCATCAACCCATGAAATACGGCTGTGCCTTTCCTCCCTTCTGCCCCATCTCACCCCTTTCAGTATAGAATCCCCCAGGATGAGTACCCCCCTGTCCCTTACCCCCTTTCCCTTCTAATGCCCCTTCCACCACCCCAGTATTTGTTCTTCCATGCCCCTTACCCCCGCCAGCTGCACCCTCTGTGACTTCTGTATCTGCACCCCCTACTTCTGCCTTACCCATTTTCTCTGCCTTATTCCTCCCATCCCCCTTGAACCCCTTCGCAGCCTGAGTACTTCCTACTGGGCTTCCCATGTTGACCTCCCCTCCTCCCCTGCTGATTTCTAACCCCTCTCCGGTCCCTGTTGTTGATTTAGAGCCCCCATTTCCTTCGACCCCAATAGTGATGCCCCTCCCATCCTTCCCCCTTCCCGTAGCCTTCTCTCCTCCAGTCACCCCCTCCTTGCTTACTAGCCCCCTTCTACCCTTTCGTCCTCACTATCTCTTCCCCTACCTGTTGCCATCCCTTTCATGCCCAGCTTGTCCCGCCCCCTTCAGTATGTTCCTGCTCTCCCTCTCTCTTCTATAGCAGAGGCTCAAATCTATTCCTAGTCGATACCCCTCCTACATCTCTTCTGTCTATTGGTTCCCCCTCCTACTTGTTCTCCTATGTGCCCCCCGGTCCCACCCCTGATCCCTCCCTACCTGCAGCCATCTGCTCTCTCCCCTGGTACTCCTCGTGGTCTCTTCCTCCTCCATCAGGAGGGCCCCCTCACCTCGGGCACCCTCTCCTTTTTCCTATCTTTTCTGCTAGTGCCTCTAATACTGGCGTTGGTTTCAGTCCCTAGTTGTTCTTCCCCCATCCCCCCTTACTATCCCCTATTCCCCCCCCAGCCAGGATGCCTACCATATTCATCTGCCCTGCCACTTAGACTCCTCCCTAACCTCCACAGTTCCTCCCTCAAACTAGCCAGTTGTCTATAGACCATTCACTCCCCCTCCAAACCCAGTCCAGGATCATGGCGGACCCACACCCTGTACACCCCACCACCCTTCCAAAGATGCCCCCCTCACTGACATGCGGCACCTGCCCCATTTTGGCCCCCATCTTATGTTACGGGCTCTTACTCCTGGTTTCTATAACCTACTACAACTGTTAGGCCCTATTTATTCAAATTTCTGTTCCCCAACACTAGTCCCCCTACTGCCCCCTTGCCGACCGGGTTAATTCAGCCTCAAATCTCATCCATTAGATACTGTAATACTGTAGCAATCCTAAAGCCTCCTTGTCCATTTTTCACCCCTCAGCTATCATACCTTTTGTTCTTAGCCCTCATAGTTTCACTTAGCCCAGTCAGAAATTCTATTGCACTCCAAGTATTACTCAGCTCAATTAGAGAGAAATAAATAGAACAAATAAATATGTATTATTACAGTAATCCTAACAGGATAGCTCAGTACTTAGCTCAGTTAGAGAAACAAACAGAGCAACTAAATCTGTATTATTATAGCAATTCTAAAAGTATCCGATCATTGCTTTGTTTCCACCCCAGACATCCTGCTGTAATATAGGCAAGGCCCCTAGAATTCTGCGGCAGCAGAATTTTGCACAGAACTTGCAATCTACCGCAGAACTTCTGCGGTGCCACAGAATTCACTCTTCTTGGTGATTTTTTATTAATATGTCTGTTTATACATAGAATCTGGTTTCCTGACCCTCTTTTTATATCCAAAACACCCCCCCTATATGTTCAGAATGTGATGTTATCATTGCAATAACATCATACATTAGCTAATGAAATGGCTGCCTTCTGCAATATGAATGAACAGTCACTTATCTTCCACAGCTCCCACTGCCAGAGACGGTGGCACAGCACATCATGCATGGTGATATTTGCTCAACCTGCACTACAGCCTAATAAAATTTTCAGTCTTACACTGCTGCACTAGGGCCAACTTAAACAAAACCTTGTCAATAGCATAGACCTGTTTAGTCCATACCTCACTTTGTACAAACCTATTTGTGCCTTTAAGGTATAGAGACGCTATCTGAAATGAATAACTGGTAAAATTAATTTAAGTATCTAAATTTTTAAGAAAAATAAAGTAATTATGCCCAGAAAAGTGAAATATAATAATGTGTAGACCTTTTGAAAGAATAGACCTGTTAAATAAATAATTGCACTGTATGCATTTTTGCCAGGGTTATTGATTACGTATTGCTATTGGTTGATAGAATCACCTAAAAGTTATTGAGAAATGTTGTGTGCAGGGACAGCTGTTGAGCCAGAGAGTAGCGCGCTGTGTTTCCGTGCCAGCAACTCAGGTTCAGAGATTAGCTCTGGGAGCTGGCTGGGCAGCACAAGGACTGGTGGAACACATCACTGCTCGGAGACTGGGAAGGTATGGTGCAGTGTTCTGTCACATGGTGGACACATTGTGATGGGCTGGAGAGCTGTATCTCATAATTGGTTCACATGCATGTCATGGCCTGATGGTGTCACGTAGTGTGTCAGGGAAAGCAGGTTGACATGAAAAATTAGTTTTGCAATAACTCCTCTTTTCCATTTCCAATGGGACCTGTATGAATGAGAATGCAAGTTCATGGAAATTAATATATATATATATATATACACACATATATATATATATATATATATATACACAGACACACGCACAGTATCTCTGTCTCTCTCACCACACACACACACACATATGCATATTTGTATGTATGTTACAGATTGCATATAAATATGCAAATGATACACAGTGGGAACCTCATGAGTGGTGTAGAAAGCACATACAAATATATAAGTGATAGACAGTGGACACCTCATTAGTGGGATAGATAGCATGCATGTAGAAATACCTTATTTATCACATAAGATCCCCTCTGCATATGTCATTTATGCAACAGGCTAGGACCTTAAGGGAGAGCCATTTGTTTTGCTTTTTTAGGCATAAAATTATTTTTATAAGTCTGTTATTTTTTGAACTAGTGTTACTGTGCTTTCCACCATCCTGATTGCTATAACTACTGCCATGAAAGTGAAGTCAGGATGACAAGCTGACACTGTGATGTTGTAGTTTGTTAGTGCCACAGAACTTCCGCAGAAATTACAAACCACCGCCGCAGAAGTTCTGTGGCAAATGGTAGCCTTGCCGCAGAATTTGGTCCCACTGTGCCGCAGAAAAGTAGGGGCCCTGAATATAGGACCACACAGGACCCTGGGTGGTTGGGTGGGCAACTCTAAAGTCCTGACAGAGCTCCGTTGAGCTTGCTTACTCCCCCTCTCTCACTCGCTAGTTCTGTTTCTCCCGGCACTGAAGGCTGCCCTTTTGTACTGGGCTCCTGCCTGCATTGGCACCTTTTTCTGCCCACAAAGAAATGTGCAGCAGTCCTGACAGAGCTCCATTGAACTTGCTCCCTCCCCCTCTCTCACTTGCTCATTCTGTTTCTCCCAGCGCTGCAGGCTTCCCTTTTGTACTGAGCTTCTGCCTGCATTGGTGCCTTTTTCTCCCCACAAAGAAATGCGCGAAGCAGTCCCAGCAGTGCTCCATTGAGCTTGCTCACCCCCTCTCTCACTAGGCTGTTCTGTTTCTCCCAGTGCTGCAGGCTGCCCTCTTGTACTGGTCTCCTGCCTGCATTGGTGCTTTTTTCTGCCCACAAAGAAATATGCAGCAGTCCTGACAGAGCACCATTGAGCTCGCTCACTCCCCCTCTCTCACTTGCTCGTTCAGTTTCTCCTGGCACTGCTGGCTGCCCTTTTGTACCGGCCTCCTGCCTGTGATGGTGCCTTTTTCTTCCCACAAAGAAATCCACAGCAGTCTCAACAGAGCTCTGTTGAACTCACTCAGTCTCCCTCTCTCACTTGCTCGTTCTTGATCTGTTCCAAACACTGATTTCCCACAGCGACCGTGCTATTCTGTGCTGGAAGTGCAAAAACTCATTTCAGACAGGATATGAAATATGACAGCTGTACTGTACATAAGGGGGTGTGAAAAAATACCAGTGTTGAAAATCTAGCGTGAAAATATTACAAATTTGCGAAGTTACGAGCGTACATGGAAACTGTGCAATGCACGAGTGTAACACAGTCATTTAGTGGAATTATTTTACCAACTTTTCCACATAGGCATTTTGTAACCTCTGCTCATGAACACTGTCACTATGATTTTCTTAATCTGTCCCGATCATTAATTTCCCACAGCGACCACGCTATTCTGCGCCAGATGTGTAAATGCATATTTTGGGCAGGATATGAAAAATGACAGTTGAACTGTTCATAAGGAGGTATGAAAAATGCCAATGTAAAATCTGGAGTGAAAATATTCATCACGCAAATGCAGTGCATGGAAACTACAATGCATACCCGTAAAACGAATCATTTATGGGCGTTTGTCACCAAATTTTCAACATGAGCATTTTAGGACCTCTGTTCATAAACAGAGTCACTGTGATTTTCTTAATCTGTCCTAAACACTTACTTCCCACAGCGACTGCGTTATTCTGCGCCAGAAGTACGAAAACACATTTCAGCCAGGATATGAAAAATGACAGCTGTACTGTTCATAAGGAGGTGTGGAAAAATGCCACAATTGAAAATCTAGAGTGAAAATATTACAAATTTGCGAAGTTACAAGGGTACATGGAAACTGCGGAATGCATGCTCATAACACATTTTATGGACTTTCATCACCAAATTTTCAACATAGGTATTTTAGCACCTTTGCTTATGAACAGTGTCACTGTGATTTTCATAATGTGTCCAGAACACTGATTTCACACCACAACTGCGCAATTCTGCACCGGAAGTGGGAAAACACATTTCGGCCAGGATGTGTAAAATGACAGCTGTACTGTCCATAAGGAGAGCTGAAAAAAATGCCAATGTTGAAAATCTGGAGTAAAAATATTACAAATTTGCGAAGTTAGAGCGTGAGTGTAAACCGCATAATGCACACTTAAAAGTCATTTTTTGGATTTTTTCATAGATTTGCAACATAGGCTTTGAAGCCAATTATGAACAGTGGCACTGTCATTTCATTAACTGGTCCAAAGGTGATTCCACACAGTGACACGAAATCCCTTTTGGGACCAATAATGCAATGACAGTGACTATATTCATGAGGAGATGTCCCAATAACCCCATGTTGAAAATTTGGTGGTAAAAGTAAAAAAAATGGCGAGATATCCACATAAGTTGAAAAAAAAACCTATTTATGCTATTATACAGCTTACTTGCATTTCTTCAGTTAAGTAGTTGGCTTTGAAGAAAGTAGAGCGTGTTCCGGTCCACGAAGATCATTGTGCTGGGCTCCAGAGTAAGTATGGGGTGAGAGGGGGTGTGAGGAGGTGGGTGCGCAGTGGGTGGGCGTGGGTTGTGGAAGGGGGCATAAAAGACTGTGAGGGGCCATTTTCTTTATTTCAGGGGCAAAAATAATAAAAAGGACGTTGTGGGAAGTTTTTTTTTTCAGGCTTCATTTGTGCATACTGGGGTGGGCTCCCAGTGTGCACTGCGACCCCCAGGGAAGGGGACTTAATCCAACTGGGATTGGGCCCCCTAGTTGGCAAATAAAGACTTTTGGGGGGCATGATTAGAGATGCAGCAAATTTACAATCCACCAGCCAGTGAATCACGAAGTGGCCACTTGGCGACTGGTGCTTTCGCTATGCAGAATGCCCCATAGGAAAGGCTCACTTCTTCTTGTGATGAGCACTGCATGCTGTCATTCCAATCTTTAAATGCGAAGCAAGGTGGAGTGACAACAATATTAACATCTCACCCACACAGTCACCAGAGATGAATGTGCATCCCCAAAGTGCTACTGTCTTGTGTCCAGAAAACTCCCCAGTGCTGATGAAGTGAAATGGAGAGCGTAACAAGAAATGCAAAGTCTCCCAGAATTAATGGCACACTCAGTCATGCGCGCAGTGGTCAGGTCGCACACAGAGTAACCAGAATTAATGTGCATCTCCAAAATGCTACTGTCTTGTGTCCAGAAAATTCCCCAGTGCTGACGAAGTGAATTGAGAGTGTAACAAGAAATGCAGTCTCCCAGAATTAATGGTGCCATGCAAACACACAGACAGATTAAGATTGTGCTGCACTCCCAAGGGATGCATACGAAAAGGCACAGCAGCACCTAACCAGTGCTCACAAGTCACACATCCAAATCTGGGAAGAAACACATTTTGCAAGTTTAGGGATTAGTGCATGGCAGTAACAATCCACTACCAGTAAAGATACCACAAAGCAGTATAAAAAAATTCATGCAGGTGCAGTGGATAGCAGGTTCACACTGCTGCAATTACTCTGTAACACAATAAAAGGTGTCTGATTTAATGGCACGCATCACACACACACTCACATGCACACTGAAGTAATGTGTAGCAAACTGAAAACATTTAGTAATATAACCAAATGTTTTAAACAGACAAATTGTACACTGCCGCACCACAACAATCAGCAAAAATATTTTAAGAATTACTGAAAATATTACTGTGTCTACATTAACACAGTTATACAAGAAAAATATAACCAAAACAGAAAGACTGCCTTTTTCTCCCAGTTAATCTACCTACACTACAATTACGCCCCTCTCCCAAAGCACACTTCACAGTACACAGACTAACTGTTCTAAATTAACATTCAAAATTCACACACAGCAATAAACACTCGATGATATGAGCACAGAAGGGTTTCCTACAATCGATGTACTAAATTTTGAGCAAAAAAATATTACTCAAAAAGGCATTTTAAACAGCTTTTACAGGTTTTGAATCACAGAGCTCTGAGAACAAAATGTCTCCAGCTACCACTGCACACACACTACCCAGGCCAGAACTCAAGCTGTGCAGAACAATCTAGAGCCCATGTGACCTGCAATCCATTGACTAACTGCAGAATTTCATTTGGAGCTCAATTACAGGGCGAAGTGGGTGAATTACATTGATTTCAATGTACTTCACCTTAAAATTGGTGGAGAAGTGGTTTTGGGAAGGTGGAATAACGCAAAGTCATTGGTTTCAATGGACTTCGCGTTCCTCATTATGAAGCGAAGTACTCTGCTTCACATTGTAGAGTTCTCAGCGGATTCCACGTTATTCAGTGAATCACTTCAAAGAGCAACTTGGGGCCACTTCACCCACCACTACTTACAGTACTGCAACTCACATGCTGTACTGGAAGGACCTCAAATGCCTATGGCTGTACTTCCCCAATGGGCTGTAGCACAAAACCCCCAGACTTAAAAATGCTTATTAATGAGTACAATGGTGGAGTGGTGAAGCCTGGAGTGATACTGTAAAACATGATTACAATACAACCAAGTAACTAGTAAAAAAATGAATGTTGTGATTCGTGACGTGATCGTGAATCGTGATTTGTGACCATGATGGTGAAGAACATGATTCAGTGTTGTGATTGTAAGATAGTAATAAAACTGTTTGGGAATGCGAAAACCTCCGGCTGTACTTTCCTGATGAGCTGTAGCACAAACTCCCTGACTTAAAAATGCTCATTAATGAGTACAATGGTGGAGTCTGAAGCCTGGAGAGATACTACAAAACAGGCTTACAATACATCCAAGTAACTAGTCAAAAAATTAGTGTTGTGATTCGTGACATGAATGATCATGAATAGTGATTTGTGACTGCATTTGTGACCATGATGATGAACGTGATGTGTGTAACCCCTAGATGGCGCTATCCCAGGGGCTACTACCCCTGCCTGATTTGCCACTAACAGGTTGAGGGGCCTGGATCCAATGGCGGGTGCCTCCACCCAGAGGTCAGGGTTTGCAATAGTTAAACTAACTGGTCACAGCCCTCTGGGACACTGCAACCCCTTTCTTCCACTAGTGGCCCACAAATATATCAAATTACCTTCACAGTATACACTTACCCCCAGGACTGGTTCCGGCACTGGGACCTCCTGTGAAATGAGATACAGTGCAACAATCACAGTACAGTACTTTAACATGAGACCAAATACCTCAGGCAGTATAACTTTGCTGAAACAAGCAGCTCTGATTTATTGAGGGGGATATAACAAGGACAGGGGAAATCAGGTTAATTAGCTTATCACTCTAATAATCTACCTATGGCTCTGTGCACAGGCCTATCCCTATCAGTTACTGTCCCTGGGTACCCCAAGCCCTAGCAGCTGAGTCCAAACCGTGGCAGCTGGTAGGGGCCCTTTCACAAAGAAAGGAAAATTAAACAGTCAGCAGTACAGTAATTCCATTTGGATTTAATGTGGCAATTCAACAGGGAAGCGACCCTGAATTAGTACTCAGACCTCAAATAAGATAGGGTCCTTCAATGTCAGCAGGGCTCATTGAGGTACACAAACCTCTTCACACATTTATATAAAGAAAGCACTATACCAGGCAGGCTGCATCTGTATCGATCAGACAACTGCACAATACCGGGAGAACACACAGCAGATTCAGTTCTGACAGACCAGAGTGCAATTTTCAGCAATTCTTCAGTCTTCTACAGGTGAGCCTGGTTTCTACTCTTCAGAGATCCTTGATTCTTTTCACAGGGCGGATTCAGTCCTAACAAGCTGCAGACCGGAACTCTGGGCCTTACACGTTTTTGACTAAAACTGCACTGAAAAGCACAGGGCTCCTTCCTTCTTCACTGCCAAGCTCAACTGAAACTCCAACCCGACAAAACCAGGCTCTTCCTTTGAGTTCCTCCCAGTTCTTGACTGGATTGGCTGTCACTCACAATAGACTGCTGCTGTTGGTCAAAAAGGCACTGAAGTCTAAACTACATCTCCCAGAGCCACTGCCCATACAATCCTCTTGTGGCTGGCTCAGATTATGAGTCAAGTTCTGATTCAGTCAGGCACCATTTTAGAGCTAGCTTACCCCACACTGATTGGTCCAGTTCAGCAGTTCAAAACTAGAATGGGAACTAGCAGACACAGTTCTGACTGCAAAGAAAGCAGGTTAGACAAACTGTAATTTTATTATTACTCTAAATAATTTCTGGCAAACAGTTACATCTTTCAGATAGGTTCCTTTGCACTCCTAGTGACTGCAAAATGAAGTGAATTGGCAGCAGCTCAGTGGTACTCAGGAAGCACACAGTCCCCCCATACAAACTAATTATGTCTGCAAGCAGACAGCTCTTAAAGACAGTACCAGAGGCTCTAAAAAACACTCACTGATAAATGGCTTAAATGCCAAACACCATTCAGGCTTGGAGCATTCAAGCAAGCTCCTGGAAGTCTTTTGGGAACCCCCATTTGCAGGGGGGTTACACCCTTCCTGGCCTGGGAAAGCTTGACGTCCGCGTCAAGCAAGTACCCCCATAAGTTTCAACTGCAACCATATACATTTGCATTAGGCTCGCACATGTAATCATCAGTCAATATATCATTTTACCAAGAACACATTTCTGAAACATTGCAGTACGTCACACTTTACACAGTATTACATACACATTGTACCATAACTCAAGTTATTACCTCTTGTACATGAAACCTGAAGAGGGGCCTTCCTATCAGTTACCTTGGGGCTGGATGGGGCAAGGGCACCATATAGAGGACAACACAAGTAACTTGGAGTTAGCACTGATGCTCAGTTTGGGCAATGAGCTCGGGGACACATACACTCCTTTATGGACAACATTGAGAGGCAAGTCACAGGCCTCCCAAGTGAATCATAACTGAGGTGCACCACAGGCTTTACAGCTCGACCAGTCTTTCTAGGGGAACTGTTATAGTCTCTGCACTCTGAGCCTCATTTTCAGCATTGTCCTCACTTGTCAGGGGAGTCTCTATGGGGGTAGAGAGGCTAGAACTTGGGGCACTTTCAGCTCCAGGAGTTACAGTTTCTGGAGTCCACAACATTTGGCTCCCATGGAGAGCTTTCGGACACTGGCAGTGGACTGTCAGGGCACTAAAATACTCTTCTTGTTCGGGTGTATCACCAGTCTGCCCCAATCTATCATTTTCCTCCCTGAAGCTCAAACAGTTCAACCATGCCAATGATTCCATTTCATCTGATCTGATGCTTTGCACTTCACTTTCTGGGAGCATTGGCTCCAGGGATGAAGCTGAGGCTTAGACAGTCCAGAAGGCCCAGCTTTGTCTCCAGTATTGACTAGGGATTGCCCCAAACAATTGACTCAGTTAGTAAGAAGGATAGTATTCAAAGTCACTCTCACTTTCTTCTGATATGGACTGACAGTCATGCTCAACTGGGACTTGTGGAGGGAACACTTTAACTTTGCTTCTGTGGGTGCAGACTTTCTTGATCTTTTCTTAAGCAGCTCTAGTCACTGGTCCAGAGGGGCATCTTCTAGGAGCTCAGACTCAATTAAGATTTGTCCAATGGGCAGTAAATGATTTCTATGTATTGTTTTTACATCTTTTGAATTATTCTCAGGCCTTACTTTGTACACTGGCAGATCATCTAGTTTGCCCACTACAATGTAAGGGAGATGGTGCCATCGGTCAGCAATCTTGTGCTTGCCATGCAGTCCCAGATTTCTTAGCAATACCCGATCTCCCTCTGGAGTTCCTGTACTTTCACCTTTTTATCATACCTTTCTTTGTTGGCCAGATTTCTTTTGGCAGCCATGGTTTGAGCCAGTTAGTACGCATGAGTTAGCTGGGCCTTTAACTTTTGCACATACTGTAAATAGTTGTCAGCTTGAACCCCATCAGGAGAGACCCCAAAACACACATCTACTGGTAGTCAGAGCTTCTCTTCCAAACATCAGGCGGTGGGGAGAATCAGTGGCATCACTTTTGGTGCAGTTATAAGCATGTACCAGGGTGCTAATTTGTTGGCTCCATCTAGGCTTGTCCTTTGGGTGCAGGGTGCCTAGCATATCTAGCAAAGTCACGGTTGAAACGTTCAGGCTGTGGGTCCCCTGGGGGTGGTAAGAGTGGTTCTGGACTTTCGCACTCCCCACAGAGAAAGCATCTCTTTGATCAGACGACTCTCAAAGTCTCTCCCTTGATCAGAATGGATTCTTTGTGGAGCCCCATAGTGAACAAAAAAGTTTTCTACAAGTACTTTGGCCACAGTGGATGCTTTCTGGTCTTTGGTGGGGAAAGCTTGGGCATATCTCGTGAAATGGTCAGTGACCACCAGCACATTACTGATATTTCTTTGATCTGACTCCAAACTCAGAAAATCAATACAGACCAGCTCCATGGGTGCACTGGTGGTGATGTTAACAAGGGGGCAGCCCTCTGGGAACAAAGCTTTCCTCTGTAAGCAGCGACTACAGGATTCGAATGTGTTGCTCCACATCAGCCCCCATCTTAGGCCAATAGAATCTGGATCTCACCAAGTCAAGTGTTCTGTCTATACCAAGGTGCCCCATGTGGTTGTGCAAGGACCTCAGTACTGAGTCTCGAAGGCAGTGGGCAGCACTAGTTGTTGTTTGTCTACTTGTCCCCCTCTGTCTACTGTTTCTCTGTATAACAGTTTATTGATCAGTTTCAACTTAGGACCTTCTTTGTATAACAGTGCAGTTCTCAAATCAGTGGAAGTAATTTGGACACATCTTTTCCTGCATAGAGGGGCTTCTAAAGCTGCTTTGATCATGGGATCACGGGATTGAGCCGCCCGAATACTGTCATTGTCCAGCTGAGGCAGTGCACCAATGTCTATTGCAGAAAAGTGGCAATAAGCAGCAGGTATGCAATTCTCAGAGGCTCCAAGCAATCCACCATGCAGTCCACTGCGTCCGTGGACATTGTTCCTCCCTGTCAAACTTCGGCAGAGTGCCCGAATGTCAGGTTCTGCCAATCGGACCCAATCATTCTGGGAACAGGCCTCGGGAGAGAAGCATCAACATCTATGTGGTTCAGACCTGCTCGGTATTCGAGAGCATAGTCATATGTAGATAATGCAGAAAGCCACCTATGGCCAGTGGCATCCAACAGCTGAGGTCTGCACATAGGTCAAAGGATTATTGTCAGTTTTACTAGTATTTTAGCCCCATACAAGTACTCATGGAATTGGTCAACAATAGCCCACTTCAAAGCTAGGAACTCTAACTTATGTACAGGATAGTTCTTTTTCGGATGGGGTCAGGCTTCTACCGGCAAAGGCCACTGGTCTCAGGCCATTCTCGTGCTCTTGGTACAACACAGCCCCCAACCCTTGCAAGCTAGCATCAGTGTGCAGGACGTAAGGTTTTCTTGGATCGGCATAGGCCAGCACTGGAGCATGGGTAAGTTGATATATGATCTCATGAAAAGCAGTCTCACAATCAGGAGTCCAGCGGGCCCCAAATACTTCACTTGGATGAAAATACACTCTTTCAGTCTTGAGGGACGCTGACTTTTGGTATTTTTTGTGGGTTGGGGGATACCCTTGAGTAAGGTTAAGTAAAGGCGGATCACTCTTGAATAGTCCTTGATGAAGGCGCCGATAATAACCACAGAATCCCAGGGATCTTTGCAGTTCTTTTAGATTTTTGGGCTGTGGCCAGGTAGTCAAGGCCTCAACTACTTGGAGTCGGTCTCTATTCCCTCGGTGGATACTATGTGTCCCACATACTTTACTGATGTTTGAAAGAATTGACACTTATCAATGGACAGTTTGAGCCAAAGTCCTCCAGTCGGTCCAATACCTTAAATAATCTGCTTTCATGTTCCTCCAGTGAGCTGCCAAACACAATAACATCATCCAGGTATACCAGGCACTCTAGTAGTTCATGTCCCCACTGCACGCTCCATCAATCGTTGAAAAGTGGCTGGGGCACCTGAAAATCCTTGAGGCATCCTCATGAATTCACAGAAGCCAGCCGACAGATAAAGGCTGTCTTCTCACGGTCCTCTGGGGCCACCGGGGATCTGGTAGTACCCACTGCGGAGATCCAGCACAGAGAACCACTTGCTCCCGTTTAGGCAGTCAAAGCATCCTGAATCACGGGGCATTGTGTACTGATCAGGGATAGTCCGCCCGGTTTAAGATGCGATAATCCACACATCATACTGTTCCATTCTTTTCCTCACTACCACAATGGAAGCATAAGGGCTCTGGATTCTTGTATTACACCAGCAGCTAACATCTCTTGCAGATGCCGTCTCACATCATCTATGTCAGCAGGTGCCAGGCGTCGAGACCTCTCACGAAATGGTCTTTCGTCATGCAGCGGATATTGTGCTCGACTCCTTGCACGCATCCTACATCCCATTCCTTTAAAAAAAACCTGGTCTCTCTGGGCAAGCTTCTCACTGTCCTCACTTTCCATTCAGCTGGCAGCGGGGTCGCCGAAATCAAACAAGTCAGGCGTTACTCTGTCATTCTTCCTTGAACTCTTGCTGCTGGGTAGCACTGCAGTGTCTGCACAATGCACATTAGCCAGGATGCAACCTCTGTTCTCGAATGTCTCTTTCAGACACATTATGAACTTGGACCATTACCCTTCTGGCATAAGCATGGGCTCTAGCGGGCAAAATACTGGCTTGACCAGCAGTCCCTCTGGCAATTTCCATCGCCTGGTGCATCCAACATTAATATTTTATTCTTAACATCCTTTCTGATCAGGACCTCTCCTGTAAGGTACACTGGGCATTTGCGCCAGGATCAGAGACTCAGGATCCTTCTTCCATACAATTCGACCGGTTCCTCTGGTTCTGTTTTTCAGCATCTCTCTGTGCCTCATAGGCCTTCTTAATTAAAGCCGGAACTCTTAAAGCTCTACTAGTCTTTGACCCCTGTTTTTCATAACACAACTGTGCCAGCCTTCCGAACATATGAGCATTTGTTCCAATCAACAAAGGACACCATCATACAGTCCAGTGGGGGACACACTAAGGCTAGGGTCTCTACTTGTTGGCCACTCCAGCCACGGAGGTGGGAAAGACAGCCAAATTCGGATATACCGGAATAGGGTAGGCCTTCTCACTTAACCCCCATACATGCAGTCCTTCTAATGGTTGTAAAGGTACATCTGACAAATGCTTCTGATACCAATCCTGGAACATAATTGTCACTTAGGAGCCACTGTCTAATACAGCTCTTGTAGACACTCCATTCACCTTTACAGTGGTCTCCATGGAGGACCCACTATTCTGGACCAGTCTGGAGAGCGGTGGTGGGGCCTGGGCAATGACCTTGCCACAAAGGACGTGAATTAGCATTTTTGGTGCCCTCACTGGGATCATGTGGTGCACCTCTTAACCACTGATTTCTTCTCCCAAGCTCTCCTTGTAGCCTATATGCAACTTTGTCAGTGTCTTTTGGGGACTGGCATTTCCTTTTCATGTGCCCATCTTTCCCACAATTATAGCAAAACATACTTTCTGGAGTTTGAGCTGGCGAAGCCACACTGGGAGCCAGGGCGGGGTATTACTAACTGGAAACCTGGGTGCCATCTCTGTCTTTGGCGTGATAAGCATTTGGAACATCTGCTCAGTTTCTCCACTTCCATGGTCAAGGAATTGAGTTTGGAGCTGTTATCAGCAGGAGATACATGGGTGGGTACCCCACCCCATAGCAGATACAGTCGGATATAGGTCAGGGCCCGCACTTGCAGGCGTGGCCTTCCAAAAGGACTGTTTTGAATTCCGGATCTCTCTCAACAGTTCGCCCCATTGTGGCATATCTTTTTCCTTGTCAGAGCACTCATTGACTATCAACCTCTGCCCTGAACTTCACTTGATGGGTCACCCTCAGTCACTCGGTCAATAGCCACAGCTGTTGGTGCAGGTACCTCCCGAGGTCGCCTTTCTCTCAACTCCTCGAATTTCTCTCATTAACTCATCATAGGAGGGTGGGGATTCCAGTCGATTGCCAGGCGTAACTGAAGCAACAGCAGTTCTGAGAAGGGGCAGACTTAAGGATTCTGTCCAGTCTGGTTCGGTCCAGTTCAATCGCTGGCAAACTACCCTTTCTGAAGGCATTCTTGCAACAATTTTTCCAGCAGAGACACACACAGACAACAACTCCCTTGGTACTGTTGTGCATTTCTTACTCTCCACCATAGGTCCTCATCAGAATCTGGGCTCCATACACATTCTCCAAGGCCTCAAGATAGGCCTGTGCAGTCGCTTCAGGGTTACTGGCCCGTTTAGCGACGGATGGTAGCCAGGGCAGGACCTCGGAGGCTCTCACTAACCCTCTTTCAGCTTTTCGCCTTCCGAGCATTGCCATTCTAGCACTTGGGGGCAACATAGTCTATCCAGGTCTCCCAGTCATCCCTCCCCTTGGGGGTGGGGAGGTGCCAGAGAAGATCCCTCAACCTTCGGTAAAGTGGTGACTAATGGCAGGTGCAGAAATAGGAGTCTGCATTGGTTCAGCCACCATTCACGGGCACTGGAGCAGGAGAGGGTGTTGGGGAGGAACACCCCAGGTGGCAGAATAGTTTCTTCAAGTCCTCCACAGTTTCCCCTCTCCCAGCAACCATTCAGCAAATTTCTCCTCAAAAGTTTCAGATAGTGGTGGGGGCTGATTCCCCGGGTCTTTACTGTCCTTAGTTATCACTCTCCAAGCAGTGAGGGCTCCCTCTGGGAGTAATGGTCTGTGGCACTTTGAGCTATCTTGGGATCCTTAAACTCTACTAGGGCCAGGAAAGTGTGGGTGAGCAGATTGGCATGCCGACCCACCACCACAGGGTTTTGTAAACCTTCCACCTTGGAAAGTACTCCCTGCACAGTGTCCGTATTGATACCCAGGGGATGTCAGGATAAGCATAGCATTTTGAAGGTCGATCTCCTCCCCAGTACACCACTCCACCAGCGGTGCACAGCCACTTCTGCCCAGGTACCCATTTTTTCTTAACAGTGGTTAGTAAATATGGCCACTAGAGGACACACAATCCCAGCGGTGAGCCTCCAAGATGTAACCCCTAGATGGCGCTATCCCAGGGGCTACTACCCTGCCTGATTTGCCACTAACAGGTTGAGGGGCCTGGATCCAATGGCAGGTGCCTCCACCCAGAGGTCAGGGTTTGCAATAGTTAAACTAACTTGGTCACAGCCCTCTGGGACACTGCAACCCCTTTCTTCCCACTAGTGGCCCACACAATATATCAGAATTACCTTCACAGTATACACCTCCCCAGGACTGGTTCCGGCACTGGGACCTCCTGTAGAAATGAGATACAGTGCAACAATCACAGTACAGTACTTTAACATAGACAAATACCTCAGGCAGTATAACTTTGCTGAAACAAGCAGCTCTGATTTATTTAGGGGATATAACAAGGACAGGGAAATCAGGTTAATTAGCTTATCACTCTAATAATCTATCTATGGCTCTGTGCACAGGCCTATCCTATCAGTTACTGTCCCTGGGTACCCAAGCCCTAGCGGCTAGTCCAAACTCGTGGCAGCTGGTAGAGGCCCTTTTCACACAGAGAAAAGGAAAATTAAACAGTCAGCAGTACAGTAATTCCATTTGGATTTAATGTGGCAATTCAACAGGGAGGCGACCCTGAATTAGTACTCACGACCTCCAAATAAGATAGGGTCCTTCAATGTCAGCAGGGCTCACTTGAGGTACAAAACCTCTTCACACATTTATATAAAAGCACTATACCAGGCAGGCTGCATCTGTATCCCGATCGCAATTACTGCACAATACCGGAGAACACACAGCAGATTCAGTTCCTGACAGACCGAGTGCAATTTTCAGCAATTCTTCCAGTCTTCACAGGGTGAGCCTGGTTTCTACTCTTCAGAGATCCTTTGATTCTTTTCACAGGACGGATTCAGTCCTAACAAGCTGCAGACCGAACTCTGGGCCTTACACACGCTTTTGACTAAAACTGCACACTGAAAAAGCACAGGGCTCCTTCCTTCTTCACTGCCAAAGCTCAACTGAAACTCCAACCGACAAACCGGGCTCTTCCTTTGAGTTCCTCCCAGTTCTTGACTGGATTGGCTGTCACTCACAATAGACTGCTGCTGTTGGTCCAAAAGGCACTGAAGTCTAAACTACATCTCCCAGAGCCACTGCCCATACAATCCTCTTGTGGCTGGCTCAGATTATGAGTCCAAGTTCTGATTCGTCCAAGGCACCATTTTAGAGCTAGCTTACCCCACACTGATTGGTCCAGTTCAGCAGTTCAAAACTAGAATGGGAACTAGCAGACACAGTTCTGACTGCAAAGAAAGCAGGTTAGACAAACTGTAATTTTATTATTACTCTAAATAATTTCTGGCAAACAGTTACATCTTTCAGATAGGTTCCTTTGCACTCCTAGTGACTGCAAAATGAAGTGAATTGGCAGCAGCTCGAGTGGTACTCAGAGAAGCACACAGTCCCCCATACAAACTAATTATGTCTGCAAGCAGACAGCTCTTAAAGAGACAGTACCAGAGGCTCTAAAAACACTCACTGATAAATGGCTTAAATGCCAAACACCATTCAGGCTTGGAGCATTCAAGCAAGCTCCTGGAAGTCTTTTGGGAACCCCCATTTGCAGGGGGGTTACATGTGTATCACGAGTGACTCGTGATGATGGTCCAGACTTAAAAACGCATATTAATGAGTACAATGTTCACGCAGAATTATGCACCACACCTGTCCAGTACTCTGAAGGGAAGCCAAAGAAACAACTGTGACTTAAGCTACAGATGGAGATTGAGCCCTAAAGAAATGCAAATGCACAGACAGATTAAGATTGCGCTGCGCACTGAAGAGATGCAGATGCAAAGGCACAACACCTAACCAGTGCTCACCATCAGAAATTCAAATCTGGAAAAGAATACCTTTGCTGGTTGGGGCGGGCCGCGGGGGGGGGCAGTGTACTGCATTGCTGTATTAACAGTCACTAGTACTAGTACCAGTAAAGATACCACAAAAAAGTACAAACATCACACAGCTGCAGTGGACAGCAGGTTCACATTGCTGAAATTATTATGTGGCACAATAAAAGGTGTCTGATTTGATGACACGCATCACACAGATACTCACACACACACTAAGTAATGCGTAGCAAATTGAAAACTTCAGTAATATAACCACATATTTTAAACAAACTAAAATTATGCACTGCTGCACCACAACAATCAGCAAAAAAAATG
Organism: Neoceratodus forsteri; assembly: GCA_016271365.2. NCBI lineage: Eukaryota > Metazoa > Chordata > Ceratodontiformes > Ceratodontidae > Neoceratodus > Neoceratodus forsteri. The sequence continues at coordinate 497,435,655 of CM057451.1, forward strand.
GCAAGAATTATTAAAAATATTACTGTGTGTTCATTAACACAATTATACAAGAAAAATATCACCAAAACAGAAAGCACTGTCTTTTTCTCCAAATTAATCTACCTACACCACAGATATTCCCCTCCCACAAAGCACACTTCCACTGTCTGTCAGTACACAGACTGAATGTTGTACATTAACATTCAATATCCACACACAAACAATAAGCGCTCGATGATATGAGCACAGGAGGGTTTCCTATAATCGATGAACTAAAGTTTCAGGAAATAAAATGCCTCAAAAAGCATTTTTTAACAGCTTTCAGGAGGTTTGAATCACAGAGAACTCTATGAGCAGATTGTCTCCTACAGCTTTCTACACACACGCCACCCCAAACTGAGGCTGTGCAGCACAATCTAGAGCCCACATGACCTGAAATCCCATGAATCACTGCAAAATTTGCCTTTGAAGCTTAAAAACAAGGCGAAGTGAGGTGAAGTACATTGTTTTCAATGTACTTTGCCTTAAGAATTGGTGGAGTAGTGGTTTGGGAAGGCAGAGTAATGGGAAGTCATTGTTTTCAATGGACTTCACGTTACCCATTATAACGCAAAGTACTCAGCTGCGCGTTGCAGAGCACTCCGTGAATTCGCCTTCACTCCACGAATCACTTCATGGAGCAAATTGGGGCCACTTTGCCCATCTCTAGGCATGATGCTGAGGGGGATTGGGCACCCCATCAGCACACAACAAATGGGGGAGGGGGTACCATTATGCCGATGGGGAGTGGGCTCCTCCGTCGGCAAATGAACTGGGTCGGGGTCATGCTGACAGGGGGATTGGGCACCCCCATCAGTCGGCTTTCATGGGGCTCTGAGGAAGCCACTGCGGTGTTTAGGGAAATGACAGGGGGAAATGTTACACCAGGCAAGGTACCGCCCTGCAATGACGAATCACTCCCTCATTGCACCAGAATTGCTGATGCTGCAGTGACGAGGTGGCCACTCATTGCAACAGCCAAATCGTTTCAAGTTGGTGGCACTTCTGCAGAACCAGTGTCATCAGGACACTGGGCCTGCATTGGGTGCACACCGCCAAGCCTACAAATGTAGTGCTGGCATTGGTGGCCACACTGCCGCACCTCCACAACTCGCTTCTCTACTAAGCTGCTGCATAATGTTTCCTAAGCATGCACGCAAGCAAACATAAAAATGGCTCAAAATCAACTTGGGGAAATTATAGACCCATTATTCTTACTTCATCAGTCTGCAAAGTCCTAGAAAGCCTAATTAAGGATATGATTACACCAATACTGCATAGACAGGATCCTGAACAACACGGTTTTAAACAAGGCAGAGGTTGCCTAACAAATCTTATGTGTTTGTATGAGACCGTTAGTTCTGAACTTGACAGGAAAATACCTTATGATGTAATCTTTATAGATTTCAGTAAAGCCTTTGATGCTATGCCTCATTGGTCACTAGAAACCAAACTACTACATCTTAATATAAATAATTCAATAACTATTTGGATATGCAATTGGCTAAACAAAAGGACCCAAAGTGTACTAATTAACAGTGAACTTTTAGATATAGGTCTTGTAACAAGTGGGGTGCCGCAAGGATCTGTCTTTGGCCCATGCCTCCTTCAGGCTGTCATTTCTTTTTTCTTTTTTTTTTTGTGTTATCTTTTTTGTTCCCCCATGTGCTACCGCTCTTAGCCACTTCTTCAGGCTATGCCAAGGCACCTCCGATCCGTCCTGTTCCCGTGCCCCATCCCTCACATTTGCAGTCGTCCCCCAGGGTAACCCGGACGTAACCCTTTGCCGGGCCGGGCCCCCCCTCCTCTGAGGGGAGAGGCACCTGTGGGGCAGGCAAGCACACTACTTGGCCCTGGGGTACTGCTGAGGGACGAATAGCTCCCAGGACATTGGAGGCATTGGACTGCCAGGCGGCCATCATCAGGTTGAGTGCGAAGCCAGTTTCTGTTTTCTGGTGACATTCCCCGTCTTGCGTGCATCTGCGTTACCTCCGGTCTCCACTAGAGGTCACTGCAGAGCAACGCACTCCCTCAACCCACCCCAGGAGAGGAGAGGAGAGCAGTCTTCCAGATGCTCGATCTTCTCCTCCCCTGCCGACCCCCAGGGCCCCGAGTCCGTTCCTGAACCCGGGTCTCCGGCATGGGTCGAGGTAAGGCGCCAGCACTTCAACCTTCTACGCCACTGGGCTGGCCAGGCTTTCATTTCAGATATGACAAGTACCTGTATCTCTACAACCATTAAATATGCAGTACATCCATTAAATATGCAGATGACATTAAAATCAGCAGAGTCTGTGCAACCACTGACCAGGCCGAGACCATACAGCACGATTTAAATAGGATCTTTGATTGGATAACAAAATAGAGTATGAAACTCAATAATAAAAAATGTAAAGTAATGCATTTGGGACCCTAGAACCCCAACACGTTGTACTCTCTGGGTGATACCACCTTACTGATTACCACCGATGAAAAATATCTAGGAATTATTATTTCTAACAACCTGGAGCATTCCAAGTAAATCAGGTTATCAGTAAAACAAACCAAGTTATTTGGTCTATTCAACGTAATATCAAATCCCTAGATCCCAAGATCATGATGCCATTATTTTGTGCTTATGTAAGACCCCACCTAGAATATGCTTCCCAGTTATGGTGCCCGTATAAGAAAGTACAAAGGAAATTCACTAAACAGTTACATGGGTTATATAACACTTCATAGAGTAACAGACTTATTTCTCTAAATCTAATGTCACTAGAAACACGTCGATTGAGGGTCGATTTGCTATTTCTATTCGATATTATCAACAACCCCTATTTAATGTCTGAACTTGGGTTGGAGTTCAAAACCAGCAATTATGCGATTAGAGGGCACCCCTTACAGTTGACTAGTAAACAATTCATTACAATAATATAAAATTCTTCTTCACCCTTCAGGTCATACAACCTTGGAGTAAATTGCACCTAGAAGTCATCATCAGTAAAACAAAACATGAATTAGAAAAAATTATTTGATTCTTTTCTACTCTCGGAAAAGCCACTTAAGTATTGCTAATTTAGTAAATTTGTTAGTATAGGAGCACCAATGAGCTTTTAGCTTCCTTGCTCCTAGCTCTCCTTGGTATGATCATTAGTATGAACTTAGAAACTCTACGCTTTTCTTATAATACTAAGTAGCTTCTATAACTAGCTGTATTTGGTAGTTTGCAGAGTAAAATGCATTTTAAAACTGTGCACTTTCCTTAGAGAAAGGTCGAATGGCTCTTAGAAGGAGTGAAATAGTCAGTTGGGGAGGCAGAAAATGGCCTGAGGTGCCAGTCAATCCCAGACGGTGCTGTGACAGCCTGGGCCAATCAGCGGTCAGGCACCAAAGATTCAAAAGTCTTTGTGGGTGGCTAGGCACTACAATGTACCTAGGAGCTGCAGTCTGAGGGCCGAACCAGTGGTGTGGCTCTAGATTTTTCTCTGGTACCACGGGCGTGTTCCAGCGGCACTCCAGGCAGGTCTTGCCCTAACCACAGGCGCGGTACTGGGCGGGCAGGCTTCTGTGTGAGCAGCTTTCTCTGGATGAGCATGGCTGACCTGAGAAGTCAGGCAGGACTGGTGGCACTCATCCTGGGGAGTGTCTTCAGTTGGAGTCGGAGTTCCAATTCCGCCGGAGCAGATGAGGTAGCAATGGTCCAACAGCCCAAGCAGACTCTGAATAAACAGAAGGTCTGGGGAGAGAGGGAGGAAGGGAGGCTAAGTACAGGCAGGCTAGGGGAGGGTTTCAAAGTAGACAAAAGAAAAGGGCGTAGGTCTATAAGCAAAACTGGGAGAGTGAGAAGAAAAAGGATAGGAGAGCACAAGAATGATGTGTGAACTGATAACCTTGCCTCCCCTATAGCTACACATTTTAAAGCACATAGACATCTAATACTGAGTTTGAGATTTTTGACATTGAAAAACTGACACTGGGTCTTAGAGGGGGAGACTTAGATACAAAACTACTTACAAGGAAGGCCTTCTGTATAGAGCTATGTAAAGCCACAGAAAGAAGGTATGGACTGAACAAGGGTATAGATTGGTTACCTATTATCTGATCAGCCACCATGCTTTTCTTTTAGGATATCTCCTGCCGTTTCTTGACCCTCCTGAGTAGTAGCCCTTCACATTCAGGTTTCTATCTGTAACAAACAGGTAGCAGGATTATATTCCGTTTTCACTTTACTGACCTTACAGTTCATCTACTTTCCTGACTGGTCTGCTCCCTGACTGGTAGGGTCTAACACTGGGATGACCCTTTGTAAGTCTATGGTTTGCTGCACACCCCTTCCACAACCCCACCTCCCTCATACCCAACTTGGAATATGTGCTTTGTAAAATGTCCCCCCAACCTTTTTTTTGCTGTATTATGAACAAATTAATATGCACATCATTGACCTTTGATCTTTTGGTGAACTATGTTCACGTTTTTAGGTAGGTCTAGAGAGATACAAGACAGAAGGGAACAATTATGCTATAAATGGTATGGAATATTTCCATGAAACATCCACAATATCCACAGTATTTATAAATAAATTCTAATACACTTCAAGATCTTTTAACTTCCAACAGGGGAAGGATACTGGCCTTGATATTTCTAGTGACTAGAGGAATTGGATAAGTGGGAGACAGTGTACATTATCATAATAGGATGAGAGTACTGGATCTGAGACCCTTAGTAATGCAGTGTACATACTGCCCTCAATTGTCACAGAGAGCAGAATCTGCGAGGGATGCATCCACATTTTTTGGTTACACCATCACATTTAACTAAAAAACATAATATGTTGAATTTAGACTTTGTACAGCAAAACACTTTACATTTTGACACATTTCCCCTCAGACTTTCAAGCCACATAGCGCTGATGGTGTAGTCCGTTTGGAGGGCGTGGCAAAGGTCTACCCTCTCCATGATGTCACGGGTGAGCAGTAGCTATGGCGCACCATTCCTAGCTGGCAACTAGTGCTGATGGGAACCTATAAAACAGAGTCTGCCAGCTCAGTTCGCTGCCCACTAACACAGAGAGAGCAATGAGCCATACAATTTAAAGTACTTCAACAGGTACTGTAAGAAGTATTTTGCGCCATGTAACCTCAATACCCAGGACATTTTTAAACAAGTAACAAGTTTCTCCTGTGTCTCGTTTGATACAAATAAGAAAGAACAGTTATAAAAACATTAATAAAAAGCATTGAGAGAATATAAACGATCATAAATATAAGGATTTAATGTGGCTGTAGCAGACATTACCAAATGCTACAAAACTGAGCTGGTTGTGACCCAAATAAACTGGATAAGGGGTATTACTGAAATATGAATAGATGGAAAGATCAATTTTAAGTTAATTATGTTTTATTTTTGAATTATATTTCCTAGCCTATATGAAAAACAGATCAAGTACAGGCTATTTTCAGACAAATATTTAAAGCTGTTTCACTAACACATTACAGGTGCATTCTGTAGTGTATCAAAGTGATCATTTATTTGAAGAATAAAAGAAACGAAAAAAAAACGAGTTAAACAGTGAATAACACTTTTGTTATGTTATTATACTTTTGGTTATGTAACCCATTTTATTAATTACATTAATTACTATGATTTACCATCTCTACTGAGTTGAATATGTTCCGGGCCAAATAGGTATGCATGTATCTAAGGAAGCATTGAACGACTTGTATATGTGTGGTCTGGCTTAGCAGTACATAATGAGATAGTAAATCATATGATACCATACACTTATTTTACTTTTAGAATCACCTTCCACCCTCAGGAAGGGGCATTTCGAACACCTGAAATGTTGATGATTAATAGGGTGTTAGTTTTGCTCATGAAATTTAAATAAATACATATTTTTCTGTACATAATTGTTGAGTGGTCACATTTTCCTATGTGCACTGTGGATAGAAACATACATAGACTTTGATGGCAGATAAGGACTGTTTGGCCCACCTAGTCTGCCCATTTTCCTACCTATTGGATTAGCTACAGATCCTAGTTAACCAACAGCCTACTTCCTCCTACCCCTCACTATAAATGCCCTATGTCTGTCCCATGCATTCTTGAATTCCCCCACTGTTTTTGACCCCACAACCTCCTCAGGAAGGCTGTTCCATGCGTCCACTACCCTCTCCATGAAAAAAATACTTCCTCACGTTACCCCTGAGCCACCCCCCCTCTATCTTCAAATTGTGCCTCCTTGTTCTTGCACATCTCTTTTTTCTGAAAAGATGCTACCTTCTTGGACTTTATTGATTCCCTTGAGTTACTTGAAAGTATCTATCATGTCCCCCCCATCCCTCCTTTCCTCAAGGGTATACATAGTAAGATATTTTAGTCTCTCTTCATATGGCTTCTGGTGCAGACCCTGCACCATTTTAGTTGCCCTCTTCTGGACTGCCTCCATCCTGTCTCTGTCCTTGTGGAGATGGGGTCTCCAGGACTGGACGTAGTACTCCAGATGGGGTCTCACCAACTGTCTGTATATAGGGATAACAACTTCTTGTTTTCTACTGGTGGTGCCTCTCCCTATGCATCCCAATATCCTCCCAGTCCTCCTTACTGTCTTCTCACATTGCTTGCCTACCTTAAGGTCATCTAATATTATTACCCTCAGGTCCCTTTCCATTTTTGTTGTTGTCAGTACCTCGACCCCCATTGTGTACTCTTCCCCTGGGTTTTTGTTTCCCAGGTGCACTATTTTTAAGCGAAAAAGATGTTCCAGGACTAGAGGGCATGGGATGAAGTTGGAGGGAGGACGATTCAGAGGAAACGTGAGGAAGAATTTCTTCACAGAACGGGTGGTGGACAAGTGGAACACCCTGCCAGAGGAAGTGGTGGGGGCTGAAACAATCACGGGATTTAAGAATGCATGGGATAGACATAAAGGAATTCTGGAGGTCAGGGGTAAGGGGCAACAGACTTCCTGGAAAACATAAACTGAACTTACAAACTTAAATGGGCAGACTGGATGGGCCATAGGCCCTTATCTGCCGACACTGTCTATGTATCTATGTATCTATGTAGGTGCATTACCTTGCACTTCTTTGCATTGCATTGAATCTAAACTGCCGTACTTTGACCATTCCTCCAACCTTGCCAAGTCCCTTCTCATCCTTTCCACCTCCTTGTGTATCAACCCTGTTGTAGATCTTTGTGTCCTCTGCAAAGAGGCATACTTTTCCTTCCAGCCCCTCTGCAATGTCACCTATAAAGATATTAAAGAGGACCGGTCCCACTACTGAACCCTGTGGTACCCCACTAGTAAACCCCTTTCTTCAGAGTGTAATCCGTTTACTATTACCCTCTACATCCTGTTGTTCAGCCAATTTGTTATCCAGACTACCACCCTTTGAACTACTCCCAGGCTGGCTAACTTGTTTATTAATCTTTTGTGTGGGACTGTCAAATGCCTTGCTAATGTCTAGGCAGGCCATATCCACAGCTCCTCTCAGTCTACTACTTTGGTCACCCAGTCAAAGAAATCTATTAGATTCATCTGACATGACCTTCCTGCTGTGAATCCATGCTGCCTTGGGTCCTGTGCCCCTCTGGCCTCTAAATACTCAACAATTCTTTCTTTCAGAAGTGATTGTATGATTTTCCCTACAGGTGAGGTCAAACTAACAGGGCTGTAGTTTCCTGCCTCTGTCTTTCTCCCAGTTTTGTGAAGGAGAATCACATCTGCCCTCCTCCAGTCCTCAGGTACCACACCATCCTCCCATGATTTGTAAAAAGCATAGTCTGTGGTGTCACTAGGTCTCCCCTTAGTTCTTTTAGAATTCTGGGGTGAATCCCATCAGGCCCCATTGCCTTGTCCACCTTCAGTTTTAGGAGTTATTTCAGGACCCTTTCTTCTGTGAATGGACTGGTAGCAACACCCCTGTCCAGAGTGTTTCTATTGTTTAGTTTAGGTACCTCCCCTTCTTCTTGGTTTGGGAATACTGAGCAAAAGTATTCATTCAGTATCACTGCCTTTTCACTGTCACCCTCTGCTTACCTCCCCTCCCCTTTATTAAGCCTCGCTATCCCTCCCTTGGTCTCTCTTTGCTCCATAATGTACCTATAAAAGGTTTTATCCGCCTTCTTAACTGAGTTGGCTATCTTTTCCTCGGTTTGGGCCTTTGCTATTTTGACTGCTTTCCCCACTTCCTTTTGCTTTAACTGATACAGTTCTCTGTCCTACTCATTCTGTGATTCCTTATACTTCCTGAATGCTATGTTTTCCTCCCTTACCTTCCCTGCCACCTCTTTTGAGAACCATAGTGTTTTTTTTTACTTTGTTTTGTTTATTTGCTTCACAAAAAGGCTTGTTGCCTCTGTGATGGCAGTTTTGATTATTCTCCATTGTTCTTCCACCCCTCCCTCCTGCCCATTTGCTAGTGCATTTCTGAGGCACTCACCCATTTTGCCAAAGTCAGCCCCCCTAAAGTCCAATATCCTCACTTTTGTATGGCTTGACTCTACGGCTATGTTTATTGTGAACTACATTGTTTGGTGGTGGCTTGTTCCCAGATGGCTACCCACTTCTAAATCTGTGATCCTCTCTCCATCCCTGTTTGAGAGTACCAGGTCTAAGATTGCTTCCTCCCTAGTGGGTTCCAACACTAGCTGTCTGAGGCATGCCCCCTGTAGGGCATCAAGAACGACTCTGCTTTTGGATGTGGCTGCAGCAAATGTGCTCCAGTTAACATCTGGCATATTCAGGTTCCCCATCAACAATATCTCCCTTTTTTCTGCCATTCTAAGGATACCTTCTATCATTACCTTGTCCATTTCCTCCCCCTGAGATGGGAGGCTGTATACAACCCGCATGAGGATTGTGGTGCCATTTCCTGTCTCCAAGGTAACCCACAGTACCTCCTCTCCTCCCCATTTACCCTTTAGTTCCATTGCTTTGATCCCTTCCCTTACGTAGAGAGCTACTTCTCCTCCTCTTTTACCCTCCCTGTTCCTCCTGTAGATTGTGTACTCTGGTATGTCGACATCCCAGGTGCCACGATATCCAGGTGTCCCTCTTCCATCAAGGCCACTGGTTCAGGAAGCTTGTCACCCAGACTATGGGCATTTGGTACTCATCACCCTCCATTTTTTGATGGCACTACCCCTTTTAGCCCCATCCCTGCGCTTACTGCCTTTGCCTTTTTCTCCATTTACCCCTATCCAGTTCCCTATAAACCTCTCTACCTTGCTGTTTACCTTGCTAACTACCCTGTTTTGTGGGGGAAGGCTGGGAATTCCCTGCTTCTTATCAGTGCCTCCCCTTGGCCAGTTTAAAAGCTTGCCAATGAAGCATTTAAACCTATCATCAAGGAGCCTGGTTCCCCTCCCGGATAGATACTGAGCCTGTGCTAGTATAGGCCTGTATCCCTCCAGGTGGACACCCAGTTCCCAATGAAGCCAAAACCCTGTGCTCTGCACCAGTTTTTCAACCATGCATTGAATTGCATGGTGTGGAGTATCCTAGCCTCACCCATGCCATAGACAGGCAGCTCCTCTGAGAAGGTTAACATGCATGCTACTTGTCTAAGGCCCCTCCCCAACTTCACACACTCCTCCTGTACTTATGTGATCCCATGCCCAGCTAGGGCATTTGTCCCTAGGTGGACAATGACATCCTGCTCCCTCTTCCATGCAGCTGCTCCCACAATCCTGAGGATTCACATCCTGTCCCTCCAAGCCAATGGTCAGGGCAGGCACCTTACCTCTCTCTACCCCCTCCCCCAGTTCTACCTCCCTAGCAATTGAGTCCCTCACCAGGAGCTGTCTCCTTCCCCTGTGGTGTCCCATGCCACCCTTCTGTAGGTCTCTCTTGTGGAGGTTCCCAGCATCCTCCTTAGTCTCCACTGTGGGTGCCTCCATAGAGGAACCACACTCAGCCAGAATGGTGCATGAACTGTGGAGAGGTACAACTGGAGGGATGCACCTCTGTTACATCACCCTCACCAGCCCACCATGGTCCAACTGCTCCTCTTTCTTGGCAACCTCTGAGGAAGTGTCAGTGGCCCTGATGTCCCCTGGTTGGGGGAGGTTTCCATACTCCTTGCCAGGTCAGCCTCCTCCATCAGAGCAGAGAGTTGCCTGCAAATAGGGGAGTACTACAGTCTTCAGAATGTCTCTCCAGAAGACTGCCACCCCACAGCCAGTGCATTGCACCACTCCCCACATGTCTCTCTGCCTTCCTGTTTAATATTTTTTGTGTGTCTATTTTGTTAGTGTGTGCATGCGTTTACCCTCTATGCAGTGTGCTGGGCTATTAAGGATATGATAGTTGTATGCCTCTTGCCGTCTTGGGGAAGTGATGTCAGAACCCCTGGTACAAAGGAAATGACACCCTTGGGGCAGGCGGGGTATGGGGCAGGGTGGGTGGGACCAAGGCCATGCCCTCCAGAAACAATCAGCTACAGCTCTGACCCACCACCCTGGTGAGTGCTGACCTTCCTTTCAGCAAGACAACCTGCACAACAATTTAACAGAGCATATACCCTGCAAAAAACTATTTCAGTCAGAGAAAACTAAAGCAGTTGAGCCCAATACCTATAATGTAAGCCTCCCCTGACCCAGCCTTTTACAACCTAGTGTTCTGTGCTCTGAAGACAATCAAAGGAAACCAGTTTTAACCACCTGAGGCACTGTCTGTGTCAAATACACAAACCTCCACTAATATGCACTAAACTGCAGACCTTACAATGACAAATCCTCAGCCACCAGTAAATAGTTCACTGTACCAAAATAGTTTGATGCAAATTGTCACCAAAATACTAGTAAACATTAATCCAGCTATTCACAAGGGAAAACCAATTATGCAGTATTTCAGTCCCTCTGAAGTTAAACTTCCAATCCACAAGTACATAAGCAGTATTGCAAACCCCTTCTTGATTCAAAAACAAACAAATACAAGGCAATGCCAAGTGTAAAATTTTAAGTAAAATAAGGTCCCCCTTCCTCAGATTTGAGCAAAAGTGAGCTTTCCTGCAGATTGCCAGTTCAGTATAGTGTCTTCTTCACAGCTCCCAGTAGTTTCAAAGCAGCTTGCTTCCACCTTCAAGAAGATGGGCCTTTCTGTCTGAATCTGACAAGAAGATGGGCCTTTCTGTCCGAATCTGGATATTTTGTGACCTTCATAAGAACAGACTATTTCCTCATATGAGTTTATATTTTATGCAGTGAGGATCAAGAATTCCCCAATTTTTTTTCCTTTTAATTGCCCTCATCTCTCCTCCACCCCTTCCCCATGTTGTCCACCAAACTAACTTTTCCCTGACCAGCTCCCTCAGCCTGTTGAAGCTAGCCCTTCTGAAATCAAGGACTTAAGCTCTTAATTGGGGGTTTCCAGACCCAAGGACCAGTTCAAACCAAATGGAACTATGGTCGCTGTTCCCCAGTGGCTCCCCTACTCTCACAACTCCAATCACCTCCGAGTTACTGAGTACCACATAAAGAATTGCCATCTGCCTGGTGGGTTCCTTAACTAGCTGTACCAGCAGACACTCTTGGAAGACATCCAGCAAGGCCTGACTTCTGGTGTTTCTGGCCACTGAAATTTCCCAGTCTCTGGCAGGTTCAGATCACTCATCACCACTATTTCCCCTTTGCCATCCCTCTTTCAGATTCTTCCCTGAGCTCACTGTATCTCTCCCTCTCTTTCCCTTGATCCAGAGGTCCAAGAATCACCCCTAAATGCAGTTTCTCACCTGTGGCTGCCATGAGTTGCACCTACAGTGACTCAGTCTCTCCATTACTACCTCTGATACACCCATCTTCTGCTACATCTATCCCTCCTAAGCAATGAGTGCCTAGGGACTGTCAAGTCCCAGCCATTATTTTCTGAAGTCCATGTTTCTGTAGAGGCCACCAGATCCACTTCAGTGTCCGCCATCAGTGCCTGGAGCACACTGATTTTGTTACCCAGGTTCCTGGAATTAAGGCAGACCCCCTTCCATGTGGTCCCTGATCCTCCATTGCTACTACCCTTATGCTTTCCTAGTCCCACCCACAGCGACTCAGTCACTCTGCTAGTACCCTTGATGCATCCATCTTCCGCCACTTCTATGTCCTCCTTGACAAAAAGGTCTACCCCTCTACCTCCACCTGTTCTTCTATCCCTCCTAAACAATGAGTACCCAGGAACTGTCAGGTCACAGTCATTATAAGGCATACCTCCTTCCATATGACCCCTGATCCTCCATTGCTACTACCCTTGTGCTTTCCTTGTCCTTTTTTTTGATTGTTTAACCAGGAGTAGCACACTAAGCTGAAAGCTTTTTTACAGGTGCGACCTGGGAGCACAGGGAAGTTAAGTGACTTGCTCAGGGTCACACAGTATGCAAGTGGAAACTGTGGTATTCATACCCAGGTCTGGTCTGCTGGATGTCACCAGATTTGCAGCTCAGAGCCTTAAACCACTGTGCTATACCGCTTTTTGCTTTTTTGGAGTTTGCACACCTTACATCCTCTACTCTAATGTCTTCTCACCTAGCCCAGTTGGAACCACAACCCACTTTGCACCCAAATTATTGTTACAAGCCCCCATATGTGGGTGAGTGGTAACTAGGATTCCCTTCTTCTCACCTGCCACCATAGTTCTCTTAGTTCCAGTCTCCACTGCAGTCAGTTTAAAAATGTGATGTAGATGTCAAACTTTTGCCCCAGCATGCAGGCCCCCTCTCTAGTCAGGTGAAGTCTGTGACCTTTGAAGAGTCTCTTATCCCAGAAGTTCCCCAATCATCACATATTGGTGTCCCTTCTACTGACACCATCCATAACACCACCCATTAATCTTCTCAATTACATCATTCCTTAGCCTATCCTGCTTCCCCTCCCTGCCCCACATAGGGAGGACTTTGGAAAAGGCCAGGGAGGCTGAGTGTGCCACCAATCTGTCCCCCAGTTTACAGAAGTTCCACTTCACCATCTCTATCAACTGATTCACCAGCTGTTTGATACCCAGGTGTACCAGTACCCCCAGACCAGCTGCTCCCTCTCCGCCATCCTTCTGGCCTGTTTAAATCACTGATGGCTGATGCACCAGCAAGGCACCAGACCATGCTCCTCTAATTCAACCCCCTCCACCACCTTCTTTACCCTTCTAATCCTAGATTTCCTGACCACCAAGACTCTCCAAATAGACATGCTCCCCCGGGTGCCATCACATTGTCCCACCCTTTCCCATGGACTGACTTAGCCCCCCCATGGAGTCAGGTGCCTGAGCCTCCTCTAGGGGTGTGAAGTGGTTCACTGGATGGATGGTGCTGGGCTGACCAACCTCCTTATGGCTACTTTTGCCCCTTCTTTCTCCTGCCCCCCAGCACTCTCCATGCCTCTGGACCAGCAGGTCACTGGTGGAGTAGGAATGCATGGGGTGGGTTCTGGTTGAGCTGGTGATGCAGCTGAGATATTTCTACTGTTGTTATCACCAGCTAAACCTGGAGCTCTGCCATGGTCCTGCAGATTGAGCAGTATCCCCTCCTCCAGAGTAGAGAAGAGCACCCCACCACTACCTCAACTGACTGCCTGCCCTCTGAACCCCATCCCTATACAGGCCATTGAATGAGGTTAAACATAGCTGCTGTGGGCTTCCAACAACAGGTTCACAGTTTGTTGGTTTTTCGCAATTTATAGTTTCTCTCAGTATTGTTTGCCCCTGACTTGCCACCAGCATGGGGACACACTCTTCCACAGGACTTCAACCCCACAAATTATGCCTCGTGGCAAGGCCATCCCAGGGGATGGAGACCACCAGGGTATCCCCACGGAGGCTATGCCTGGGGCCGGCGACTAAGCCTGGAGGTCTTGAGGCATGAGGCTTTTTGCTTCACCATGTTTTTTTTCCCAGCCCTGAGGATGGTGGTGTGCAAATGAGTTTGAGGAGACATGCATACGCAGATATGTGCTGCTGCTCTGGACCTCAGCCGATGTCCTCCACTCCCACATGGTGCCTCAACTGCACTGCCACCCATGGTCACCCAATGGCAGTATTGCAGCAGGTATGGCAACCCTCCTTCCCTGGAGAAGGAGAGCATTCCTAGGATGCTCAAGCCTCCTCCCCCTGGCTAGCCCTCTGATGACCCAGGCTTGTTCCCGAACCCTGGTCACTGTTGTCATCAATGGTAGCTCTACTGCTGCCCCAACAGGCTACCTTAGCAGGTTAACAATACTAAGTCAACTCATAGTGCCCACCCAGATAGGGTGCAGTTGTTAGGCTCAACTATAGCACAGGAAACATGGATAAAAACTATCTTGTACTGCTTACCTGGTTAGAGTGGAGCTCTAAGACCCAAATATAACATGAGTACTAAGTTAAGTCATACAGCACTCGTACAGCTACACCCAGATAGGGTGTAGCTGTAAAAAAGACTTAACTATAACACAAGTGCTACATTAACCCACAGTGCTCTCCCAGATAGGGTGCAGCTATAAAACCGTCTATAAGACAAGTACTAAATTGACTTGTACAGCTATGACTAGATAGGGTGTAACTGTAAGACTTAACTATACACAAGCACTAAATTAACTTGCAGTGCTCACATAGATAGGATGCAGCTGTTAGACCAAACCATAGTAATTCTATATGGAATGGAAAATGCTAGATTAGGTGTTGGAGTAAAGGCATCATGGCTTCAAGGTGGATTTGGTAAATGTATCATTGGGTGTAAATTCCAAAATAGGCATCTGCCTGGTTTCAAACCCGTTCAGTGGGTTACCTCCCTCTCTGGTTAACATTAGAAACTCAACTGGCCAGATCACACATAATTACTGCCCTCTCATTCCCCCATACCTAATTTATTGAAAAGACGCCTTAGTATATCCGGATCCATTTCAATATGCAAACAAATAACGAAGATACTTAAATGGCAATCCCTTCCTCCTAGTTTTGTGTTCATCTGGAACCACCCTAATATTACCTATAATAGAGGGATTGGAGTAAAATGGGTATATGAACTATGGAAGCTACTATGGTTCCAGTCTCTGATCATCTCATGACATTTGAGATAATCACAGAAAAGTTTTGAATTTATGGATAGCAATTTTGGAACTACTTATGTTAGTGAAGCCCAGAAGAACAGTATACTGAATCCTGATTATTCTGTCACTCAAGATCCTGATTGTGGGCACAATTAATTGAAATCTCTGTGTAACCTTTAGGTGGTGCTATCCCAAGGGCTACTACCCCTGCCTGCTTGGCTAGGAGCAGGTTAAGGGGCCTGAGTTCTGAAATGGGTGCCTCCACTTGGCGGTCAGGGTTGGTAGTAGTCAAGCTAACCTGGGCACCGCCCTCCAGGACACTGTAACCCCCCCCTTTCCTTACTAGTGGCCGGAACGATACACAATAATCACTTTCACAATACCCCAGATACACCACACAAGTACCCACACTGTTTGTACCTACCACCAGGGCTTTCCTCTGGATCAACCCTGGGGACCCCCTGTAAAATAAGGTTATACACAGCAAATAACAGCAGTACAGTACTGTTGCACAAACTGGAACCACAGTCAGGGTAAATGCAAAAGAGGTAGATCTGATTTATTTAAGGGACTTGAACAAGGGAGGGGCGTAATCAGGTTAATTTGCTTAAAGGCTGTATCAGTCAAACAGTTATGCATGCACTTCAGGGTCCATAAACAGCCACACACTCTGGGTACCCAGGTGAAGAAGAGGTGGGCTAGCCAGGATCATTGTCCGGGGTAGGCCGGCATCGCAGCTGGTTGAGGCCCTGTGATGGAAGAAAACAACATGCACCACACACACTAATTGTAATCCAGAGCCAGAGGGCTCAGTTCATGAAAGAAAAAAAACAAGACAATCAGATGACTCAGTTAGATTAAGCTGTTGTTGCAGGGAGCTATCCTGATGGTTACTCATGATACCCAAGACTGGACACAGACTGGACAAAAATTGAGACTGCAGGTGGTTGATCTGGAATGCCAGGAGAAGCAGGGCCCAAACAATTCACCAAGGCATCATTCCTGTTCAAGTGTGGAGCAGGGGGGCTGATCCCCAGGCAGGTCTCTTGTCGATGGCTTTCTCTGTGGGGTAGTCTGGCAGGGCCAGTATGGCAAGGCCCAGGCCATATGGAGATGAATGCGGATTCAATCTGGTTGAGCTGGATACAGCTTCCAGCAAGCAGAACACAATTCACCAAGTGGGGAACCAAATCACGTCCCACTATAAACACACAGCACACTTACATGTAAGGGATTCTACTATACCAGGCAAACCGCTCTCCGGTCACAATCGCAAAGTCTCTGCACACACCGGGAGTTTAGAGGTAGCTGGAAATCCTGACAGGCCAATGCATTCAGCAGATCTTCAGTCTTCTTCAGGTTGATCTTGGCCACGACTCAGTGGCTTACTTCTTCGTTCTCACAAACTTGGATTCCCTTTCCACAGAGACTGTCTCGAGCTATTGCTTCTTCAGCTCCCAACTTAGATCTGACTCAACTTCCAGCAAGCCTGGGAATGTCCCCAAGATCCAAAAGGTTCGGTTGGCTGATTCATCTGTCAGTCACAACAGGAGCTCCCCCTTCAGGTGCAAACAAGGCACCAAAAGCCAAAAACTACAATTCCTACAGATTCTGACTCCAGACAGGTCCTGTAGTCCGGCTCCATTTTAGGTCCCACCAGAACTGATTGGCCCAATTCTTCAGTCCTGGGCCAAGATAGTGGAGATAAACAAAACAGTCCTTGCTGCAAAGAAGGCAGGTTAGACAAACTACATTATGTGTGGTTCAGAGCTCAGTGCTTGTGCAACATACTGTAATTGGATAATGTAGGTTAGTGCTTGGATACAGAGGCCAGATCAGTAAGTAGGACAATGCTCATTAGATACAGTATTTAGCAGTTTGAATTGATCAGCACTTAGGTACTTTGAACATAGTTATACAGTCAGCGTTTATAGTACAAGTGAGCTGGATAGTCTTATGCAAGTGCTTAGATGCGTGAGCTGATGAGTAACGTGTTATGACTTGGTATTGCTTTTGCCTTACTCTGTATCCCACCATAAAAGAATGCTTAGTCCAGTAGTATGAGATCCCCCAAAAAGAACAATAGTATCAAACGATTATCTCCTCCAACTCTGGAAAGTGTGACCAGTAGCATGCAGGAGAGGAAACCCCCCCCTCTTTGGGGGAAACCTCTGAGGACCCATGGCTACTGACCTGCCCTTCTGGGCATACTAAGGGAGAATAATCCTAATTAACAATATTAAGCTAATTCGAGTTCCAAAGTTTGAGATTCAGATCCAGTAAAGCGAAGCTGAATGAATACAGAATATTCCGGTCGGTGAACGTAGCAGCATCCTTCTAGCAAGTCCAATTCTGAGAATCCACGTCCAGAGCAGAATGGTGGTAGACTGGAATCCATGGTCGATAATGATAATTCGAAGCATCGAAGTTACATTGGTGAAATGTTCCAGCAGGATAGGATGGCTTCTGCAAGGAGAACCAGTAAGCAAAAGGCTAGGTGTCCATATCCCATGTAGGAGGAAGGTAGTTCGTATTCCTCTTGGCAAGCTTTGCAAATGAAGGCATTGGAGATGAAGCATAAGAACTGGGCACAAGCTGTGTGATCTGGAGAGGGCGGAGCAGTAGGAGTCTCTGATCTGGAGTGGAAGCAGGTAAGTGAGTTGGGTATAGATCTTAGTGCGAATATGTAGATATTAGTTAAATGAACCTCCAGATCCCGATGGGGGAAGTAGGTTGTAGAATAGGGGATCGGCCTTAATGAACCTCTAGGCCCTGTAAGGGCAAAGTAGGTAATATGAGCAAGTAGTGTAAAAAATGGACCTGTACATAGGTCAGTTGTAGTAATAAGTAAGCTGCATGATGCAGACGTAGTAGCAGAGGAGTAGTATTGCAAAGGTTATATATAGTACACAGCGAGGAGCATGAAGAAATGGTACTAGCGCAGGAATCGAGGAGCTTCGTCTGGGATCCAAGTAAGTGCATGATGAGGAAAATATCCATGGTTCAAAGCCAGAATGGTATGGTAACTAGAATTGACTTGGTGAGAATAGTCTGACAAGTCTTGAAGTCGAGCTTGACTCATAATGGCGATAACTGAAGAAGCTGAACTGAATAAAGTAGCATTGTCACAAGTTCCAAGAGGCTTCAGAGCACTATTCCTGAATTGAATCTTATCTTAGTAGGAATGTAGTAATAGTACTTCATATGACTGAAACGATAAGGCAGGCATCCAGGAATAGGATATGATTGGCTAATACAAAGTGAGATGGTCCATAGTAAAGAGTTCCAAGGCTGGCAGAACTGTGGCAAATCGGAAGTACAAATGCCAAATGTGACTGCAGCTAACACTGTCCACCCAGTTGTGCGCCCATCCTTCCCCCCTACTCTCGACTCAGGGTCCCTCAAGGCCCCACGTATTTCTCCAAAATCCTCGGCCTGGTATGCCAAGATTGCTGCCTAATTGCCTTATCAGTTTTTAAGTTTTGCCTGGACGGCTCCTCTGTTCAGATACTGTAAATACTGCCTGTTTATGTATGTCCTCTACTGTATTTGTCTGCCTTCCACCCTCTGTAACTGACGTGGAGCCTTTGCAAAAGAGTCTGTGACTCAAAGGTTTGTAATTCCGATTGTATTCCAATAAATAAATAAATAAATAAATAAATAAAAACTCGAGGCATCAAGCTGGACGAGACAAGTGTAGAGTAGAAGTAGTTAACCTCCAGGCCCGAAGGGCAAGGCAGGTCATAGAATCAGGTGGATGGTGTAGTAAAAAAGATCAAGGACCTCTGGGCCCAAGGGCGCAGGTCGTTGAAGTGCGGTACGGTGAACCTCCAGCCCTGTGGGGTGAGGCAGGTTGTAGAGCATTGGTAGATAGAGTTATAGTAATGTCTAACTGTGTGCAATGCAGAAATAATAGCAACGTAGTAAGGAATATATTGTAAATAGCATTGTGAGCGTTAGCATAATCCTGAGCCAATTCTGTGCAGTGTAGACTATGGTCCGAAGCATACTTATGCGAGCAGTAGAAAAGTGCTGTAAACTGTCGTTTCCTGATGATCAGATATTGTAAAGAATGCAATGAAGTGACCAGGGTGGACAAGGTGGCAACTCTACCTGAGGTAATAAGCATCTGAAACTGTAGTAGATCCATGTCTGAAGCTTAAGCTATAACAAGGAGGGTATTTATGAACTGAAGTAGTAACTCGAAAGAGTTGAAACAATATGGCAAGAGCATCCCAAGGAATTGAAAGCGAGTAGCTGAAGTAATCCAGAATTAAATCCAATGGTAGGAGCAGTGTATCCTTGACAATGGAAGTATGAGCAGCAAGTGAGGGCTGCATAGTCCTGAATCAGAGCAGTATGATCGAAGGTCAGGAATCACTGGCAGTGCATCCAATACTAAGCAGCAAAAGAATGGAGTGAGTAGAGTGGCAGCTAGCCCCACGTAGGCTAGAGTGTGCAGCTAGACCCCACCGGAGGAAGAGTAGAAGGCGGCAGCTTGGCCCCATGAAGGCAAGCGGGTCGCAACGCATGCAGGGTAGCTATGGAGTAGTGAATGTATTCAAACAAGGCACGAGTGAGTGAAATCTGAAGCCTGTGAGCTGAATGAGTACAATACAGTAGGAATGTACTGAGCGTTGGGTGCTGAGACCTTATAAGGTTGAATGCAGAAAGGAGTACATTGGAATCCAGAGGCTAAGGCTGAAGGGGATGGCCGTAGGCAAGTACTAACAGTTAACATAAGCAATGAGCAGCAGTGGTGTAGGCATGTGTGAACGGAGGCAGGAAATGACATAGCAAGAATTTAATTAAGTTGCTGAGCATGGAAGCAGCTATGGCAGAGTTGGAGTACGCAATAAAGGAGTTAAATATAGTTATGTTAGAGTAATGGTTTGCATGACCGTAGAGCGAAATGTAAGGTCTTCCAGCGTAATAGTAATGAGATGCCAGATCTGAGCATCTGGTATGAAGAATTACATTGGAGCATATGACTGTCTGCTTCAGAATATAGTGATGAGTCCCAAGTACAATAATTGGAATGTGATCCAAGAAGCTGATGAAAGGATGTTGCGGACCTGAAGATGTAGGATGAAATTCTAACTGTGCAGGCATGACTGAATAATGGAAGCGTCATTGAGTAACTAAAGGTTCTCCAATCAATAAAGCAGGGAGGAAAGCAGTGATCAGAACAGGAACAGAGAGTACTCAGACTTGGTAGATTCCAAAGTAGAATTGGCTGGTTTTCTGCAATGCGAAACTATTGGATAGTGAGAAATGCTAACAGCCACCCGGTGGCTGTTAATGGTAATTACAAATAACACTGTTCCATCCTAAACAAGCATTTGTCAATGCTGAATGTTGCTTGCTTCTATGTGCTGTTTAGGTATTTGGAAGTCATTGGAGTGTAAATATTGAAAATTTGCGAACTTACGAGCGTGCGTAGGAACTGCGCAACGCACGCTCATAAAACAGTCATTTTTAGGATTTTTTTCACCAAATTTTCAACATAGCCATTTTAAGACCTCTGGTCATGAACAGTGTCACTGTGATTTTGTTAATGTGTCCCATACATTGAGTTTGCACACCGACTGCGCCATTGTGCGCTACATGAGCGGAAACACGTTTTGGGCAGGATGTGAAAAATGACAGCTGTACTGCTCATAAGGAGGTGTGGTAAAATGGCAATGTTGAAAATCTGGAGTGGAAATATTGAAAATTCGCAAACCTACGAGCGTGAAAAGGAGCTGTGCAACGCACGCTCGTAAAACAGTCATTTTTAGGAATTTTTTCACCAAATTTTCAACATAGCCATTTTAAGACCTCTGCTCATGAACAGTGTCACTGTGATTTTCTTAATTTGTCCCGTACATTGATTTCGCACACACCGACTGCACCATTCTGCGCTACATGGCGGAAACACATTTTGGGTGAGATGTGAAAAATGACAGCTGTACTACTCATAAGAAGGTGTGGTAAAATGGCAATGTTGAAAATCTGGAGTGAAAATATTGAAATTTCGCGAACTTACGAGCCTGTGTAGGAACTGTGCAACGCACGCTCGTAAAACAGTCATTTTTTGGAATTTTGGCACCAAATTATCATCATGGGGGTTTGGGGCCCCCTTCTCATGAATTATGTCACTGTCATGGTGGTATTGGGGCCCGAAGGGTGATTTCACAGTCACTGCGCGGTCACTGCGAATCACCGCCGGGCCGGATATCGCCATGACAGTGACATCATTCATGAAGAAGGTCCCAAAAACTCCATGTTGAAAATTTGGTGCAAAAATCCCAAAAATGGCTGGAGATATGCAAAGTTGAAACCCCTATCTAGCCCATTATACAGCTTACCGGCATTTCCTCAGTTCAGATCGGCTTTGAAGAGTGCAGGCGTGTTCCCGGTCCACGAAGATCGTCGCGCCAGAGTCTGGAGGTAAGTATGGGGTGAGGGGTGTGGGAAGCTGGGTGAGCAGTGGGTGGGTGCGGAATGTGGGGGTCGAGGCACCGCAAGACCGTTTTGTCTTACAGGTAAAAAAAATAAAAAGGCGTCGTGGGACCATTTGCCACGCTGGGGTGGGCTCCCAGCGTGGCAAAAGATTGAGGCGTTCA
Organism: Neoceratodus forsteri; assembly: GCA_016271365.2. Taxonomy (NCBI): domain Eukaryota; kingdom Metazoa; phylum Chordata; order Ceratodontiformes; family Ceratodontidae; genus Neoceratodus; species Neoceratodus forsteri. The sequence goes on from CM057451.1 coordinate 497,457,266, forward strand.
GCCGGAGCGGGATTGGGCACCCTGCGGCAAAGGATGGATTGCCACGCTGGGGTGGGCTCCCAGCGTGGCACTAACTACTGGGGGAGACGACGAGCTCAGTCGACAGGGATTGAGCACCCTGTCGGCTATACAGTGCGTGCGGATGCCTGCGGTTGGGGGGGAAGCTGCGCGTGAGCTGCTTCTTATCGCTGCTCACTCAAGCGTAGCTCCCCCTTTCAACTGTATGTCACTGCATTTTGGAGCGTGTCATAGACAGCTCCAAAATGCATTGGCTTACAGGGCCACGCCTGCCAGCACACTGCCTGAATTGGAGGAGGAGGTGACACACCTCCGAAATCTCCGATGATGGCACTATGTTTCTTGCACATGCGTGCAAGCAACATAAAAACGTAAACTCCGTATTATAGGGTAGGAGTAGTGTACCATATAGCAGTAGAATCTAAGGTGCCATGACTGCTATGAGGTTAGTACATATGCGATGCCAAGTTCCCATGGTGACACTACATAACTGGCATTAGTAGTACCGACCACAGCACTGAGTTCTGGTCAAAGGAATGAAATAGGCAGCTACCACTGGAATATTAGGAAGCGTCCACAATTGAAGGCCAAAACATATGGCAATGTCGATTAGAAAGGTAGGCATCCCAGTATGCAGTAGATGCTTTTTAAATGTCACTGCCGTTACTATGAAGCACTGTCTAAATTTCGCCTTCGGTCATTTAAAATCCTGAATAATTCTCATGGGCGGCTATATTAGGTTCTTTTGTGCTTAAGCTGCCATAACCACTCACTGTTTTAAAAATTAGCAGTACCAATCCGTATTCAGCTGTTTTCATTTCAGCCATCATAGGGTTAATGGAGTGGCGAAGGGAGTCAGTAGCAGTTCAGTGCTTGGAGGACTGCAGCTGCATACCGAAACAATGAGGAATCAGTATGTCCCAGTAGCGGTTGAAACGGTGAACATGGCGGCGGCATGGAGCAGCGGTTGCTAGTGTGGGAGAGAGAGAGAAAATAAGAAATGAGCAGAGAACAGAGCATAGCTGGGGAGCAGAAACAGCAGCGGCCGACGAGCAGCCATGGAAGAAGCGCAGAGAAATGGAGGCAGGCTGCAGAATGTAGCAAGGCGGCAGACCCACCCCCCCAAAAAGATGAAAGGTGAAACAAACAACAGCACAGACAGGAGACAACAGGAGGGAAGCAAAACAAGTAACGATCCACGAGACAAAAGGAACGGCCGGAAAAGGGGGTGCAGGCAAAGGATGAAACAAAGAGCAACCAAGTCCCAGCTGCCACCGGCGAGCGCAGCGGATGCGACTCGCTCTAAGCAGAGTGGATGTAGCTTGCTCATTTAAATAGGATGTGGGGGAGAAGCTCTTCCCCCACATAACTACAGGTGATAGCCATTCCATTATCATTATCACTCTAAATGATTTTTGGCAAATAGTTACATCTTTCAACAGAGCTCCCTCTTAGATTACTTATGACTGCAATCCAGGCAGTTCTTAAAGAGACAGCACACAGAGGCTATACAGGCACTCTCAGGCAATCACATTTAAACTGCTAAAATGCAGGACACCATCCTGGCAGTAAGCATTTAGGCAAGCTCAAGGAATACTTTTCGGGAACCCCCATTTGTAGGGGGGTTACACCAGTATTGAAGAAAGTTGCAGACCTAGTTACAATGTGTTGATCAACAGTGACCATAGTGTCTAAAAAGGATAATGCTAATTGGAAAAAATATATTAAAATGAAAATATCAACAGTGACATGGATGTCACCCTGTGACAATGCATATACAACTAGCAGTGAGGTGCCAGGTGAATTAGTGCAGTTTAAAAAGTACCACTATTAGACTGTAGAAGAAATGAACTTCCTACTCAATGGTTTTTGCTTAAAATGAAACCAGTAGCTTGGAATTTTAGGTCATGTGTCAAAGAATTGCCTTCATTTGTTTATTATTTGGAGAGAAATGCATACAGTGTGCTCCAAAGGATCCCATGCAAAAATACCACGCTTACTGCGTCTGTGCATTCTTGGTGTCACTTCTGCTGTCCAACACATGGACTGAAGACACCAACTATGGATATTAGAAGCATTGTTAGGTTTGAAATGACTCATATTATCTAAATGGAAATCAAATAAAGCACCTACATTAGACGAATGGTTGAAATACATAGGTGTTATTACTGCCAAAGAAAGAAATCAATTCATTCTTTATTAAACAAGTAAGAAGTGTTTAACAAATGAACCCCTTGCTTATTTTACTTAGTACCTGATCTAGCTATTTTGTTTGTAATTGATGCTGGCAGTAAACCACGACAGGGCATGGGCTTATACGGAATTACATCTCCGGCTGTGTAGTAAGGCACAAAGCCAATGGCTGAGTGCTTTGTGCAGCTGGGATGTGCATTAATTCAGCAAACACCCATGCCCTGGAATGACTATGTGCACTTATAAAATGGAATGTAGTTTGATCAAATAATGAAATGTTGTCAAAAAGGTTTTTATACTGCTGAAAATATGAAACTGATGACATATACTGCAACAGTAGATGTTAGTGATTAGTGGAACCTTAAGCCAGCATGTATTTGCCCAAGGGGACCATTTAGGGGGAACTGTACTCAAATAACAGGGACGCAGCAATGGTAGAGGGCAGTGCATAGAGTGTAGTTAGCAGTGATGATGCAGTCCTAACACAGAAGCCATGTGTGTGTGTGTGCACTCAGACTTGGATTGAAGAAGCACTAAGCCTAGTTTCTGTTGAACCCAATTCCTGTGTGGCTCGCTGTTAAATGTCCTCAGGTCAAGGAGTTTGCAGTAGTCTGTGAACCACGTGCATTCACTTATTAAAGCAGTTCCTATTCTGCGGTTCTAATTTACTAGAGATCCCTACCCCTTCCTTACTGTCAGGTTGCCTCATTAACAAAGGGCTGAGTTGCTCCATGCACAGGCTGTATGCAACCCGGCTAATTTGAAGCTCTTGCTGGGAAGAGTCAGTTGGGCTACTTCTTGCACAGACTGTATGCAGCTTAACTAATAACTTTGTTCAAGGACAGTCAGTATCTTGCTTTAGGAGAAAAACGACAGTGTAGTCATTTCATTTTTATCAAGAGGTCGCTGCTAGCATGATCAGGTGATGTGTTTAAACCAATGAAGTCTGTAGGATTCTGAAGCCCGTTTTATAACTGTTTTTACTGCAGCAGGTGCAGCATACAACCTGAACTGCAAACAAGAAATGGGAAAACAGCTAGAAGCATGCATTTCAGAAAAACACTGATGGCTTCTGGGAAGTGGCTTTCACATCACACAAAGACCTACCTGTAAAATGTTGCCAATTCAGAATCAGCCATAGATGGTACCATTAATGGTGGAATCATTAATGGTTTCAGATATGACTGGGACAGAGAAAAAGGCTTATTCGGTAAATGGGGGGGGGAGCAGTAAGACAAGGGGTGGGGAGAGGGTGATGAGGGCAATAAATCCAATTAGACATTAAGTCCTGGAGTAGAATAGGGTAACACAGGGAAGACCGAATGGATCAATGGCAATTTTCTGCCAACGTTTTCTATGTTTCTATGCTCATTCACCCTAGCAGTGTTGAAATAGAGATCATTTTTGTCACATGCTAAGTGTTGAAGATACCAGAACCCAGGGGCTGATCTTACCCATGTGCTATGGAACTGTACAAAATGTTGCCCATTCTGGATGGATATTCACAAAACCATTATAAGTATGGTTGGAAAGAACAGTTATGTACTTACTGTAACAGTAGATTTTTGAGAGAATATCTTTAATCAGACCACACTTATGAAACTATAGTCGCCAGGTACTAGAACCACATGGTAACTGTTTTGCAAGCAGTCTGTTAGGGGCTGCCCACGATGTCGTCCTAAGTTGGCGCTTCCCATATAAATGTGGGCTTCCTCTTCCCTCCTCCATTCCCCACCAGAGAGCATGCTCAGAGACCTCCCTCCAGGGAATCAGGAGATAAATTATGGCTCTGCTTACCAGGCGAAGCAGGAAGCAACAGGTAAAACTTCCTGAAGAAAGTGACAGGAGTTACAGAGCTTTAAATTCTCAGGGGGATAGAGAGTGGGATGGCATGACCTGATGAAAGAGATTTTCTTGAAGGTCTACTGTTACAGTAAGTATGTAAGTGTTCTTTCTTCTTTGAAGATATCTCTTTCATCAGACCACACATATGGAATGAATACCAAGCAGTACTGACAGTAAAACAGTCTGGGTGGCTGGTGCAGACAGGCCTAACAAAGGAGGCCTTTAAGCACAGCTAAGCCAAAGTCTACCCTTTTTCGGGAGGCAGTGGCCAGACTATAGTGCTTAGTGAAGGTGTGGACAGTACTCCAGGTGGCAGCTGCACAGATCTCTGCAGCAGACACATTCTTAACACAGGCAACAGAAGTAGCCATGCCTCTAGTTGAATGGCCATGAACAACCCCAGGAAATGTCTTACCATACTTCTTGTAACAGAAAGTAATACAATTAGCCAGTCATTTGGACAGGCACTGTTTAGAAACTAGTATGTCCTCTTTCCCAGGAGTGAATGAAACAAAAAGCTGTGAGGACTTCCTGCATTCTTTCGTATGGTGTATATAGTACCTGAGTAGTCTATGCACAGTACATCTGGAGTATGGAGCAATGCTTCCTTTAGATTGGCGTGGTCAGAAAAATAAACTGGTAGGTGGATGGTTTGATTCAAAGTAAACTCAGATACCACCTTTGGTAGAAACTTAGGATTGGTACGCAAAGACCCCCTGTCTCTGTGAAAAATCAAACAAGGAGGCTCACACATTAGAGCCCGAAGCTCTGAAATTCTTCAAATAGAAGTAATAGCAGCTAAAAATAATGCTTTCCAAGAAAGGAAGCATGGGCCACAAGTCCCGGCTGGATAGAAAGGAGCCAAAGTAAGCTTTTTCAACACAAAATTCAGGTCCCAAGCTGGGACTGAATTGTGGATAGGAGGTTTCAAGTGCAGAATGCCCCTCAAAAATGTACGGGCCACCTCCAGCTGAGTAACCATATGCCCATCATTAGGCACATGGAAAGCTGAAATGGCAGCCAAGTGCACTTTGATAGAAGAGTATTACAGGCCTGCATCTAACAAGGACAGCAAATACTCCAGAACCTGATTTACAGGGCAGGTAAAAGGATCCAGTTGTTGAGAAGTGGCCTACAAAGCAAACCACTTCCACTTCATGGAATAAAGTGGCCCTGATGGAAGGTTTTCTGGCAGCCACCAAGACAGCTGCCACTTTTTTTTTTTTATTCTTTATGGTCTGAACACCACCCCTCCCCAAAGGGAGCTCAGCCCAACCCCTGTGCCATCCTCCCATGCCCAAGCTTTCCCCCCTGGATGGGGCTACTGGGCAGGCACCCCCTTCCCATGGTCCATTGCGTCTTGCCCTGGCTTACACCCCAGGGTGGGTCCACGGGAGCGGGACCCCTCTGGTGGACACTGGTGGCAGCGGGGATGGCAACAGAGGACAGCATCATGTGTGGGGGTCTGGAGGATTTTTTTCAATGCTGTTACAGTGGTACCTGGGGGCGGGGATGTGCAATGACATCCCATGTCCACCCCCATCCCCTCAGGTGATGATGCCAGCAGGAAAGAACCCCCGGCCTCCACCAGAGGTCTGTGATATGCCAGACACACTACCCCCTCCCCCCAGAGAAGGAGAGCAGTCCCAAGGACGCTCAATCCTCCCCCCCCCAGCTGGCTCTCCAATGTCCCAAGTCCATTCCCGAACCCAGGCCATCGGCATTGCAGACGGATGCCCTTGCCTCTGCGCTGGCGGGCAGGCAACAGCTGCCACTTTTTGTGACTCCCCAAACTGAGCAATGGCTATGTCTTCAGGAGCCATGCATGAAGGTGGAGTGACTTGAGGTCTGGATGGACCAGGGTTCCCACTTTCTGTGACAGTATGCTCTGTCATAATGGCAGAGATACTGGTGGTTCCACTGCTAATTGCTGCAGTAAGGGAAACCAAATCTGATGAGGCCACATGGGGGCAATGAGCATCAGAGATGCACCCTTTATTTGAAGCTTGATTAACACTGAATTAGAGGGAAGGGAAGAAAGGTGTACAGGAACCTCCCCTTCCAAGAGAGAGACAACACGTCTTGGCACAAAACTCTAGATCCTGGAACGAGCAAGCAGAAATGTGGCAGTTTTGCATTGTGTGGGGACGCAAACAGGTCTAACTCTGGATGACCTTACCTGTTGAACAGATCTTCTGCGACAGAGGTCAGCAGCTCCTACTCATGCATCCTGGACTGTGACCTGCTTAGCCTGTCAGCCAGGATGATTTGGCCCCCTGGAACATGTACTGCTGACAGTTCTAGACCGTGTTCCAGAGCCCAATACCAGACTCTCATTGTCTTCCTGTACAGGGTGTAGAAATGAGTTCCCCCCTGCTTGTTGATGTAGTGCATCACACTTATGTTGTCTGTTTGTATTAACAGTGGACCTGGGGATAGATGAATCTAGAAGGCTTGCAGGCTATATAGATTAGAACAACTCTCATTTCTAAGACATTTACGTGGAGGGTACTCTCCACTTTGGTCCATGTACTTTGTGTCTGATGGGGCCCCAGATGTGCCCCTTAGCCCATCCCTGAGGCATCTGTAGTGAGAATCTGGTGAGGGGAGAGAATCAGGAAAGGAACCCCCCTTCAGTAAATGGCTGGGTTCCAGCCACCATTGAAGTACCTTTTGGACAGGGGAGGTTACTAGAACCTGCTGTTCTAGGTCATCTGTGTATGTTGGTCCCACTGGACTCTTAGTGTCCAGTGCGGGATTCTCATATGCAGTCTGGCCAGTAGCTCTGTGACAATGGCCACTGCCATCAGGCCTAGGAGTCTCAGGAATGTCCTGGTTGTGATATGCCTGCTGTTGTAGACCATCTGAGCCTGTGCATTCAGACACTGGGCCCTGTCCTGGGGCAGGATGGCTAAGCCTTGGACTGTCTCCAGGACTACCCCTATGTACCGTAGATGCTGATAAGGGGTCAAGACTGACTTCAGCACATTGACTGTAATCCTCAGAGCATCGAACAGATGTCTGGTGCGTACTAGGGTGTGAAAAAGCTTCTCCTTGGAATAAGCTTTGAGAAGCCAGTTGTCCAGGTAGGTGAAAACATATAGTCCTTCCCTGCAGAGGGCTGCTGCCATCACTGCTAAACATTTAGTAAAGACCCGTGGTGTAGATGATAAGCCAAAGGGCAATGCCCTGAACTGGTAGGGTTCCCCCTGAAACAGAAACCTTAGATATTTCCTGGAGGGGCAAATCTTGATATGCAGGTAAGCATCCTGCATATTTAGGGAACAGATCCAGTCCCATACTTGCAGTAGTGGGATTAGGTCTTGCAGAGTGACCATTCTGAACTTTTTGTATTCAATGAAAAAGTTCAGGACTCTGAGATCCAGAATGGGCCTCAGATGGCATGCCCATTTTGGGACTAGGAAGTACTGAGAACAGAACCCTGTGTTCCTTTGTTCCCAGGGAACAAGTTCTATTGCCCTTTTCTGAAGCAACATTTGAATTTCCTCTAGCATCAATGGAATATGCTCTGGAGGGTAATGGGAAGGCACTGGTGGATGGTCTGGAGGTAATTCCAGAAGTTCCAGAGCGTGACCTTGTGCTGTTATCTGCTCGACTGAAGCACCTGATGTTACCGTCACCCACTGGTCCTGGTGGAGGGAGAGATGACCCATGACAACCACCCCTGGAGGCATTGGTGTTTGGGGGTTGAAAGAGTCAGGCAGAGCTGGTTGCTGTGGCTGCTACCATAGTGCCACATCTAGGAGCTTTTGAGTGGGCACCTGGGATTTCTCCTTGGGTAGGCAGGTCTGTTGCTCCTCTACCCTTACCCTGTTGTCTGGCAGTGGATAGGTGTCTGTTACTGGCCGGATGAAAAGGTACCCTCTTCCTACTCCTTGGTTGGGTATGATAAAGGGAATTCACTGATTTTAGGGCTCTGCCCGAGACCTGTAAATTAGAGAGGATATCTTGCACATCTGCCCCAAACAATTTATATCCTCTGAATGGGGCATTGAGAATGGATTGTTGAACAAAGTCAGCCACCCTGAGCCAGAAATACCTCCTGAGGCATACTTCAGAGGCTACTGCCCTGGCAGAAGCATCTGAGATATCATATGTGGAACATAGGAGACATTTGCCTATGTTTGCCCCTGCTGTTACAGCCCTCAACAACTCCTGCTTAGGTGTACCTTCTAGGAGGACTCAAGTTGGGCAAGGGCTTTGGTTTTCCTTCAGCGGGTATTTTTGTATTTAACCATATGAGCCTGGTAGCTTGCAATTCTCAGGACCAGAGAGGCAGAGGCAAAAGTTATTTTGCCCAGGACAGCAAGCCTCCTGGTCTCCTTATAAGGAGGGGGAGAACTAAGGTGTTTTGGTGCCTTAGATTTGTCATGGGCAGCATTTATGATCACAGAATAAGCCTCAGTTTGGCTTTCAAAAAAGGGTTTGCCTGAGGGAGCCTGATACATCCTGTCTGCCTTCCTAGGTATGGCAGGTATCATGTTGGGCCTATGCCAAGCAGCAAAGGTGGCATCCTCCAATGCAGGTACGAGGGAAGGGATGATGACTGGAGGGGAGTCAGTCAATTCTAAGAATTCCACCAGGTTTTTCTTAGTAATGTCCTGTTCCTCCAAATCAAATCCCATGGGAGTCTGTAGTTCCTGCATCATGGTGATAAAAGAGGGATCTTTGTGAGGGACCTGGGTGTATATACTATAGAATCCTCACTCCCTGTGGATACAGGGGAACTCTTCCTCTCTTAGGAGTCTACATAATCCTCCTCCTCCTCCTCTTCATCCTGCATAATGAGGTCAGGATTGTACTCCTGGTCCTCATCAACGTGTTCTATGGGATGCAGGGAGGGTGCAGGTGAATCTGTTGATGCCCGAGATGGGAACTGGCATGTCAGCTTAGCAGACTTCAGTGCTGGGGTCTGTCGTGAAGGCCCCGTCAATGTATCTCCTGGTACAGGAGGAGGTAGTAGGTGTTTAAGTAGGCCCATAAAGGATGAGACTACTGCCTGCATGTTGGCACCTGTGTGGTCGACAGGAACAACAGATGGTGTCAACCGGGGAGGCACAGTCCCCGACACCAACAGAAACTCACCAGATATAATAGACCTGGTGGTGCTTGTAGCCTGCTCAGACCTGGGAGGGTCAGCAGGCTGAGAGGCTGGTGGCGACACCACCAGAGTGGTTGATGGTGCTGAAGTGGTTACACCGGAGTGCAGGGGTGACCGTGTGCAAACCAGGTAGGCCTTGTCCTTGCTGCACTCCCTCTCTCAGTGCTTATGTTTATGCTGCCCTGAAGTCTTCTCCCTGGACTTGAATGAACGAGAGCCTGAGGAGAAGGCTGGCGATCTGGTGGAGCTCTTCTCCTGGAGCACTGTGTCCATTCTGGCTACCTGCTGCTTCAGAAGGCGCATCTCTAAAGCTTTCTCTTGCTGTCGCCAAGTAGCAGTGTAAATTTTCTGCAGATCTGGCAGGCCTTCACGGTGTGGGCCGAACCGAGGCAGCACACACTGACGTTGTTTGAGTTGCCAGAATATATTTTTTCACCGCACTTGCAGTATCAAAACAGTTTTATCGGCTCTTTAGTCAACATAAACATTGTTGAAAATCACTTTATAAAAAGTGATAGTTAACTAAGGTAAGAAATGTAAGAAAAGGGTCAACGATAATGGCAGCATTTCCGTGTAGGGTCTGATGGGTATGGTCGATGGCTGGAGAAGAACTGAGGAGGGAAGGGGCCACCCATGTTTATATGGTAAGTGATGATGTAGGACGTCATCGTGGATGGCCCCTAATAGACTGTAAAAAGTTTCCATGTGGTACTAGTGCCTGACAGCTATAGTGTTATAGCTGTGGCCTGATGAAAGAGATATCCTCAAACATCACAAATACCATTCTGTCTCCTTACTTTACTTAAATGTTGGGAGATGCAAGCCAAATGTGGGGCATTAACTGTAAAAATATAAAATAAGTGCGTAATGCCATAGAAACAGCAAAAAGACACAAAGACTCATTTTAGCCAGCTGGAAACATCTTCAAGTGCCTACTTCAGAGGACTAGCTATTCTGAATGGCAAAGGTTGAGGCTGTCAAATGGCCCGCTGAGAGCTGGGCTGGTGAGCAGACTCTGGAACTGATCTTGGGCAGCCAAAGGATTGGAGGGTGGTGCTGCGATGCGCCAGCTCTCCCGGCCAGGGAGAAGTGGCACTGAGTTCCACTTCCACAGCCACCACTGCTACGAGAGAGGGAGCTTGCACCTCCACATGGGATCACTGTATGCCTGCGAGGGCCTCCTAGGCTTGACGCAGCATGACACAGGGAGGTGGGCAGGATGTCAAGCGGGGAAATAGCGAGAAATCAACTAAAGGATGGCTTGAAGTTTAATTAAGAAAATCTGACCAACATAAATGAAAAAGATCTAATTTATTAATTGAAACATGGGTATTTCTCTAATTTGTGGCTAACCATCCCATATATTGTAGCCATTCCCAAAGAAAGGAGGCAAGGGATTTTTCCACTTACAGTAGAGCCTCTTTAGACCTAATACTGTGGACAGTGGCCAGAGTTGACGTGGGTGATTGAGGTTAAATAAAGGATGTGCAATCACCTAAAACAAGAATTAGGGGTCTAGAGCAATACAGCAAAGTTAAAACAAAATCTTCATAACAAGTGGCTATAGTTTTTGGGCCTGACCACAATATGTGGCTGTGTGGCATTTTTTTCCTGTTATATGTTAATGCTGCCACGGAGACCACTCTTACGATTATAAGTGTGGTCTCAAGTGCATCCTTTGTGTAAGAGAACCACGAACTGAAGGTGAGTTGTTCTGATACCCTAAGAATGTACATGAGACCACTCTTACCAAGACTTTTGTTACAACCTTAAGAGTGATCTCCATGGCAGTGGTAATATATTATTGTTCGAGGTTGATCAATAATATATTAACATTTAAATAAAACTCCCACCGAATAAGCTCATTTCCAGGACACCTGTGCATGAAGCACTCTTTACAGAATAAGAGTGACTCGCATGCAGGAGAAAGGAGTGCTCTGTTTGGCCAGAAGCGCTCCTTTGATCAAGAACTGCAGGAGTCTGACATCAATGACGGAGGACTTTGTATTGAAATTGAACTAATTACCTTTGACCTCTCTAGACTGTAGCATTTATAAGCATTATTCTATACTAAATGCCAAATATCAGACAAAATGGAACAGTTTGATTCTGGTTCCTCTCTTATGTGTATTACTGGTGGTGTGTAAATGGTTATTAGTATTCTGTAAGCCGTTCACGCACCTCACTTTTCTTCTGTTGATTTGATCAGTTTATCGCATTCTGAATCAGATGAACAATTTTTTTTATAATTCATTTTTTATTCCCTGAATCACCATCCTTGCCCAATTGGGCAATGCCCCAGTCATGGCCTACCTATCCAGAGTCAGCCCTCATGTAGACTTGAACTGCTCCCCGGGGGGGGGGGGCACAGGCAGTGGGATAAACCCTAATCACACGCAGTGTCAGGCAACGGAGGCAGTTACAGGGACAAAGCCATTTTTATTTATTTAAATTTATAATTTTTGACCAGGAAAGGCACACTAAGCTATGATAGCTTGTTTAGAAACATAGAATGTGTCGGCAGATGGGGTCCATGTGGACCATCTAGTCTGCCCTTGTATACTTAACCCCCCCCCCCCAATCAGGCTGCTATCTTAAGTTTAACACACTGCCTGTCCCATGCCAGCTTGAATTCCCTTACAGTCTTTGATCCCACCACCTGTGGGGGGAGGCCATTCCAAGGCTCCACCATCCTTTCTGAAAAGAAGAACTTCCTTGTGTTGCTCCTGAACTGGCCCCCTTTTAGACACATGTCATGACCTCTGGTCCAGGTACAGTTTTTACCCGAAGGAGATCTTGTGCCTGTACCTTGTTGATACCTTTCAGGTATTTAAACATCTCTATCATGCCCCCCCATCCCTTCTTTGTTCTAGTGGGTACACGTTGAGCTGTTTTAGCCTTGCATCATATGGCTCGTGATGCAGTCCTTGCACCATCTTTGTTGCCCTTCTTTGTATAGTCTCTAGTCTTTCTATGTCTTTCCTAAGGTGAAGCCTCACCTGGAACCTGTACAGTGGCATAATAATCTCCCTTTTTCTACTGGTTATGCCCTTCCCTATGCAACCCAAGGTGCTGCTGGCCTTTTGTGCTGCCTTTTCACATTGCTTGCCAACCTTCAGATCATCTGCGATGATCACCCCAAGAGCACCCTCGTGTTTTGTTTCCACCAGCTGTACCCCATTTAGAAAGTAATTTCTCCCTGGGTGGCATCTTCCTAGGTGCATAACCTTACATTTTTTTGGTGTTGAACTTCAACTACCAATTCCCTGACAATTCTTCCAATTTCCTCGGTCTGACTCCCTCATTTGAGTCCCTTCAGCAGAGTCCACCCTATTGCAGAGCTTTGTGTCATCCACAAATAGGCATACATTCCCATTTAGGTCATCAGCTATGTCACTGATGAATACATTGAAAAGTATTGGTCCCAGCACTGAATCCTGTGGAACTCCACTTGTAACTCTACCCTCCTCTGATAGTGTGCCATTTATCAATACCTTCGGGGTTCTCCCATTGAGCCAGTTTTGGATCCAGTTTACAATCCAGGGGTTTCCAGGTGTGTTTTGGGGTGTGGGTTACATGGTCATGTACCGGGGACCCTCAGAGGGCCAGCGCCAAGGCTTAGCTTTTCTCTTTTAAACCCCGAAAGACATCAACATGCAAGGGGATAGACCAATGTGCATGTGCACACATTGTGTGCCTGGCGCAGATCCTCCTGGCTGACAACTCAATTATATTGCCACTTGTGGTCACCAAGGTGACAGTATTGCAGTGAGGATAGAAATATAGAAAGTGACGGCAGAAGGAGACCAATGGTTCCTCAAGTTAGACCCCAGGGTGGTGATCTTCCATTCCCATAGGAGGAGAATGTCCTCTGGGACACTCCTCCTCTCCCTGGCATCCTAGGCTCATTCTGGAAACCAGGTTGCTGGGGTCACAAGCAGTAGCTCTACCACTGTGCCAATAAGGCTGGATTCAGATAAACAATTTCAATTTGATATTAGAAAGGTGGTACTAGCCTTACACATCTAAAGGTACTTCCCAAAGTTATATATTTTAATTATGCATTTAGTTGAAGCTCTTGGAATGAGAATGTAGGACTGGTTTTTGGATCAGTAATGTCCTTCAAGGACCTATCCCCATTTCATTCCAACCAATCACCTTTAGAAATCTCCCTTTAAAATTCGTTTTTGGATTATACAAGAGAGGCATACATTTCAAAGGAAACATATTCCATATCATGTTCTTAATTCTATTTGCATATTCTGACTGAGTGATAATGGCATGAGTCCTTAGATTTTTTTTGGATCAGCAGCAACATAAAATCTGAAATGGAATTAGGGCCATAATGGACAATTTATAAGTGACTCAAAGTGGGGTATGAGAAGCTGATGATGGATAAAAACATACTGATAAAATTGTTTGTCCTGGAATGACCAGTAAAATATTTTTTAACCAAGGTAACCCCAGGCCACCCTTTCCCCACTTCTCATGCTGTTTAGTAAAACAAGTAAGGAGCTTTACCTTCCCGTAGAAAGTGACTTAGTTTCATATTAATCTTTCTAAACCAATTGCCCGCAATGGTGATAGGCATATTATATATGATACAGAATCTCTGGACTGACAATCATTTTAACTGAGTTAACTATTTTCCCCAAAGTGAAAGTTGTAGGGTTTTTTTCTCCCTTTATCTTGTTCTGTATTCAGGTATGTTAGGATAGCATCCAGAGTCTCTTTAATCATATCTTTAATTATTGGGATAATTTTGATTCCCAGATGAATCAGACCAGTACCGGGTTATTTATCATTTACCCTGCCACCCGATAAGGATTGTTTTGAGCAATGTTTATTAACTGGCATGAATTCTGTCTTATTCCAATTACTAGAGAAGCCTGACTGAGTCTTAAAGAGCTAGTAGCACCAAGAAATAACAGACAGAAAAGGTTATTCATTTTTACAAGTAGACCATTCTTACTTTATATTTCTGATGGGTTTTTTTCTACCTCTTGCTCATCAGAAATGTCACTAGTAGTAGTAGTAGTAAAACGTTTATTTTTATACAGGTAATACATGTCATTTGGACAAAAGTCCAGTTTACAAGGCAGACCTGTGTAGTCCCTATCTAAAAGTACAAGCTATAGTTTCATCAGGCTAGAATTTGCCATGAAAAAAGACATACATACCACCAATATAATACGTACATGAGCACATCAACATGAACTATAAATATTACAAACGTAAGTACAAATTACAAGTAAAAGAGATAACCCCTTCAAACCTATATAAAATACAGGGACTTATCAAACTTTACAGCTCATTGATAGATTTATTAACAATTGCAAATATGAACCTTCAGATCTTTTATAGTATGAACAAATGTGGAATGACTTACAATTTCCCTTACATCAGAGGGAAGAGAATTCCAGATAATAGCAGCTTGATGAATAAGAGTCCTATCCCCATATTTATTTCGCGATTTTTTCAGAGTAATCTTGTTCAAGTGTACTGATCTAGTTAGTTAGCACTCTTTTAGTGAATTGATCTTCTGGAAACAGGAGTTTTGAAATTGGATGATTATGGCAAGAATATTTCATTTTATGAATTAAAGTAAAATATTCTTGCCCTAATCAGCCAATTTCAAAACTCCTGATAATGATAGGTTTGCTATGTAAAACAATGTCTCACCTAGCAGCTGACATACCTAGTTCTGTTCCTCTTCATTCCTTATCATCATTAGAATTGTGACCTCACTTATTGTGACATCACTAGTGGTGAATCTATCAGCTGTTGAGTGACTCTTCCTGCACACTTGTGATGCCACAGCTATGACACAATGCTGATAAGGTATAGAAACATAGATTTGATGGCAGAAAAAGACCATTGGTCCATTTAATCTGCCCATGACACCCTCGACAAACCCAGGACCTATTGTCCATACAGGGTTCTAACCCACACTATCCACCCCCATGCTCCCCAGCCTACCCCTGCCATCCAGAGCAACCACTAAGCTCTTTACTCCATTTCAGCTGTGTTTGACATCATTGGTGGTTTTGGAGCCCATCACATCAGCTAGCAGATTGTTCCATGGCTCCACCACCCTTTCTGTAAAATAACACATTCTCACTTCCCTCTTGAGTCCCCTCTCTCCCCCCACCGCCCCAGCAGTTTCCATTTGTGCCCCTGTGTTCTTGATCTGCTACTTAAGCTAAAAAGTTCCTTGCACTGAATCTTGTTAATTTGTTTCAGGAACATGAAGACCTCAGTCATATCTCCTCTCTGTTGTCTGGTGTCTAGTAAGTACATTATTCAGTGCCTTGAGCCAATCCTCATAAGATCTGCCCTGCTGGCCCTAAATCATTTTGCTCACCCTATGTTGCACAGTCTCCAGTCTGTTCTTATCTTTCCTTAGGTGAGGACTCCAGAACTGGGCATAGTACTCCAGGTGGGGCTTCACCAGTAATCTGTAGAGAGATTAGTAATCACTCCTTCCTCTTGCTATCAGTACCCCTTCCTATATATCCCAGCATGCTGTTTGCCTTACTGTGAGTCTTGTTACATGGGCTTGATTGTTTTAGGAAGTCACTGATGATGGCCCTTAATTCTGTTTCCTCAAAGGTCATGCTCAGGTCCCCCCCCAATCCAGTACTCTGTCCTGGGGTTCTTGTTTCCTATGTGCATCACTTTGCACTTTTCAACATTGAATTTCAACTGCCAAACCTTTGACCATCTCTCTAAGCTTTGTTAGTCTCTCTAAATCTCCCTAACCTCCTCCTCACTGCCTACCCTGCCACACAACTTAGTGTCATCTGTGAAGAGACACATAATGCCCTGGATTCCCTCTCCCATGTTGCTGATGAACATACTGAAAAGGATAGGACTCAGGACCGATCCTTGTGGCACCCCACTGATGACCTCCCTCTCTTCGGATTTGACTCCGTTAACCAAAGACCTCTGCTTCCAACCAGTTTCTTATCCATCTAATCGTATCCTTTGCTGCACCCAGATCCTTTAGTTTCTTCAGCAACCTACTGTGAGGCATGAAGTCAAATGTCTTGCTGAAATTGAAGCAGAGTAAATCCACAGTGTACCCCTTATCCATTACCCTCATTACACAGTCAAAGAATGCTATCAGGTTGGTCTAACAAGACCTCCCTGCCATAAACCCATGCTGTTTAATATCCTGGAGTTGACTGCCCTCCAAGTAGTCCATGAGGTCCTCTTTGACTAGTGTCTCCATCAGTTTACCCAAAACAGAGGTACGACTGACAGGTCTGTTGATACCCAGTTGCTCCTTGTCCCCCCTTACTGAGCAGGACTATGTCCACTACCCTCCAGTCTTTTGGAACTACTCCTCTCTGAATTAGGCTATTGAATAGCTCTACCAAGGGTTCAGTTAGTTCCACTGCCAATTCCTTAACCACCCTCAGATGCATCCCATCTGGGCCTGGGGTTTATCTAGCTTTAGGGCTGTTAGCCCTTTCCAAATCCTTTCACTGGTAAATATGTATTGCCTCACCTCAGTAATCCCCACGTACAACCATCTTAGTGTCACTGTCTGGCAGAGGCCTTCTGTCTTCCCTTGTAAATACAGAGCAGAGGTAGTCATTAAGAACGAATGCTTTCTGCCTGTCCTCCTAAATTACTCTACCTCCCTCTGTTAACCTAACAGTTTCAACTCCTTTCCTTCTTTTTTACCTAATATATCAAAATAACTATTTTTCCCCTACCGTGACCCCCTCTGCAGTATGTAACTCTGAGTCTGACTTTGCCTTTCTGATCACCCTCTTGGTTTCTGTTGTTCTCATTTGGTACTCACCTCATTCTTTCTTCCCTTGTTTTTCTTTGCACCCGATGAAGGCCTTCTTTTCGGCTCTCACTGCTTTCCAGACCTTCCCATGGAACCATGTTGGTCTCTTGTACCTGTTTCTTTTGATTATCATTCCCATGCAAGATTTTATTGCCTTGAGAATGTCCCCCTTGGTTGTTCACCATCTTTCCTCCATATTCCTTATGCTGTCCACTCCAGCTAACTTGTTCCAGACCAGCTCCATCATCTGGTTGAAGTCTGCCTTTCTGAAATCTAGGACTTCAGTCTTTGATTAGGGCTTACTTGTCCCAAGGGCCAGATCAAACTATATAGTTATGGTCACAGGACCCTAGTGACGCCCTACCCTCACTCCTCCTACCACTTCCAAGTTGATAAGCACCACATCAGGAATGGCAGCCTGTCTAGTGGGTTCCTTAACCAGCTACACCAGAAGGCAATCCATAGTAACATAGAAAAACAGTATTTGCTGGCAGATAAGGACTGCTTGGCCCTCCTAGTCTGCCTATTTTTCCCTGCCTATAGTATCACTGCAGATCCTACTTGATCTCTGGTCCATTCACCCACACCCCCAAGATACCCTTATGCCTAGCCCATACATTCTTGAAACTCAACACTGTTTTCACTTCCACCACCACTACTGGAAGACTGTTCCAAGAATCCACCACTCTTTCTGTGAAGAAGTACTTCCACACATGTCTTCTGAATCCACCACCCACCAACTTCTTATCTTGCCCTCTTGTTCTTGAGCACTTTTTTTCCTGAAAAGTACTTCCCTCCTGTATCTTATTTACCCTGTGAGGCATTTAAAGGTCTCTATCATATCTCCCGCCTCTCTTCCAGGGTGGACATATTTAGGTCCTTAAATCTCTCCTAATAGGGCTTCTGATGTAGGCCCTACACCATTTTAGTTGCCGTCCTCTGGATTGCCTCCACTCTGCCTGTGTCCTTCTGGAGATGTGGTCTCCAGAACTGGACACAGTACTCTAGCTGGGGTCTTACTAGTGATCTATACAGAGGCAATACTACCTCACTCTTTCTGCTGGTGATACCCCTCCCAATAGGCAAGGCAAGGCAAATTTTATTTTTCAGGCGCACAATCCCAGAGCCTCAGGGTGCTGCACAATTAAAATACATCAAAAAACTGTTAAAACACAATAAATAAAATACAAAACATTCCAATTAAATACTTAAAAGCAGACCTCCCAAAATGGGGGGCCTGACCTAACAGTAGAATCCTTAAGGGGCCATTTTTCAGAAATCCACCCCATTATCTAACTATCTCTCCCAACTGCCTTGTCACATTGCCTGGTCACCTTTAGGTCATGTGATATGATTACCCCCAGGTCTCTTTCCTGCTTGGTGGTCATCAGTACCACTCCTCCAATTTTGTACTCTGCCCTGGGTTTCTGTGCCCCAAGTGCACTACTCTCCATTATTTCACATTGCAACCCAGCTGCCATACCTTGACCACTCCTCGAGTTTTCTCAGGTCTCTACTCATCCTTTCCATGCCCCCCCACCCGGAGTGTCCACTGTATTGCAGATTTTTGTGTCATCCAAAAAGAGGCAAGAAATAGAAGAACTGTTGCAACAGATTTAAGAAAAGATCAGTCCTCAAGAGTAGCAGGATCTCTCTGTCACACACCACTTCACCCTGATCTAAT
Source organism: Neoceratodus forsteri (assembly GCA_016271365.2). Lineage (NCBI taxonomy): Eukaryota > Metazoa > Chordata > Ceratodontiformes > Ceratodontidae > Neoceratodus > Neoceratodus forsteri. Next base: position 497,475,932 of record CM057451.1, read on the forward strand.
TCCTTTGCCACCCAGTCAAAGAAATCTATCAGATTAATTTAATATGACACCCTTCCCCCCCGTGATTCCATGCTGCCTCGGGACTTGCAACCCATTGGAATTAAGATATTTCACAAGCCTTTCCTCCAGCAGTAACTCCATTAACTTATCCACCACCAATGTCAGGCTGACTGGCCTATAACTGTCAGACTCTTTCCTGCTACCACTTTTGTGAAGTGGAACTACATCTGCCCTGCTCCAGTCTTCCAGAACCATTCCTCTTTCCAATGAGCTGTTAAATAGGACTGTCAAAGGTACAGCTAGTATCTCCAAAAGCTCCCTCAATAACCTTGGATGCACCCCATCTGGTCCCATTGCTTTTTTCACTTTCAGATTAGTGAGTCCCTTCAGGACACTCTCCTCTGAAAACAGAATAGTGCCTACCTCCCTCTCTCTAATGCTTCTGTTACTTTTTTGTGGCCCTTCCCCTTCTCCTTCCTCTATAAACACTGAACAAAAATATTTTTTCAGGATGTCAGCCTTTTCCTGTCCCCCCTCTGCATAGTCCCCCCTGCCCTCTCGACATCCCTAGCAAACTACCTAGTGATGAATTGCAACTGCACCTAGCCCCGCGTGGCCCTGCCTAGCTGCTGGTCTATACCTCCTCCTTCCTCCAGCTGGACCAAATATATGCCCCCTATCCCAAACCCCTTTTGCAGTCCTAGCACTTCCTGCAACTTAGCACTTTCTATCACCTCTACTGTTCCACCCCCGAGTACCTTTTACTATACCCCCTGTCAGTCTCTCTCAAATGTATCCTAGTCTTGATTTGTTATTAGCTATTGTTTGGTTGTAAACTGTACAGTCTGTCTATATGTTGTTAAGCTAGTTCCTGATGTATGTATCCTGTTGTATTACTTATTGTTCCCACTTCCCTTCCCCCAGGACATACCATAAGATGAGCTTTTGTTGCTCAGTGTAACCTTCCTGGTGAAACATTTCTATAAATAAGTAAATAAGATTTACGATCCCAAACCTGGTCTTCATCCTTTTGCTTACATACCTGAAAACATGTCTTATCCCCCTTTGTAACTACCTGGCTATTATCTCTTCAGTTTTCACCTTCATGCTCCTTACTGCTCCCCCTGCTTCCCTCTGTTTCCCCTGATATGCCTCCGCAGCAGTCATTGTGTCCAGCAGGGCCTGACTTCTGGAGCCCCTGGCTGCTGCAATGACCCAATCAATATCTGCCTGGTTAAGATCTCCTAGGGGTGGGGGCAAAGACTGAGGAGAGCTTCAAGAATTCATGAGATAGGCACAGGGACATATTAGGTAGAGCAACACCAATGACCAACTAGGGTCAGTGGTGATGGAATAGGCAGGGTCAAGGGGCAGACTGGATGGGCCTAAAGGTCCATTTCCGCAGAGAAAATCTGTGTTTCTATGTTTCTATCTATGTCCCAGATGGCTGATGCACCAGGAAGGCATCTGACCTTTTCACTCCCCTTCCCTCCCCACTCACCACCCTCTGTACTCCCCTAATCATTGAATCCCCAATCATTAAGATGCTCCTTGTTGACTTCCTCCTACTTACCCACTCAGGTGCCACCAAGTCATCCTGCCCATTGCTTCTGACTGACTCAGAGTCTCCCCAGCGGTGTTGGGCACCTGAGGCTCCTCCAGGTGTGCGGTAGCGATGCACCATGCACTTCAATATTGAAGTGCATGGTGTGTCGCCGTTGCACCTTTACACACTATGGAGCCCCCATAGCGTCCGCCATATTTCTAGGTTGCTGACTTTTTAAAATTAAAATAAAGTATGTTGCAGCATGAGAAAAACACTGCAACATACTTAAAAGGCTTAACCGCAGGGTAAGCTCCGCAGGGGGCAGGAGCTCCTGTTGCTGACTGCTTCCCTTTAAATACATATATATATATATACACACACATATACAGACTATATGCTCCTTAACGCCCTGTTATTATAATCCAGTGCCTCAGTAATGTTTACTTTCTGTTGTGGAGTGGTTGTGGAAAAGCTGGTGTGAGCAGTGCAAGTATGATGTGTTAAATTGCATGTGTGCAGTCAGTGTTGTTTCGTGTGTGTGTGTGTGTGTGTGTGTGTGACATCAGACATTGTCCAGCTTCTTGCAAACATATATATGCTGACCTGTTGCAGTGTTTATGGTATAAAGAATAGAGATATGAATAACGTACATTTTATTGTCACCATCATCATCAGCAGACTAAGTGATATGATATTTTTTCAGAGGTGTCTAGCCAGAGTGCACCTTAGTCACATACTGCACACATGACTTTTAGAAGAGCAAGTGTTTTTTGTGCTATGATCTCCACAAAGTCATGTGTGCACTGTGAGTGACTGAGGTGCACAGTGACCCGATACCTCTGAAAAAATATCATATCACTTACTCAGCTGGTGCTGATGGTACAAATAAAATATATGTCTTATATTCTTTCTTATCTTTATTCTTTAAATACTGCAACAAGTCACACCATATATATGTTTGCACAAAGCTAGACAATGTCTGCACACACAGGAAAGAACACTAATGGCACACATGCAGTTTAGCACAGCATACTTGCACTACTCAGTCCTGCTTTTTGTGAAACACTTCACGAGTCCCGACACAAAGTAAACATTACTGAGGCTCCAGAAATGTTTCTTTTTTGAAATAGACATTAAAGCAGCAGTGCAACAATCTGGTGAAAATTTTGACCTATACTTTTTTATGCTATTTTACATTGTCTCTTTACTTACCTCTTGACTTGTATGATACCATTCTTTTCAGTATTTGAGTCTGCTTTAGTACTTTTTTTCATGTCTGAAATAATAAATGGAGCACTCCTTTTAATACGGTGTGGACCAGGTCTTTGTCAGTATTTTCCACTGTTTTTCTCCATCAGTTGTTTATATATTACTGCTGTTGTAAAATTAACAATTATGCAGCAAACAGTGTTTTATGACCTCACAGAACAATATTTGTTCAAAAGCAGCTGCAAATAGTGCTGAAAACCTGGTCAGAGCCATATTAAAAGGCGTGCTCCTTTTATTTTTTCAGACATGAGAAAAAGTAGTAAAGCAAACACAAACTGTGAAAAGAAGGGTATCATTCAAGTCAGGAGGTAAGTAGTGGCTGGCAATCTAAAATAGCATAAAAAAGTATCAGTCAAAGTTTTCACCACATTGTTGCACTGCTGCTTTAATTTGTAATTTAAGTATGACATTATGTGCTCACACAATCACAACACACAAAATGCAGCTGTCTTGTGTCCAGAAAATTCCCAAGTGGTGATGAAGTGAAATGGGAGCATTACACCACATGCAAAGTCCCCTAGAATGTATTGTGCAGTCACTCATGCACGCAGTGGTCACACAGAGTCCCCAGAATTTTTCTGCATCCCCAAAATGCATCTATGTTGTGTACAGAAAATTCCCAAGTGCTGACAAAATGAAATGGGAGCATTACACCACATGCAAAGTCCCCCAGAATGTTTTGTGCAGTCACTCACGCATGCAGAGGTCACACAGAGTACCCAGAATTGTTCTGCATCCCCAAAATGCAACTGTCCTGTGTCCAGAAAATTTACATAATCTGTGATGATGATGTCATGATGCACATTGTCTTGCCAAACTGTGTGAAGGAGGGATAACATGGCATGAATCCATTCAGTATTCCATCAGAAATGATGGCTGTGAGAGAACTGTTGCTGGTCCAAAGTGTGCTGCGATTCCCACAAATGCGATGAGATCACCACAACCAGATGGAAGGGTACCCTTTGTGTGTACACTAATAGTAGCCTTGGTGAGTATATATATATATATATATATATATAAACTGTATATGTATATATATATATATGTATTTTCTAGGTGGGGGGTTGACATAAATATATACATGTACTCATTGTATTGTTTTGTATCACAGGTCACATACTGTTGGTGTGCACATTCCAGTGCTTGATGAGAAATTTTGGCACTGAAATTGGAAATGGAATACTCTCAAGCCAATGAAGGTAAGTATTATTTTGGGGGGGGGCATATTTGCAAGTAGGTCTCATTTAATGGTTTATTATTTGGTTACTTCTTCACAGATTTCATCTGCATCCTTCTCCAGTCCGGTAATTATGGTCATAGTCATCGAGTGAAATGACTTCTGCTCATTGCATGTCTGCCACAACCTGGGGGGAGAGGGCATGATGTTGAAGAAGTTCTTTGGATAAGGAAACTATGACACAATAAAGTATCTGGAAGTTTCCTTTAAAAAGAAATGAAGGACTTATTACAACTTGACTGCAGCAATAAGACATTATGTTTAATCCATGGCTGTTCCATGGGTATCTGGATTAACACAGATAGCAACATGACAGCTAAAGGGGGAGGTTCTGATAATGGGAGACTTCAACATGCCAGATACAGATTGGTCAATACCAGCAGGGACATCTGCCAGAACTAGATACATGGTGGATTCCCTGCAGGGGGAGGGCCTCAAACAACTAGTACAACAACCTACAAGAGACAGGACTATCCTAAATCTAGTACTGACTAACAGGGAAAGGATCACAGATCTCCAAGTAGAAGGTCACCTGGGTGCCAGTGACCATCACATGGTATGGCTCAATTTGGCCACTAGAACAAAATCATCCCATTCCAAGGCAAAAAATATAGGACTTCAGAGGAGCTGACTTTGATAAGATGACCAACAGAGTTAAGCTAGCCCTGGCAAAAAGAAATGCAGGTGAGGGGTACAGGCAAAGTGAGCAAGCATTAAATATACAATACTTGAAGCAACATCCCATTGTGTTAGTGAGAAAAGAAAGTGCAAAAGAAGAAAGAAATCACTTTGGTTCTCAAACACAGTAGCAGAAAAGGTCAGAGCCAAAAGGCAGGCCTTCAGAAAATATAAGGGAATGTAGCAGGATGAAGATAAGGAGGCATACCAAACTTCCCTAAGGGAAGCAGGGAAGGCAGTAAGGCAGGCAAAGTCCCAAACTGAGGAAACATTAGCATGAACAGTAAAAGAAAGTGACACGACTTTCTATAGATACATTAGTGAAAGGAGAAAGTCCAGAGGGGATATTGCTAAGATCAGAGGGCATACGGGGCATGTGAGGAGGAGGACCATGTAAAAGCATCTATCCTAAATAGATACTTCTGCTCAGTATTTACTTAAGAGAAGGTAGGGCAGGGCCCACAGCTCAGCACCATGGACACAGGGGGGAAGGAGGTGTTCACTAGTCCCTTCACAAAGGAAAGGGTCCTACAACAGCTTGATAAGCTCAGGGTGGACAAGGCAATGGGACCTGATGGCATACCTCCTAGGGTACTAAAGGAGCTAAGGGTGGAACTAGCAGAGCCATTATCAGAACTGTTTAGTGAGTCTCTGAGCACAGGATCAGTCCCAGAAGACTGGAGAAGGGCTCATGTGATCTCACTCCACAAGAGTGGTAGTAGGGAGGAGGCAGGGAACTACAGACCAGTCAGTCTTACCTCAGTAGTGGGCAAGATTATGGATACACTCCTTAAGGAAAGGATAGTGCAACACTTGAAATCCATAGGCACACAGGATCCTAGACAGCATGGGTTTACAAAAGGAAGATCCTGTCAAATTAATCTCATAGATTTCTTTGATTGGGTAACCAGAGTGGTGGACCAAGGGGGAGCAGTTGATGTTGCCTACCTTGACTTCTGCAAAGCTTTAAATACTGTTACACATATAAGATTGATTAATAATCTGGGTAGGCTCGAGGTGGGTAAGACGTTGGTCAACTGGGTGGCAAACTGGTTGACGGGCAGAAAACAGAGAGTGGTGGTAAATGGTATACAGTCAGAAGAGATGCAAGTCATAAGTGGGGTACCTCATGGATCAGTCCTGGGGCCAGTCCTCTTCAATATCTTCATCAGTGACATTGCAGATGGACTGGAGGGTAAGGTTTGTCTGTTTGCAGATGACACCAAGATCTGCAACAGAATAGATGATCCAGATGGGGTGAGCAGAATGAGAAGAGATCTGGATAAACTAGCAAAATGGTCAGAAGAGTGGCAACTGGGGTTTAATGCAAAGAAGTGCAAGATCATGCACATAGGGAAGAGAAACCCTGAAGCCACCTATAGGCTGGGCGGGGAGTTGCTGGCAGTCACAAGGGAAGAAAGAGACTTGGGCATCATCATCACTGATGACCTGAAATCATCCAAGCAGACCACTAAAACAGTAGGTAAGGCTAGAGGGATGTTGGGGTATATAATACCTCTTTATAAGACACTGGTTAGGCCCCATCTAGAGAACTGCGTGCAGTACTGGAGGCCTCACCTTCACAAGGACAATAACCAAATTGAGGCAGTCCAGAGAAGGGCAACCAAAATGGTGCAAAGACTGCATCAGAAAACATGAGGATAGATTAACGGAGCTCAATATGTATACCCTAGAGCAAAGGAGGGAGAGAGGTGATATGATTGAAACATTCAAACACCTTAAGGGCATTAACAAGGTAAAAGGATCTAACATGTTTCAATATAAGAACAAGCACTTGTCAATGCCGAATGTTGATTGCGTTGGTGTGTTGCGCTCGCTCAATTACCCCTATCACTCGCTCAGTCTGTTTCTCCCGGTGCTGCAGGCTGCTCTTTTGTACTGGGCTCCTGCCTGCATTGGCACCTTGTTCTACCCACTAAGAAATCCGCAGCTGTCCTGACAGAGCTGCGTTGAGGTGGCTCACTCCCCCTCTCTCACTCACTCATTCTGTTTCTCCTGGCACTGCAGGTTGCCCTTTTGTACTGGGCTCCTGCCTCTATTGGTAGCTTTTTCTGCCCACAAAGAAATCTGCAGCAGTCCCAACACAGGTCTGTTGAGCCTGCTGACTCTCCCTCTCTCTCTCACTAGTTCCATTTCTGCTGGCGCTGCAGGCTTGCCTTTTGTACTGGGCTCCTGCCTCTGTTGGTGGCTTTTTCTGCCCACAAAGAAATTCTGCAGCAGTCCTGACACAGGTCTGTTGAGCCTGCTGACTCCCCCTCTCTCACTCACTCATTCTGGTTCTGCCGGCGTTGCAGGCTGGCCTTTTGTACTGGGCTCCTGCCTGCGTTGTTGCCTTTTTCTGCCAACAAAGAAATCCACAGCAGTCATGGGACAGCGCCATTGAGCTCACTGACTCCCTTTCTGTCACTCGCTCGTTGTGTTTCTCCCAGCACTGCAGGCTTCCCTTTTGTACTGGGCTCTTGCCTGCATTGGCACCTTCTTCTGCCCACAAAGAAATCCACAGCTCTCCTGACAGAGCTCTGTTGAGGTTGCTCATCCCCTCTGTGTCACTCACTCATTCTGTTTCTCCTGGCACTGCAGCCTGCCCTTTTGTACCAGGCTCCTGGCTCTGTTGGTGCCTTTTCCTGCCCACAAAGAAATCTGCAGCAGTCCCGACAATGCTCCGTTGAACTCGCTCAGTCCCCTTCTCTCAGTCGCTCATTCCGTTTCTGGCAGCGTTGCAGGCTGCCCTTTTCTATTGGGCTCCTGCCTGCATTGCCGCCATTTGTAGCAGTTAGAATACAGCTCCGTTGAGCTCACTCACTCCCCCTCTCTCACTTGCTCATTCTGGGTTTCCTGCCACTGCAGGCTGCCATTTTGTACTGGGCCCCTGCGTGCATTTCTGCCTTTTTCTGCCCACAAACAAATCTGCAGCAGTCCCAACAGAGCTCCGTTGAGCTCACTCACTCCTCCTCCCTCACTCACTCATTCTGGGTCTCCTGCCGCTGCAGGTTGCCCTTTTGTACTGGGCTCCTGCCTGCATTGGTGGCTGGTTCTGGCCAGAAAGAAATCTGAAGCAGTCCCGACACAGCTCCATTGAGCTCACTCCCTCCCCCTCTCTCACTCGCTCATTTCGTTTCTGCCTTTTGTACTGGGCACCTACCTGCATTGCCACATTTTCTGCCCACAAAGAAATCTGCAGCAGTCACAACAGAGCTCCACTGAGCTCGCTCACTACCACTCTGTCACTCATTCATTCTGTTTCTCTAGGCGCTGCAGGCTGCGCTTGTGTATGGGGCTACTGACTGCGTTGACACCTTTGTCCACAAAGAAATCTGCAGCTGTACCGACAGAGCTCTGTTGAGGTTGCTCCGTCTCCCTCTGTCACGTGCTCATTCTGTTTGTCCTGGCTCTGCAAGCGGCCCTTTTGTACAGGGCTCCTGCCTGCATTGGCACCTTTTTCTGCCAACAAAGAAATCTGCATTAGTCCTCATAGAGCTCTGTTGAGCTCAATCAGTCCCACTGTCTCACTCACTCATACTGTTTCTCCCATCACTGCAGGCTGGCCTTTTCTACTGGGCCTCTGCCTGCATTGACTCCTTTTTCTGGCCACAAAGAAATCCACAGCAGTTCTGATAGCGCTCCGGTGAGTTCGCTCACTCCCCCTTCCTTACTTGCTCCCTTGTTCTGTTTCTCCCAGTGCTGCAGGCTGCCCTTTTGTACTGGCCTCTTGCGTTGGGGCCTTATTCTGCCCACAAACAAATCCGGAACAGTCCTGACAGAGCTCAGTTGAGCTCGGTCACTCCCCCTCTCACTTGTTTGATCTTAATCTGTCCCAAACACTGATGTCCCACAGCGACCGTGCTATTCTCCATCAGGAGTGCGAAAACATATTTTAGCCAGGATGTGAAAAATAACAGCTGTACTGTTCATAAGGAGGTGTGAAAGAATGCCACTGTTGAAAATGTGGCGTGAAAATAGTACAAATTTGTGAAGTTACAAGGGTGCGTGGAAACAGTTGAACACACGCTTGTAACAGTCATGTTATGGAGTTTTGTCACCAAATTTTCAACATAGGGATTTTAGGACCTCTGCTCATGAACAGTGCCACTGTTATTTTCTTGATCTGTCCCGAACACTGATTTCCCACAGCGACCACGTTATTCTGTGCCGCAACTGTGAAATCACATTTCACTCAGGATGTGAAAAAATGACAGCTGTACTGCTCATAAGGAAGTGTGAAAAAATGCCATTGTTGAAAATGTGGCATGACAATATTACGAATCTGCAAAGTGACAAGGGTGTGCGGAAAGTGAACAATGCACACTTGTAACTCATTCATTTGATGGGTTATCATCACCAAATTTTCAACATCAGCATTTTAGGACCTCTGCTCATGAACAGTGTCACTGTCATTTTATTAATCTGTCCCGGACAGAGATTTCCCACAGCGACTGCTCTATTCTGCGCTGCAACTGTGAAAACATATTTCAGCCAGGATGGGAAAAAATGACAGCTGTACTGTTCATAAGTAGGTGTGGTAAAATGGCAATGTTGAAAATCTGGAGTGAAAATATTATAAATTCGCGAAGTTACGAGTGTGCGTGCAAACTGCGGAATGCACGCTCGTAACACAGTCATTTTATGGAGTATTGTTACCAAATTTTCAACATAGCCATTTCAGGACCTCTACTCATGAACAGTGTCACTGTCATTTTCTTAATCTGTCCCGAACACTGATTTCCGACAGCGACCGCGTTATTCTGTGCCGGAAGTGCAAAAACACATTTCTGCCAGGATGTGAACAATGACAGCTGTACTGTTCACAAGGAGATGTGACAAAATGCCGATGTTGAAAATCTGGTGTCAAAATATTGCAAGTTCATGAAGTTACGAGCGTGCATAGCAACTGCGCAACACACGCTCGTAAAACAGTCATTTTGGGGATTTATTCCACCAAATTTGCAACATAGGCTTTTTGAGAGCCCAGCTCATGAACATTGGCACTGTCGTTTCATTAATTGGCCCCCAAAGGTGATTCCGTGCAGTGACCGCGAAATCACCTTTCATGGCCGATTAATGCCATGACAATTCAAGAATTCATGAGGAGGGGTCCCAAAAACCCCATGTTGAAAATTTGGTGACAAAATTCCCAAAAATGCCCAAGTTATGCACTAAAGTTGAAAACACCCTGTTCATTACATTATACAGCTTACCGGCATTTCGTCAGTTCGCAGTCGCCTTTGAAGAGTGCAGACATGTTTCCAGTTTACCAAAGATCATCGCGCTGGACTCCAGAGGTAAGTATGGGGTGGGGGGGTGGTGAGGCAGGTGCGCAGTGGGTGGGTGTGGGTTGTGGGAGGGGGCAGACAAACTACGAAGGACCATTTTCCTCTTTCAGGTTAAAAAAAAACAAAAAAAGGCGTTGCGGGACAGTTTTTAACTTTACTGGGGCATGTGGCATGCTGGGGTGGGCTCCCAGCATGCCACCAGAAAACTTTCTGTTTTTTGGTGGGAGAAACAGTAGCCGACAGAGATTGGGCACCCCCATCGGCACACAAAGGCCGAGGATATCATTATGCCGATGGGGATTGGGCACCCTGTCAGCAGAAAATGAAAGCGGGAGGGGGGGTTACAGAATGCCGATGGGGAGTGGGTTCCCTCATCGGCAAAATCAACACAGGGGGCACCGAAACCGACGGGGATTGGGAGCCCCGTCGGCACATAAACACGGAGGGGGGAGTTATACTGTTTGTCAACAGGGCGGCAACCCACTGCCATGTCCACAAACAATATCAGGCTTGCTAGATCCGCCCTGCAATGATGGGTCGCTCCCTCAGTGTAGCGGATGGCTGACGCTACAATGACGAGGCGGCCCCTGATTGCAGCGGCTGATTTGTCTCAAGTTGGTGCAAACGTTCCAAACTTGTGTCACCAGCAGCCTGCAATGGCATTGGGGGAAACGGGACAAGCCTTTGCAGGCTGTGGGGGCATTGGCCTCAACAGTGCCGCGCCTGCACAGCCTGCTTCTCAGCAAGCTGTCCCAATATGTTTCTTGCGCTGTGCGCAATCAACATAAAAATAGCAGGATAAGACACACAGCATGAGATTAGAGGGAGGCCGATTAAGAGGTAATGTGGGGAAGCTCTTTTTCACAGAAAGGGTGGTGGATGCATGGAATGGCCTACATCCGGAAGTGGTGGATATGAATGCAGTGCAGGGCTTCAGACAGGCATGGGATAGGCATAAGGGAGCAATACAGATGAGTATGAATAGATAGGCCATTGACAAAGCAAAGGCCGGTGGCACATTCATAAGATAGAAAAAGAAATGGGCAGACTGGATGGGCCATGCGGTCCTTATCTGCCATCAGCTTCTATGTTTCTATGTTTAAGCTGTCCCACTGCAATCATCAGATCACAATTTAATTTAGTACCAGGCTGTGTAACAAATACACTGTTGTCAGTGTCCCTGCATCTCAACTCAAGTTACATTTTAAAACCACATCTTGTCAAGTAACACAACCTGGGTCCAACTTTTTCAACACTGTCATGGCTGCACAGCTGCAAATTTGGAATACAGTGCATGATATGTTGCAGAAATATTTTTTGTGACGTACATGTCACCTAGTTCATGAATCCTCAGTCAGATTTGTTGCACTCTTATGAAAAAAAGGAACAGATGAAATAAAATTGATATACTTACCAGTGTGGATTGGAAATGGATATCCCATAGGTTCCTGTAGACAGTACTGCTGCTGTACCATTGATACAGACCTTCAGCAAAGGACAGTCGTTTGTTGTTAACCTGTAAAAAAACAATATAAGTTGACCATATGTGTTTAACCATTGCAGCTCAGAAAAGCAACAGAAAACAAAACACACAGCTAAAGGAAGTTGAATAGCATGAAAAACATTAGCACACATACTCACTTTATAGTTTTAGTAGTAAGAAGCCTTGTGCCTGTGGCTGATGGATGTGGTCTCCTGTTCGACTCCCTCTGCCTTGGCATGGTCAATGTAATGGAAAAACTTTGTCACAATGACTCTGGTGGTGGGTGCTGGTGGTCATAGCTGCGGCATATGATGATATTCCCTCTCACATCTTCCTGCATCTGGTGGTGGTGGCAGTAGTGAACAGTGGTCTTATGGTGGTGGTAGTCCAGGGGGACACATGGTCACATTCCCTATGGTGGCAGTGGCGAATAGTGGTCTTATGGTGGTGGTAGTCCAGGGGGACACACAGTTACATTCCCTATGGTGGCAGTGGAGAACAGCAGTCTTATGGTGGTGGTAGTCCGGGGGCCAGGATGTACTGTGCTCTGCATTATAAATGTGATGACGTGACATATGGAATTTGAGTCACTATGAGTGGGACAGTGATTTAACTTTATGAAAAAGAGAACATGTATCATATAAGACATGTGACAGCCTTTTAACCACTTAAGTTAAAACCTGCCAACATTGACCTCATCATTCATCATCATCATCCTCATAAAGAAAGCTACCCTCGCAGTCTTCTATGTCTGGATTCTGACCACGGGGAATTTCTTTCTCCATTGTGTTATCATCTACGCCAGTGGTAGGCCACTTCATGCTGTCACTGCCACCAGGATGGTCCCTTTCTTCAACATCAGCAAAACCATGAGTATGCTGGGTACGAATACTGAGGTTGCAGTCTGAGCTGGTATGTGCCTCTCATTCATTTTTATGAATGTCAGCAAACTGACATTTACAGGAGAGGAATTTGTACGACGATCCCAAGCTATTGCACCTGCTGAGCTGAATACCCTCTCGACACTCACACTGGAGGGTGGGCATGTCAGGTACTTCAGTGCCACAGCAGTCAGCTCTGGCCATTCACTGACCTTTCCACTCCAGTATAAAAGGGGATCATCAGTGATTGACAGATGCCTGTTTTCAGACACATATGACTCAACCATTCACTGTGCTGCTCTAAGTCCAGTGGTTGATGCATCATCCGCTTCTCCGGAATCATTTAAGTCACAAATCCCAGCTTGGGACAAAGCTGCCCAAAGTGGGTTAATGCCTGCCGCTTTTGATGACAGAACACCTGGAACTGCAGTCCCCTTCCCCCTTACAGGATATGCTTGATACTACTCCTCCAGGTTCACCTTCAGCCTGATTATGCTGCTGAGGTTTGCTGACCTTGGTACGTGACTTCTGTGCCCCATGAACCAAGCGCATCAGTTGCCTACTGACATTTTTTAGCTGTTCAGGCACACCCTCCAGTACTGAGGCAACTCCACATTTGTATTGTGGGTCCAGCATTGTTGCTATTGCAAAGTTGTCACTACGTTGAATGCTCAAGATGTGACGATTTTGGTCAAATACTGTCAGCATGTGCTTCAGCAACACACTGCTAGCACTGTCTCCGGCAGCATCAAGGCTATGCTGTACATTCGCCAGTGTCTGCCTCAGTACCCACAGTAGTGGAATTGATTGGCTAATGGAGGCAGACTTGCCACTCACTGCCTGTGTGGCATGTTTAAAAGGCCTCAAGGTTCTTATTATAGAGTCCACGAGGCACCATTGTTCAGTCGTCATAGATATGGAGGACCCAAAAGTGTCACGGCTAGTGTGCATGACAAAATATTCTGAGATGGCTTTGTACTGTTCATACAACCTCTCTGCCATGTATAAAGTGGAGTTCCACAGGGTGACAACTTCCAGCTTGAGGCAGTGCCGTGGTAGGCTGTTTCGGATCTGCAACTGCTGAAGTTGGTCATGGGCCTTTGCAGAGTGTGAAAAGTGAGAACAGATACAGTATGCAGCTATCAGCATTTCCTTTATATCAGGGTGCTGCAGAAACTCCTGCACCACAAGATTTAAACAGTGGGCCATGTATGGAACCCAAAAAAAGCCACCATTTGTGATGCATTTCACCACATTTGACCCATTGTCACTTGCTATGAACCCAGCTATCAGGGACAGGGGGTTCAGCCACTTGTCAGTTTCAGTCAGTACCAGGTCCAACATGTTTTCACCAGTGTGTGAACAAGTCACATTGTGCATAGCAATCGTTGCATGCTGTTGAATTCCTGGAAGAGTGCTAACACGACACTTCACCTTACTACACTGATTATTCACACTACCAAAAGCACAAACAACCCTCGGTACCTGCACCCAGTGAGCAGTTATACACAGATATGAACTCCCCGCTGTTTTGCCACTTGTCCACATATCCATACTTAAATGGATGAATAGAGAGGAGGAATGTTGAAGGGCATGTCTTACTGAGTCGGACACAGTACGGGACAGCACGGATCGAAAAGTATTTCCTGGATAGTACTTTCCATTTTGAACAGGTATATGCAGCAAACCACAGGGACCCAGAATTATCCACAAAGGAGAAGGCCAAAAGATCAATTGCCAGCATTTCAGCTACAGCAGCATTAAATTCACATGACACTGTATGATTGGGTGGGTACTTCAGCTTATGCTCAACAACACTCTGTAACGTGTGCTGACTTGAATGTTTTACATGGGGTGTGATGACAAATGGTTCTGTTCTGTGAATGGCAGGGGCTGGAGTGCTGACGTGTGATAAAGGCAGTTGCACAGGTGATGACAAACCCAGAAATGCAGTTAATTTCCCAGATTTACCAGCAGGGGTTGATGTACCATTTGCACTAGACATACTGCATTGACTACCACCACCACCAAAACTGCTACTCTCACCACCACAGGACAAGACTTCAAAATCATTCTGCTCTTCCACCTCATCATGCCTGTAGTATTCCTCTGATCTTATTTCATCACTACTGCACACATTTAATTTTCTACTTGATGCTACAGTCATGAAAGGGGATAACATGCTCGTTATGGTTGCTGACGAGGGTGAACGCCCCACCGTGGTACAGGTATTAGCTGCCATCTTGTGCTGAGGCCACAGTGCCATGTGTCTGTTCTTAAGATGTGTATGCTGTCCCCCTGTGCCCAGATAGCTCCCCTTTTTACCTCGAATCACACTCACCTGACAAACCTGGCAGATTGCAACTGACTCATCATTTGCATCTTCCACAAAAAATCCCAAACAAGGGATCTTGATGCTCTAGTTTTAACATGTCCCCCCTGATGCTGCTTATTGGACTCCATTTTTTTAAGCCATGAAGTGGGGAGTGTGCTACATGATTTTTCAGGCAGGACATACTTGGACTGCAACTGACCACCACGAATACCTGTCATTATTACTGGGTCATCATCATCATCAACTGAAACTGGTAATTCACAACTTTTTACAGGAGGGGGGGGAAATACAAACAGACCCAGACACAGCCACCTTGAGTTTCTTTTTCTCTGGTTCCCAACGGGGTCACTGACATCATCATCATATTCATCAACATTATTCACATCTTCTGCTTGAATGCTGGCATATGAGCTGCATGTTGCAACCACAGCAACATCATCAGCAGCAGCACCGAAATCACCTGAAATGTTTACACCACACTGTGAATCACTGCATGGCAAATGCATGACCTGGACCACGGTGGAAGACATGTCACTTTGTGTGCTATCGTTGACATGATGATCAGAATCCTCATGTTCAGTTACTGGGATGTTACTGGGGACTATGACATCATCTACACTGTCACTCATCACCACTGCTTCACACTCCACTATATTTTTGGATACAGTAAACTGGTCAGAAGTGGAACTTGAGGCAGCAGTACTCATACCACCACCAGCAACTGCACTAACACCACCAGCTGGGACAACATCATCTCCTCCAACTATGAGTGAAGCTACCGATTGCACTGTAAAAAACATTGAAGGAGAAATACCTTTCCTCACATCAGCAATGCACTTCTGTGACTGCATACTACTACCACGCCCACAGACAATCTTACCACTGGCAGCAGTGCCATGGCGAGAAACAGCTTTGCTTGCATGTCTCTTTCTGGGAATTTTGAGGGATCAACAGGAATATTCTAAACAAGTTCAGATTTTGGAACGTTCACTCTGGGTTGGGGGCTGGGTGGGATGACGCTGGATGTGAAGCCAAAAAAACAACTGTGGCTTCAACAACAGATACAGATGCAAAGTCACAAGTTCAACAATACCTTAACTATCCAGTGGTGTTCTCAAGTCACAAACAATCCAATCTGGAAAAGAATACCTTTTGCCGGTGGGGAAGGGGTGGCACTGAATGCAGATTACTGCAGTGCAAAACCAAGAAAAGATACCACAATGGCAATACAAAATCACGCAGCTGCAGTGGATAGCAGGTTCACATTGCTGTGCCTGCAATTACACTATGACACAATAAAAGGTGTATTATTTGATGTCACGTCACGCACTGCACACACACACACATATATTGGCTAATGGAGGCAGACTAGCCACTCACTGCACAATTTGTCTACAAGTAGTGCGTAGCAAATTTAAAACTTCAGTAATAAACAATGTATTTGAAACAACCTCACTGCTGCACCAGGTCGCTCCAGACCACAACACACACAATCAGCAAAAATTTTCAACAGTTACTGAAAATATTACTATGTGTACATTAACACAGTCAGTTATACAAGAAAAATACTACCAAAAAACAAAGAACTCCCAATTTCTCCAACTTAAATCTACCTACACCAGATATGCCCCTCCCTCAAAGCACACTTCCACTGTCTCTCAGTACACAGACTGAATGTTGTACATTAACATTCAAAATCCACACACAAACAATAAACGCTCGATGATATGAGCAAAGGAGGGTTTCCTACAATCGATGAACTAAAGTTTCAGCAAAAAAATGACTCAGAAAGATTTTTTAACAGCGTTTAGAAGGTTTGAATCACAGAGTCTCTCAGACCAGTCTGTCTCCTACAGCTTCCTACACACACTACCCCAAACTGAGGCTTTGCAGAACAATCTAGAGCCCATGTGACTTGAAATCCCATGAATCACTGCAAAATTCGTCTTTGGAGCTTAAAAACAAGGCGAAGTGAAATTTGGTGGAGTAGTGGTTTGGGAAGGCAGAGTAACGCAAAGTCATTGTCTTCAATGGACTTCGCTTTGCCCAATATAATTCGAAGTACTCCACTTGGTTTGCTGGCCAAGGCACCTAGATTCACCTGAGCTCTTTCCTTCTAAGACTGCTTGAAAGGCAGAGTAGAGAAACTTACCAGAGCAAGGGAAAAGGATTAAGACTTAGTTTGGCTAAGCAGATTTACTGTGTGGTGGTGTTTTTATTTTTTACTCACAGGGATTGCTACTGTTTGTTGCTAACATTTCATTGCTTTATTTTTTCTCTGATTCAAATTGTTGTTGCTGGTATACCTTCTTCTGCATTATTACAAGGTGTGCCTACAGGTGTGTGCTAACAGATTACTCCTGTAATCTTCTGATTCAAATTGTCTTTTGCAAGGTATATCTTCTGTTACTGCTTTATTTTTCTCTGAGAAAGTGTTTCTTACAGCGAATATCTTCTCTGAAATTATTACAGGTGGTGCTTTACAGGTTTTACAGTTTTATCTAACATTAGGATAAGCTTTCAGGGTTACTGCATTTGTTGTTGACTGATTGTTTCTGCTCTTACCTCCTTGTTCTTTCATCCGTGGTTCTTCTTTTAGGCAGGGGAAGGGCCCAGCCACCCACCCCCATCCCCAACCACCCCACACTACACTCCTTTTATAGGGTACCACAGTTGTGACATTTCCTGTGGCAGAGCAGGAAGGGGCGGATCAGTGGGGCCTCCACAAGGTGATCTCATTTACAGGGCACTAGTAATTTAACTTGTTATAACAAGTTAAACAAAGCACAATTAAACCATTACTTGCATTTTTCCTTTTTTTTTTCCTTCTAATTACTCTGACTAGGTTACAAACCCAGCAACTTATTTGGAATGGATTTCATTAACTGCAGGTACTGTGGAACAATTTTCAGAAGGACAGTCTTACAGGATTTAGGACACTGTCCCACATGCTGGGCCTTTGGAGATCTTAGGGCTCAGCTCCGGGCAGCATGGGCAGAGATTGCACGCCCAAATTTCATATTGAAGAGGAAATACATTATAAGAACCACCTGCCATTTCCCCAGCATCCAACAGAAAAACCTCGACCGCAGAGGGTAGTTGGTCCAGGAGGTTGGCAGGTGGTTAGGAGGAGCAAATCAGGTGCCCCATCACTCTCTGCTCTCCAACACATTACCTCCAAAACCATATAAACACTACAAACAGGTATCTGCCTCTATCTCTGAAATCAAATAAAGAGGCAGAAAACACTGCAGAGCAGGACACTGGCACAGGAGCTAGCACAACAAAACTCACCCAAATCAGGAACCAAAACAAACAAGCACAAAGGAAATCCAAAAACTTCTGATCATAGGAGACTCCATGATCTGGGAGTTGATACCCATCTCCAGCCAGGGTGATGGTCAGATGTCTCCCAGGTACATCAGCATGGAGAGACACTGACCGCGATTACAAAATTGTTCACAAAGCAGGAGAAAACATTGATGTCCTAGTACACATAGGGACTAATGATCTCGCCAGCCGGTCAGTTGTGGAGACCAAGGAACACCTGACTAGGCTGGGTGACAAACTATCATCTATTTCGTCCGGCATCTCCTTCTCTGAGATCCTGCTAGTCTGGGAGAGGGGAGCAGATGGACTGAAGGTCAAAGAAGGGGAGATAGGGGAGCTAAACACGTGGCTCAAGGACTGGTGCCAGGAAAAAGGACACAGATTTGTAGGGAACTGGCAACAGTTCTGGGAGCGAAAGTTCTTTAAATTTGATGGACTGCATCTGACTAAAGAGGGAGTCAGTGCATTGGGGCAGAAGTTTGACCTCTTTGCAGAATATTTAAACTAGCAAATGGGGAGAGGGGTGCAGCACCCCATACGTCGAATGGGAAGAACACCCTCCTCCTCAGCTAGTGGTCAAACAGGAATTCAGCATGTTTGCCATTCATTTGCATCACCAGGTAAGAAAAATGTTTGTCTCCCCATACGACGCACAGGGGTAATGCCAAACTTCACCCAACAACTAACACACCAAAATCTGGCCAATGGAAAATCATGTACACAAATGCTCACAGCATGGGAAATAAGATCCCAGACCAGCAGGCAATAATGTCAGAGGCTAAACTGGACATAGTAGCAATTAGTGAGACGTGGTTTACCAGTAACCACACTTGGGAGACTTCAGTACCTGGCTATGTATTGTTCAGAAGAGACCGAGGTGCAAAGGGGGAGGAGGGCCTGTATGTTAATGAAAATATCAAAGCTACAGAATTCAGCATACATAAGGAGCCAGAAGAACTGTGGGTCACCCTGGAAACAGGAAATGGGACAGCCATAAGAACTGGGGTTGTCTACAGGCCCCCAGACCAGAGGGAGGACATAGACACATTACTGTTAGAAGATATACAAAACATGACAGCTAAAGGGAGGTTCTGATAATGGGAGACTTCAACATGCCGGATACAGATTGGTCAATACCAGCAGGAACATCTGCCAGAACTAGACTCATAGTGGATTCCCTGCAGGGGAGGGCCTCAAACAACTGGTACAGCAACCCACAAGAGACAGGGCTATCCTAGATCTAGTACTGACTAACAAAGAAGGGATCACAGATCTCCGTAGAAGGTCACCTGGGGCCAGTGACCATCACATGGTATGGTTCAATTTGGCTACTACATCTAAATCATCCCATTCCAAGGCAAAATATGGGACTTCAGAGGAGCTGACTTTGATAAGATGGCCAACAGAGTTAAGCTAGCCCTGGCAAAAAGAAACACAGGTGAGGGTACAGGCAAGTGGGCAAGCATTAGGATGCAATACTTGAAGCAACATCCGATGTGTTAGACAGAAAGGAAGTGCAAAAGAAGAAGGAAACCACTTTGGTTCTCAGATACAGTAGCAGAAAAGGTCAGAGCCAAAAGGCTGGCCTTCAGGAAATATAAGGGAACACAGCGGGATGAAGATAGGAGGCACACCAAACTGCCCTAAGGGAAGCAGGGAAGGCAGTAAGGCAGGCAAAGTCCCAAACTGAGGAAACACTAGCACTAACAGTAAAAGAAGGTGACAAGACTTTCTATAGATACATTAGTGAAAGGAGAAAGTCCAGAGGGGGTATTGCTAGCTTTAATGGAGAAAAGGAGCATGGAGGAGGAGGACCCTGTAAAGGCATCTATCCTAAATAGATACTTTTGCTCAGTATTTACTGAAGAGAAGGTAGGGCAGGGCCCACAGCTCAGCATCATGGACACAGGGGGAGGGAGGTGAGCACTACTCACTTCACAAAAGAAAGGGTCCTACAAGAGCTTGCTAAGCTCAGGGTGGATAAGGCAATGGGACCTGATGGCATACATCCCAGGGTACTTAAGGAGCTAAAGGAGGAACTAGCAGAGCCATTAGCAGAATTGTTTAGTGAGTCTCTGAGCACAGGAGAGGTCCCAGAAGACTGGAGAAGGCTCATGTGATCCCGCCCACAAGAGTGGTAGCAGGGAGGAGGCGGGAACCACAGACCGGCCAGTCTTACCTCAGTAGTGGGCAAGATTATGGAGACACTCCTTAAGGAAAGGATACTGCAACACCTGGAATCCATAGGGGCACAGGATCCAAGACAGCATGGGTTTACAAAAGGAAGGTCCTGTCAAACTAATCTCATAGATTTCTTTGACTGGGTAACCAGAGTGGTGGACCAAGGGGAGCAGTTGATGTCGCCTACCTTGACTTCAGCAAAGCTTTTGACACTGTTCCACATAGAAGATTGATAAATAAGCTGGGTAGGCTAGGTGGGTCAGAAGTTGGTCAACTGGGTGGCAAACTGGTTGACGGGCAGAAAACAGAGAGTGGTGGTAAATGGTATACAGTCAGAAGAGATGCAAGTCACAAGTGGGTACCTCAGGGATCAGTCCTGGGGCCAGTCCTCTCAACATCTTCATTAGTGACCTTGCAGATGGACTAGAGGGTAAGGCTTGTCTGTTTGCAGATGACACCAAGATCTGCAACAGAGTAGATGATCCAGATGGGTGGGCAGAATGAGAAGAGATCTGGATAAACTAGCAGAATGGTCAGAGGAGTGGCAACTGGGATTTAATGCAAAGAAGTGCAAAATCATGCACATAGGGAAGAGAAACCCTGAAGCCACCTATAGGCTGGGAGGAGTTGCTAGCAGTCACAAAGGAAGAAAGAGACTTGGGCATCATCATCACTGATGACCTAAAATCATCCAAGCAGACCTCTAAAGCAGTAGGTAAGGCTAGGGGGGTGTTAGGGTGTATTAGTAGGGGTATCACAAGTAGTAAGAGGGAGGTAATAATCCCTCTGTACAAGACACTGGTTAGGCCCCATCTGGAGTACTGTGTGCAGTATTGGAGGCCACACCTTCACAAGGACATTAACCAAATTGAGGCAGTCCAGAGAAGGGCAACCAAAATGGTGCATGGACTGCATCAGAAGACATATGAGGACAGATTAACGGAGCTCAATATGTATACCCTTGAGCAAAGGAGGGAGAGAGGTGATATGATCGAGGCATTCAAACACCTTAAGGGCATAAACAAGGTGAAAGAGTCTAACATGTTTAAATATAAGAAAATAGCAGGACAAGAGGACACAGCATGAGATTAGAGGAGGCCAATTAAGGGGAATGTGAGGAAATTCTTTTCACAGAAAAGGTGGTGGATGCATGGAATGGCTTACCACAAGAAGTGGTGGCTATGAATACAGTGCAGGGCTTCAAACAGGCATGGGATAGGCATAAGGGAGCAATACAAATGACTATGAATAGATAGGCCACTGACAGAGCAAAGGCCAATGGCACATTTATAAGGTAGAAAAAGAAATGGGCAGACTGGATGGGCCTTGCGGTCCTTATCTGCCATCAACTTCTATGTTTCTATGTTTCTATGTTTCTACTTCATGTTGCGGAGCACTCCACGAATTTGCCTTTACTCCATGAATTACTCCACGGAGTGAATTGAGGCCACTTCACCCATCTCTACCTCCAGCTAGCCAAATGCTTTTGCCGTATCTGATTAAATAGCAGACATTATGGTAGTTGTCGCACTAGTTGACTGGAGACGTGCATAGTTGGCAAATTTCACTGTGCAAATTTATTTGTAAAGTTTGCTGACTTCATGATGTATGAAGTGCCAACTTGATGAAGTTGTCAGCAAGCGAAGTGATGCTTTTTCAAGTGAAGCCATGCAAATTCACCGCTGAAGCTGCAACTTCGCCCTGACTTCACCTGAAAAAATGCCACTGCACCAGGAAAACTCATTACAAAGTGACAAAGTGGGAACCTCTCCAAGTGTTCAGCGAAAGTGAATTCTGAAACTGCCTGCAACATAAAACTTTACAACATCTCATTAGCTGACCCTTAGCAGATGTTGCATGCAGCTAATGTTGTCTGCTCCCTGCCTGCCCTGTGCGTATCCAACGTTTCCCTGACCAGATAGGGTAGGAATAACATTATGCACTTGTATACTCAGTAATTTGACAATTATTCTGTAGTCTGCATTGAGCGGAAATATTGGCCTGCAATTTGAACATTAAGTAGTATCTTTCCCTTCTTTTGGAAGTACCTGCCAGTATCATTAGGTTTGGGGAAAGGGGGAATAAGAGGGCAGAGGGAGCAAGGAAAAAACAACATACAAAAAAAAAATAAAGTGTGCAGCTCTGAACTCCATCTATGGCAAAACAAACCCATACTGATCTTGCTCTAGTACTGATCTATGTGAGGCAAAAATTACCAGGTTCAAAAAGAGGCTTGGGAAACAGAAGCTTTTAGAACCAATTTAGAACCCACAGAAGATTTGCTCCAGCCCTAGTTTCCGTGCATCGTTCTCAACTAGAGATGCACAAAGTTGGCAGACTTTGCTTCGTGAATGAATTTGTGATAAGCATACCAACTTGTGGAGTGTGAAGTGCTGACTTTGTAAAGTTTTGGGCATTGTAAAGTGGCACAGTGCAGAGTTTGGGTGAAGAGGGAAATACATGAAGTGTTTCACAAAGGCAGATTTTTCCATTTTGCTGTACCCTCACTGACAAAGTAAAACTTCACAACATCACCTTCTCTGCATTTTGCACAGTGCTATTTATTTCACACTCAAATGTACCCTTGCTCTACGAAGTTATACTGACATTCCACATAACGTTAGAACCATCTCGTGACACACAAACTAACATTGAACATATGGTGCTCACTATTCTTAAACTATTTTTTAAAATAAAAAAGGGATACACATTTTGGTCATTTGCTCTGCATTTTGAGGGCCAGCGCAATGTATTTTAGTGCTGAGAGTTTGAGAGGTATGTTACTATGTGCCCATCCCATCCAACGGCTGACCCTTTGTATAGTACAGGACGCACTGGTCAACTTTATTCTTGGGTGGGGGGCTATCCAAGGAGTATGAAGAAAAATGAAAAGTGAATATAAAAGAATGATACTACATTCAGGTCTGGTATACAGTCCTTCAAAGCTGTTCTTTTAATTTTTGTTTTTCATGTTGGTTATATAGTCACAAGAGGAATACAATCTACCAATTCCGTAGTTTTTAAGTCAGCTGTGTATAGTCATGGTACAATGGGCTAGGCATACAAAATCCTGACTTTTGATTATTCTCAGTCTCTATTTCTGCAGTTGCTGTAAAAGGCTCCAAACCTGAAATCTGACTCTTCTTGTGTCCTCAGAAACCCTTGTGCTTTGGCAAAACTCCATTCAGTCATTTGCAAGCTACCTATATGTTACCATGTGATCAGGTTGAAAAAGTTGTCTTGTGGCACACAGCCAGGTTTTAAAAGCAATCATGTGCAGGATGAGAAAGCTATTGCAATCCATGGTGTATGGAAAGCATTCAAAAAGCTGTCATATCCTATATAAAACATTTTTGAAATGATTCAGAAAACAAGGACTGCGTGGCAACAGTGTGACACAGTGGAACACGTTAAATGATTTGTAGAGCTTCTTACTCTTTGGTTTACTACCATTTTTATTTCATACAGCCCATTCGGATTCAGTCACAAAAGCGAGATTAGGCTGTAAGGTCCCCTTGTGTATAACTGGTGGTGACTTGAATACTCACATATGTTCACAATGTGCAAAAGGGCAAACATTGCAAAGGTACTTAGTAATGGGTGTTTACTCACCTGGTAAAGGTGATTGTGTTGATTGGCATCCATAGCACTCCAGACATTAGCTCATGAGTTTTAGCCCACCTGATAGGCTAGTGATGCACATGACCCCAGATCAAATTTCTAGTATATCCAGGTCCCAGAAACTCCTGCTCTCCAGTTCGAATCTTCCATAGCTGAAATCAAGGTTAGTCAACACGAGAGAAAATATACAATGTAGAAAACAACCAAGTCATGGCAAGTGAGATGAGACAAAAGATGATGCTGGCTACGACGTAACATCAGCGGCCCATAGGCCAAACCTTTATTTACCCTAATATTTACAATCTACTCTCGGTCCCGAACGAACCGACTGGGACGTTATCATATTGAGTTTACATGTATGCATTTTCCACTTGTGTACCCCATTTGGGGATTTCAAGACCATCTGTTCAGTCTCAGTCACTCTGAGCACTCTGCAAGGGTGGGCCTTGGAGTGCCATGGATGCCAACCAACACAATCACCTTTACCAGGTGAGTAAACACCCATTGTGATTGGTTGGCATCCATGGCACTCCAAACATTACCTCATGGGTAGATAAGTAGCAGTGTAGTACCCGAGGGAGGGAGCAGAGTGGGCTAAGATTGAGGACACGAGAAAGCTGCGGCCAACACCTGGGAGGCAAAGGTGGGCCGTACGGCCTGCAACTGTTCGAGCCTGTAATGCCTGGCGAACATGTGGAGGGAGCTCCACGTGGCTGCCCTACATATGTCCTCTGAGGACACACTGGCCCTTTCAGCCCAGGAAGTGGCGAGTGCTCTGGTGGAATGGGCCTTGATCCCCTGAGGGGGTGACATCCGTTTTTCTGTGTAGGCATTCTGTATGGTTCTCCTTAGCCACCCAGCGATGGTGGTCTTGGAGGCGGCCCTGCCTTGCCTTTGCCCTCTGGCGACAATGAATAATCTTTCTGTCTTGCGTATGGGGCGCGTTCTGGATAGGTACATGACGAGGGTGGAACCGACATCAAGGTGATGTGGGACCTCCCCGGTGTCCTGTTGGGACCCCACCGGGAAGGAGGGTAGCTCGATGGGTTGCTCCCTGTGGAAGACAGTGGATACCTTTGGCTGGAAAGCCAGGACAGTTCTCAGGCGGACCCCCTGGGGGGTGAACGCTGTGTACGGTTCTTCGCAGGATAGGACCCCAAGCTCTCCGATCCTTCTGGCCGAGCAGATTGCCACCAAGAAGCATGTCTTGAGGCCGACCCAGAAGAGATCCGCCTCGAGGAGGGGTTCATAGGGTGCTGAGCCGAGGGAATCGAGGACTAGCGGGAGGTCCCAAGGTGCGATGGTCGGTCATGTTCTGGGGCGGAGAATCTCTACCGCCTTTAGGAAACGTAAGACGTCATGGTGGGCTCCCGGGCTATACCCCCTGATGGGCCCGGTGGCCGCCCCTATAGCCAACAGTTGCACCCTGAGGGAGGAGTGGGCTAGACCCTTGTCCACTCCTTGTTGGAGGAACAGCAGGATGGTAGCCATGTCAGTCTGCTTGGCTGACTTGCCCCGTTCTAGGCACCATCGAGAGAATATGGACCATTGCCTGCCGTATGTGGAATTGGTGGAGGTCCGCCTGGGCCGGAGTAAGGTGCTAATGAAAGTGTTATGGTAGCCCGCCTCCCTTAGTCTCCTCCTTTCAGGAGCCAGGCTGTGAGCTTCAGAGTCTGCGGGGTCGGGTGGGTGACCGAACCCTGCGAGAGCATGTCTATTCGGTATGGTATCCTTAAGCTGTCCAGGGACATCTCGCGGACTGCGGCAAACCATGTCCTGCATGGCCAGTAGGGGGCCACCAGGATGACTGTGCAGCGTGATGCCCGTACCTTGGCCAGTACCTGTGGAATCAGAGGGAGAGGCGGGAAGACGTAAGCATGTTTCTGGCACCACAGTTGGGATAGGGCATCAGTTCCCTGGGAGAGGGCGTCCCTGAACCGTGAGTAGTAGTCCCTCACCTGGGCGTTGTCCTGTGTCGCCATGAGATCTATGGTGATGGGTCCCCTTGCCGCTTGGATCATCTGGAAGAGATCCGGGTGTAACTGCCATTCCCTTGGGTGCACCTGTTGTCTGCTGAGCCAGTCTGTGCGGACGTTTAGTCGTCCTGCCAGGTGCACTGTGTGAGGTGTGGGATATAATAAGGAAGACGATGAAGGTACTTCAAACAAAATGATTTATTCAGGAGCGCATAAATAAATAAAAAAAATAAAACAGAATAAATTCGAACTTCAGGCAAAATGAAAAAAAATAATCTGATAACATTAATGCAGAAACCAGACACCAGAATACCACTAGTGTACTGACACATGGAGGGCAGAGTATGTCTGCACCTCCCAGACTATCTGTCTGAATGAACTAAAAGATTTCTTTATATAGTCATATAACCATGTGACACTGAAGTCCCTCCTACTTCTGATGAGTTAAACAGTGTTTTAATCCTAAAAAACATAAATTTCACATTTACACACCTTTGAAATACAGACTTATTATCTAAGTCATAATTTAGTATTCATAAATAAATATAGCACAACGATTTATGGACTTAAATTTCAAATTATCTAAACAGGGTTCCACCTACTTGTGTATCCCTTTAAATAAGGACAGAGCTCATCGGCCAGACCTATAGAGAAGGCTGAGCTGCAGGTTTAACAACAAGGAGGATTTGATTCAACACCCACAGGTAAATCTCTAAAAAGAAAAATGACAGAAACCCAGCAAACAGCTGGCTGTATTAAAGTATTTACTATACTGTGACTTAAAAAGAAAACTGGGATTCTACCTCATGCTTAATTAGCTTTAGAAATATCTGTAGCTTAGTTTTAGACTTGCAGTTCAAAGAAAATGGCTGCCTATGTTTGTTATTGTTTTATCTTGTTCCTCTAACAATAAGGGCAGAAAAGAGCTCTGAGCAATTCTTCAGACTAGAAGGCCACTTTAAAAAAAACAAAGCGTACCTCTACTTTATTCTCCTAAGAGGAGACAGCGTTTACCAACACGAAGCACACGAAGCATTTATTTAAGAAAAGACGCTAGGGGAAAAGTGAAATGCGGACCGAGGGATTAGTGAGATAAATTTCGCAAGACAAATTAAATTCCACTTTTTATTTTGACCTACAAACAAAAAACTTCTCTTACCCTCAGCTAAATAAACCACTGCTACTCTTGTTTTCTAGACTTGGCAAGCGTTTAGTTTACTAATGTAGAGGGAGGGGGAGACCTACCCATCTCGCATTATCCCGAGGAACATTTGAGGACATTCCACAAGCAAGCTACACTCGCTACTAAAGCGGAATACGGAATGGAGAATATATAGACTAACATGCTAGCTAACGTTATGCTAGCAAAATAACTTAAATTAAATCTTAAAGTCAACCGACTGAGATTGTTTCTATCCCCTTTACTTCAACAATTCCTACAATGCAGGCTTTTTCAAATCTGGGGGGGTTACCAGCATCTACCAGAAACAATGCTTTGAAGAGGGAAAAAAAAAAGGTTTTACAGTATTTTATATAGGTGGCCAGCCTATATACTGCTACTGTTCAGGGAAAGTAAAGAAAAAGGAAGAAAAGATGCTGTTGCAACAGGCTTTAAAAAAAAAAAAAAATTTCTGGTAGATGGGTTTAAAACTCCGTTCCTACACTCCTTCCCCCTTAAGAGAAAACCAGAGGATTACGCCTCTAAGTTTCACCTCTGGTTTGATCATTAAACAACAGATCTCCCCTTTTTTTTAAATTTCAACAGGGGAGATGGAGCTTTAGTCCACCCACTCCCAAAGCTCCACCCCGGAGTCCCATAATACACTATAAAATTAACAATGTATTTCAAAGCTTTTAAGTTCCAAACTAACTTACTCCGGGGTCTGTACTCATGTATCGATACTAGCTCCATAGCGTGAAAGATAATCAGCGTTAACATGCATTTTTCCAGCTCTATGTTGTATTTCAAACTTGTATGGCTGCAGTGCTAAATACCACCTCATAATGCGTGGGTTTCTATCCTTCATAGTCTGCAACCAACATAATGGATTGTGATCTGTTATGATCGTAAAGGGTCTTCCCCATAAATAAAACTTTAAAGCATTTATCGCCCAACGAATAGCCAAGCATTCCTTTTTAATAGTAGAATATTTATTTATTTATTTATTTATTATTATAGTAGAATATTTAGTCTCCCTTTGGTGTAATTTCCGGCTAATATATATAACAGGATGCTCCTCTTCTCCATCCATTTGAGAGAGAACAGCTCCTATACCATGTTCAGAGGCGTCTGTATGTACCATAAAGGGTTTATGGAAATCAGGGCTATACAGTACAGGGTATGAACATAATCTGGCCTTTAAGGCTAAAAAAGCCTCTTCACATAGGTCAGTCCAATGGACTTTATCAGGATGATTTTTTTTTGTTAGATTACTTAAAGGGGTTGCAATCTCAGCAAAATCACTTACAAAGCGGCGATAGTAATTGGCCAGTCCCAAAAACCAACGTACCTGTTTTTTCGTTTGTGGTCTTGGACTGTTAGCTATAGCATCCAATTTGCTTATTTCGGGTTTTACCATTCCTTTTCCTATTATAAATCCAAGATATTTAGTTTCTTGCATGCCTATTGAACATTTTGCAGGATTAATGGTCAATCCTGCTTTTGCTATAACAGTTAATATGTTACTCAAATGCTTTATATGTTCCACCCAGGAGGAACTGAAAATGATTACATCATCCAAATAGGTTGCACTATATTCCAGATGCGGATGTAACAATTGATCCATACATCTCTGGAAGGTTGCAGGTGCTCCATGTAGCCCAAATGGCATTTTTGTAAATTGAAATAGTCCTATAGGAGTACTGAAGGCCGTTTTATCCTGTGAATCCACATCTAGGGGGATCTGCCAATAGCCCTTCGAAAGGTCCAACGTACTGATGTACTGAGCATTGCCCAGTCTATCTATGATGTCATCAATACGTGGCATGGGATACCCATCAAACTTTGCTATCTCGTTTAGCTTTCGAAAATCTAGGCAAACCCGCACCCCTCTTTCTTTTTTATTCACAACAACCATGGGAAAGCTCCAAGGACTTTTAGAAGGGACGATTACCCTTAGTTGTTGCATCTTCAGTAATTCCTTAGTTACTTCTTCCCTCAAGCTCTCTGGGATTCTATATGATTTGTGTCTTAGGGGTTTATTATGAGTTAACTCGATGTGATGTTCAATTCCCTCTACCGTCCCAGGAGTGGTTGAAAAGATCTCTTGAAATACTTGAATTAACTGTTGTACTTCTTGTAATTGTTCCGTACTCAATTTATTGTTTATAGTTATTTCCTTTATATTCCCTGTACTTTCTAATCGCTCATATGCTAGTTCCAACTCACTGTCCGCTACCTCCGGGTGTACAAATAGGGTCAGTGAACTTCTATCATGCCATTTTTTTAGTAGGTTAGCATGATAAATCTTTAATTGCTGCTTCTTATCAGGACAAATAATTTCATAGTTCACGGGCCCTATTTGACGGTGTACTGTATAGGGTCCCTGCCATTTCATTAACAGCTTGTTCTCTGTACAGGGTAACAATAGAAGCACCCTTTCACCAGGTTAAAATGTCTTTCAACCCACTTTCTGATCATAATACTGTTTCTGAGCCACCTGATGGTCTCTATTATTTTGTTGGGCGGCTTTTGCATATTTCTCTAGCCTGTGGTGTAGGGTGTTGATGTACTCGAATATGGAAACTGGAATAGTGTCTGATTTAGACCCTTCCCATTTTTCTTTTACAATATCGAGGATTCCCATTGGATTCTTCCCATAAAGTAATTCAAAAGGTGAATATCCAGTGGAAGCCTGGGGTACCTCACGATAAGCAAACATTAAATAGGGTAAATACCTATCCCAGTATTTACCTTCGTCATGAATGAATTTTTTCAACATTTGTTTCAGTGTTTTATTGAAACGCTCCACTAGACCATCTGATTGCGGATGGTAAGGTGAGGTCAAAATGGAATGTACCCCTAGGCGTGATATAGGCGTTTCAATACCTGGGAACATAAATTACTGCCTCTATCTGTTAAAATCTCCTTGGTATGCCCATCCTAGAAAATATTTTAACCAGCTCCTCTGCTATTTTATCTGTCAGTAACTGTTCTTAAAGGGACTGCTTCAGGGTACTTTGTAAAATAATCACATACAACTAGACTAAATCTGTTTCCTTTAGTACTCTTAGGCAAGGGCCAATTATATCCATAGCAACCCTGGTGAATGAGTACCCACTACAGGTATAACCTGTAAGTGGTACTTTATTCTTTGTAATACGGTCTCACCTGTTGACACTGTGCACATGACCTACAGTACTCGGCCACTTGTTCATGTATTCCAGGCCAGAAAATCTGTATAAAAGCCTTTGTAATGTACGTTCATGACCTAAGTGGCCGGCCATTGGTAAGTCATGAGCAAGGGTCAGTAACTGTTTCCGGTAAGCAGTAGGTACCAACAGTTGCAATATAGTTTCTCCTTTTTTTTCATTAACACATTTTCGATATAATAACCCATTATGTAACACATATTTCTGTTTAGAGCTTTGTTCAGTACCTATTAGGGAAAATAAAGGTTTTAACGACATGTCTTGCAACTGGGCTGCTCTAAACTCCACTTGGGAACTTAGATGTTTAACATCTGCCACTTTAAAGTCATTAGAAACATAGAAACATAGAATTTGACGGCAGATAAGGACCGCTTGGCCCACCCAGTCTGCCCATCTCCCCGCCCACTGGACAAGCTGCAGATCCCAGTCAACCAGCAGCCTACTCCTTCCTACCCCCATCCCCTAGAATTGCCTTATGACTGTCCCATGCATGCTTGAATTCCACCACTGTTTTTGACTCCACGACCTCCTCCGGAAGGCCGTTCCATGCATCCACAACCCTCTCTGTGAAAAAATACTTCCTTAAATTACCTCTGATTATTGTCCTTTACATCTTTCTGGGTATGTTGCCACACCCGTTTCTCTTGACGTTTTTCCCTTCTTGTTTTCCTTGTTTTCCCGGGAAGCCCATATAGTTCATCCTCAAAGGGGAAAGTTTGTGAAAATTCCATATTTATTCGGTCTTGTGCTCTGGTAGTCACAGCCCCAATACTCGTAGCATTACATAGTAACTGTGCAAAGTCTGGATGGTCATGCCCCACAATGACTGTTACTGGAAGTTCCGGAACCACCCCAACAACCATTCTTCGTACAATGGACTGTGTTTGTATATCCACCGGTTGGACTGGGTATTTATGTGTGTCGCCATGTATACAGGTCACTATTGTTTGTGCAGCATTATCATTGGTTGGAGGTACCAGGCCAGCTTTGATTAAAGTTTGCTGACTTCCCGAGTCTAGTATACCAAATGTCTCTTTGTCATTTATTGTGATAGGCATGATATACTGTCCTCAATTGGCCAAAGCTAGGTGTGTGGGGCAGATTTCTTTTTGGGGTAATATCTGGCTATATGTCCTTTCCCTTGGCAATAATGACAGGTTATATCAGCATGGGATACTTTAAACATATTCGGTGGTTTAGCATTATTACCAGAAGCTGTTAAAGAAGGCATATTTGTCCTTACCGTAGGTTGGTTTATACCAGCTCCAGAGTGTCCTTTAGTCCTATTAGGTCAGGCAGTTAAGTAATCTTCCGCCAGCTGAACTGCTTTCTTAGATGTCTCTGGGCGATGTTCCTGTACCCACATCTGCACATCTTGTGGTAAAATATGAATAAATTGTTCCAATACTACTGCTTCTAACATCTGTTCTTTGGTGTTAGTTATCGGTTGTAACCACTTGGTACAAAGATCCTTTAACTTCGTATATGCTTCTTGAGGGGTGTCAGAGGTCTGAAACCGCAGGGTCCTAAACCTCTGTCTGTATGTCTCTAGGCAAATATCATAGACGCTTAGTATAGCTTCTTTGACCGTATTACTAATTTCACTAGGGCACTGTCCACATTACCGTGAAGCCAATTGGGCCTTCCCTGTCAGATATGGTGCTAGCGGATGACCCACTGTTCTCTGGGCCACTGACAAGCTCTGGCAATACGTTCAAATGTAGTCAGATAAGTTTCAATATCATCAGTTTCACTTAATTTAGTTAATTTAATGTCTTTTGGATTATTCCCTGCAGAGGGCGGTGGCCTACCTATGCCAAGGGTGTGTATGGCTCTTAAGGTATCGGCCCATCTATCCTCGTTTCTCTACATATCCCTATCTCTCTGCTTTGCCATAGCAATCTGTTGCATACACAGCCAATGCAACAAGTCCTGTGAATCACCAGTAGGAGGCTCCTTCTCCAACTCCTCCTTCTCTTCCTCGACATCCTCTCCATCTTCTTCAGGCTTCATGATTTTCCGTCTGACGTCAGGCAATCCCGTCATCAAGGGTTGTCCAAATTTTTCCACCATGGTCCTGGTCAGCACTCCAAGAGGTACCTTCTGGGACATCCACAGCTTCCTCCAGATACTTAGAACAGTATCTTCATATCCCACCACTGCCACCACGTGTGAGGTGTGGGATTTAATAAGGAAGACGATGAAGATACTTCAAACAAAATGATTTATTCAGGAGCGCATAAATAAAAAAAAAAAAACAGAATAAATTTGAATTTCAGGCAAAACGAAAAAAAAATAATCTGATAACATTAATGCAGAAACCAGACACCAGAATACCACTAGTGTACTGACACTGAAGTCCCCCCTACTTCTGATGAGCTAAACAGTGTTTTAATCCTAAAAAACATAAATTTCACATTTACACACCTTTGAAATACAGACTTATTATCTAAGTCATAATTTAGTATTCATAAATAAATATAGCACAACGATTTATGGACTTAAATTTCAAATGATCTAAACAGCATTCCACCTACTTGTGTATCCCTTTAAATAAGGACAGAGCTCAGCCGGCCAGACCTATAGAGAAGGCTGAGCTGCAGGTTTAACAACAAGGAGGATTTGATTCAACACCCACAGGTAAATCTCTAAAAAGAAAAACGACAGAAACCCAGCAAACAGCTGACTGTATTAAAGTATTTACTATACTGTGACTTAAAAAGAAAACTGGGATTCTACCTCATGCTTAATTAGCTTTAGAAATATCTGTAGCTTAGTTTTAGATTTGCAGTTCAAAGAAAATGGCTGCCTGTGTTTGTTATTGTTTTATCTTGTTCCTCTAACAATAAGGGCAGAAAAGAGCTCTGAGCAATTCTTCAGACTAGAAGGCCACTTTAAAAAAAACAAAGCGTACCTGTACTTTATTCTCCTAAGAGGAGTCAGCGTTTACCAACACGAAGCACACGAAGCATTTATTTAAGAAAAGATGCTAGGGGAAAAGTGAAATGCGGACCGAGGGATTAGTGAGATAAATTTCGCAAGACAAATTAAATTCCACCTTTTATTTTGACCTACAAACAAAAAACATCTCTTACCCTCAGCTAAATAAACCACTGCTACTCTTGTTTTCTAGACTGGGCAAACGTTTAAGTTTACTAATGGCGAGGGGAGGAACCCTATCTGCATCTCGATTATCCCGAGGAACATTCGGCATTCGCATCATAAGCTACACTCACTACTAAAGCGGAATACGGAATGGAGAATATATAGACTAACATGCTAGCTAACGTTATGCTAGCAAAATAACTTAAATTAAATCTTAAAAGTCAACCGACTGAGATTGTTTCTATCCCCTTTACTTCAACAATTCCTACAATGCAGGCTTTTTCAAATCTGGGGCGGTGGGGGGTGACCAGCATCTACCAGAAACAATGCTTTGAAGAGGAAAAAAAAGAAGGTTTTACAGTATTTTATATAGGTGGCCAGCCTATATACTGCTACTGTTCAGGGAAAGTAAAGAAAAAGGAAGAAAAGATGCTGTTGCAACAGGCTTTAAAAAAAAAAAAAATTTCTGGTAGATGGGTTTAAAACTCCCTTCCTACACACTGCGTCCAGGTGTCTGAGATTGGATTGGGCCCACCTGAGGACTGCAGTGGCCTCTCTCAGCATGGCCCTGCTCCTGGTTCCACCCTGTTTGGCTATGTACGCCACCGTGCCCCGGTTGTCTGAGCGGATTAAAACCAATTGACCGTGAACCAGGTGCTTGAAGGCCTTGAGGGCATGGAATACAGCTCTCATTTCCAGGATGTTGATAGAAAGTCTTGACTCTGCCTGGGACCATAGGCCCTGGCCCGTCGCTTCTCCCAGACAAGCCACCCAACTGGATAGGCTCATGTCCGTCTCTATTAGGTTGTGTAGGAGGCCTCTAGGGGGACCCCCTTGGTCAGGTTCGACTCCACCGTCCACCATGTCAAGGAGAGTCTTACCGCCGGTGGAAGTGGTACTACGACCTGTAGGTTGTGCTCGTTCGGCACCTCCTGGGTTAGGATGTATGTTTGCAGTGGACGAATGTGCCACCTGGCCCAGGGCACAAGGTCTATGGAGGACGCCATGCAGCCCAACAGTTGGGCTATCCTTCCCATGGTTGTTTGGTGTCGGGCTTTCATTTGATGTGCCAGTCTTATCAAGTTGTATACTCTTGGGGGGGATGGTTTTGCCCATGCCTGTGCCGAGTCGATCAGAGCTCCCAGGTGCTCGATTTGCTGTGTGGGAGTGAGGTGGATTTTTTCCCGATTTACCACCCAGCCATGGTCTGCAAGCACCTGCAGGGCCACCTCCGTGTGTCGCCGAGCCTGATTCTTGGACCAGGCCCAGATGAGCCAGTCGTCTAAGTATGGAATTATGTCCAGCCCTTGCTTCCTGAGTCTGGCCACCAGGGTGATGGAGACCTTGGTGAACACTGTCGGGGTGGAGGAGAGGCCGAATGGTAGGGCCTGGTACTGGAAGTGATGGCCTAGCATGTGAAACCGAAGAAACTGTCTGTGTCCTTGAATGATGGGAATATGGAGGTATGCGTCCTTTAGGTCTATGGACGTCAGGTAATCGCCTGCTCGGACACAGCGCAGGGTTGATCGGATTGTTTCCATTTTGAATCGGTGGGACACCATGTGGTGGTTGAGGTGTTTTAGGTCCAGAATGGGACGGAGCTCCCCTGATTTCTTGGGGACTAGGAAGAATATAGAGTAGACTCCTGAGTTCTGCTCTGGCCCCGGTACCAGTTGGATGGACTTGTTCCATACCAGATCCGCCAAGATTTGCTGAACCTGATGGGGTGTTACCTTTCTTTTGGCTATGGGGGAGGATACGAACCTTTGGGGAATATGGGACTGGGATAGTTCGATGGAGTACCCCTTGGTCACCACCTCCTGGACCCATCTGTCCGCGGTTGTGTGAAGCCAGCAATCTGTGAATAGGGACAGCCTTTGCCCTACTGTTGGGTAGAGAACCTGGCCCTGCCTGGTCGTAGTGTCGTAGTCACTGTTGCTTTCCCCTGTAGCCTGTACCTCGTCCTCCGGATCTTGGGCCCTGGGCTCTGAAGGAGGAGGACTGGTAGGTTTGGGAGTATGGGCTACGGGAGCTGAATGAGTGGCCCCTTCCTCAAAAGGAGTGGCTTTGTTGTGGGGTGTCTCAGCGTGGATGATACAGTTTGTGTCCCCCCGAAATCTCCATCTGGATGAGGGGAGATAGGTATACCTGGAATTATTTTTAAGGAGGTCTCTGCCCTCCTCCTTTTGCTTCAGATAATCTTGTAGGCCCTCCCCAAACACATACTTTCCCCCTAGAGGCAGGTTTTGCAGTAAGGTCTTCGATTCATTGTCTGCATCCCACAATTTCAGCCACAGTGCTCTCCGAGCCCGGTTGGTGATGGCTATCAACCCTGGCGTGAAGCGCCAAAGTGTCTCTACCGCCATGTGACTAGGTATTTTTGCTGCATCTAAAGTACATTCTAACAGTTCTGCCTCCCTGGACTTTGGGGAGGCTTGCTCCAGGAGCTCTTCGAGCCAACGAATTTGGGCCCTTGCCGTGTAGATGGCAGTGGTGGTTGCCTTTGCTGCAGTGCCCTCAATCTCGAACGCTCTTCTTAGCATATCTTCTACTTTTTTGTCTGTAGGGTCTTTGAGGGCGATTGTGCCACATGGTAGGATGGTCTTCTTGTTAAGAGCCGCTACCTGAGGGTCAATGGTGGGTGCTTTGCACCAGTTATCGGACTTTTCCCCCTGGACCGGGTACATCCTGTCCAGGTTCTTTCTGTTCGGCATTCTGCCTGGTTCCGAGGATTGCCATTCTTTGTTGAAGATGTCCTCGATGGCCGGGCATACAGGGAAAGTCTCCATGCTCGACGCCCTCAGTTGAATCATGGGGTCGAGCTTTGACTCGGGTTTGCTCTCCTCAGTGTCAAATCCCATTGTGGCCTTGATGATCTTCATGAGCCCCGGGACTGTGTCAAATGAACATAACTTTGAAGTCAGAGAAGGTGTAGCTGGGAGCTCCATATCCTCTTCGTCTGAACCCGCTTCATCCTTGTCCTCTGCATCCTCTTTGTCCTTGTCCTCGTGCGCGTCTTCCCGTGGGACGTCTGGCAAGTCCTCATGGGTCAGGTGCTCCTCCGGTTGCCCCCCCCACCTTGTCAGGCTCTGGGCTCAACAGTTTTGCTCTACGTTGCGTAAGGGATTCCAGCTTTTCCATTATTTTTAGCATAAAGTTCTGCTGGCTTTCCATCATGGCTACCGCGGCCTGTTGGTTTTGGATTAGGAGGGAGCTCGGGTCCAGCCACATGGGGTTGCTAGGTCTCGGGTTGCTGGGTCCCATGGGTGGTGTTTCTTCCAGGGAGGAGTCGCCATCGTCGAGGAGGCAGGCTGCGCAGAGGGGACCGAGAGTTTGGGGTAGGAGGGTGGTGCTGCAGGAGGAGCATTTCTTTGCTTTCACCATCTGGAGAGACAAAGAAGGTAGGCTTTAGGTCGGAACTGTGAATGGTGCCCAGAGGACAATCTCTTAACCCCTCTATTTACTAGATAGGGGCACTTGAGGACTGCCCGAGATATATATTTATATATATGCCACGATCACATTGTAAGAGTTTGGGGGGTGCTATGGGAGGATCCCCGCAATGAGGACTGGGTGGGGCATGGCCTGGGGGTCATGGGTGGTCTCGACGCACATGGATCGCTATGGGAGGGAACCATGGCGAGAATGGTAGGGAAACCAGAGCAGACCAGGCCTAGCTTCTTGGGTCGCCGTGGGAGGGACCCGGTACCCAGTTAGAGCTTAGACATTATCATAGGAGCCCTGCCGGGGGGTCACTGTGGGAGGGACCCAAAGGGGGGGGGAGACCCCTGATGGAGGTTGCTCTTTCGTTTTTTTTTATTATTATTATATTTTGCCTTGGGACATTACTGGATATCCCAACCTGTGACCTTGTGTCCCAAGGGGCGCAGCTAGAACCATTGCACTATCCCCTGCCTGTTGGGGCCGAGATTCGAAGCCCCCGATGTCCAGGGAGCCGCCAGAGGCCCAAACTACTACGGTGTCCTGCCTCCCTCACTGCACTGGCTAGGGAAGAGGGAGAAGCAAGAAGACTGGAGCTCTAAGTCCCCGCGCTCCTCCGGTGGACCTGTGTAGCTGAGGGTCCAAGAAAACGCCAGCAGGAGGCTGAGTCACGTGGCAAAGGAGTTATTCGCCCTGTGTGCCCGAGGCCAGGAGGCCCATGCATCCCCCCCCCGGACTAGGCCTGAGAGAGGTAGCGTCCTCAGACAGGTGCCGGCCTAGCGGGAGAGGCGCTTTGTCCCCTGCGAGAAGGGGAACTGGGTCTGGTGCTGTAGGGGGGAGCGTATTACAGGCCGAAGAGAAGGCCCAGGCAGGAGAGTCTCTGCCCTTCTAAGGGAAACGCTCTAAGGCCGAGAGGAAGACGTGCCACGGCGGGCAGTTAGGCCTCTGGGCCTAGGGCCGCGTGGCATGAGGAGGAGAGGTCTCCTGAGCCTCTGGGAGCAGCGCTGCGAGAGGGAGGTTGGGACAGGGGAAACGAGCGACCACGCGGGATCGCGTGACTTGGGGAGGGCTCGCCAGGCTGCCGCGTGGTAGGCAGTCCACGGGCTGCCTTTTCTGGCCAAAAAGCGTCAGGTCAAAGAGGGAGTCTAAAGTTGGGAGCACTGGGCAAGCAGGATAGAGTACCGTGCCATGCGGTTCTACCTTCTGGCCAAGGAGGAACAAAGCGTTTTCAATTCTCTTACTAGATCTTAAAAAACAACACGCTATATACGACATAGATCTCCACAAACAACATCACAAAAACAAGGTGTAGCCACCTGAGCCAGGCTAATACTCCACGAGGGAAACAGCTCAGGATAGCTCTGTGTCCTGTAATCCTTGGCAATTTTGTGGACTTACAAGCCTTTTCAAAAACGTCGATACATTGTTTCTTTTTTTAATTACGGCTTAATCATAATTCAATAACCTGTTTAAACATACCCTTAAATTCAAGGGCTTACCTTTAGTGGAGCAGACAGGGATTCCTGGTATGGATGTTGCCTGATCAGATGCATGATTCAAAAACTGGAGAGCAGGGGTTTCTGGGACCTGGATATACTAGAAATTTGATCTGGGGTCATGTGCATCACTAGCCTATAGAGGTGGGCTAAAACCCATGAGGATGGAAGCTGTCCAGAGGAGGGCAACTAAAATGGTGCAGGGTCTGCACCGGAAGACATATGAAGAGAGACTTAAGGAGCTTAATATGTATAGCCTCGAGGAAAGGAGGGAGAGGGGGGACATGATAGAAACTTTCAAGTACCTCAAGGGAATCAACAAAGTCCAAGAGGGTAGCATCTTTCAAAAAAAGAGGTGTGCAAGAACAAGAAGGCACAATTTGAAGATGGGGGGCGGCTCAGAGGTAATTTAAGGAAGTATTTTTGCACAGAGAGGGTTGTGGATGCATGGAACGGCCTTCCGGAGGAGGTTGTGGAGTCAAAATCAGTGATGGAATTCAAGCATGCATGGGATAGTCATAAGGCAGTTCTGGGGGGTGGGGGTAGGAAGAAGTAGGCTGCTGGTTAACTAGGATCTGCAGCTTATCCAGTAGGTAGGGAAATGGGCAGACTGGGTGGGCCAAGTGGTTCTTATCTGCCGTCAAATTCTATGTTTCTATGTTTCTATGTTAATGTCTGGAGTGCCATGGATGCCAACCAATCACAATGCAAAATTGTGCATAAATAACAAAAATCAGTTTGCAATTGCAATCATAGCATT
The DNA here is from genome assembly GCA_016271365.2 of Neoceratodus forsteri. Lineage (NCBI taxonomy): Eukaryota > Metazoa > Chordata > Ceratodontiformes > Ceratodontidae > Neoceratodus > Neoceratodus forsteri. The sequence continues at coordinate 497,514,933 of CM057451.1, forward strand.
TGTGTTTTTTTTAGTTGACTTCCCCAACATGTTATGAATGTTCATAAGAACCTCTGCTGATTATCTATAGTGTGCCACTGTTACATACTGCTGCCGTGCAATCCTTTTCTTAGTGCATAATTATCTACTCTGGCATATAGTGAAAAACATCACATTTCTCCGAACTGAACTGGGTTTCCTTGTGTTTGAAGTTTTGTAGGAGTTTTGGAAAGCTGCTGCCTAATAAATGTTGACTTTTGAAAAGGGTTACCTGAGGCAGTGTGGTCTTACGGTTAAAGCGCAGGCTTGGGAAGCAGCAGATACAGGTTCAAATCCCCCACAGAGCTCCTTACTGCATGACTTTGAGCACAGGGGCAAGGGGTAGCATGGTGGTAGTTATGTAAAGGATGCTGGGCTTCCAACTGGATGCTTGGGTTGGCACAGTAGTAGACTCCCCACTCTGCATGAAGCGGGGGACTATGGGTATGGCAGACCTCCATGGACTGCCACATCCCCATCAGAACACCAACCATCCATGCTGGTGTGACCAGATGGCATCTATAGCTCACACAGCCCTCCCAGCTTACACAGAGGGCTGGGAGCTATGTCAGTGGGGGCTGATTGGAACTCAGAGAGAGTCTTGTAGCTGGGCAGAAGGGACATGAAGGCACTATGTCAATTCCTCAGGCTGCGTAGCTTCTGCCCCCTCCATTTGCCCTCCGTGGCACTGTTTATTGTGCCAGGATCAGGTGCAGGCATGCCCCCATCCCCAACCTGGCAGAGCGCATAGAAGTACATATGGCTATGAAATAGGTGCAGAAGAGCCATGCATCCAGGGCTGGGTATACTGTATGTACAAAGGGCCCTACATATGTGAAATAGGACCTCTGCACACCCCCAGCACATGTAGGCATCACTCTGTGGATCCCTTTGTGGCTTGAGCCATCAGATAACATCATCAAAATATTGTGGGTCTGAGAGATTGAGAAAAGAGCAGCAATGAAAACAATGTCACAATCCCATGGTGAGTCAGAGGAACTGTTTTTAGTTAAACACAGTTTCTAGTGCAAGTACAGTACATCTACCACTAAAAATAAAACAACTTGTATTTTACACTTCCATTGGTCTTTAAACAAACACATAGACATACTCAGCTTTGTATGTGATCCATACAGCCTTGTATTGGAGTGGAAAGCTCTTATTCCAGCATGGTAACATTCAGGGACAGAAGAATTGTGTACGATGCAGGGCTGTGTTATGCTCAAACCATAAACACCACAGATCCATTAAGGCTTTTTACAAGCAACAGATTTGCATATAAAGATGAAGACAGAAATGTAGTACCTGAAGTTCCTTCTCCTCATTCCCCCTCCCTTCCAGCCTCTCGCTAGCCCCTCTCCAGTCCCACTAACCTCTCCCTCTCCCTTTTGTTTAGTTTCGCACCATTCAGCGCTGGCAAGGGGGTTGGGGGCAGAAGACCCTTCCTGAAGGGCCTGCAAGGGCCAAGCTCCTGGTCAGAAGCCAGGTCCTCCCCTGCCCTACAAAAGGGCCAAAGAGTGGTCATCCAGGCAGTCAGCGGCACACTGAGTAGGGTGGAGGATGTGGGGAGCCTGGACAAAAGAAAAAGGTACCTGCAAGGTGTCCGGGGCTACCTCGGCATTGCTCCCCTCCAGCTCCAGTCAGCAGTGGCAGCGGCAGCAGCAAAATCCACTGGGTTTGAGCCTGGCTGTCTGACACAATCGCTCCTTCTCTCCTGGGCCCCAAAGTGTGGGGGAAGCGTTTAGAGATTGGACCAAAGTGGTGCCACGAAAAGAGTGTCCAGGCAGACACCAGCCCCCGGACCACTGTAGTTCTGCCTGCAGCCATTACAGGGCCCTCTGAGCGCCGGGTGGGAGTGGAACTCCCCGGATCTTCCCCACCAGCATCCCCAGTGCACAATCTGGCCACTGGAGGACCCAGGCCAGGCACTAAGTGGGCCAGGAGCCCAACAATTTGTGGGAGGTGATGCCTAAAGGGCTTGGGGCATAAAAGAGAGGTACTGAGTGGGCCCAGTGCCCAAAAGGGAATTGAGGAACAAAATGAGGGCCAAGCAAGTGGACAGAGCACCCACTACAGATCACAAGGGGCACCACATGGCATGAGCCCCAGGGGATAGAGTGTGGCTGTGGAATCAAACCCAGGTCTTCTGGCTGGCAGCTCAGGGCCTTAGGGGGACACTCCATGCTGTGTGACCTGGGAGCACAGGGAAGTTGGGGGTTTTGGTCAGGCTTCCACAGGGTTAGAGTGGGGCTGTGGGATTTAGGCCTAGACCTCCAGGTTGGCAGCTTGGAGCCTTGAACCACTGTGCTATACTGCCTCCTAGATTAGGGGGAGGCAAAGTACCCCCAAAGCATAAGGGGGCACCATGTTGCATGAGCCCCAGGGGAGGCTAGTTAGGGTGCTGGAGCAGTACCCTAGGGGGAATGCAGGACTTAGGTGGATCCTTTCCACGGGGCCAAGCAGAGAGTGGGAGTGGCAAGCTAAGAGAGGGCCTGGGGCAGGGCCAGGGACAAAGGCCTAGAGCCATCCCCTGGAAGGGAGAGGCTAGACACGAGGGTCCAGGCCCTCATGCATATAAAGGAGAGGGCGGGGCTGAGGAAGGCACACCACCTGGCAGGCCATTTGTTATGCATGAGGGAGAAGGGATCAGGTTAAGGAGCCCAATAGACCCCGCCACAGTGGTGGTTATGGTAAAGGAAGGGGCTTGGTCCCACGGCCTAAGTGGCCCAGAACCCAAATCGAATTGTACTGCTGCCTGCCTAGCACCCCCCTAGAGACTGAATTCTGTGCAACAGCTGAACTGTCTGTTTGGAAGAATCTGAACTGTTTGCTGGCTACTAAACTGTTACCAAATTGCTTGTTACTGAACTGTTATTGGATTGCACCCTGGGATACCCGACGTCCAGCTTCACCGTTGTTGTCCGGACCAGCTTCGCCAGAGCCTGACGCTGACCCAGGGAGGTCCCCAGCCCATCCACTATCTGCAGCAAAAATGCTTCCAATGATGCCAGCCTGTGCCATAGTCCCACCACAAGTGTTCCAGCATCAGCCCTGCAACGGTAAGTGGTAGAGAGCCCCTATTAAGGTATCCAGTAGTGAGTTAGCTTAGAAGCCACCTCGGCTCAAGCTTGAGAGATACCAGTTGACATTGTGCATGCCCTGTTATTATTTTGTCGGCCGTCCGTAAGTGTGCATGTGCCTGTGTCGCTCTGCAGATGCAGCCCGAAGGTCATCCCATCCACCGTCGCCTTGTTGAGAGGTCATCTTGGGCTGGGGACCTACCAGTGGTCATTGCTGCTAATCGTCCAGAGAACCATTGGCTGACCAAGAGGCTTCAGCTTCTTGCCCAGAGCTGCAGAGGATCACCAAGTACTTCCTTGACCAGCTAGCAGTGTTCCTTGTTGTGTTCTAGGAGTCCTGTGGACGCCCCATTATGGCCTGTTTACAAAAGCACTTTGTGGGGTCAATACCCACCTGCTGATCAGCTGACACAGAAAAAAAAGCCCAAGCTTGGTTCGTCAGTCATTTCATCATCCTGGCCAAGTGCACGCAGGACTTGGACAAAAAGGGGTTAACCCCCTGTTCTTGGTTCGACCAATTGTTGGTCTCAGTCACATTGCTTTGTTGTTTATGTTTATTATCCTGTACTGTTGTGAAAACCAGTTATCTCATTTTTATTGTCACTTGCTAAATAAACTGTTCGCATCTTGGTCACTGAGTAAGCTTCCTGGCTCTCCTTCCAGATTCATCTGGCCTGTCCTAAAACGATTGTTAGGGAACCTTTCGGTCTGCCACAGAGACACAACTGGTACAGTGTTTCAGTGATTTTGTGTGGTGGCAACAGTTGCCTAAACAAGGCTGATTTGTCACAGACATGTTTGGGTATTTCAGGTTTGACATAAAGAATGCTGCAGGAGAAATATTTCCATTTCCCAGCAGCATAAATGCTATATTCAACCTTACCATTGCTCCTGTACTCAAAGTTAATAATGACATGGCAGTGGATCAGAGACAGTACTCTGGTGCTATTTTCATGGATCTTTCCAAACCTGGTAAAACTGTTTAAACGGATTCACTTTAAAAGCCCGGATTTGGGTTGGGGTAAAAACAGAGCAGCATTCCAGTTCTGAACATTCCACGGCAGCCTGCTGTGCTGTGAGAGTTCTGGAGGGATAGAAATAAGTAATTTCAGGTGCTGGATTGGTGAATGGCGATAAGGTAATCTCTGTCTGACCAATCAGCAGGGGTTAGTGTGACCCTTCCTGGATGATTTATCTCACTCTAATTGGGTCCCGAGCTCTAGCTGCTCTAACATGGATGCGGCCCTCACACACTTTCAGAACACCTTCCTTGCCGCCTGGGGCAAACGCGCCCCCCTGCGCCGGGCTAGAGTCCGGGGTCTCACCGACCCTGGATTTCCCCTGAGCTGATAGCTTGCCAACAAGCCTGTGACAAGGCCTGGCTAAACTACAAATCCACGGTCCTCCCAGGCAACTATATCACCTACTGCATGCTCCGCAGCAAGTGCACAGAGGCCATCCACTTAGCTAAGGCAGATTATTTCAACAACACCCTAAATGCAAACCTTGGGAGTCCTTCTAAATTCTGGAAAGTCATTAACTCCCTCTTCACCCCCCAAACAATAAGCCCCCCCCTCCTCACCCAAGGGACTCTCCTCTCTCCTCTCCGACCCCCTGAAGGTAGCCTCCGAGTTTAATTCCTGTTTTACTACCTGCGCCCAGGCCCTCCTAGATTCCCTTCCTCCTGCAACCACACCCGCTCCCCAGACATCTATCCACTTTCCGTCTGGTAGGAGTCCCTTTTCCTTCAGACACATCTCCCCTACCGAAACCCTAGATGTCCTTCACTCCCTGAACCCCTCCAAAGGCAAATCCCCTGATGGTCTTGATAACAAACTCCTCTTCCTATCTGCCCCCACCATTGCTACTCCACTCGCGGCCCTACTAAATCTTTCTTTCACCACCGAGTCACTCCCCTCCGAATGGAAGCATGCCACTGTCATACCCCTCCCAAAAGGTGGTGATCCTACCTCCACAACTAACTACCGTCCTATCTCCCTCCTTCCGGCCCTTACCAAACTCCAGGACCACCTAGTGCTATCCCAGCTCTCCCACTTTCTCTTTGAAACTATCTTCTTCACCCCATTTCAGTCTGGTTTCTGAAAACACCACTCTACCACCTCCTCCCTACCAAGACTCATGGACTCCATCCTCACTGGGATGGATAAAGGACTAATCACTGCTGCTATCTTCATTGACCTAGCAAAAGCCTTCGACACAGTATCCCATCCTCTCCTTCTTTCTTGCCTATCAGGGGCTGGGTTAGCAGTGTCTGCCATAAACTGGTTCAGTGCTTACCTTCTAAATAGAACCCAATCCACTAAAATAGCTGACTACACCTTCCCCTCCCCCCAACACCACCGGCATTATCCAAGGCTCAGTTCTTGGCCCCATCCTTTTCTCCATCCTTCTAAATGACCTGCCATCCCTGAGCAACCGGCGCCTAATTCATAGTGCCAAATTCGCTTCCAACTTCTGGCTTGACTCCCTCCCTCCTTCCTTACCTCTCATCCTCCCTATCTTCCCCTCCTACCCCTACCCACTCCCTCAGGTCTTCTGATGCTAGGCTATTAGTCATCCCTCACCGTAGGACCACTGGCGGCCAATTAGCCTTCTCTTACCTCTTCCCTAAACTCTGGAATGGCCTGCCGGCTCAGATCTGCCATTCATCATCCAAACACTCCCTATCCTCTGCCCTCACTAACTTCCTTGCACCAAATTGCAACTGCCCCTGACCCCCCCCCGATAGCTTCTCTTCCACCATCCCCCCTTAGCGCCTGACCAGCGGCTTGGCCTTCGCCTAATTGTCTGGCTTATACAGTGCCCTACGCACTTACACTCTCACTCCCACTCACTCTTATTCCCTCCTAATCTCTCCCTTCCTTTCCCCCTCCTTTCTGAGTAACCCACACTCTTCAGCCTCATGCACTGCTACTGCTCCCCTCTCCTTCCCCCCACCGCACCTATACCACCCTCCATCTTCTCCTTCAACTCCTACTGTCAACTTGGTGCATCTCGCTTCAGTTCAAGCCCTGTTACTGGCACTCAAGTCTTGTTATTGGTACTTATGTAATCATGTATAATCTTCGATGTGTTCCCATGATATGTATACCCTGTCCTTGATGTTCAAGTCCTGTACTGTTTCTCCTGTCGTAAAAAGTGCTAATGTAATCCCACCCAACTATGTACATTATCTGTATTGCGCTATTTCAGTATTCAACTTTTGTATGTATACCTGCCTCCATTGTAACCCCTTCCCCCAGGTCGCACCGTGAGACGAGTATCTTTTTGTTCAGTGTGTCTTTCCTGGTGAAACATTTTCAATAAATAAATAAATAAATAATAGAGTTGGCAGGTCAGTTGTGAGCAGAAAGACATCCAGTTCAGAAAGGCAGGCAGAGAAGTAGCACAGGAGAGGAGGGAAATCCTGTGAGGAATAAATCATAGAAGAGCTTCACAACTCTAAGGTATATGTGTCTGCACTGGGCAGGTTTAAAGAACATCTTTCTTGGTGCAGTGCAAACACATCAGGAGGCTCCCTCATCTGCATGTAAGCTCCTGCATAGTAGTTGTAAAACTTTTTCATGAGCCCCCAAAGGAAGGGAAGGAATCATATTCTGTCCCTGAGGGGGCTAGCCACTCAATCCCTTTCACTTCCTGATCATTGACGCTGTCCCCATGCTTCCTTGTTCTGTGTCGTAATTATAGGACTAGCGCGGGGACGTGCTCCATTCAAGCCTATAGAGCGTGGTTTTAAAAGTTATTTTTTCAATGTTAACCCAATTTGTAGTATGAATTGGAGCCAGTATTCAAGTGACAAGAACCACCTTAGTATCAGCACCTCAGCATCATCACTGTCCAGCTTAGCATCCACAGCACACATTGGCATAGGCTCATCAAAGGTACCGACACTCATGGACATCAGGTTATTCCAGTATGTGTACTAAAGGTACTAGTAGGACTGTTTATTTCTCTAAAATAAGTTGGGAACTTGTGGGGGTGGGGGGTGGGAGGAGTGGGAAAAACAGTACAATGTGTGTGGAATATGGTAAATAATTGGAGTGATTTAATGTATGAAGTGTTAAATGATATTAGCTGTCTTACTTTCTTACTTAATGCCCTCAACAGTTTCAGTCTGAAAAGGATGTGAAAAAAAGGATCAGTAATTCAATAAATACTGTTATGTTTTTTTTTCTTTGCAAGTCATATGGCGTATGTGTCCGATTTCCCATGTGAGAATTACCGCAGGGTTAAGTGCTGCATATCCTGCACCGTATGTTTTTTTCTATACAGCTTTTTTTCTTCTAGGGGCAGGCAGGCTCTCAGCCCTGTCCTTGCCCCCTCTCCCAACAACTGATGCTTGCTTCTCTTGACTTACTGGGGGCTAGGTTCCCCAAGGATTTCCCCCTGTGGGGATCCTGGAGAGGGAGGGCCATCTTCCCCCCCAGTCAACAATTCAGACCCCCCCTCAGTCAAGCAGCAGTGCAGACAACTGAGGAGCCTTCCCCAGTCGTCCATGCTCACCCACTTACCACTGCCATGGCAATACATCAGTATGTACGTGTGGAGGCATGCACATCCTGCAGAACCACGGCCTTGCCCTTTGAGCTGCTTGCTGACCTGCACTACCGCCGCACCGCTACTCGAGTAGTCAGAGGTTGAGATGGCTGCCCACCCTTCCCTGAAAGAGGAAAACAGTCCCTGGGATGCTTGATCCTCTCCCACATTGCTGACCCCCAGCAATCCATGCTTGTTCCTGAACATGGGTCGCCGACATGCCAGGAGTTAAGGAGCTTAATGCTTCAGCCCTCCATGCCACCTGGCTGGCCCCTACACTATATTAACAGCACATCTCTGCAACAGATTGCTGCTTCCAAATCAGCTGAGCAGTGGACATTGTTGCACCATCATCACATCCCAGGCTGTGGTCAGTGAAATCTAGCCTGGGCAACATCATTTACCAGGTCATGGTAGATGGACGGTGACATATTTTATGCTGTAAGGTAAAGGAGTGTTACAAAGTTTGTAAAGGGTTGTTTGAAACAGACCTGGAAGGCACGATAGAAGCCTGGGCAATGTGGCACCATGACTAGGTACTTGCAGTTCCTGACTACACACTCTACAGGAAGGACAGAGTGGAAGGAAAAGGGGACAGGGTTGCTCTGTAAATAAGGGGAGGCATCAAAGCAACAGAGGAGGGGGACTTGAAAGGGGACACCACCACTGAGACCCTTTGGGTGCAACTGTCCCCACCGGGGGAGGGTCATCAGGTCTGGGTAGCTTACATGCCACCTAATCAGAAGGAGGCAGAGAATTGGGTGCTGGTAGATGAGATCAGGAGAGCTGCAGCCCAGAGTGAAGTGATGATGGTGGTGGGGAACAGTAACATGTCAGATGTTGACTGGAGTGTCCCAGTAGCAGCAAGCGCCAGGAGTTAGGGGTCGAGGGAGGTATTCCAGGATGGATTCATGGTACAGTGGGTTAGAGAAATGACAAGGGAGTTAGCAATTCAAGATCTGGTTCTTACAAACAGGGAGACTGTCAGGGCGGTTACTGTAAACAAACATTTGTCAATGCCAAATGTTGATTGCGTTGGTCTGTTGAACTCGCTCAGTGGACCTCTGTCACTGGCTCAGTCCGTTTGTCCCGGTGCTGCAGGCTGCTCTTTTGTACTGGGCTGCTGCCTGTGTTGAAACCTTGTTCTGCCGAGGAAGAAATATGCAGCTGTCCCAACAGAGCTCCATTGAGGTGGCTCACTCCCCATTTCTCACTCGCTCATTCTGTTTCTCCTGGTGCTGCAGGCTGCCCTTTTGTACTGGGTTCCTGCCTGTGTTGGTGGCTTTTTCTGCCCACAAAGAAATCCACAGCTCTCCTGACAGAGCTCTGTTGAGGTCACTCACTCATTCTGGTTCTCCTGGCGCTGCAGGCTGCCCTTTTGTACTGGGCTCCTGCCTCTGTTGGTGCCTTTTTCTGCCCCACAAAGAAATCTTCAGCAGTCCCGACAAAGCTCCGTTGAGCTCGCTCACTCCCCTTCTCTCACTTGCTCATTCCATTTCTGCCGGCGCTGCAGGCTGCCTATTTCTACTGGGCTCCTGCCTGTGTTGCTGCCTTCTTATGCCCACAAAGAAATTTTCAGCAGTTACAATACAGCTCCGTTGAACTTGCTCACTCACTCACTCATTCTGGTTTTCCTGCCACTGCAGGCTGCCCTTTTGTACTGGGCCACTGCGTGCATTGCAACCTTTTTCTGCCCACAAACAAGTCTGCAGCAGTCCCAACAGAGCTCCGTTGAGCTCACTGACTCCCCCTCCCTCACTCATTCGTTCTGTGTCTCCTGGCGCTGCAGGCTGCCCTTTTGTCCTGGGCTCCTGCCTGCATTGTCGGCTTTTTCTGGCCAGAAAGAAATCTGAAGCAGTCCCGACACAGCTCCATTGAGCACGCTCACTCCCCCTCTGTCACTCACGCATTCCGTTTCTGCCAGCGCTGCAAGCTGGCCTTTTGTACTGGGCTCCTGCCTGCGTTGCCGCATTTTCTGCCCACAAAAAAATCCACAGCAGTCACAATAGAGCTCCGTTGAGCTTGTTCACTACTGCTCTGTCACTCATTCGTTCTGTTTCTCTTGGTGCTGCAGACTGTGCTTTTTTATGGGGCTCCTGGCTGTTTTGGCACCTTTGTCTGTCCACAAAGAAATCCACAGCTGTCCCGACAGAGCTCCATTGAGGTCGCTCAGTCTCCCTCCCTCATGCGCGCATTCTGTTTGTCCTGGCACTGCAAGCTGCCATTTTGTACGGGGCTCCTGCCTGCATTGGCACATTTTTCTGCCCTCAAAGAAATCCACAGCAGTCCTGATAGAGCTCCGTTGAGCTCACTAAGTCCCCCTGTTTCACTAGCTCGTACTGTTTCTCCCACCACTGCGGGCTGGCCTTTTGTACTGGGCCCCTGCCTGCATTGATGCCTTTTTCTGCCCACAAAGAAATTCGCAGCAGTCCTGACAGCGGCGCTTCGGTGAATTCGCTCACTCCCCCTCCCTCGCTCGCTCTTTCATTCTGTTTCTCCCAGTGCTGCAGGCTGCCCTTTTGTACTGGGCTCTTGTGTTGGGGCCTTTGTCTGCCCACAAACAAATCCGCAGCAGTCCCGACAGAGCTCAGTTGAGCTCAGTCACTCCCCCCTCTCACTCGGTTAATCTTAATCTGTCCCAAACACTGATTTCCCAGAGTGACCATGCTATTCTCCGGCAGGAGTGCAAAAACATATTTTAGCCAGGATGTGTAAAATGACAGCTGTAGTGTTCATAAGGAGGTGTGAAAAAATGCCACCATTGAAAATGTGGCGTGACAATGTTACAAATTTGCAAAGTTACAAGGTTACATGGAATCAGTTCAATGCACGCTTGTAACACAGTCATGTTATGGAGTTTCATCACAAAATTTTCAACTTAGGGATTTTAGGACCTCTGCTTATGAACAGTGCCACTGTCATTTTCTTAATCTGTCCCGAACACTGATTTCCCACAGTGACCACGTTATTCTGCGTCGGAACTGTGAAAACACATTTCAGTCAGGATGTGAAAAATGACAGCTATAATGCTTAAAATGAGGTGTGAAAAAATGCCACTGTTGAAAATTTGGTGTGACAATATTACAAATCTGCGAAGTTACAAGGGTGCGTGGAAAGTGCACAATGCACACTTGTAACACAGTCAATTGATGGGCTATCATCACCAAATTTTCAACATAGGCATTTTAGGACCTCTGCTCATGAACAGTATTATTGTCATTTTCTTAAACTGTCCCAAAAAGTGATTTCCCACAGTGACCACTCTATTCTGTGCCGGAAGTGCGAAAACATATTTCGGCCAGGATGGGAAAAATGACAGCTGCACTGTTCATAAGTAGGTCTTGGAAAATGGCGATGTTGAAAATCTGGAGTGAAAATATTATAAATTCGCAAAGTTACAAGCGTGCGTGCTAACTGTGCAACACACTCTCGTAACACAGTAATTTTATGGAGTAACGTTACCTCATTTTCAACAGAGGCATTTTAGGACCTCTACTCATGAACAGTGCCACTGTCATTTTCTTATTCTGTCCTGAACACTGATTTCCCACAGTGACCGTGCTATTCTGTGCCGGAAGTGCGAAAACACATTTCTGCCAGGATGTGAACAATGACACAAGGAGGTGTGAAAAAATGCCAATGTTGAAAATCTAGCATAAAAATATTGCAAATTCTCGAAGTTACGAGTGTGTATTGCAACTGCGCAATGCACGCTCGTAAAACAGTCATTTTTTTTGATTTTTTCCACCAAATCTGCAACATAGGCTTTTTGAGAGCTCCCCTCAAGAACACTGGCACTGTCATTTCATTAATCGGCCCTGAAGGGTGATTCCGCGCAATGACTGCAAAGCCACCTTTTGGGGCCAATTAATTCCATGACAGTTCAAGAATTCATGAGGAGGGGTCCCAAAACCCCCATGTTAAAAATTTGGTGAAAAAATTGCCAAAAATGCCCGAGATATGTACTAAAGTTGAAGAAAACCTTATTTATTACATTATACAGCTTACCAACATTTCCTCAGTTCGCAGTCGGCTTTGAAGAGTGCAGATGTGTTCCCGGCCCACCGAAGATTGTCGCGCCGAGCTCCGGAGGTAAGTATGGGATGGGAGGGGTGCGGGGAGGCAGGGTGTGCAGAGAGTGGGTGTAGGTTGTGGGAGGGGCAGGAGACTATGAGGGACTGTTTCCTTTTTTCAGGTAAAAACAAAAAGTCATGGGACCATTTTAACTTTACAGGGGCATGTGAGTCTTGCTTTGGAGGGGCAGCAGTAGCCGACGGGGGATTGGGCGTCCCCATCGGCAAACAACAGAAGGGGCATGTGGCATGCTGGGGTGAGCTCCCAGCGTGCCACTGGAGTCTTGCTTTTGGGGGGGCAGATGTAGCCGACGGGAGACTGGGCACCCCCATCGGCAAACAACAAAAGGGCGTGGAATTCCTTTCTGCCTGCAGGGATTGGGCACCCGGTCAGCACACAATAAAACCGGGAGGGGGGTTACATTATGCTGACGGGAGTGGGCTCTGTCAGCAAATAGACATGGTGTGGGGCAAATATTGCTTAGAATACGGCAGCAAGCCGCCCATGTTCACAAACAATATTAGGGATCCTACATCCCACCCAATGACGGGTTGCTCCCTTATTGCAGCAGATGGATAACGCTGCAATGATGAGGCAGCCCCTGATTGCAGCGGCTGATTTTTCAGAAGGTTGTGGCATGCTGGCTGAACTACTGTCAGCAGCAGCGTGCCACGGCATTGGGGGATGGGGAACAAGCCTTTGAAGGCTGTGGGGGCATTGGGCACAACAGTGCCGTGCCTCCACAACCAGCTTGTGGAGAAAGCTGCCGCGACATGTTTCTTGCACATGCGCAAAATCAGCATAAAAAACTACTGGGGAACAGTAACCATCAGTTAGTATGGTTTAGCATTTTTCTGTGGCTGAACACACCAATTCTAGGACAAGGTACTGGATTTCAGAAGGGCTGATTTCAGCAGGATGCAGAGGTATGGGAAAGGTGTGCAAATATCAAATAGTGTTTCCTGAATAGCATGAATAATGCACTGTTCATTACTCAGAAACTAATAGTGAATAATGGTACTATTCATGCCTATTCCTATTTGGGAAATACTATTTTTTTTTTTAAAGAAACAGCCCCTCACCCTCCTCCCCAATACAATCCTTTAAAATATGTGACACCTCTGCCCCACCCTTTGCTATAATCCCAATACCAGCCTCCCTGCCCCCCAGGACCCCAGATTTCATATGTTTTGAGTATTAAATAAACTCCCATAATGAGTGACCCGCACAGCCCACCCACCTCCATGACTGACCATCATCCTTAGCACTCATTTTTATTTTAAAATCAATAGTTCCCCATCTTGGCATGGCAGCTCCTTCCTCCCACCCCAGCACCCAATTTTTCCTCAGATAAGTGCTGTTAGCCTGGATAAAGGTGACCACACAACCCACCCTCTTCCAGGGCCGGCTGCCTTCTACTGAATGAATGTGCTGCCGTGCTTGTGCACAGTAAAACCAGGCATTCACGAGAATTCTGTTTTTGCTATGCAACCAGGCATGGGAGCACTTATATTCAGTATAGGGCAGGTGGCCATGGAGGAGGGAGGGTGGGTGGCATTGGTTGCCTTTGTCCACGCTAACCATGCTTGTTTGAAGAAAAATTGGGTACCATGGAGAGGAGGGTGGGAGGAAGGTGCTGCGAGGGTTGGAAGAAGTACCTATTTTTAAAAAAAAAACAAGCACTAAAGACGGTGTTCAGCTGTGGAGGCAGGTGGGTTGGGCCAGTTGCCCATCATGGCAGTTTTTTTTAATACTCAAAAAATATGAAATTGTGGGTTCTGGGAAGGAGGGTAGTACTGGGATTGTGGAAGAGAGTAGGGGATGGGGATTACGTATTTTAAAGGCTTGGGCTAGGTAGGAGGGTGGGGGCTGTTTATTTTCTTTTATTTTTATGTTTGCATGCACATGCGTACAGAGCAAACAATCTGTTTTGAAGAATTGCATTTCAGAGGTGTGTCACTGTCAGGTCCAATGCAGCTCATGCTGCAGTGGACGCGACAGTAACAAGCCAATGGTCAGTCAGGCTGATCATGACTGTGGTCACTGCCTGTGGGGTGGAAACTTCTTGTAGTTGAAAAGACCAAAGTGCTCCTGTAAGACAGTGCCTTGATGCTTTCATCTACATGTAGCCGCACAACAAACAGCTGAGCAGCCTCATGATCAGCTTCGAGCTCCCTCTCCCCCCCCCCCACAGATGGAGATGTGCAAAACAACTCCCTCCCACTGCCAAGGATCCCACTGACCTCCAAATTCTTCCCCATGCACTGTCTGCAGAAAAGCATCTCCCTCCCACTGCACTGCCAAGTGTCCCCAATATGTACTGTATTGCTATTGCACTCCTATGAAATATCTTGACTATATCAATATGTGGCCTGCTCTTTCATGTACTATATTAGCCATATGCTTCTTACTTTCTGTAACTAATCCCGGGTCGCCCCTGAAAAAGGGACCCTCGGGGCTCAGTGGGCCTACCCGGTCACCAAAATTGAATAAATAAATAAAAATGAATAAGTATCCCATCCACCTCCAGATTGTCCCCCAGTGCTCTGACCATGAAAAGTAACTCCCTTCCACTGCCACATATTCTGCCTACCAATTGTTTCCCAATGCCCAGTCTGTGAAAAGCAACTCACTCCCATTGCAAAATAGCTTGCCTACCTCCAGATTGTCCCCTGGTGCCCCTTCCATGAAAAGCAACTCTGTCCCACTGTCAAATATCCCACCCACCTTATCTACTGGGGGTCCAACACCATAATTCTCTCTGGATCAGAAACATGTTTCCACTGTTCAATGCCAGACCAGGAACTGAATAAGTCAGGTATTGTGCATTTAATGTATTTCAATGTGTTTTCAACCTGTGGTCACAACTTGGTCATTTTTTGATACTGTTCCACATAGAAGACTGATTCATAAGCTGGGTAGGCTCAGGGTGGGTCAGACATTGGTCAACTGGGTGGCAAACTGGTTGACGAGCAGAAAACAGAGAGTGGTGGTAAATGGTATACAGTCAGAAGAGATGCAAGTCACAAGTGCTCAGGGATCGGTCCTGGTGCCAGTTCTCGTCAATATCTTCATCAGTGACATTGCAGATGGACTGGAAGGTAAGGTTTGTCTGTTTGCAGATAACACCAAGATCTGCAATAGAGTAGATGATCCAGATGGGGTGGGCAGAATAAGAAGAGATCTGGATAAAACTAGCAAAATGGTCGGAAGAGTGGCAACTGGGGTTTAACTCAAAGAGTGCAAGATCATGCACATAGAGAAGAGAAACCCTGAAGCCACCTATAGGCTGGGAGGAGAGTTGCTGGCAGTCACAAGGGAAGAAAGAGACTTGGGCAGCATCATCACCAATGACCTGAAATCATCCAAGCAGACCACTAAAGCAGTAGGCAAGGCTAAAGGGATGTTGGGGTGTATTAGTAGGGGTATCACAAGTTGGAAGAGGGAGGTAATAATCCCTCATTACAAGACACTGGTTAGGCCCCATCTGGAGTACTGCATGCAGTACTGGAGGCCACACCTTCACAAGGACATTAACCAAATTGAGGCAGACCAGAGAAGGGCAACCAAAATGGTGCAGGGACTGCATCAGAAAACATATGAGAACAGATTAACGGAGCTCAATTATGTATACCGAAGAGCAGAGGAGGGAGAGAGGTGATATGATTGAAACATTCAAACACCTTAAGGGCATTAACAAGGTGAAAGAGTCTATCATGTTTCAATATAAGAAAAATAGCAGGACAAGAGGACACAGCGTAAGATTAGAGGGAGGCAGATTAAGGGGTAATGTAAGGAAGTTCTTTTTCAAAGAAAGGATGGTGGATGCATGGAACGGCCTACCTCAGGAAGTGGTGAATATGAATACAGTGCAGGGCTTCAAACAGGCATGGAGTAGGCATAAGGGAGCAATACAGATGAGTATGAATAGATAGACCATTGACAGAGCAAAGGCCGATGGCACATTCATAAGGTAAAAAAAGAAATGGGAAGACTGAATGGGCCTTGCGCTCCTTATCTGCCATAAACTTCTATGTTTCTACATTTCGATAGTTTTACCCAAAATGTTCAACATGGCTTTTTATATAAAGTATATTGATTTGCAAAACATGGCTTTTTATGGGATCTCATCTCATGAAAAAGGTAGGTGATATTTTTCAAGTCTTACCCAAAAGATGATTTTGCACTCGCTTTATGAAATCACCTTTTGGGTGGGATTTGAACATTTTAACCTACTGGCTTCATGAGGTGGGGTCATAAGAAGAGTGTGTTGAAAATCTGGGGTCAAAATATTAAAAAACAAGGTTATGAAGGTACACTGAAAAATTCCATCCCGCGCTCAAAACGTTGGTAATTTTCAATATTCTTACCCCAGATTTTCACCATAGCCATTTTTTCACACTTGCTCATGAGCACGGCAGGCGTAGTTTTTCAAATCCTGGCCAAGATGTGTTTTCACAGTTGTGGCAAAAAAATGAAGTTTCAGCCAGTATTTTATAAATGACACCTGTCATGTTCAGCAGGAGGGTCATAAAAAAACTATGTTAAAAATATGGAGTCAAAATGGCAGGTGTAATTTTTCAAATCCCTTCTGAAACAGGTTTTCGCAGTCACATTGCAAAGTCACCTCTTGAATGGGATTTTAAAAACTCCACCTGTCTTGATTATAATGTGTTGGAAATTTGGGATCAAAAGTCAGAGCCCACTCAAAATTAGATACTGCCTCTCAGCTGGACTATCCAGGTTAAATGCATAGAGAATAATGGATAGGTGAGTGTGTGTTATGGATTTTTTTCACACACCCGAGGTGTGTGATGACCCATAAATCTCGAGAACAAAGCTTCAGGGATTTATGTGGTCATCACACACCAAGGGTGTGTGAAAAACGTCCCTGAACACACACTCACCTATCTTTTATTTTTTATAATTGCTGGTTCATGTACAGTATGGAGTGAAGGGCGAGTGACTTTCAATTTCCCCCGAATAGGTAGCGTGACCGAGTGGTGTTCAGTCTCGTACACACTATGCCAAAACAATTGCTGAAGACAGTAATTGCTACCACTAAAATGTGCTAGCAGCATTTCTTAATGCTACTTTTTCTTGTCTGTTTAGAAAGGAGCCACCAAGTGTTAAGCACAAGAACGAGTGACTTAATGGCTTCAGAAAAATGCATGCAAGTGTCCGAACTGATGCTTGCATGCAGTCTTCTGAAGCCGTAGAGTCACTCGCTCTCACGCTTAACACTCGGCAGGCTCCTTTTTGAACAGAGAAGGAAAAGTAGTAACATTGAGAAATGCTGCTAGCATATTTTAGAAGTTTGTAGCACAAAAGGTTTCGGGCACAAACAACTCATAAGAGAAACGCGTAAAAAAACTTTTATTAAAAAGACATGATTTAAATTTAATTAATAATTAACTAAATTTAATGAGAGAAAATTTTGTGAGATCTAAAGGGCCTCAATGAACAGAGAGTCCAATTAGCATTTAATTTATAGTAATTGATGTGATGGATTACATCTGGTCAAAGCAATTTACTATGAGATAAATACTGTGTTCTCTGGGTTTTTCCTTCATTACCTTTGATAAAGGACTGGGGGATCAGTCCGAAACATGTCAGAAAATTTGTCTTGTTTTATGCCTTTTTAATAAAAGTCTTTTTACTCGTTTCTCTTATGAGTTGTATGTGCCCGAAATCTTTTGTGCTACAAGTGATTCGTTTGGTTTTGGAGCACTACATCCCAATGCGCACTCATTTGGAACAAACATATTTTAGAAGTAGAGATTACTATTTTTCAGCAATTTTCTGGGCATAGTGTGTACAAGACCGAACACTGCCTGGTCACACTACCTATTCGGGGAAAGTGAAAGTTGGTTGTAGAGTGCTGTAATAACTGGATTTCAGGTTATTATGGCATCAGATGCCGTAATAACTGGATTTCTGGTTATTTCGGTGTTTGAGAGTAACCATAATCAGGTTGATATATGTGGTCACCAGTAATTATAATCTAAAAATGTGTAAAAGCAGGAGACCACTGAAAATGAGATATTGTATCTGAGCTGGTGTATTCTGGGTAAATATACAGTATAATCAAAGCATGACACCACGAAAATTAGACAGTACATCTCAGCTGGTCTATTCTAGGTAAATATATAGTAAAAATGTGTGAAAGCAGGACCCTAGTGTAGCAGAGCCCCTACTGAACTGTGCATCTCGGTTGCTCTATACTGGGAAAAATACATTGGAAAATCTGGAGCCCACTGAAAATGTACTTGCCTTTCGTTTGGACTGTCCTGGGTATATACATTATAAAAATGCGGAAAAGCAGGGTTCCACTGAAAACAAGATATTGCATCTTAGCTATGCTATCCTGGGTAAATACAGTATAAAAGCTGTGAAAAGCAGAATCCCACTGAAGACAATGTAGCATCTGATCTGTGCTAGCCTGGGTAAATACAGTACAAAAATGTGTCAATGCAGGACTCAATTGAAAAAGAGATACTGTTGGGTTATCCTGGGTAAATATATTGCAAAATTGTGTAAAAACAGGACCCTACAGCACAATTCCACCAAAAAGGAGATGTTGCATCTAAGATAATCTGTTCTGGAAAAATATATAATAAAAGCAGAACCGCACTAAAAACAAGTGTTTGTCAATGCCAGACGTTCGCCGCTGGTATTGGTGTTGTACTAGGTCTAGGAGCAGATCCCTGTGCCCAAAGACTAATATGGGCTGGGCTTGGGATGGGATGGGCATGGGGGGGGGACAGTTACGGCAGGGCAGCAACAGACTCTCATTTAAATCAGAAATGACATGCATAAGGATGAAACTGATCTAGATAGCTGGGGAATGTAGACTAGCACTTTTTGTACTAACCTCTGAGCCACTTAACTTCACTTTCTAATTGCTGTGATACACACACACTGACTAATACATATACACATATATGCATACATATTCCAGTGAGTACAACGTAGCAGTGTACCATCTACACACATATTTACAGATTAAAAGAAAAGACATCAAGGGATTGTTTTCTTCTTTTCAGGCTCTGAAGGACATCAGAGGGTGGGGAGTTGCCACTAGACACCTCAATTAAATAAGCAATGACATGCAGAAGGCTAAAACTGATCTAGATATCTTGGAAATGTAGACTAGCACTTTTTGCACTAACCAAACAGCCACCTAACTGCACTTTCTAATTGTTGTGATACACACACTCTGACTAATACAAATACACATATATGCATATATATTATAGTATAACATAGCAGTGCACTGTCTGCACACATAGAGCAATGCCTCACGCACTAACACACATACACTGCCTTATAGGGGGTACACCATTCAAACATCAAAGTTTCGACATCGACTCCCCAACATCGAAACCCCAAGGTTGATGGAATTTGCATCGACGGGGAGATTTTTCGCAATGGGGGCTAAGCAACTAACTCCACTGTGTGCGTGACGTGGCATTAGATCTTTAAAGTAGGGGGATGCAGGGGGCACAACCTCCCACATGCGGGTGTGGGAGGGGAACAGTCCCCCCCCGCATTGATGCAGTTAAGCATGGTGGTTGGTGTCAGCGTGTTGCAAGTTGTTGTTAGGATGCACTGGTGACATTAGTGGGATTGCGTCAATGTGAAGGATTGTGGCAAAATTTCCATCACTGTGACTTGGTGGAACCATTATATGGCATTTATTTACTTATACATCTAAGCCTAACTTTTACTGTATTTTAAATAAGCACTGTGTTTTGCACTGACTCATTGTACTAATCTACTGCATGACCGGATAACTAAGGTAAGATCAGGGAGGTGCAGTGGATGTGGCCTATCTGGACTTCTGAAAGGCCTTTGACACCGTCCCCCATAGAAGGCTGATTATTAAACTGCACAGCCTAGGGATGGATCATAAAATAGTTCTGTGGGTGGAGAGCTGGCTGAATGGCAGGAGTCAGAGGGTTATGGTAAACAGGGAGTACTCTGGAGAGGGAGAATTGAAGAGCTAGGTGCCACAGGGGTTGGTGTTGGGGCCAGTCCTCTTCAATATCTTTGTTGGGGACATTGCAGAGCAACTGGTGGGGAAGGCATTTCTCTTTGCAGAGGACAAAAAGGTATGCAATAAGGTGGACATTCAAGGGGGTTGAAAGAATGATGGAAGACCTTAAAAAACTGGAGAGCCAGCCTGGTGGCACTGAGGGTTGAGCCACTGCATGTAACACCTTATGCTACACTGGCAACCCAGGTTCAGGAGCAAGCCCAGGTCACTGAAGGCCGGCTTGGAGGGAGGAAGGGAGCAGGATTGAGCAGCTCCAACTGTGGCCTTTTGGTCAGGCTTTTGTATTCAATAAAAGTATCTTTACTGTGATTCATCAAGATTGGACCTGCATTTATATGTTACAAGGTACTCAAATGCATCTGCAAAAGTTTGATTATGTTAACGCAGGCAGGCAGGTGGCAAGCAGTAAGAGGGCACTATGGAACCACAGCATGCACGTGCCTCCACAGGCACATGCACAGCCACGGCACAGGGAGTCGGGTGAAAACGGGGGGAAAAATGGGGGCATAAACACACTAAAAAAACTGGGCAAATGGTCTGAAGAATGGCAGCTGGGATTCAGTGCAAAGAAGTGCAGGATCATGCAGATAGGGCACAAGAACCCTAGGGCAAAGAACAAACTGTGTGGGGAGGTACTACAGTCACAAAGCAGGAAAGTGACTTGGGAGTTGTCATCTCACAGGACCTAAGAGAAACTAGGCAGTGTGATAAGGCTACTGGAAAGGCTAGCCAGATGCTTGGATGCACAGGGAGGGGTATCAGGAGTATAAAGAGGAAGGTCATCTTGCCCCTGTATAAGACACTCGTGAGATCGCACCTGGAATACTGCATCCAGTTCTGGAGGCCCCATCTGAGAAAAACATAGAGAAGATGGAGGCGCGTCAGTGGAGGGCAACTACAATGGTGCAGGGTATATGGGATAAGACCCATGAGGAAAGACTAGCCAAGCTGATATTTAAAATATTTATTTCATTTGGGTAAAGCATTTAAACCATTTCAAATATTGAATCCGTACAGGATATGCCAGTTGAGATTCGATATATGATATATCGAATCTCAACTGGCATATCCTGTAAAACATCACTTACAGTGTGGTCATGCTTTTACCCATCATTTCTAATGAATTTGCACAATGCAGATCTGCTGAGAGGTAGTTTCAGTGCGGTCTTCCTTTTACACATTCTTGCAATGTGTTGTCCTAGAATATGCCTGCTAATAGCTATATATTTAGCCTGGATAGTTCACAGAAGACGTGGCATCTTATTTTTGGTGGGGCTCTACATCTACACAATATTATGCTGCATTGCATAAAATCAGAACACGCTGAAAAAAATACTTTACATCTGGACTAGGCTACCCTGAATAAATACATTATAAAAATGGTAAAATCATGACCCCACTAAAAACAAGATATTGCATCTAATCTGGGACATTCTGAGTAAATACAGTGCAAAAATGTGTAAAATAAAGATCCCTTATGATGATAAGATATAGCATCTCCCCTGTGCTATCCAGGATACAAAATATGGGATAAGAAATATTTAAAGGAAATCTACTGTAAACTGAACTTCATTGTGTTCCACATAACCAAGACTGACATAAACAGTTTCTTTATTGTTTTATAACAGATTAGATTGCAGTATTTATTTTGAATGTTGTGGCCACGAGGATGGTGTGTACATGTGTGTGTGTGTGTGTGTGTGTGTGTGTGTGTGTGTGTGTGTGTGGCATGTTTGCTGTAGCTCAATATAAATGTTTTCCCAAAAAGTATAGTAAAAAGAGTAAGAAATGATACCATTCCTTATTTGTCTTATGGGTTAAAGTAGTAGCTGTCTTCTGCTATACTAACATGCATTCTAGATACTGCTGGTTGTGCTGTGCACTTAGATTTGAAACCAGAAAAGGTGGCTGTTTCCAGGGCTAAAAGTTTCATAAAGTGTTTGCCATCTAAAGCCCAATATAAGTATTTTTTTTTTCAAAAACCGTAATAAAATTAGTAACAAAAGATAACTGTTCTTTACAGATGTCTTCTGCTATAATAAACTATGTCTAAGACAACGCTTATTAGATAGTGTCTTAAGAGGTTAAAAAAAACTGGGTAAATATTTTTAGGCTATTCCTTGCTGGGAAAGGGTGACATTTATAAGGTATGAATCTTTCTTGAAAGAGAATACCTGCCCAACTGAAGCTAGTAGCAAGAAAATGTTTAAATGCTAAGTATTTTTTTTAATTGTTTATTTATTGATTTTGCAAGTAAAACTTACAAAGCAAAATTGTACATAGGAGGATAGCATAAAAGTTTACAGTACAGACAATATATTCTTATAAAGATCTTGCGTATGACACCCCCTTTGTGGTACAACATGGGGGGGAATTCCAAAATGAAAATATATGCTTAATAATTTCACCCAACGCAGGCAGCTAGGAAGACCAAGAGGGAATCTTAACAGATTGAGCAAATAGGTTTTCCCTATTACCAAAGCAACTATAAAGTCTTACTGATTCCCCCAATTCAGTCTACATATATATATATATATATATATATATATATATATATTCCAATCTTATACCCAAAACTCACAGAGAAATTAAATATTAATTTCCCTTTACCAGACATATCCCAAGTCATTATAAAGCACCAGCAGCATTGAACAGGAGTTAAGTAGAATATTTGTTTTAACCCTCAAGTAGCCCCTTTTACTCCCAACATGAAAAGAACAGCAATAGAAGAACTAGATATAACAACTCCCTCATTTTCTTATGATGTATTCCAACTGCAAGTGGAACTGAACTTAACCCGCTGTAATAATGGCCCCACATATATTTTCCCCAGAGGAGTGAAGACCAGTGGCGTCATGTTAAGTAGTAAAACGAATCAAAATTAGCTTAACAGTTGCATTTATCACTAAGCGGGATCTGGATTAAAGTCCAAAATTAACAGTCTATACACGATGCTCTCAGTTCCAGAGAAGGGCCATTAACTACCACAGGCCCAGTCCCCACAGCATGAGTCTACTTTACCCGGATACCCTAGATGATCAGTCACGATCAGACGAGATTCCTTCCTCTTCTTCTACCCCCTCCAGCTCCAATTCAATTTTCTGGAGCATCTTGCCAGCGTTCTGCAGTTCATTGAATAAATACTGTTGCCCATTCCACATTAACTGGAGTTTAGCCAGGAGAAGTAGCTGGTGCTGCACTTTAAGTTGATGCAGCCGGCTCCTCAGCCCATAGAAGTCCTTGCGACGTTGGTGGGTGCTGAACGAGAGGTCCAGAAACAGCATGACTTCATCTTTGCCATATTTCAGGACTCTACAGTGCCAGGCAATTGCAAGAGCCCGATCCCTGTCCCCAGTTCCTGTGCACACTATTAGGAAGGTTCTTGGAGTCGATGAGTCCTCTGCAGATCTTCTAGGTGTAATTCTATATGCCTTTTCCAGGGATAGAGTAGGTTCAGCTTCGTCAAGCCCCAGTATGGCCAGCAAAAACATTCTGGCAAAGATCAGGCTGTCCTCCCCTTCAGCATTCTCTGACAGTCAGATAACTCATAAATTGTGCTCTCTTGCCTGGTTCTCTACTGTCTCCAGCCTTTGTCGAAGGTGCGAGTTTTGTTTTATTAATTTAGTAGTGGCATCTGTTGATTTAAGGATAGAAGATTCAGAGCATTGAACAATAGCTTCACATTGCTCCATTTTGGTTTCCAGAGTACAGACTCTTGGAGTGAGAGTATTGAACTTTTTATTTAAGTCCTGCACTGTTTTCATGAGCTGATTTTCAGTTTTAACAAACCCATGAACATATACATACATTTCCAACTATATACAGCTCATGCGTGGAAAGTATGGAAGCTAGTGAGGCCTCCTCCAGTATCTTATCAGTCGAGTCTCCTGCTTCTCCACACTGATCAGGCCTCTCCTCCTTGTTCTGCTTTTTAGGAGCAAAAAAGTTGCTAGCTGGAGCCCCAGCCCCTTTAGTTTTGTCCATCTTGTCAATTATAGGTAGTCCAAGCACTCTAGAACAGTTTCTGGTATTTTAGAAAAGAATGAGTTTGAGTTTTAATAGTTTTTTAAAATTCTTCTCTGGGAGCTTCAGGAGTTTGCTGCTTCCTCTCAGCTGCTCAGCAGCGCCGCCCCCAAATGCTAAGTATTTAAATGTGCAAGTTGTTGCATTTTGAGGGGGTAAACTAACCTCCATTTTTTTTTCTTTTTTTTAAATAACTTTTTATTGGGATTTTCAGTTTTAACAAACCCACGAACATGTACATACATTTCCAACTATATACATAACCATAAAAGAAAAGGCAAATATAGGACATGAAAAAAGAAAAATAAAGGAATATTGATTAAACATACAAAGCTGGCAATGAATTACTTACTCGATTAAATATTATCACTATGCACTCAAGACCACCAAGGCAAGGCCCCCCCCGCCATCCAACAGTCGACCCCTCTTCCCAGAGGATTCCTCGCATGTCTGGGGGAAAAAGGAGGAGAGGTGAGGGGAGCAGGAAACAGAAGTGGTGGGAGAGACCACAGCGACAATGGAAGGGCAAAGAGCTCAGGGCTAAACTGAAGCCCCCACATCCATATGGCTTTCTTATTTATACCCCTCTTCGTTAGCCTTGGTCTGCTAAAATTTCAAGTATATCTTTGTTCTGTTGTGTTGCTAAAAACTGAAAGAATGGAAGCCATCTACCAATTTATTTATCTTTCTGCAATCTCACCAGCCGTAAGGAGTTCCATTTCCATCAACTTTAAACAGTTTTCCATCCATGCTGTCTGTGTAGGCACCCCAGATGTTAACCATCTTTGTGTAATGGCCTTTAGAGCTGTGGCAACACAGATATTAAAAAGCATTTGTCAATGCCGAATGTTTGCTTGCTGGCATTAGCAGTGGAACTGCAGGAGTTAGACAGATGCAGTATAGGAATGGCATTGAGGTATTGAACTGATGCCAACTCCACCCTCACCCTGCAGAGATGGACAGGCATTGGGGTGTGCCTTTGGGTAGTCGCCCATGACAGTCAAGACATTTTACCTCACCTTACCCTTCAGACACTGACAAGTGTCGAGATGTGCCTTGGGATGTTTGGGCTTTACATTTACCTAATTCCATAAGGAAATATGCTGAAATGGGTGCAGTATAGGAGAATGGGGTGAACTCTGGGGCCAAATGGTCCAAGGCACACCTCGATGCCTGTCACTGGCTGCAGGGTGGGGGTGGAATGGCATGAGCGTTACTGTAGACAGTCCCATGTCACACCCCTGATGCATGTCAGTCCCTACAGGGTAGGCCGTTATGGTCAAAACCCTAACACCCTGGGCGTTTCTTTGTATTTTTACTCCAAGTTTTCAACATGGGCTTTTTGTGACCCCACCACATGAACAGTGACACTATCAGTTCATTAGGCAAAAGGTGATTTTGCACAGTGACTGTGACATTTGGCGCCACAGTTGCGAAAACACATTTCAAACAGGATGTGAAAAATGACAGCTGTACTGCTCATGAGGAGGTGTAAAAAATGGCAATATTGAAAATCTGGAGTGAAATATAAAAAAACTGGTATTGGTATGGTGAAGTCACAAGTGTGCGTAGAAACGTGCAATGTACACCCATAAATGTAATTAGTTTGGGGATTTTTTACAGCAGATTTTCAGCATAGGCATTTTGGGACCTCTGCTCATGAACAGTGTCACTGTGATTTTCTTAATCTGTCCCGGACACTGATTTCCCACAGCGACTGCGCTATTCTGAAGTGCGAAAATACATTTTGGCCAGGGTGTGAAAAATGACAGCTGTACTGTTCATAAGGAGGTGTGGAAAAATGTCACTGTGTTGAAAATCTGGACTGAAAATATTACAAATTCATGAACTTACAAGGGTGCGTGGAAATTGCACAATGCACGCTCATAACACAGTCATTTTATGGACTTTTGTCACCAAATTTTCAACCTAGCCATTTTAGCACCTCTGCTCATGAACAGTGTCACTGTGATTTTCTCAATCTGTTCTGAACATTGATTTCATACACCGACCGTGCAATTGTGCGCTACATGTGCAAAAACACATTTTGGGCAAGATGTGAAAAATGGCAGCTGTACTGTTCATAAAGAGGTGTGGTAAAATGGCAATGTTGAAAATCTGGAGTGAAAATATAAAAATTCTCAAAGTTACAAGCATCTGCGTAGGAACTGCATAGCACGCCAGAAACAATGCTTTTTTGGAGCCACCACCCTCAACATTGGGTTTGGCTCACCTCATGAATCTGACACCGTCCTTCAGTTAATCAGTCCTAAAAGGTGGTTCCACGCAGTGACCACAAAATCACCTTTCAGGTCGAATAACAAAATGACAGTGACTGAGTTCATGAGTTGGGGTCCCAAGAACCCCATGTTGAAAATTTGGTGAAAAAATTCCCCAAAATGGCCACGATATGCACCAAAGTTGAAAAAAAACATTTATGCCATTATACAGCTTACCAGTATTTCTTCAGTTCGCGGTTGGCTTTGAAGAGTGCAGATGTGTTCCAAGTCCACCGAAGATCATTGCACCAGCCTCCGGAGGTAAGTATGGCTTGAGGCAGGGCACGCAGAGGGTGGGCGTGGGTTGGGGGAGGGGCAGAGAGTCGAAGAACAGTTTTTTCTTATAGGGTTTTTTTTTTTATAAAGATGTCGCGGGACTTTTGCCATGTTGGGGTGGGCTACCAGCATGGCAGTTGGAAGTTTGTTTGGGGGGGTCAGTGGAGCCAATGGGGGATTGGGCACCCATGTCGGCCATACAGACTTTTGCCACGCTGGTGTGGGCTCCCAGTGTGGCACCTAGAAATCTGTTTGAGAGGGCAGTGGAGCCGACGAGGGATTGGGCACCCCTGTCAGCCATACAATGTTCGTGGGGGGGAGTGTATGAGCATACTGGGTTGGGCTCCCAGCATGCTACTTGGGTGTTTGTTAGGAGGGGGATCCAAGGAAAAAAACAGAGCTGTCTATGATGGCAGTTCAGATGCAGTGCTGACGTGTAGGCAGTTTGCATACTGCCGACGGCGGTATGTAAATTGCCTGCCAACGGCAGTATGCAAATTGTCTACATGTTACCACCGCTGATTGTAGCTGTCTTTTACTTTGCACAGTATGCCACTGCATCTGAACTGCTGTCATAGGCAGCTCAGACATTTACTGGTGCGGTGCGGTCGTGCCTGCAAAAAGGAGCAGGGCATTGGAAGCGGGGGTGGCACACCTACAAAAACTCATATGGTGGCACTATGTTTCTTGAACATGCGTGCAAGCAAGCATAAATAGGTATGTTTGTGATCTAGTACATACTGCACCAGATGGCAGGCCCAATACCCAAGTTTGAAGATCCAGGGTAAGTTCTACCCCTAGGATCTGTCCCACAGTCCCCCTCACCTCTCCCCAGTATGGTTAAAGCAAGGGGCATGTCCAAAAAATATGTGCATGGGTACTGTCTCTGTACATCCTCTCCAACAAGTATCTGATGGATGAGAACCGTAGTGGTTTGCAATGACAGGGGTACAAAAATATCTTGCTACCACCCTCCATCTAAAGTAAGTCCAAGATGGTGAAGCCGAGGTAGAAATCACCCCTTGCCATACCTTCACCCAGTCTGCTTCAGACTAAGTTCCACTTAAGCCTCTCGATGCCATTTATCTTGAGGTGACTCTCCAGAATCAGTCCCCATTTCTGCTAATAAACCAGTGATCTGTGAGATTCTACCCCTGATTTTGGGAGACCCAGCAAGGGAGACAAGGAGCTCCTTTGCAGGGTTGGGTGGTGCACTGAACTGGATACTGTGATGCTGATCCTCCAGATAATGTCTATATTGTAAAAAACAGAAAAAATCTCTTTGAGGTAAATGAAAATCCTGTCTGAGTTGCTGGAAAGATTTAATCACATCTCCCATACAAAACTGTCCTACTACTGATAATCCTTGCCTTTCCCATGCCCAGTGTCCCCCATCCAGTTTAAATGGGGGAAATCCAAGCAGGTTCTTAGCGGGGTATCCCTTGCCAAGCTCATAGGGAGCTTGTATCTTGTACAAATCTACACCCATATTTTTTGTAAATTTGCAGCCCACATATTCCCTGGTATCTATAATTTAATGTTTGCCTTGTCCATAAATAATAAATCTCCTGTTGTAACCAATCCCCTAGATGCTTTCTCCAGGCAGACCGATAAAGGTGCATCTTTAGTATATAAATATGGGATAAAATATTGCAGTTGTGCAGCCCAGAAATAAACTCTGAAATCAGGGAGAGCCAGTCCCCCCTTTTTATGTTTGCTTGTGTGCACCACAAGAAAATTATTGCGTCAGCTTGGTGCCAAAGCAGGTTCTGGAGATGCGGCAGTGTTGTGGCCAATACCAGCACGGCATTTTGAGGCATGTGTGATGTCCACCAATAATGGGTGACACAGCCAGTGACACTAGTTTTGAACATTGCCACTGACTTGAAACAAAATAGCCATGGCCGGATGCGCTCCCCCCAACACACACGCACGCATGCATTTTGCTTGCTAATGCGTCCCCCCCACACACTGTATGGCCGCGGGGGCTGCCCAATCCCTCCGGCTCCAATGTTCCCACCCCAACAGAGCAATCAGGTGCCACACTGGGAGTCACCCCAGCGCGGGCAACAGTCCGATGCCGACGGGGTGCCCAACTCGCCGGCTCCACTACCCCCACCCCAAACAGCCTTCCAGCTGTCACACTGGGAGCCCACCCCAGTGTGGCAAAAGTCCCACGTCGTCCTAAGAAAAAAACAAGAAACCTGAAAGAGAAAACCTTCCCTCGCTGACTGCCCTAACCCCTGCTCCCCCCACCCACCGCCACCCTCTGCACACCCTGCCTCCCCACACCCCCCTCACCCCATACTTACCTCCGGAGGCCGGCGCGACGATCTTTGGTGGACCGGGAACACGTCTGCACTCTTCAAAGCTGACCGCGAACTGAGGAAATGCCGGTAAGCTGTATAATGTAATAAATAGGGTTTTTTTCAACTTTGACGCATATCTCAGGCATTTTTGAGAATTTTTTCACCAAAT
Source organism: Neoceratodus forsteri (assembly GCA_016271365.2). Taxonomy (NCBI): domain Eukaryota; kingdom Metazoa; phylum Chordata; order Ceratodontiformes; family Ceratodontidae; genus Neoceratodus; species Neoceratodus forsteri. Next base: position 497,543,777 of record CM057451.1, read on the forward strand.
TTTCAACATGGGGTTTTTGGGACCCCACCTTATGAATTCTGTCACTGTCATTTTGTTAATCGGCCCCAAAAGGTGATTTTGCGGTCACTGCGTGGAACCACCTTTCGGGACTGATTTGCAAAATGACAGTGTCACAGTTCATGAGGTAGGCCCCCAAAAACCCATGTTGAAAATGTGGTGGAAACATTCCCCAAAATGACTGTTTTACGAGCATGTGTTGCGCTGGTCCTACGCACGCTTGTACATTCGTGAATTTTCAATATTTTCATTCCAGATTTTCAACATTGCCATTTTACCACATCTCCTTATAAGGAGTACAGCTGTCATTTTTCACATTTCACCCAAAATGTGTTTCCACGTATGTAGCGCACAATGGCGCAGTCGGTGTGCGAAATCAATGTTTGGGACAGATTAAGAAAATCACAGTGACACTGTTCATGACTAGAAGTGTTCAAATGGCTATGTTAAAAATTTGGTGGAAAAATTCTCCAAAATGACTGTGTTACAGGCATGCATTGCGCTGTTCCTACGCACGCTCATAAATTCTGAATTTTCACTATTTTCACTCCAGATTTTCAACTTTGCCATTTTACCACACCTCCTTATGAGCAGTACAGCTGTCATTTTTCACATGGTGTCCAAAATGTGTTTCCGTGCATGTAGTGCACAATGGCACAGTCGGTGTGCGAAATCAATGTTCGGGACAGATTAAGAAAATCACAGTGACACTGTTCATGAGCAGAGGTGTTACAATGGGTATGTTAAAAATTTGGTGAAAGAAGTCCATAAAATGACTGTGTTATGAGTGACCATTGCGTAGTTTCCATGCACCCTTGTAAATTCATGGATTTCTAATATTTTCAGTCCAGATTTTCACCACTGGCATTTTCCTACACTTCCTTATTAACAGTGCAGCTGTCATTTTTCACACTATGGCCAAAATGTGTTTTCACACTTCCAGAGCAGAAATGCGTGGTTGCTGTGGGAAATCACTGTTTGGGACAGATTAAGAAAATCACAGTGACACTGTCCATGAGCGGAGGTTCCAAAATGCCTATGTTGACAATCTGCTGTAAAGAAATCCCCAAACTAATTGCATTATGGTTGTGCATTGCAGTTTCTACACACGCTCATGACTTCACCAGTTTTTTTAATATTTTCACTGCAGATTTTCAACATTGCCAGTTTTTCCACCTCCCCATGAACAGTACAGCTGTCATTTTTCACATCCTGTTCTAAATGTGTTTTCGCACCTGTGGTGCCAAATGGCATAGTCGGTGTGCAAAATCAGCTTTCGGCTAACAAACTGATATTGCCACTGTTCATAAGGTGGGGGGTCACAAAAAAAAACATGTTGAAAATTTGGAGTGAAAATGCCAACGAATGCCTGAGATGTTAGGGTTACCGACCATAATGCTCCACCCTGTAGAGATTGACAGGCATCAGGGGTGTGACTTGAGATTCTCGCCTGTAATGCTCATACCATTCCACACCCTGCAACCAGTGAGAGCCATTGAGGTGTGCCTTGGACTCTTCAGCCCCAAAGTTCTCCCCATTCTCCTACGCAGCACCCATCTCACCATATTTCCTGATAGAATGGGGTGAGCATAAGGGCCAAAGACCCCAAGGCACACCGTGACACTTGTCGGTGTCTGTAGGGTAGGGTGTGGTGAAATGGCATGGCCGTTATGCCTGATGACCCAAAGGCACACCCCAATGCCTGTCAGTCTCTGCAGGGTGGTGGCGGGGTTGGCTTCAGTTCAATACTTCACTGCAATTCCTATTATGCAGCTCTCTAACTCCTACACTACCAATGCCAATGTCAGAAAGTAAACATTCGGCATTGACAAATACTTGTTCTTAGGTGCTATCAGCATGGACCATATAACTCTGGGTTTTTTCCTCCCCAGATGAACTTAGCCAAGACAGATCTGAGCAGTTTCCAGAACCCCACCTGAGGACTCAGGGGAATAGAGGAAAAAATGAATAAATATCTGGGGATAGGGGGAGTTCCCTCCATCTCTTAGTTGGTCTGTGTCTCTTGTTTTTTGCAGTTAATCTTTTTATTAGAAAATTTCAGATTATTACATATGTAGAACCATTAGACCAAATGGCTGACAAAGTGGTTACAAATATGCCACTTATTACAAACAGCCGAGGCACCATACAAACAACCATATCATGCTGGTGTACATGTATTACAACTGGCTTAACGAAGTATTAACTGTGAAGCATCATTAATCTTGGAAAATCCTACCATGGGTATACTAAGAAAATCCAGAGAAAGGCATTTACTCACTTTAAAAAGGCAGGCTCAAGAATGACAGAGCATCTTCACATAAGGTGTGGAAACTTGCTTTTTGGGGAGGACCTGTATGACCATCTGGAGGTGGGACACTCAAGATAGCTATAAAAAAAAGCCATTGCAGTCTTTTAACAATTAATCAACCATTACTACTAGGGTAGTCATGGGGGTTTCAGTTTGTCCTTCGAATATCTGGAGGGCAGGGCATAGTTACTGTGGTCAACATAGGTTAAATAAGGGGCCCAAAGTGCTTCAAACTTGTTATAACACTGGTTTTTAACACAAGCTATCCTGGTCAGGGAGGCCAACCTTTTTATGGCACTGAGCCACTCTACAAGAGATGGAACCTCTAGGGATCTCCAGCGATGTTTGATAAGATGCTTACATTCTACCGAGGCCTGTATGAGCCACAGCGTAGAGGCTTTGGGGAGAGTGAGAACCTCGGGTATAAGGCCTAATAGCCAAAGACCAGGATCTGGTGGAAGGGACGTCTTTAAGAAAAGGGAACAATGTAGGATTACTGCCTCCCAATAGGACTTTAAAGGAGTACATGACCCCAGGATGTGAAGCAGATCCGCGTCTGGGGCCTCACATCTCCAACAGCAGTCGGAGGAGAGAAGACCCATCTTGTTTAGTTGGGATGGGGTATAGTACCAGAGGTCCAGTATTTTATTCTGTAAAAGAAGGCTTTGGGGAATACAGCAGGCCTGGCAAGTTCTCAAACAGCACTGTCGCCATTGTAGATCAGTAATGGTGATCTGTAATGCGGTGGCTCACTTGGTTTTGGCCGGCAGAGAGGGGTTGGGAGCACTATCTCTTTGAAATCTCTGTATAAGACCAGCCCTACCTTTGGAATGCATAATCCAGTCATCTATAGGAAGAGAAAGTTTAACAACTTTACATTTTATACAAGTGACACAGGTGCATCTTTTCTTAACCCAAGACTGGTATAGGCTTTTCATCTGAAGGTATTTTCAAAAATCACTGTGGGGGAGGCCATACCTGTTTTGCAAACTCTGGAACGAGTCCGTGTCTGAGTGTTCTGGGGATCTCAAGTCCCCAGTGTAAAGTATTCCTTTAGAGGCCCAGTCCACCCAGTTCACGGGAGATTTACTAATACAGAGGCTGGGGTTATTCCAGAGAGGGGTATGATTTCCCAAGCCAAAGCATCGAGAGGTTTTGAGCCCCAATTTTTGCCCGGCTGGATGTGCATGATGGATGGAGAGCCAGCCCTTGTGTGGCTTTGGAAGGGGGTGAGGTACCAGTGCAGAAACTGAAGGGCCCTGCAAGAGATCTCTTTCAATTTGGGACCATGTCAGAGAGTGAAGGGAGTGACAGGGACCCTCCTCCTTTAGGGTCTTTGCTACTATAAACGCTATGGAGTACTGAAAGAAGTCAGGTAGGTTCCAGCCTCCTCTCAGGTTTTGAGCCCTCAATTTAGCTCTACTAAATCTAGGTCTGTGCGAACCCCATAAAAAGGAGCTAATCAGAGTGTTCAGCTTTTGATTCTGTGCATCGGGAAAAAGAAAGGGAATATAGGATAGTAGGTGGTATACTCTAGGGGTAAGCAGCATTTTGATCATGGCAATCTTGCCTGCCAGGGAGAGGTGCAAATGAGCCCATCTGTTCGTGGCAGATTGTAGTTTGGTCACTAGGGGTTTAAAGTTTATGTCCATTAAGGACGAGCGTTTGGAGGTAAGCCGAATGCCCAGGTATGTTATTTCGGATCTTGCCCAGGCCAGACCTTGGGAATCCACAACGGCCGATGTAGTAAGAGCATTAAGAGGGAGGATTTCAGACTTTGCTAGATTGATATTCAAGCCAGAGATTTTACCGAATGTTTGTAATGTAGAAAGGATATGTGGTAGGCTGTATGGTAGGTCAAGGGTCAGGATCAGGCAGTCATCGGCATACAACTTAGTGATATAACTTTTGTCCTTAACCTGAAGTCCATGTATATGAGGGCGACTTCTGACAGCTGCCATGAGGGGTTCAACATCTAAAACAAAAAGTAGGGGGGATAATGGGCATCCTTGTCTGGTCCCTCTCTGTAGACAAAATGGTTCAAAGAGGACATTATTGGTATGGACCCTGGCGGTAGGGCAGGCATAGTCTTTATCCAAGTGGTAAAGTACGGGCCAAAGTTAAAAGTGTTCATGACTGTGAATAAATATTCACAGCCTACCGTGTCAAAGGCCTTCTCAAAGTAAATTGTAACCGCTGCCGCTAGGGTGGGGAGGGAGGCCGCTATCTGTATTAAGGGTACTAGAGCCCGGATACGATCTGAGCTGATTCGACCCTTAACAAACCCCATCTGTGAAGGGCGAATAATCTCTGGAAGGAATTCCTCCAGTCTAGTGGCCAAAACCTTGGCCAGAATCTTGGCATCAGTATTGATTAAAGAAATAGGCCTGTAACTGGAGGGAAGGGAGAGATCTTTACTCTCTTTTGGTAGTACGGTAATTATGGCCTCAGATAGGGTAGGAGCGAGCTGCCCACACGAGTGCGCCTCGTTCAACATGTTCACCAGGGGGGCTGTAATCAAAGGCTGAACTAGTTTGTAAAAATCCACTGAAAATCCATCCCCCCAGGTGCTTTATGAGGAGCCATCTCAGTAATGGCTCTGCCAATTTCTGCCTCTGTTATGGGTAGGTCTAGTGTGGCTTTCTGTGAGTCAGAAAGCTTAGCGAGAGGCAAGGGCTCAATAAATTGAGTGTAAGACTCACCGTCCCAACAACCATGGGAAGACTAAAGAACTTTATAGAACTCGGTCATAGTGTTATTAATAGAGGTGGGGTTCGTGGAGAGCTTCCCTGACCCTTCCCTTAGGCTGCTGATAACTCTTTCAGCTTGTCTTTGTTTTAGCCTGTAGGCCAGCAACTTGCTAGCCTTTTCACTCTCAGCTTGGTAACGGTGTTGGGTTCTGTGAATATAGAGCTCGGCCTTCCTGCTGACCAGCGTATTGATTTTTAAACAGGTGGCAGCCAGAGCGGTTAAAACTGTCGGTGTCTGAAGCACTGAGGGCTTCGCTTTATACTTAGCCTCCATATCTTTTAAAGTGTTCTCTAGCAGAAGAAGTTCCTGGTCCCTCATCTTCCGCCTACATGAGGTGAAGCTAATGATACCTCCCCTAATAGTGGCCTTGTAGGCCTCCCAAGTGCTTGCAGCTAAGGCAGAGGAAGGGGGATTGTGTAGGAAAAATTCTTCTGTATCCGCCTGAAGCCACTGGGTGAAGTCCTTATCATGCAGCAGGAGGGGATCCAACCTCCACAGTAGTGATTTGAAGATTTTTAGAGTGGGTGCGAAGGTAAGGGAGAGAGGGGCATGATCGGAGATACATATTTGGGAAATAACTACCCCACAGGTGGCCTTAGAGATGTTAGGAGAAGTGAGCCAATAATTCAATCTACTAGCCATTTGGTGGGGTGCAGAGAAAAAGGAGAAATCTTTTACTGAAGGATTCAATACCCTCCACACATTGAACAGCTGATGCAGAGAAATAAGATCTTGCAGTGCCTGTTGCGCTCTGCAATGGGTTCCAGTCTGGCATTGGATCTATCCAGAAGGCTGTCCATTACCAGATTAAAGTCACCTCCCATGACCAACTCAGGATTGTCATACAATATATCCATGAGCTTTTGTGAAATAGAGTAAAAAAATTCGGGAGAATCCACATTGGGACCATATATATTTGCAAGGATCAGGGGGCCAGAAGGTGTAGAGACCTTCAGAATGATCCACCTACCATCTCCCCCTCTGTAAACCTCTTTAGCCTGCCATTGCAGTGATTTATGTAACAAAATGGATACACCCCATTTGGCCGATTTTGCCATGCAATGAGCTTCTGCACCTACCCAATCCCTCACCAACTTCACAGCTTCTTTGGAACTTAATTTAGTCTCTTGTAAAAAAGCGACTTGGGTGCCCAGTTTTTTTATCCGGGACAGTACCGCTTTTCTCTTTATGGGAGAATTCAAACTCCTGGCATTCCAAGTAGTGGTTGTGATATCTATAAACTTAGCCATTGTCAGGATGTTTCCATTTTGAGTGCCAACAACTATAAATAAACACTGATGCTAAGTAGAGTGTTAGTTGAAAGCTAATATGAATATTCCAATAACTAAATAAGGGTTCCCGCCCTAACTTAAGCAGCCCAAGAGGCCTAAACAGGGCCATAACATGTTCTCTGCAGGTCCTAATAAACACTGAAATCACTTTTATAACTATCTGTAAACTTGATAGGACAACGAAGAGAAAGGGAAACCTATATACCATCCTGGAGTGTCCCGGATGTTTCCAGAGTACCAACGCAATCCAGGGGGTTTGGTTAGGTAAGTTAAAGAGCAGCTCCTCGGCTGAAAGGTAGGTCAGCATGCTGAATAGATGTTGAGGTGCCTCACCAAGAACAGAGTGGGGGGTGTAGTCTGTTTTCGACCAGGGAGGAGGCAAACGCACCATCGACTCCCCATGGCCTAAGACGATCCCTGGGGTTGGGGGGGAGTGCGAATAACCTGTGGGATTAGGGTCGCACAAGGAGGACAGCACTGTATGTGCATCTCTATCCATCAAAAATATTGTTAAGGGGGTGCCAGTTCTCCATATCCTGGAACAAATACACCCACACCAACCCTAAACTAACTTTCACCAATGAGTAGAAAGAGCAGGGAGAGCCAGAATGTATTGAGAATTATAATGACATTAAGATTCTTTCAGCTTAGTAAAGAAAAGAAAATAAGTATCTCTACCGAAATGGTAGGTGCAATTAACTATACATTGCAGTGTCACAAATACTGTCACCATGGTGATATCATTGCAATATCAGGGCCCCTATGGTGTAAGAATGAGAGGGACATTCATAATCCGGACACCCCTTGAAACATAGCGACCACTAACACCAGTGGGCTTGTGCCTGGAAATAACTCCATAGTAAACCTTCTGAAGCCATATTAGCTCTCAGTAAGTCTCAGGCTTTAAACATATTCCATAGGGCAACATTCTACAGACAGCCCACATTCTATGGATTCTTACTCTACTCTGCATGAGAGCTATTCCCCTGAGTGCCAGAGCACCTTATGTGTACAAGGCAGCAGCCCCAATCTGCGGGAGAAGCCTCAGGGATTAAAATCCCAGAAAAGTTACAGGGTAACATGTCAAGGGCTTGTAATATGGAGCTAAATCAAAACCCCCTCACCTGAAATCATGCAGGAACCTGCTGGCAATTAAAAACTAAACAGAACGAAGGGGCAACAGACACTGATGCTACATAGTGTAATAGCAGAGCTACCCTGTAAAGCGCGTAACAGCAATAACTCCTCAACGGAGGAGATTAACATAAAACTAGAAGCCCAACTACTTACATTTTAATCGCAGATCAGGCTGGACTGCACACGGCACATTTAATCCAGGACCTGAACGTCATTTGTGAGTTGCGGAGAGTGAGCGGTGCAGCTGGAGAAGGAATGGAGAAAAGGGTCTGGGGCTCATAGTAATGGGGACTCAGCGTACATCGCACAAGGCGGATGTTACGGCCTGACCCTAGGAAAGGAGGCATTACACCGAGGATAAGCTAGGGAAGCCCTGGATTTCCAGCTGGCCAGTATACCACAGCAAAACATTTGACAAAATTACATAATCCTGGGACCTTTACCCATCTTGCAGCTTCATCAATAAAGACGTGGAGCTCTTGTCCTCCCGTGGACTCCAAGGTTCAACTGCCCAGTCTGTCTCGAAGGGAGCCCTTTCAGCCAGCCCCCTCGGCATTGTCCAAGCGGAGTACATCTTCGTGGCTGGTGCTTCTGTCAGGCATAACCAAGGCTGTTGGCAACAAATCTCTGAGCGGCTCATATCTGTTGGACAGCTTCACGGGTGTGCAGTAGATGGAGGAGCCATTGCTTCCTGAAGCCGATGGGACTCGCTGCTGGCTCCTCGAGCGATTCCTTCATGGTTTCTCAGTAGAAGGCAGAGAGGGCTTCCCTGACTTGCCAGGCACTTTCTTTCATTGTCTACTCCATGCTGCTTCTGCCACTCAGGTCTTCCAGCTGGCGCTGGCGGGGGCATAGAGTTTCGGCTCTGAGAGCCTTTGGGAGGAGCAGAGGTATCCATGAACGATGTGGCATCACCACGAGGCAGAGGGGTGGACTTTCGTTGCGGCCCAGCTTCACCACCAATGTCTTCCAAGAAGAGTTCCACCTCAGCCGGGGAGTTAAAGGTCAGCTGCTCACACTTATACAGTACACGTAGTTGTGAAGGGTATCTTAGAGAGGTCGGAAGGTTTAACTTGTAAAGGGCCTGCTTTACCGGACTATAGGCTCTACGTCTCCGGGATAAGTCATATGAATAGTCCTGGAATATCTGAACGGGATCCGCGTCCCAATGCAGCATTCTGAGGTCTCTAGCAGCTTTCAGACATAGTTCTTTAACCAGGTATCTGGCAAATTTACACAGTATTGGGTGAGGACGGTCCCCAGGCTGAGGTTTTGGGGCTAGTGACCTGTGGGCCCTCTCTAGCTCCAAGGAAGGGGGTTCTTCAGTTTAAGCATTATTGGAAGAGAAGTTTGCGAAAAGGAGATCATATCTGGGCCCTCAGTCCCCTCTGCGAGCCCCACAATCCTAATATTTTTTCTTCTCCCTCGATTTTCAAAGTCATCAATCTTGGCCAGTAGATACTGTATCTGGTTATAATGGTCCCTAGTTTGGAGAAATTTGTCATGCAGGATTTGGTCTTGCTGTTTAATTTGAAGTTCAGTATCCACCACTCTGGAGGTTAACTTCTCAACGTCCTTGTTAGTGTTAGAGGTGGGGGAAATGAGTGCTTCTGTATCCAATAATACTTTGTTTAGCATGGAGGTAATATTACCCAGTTGTTGGCCCACTGTCTGAGTAAGGGGGATCTGAGGTTCATCAGAGTGGGCCATCTCCTCTCTTGGGACTGCTCCCCTGCTGAAGCCTGGTGGTTTGCAAATGTCTTACAGGCCTGAGGCAACAATGAGAAAAATCTTCAACAGACAATAAAGTAGTAATCCCTTGTCCGATTTACTCACTTTAGGTAGATTTAGCTTCAGCTCGATGTACAGAATGCAAATCTGGAGAAATATCCTGGAGATATGGGTGCTGAGAATTTGGATGTAACAGGATGGATAAGAGTGGAACTGCAGCAGCTTAGTTACACAGCTTCCATCTTGGCTGGTTAGCTCTGCCCCCCCCGGTCTGTATCTCTTGTAATAGTTTCCTATGACTCATCAAGTATAACTTTGATATATCTCTAGGGACCCAGATTCCTAGATATCTTAACCCTGTGGTGGCCTACCTAAGCCCACCCGAAATTGATGGGAGAGTTCCTGAGTAAGGGCCTACTGGGAGCAGCTCTGTCTTGGTCTCATTCACCTTAAAGCCTGAGATAGAGCCAAACTCCCTTAATATCTCAGTAACTGTGGGAACCATCTTAACCAGGTCATCAATGTACAGCAGTGTGTCATCTGCATAAAGTGAGATGTGTATTTCTTCCCCTCCCACAGCGATACCCGTATAATCTGGGGACTGGCGAATCAGGGCTGCTAAGTTCTCCATGCTTAGAGTGAATAATAGGGGGAAGAGGGGACATCCCTGCCGTGTTCCTCTCCCTATTGAAAAACGTGTGGAGGTCACTCCATTATCTCTGACCTGGGCAGTAGGTGTTCTGTACAGATTAGAGATCCATGAATGAAATTTAGGACCAAAACCAAATCGATGCAGAGTTTCATCTAAAAATGCCCAGTCTAGGTGATCAGATGCCTTCTCTACATCGACCGAGATAACCGCTCGAAGAACACCTGGGGGAAGGATTTAGCTGAGGCCAGAACATTCAACAGAAGTCTAATGTCCTGAATCCACCTGCCCAGAATAAATCCTGCCTGGTCCATGTCTACCAAATCTGTGATAATATTCTGGACCCTTATCCCGATGGCTTTAGCAAAGACTTTGTCATCAAGGTTTAATAATGAGATTGGCCGGTAGCTGGTACACAGAGTAGCATTCTTGCTTGGTTTGGGTTGAACAGACACCAAGGCTCTGTTCCAGGAGTCCAGTGCCTGGCCCTCCTCGTGAGCAACATTGCACACACTGGTCAGAAAGGGGACTAGTTTCCCTGAGAAAACTTGATAAAACTCCACGGGGAACCCATCGGGTCCTGGGGCCTTCCCATTACTGAATGATTTAATTGAAGCTAAAATTTGAGCCTCAGTAAATGCTGATTCTAAAGTTTGCTGCCACTCTCTGGAGAGCCTTGGAATAGTTACCTTGTTGAAAAATTCACTAATTTTCTCGGAGTGATTTTCAGGTCCGTCCTGGTTGTATAAATATGAATAGTAGTGGTGGAATTCCTGTGCTATCTTTAATGGCACGGTGGTATAGTCTCCTGATGAGCCATTTATCTTTAGTTTTGGATATACCTATCTGCTTCTTGCTTCCTTAAGCACATAGCTAATAATTTCTCCACCCTATCACCACATTCAAAATATTTCTGCCCCATAAAATGGAGCACGTTCTCCATAGCAGCATATTATTCAGGTTTTCCCTAGCCTGTTTTATCCTGGGTATAAGAGTTGAGTCTCTAGTTCTCTTATGTTCTGATTCAAGTTGCAGAAGGTTCTCTTCTGCATGGATCAACAAAGCCTGGTGTTGCTTGTGTTTATGAGAGATGTACAAAATGGCGTGCCCCCTCATGACCGCCTTCAGACAATCCCAAATATATTTTTAAGGGGTGGTGTCTGCATCTACATTTTCCTTTAAGTAGTTTGTTATAACCTCCTTGGTGGACTTGACAAATCCCTCATCATGTAATAGGCTAATATTAAACCTCCATCCTCCCCTGATTGTCCCAACCCCCACCACAATTCACAAACCACTAAAGCATGGTTAGACACTGTAATGGGTCTGGTGCTGATATTATGCACAGTATGTGCCCATTTGTTTTGGGTATATAGTCTGTCCAAACGAGAGTATGAATTGACAGCTGGGGAATAGAATGTGAACTCCTTTCCTTTGGGGTTCTGAAGCCTCCATGGGTCTACTAACCCCCCTCTGTCCTTAGTACCTTCAGTAGTTTGGAACATGCTGTGCCCCTTGCCCTGTGGGGGATTCCTATCAAGAGCTATATCCTCTACATAGAATTTGACAGCAGATAAGGACCGCCTGGCCCACCTAGTCTGCCCGTTTTCCTACCTAACAGATAAGCTGCAGATCCTAGTTAACCAACAGCTTACTTCCTCTTACCCCCCACTAGGACTGCCTTATGTCTGTCCCATGTGTTCTTGAATTTCCCCAACTGTACTTGACTCCACAACCTCCTCAGGGAGGCTGTTCCATGCATCCACAACCCTCTCCATGAAAAAATACTTCCTCACATTACCTCTGAGCCGTCCCCCCCTATCTTCAAATTGTGCCCCCTTGTTCTTGCACATCTCTTTTTCTGAAAGATGCTACCCTCTTGGACTTTGTTGATTCCCTTGAGGTACTTGAAAGTTTCTATCATGTCCCCTCTCTCCCTTCTTTCCTCAAGGGTATACATATTAAGCTCCTTTAGTCTTTCTTCATATGTCTTCTGGTGCAGACCCTGCACCATTTTGGTTGCCCTCCTCTGGACAGCCTCCACTCTGTCTATGTCTTTGCAGAGATGGGGTCTCCAGAACTGCACACAGTACTCCAGATGGGGTCTCACCAACTGTCTGTACAGAGGGATAACAACTTCCTGTTTTCTACTATTGATGCCTCTCCCTATGCATCCCAGTATCCCCCCAGCCTTCCTTACTGCCTTCTCACATTGCTTGCCCACCTTTAGGTCATCTGATGTAATTACCCCCAGGTCCCTTTCCAATTTTACTGTTGTCAGTATCTCACCCCCCATTGTGTACTCTTCCCCTCCCTGGGTTTTTGATTCCCAGATGCATTACCTTGCACTTCTTTGCATTGAATCTGAGCTGCCATACATTTGACCATTCCTCCAACCTTGCCAAGTCCCTTCTCATCCTTTCCACTCCATCTTGTGTATCGACCCTGTTGCAGATCTTTGTGTCATCTGCAAAGAGACATACTTTTCCTTCGAGTTCCTCTGCAATGTCACTTATAAAGACATTAAAAAGGACTGGTCCCAGTACTGAACCCTGCGGTACCCCACTAGTAACCCCCCTTTCTTCACTGTGGACTCCGTTTACTACAACCTTTTATGTCCTGTTGTGTAGCCAATTTTTTATCCAGGCTACCATCTTAGGACCCACTCTAAGGCTGGGTTGCTTGTGTATTAATCTTTTGTGTGGGACTGTATCAAATGCCTTGCTAAAATCTAGGTAGGCCATGTCCACAGCCCCTCCCTGGTCTACTACTTTGGTCACCCAGTCAAAGAAATCTATTAGATTCATCTGACATGACCTTCCCATCATGAATCCATGCTGCCTTGGGTCCTGTGCCCCACTGGCCTCTAGGTACTCAACAATTCTTTCCTTCAAGTGATTCCATCATTTCCCTACCACTGAGGTCAAACTAACTGGTCTGTAGTTTCCAGCCTCTGTCCTGCTCCCACTTTTTGAAGAGGAATCACATCCACCCTCCTCCAGTCCTCAGGTACCACCCCATCCTCCCTTGATTTGTTAAAGAGAGTAGTCAGCGGTGTCATTAGTTCTACCCTTAGTTCTTTTATAATTCTTGGGTGAATCCCATCAGGCCCCATTGCTTTGTCCACCTTCAATTTTATTAGTTCTTTCAGAACCCTTTTTTCTGTAAATGGACTGGTATCGACCCCCCGTCTTCAGAGTGTTTCTCTTGTTTGGTTTAGGTACATCCCCCTCCTCTTCCTTTGTGAATACTGAGCAGAAATATTCATTCAGTATCCCTGCTTTTTCACTCTACAGAGTTTCAATCCCCAAGACATAAAATTTGTCATTCAGGGAGGTTAATCAAAAGCTGAAATAGTACTCTAAAAAATTCCCCTGATGGGGGAGGGGTGCATATACAGAGACAACATGGATGTTATGACCCCTCAGGATTCCAGACACTACAATTAGTCTGCTTGAGCCTGCAGAGTGTACACGGGTGACTTGAAAGGGTAACCCCTTGCGCTCAAAAACCACCACCCCTACCTTTTTAGTTTTTGGGTGGGAGTCTGAATAAAAATTCCCTACCCACATCCTTCTGAGTTTTAAATGTTCTGCTGCAGATAATCTAGTTTCCTGGAGACATGCTATATCACATTTTACCCATTGCAGTTCCTGCCGCACCCTTGCTGTTTCAACCACATTATTAATTCCTTTTATATTCCAAGTAGCTATAGTTAAACTATCCATGGTCGGATTCACAAAGTTCATAAAATTTAACTCATGACTCCCCCAACCCAGCCCACAGTCCTGAGTGCAAAGTATAAACACCCCACTCTAGTTTATCATCTGCATAGTATTGCTAGCAAAATGCTAAAATGATAAAACCACACAATTCAACAGTCATTACAACATTAAATAACATTTCTAACTTGAATAGAACCCCGAAGACAAGTGTCTTCTCGCAGTGTTATCCACTACTTGCTAGGGGAATTATAACTCAAGGCAGCGCCCTTATTATTAGGTATAGAGAGGGCAAGCAATTTACCCTCCTTCCCCTCTCTTCCCTTGAGTGGACTTCCAGGATCCCAGTGCTTCGCTTCCCCAGTGGTATTTCCTTTCCGGGGAGTAGGAGGACCCAGGCAGGCACCCTAATTTGCACATGGGAAATGGCCCAGTAGTTATCTCCCCACTGCAATGGAGCCTATGAGGCAACCCCCCCCCTTGCTTCAAGGTAACTGAAGGGACATAAGAAGAGGAAGTTATAAAACTAAAAAAAAGAGGGGGAATGAAATACATTTTTAATAATAAAAAGGGGAGGGGAAAAAAGTGAAAGAGCCTAAAACAAAACAAAGGGGGCAAGGGAAAACAAACTTCTGTCTTTTTGGTATGCTACACATTTCACATCCTTCCATTCTGATTTTAATAATATGTGAAGCAGGGAATTTTCCTCTGCATCTCAATATGTGAATATGTCCCATTACTCTCTTTCAAGGGACACTGGGCCTTATATTACTCAAGGATTAGTAGTGAGTCTGTTTATTTATATGTTCTTCAGGTGAAGCTACCTCTGGCTGGAAGCTACAATACTGAACATAGGATTTGCAGGAAAGCGAGTTGTGCTCACAACAGAAGAAGGTGAGCCTTACAATTGTCTTTGGTTTGTAGCAGATATTCTGCAGGTGGAGGCTACTTCTAACTGAAAGGTGAAATAAGGAACTTAGAATTATCAGGAAATACAGTCTTTCAAGCAACAGAGGGAGGTGGATCTAGCTTTACTTTTGTTCCAATTCTTAAGATTTTCAGTGCAGGAAGAGTTTATACCCTGGGCTAAGAATTTGTCATAAGTCCTGAGGTAAGTGCAGGTACAGGCTGTGTATTTGACCTAGACAAGTGCCCCGGGGGTGGAAACCGTTTTTTGTGTTTATCTATGTGTACCTTAAAAGGCCAGGCCAGACTGTCTCAGGAAGTGCTTACATCATAGCTACTTATCAGCCAATAGCTTTGGAAGAGTCTTACAGACCTCAGAACAACAGTATTATAAGCAAGTGTTTTATAGCAAACTCATCAGAACAGCTAATATTCTTCAGGTGAAGCTACCTCTGGCTGGAAGCTGCAATACTGAACATAGGATTTGCAAGAAAGTGAGTTGTGCTCACAACAGAGGGAGGTGAAGCTTACAATTGTCTTTGGTTTGCAGCAGATATTCTGCAGGTGGAGGCTACTTCTAACTGAAAGGTGAAATAAGGAACTTAGAATTATCAGGAAAGACAGTCTTTCAAGCAACAGAGGGAGGTGGATCTAGCTTTACTTTTGTTCCAATTCTTAAGATTTTCAGTGCAGAAAGAGTTTAAAGCACAGCTGACTTATTTTGGGGCTGACTGCTTTCAGAGCACAAACCACCAGGCTGTTTTGGGGCTGGGGAGGTTTACCTGTGTCTGACTTGGATGTCTGGAGTTTTCTCTGTTTGATCAGCAGGGTATTTTCTCTGTCAAATTGTTGTGTAGGGCATCTTGCTTACAGGAAGGCACTCATCGCATCGGTGGGTCAGAGCTTTTAGCTGATTGTTTCATGAGGGCATAGTTTAGGCCCAATCCCTCGCACCCTCACCCACCCACCCCTGTAAATAGTTCCTTTATATCTGGGGTTCTGACATAATTTCCTCAAGAGTGCAAGGTGCATATCACTGTCATATCCTCTCTAGCACACTGCACTGACAATATAAGCATATACATTGTATAATATATATATTTCTATTTAACAAACCAATCACACACACACACGCACAAAAAAAAATTAGATAAACATGTGGGGAGTAGTGCAATTTAATGGCTGTGGGGTAGCAGTCTTCCGGGAGTCTTTCTGGAGGCTGAGATGCTGCCCTATTTGCAGACAGCTCTCTGCCCTGAGGGAGGAAGTTGCCCATCTTCCAGCCACACTGGACAGTAGTAGAGCACGTTCCTCAGGCCACCTGGACAGTAGAAAGGACCTCCACATCCAGGGGCACCAGAGCCACCACCACTACCTCAGAGGTTGCGAAGAAAGCACAGCAGTTGGACCACAGTGGGCTCAGGGAGGTGAGGATGGTGGAACAGAGGCACACCAGTCAGTTGTTCCACTCCACAATCCATACACCATTCTGGGGAGCATAGCTCCCTATGGATCACCGCAGAGGAGACTAAGGAGGCTGAGGACAACTGTCACAAGGGAGGCCCACAGGAAGGAGGCAGAGGACACCACAGGGAAAGGAAGCAGCTCCTGATGGGGGACTCAATTATTAGGGGATAGAACAGGGGGGAGCAGGGAAAACTGAAGTAAGGTGCCTGCCTGGTGCCATGCCTTGGAGGGACAGGAAGTGCATCCTCAGGATCACTAGAACAGCTGCACGGGAGTCTGACCTGGATATCATTGTTCACCTAGGGACAAATGACTTGGCTCATCATGAGATTACAGCAGTGCAGGAGGACTTTGTAGAGTTAGGGAGGGGTCTAAGACAAGTAGCACACACAGTATCCTTCTCAGAGGTGCTGCCTGTCAATGGCATGGGTGAGGCGAGGGTACTTTGCACCATGCAGTTTAATGAATGGTTGAAAAAATGGTGTGGAGCACAGGGGTTTGGCTTCATTGGGGACTGGGGTTCCACCTGGAGGGACACCAGCCTATACTGGCAGGATGGTCTGCATCTGTCCAGGAAGGGAACAAGTCTTTTGAGCAATCGGTTTAAATGCTTCATTGGCAAGCTTTTAAACTAGTCAAGGGGGGAGGCACTGATCAGCAGCAGGAAAATCCCAGTCTCTCCCTACAAAACAGGGTACTAAATGAGAAAAAGACCGAGGTAGAAAGGTCAGTGGGGGATGCTGCAACAGAAGGTAAAGCCATCAAAAAATGGAAAGCAATGAGTACCAATGCCCATAGTCTGGGTAACAAGCTTCCTGAATTAGTGGCCTTGATGGAGGAGGAACATCTGGATATCGTGGCAGTCACAGAAACATGGTACACACAAAACCATGACTGGGACATAAACATACCAGGATACACTATCTACAGGAGGGACAGGGAGGGTAAAGAGGAGGAGGAGCTCTTTACACAAGGGAAGGAATCAAAGCAACAGAACAAAAGGGTAAACAGGGAGGAGAGAAGCACTGTGGGTAAATTTGGAGACAGGCAATGGCACCACAATCCGCACAGGGTTGTATACAGATCCCTTCTCAGGGAGGAAATGGACAAGGAAATGATGAAAGTATACTTAGAATGGCAGAAAAAGGGAGATATTGCTGATGGGTGATCTGAATATGCCAGATGTTAACTGGAGTGCAGTTGCAGCAGCCACTTGAAGAGTGGGGTTATTCTAGATGCCCTACAGGGGGCATGCCTTAGACAACTAGTATTGGAGCCCACTCGAGAGGGAGCAATCTTAGACCTGGTTCTCTCAAATGGAGATGGAGAGAGGATCACAGATGTAGAAGTGGGTAGCCATCTGGGAACTAGCGACCATCGAACAGTATGGTTCACAATAAACACAGCAATAGAGACAAGCCATACAAAGGCAAAAGTACTGGACTTTAGGAGGGCTGACTTTGCCAAAATGGATGAGTGCCTAAGGAATGCACTAGCAAATGGGCAGGAAAGAAGGGTGGAAGAACAATGGGGAATAATAAAAACTGCCATCACAGAGGTAACAAGCCTTTGTGTGAAGCAAATAAACAAAACAAAATGATGTAAGAAACCACTATGGTTCTCAAAGGAAGTGGCAGTGAAGGTTCAAGAGAAAAAGAAAGCATTCAGGAAGTACAAGGAATCACAGAAGGAGCAGGACAGAGAACTGTATCAGTTAAAGCAAAAGGAAGCTGGGAAGGCAGTCAGAACAGCAAAGGCCCAAACCGAGGAAAAGATAGCCAACTCAGTTAAGAAGGGATAAAACCTTTTATAGGTATATCAGGGAGTGAAGGGAAGACCAAGGGAGGGATAGTGAGGCTTAATAAAGGGGAGGAGGGTGGGCGAGGGTGACTGTGAAAAGGCAGAGATACTAAACAAATATTTTTGCTCAGTATTTACAAAGGAAGAGGGGGAGGTACCTAAAACAAACAGTAGAAACACTCTGGATACAGAAGTTGATACCAGCCCATTTACAGAAGAAAGGGTTATGAAAGAACTCTTAAAACTGAAGATGGACAAAGCAATGGGGCCTGATGGGATTCATCCCAGAATTCTAAAAGAACTAAGGGTAGAACTAGTGACACCACTGACTACCCTCTTTAACAAATCATGGGAGGATGGGGTGGTACCCAAGGACTGGAGGAGGGCAGATGTGATTCCCCTTCACAAAGTGGGAGCAAGGCAGAAGCAGGAAACTACAGACCTGTTAGTTTAACCTCAGTGATAGGGAAAATGGTGGAATCACTTTTGAAGGAAAGAATTGTTGAGTATCTAGAGGCCAGAGGGGCACAGGACCCAAGGCAGCATGGATTCACAGCGGGAAGGTCATGCCAGATGAATCTGATTGATTTCTTTGACTGGGTGACCAAAGCAGTAGATCAGGGAGGGGCTGTGGACTTGGCCTACCTAGATTTAGCAAGGCATTTGACACAGTCCCACACAAAAGATTAATAAACAAGTTAGCCAGCCTGGGAGTGAGTCCCAAGATGACAGCCTGGGTAAAGAATTGTCTGGAGAATAGGACACAGAGAGTAATAGTAAATGGAGTCCACTCTGAAGAAAGGGGGTTACTAGTGGGGTACCGCAGGGTTCAGTATTAGGACCGGTCCTCTTCAATGTCTTTATAAGCGACATTGCAGAGGGACTGGAAGGAAAAGTATGTCTCTTTGCACATGACACAAAGATCTGCAACAGAGTTGATGTACAAGGTGGGGTGGAAAGGATGAGAAGGGACTTGGCAAGGTTAGAGGAATGGTCAAATGTATGGCAGCTTAGATTCAATGCTAAGAAGTGCAAGGTAATGCACCTGGGAAACAAAAACCCAGGGCAAGAGTACACAATGATGGGTGAGATACTAACAACAACAAAAATGGAAAGAGACCTGGGGGTAGTCATATCAGATGACCTAAAGGTGGGCAAGCAATGTGAGAGGGCAGCAAGGAGGGCTGGAGGATACTGGGATGCATAGGGAGAGGCATCACCAGTAGAAAACAGGAAGTTATTATCCCTCTGTACAGACAGCTGGTGAGACCCCATCTGGAGTACTGCGTGCAGTTCTGGAGACCCAATCTCCGCAAAGACATAGACAGGATGGAAGCTGTCCAGAGGAGGGCAACTAAAATGGTGCAGGGTCTGCACCGGAAGACATATGAAGAGAGACATAAGGAGCTTAATATGTATAGCCTTGAGGAAAGGAGGAGGGGGGACACGATAGAAACTTTCAAGTACCTCAAGGGAATCAACAAAGTCCAAGAGGGTAACATCTTTCAAAACAAGAGGTGTGCAAGAACAAGGGGCAAATTTGAGGATGTGGGGTGGCTCAGAGATAATTTAAGGAAGTATTTTTCACAGAGAGGGTTGTGGATGCATGGAATGGCCTTCCGGAGGAGGTTGTGGAGTCAAAAACAGTGGTGGAATTCAAGCATGCATGGGACAGTCATAAGGCAATTCTGGGGGTAGGAAGAAGTAGACTGCTGGTTAACTAGGATCTGCAGCTTATCCAGTAGGTAGGGAAATGGGCAGACTGGGTAGGCCAAGCGGTCCTTATCTGCCGTCAAATTCTATGTTTCTATGTTTCTATGTTTCTATGTAGTCTCTGTTGGACCACCATATATGAAGTATTTTCACATGCGACCGGCCCATTGGTGCTTCAAACCCCCCTCAGCCGAGTATCTCATTGCCTCCACAGGCTCACTCTGAGATTACACCACTTGTCTCCTGAGTCTCCTGTATACTTTTAACAGTGAATCCTGGGCCTTTCTAAGCAAATCAAGCCAAAGTCAGCATGTCGCAAACAAATGCTAATAGCTCAATAACCGTACATGCTAGACACAAAGTATGAGCGGCAGAGTTATTCAGCACAAAATTGACTTTCCAATGGTGGTATGCATGTAATAATAAGTAATTTAGTTTTTTTCTATGCTGATCGAAACCGGAAAAAAATTTTTTTTACTAAAAAAAGGCAATATAAGCCATTTTATATTGGAAAATATGTCAAATATCAACACCAAATTAAGCATACAGACATTAAATGGTGTTTTACTATTATGTTTGTTAAAAAAATATATCTTTTTACTATGAAACATAGTTTTTCCCCATTTTAGTCAAGGTGCTTTGGTGAGATTTGAGGGATGAATCTCAACCACACACACCATATCATAAACAAATGCATATAACTCCAAAAGTATACGTGATATACACACAGCATCAGCATGAAAGACGATCAGCACAAAATTGCCTTTCCGATGATGCTATGTGATCAATTGTAATCAATATGGGTTTTTTTTACACCTGCTGAAGTGTCAAAAAAGTGCATTTTATTCAAGCTGCTTAGGTGAGTTTTGATGGAAAAAATGTCAGCCATACACACCATACATAGAAACATAGAATTTGACGGCAGATAAGGACCGCTTGGCACACCCAGTCTGCCCATTTCCCTACCTACTAGATAAGCTTCAGATCCTAGTTAACCAGCGGCCTACTTCTTCCTACCCCCACCCTCTAGAATGGCCTTATGACTGTCCCATGCATGTCTTAGGGAGGCAGTATAGCGCAGTGGTCTAAGGCTTTCAGCTGCAAATTTGGTAATATCCAGCACATCAGACATGGGTTTGAATCCCACAGCTTCCACTTGCATACTGTGTGACCCTGAGCAAGTCACTTAACCTCCTTGTGCTCCCAGATCACTCCTGTAAAAAAGCTTTCAGCTTAGTGTGCTATACCTGGTTAAACAACTAAAAAAAAAATGCTTGAATTCCACCACTGATTTTGACTCCACAACCTCCTCTGGAAGGCCATTCCATGCATCCACAACCCTCTCTGTGAAAAATACTTGCTTAAATTACCTCTGAGACGCCCCCCCTCTATCTTCAAATTGTGCCCTCTTGTTCTTGCACACCTCTTTTTTTGAAAGATGGACTTTGTTGATTCCCTTGAGGTACTTGAACGTTTCTATCATGTCCCCCCTCTCCCTCCTTTCCTCAAGGCTATACATATTAAGCTCCTTAAGTCTCTCTTCATATGTCTTCTGGTACAGACCCTGCACCATTTTAGTTGCCCTCCTCTGGACAGCTTCCATCCTGTCTATGTCTTTGCAGAGACTGGGTCTCCAGAACTGCACACAGTACTCCAGATGGGGTCTCACCAGCTGTCTGTACAGAGGGATAATAACTTCCTGTTTTCTACTGGTGATGCCTCTCCCTATGCATCCCAGTATCCCCCCAGCCCTTCTTGCTGCCCTCTCACATTGCTTGCCCATCTTTAGGTCATCTGATATGACTACCCCCAGGTCCCTTTCCATTTTTGTTGTTCAGTATCTCACCCCCCACTGTGTACTCTTGCCCTAGGTTTTTGTTTCCCAGGTGCATTACTTTGCACTTCTTAGCATTGAATCTAAGCTGCCATACATTTGACCATTCCTCTAACCTTGCCAAGTCCCTTCTCATCCTTTCCACCCCACCCTGTGCATCAACTCTGTTGCAGATCTTTGTGTCATCTGCAAAGAGACATACTTTTCCTTCCAGTCCCTCTGCAATGTCGCTTATAAAGACATTTGAAGAGGACCAGTCCTAATACTGAATCCTACGGTACCCCACTAGTAACCCTCATTTCTTCTGAGTGGACTCCATTTACTATTACTCTTAGTTTCAGTTTAAAAAATATTACCCATTACATGTTGTTTTCTGCCTATGCCTCACTTTAAGCTTGTAAACCCTCTCACCCCTCTTTACTTTTTCTTCTGAAGGCCTTGGGGGGATTGTACAGCAGAGAGGAACTAACTGGTTGAGAGGATGCATTCCAGAAGGAGGAAACCATAAACAAATACATATAACTCCTAAAGTATACATGACACACACAACGTATCAGTGGCACAGTTATTCCACACAAAATTGCCTTTCCAACGGTTCTATGCAATCAGCTGTACTCAATTTGGTTTTTGTTTTATACTGGCTAAGATACCCAGAATGTGTGTTTTTTTTTCAAAGTGCTTAGATGGTTCTAGATTGATAAACTGTCATAAACAAATATGAATAACTCCTAAAGTAAACATGATACACACAAAGTGTCAGTGGCAAGGTTGTTCAGCACAACATTACCTTTCTAATGGTACTATGCAGTCAATTCTAATCAATTCTGGCTGGCAAGTAATATTAAAATATGTGAGTGACTTCTCCAGACGTTTCTAGGGCACATAGGAAGTCTGTAGGTGACTTCTGTAGGCGTTCTGGGACACACTGTAGTTAGATTTGCTGACGCTTACAGACGTTTCTAGGGGGCAATGAGGTGTCACATCTACTTTTAATATATCAGCAATATCTGTGAGAATCCCTCAAAAGAATACAACTATTCAGTACCTTGAATTAACAGAAGCTATACAGGCTCAGTGCTCAAAGTCTCCAAAACAAAATAAATCAAGCTCTGAGAAAGTTATCCTCTCTGATCTGGTTCCTCTATGAATAATAAGACCATTGGGGGCAGATCCACTGACGCACCAAATTCTAGTTCTCTCAATTTCCTCCTTCTGGAATGCATCCTCTCAACCAGTTAGCTCCTCTCTGCTGTACAATCCCCCCAAGGCCTTCAGAAGAAAAAGTAAAGGGGGCAAGAGGGTTTACAAGCTTAAAGTGAGGCATAGGCAGAAAACAACACCTCATGGGCAATATTTTTTAAACTGAAACTTCAGCCAGCAGTTATGCAAGCCATTTGCCCCACATCAGCGAACCACAGATGAACACACAAATTGCCCCTGAGGATTCCGCTGCTCTTCAGGTAGGAGGTTTGGGTTTCTTGAGCCAATGCGAAAAATCTGAATGAAGTGATAGAAGTCTGCCTAGTTTCCATTTACCTTTGGCCATGTTAGGAGAGACTGTGTCCCACATCAGCTCTTCGATCTCTCTTTCAACCACCTCTGTCTTCAGGTCTGGTAGCGCAATTCCTGCAGATTTCAGATAGGTGGAGGCTGCTATTAGGTCCTCAAAGATTTGCACATTGTCTCTTTCTTGTACCCATAGTCTGGCTGGGCACTGTATTTGAGCCTTCACCCCTTTTCCCCATAACTGCTTCACCACTTGTAGTACCTTCTTTCTTTTAGCCAGCAGTGGCATGGATAATCTTGATCCACATAAACATATTGTCTGTCCAAGTTGAGGTTTTTCTTTGCCCGCACCAGCTTTAAGATCTTTTCCTTTACTGGGTAGCTTAGAAATTTAATTATGATTGATCTTGGTGGTGCCCCTTGCTTGGGCTTTGGAATTAGAGCCCTGTGAGCTCATTCATTCCCAGCTCAGAATCCACTGAAAGATCAAGCTCCTTCTGGAGCCAGCACGCCAGAAACTCAGCGGCATCTTCTTGTTCTATTCCCTCTTGGATTCCGAAGATCTGAACATTATTTTGCCTTGAATGTGCTTCGCTATCTTCTGCTCTGGCAGAGAGCTCCCTTTCTCTGTGGTACAGATATAGCAGTGAACGCCCAAAGGCCATATGTTCAGATTGCAATGTATCTACGTGGTTCTCCACACTTAAAGTACATTGCTCCAACTTTAGTAGGTTATTCTGGATTCTGGTTGCCTTGTTATCTATTTTGTGTAGCATCTTCATGATAGCTCTTGTATCAGCCCTACACATCATCGGTCCCACCTCCAAGCCTACTTCTTCATCATCTTCCATGGAGCTGCTTGTATATGAAGACGCATGAGAATGGTTGGGCTCCTTTCTCTAGGTCATGGTTTATCTTGGTCCATTTTATGCAGCCTGCGTGTATTTCTTTCTGAATTTATTTTGGTAGGCATTCACAATGCAGCTTCGTGTATCTGTAGTAGCCCAAAATACACAGATTAAACAACAACTAGATGGCTGATTACTTTTGATTTTACCCCCGAGTACTGAGTGCCCCAAGATCAGGCAGCCATGCTGACAGTGATGTCACCGGAAGTCCTAATCTCCAGTTTAATAGGCAACCAATATTTAACAAGCTGTTTCAGTTTCCATTGCTGTAATGTTGAGGAGGAAGGGAGCAGGCAGGCTAAGAGCACATGATGAAATTAGCTGTGCTTGCTGAAAGAGTTGATTTATGAATGTGTCTGTCTGTACATTGTTTTGAAATCCACACACTTTCATGCCTGAACAGTGTCATGATCAGACTTGCTGATTATTGGTCAAGCCCTTTGTAGAGTCTTCTGCATTGGACAACTGTGACACACCTCTCAAAACCCTGTACATAGCAAAATGTTCGACTTGAGCTAGTACGCATGGTGAACATAATGAGATATCACATCTCACCTCTACTATCCTGAGTAAATGCAGTATAACAATATGTAAGATCAGGACCCCATTGCAAATAACATATTTCATCTCGTCTGGTCTTTCTTGGGTAAATAATTTATATAGTAAAAATGTGTTACAAGCAGGGTCCAGTAAAATAGCATGTAAGTGAACATTGATGGATGCTTGTTGTTTACAGGCACACAAATAATAAATACCCCACATCATATTCAGCTCCTCATGGTAAAGAAGATGGCACCCATGCTGAGTTGCTTTCAAAAATGTTTTATTAATCAAATTACTAATGGTAGCACTCCACCAATTTACACCTACACCATCAACATTTCAAGCTTACTCGCTTTTTGTCAACAGTGAGCAAGCTTGAAACATTGATGCTATAGGTATGAATTGGTGGAGTGCTACCATTAGTAATTTGATTAATAAAACATTTTTGAAAGCAACCCAGCATGGATGCCATCTTCTTTACCGTGAGGAGCCGAATATGATGTGGGATATATGACAATGGAACATTTGGCACCACGGGAGCTCTGAAGCCGCTTTTTTGAATAAGAGTTGTAAATAACAAATACAGTTAATGAATAGCCAAATATTTGGGGCCTGAATATAATATTCAGCCCAAATATTCAACATAAGGTATTCCCCAAGCCCTAGCTAGAAGTACTCAGGCGTATGTTAGAGGGGGTGCGGCTGGCAGTAGGAATAGACAGAAAGTGGAGTATAATCAGGAAGGAGTTAGAAGAGGTCACTACCCTCTGCGTAAAGAAAATGTGGAAGAACAGAAAAAGAAGGAAACATATATGGTATACAAGAATGGTTGGCAATATGGTGAGGATGAAGAGGATGGCCTACAAATGTTGCAAGGTCAACCAAGCAAATGGAAACAAGGGAGTGAATGTAAACAGCCCAAAGGAGGTTAACAGGATGGTGAGGAAGGCAAAAGCAGAAGCTGAGCTCAGAATGGCAGAGGTAGTGATAGAGGGAAACAAGACCTTCTTCCATTATATCAAGGAGACACAAAATATCAAGGAAGAGATTGTCAGGCTAAAATGGGGATGGGATGGAAGAGGAAAGTGATATGAGTAAAGCAGACATACTGAATGTATACTTATGTTCTGTCTGTATGGTGCTGGATTATGGGCTGCTTCTATTATGTGGGATCAGACCAAGCCAGGATGAGAATGGAGCATTGACATAGAAGCTATATCAGAGGAAAGGGTAATCAAGGGGCTAGAGTCACTAAAGTTAGACAAATCCCAGGGCCAGATGTCTGCATCCAAGGATGCTGAAGGATATGGAGTAAGTGCACTCAGCACCACTGATGGACCACTTTCATTGCTCACTGGAGACAGGAGAGGTGCTGGCAGATTGGAGGGTCATTCACATGGTGCCATTACAGAAGAGTGACAGTAGGGATGAACTGGGAACTACTGTCCAGTCAGTTTGGCCTTTGTAGTGAGTACGATGATGGAATTCATTTTATTTTATGTTATTGTTTGTATTCTTTGGTAACCAGGAAAGGCCCACTGAGAACAAGGCCCATTTACAGAGTCAACCCAGGAGAACAGGGAGGTTGAGTGACTTGATCAGGGTTCTGAAAGAACTCTTAAAACTGAAGATGGATAAAGCAATGGGGCCTGATGGGATTCACCCCAGAATTCTAAAAGAACTAAGGAAAGAACTAGTAACACCACTGACTACCCTTTTTAATAAATCATGGGAGGATGGGGTGGTACCTGAGGACTGGAGAAGGGTGGATGTGATTCCCCTTCACAAAAGTGGGAGCAAGACAGAGGCAGAAAACTACAGACCTGTCAGTTTGACCTCAGCAGTGGGGAAAATGATGGAATCACTTCTGAAGGAAAGAATTGTTGAGTACCTAGAGGCCAGTGGGGCACAGGACCCAAGGCAGCATGGATTCACA
Organism: Neoceratodus forsteri; assembly: GCA_016271365.2. Lineage (NCBI taxonomy): Eukaryota > Metazoa > Chordata > Ceratodontiformes > Ceratodontidae > Neoceratodus > Neoceratodus forsteri. Next base: position 497,570,001 of record CM057451.1, read on the forward strand.
GCAGGAAGGTCATGTCAAACAAATCTAATTGATTTCTTTGACTGGTTGACCAAAGTAGCAGACCAGGGAGGGGCTGTGGACATGGCCTACCTAGACTTTAGCAAGGCATTTGACACAGTCCCGCACAAAAGATTAATAAACAAATTAGCCAGCCTGGAGTGGGTCCCAGGGTGGTAGCCAAGTAAAACACTGGCTGGATAACAGGACACAGTGGGTAATAGTAAATGGAGTCCACAGTGAAGAAAGGAGGGTTACTAGTGGGGTACCGCAGGAGGTTCAGTACAGGGCCGGTCCTTTTAATGTCTTAATAAGTGACATTGTGGAGGGACTGGAGGAGAAGGTATGTCTCTTTGCAGATGACGCAAAGATCTGCAACAGGGTTGCTATGCAAGGTGGGGTGGAAAGTATGAAAAGGGACTTGGCAAGGTTGGAGAAATGGTCAAATGTATGGCAGCTTAGATTCAATGCAAAGAAGTGCAAAGTAATGCACCTGGGAAACAAACACCCAGGGCAAGAGTACACAGTGGGGGGTGAGATACTGACAACAACAAAAATGGAAAGGGACCTGCGGTAGTGATATCAGATGACCTAAAGGTGGGCCAGTAATGTGAGAAGGCAGTAAGGAGGGCTGGGGGGATACTGGGATGCATAGGGAGAGGCATCACCAGTAGAAAACAGAAAGTTGTTGGCCCTCTGTACAGGCAGTTGGTAAGACCACATCTGGAGTACTGTGTACAGTTCTGGAGACCACATCTCTGCAAAGACATAGACAGGGTGGAGGCTGTCCAGAGGAGGGCAACCAAAATGGTGCAGGGTCTGCACCAGAAGACATATGAAGAAAGACTAAAGAAGTTTAAGATGTATAGCCTCGAGGAAAGGAAGGAGAGGGGGGACATGATAGAAACTTTCAAATACCTCAAGGGAATCAACAAAGTCCAAGAGGGTAGCATCTTTCAAAAAAAGAGATGTGCAACAACAAGGGGACACAATTTGAAGATAGAGGGGGGACGGCTCAGAGGTAATGTGAGGAAGTATTTCTTCACAGAGAGGGTTGTAGATGCATGGAACAGCCTTCCTGAGGAGGTCATAGAGTCAAAAACAGTGAGGGAATTCAAGAATGCATGAGACAGACATAAGGCAATTCTAGTGGGGGGTAGGAGGAAGTAAGCTGTTGGTTCACTGGGAGCTGCAGCTCATCCGTTAGGTAGGGAAATGGGCAGACTAGGTGGGCCATGCGGTCCTTATCTGTGTCAAATTCTATGTTTCTGTGTCCCACAGTATTCAAGTAGGGGTTGCAGGAATCAAACCTAAATCAAAAAGAATTAGAAAACATCACCTGCCATGGGTGCCAGAAAAATACAGGAACTAATCAGAGTCAAAGACAGAATTTGGCAAAAAGCAAGCAGAACACTAAAATCCTTTGACTGGGGGCTGTTTATGAAATTAAGGAATAAGTGTAAAAGTCATTAAAAAGAGTCAAAAAACAGTTGTACAAGGATAAAATAAATGTCACAATAGACTGCTCATCATACTAGAATCTAATTGAAAGCTTTGAAGACTCAGGAGTAGAGATGTTGCAAAATAAAATTTTGCCGGTGAAATTGCTGTGAAATCGGCAATTTTGCCATGCAAAATATTTTGCGAAACTGTGAAATTTTTCCACAAATTTTGCAGCTCAGTGCCCTACTGCCCTTAACTGTATTTAATCATATCCCTGGTGTCTAGTGGTCACCCCCCAGCCGATCACGGCCCAGACTGAACAATTCCCTGTCCCCCCCACCGAGATTTACATCAATTTCCCAAAATCCCCATCCCTATGGTATAAAAATTAAAAAACAAATTCCTCACTCCCTGGTGTCTAGTGGATCCCCCAACACCCCGCCCTGGCATCAGATAGTGCCCCCCCGTTCCCCCCAATACCCCAAGCAGGCCACCGGCACATCCCTCCACTCACCTCCATGGCCGTCAGCCTGACTGAGTGCTTCAGTGAATGAGCGCATGCTTGTACAAGCATGTGCTCATTCACTGAAGCACTCAGTGAGGCTGCTGGCTGTGGAGGTGAGTGGAGGGCTGTGCTCGTGGCCCGCTCTGGGCACTGGTGGGGGGGGAGCGGGGGGGCACCATCTGCTGACAGGATGGGGGTGGGGGTTCCACTAGACACCAGGGAGTCAGAATTTTTTTTTACCATGGGGATGGGGATTTAGGGAAATTGATGTAAATTGCAAGGGAGGGGATGGGAAAATCTTCAATTTGGGCTGGTAATTGGCCAGGGCAGTGGGACCACTAGACACCAGGGATATGATTATAATGTAAATCTCGGCAGGGGGAGGAATAGGGAATTCTTCAATTTGGGCCGGTGATCGACCATGGGGGACCACTAGACACCATGGAGGGGGATTCTTAATTTGGGCCGGTGATCGGCTGGGGGGTGGGACCACTAGACACCAGAGATGATTTTATGTACTGAAAACGGTGAAATTTCACCCACAAGTGGTGAACTTTGCTGTTTCGTGGGTGAAATTTCACCCCCGGAGAGAGACATTTTGTATTTCGTAACTGTCAAATATTTTGTGAAATGCTCAAATTTCTAAAAATATTTCACGGAATGAAAAGTGTTAATTTCACACAACACTACTCAGGAGCCCCAACATCTGGCGCAGGTTTTGCTGACAGAAGTGGAAAAAACTACCCCCAGATACCCTAAATAAATATTTCCGCACAATGCAGGACATCCAACTCCCAGTCCCTGATATAGACTTAGGAACAGTGCAGCTCACCTATGAGGCTGAATACCTGAACTCACCAACAACCCCCAAATTTCCTTGCAGAATCCTCAAGACCAAAGAAGTCCACAAAGAAATTAAAAAACTAAATGCAAAAATATTCATTTGGACTGGATCAAATAGAAATAAAATTCCTAAAGACATTTGCAGAGTATATCTCCCCAGTTCTAGAAAAACTGTACAATAGGAGTCTGATTTCAACAGTGTTCCCAGACTTTTGGAAGTGTACCCAAATTGTACCTATCTTCAAGGGAGGGGAAGTAAACAACCTGACAATAAAGATATCTAAACAGAAGATAAGATAAATTGATTTGTTTTATTTATTGCAAAATCTTGATCATGGGCAGTCATGAAGAAACACGATGATACGAGATCATCAGTAATCACAATCACCTTTTCCATAGCCTCATGGTTTTGACTGGCGGCCATTTAGTGTTCATGTTTAATCATTGTTAGTCAGGATCACAATGATGTTTTTTTAAACTTGACAAACACCAACAGGGAAGGTGGCTAACGGAACCATTACCAGAAGCCTACACATACTGTATACTCCAACAGTCTTTTATATCAAAAAGCATGGTTCTTCTGGATCCAGCAACACAGAAACATAGAAGTTGTCGGCAGATGGAGACCGTACAATCCATCAAGTCTGCCATTGGCTTCCTGCCCCCCTACTTAGCTGCCTGCTTGTGTTTCCCACAGTGTCTATCCCATGCCCACTTGAATTCCCCCACTGTCTTGGCTCCCACCACCCCCTCTAGCAGGCTACCAATTATGTCCAAAGATCATGTTCAAGTTTTAAAAATCTTTTGTGTGAGAAAGCGTGGTTCACCTAGTTCCAGAAGAACAGAGAGACCAGACTCTTGGTTGCAGGATGAAAAACAGTATTTATTGGAGATTGCTCACAGCACAACTCTCCCCACTGTTAACTACCAACATGTTGTGCTGCGAGCAATCTACAGTAAACACTATTTTTCATCCTGCGACCAAGGTTTTGGTCTCTTTGTTCTTCTGGAACTAGGAGAGCCACGCTTTCTCAAACAAAAGATTTTCAAAACTTGAACATGATCTTTGGACATAATTGATAATGATTGCTCATGATACATTATAAAATCGTTATCTTCTCTGCTAGGCTAGTTGGTGAAATCTAGGGCAAGTTTGCCTCTTTGCAGATTAGAGGTGGCAAGCCAAGAATCTCTCACCTACAGCCAAGCCAGAGCCATGCCAGGTGTGTGGGCATGACTCTACGAGCCAAAACACGAGTCAAGCTCTTGCTACTGCAGACTGTTTTCTACACAGGAGTGGAGCTGTTCAGACACTACACTAACTACTCAGGCTGACAAAAATGCTTACTTTGACCATAACTGGCTCAGCTTGACCTTTGCTCTCAATTACTTGCAGAGCTCAAGTTGAGCCAAGCTAGGCACTAGGCTCGAGTCAGGCTCATGCCTGCTCTGGCTTGCCAAACTCTATTGCAGAGGACAGAAAACTGCGGGAAGGTGGGTAGCAAGGAAGGAATAAGAGTAATGAAGGAATATTTGGAGAGGTAGTCCAAGGTATGGCAACCGAGGTTCAATGCAAAGTCACGCACGTAGGAGCAAAGCATCCAAGAAGAGAATACAGCATGGGTGGTGTGAAGATGATGCAGATGAAGGGGGAGGAGAATCTGGGGTTATTATATTTGATAACCTAAAATGATCTGCTCAATGAAATAAAGCAGGGGGCAAGGCCAACCGAATGTTGGGATGCACTGTATAGGCAGGGGATTGACTCACACCACAGCTGGGCACATGTACTAACATACAATGGATGCCTGCAGATACTGTGCCACTGACAGTCCATCATATGGGTAAGACACTGCTGGATGGCAGTGCATGGCCAGTGTGGGGATTGATCCAACACCTGACAGGGACACAAACCTCCTGCAGGAACTGTCTGGGACCACCCCCACTACCATCCTAGGTGCAGTTGCTGTACGGCATGTATGCAGAGTTCTGTGGGCTGGAGCAGCAGCAGCAGCAGCTCTGCCTGGCAAGGGCAGGCCATCAACACCTATAGCACATGACCCACAGCATAGATGGCATAGTCAAGAAGGCGGTGGGTATGTGAGGGGAGCTAGTGGTCATCCACCAGTCCCTGGATGGTGGCCTCAACCACCTAGCCAATGTCCTCAGATAGGATCTCAATGCCCTGACACAGACTGTACAGGCCTGCCATGGAGCCATACGCCCAGCATCACTCTTGTCAGATGGCCCCACAATGGCATCAAAGATGCCAGGAGAGGAAGCACCCATGGTTGAGTTTGATCCCTTCCCCATCCCCACATTTACAGTTGAGCCCGACCTTGAACCTGCACCCACTGGTAAGCCCAGCTCCATCAGTCCCCCCTGGACAGGGGAAGTGGAAGGTAAAGTCACAAGGGGGGAAGATGGCACAGTACCTGCCTGAGTAAAGACACATAATGATGAGGACACCTGTGCTATTGGGCACACACAGCGAGGTATAAAGTAAATACCACAGCAGTCCGCTAACATGCACGTATGCACATCACCATATCTGAGTCCAGCACACTCCATCACACAGCAGTCTCTGGCAGCAACCATATCAGTGCATGAAATAGTTCTGCACGACCTAGGCCCTGCATGCACACCCAACATGGTACCCCAGGCCATACCCTACTGCATGGGCCCTGCCACCACTAAGATTGCCCTCTTCATCACTGGCATGATCATCGGGAGGTAGATCCATGCCCTCATGTACAGGTAGGCACTTCTGAACAGCTATGTTATGTAGCATGCAGCAGATGGTAAACACCCAGCACATCTTGCCTGATGAGAGCTGCAGAGTCCCTCGTGTTCTGTCTAAGCACATGAAGCACATCTTCAGCATGCTGAGCACCATCTCAGTGATTCCCCTTGTATAGCAATGTGCTGCACTGTACTGTTGCTCAGCCTTTGTCTCTGGCTGTGGGAATAGGGTCATCTGGAATGTGTGTAATGGGTATCTGCTATCACCTGTGGAGGGGTGGGACAGTTACTGTGTGTTTTTGTGGATCCCCCAGGTGCTCCTATGCATATATAACTACCAATGAGCCACCACTGACTGGCATGACCCACAGCAGTGCCCGCAGTCCTGACTTCTCCAGCATTTAGGAGTTGTGTGTCAAGCCTGGGTACCTCGTATAGATGTGTAATTATGCCTGCAGCATCACACATGGCCTGCATGTTCATGCTGTGGTATGTCATGCAGTTCCTGTTTTTTTTTTTTATTTTCATTTTTCTCTGCCACCTAGCTGCCGGCCGCCCGGTACTTTCTGCCCGGTCACGGGCCGACGGCTTCCACCCCCCAGATCAGCCTCGGGCCCTCCGATACCCCGTGGCTTACCCCCCATGGCGGGGCTGCGGGATGCGGAGGAGGAGGAGGAGACATCCCGCAGAGACCGGGATAGGTCGGAGGGCTGGCCTGGGGGGCTAATTAAAGCCATGGCGGGCTTCATGGAGGGCGGCCGGCAGCCGTCCATTTTCCGGTTTTGGGAGGCGGGTCGTGCAATGACGCCAGACGTCTGCCCCGCCCAGAGTATTGTGTGTGTGCGGTAGCTGTGGTGACACCCGGCCTCAGCCAGGAGGTCACTAGTGCTCGGCACTATCCCACCCTCCCCTGGAGAAGAGAGCAGTCCATAGGGCGGCTCTATCCTTCTCCCCGGCCGACCCTTCCAGCGACCTGAGTCCGTTCCCAGCCGAGTGCGGCGTCATAGCGAGGAAATCCAACGCTCGCCGACGGGCCGGCCTATGCAGTTCCTGTTTGCCTTCTCTGCCTGGGATGGAGTGATGAGCACAATGTTCATACAATCAGTGGCACCAGTGGTATTGGGCATGCTGGCCACTGCATAGAATGCTGCTTTGGCTTTCTGTAGGTCCCGCCCAGTGCATGGGAAGCATATGTAGCCACCACAGTGTTTAAGTAGTGCATCCGTCACCTGCCAGAGAAACCTACTGACAGACTACTGGTTTATGTCAGCCATGATCTCAGCCATGCGTTGAAAAATGCCAGTCCCAAAGTATGCTTGGTGCATAGCACATGTGACCTGACCACCAGGGCATGGCTACAGTGGGTCTATGTCTGCGGCTGTGGACCCAACAGCTGGCACAGCTTCCCTATAGTATCCATACTGAACTGGTACCTACCAATGCTGTGCCCACCTGTGGCTGGTATATCCACTGGCTGTGTGCCCCTCCTTGCAGTGCACCTATAGGAGCACAATGTTCATCAGAATTCTGGGACACATTACTGCACCATTCCAGCACTCATCGACCTACCCATCCTCCCCAATGGCCATGCGTTTGACCCACCACATATGGGCACCTTTAAGTGCCATCCATGCCACCCAGTTACCATGCAGTGGTCATGGCCATGTTCCAGGGGTATGGCATCATGATGCCATGGTGGAACATGCGGACGTATGGGATGGCAGCAGTTGTGCAAATGAGCCACCAGCAGGATGCCTCACACAAAGGTCACCCATTCAAGAGCAACACCAACCCCACAAATGGCATAAAAGCTATGCACCCTGACCCTGAAGAGCAGTGGTTACAGGTAACAGGATGGCTAGAACTGGCAGCTCATTGAGCCAGTCTAGGTAAGTTGCACGTTTTGTACAGCAGTGCTTCACCACCACCATGTCGTGTTTATCACACGTGTATCCTGCTGTGACTGATTGCATCTCTGTATCTTTTTTCAGGGGTTACAGGAGCCCAAAGGGACACTGATACTGTGGCAGTGAAGATCATGGAGCAGAGGAATCCTCCTACAGTCTATGATCAAGCCCTCAACAGGAATGCAGATGACTGGCCCCTGCTGAACATGGGCAACAGTGACAGGGATGGCGAAGCCACAGCTGGCACACACCAGCCAAACCAGAGAGCAGAGCAGGAGGACCCTGGTTGGATTTCTTTCAGAGGGTAGTGCAGCAATGAACACACACAGAGCTGATAGGGTTTTGAAGTGACAGGACTGGTGCCTGGGACTACTGGTGGTACCTGCAGAACCTGGCTGGCAAACATTGGGCGACACCGAGGCAGGGTATGACGTAACACCCTGGCTTCATGGACCACCTCCTGTTCTCTCATCATGTACGCTGATGATACTGCTTATACCACAGTGCCCAAAGCCTCCAATCCATTAATGCCCAAATTACCAAGGACTTCACCCACATCCAAAACTGGCTTATGGCCAACAACTTTGTTTTCAATGACTCCAAAACTCAAGCAGTGTAATTTGGTTCCAGGGCACACAGACCTTCCCACTCTCATCCCCTGTCCATCCAGTGTGTAGATGGCTCTCCTGTCTCCCTAGTTTAGGAATTTAAGTACCTTGGTGTTACCCTTGACCCTGCACTGGATTTCTATTTATACATCTCAGACTTAAGCAAATCCATTGATTCCTGAATTGCTCTTGCCTATCGCCTCCACCATTTCCTAACTCTGAAAGCAGGCTCAGCTATCTCCCAAGGCATCCTGCTCCCTTGCTTACAGTATAGTTCACTTCTCTTTACTAATGCTCCCATATGTTCACTATATAAATGGGATGTCACTTGCAACATCTGCCGCTTCACCCTATCTCCCCCCCACCTCACACATCAGTGTTCCCTCTACTCTTTCTTAGGGTGGCTATCCCCCTCTGCCTCCAGATATTAAGTGCCAGATTGTTTCCTCTACAAACTACTCCAACCTGATACCCCAGCCACCCCATGTTCCCTACTTCATAGTGCTCGCTGTATGTACACTCTCAGACCCTCAGACTCTACCCCACTTGTCATCCATAAATGTTCATCCAAAATGGGGGACCAGGCTTTTTCCTCACTTGACAACAGGCAATAGAGCTCTCTCCCCTCCAAGGTCTGCAGTTCTCCCACCCTGTCATTTTCCAAAACTTCCCTGAAGGCTCATCTCACGTTATCTACAACATGCAACTGTTTCTAGCCCCAACTTCCATACACGTCCGTGCCTTTCATGCCAACTTATCAATGTCCTCCTTCAATTTAATGTCCATTATTTCTGTACTTGCTTGCACCCTTGCATAATTTTATTGTGCCTCAAATCTGTCAAAATCTCACAATGTGCCTGAAGATTATATTTTGCACTCTGCATTAATTGTAGTTGTTATTATTTTTACTATGTACCTTTTCTGGACTATGCTTGGAATTGTCTTTGTATTTGTTTGTTCTATATTGGAATTTTGTTCTGTACTTGCCCGCGTGGTACCTCAAACTAGGCATTGAACTGTCATGTGTACCTACCCAGTTACCAAAATCTAAATAAATAAATAAAATGAATAATTACTGGCCACTATTTACCGGTGGGACAGCCACCTGTTCTATTTTTTTTCCATCCCTTATTTGTGCCCTATTTTCCTGAATGGCCTCCCCTTCTGACAGTGACCGCCAGCCCTGTCTCTCACCAATCTGGGCCTTACAGCACTTCTTACTTACCTCAGTGGGTGAGTGGATGTCACGGGTGGTGGAGTAGAGCATGCTGGGTCACCGGCCATCATCCTGGTACTCAGAGATTTTTCTATAATTTTCTGTCTCTGTCCCCAAGGTCAGGACTGCATGCTATGGTGCAGGTGCATGACTTGAAGACACCATTCATACTCACGCCTACCCTTGACCCTCTAGGAAGTGGTTGCTGATGCTGTGCCACCCAGCCACCCCTGGGTGGCAGGCAAGCAGCAGCTCACTGTGCCCCCCCCCCTCCCTGAAGGAGGAGAGCTGTATGTGCATGCTCAAGCCTCCTTCCCTTGGCAGACTGCTAGTGATCCTGGTCCATTCTCAAACCAGAATCAGTGTTGTGGTGGCTGGTGTGGCACATAGTGCCTCAGCCCACCACACAACTGGGTTGGTCCCCAGTTTCATGTTTGACATTGTCTTGTACATCGTTTTACATACATCTGTGTTCCTGACCTGTTGTTATTAATACATGCCTGCATAGCAAATGTACACTCCTGTGTCCTCCATGTTATTTCTGGGGGAAGGGGGTGCAGGAGGCATTGAGGCCATGGCCTTAGCAGTGGGGTGGGATGCATGTGTGTGTGTGTGTGTGTGTGTGTGTGTGTGTGTGTGTGTGTGTGTGCACCAGTGGGGCCCAGGTGCATTCCCTGCCATCATTGGATAATGCCTGCCATGCACACCCTCTGCTGCATACTTGCCTCCCTCATGGTAGCCCCCCTTGCATGCATGGCCAGCATCCCTCACCTCTGCCTGCACGTAGGCTCCTAAGGTGCTGTGGACTGATGTCTTGACCAGAGCCAGGTGCATATCACTGGCCCAGTCCCATGCCTCTGCTCCATGGCCCCTCCTTCTAGATGCATCTGTGGCCAGCCTGTGTGCATGTGGCAGCTATGTTGTAGATGGGCTTAGGAGTTGCATGCACAGCATTCATGCATATCCCTCTGCACACTTCTGTGGCCACGTTGGGTGGCCGCACCTTCTGCAGATCAGGCCTCAAGTGTACCCCATAAAGAAACTACATTGCAACCATTTTGAGAATTTCATAAAGTTATGGAGGGTGAATCTGTGCTTAACTCCATCACTTGGGTACAGCTTCACCCTCAGTGACATCACAATGTTCTACAAATGGTGGCAACGTATTGTTATAGACCTAGTCCTTGATATCACGGGACTGCTGCCAGCTACAGGTAAACCCAATAACTCATTTCAAATGTTTCTTTCAAGGGCTTTCAAGCTATCAGGAGCATGTTTCATAACTGATCCTCTTTAAGCTGCTCAGTCATTGACTAACTTTAAAACACTAATGTACTCACACCTTGAAGAGACATACTCTAACACTGTTTTTAATAGGGATGGCGGAACCATGAAAGGTTTTGAAAAGTTCTAATAAGCCATAAAATGTTCTGACTGATATCCAAGCCTTATGAGGACTTCCTCAACCATTTAGTTTTAAGTAGAAATACTGATTGCATTTTCCAACTATAAGCTATTGTCAGTGAAGGGAAATTTTATATGCAACAACTTAGGAGTGGTGCTACAATAAATATAATTGGTGTCATGTAGCTATTTAGTAAATAGTACTCTTTATGCAACAGGACTGTGAGTATGACCAATTAATACAGATTTGGCTCATTGGGACCTTTCTTCACCTCCAGTCTCCTTTCCTGGTCTTTTCACCACCAGCAGCCTTCTTTTTGATAAGAACATACTGGAGGAGTACAGTGCTTGCTACAGTAAAGTTGCACGGTAGCATGGTATACCGAGTGTTGAGCAATTGCGGTACCCATTGAGTAACATGTATACCACTAACGCACAATTTGTGCAGTAGCGCGGTACCGATCAACTTTACTGTAACAAGCACTGTATATTAAGCCCAACATCAATATTCTTAGCAATTGTCAAAGCCTTTTTAGAACCTGAAAAAACATTTTGACAAGGTTCTTTTCTGCACCCAACTCTGCTTGACTACACTAGAGGAACCCTCCTAATCCTGACCACATCGATCCATGCCTCGGCCCTGTCACCCTGCCTTCTCCCAGGGCTTACCTGGGTACTCCACTAGACCACTGTGGTGTGCCACCCATGGCAGGGCCATCACCTGGGGTTCCCCAAGCCTCTCTGGAAACTATATCCTCCAGCTGATGAAAGACTGCTTCGGAGTCAGTGGGAACGATACCTGCAGGTGGATCAGAGTCCATCATGCTGCAGAGTGGGGATTTACCACCTTTTCATTGCTCCAGTCCCTGAGGACACTGCGATCGGACATACTCAGATGTGCATACACACAGTGTGCATGCACACACATTGATGTCTACAGCATCCTCCCAGTCTCGGGGTCTTGACTGTACCTCCCCCAGTGTTTACCCGTGGCAGGGTGGCAGAGGGACTCAGTACCCTTTCTCCTTGGAGAAAAGGAGTGTCCTGTGGAATGCTCAACCTTCCTCTCCTAGCGGCCTTTCGGTTTCTTGAGCGCATTCCTGAACTCATGTGACTGGTATTACAAGGGAAAGCCCTACTTCTGTGCTGAAAGGGCAGCCTGATAAGGTTCTTTCACAAAAAATGGCACGTTATTTTTTTAAACATTAAAAAAACACAGGTTGTGAAGTTTCTGAACTTATCCAAACCTATTTTCCCATCCCTAGTGTTTATCCTACCATGTGAGCCTTGGTCAAGTATTTTGGTTTGTAATCTACAGTATTTGTTCTACAGTTTGCTTTTTACAAGACACTATCTTGCCATCTCCTTACTGCTGATTTCCTTGTGACCCTCATGATAACGAGATGTTGCATCTCATTAGGCTACCCCTGTGGGCAAATTTTCAAAAAAATAAATTCATTACATAATGTCATGGGCTAGACAATTAATCTGTACATACACAGATCACAAACTGCCCCAAATGTTGTGGTTTTCAGAATCAGTTCTTGCTCATTATAAAGGCATTCAGCTTCACTTGTGGTTCAGGCGTGTTACTCAAAAGCACCACATGATCAGCACCTCCGCTATCTACAGTAGTGTATTGATTAGTACCAACTGTGTACCTATCAGCCTAACATAGGTCTCCACTGTAGCCTTTTGAAAAAAAATGAAAGAGAAAACAAGTAAAAATGCAAAGCAGATCGCAGCCCCATGCCTAACTTTGGGCTTTATGAAATGGAGGCACAGATCCTAGTTCCACCATCTGCATGATGACAGCCCTGACTGTGTTTTTAACTGGGTCACTAGAGCAATGGACAGAGGCCAGGCAGTGGGTTTGCTGTGCTTTGACTTCAGCAAGGCCTTTGCTTCCATGCCACACAGGAGACTGCTAGGATTAGTCAAGAGTGTGGGAATATGCCAAGAAGTGCAAAGTGATACGCTAAGAGCGTAAGAACCCACGTGCGGAGTACTGGATTGGAGAGGTTAAGCTGGCCACTTCATCAGAGGAGAGAGATTTGGGAGTCCTCATCAGTGACTTACTCAAGCAAACCAGCCAGTGCAACAAGGCCTATAGCAAGTCATCTAGGATGTTGGGGTGTATACAGAGGGGTTTTGACAGTAGGAGAGGGGGAGGTGATATTGCCCCTATAGAGATCACTGGTGAGGCTTCAGCTGGAATACTGTGCCCAGTCTTGAAGTCCTCACCTAAGCAAGTGTAACCCCCCTGCAAATGGAGGTTCCCAAAAGACTTCCAGGAGCTTGCTTGAATGCTCCAAGCCTGAATGGTGTTTGGCGTTTAAGCCATTTATCAGTGAGTGTTTTTAGAACCTCTGGCACTGTCTCTTTAAGAGCTGTCTGCTTGCAGACGTAATTAGTTTGTATGGGGGACTGTGTGTTTCTTTGATTGAGTACCACTCAAGCTGCTGCCAATTCACTCCATTTTGCAGTCACTAGGAGTGCAAAGGGAACCTATCTGAAAGATGTAATTGTTTGCCAGAAACCATTTAGAGTGATAATGAAATTACAGTTTGTCTAACCTGCTTTCTTTGCAGTCAGAACAGTGTCTGCCTAGTTCCCATTCTGGTTTGAACTGCTGAACTGGACCAATCAGTGTGGGGTAAGCTAGCTCTAAAATGGTGCCTTGGACGAATCAGAACTTGGACTCATAATCTGAGCCAGCCACAAGAGGATTGTATGGGCAGTGACTCTGGGAGATGTAGTTTAGACTTCAGCACCTTTTGGACCAACAGCAGCAGTCTATTGTGGTGACAGCCAATCCAGTCAAGAACTGGGAGGAACTCAAAGGAAGTGCCGTTTTGTCGGTTGGAGTTTCAGTTTAGATCTGGGAGTGAAGAAGGAAGAAACCCTGTACTCCTTCAGTGCACAGTTTCAGTCAAAAACATGTGTAAGGCCCAGAGTTCCGGTCTGCAGCTTGTGTAACTGCTTGTTAGGACTGAATCATTCCTGTGAAAAGAATCAAAGGATCTCTAGAAGAGTAGAAACCAGGCTCACCCTGTAGAAGACTGGAGAAATTGTTGAATTACACTCGGTCTGTCAGGAACTGAATCTGCTGTGTGTTCTCCCGGGTATTGTGCAGTAATTTCGATCGGGATAGAGAAGCAGCTTGCCTGGTATAGTACTTTTTTTTTTACCATATAAATGTGTGAAGAGTCTCTTGGAGCTCAAGAGTAGCCCTGCTGATATTGAAGGACCCTATCTTATTTGGAGGTCGTGAGTACTAATTCAGGGTCGCTCCCTGTTGAATTGCCACATTAAATCCAAATGGAATTACTGTACTGCTGACTGTTTAATTTTCCTTTTCTCTGTGTGAAAGGGCCCCTACCAGCTGCCATGGTTTCAGACTAGCCACTAGGGCTTGGGTACCCAGGGACAGTAACTGATAGGGATAGGCCTGTGCACAGAGCCATAGATAGATTATTAGAGTGATAAGCTAATTAACCTGATTTCCCCTGTCCTTGTTATATCCCTAAATAAATCAGAGCTGCTTGTTTCAGCAAAGTTATACTGCCTGAGGTATTTGTCTATGTTAAAGTACTGTACTGTGATTGTTGCACTGTATCTCATTTCACAGGAGGTCCCAGTGCCGGAACCAGTCCTGGGGGTAAGTGTATACTGTGAAGGTAATTCTGATATATTGTGTGGGCCACTAGTGGGAAGAAAGGGGTTGCAGTGTCCCAGAGGGCTGTGACCAAGTTAGTTTAACTATTGCAAACCCTGACCTCTGGGTGGAGGCACCGCCATTGGATCCAGGCCCCTCAACCTGTTAGTGGCAAATCAGGCAGGGTAGTAGCCCCTGGGATAGCGCCATCTAGGGTTACATCTTGGAGGCTCACGCTGGGATTGTGTGTCCTCTAGTGGCCATATTACGAACCACTGTTAAGAAAAATGGGTACCCGACAGAAGTGGCTGTGCACCGGCTGGTGGAGTGGTGTACTGGGGAGGAGATCGACCCCAAATGCTATGCTTATCCTGGACATCCCCTGGGTATCAATACGGACACTGTGCAGGGAGTACTTTCCAAGGTGGAAGGTTTACAAAACCCTGTGGTGGTGGGTCGGCATGCTAATCTGCTCACCCACACTTTCCTGGCCCTAGTAGAGTTTAAGGATCCCATAGATAGCTCCAAAGTGCCACAGACCATTACCCCAGAGGAGCCCTCACTGCTTGGAGAGTGATAACTAGGACAGTAAAGACCCGGGGAATCAGCCCCACCACTATCTGAAACTTTGAGGAGAAATTTGCTAAATGGTTGCTGGGAGAAGGGAAACTGTGGAGGACTTGAAGAAACTATTCTTGCCACCTGGGGTGTTCCTCCCCAACACCCTCTCCTGCTCCAGTGCCTGTAATGGTGGCTGAACCAATGCAGACTCCTATTTCTGCACCTGCCATTAGTCACAACTCTTACCAGGGTTGAGGATCTTCTCTGGCACCCTCCCACCCCCAGGGAGGATGACTGGGAGACCTGGATAGACTATGTTGCCCCCAAGTGCTAGAATGGCAATGCTCGGAAGGTGAAAGCGAAAGAGGGTTGAGTGAGAGCTCTCGAGGTCCTGCCCTGGCTACCATCTGTGCTAACGGGCCAGTAACCCTGAAGCGACTGCACAGGCCTATCTTGAGGCCTTGGAGAATGTGTATGGGAGCCCAGATTCTGATGAGGACCTATGGTGGAGAGTAAGAAATGCACAACAGTACCAAGGGAGTTGTTGTCTGTGTATGTCTCTCGGCTGGAAAAATTGTTGCAAGAATGCCTCAGAAAGGGTAGTTTGCCAGCGATTGAACTGGACAACCAGACTGGACAGAATCCTTAAGTCTGCCCCCTTCTCAGAACTGCTGTTGCTTCAGTTACGCCTGGCAAATCGACTGGAATCCCCACCCTCCTATGATGAGTTAATGAGAGAAATTCGAGGAGTTGAAAAAGGCGACCTCGGGAGGGACCTGCACCAACAGCTGTGGCTCGACCAGTGACTGAGGTGACCCATCAAGTGAAGTTCAGGGCAGAGGTTGACAGTCAATGAGTGCTCTGACAAGGAAAGATATGTCACGATGGGGTGAACTGTTGAGAGAGATCCGGGAATTCAAAACAGTCCTTTATGAAGGCCACGCCAAAAGTACGGCCCTGACCTATATCCGACTGTATCTGCTATGGGGGTGGGGTACCCACCATGTATCTCCTGCTGATAACAGCTCTGAACTCGATTCCTTGACCATGGAAGTGGAGAAACTGGACGAGATGTCTCCAAATGCTTATCACGCCGCAGACAGAGATGGCACCAAGGTTTCCAGTTAGTAATACCCCCGCCCTGGCTCCCAGTGTGGCGCCTCGGCCAGCTCAAACTCCAGAAACTATGTTTTGCTATAATTGTGGGAAAGATGGGCACATGAAAAGGGAATGCCGGTCCCCAAAAGACACTGACAAAGTTGCATATAGGCTACAAGGAGAGCTTCGGAGAACAAATCAGTGGTTAAGAGGTGCACGAAATGATCCCAGTGAGGGCACCAAAAATGCTAACTCACGTCCTTTTGTGGCAAGGTCAGTTGCCCAGGCCCCCACTATCGCCTCTCCAGACTGGTCCAGAATAGTGGATCCCTCCATGGAGACCACGGTAAAGGTGAATGGAGTGTCTACAAGAGCTGTATTAGACAGTGGCTCCCAAGTGACAATTATGTTCCAGGATTGGTATCAGAAGCATTTGTCAGACGTACCCTTACAACCATTAGAAGGACTGCATGTATGGGGGTTAAGTGAGAAGGCTACCCTATTCCGGGTATATCCGAATTTGGCTGTATTTCCCCACCTCCGTGGCTGGTGGCGAACAAGTAGAGACCCTAGCCTTAGTGTGTCCCCCCACTGGACTGTATGATGGTGTCCCTTTGTTGATTGGAACAAATGCTCATATGTTCGGAAGGCTGGCACAGTTGTGTTATGAAAAACAGGGGCCAAAGACTAGTAGAGCTTTAAGAGTTCGCTTTAATTAAGAAGGCATATGAGGCACAGAGAGTGCTGAAAAACAGAACCAGAGGAACCGGTCGGAATTGTATGGAAGAAGGATCCTGAGTCTCTGATCCTGGCGCTAAATGCCCAGTGTACCTTACAGGAGAGGTCCATATCAGAAAGGATGTTAAGAATAAAATATTAATGTTGGATGCACCAGGCGATGGAAAATTGCCAGAGGGACTGCTGGTCAAGCCTAGTATTTTACCCGCTAGAGCCCATGCTTATGCCAGAAGGGTAATGGTCCAAGTTCATAATGTGTCTGAAAGAGACATTTGAGTAAATAGAGGTTGCATCCTGGCTAATGTGCATTGTGCAGACACTGCAGTGCTACCCAGCAGCAAGAGTTCAAGGAAGAATGACAGAGTAACGCCTGACTTGTTTGATTTCGGTGACTCCCCGCTGCCAGCTGAATGGAAAGTGAGGATCAGTGAGAAGCTTGCTCAGAGAGACCAGGTGTTTTTTTAAAGGAATGGGATGTAGGATGCGTGCAAGGAGCTGAGCACAATATCCGCTGCATGACGAAAGACCATTTCGTGGAGGTCGACGCCTGGCACCTGCTGACATAGATGATGTGAGGCGGCATCTGCAAGAGATGTTAGCTGCTGGTGCAATACAAGAATCCAGAAGCCATATACTTCCCCCATTGTGGTAGTGAGGAAAAGAATGGAACAGTAAGGATGTGTGGATTATCGCACCTTAAACCAGAGGACTATCCCGATCAGTACACAATGCCCGCATTCAGGATGCTTTGGACTGCCTAAACGGGAGCAAGTGGTTCTCTGTGCTGGATCTCCGCAGTGGGTACTACCAGATCCGATGGCTCCCAGAGGACTGTGAGAAGACAGCCTTTATCTGTCCGCTTGGCTTCTATGAATTCATAGAGGATGCCTCAAGGGATTTCAGGTGCCCCAGCCATTTTCAACGATTGATGGAGCGTGCAGTGGGGACATGAACTTACTAGAGTGCCTGGTATACCTAGATGATGTTATTGTGTTTGGCAGCTCACTGGAGGAACATGAGAGCAGATTATTTGAGGTATTGGACCGACTGGAGGACTTTGGCCTTAAACTGTCCATTGATAAGTGTCAATTCTTTCAAACATCAGTAAAGTATGTGGGACACATAGTATCCACCGAGGAATAGAGACCGACCCAAGTAAAGTTGAGGCCTTGACCACCTGGCCACAGCCCAAAAATCTAAAAGAGCTGCAAAGATTTCTGGATTCTGTATTATTATCTGCTTCATCAAGGACTATTCAAGAGTGATCCGCCTTTACTTAACCTTACTCAGGGTATCCCCAACCCACAAAAATACCAAAGTCAGCGTCCCTCAAGACTGAAAGGTGTATTTTCATCCGAGTGAAGTATTTGGGGCCCGCTGGACTCCTGATTATGAGACTGCTTTTCATAAGATCATATGTCAACTTACCCATGCTCCAGTGCTGGCCTATGCCGATCCAAGAAAACCTTGTCCTGCACACTGATGCTAGCTTGCAAGGGTTGGGGGCTGTGTTGTACCAAGAGCACAAGAATGGCCTGAGACCAGTGGCCTTTGCCAGTAGAAGCCTGACCCCATCCGAAAGAACTATCCTGTACATAAGTTAGAGTTCCTAGCTTTGAAGTGGGCTATTGTTGACCAATTCCATGAGTACTTGTATGGGGCTAAAATACTAGTAAAACTGACAATAATCCTTTGACCTATGTGCAGACCTCAGCGAAGTTGGATGCCACTGGCCATAGGTGGCTTTCTGCATTATCTACATATGACTATGCTCTCGGAATACCGAGCAGATCTGAACCACATAGATGCTGATGCTCTCTCCCGAGGCCTGTTCCCCAGAATGATTGGGTCCGATTGGCAGAACCTGACATTCGGGCACTCTGCCGAGAAGTTTGACAGGGAGGAACAAATATCCGCGACAGTGGACTGCATAGTGGATTGCTTGGGACCTCTGAGAATTGCATACCTGCTGCTTGTGCCACTTTTCTGCAGTAGACATTGGTGCACTGCCTCAGCTGGACAATGACAGTGTCAAGTAGGGCTCAATCCAGCGATCCATGATCAAAGCAGCTTTAGAAGCCCTCTGTCAGGAAAAGTTGTGTCCAAATTAAGCTCCACTGATTTGAGAACTGCACTGTTATACAAAGAAGGTCCTAAGTTGAAACTGATCAATAAACTGTTATACAGAGAAACAGTAGACAGAGGGGACAAGTAGACAAACAACAACTAGTGCTGCCCACTGCCTTTCGAGACTCAGTACTGAGGTCCTTGCACAACCACATGGGGCACCTTGGTATAGACAGAACACTTGACTTGGTGAGATCCAGATTCTATTGGCCTAAGATGGGGGCTGATGGAGCAACACATTCGAACTTGTAGTCGCTAGCTTACAGAGAAAGCTTTGCCCCAGAGGGCTGCCCCCTTGTTAACATTACCACCAGTGCACCCATGGAGCTGGTCTGTATTGATTTTCTGAGTTTGGAGTCAGATCAAAGAAATATCAGTAATGTGCTGGTGGTCACTGACCATTTCACGAGATATGCCCAAGCTTTCCCACCAAAGACCAGAAAGCATCCACTGTGGCCAAAGTACTTGTAGAAAACTTTTTGTTCACTATGGGGCTCCACAAAGAATCCATTCTGATCAAGGAGAGACTTTGAGAGTCGTCTGATCAAAGAGATGCTTTCTCTGTGGGGAGTCGAGAGTCCAGAACCACTCCTTACCACCCCAGGGGACCCACAGCCTGAACATTTCAACCGCACTTTGCTAGATATGCTTAGGCACCTGCACCCAAAGGACAAGCCTAGATGGAGCCAACAAATTAGCACCCTGGTACATGCTTATAACTGCACCAAAAGTGATGCCACTGGATTCTCCCTACCGCCTGATGTTTGGAAGAGAAGCTCGACTACCAGTAGATGTGTGTTTTGGGGTCTCCTGATGGGGTTCAAGCTGACAACTATTTACAGTATGTGCAAAAGTTAAAGGCCCAGCTAACTCATGCGTACCAACTGGCTCAAACCATGGCTGCCAAAAGAAATCTGGCCAACAAAGAAAGGTATGATAAAAGGTGAAAGCACAGGAACTCCAGGAGGAGATCGGGTATTGCTAGAAATCTGGGACTGCATGGCAAGCACAAGATTGCTGACAGATGGCACAGTCTCCCTCACATTGTAGTGGGCAAACTAGATGATCTGCCAGTGTACAAAGTAAGGCCTGAGAATAATTCAAAAGATGTAAAACAATGCATAGAAATCATTTACTGCCCATTGGACAAATCTTAATTGAGTCTGAGCCCCTAGAAGATGCCCCTCTGGACCAGTGACTAGAGCTGCTGCTAAGAAAAGATCAAGAAAGTCTGCACCTACAGAAGCAAAGTTAAAGTGTTCCCTCCACAAGTCCCAGTTGAGCATGACTGTCAGTCCATATCGGAAGAAAGTGAGAGTGACTTTGAATACTATCCTTCTTATGAACTGAGTCAATTGTTTGGGCAATCCCTAGTCAATACTGGAGATGAAGCTGGGCCTTCTGGACTGTCCAAGCCCAGCTTAGTCCCTGGAGCCAATGCTCCCAGAAAGTGAAGTGCAAAGCATCAGATCAGATGAAATGGAATCATTGTGCATGGTTGAACTGTTTGAGCTTTCAGGGAGAAAATGATAGATTAGGGGCAGACTGGTGATACACCCGAACAAGAAGAGTATTTTGAGTGCCCTGACAGTCCACTGCCAGTGTCAGCTCTCCATGCGAGCCAAATGTTGTGGACTCCAGAAACTGTAACTCCTGGAGCTGAAAGTGCCCCAAGTTCTAGCCTCTCTACCCCATGGAGACTCCCCTGACAAGTGAGGACAATGCTGAAAATGAGGCTCAGAGTGCAGAGGCTATAACAGTTCCCTAGAAAGACTGGTCGAGCTGTAAAGCCTGTGGTGCACCTCAGTTATGATTCCTTGGGAGGCCTGTGGATTTGCCTCTCAATGTTGTCCATAAAGAGTGTATGTGTCCCCGAGCTCATTGCCCAAACTGAGCGTCAGTACTAACTCCAAGTTACTTGTGTTGCCCTCTAAGTATGGTGCCCTTGTCCCGTCCAGCCCCAAGGTAACTGATAGGGAAGGGCCCTCCTCTCTTCAGGTTTCATGTACAAGAGGTAATAACTTGAGTTATGGTACAATGTGTATGTAATACTGTGTAAAGAGTGACGTACTGCAATATTTCAGAAATGTGTTCTTGGTAAAATGATATATTGACTGATGATTACATGTGCGAGCCTAATGCAAATGTATATGGTTGCAGTTGAAACTTATGGGGGTACTTGCTTGACGCGGACGTCAAGCTTTCCCAGGCCAGGAAGGGTGTAACCCCCCTGCAAATGGGGGTTCCCAAAAGACTTCCAGGAGCTTGCTTGAATGCTCCAAGCCTGAATGGTGTTTGGCATTTAAGCCATTTATCACTGAGTGTTTTTAGAACCTCTGGTACTGTCTCTTTAAGAGCTGTCTGCTTGCAGACATAATTAGTTGTATGGGGGACTGTGTGTTTCTTTGATTGAGTACCACTCAAGCTGCTGCCAATTCACTCCATTTTGCAGTCACTAGGTGCAAAGAGAACCTATCTGAAAGATGTAATTGTTTGCCAGAAACCATTTAGAGTGATAATGAAATTACAGTTTGTCTAACCTGCTTTCTTTTGCAGTCAGAACAGTGTCTGCCTAGTTCCCCATTCTGGTTTTGAACTGCTGAACTGGACCAATCAGTGTGGGGTAAGCTAGCTCTAAAATGGTGCCTTGGACGAATCAGAACTTGGACTCATAATCTGAGCCAGCCACAAGAGGATTGTATGGGCAGTGACTCTGGGAGATGTAGTTTAGACTTCAGCACCTTTTTTGGACCAACAGCAGCAGTCTATTGTGAGTGACAGCCAATCCAGTCAAGAACTGGGAGGAACTCAAAGGAAGTGCCCGGTTTTGTCGGTTGGAGTTTCAGTTTAGATCTGGGAGTGAAGAAGGAAGAAACCCTGTGCTCCTTCAGTGCACAGTTTCAGTCAAAAAACGTGTGTAAGGCCCAGAGTTCCGGTCTGCAGCTTGTGTAACTGCTTGTTAGGACTGAATCCGTCCTGTGAAAAGAATCAAAGGATCTCTGAAGAGTAGAAACCAGGCTCACCCTGTAGAAGACTGGAGAAATTGTTGAATTACACTCGGTCTGTCAGGAACTGAATCTGCTGTGTGTTCTCCCGGGTATTGTGCAGTAATTGCGATCGGGATAGAGAAGCAGCCTGCCTGGTATAGTACTTTCTTTTTTTTTTTACCATATAAATGTGTGAAGAGTCTCTTGGAGCTCAAGAGTAGCCCTGCTGATATTGAAGGACCCTATCTTATTTGGAGGTCGTGAGTACTAATTCAGGGTCGCTCCCTGTTGAATTGCCACATTAAATCCAAATGGAATTACTGTACTGCTGACTGTTTAATTTTCCTTTTCTCTGTGTGAAAGGGCCCCTACCAGCTGCCACGGTTTGGACTAGCCACTAGGGCTTGGGTACCCAGGGACAGTAACTGATAGGGATAGGCCTGTGCACAGAGCCATAAGTAGATTATTAGAGTGATAAGCTAATTAACCTGATTTCCCCCTGTCCTTGTTATATCCCCTAAATAAATCAGAGCTGCTTGTTTCAGCAAAGTTATACTGCCTGAGGTATTTGCCTATGTTAAAGTACTGTACTGTGATTGTTGCACTGTATCTCATTTCACAGGAGGTCCCAGTGCCGGAACCAGTCCTGGGGGTAAGTGTATACTGTGAAGGTAATTCTGATATATTGTGTGGGCCACTAGTGGGAAGAAAGGGGGGTTGCAGTGTCCCAGAGAGCTGTGACCAAGTTAGTTTAACTATTGCAAACCCTGACCTCTGGGTGGAGGCACCCACCATTGGATCCAGGCCCCTCAACCTGTTAGTGGCAAACCAGGCAGGGGTAGTAGCCCCTGGGATAGCGCCATCTAGGGGTTACACAAGGACATTGATAGGCTAGAGTCACTGCAGTTAAAGGTCACAAAAATGCCAGCCCGGTGGCGCTGAGGGTTGAGGTGCTGGACGCCACACCTCGCACCACGCTGGCGACCCGGGTTCGGGAATGAACCTGGGTAGCCAAGGGTCAGCAGGGGAGGGAGAGGATAGAGTGCCCAGAGGACAGTTCTACTCTCCTTGGGGAGGGTTCTGGGGCCACTCGGTGTCTTAGCAACCCCTGATGGAGATTGGAGGAAGCACAGGAGCACCAGCCGACATAAGGGAAGGAGTGAGGCAGACGTCAGCAGGGCAGCCGTGCACAGACGTCATTGCACGCCGCACTCCTAGGAGAAAAACTTGATGAGGAAAAACCCCGCCTTGGACTGTGGAGATGATGGGGGCCCCGGGGGCAGGACTCACATTCCATCGCCGGCCCACCTACTCGGGAGAACTCCAGGCCCCACCCGGCTCCCAGATAAGGCCTCTCTAACTTACAGATAGGCCATTAAGGGAGAACGGACCCGTCTCAGGGGGTGATATGGGAGGCTAGGTCTGCCTGGGTAGTTGGGGGAGTCTCTCCGAGAATTGGGTTCAGGCAGGGAGTAGAAGTCCTGTCTAGAGAGCACCCCAGAAGGATGCCTGGCCCATGGAGGAGAATGAATAAAGCATACAAAAAAAAAAAAAAAGGTCACAAAAATGATTCCGGGCCAGCAGGGCAGATCATATGAGGAACATCCTGAAGGCCCTGAACATGTACTCACTGGAGGTCAGATGGGAGGGAGGCATGATAAAGATGTATAAGTTCCTAATGGGTATAAATAAGGTGAGTTGTCAGGACCTGTTTGTTAGAAATAGAGATGCAGTCATGAGGGGGCACAGTTGGAGATTAGTGGGAGGTAAATTCAAGAAGGATGTGAAGAAGTCTTATTTCACAGAAAGGGTAGTAGAGCCTTGGAACAGATTACTGGCAAAGGTTGTAGGGGCAAAGACCATTAATGGGTTCAGACAGGGGTAAGACAGACCCGGGGGACTCATGATCCCACTTGGAGGAATCAGGAAGGGGAAGGATGCAGAAGGGAGGGAGGTCATGAATAACCCACTGCTGCACTAGGCGGGGGGTAAGGTGGTATCAACTATGGGCCATCAGTATCCTGCCATCAGATTCTATATTACTATGTGATGGCAGGAATTGGGAAGTTCTTTATTGTAAATCAGGATATAGGATCTTGTTAACACGGAGCCTGTAGCTTACTTTGCTGCATGCATTTACAAAAAATACATCCACCATGAAGAGGAGATTGCCTTTTTACTCATTTTTCTGTTGAAATAAATCAGATGGCTTCTAATTGCCCGGAGAGGGGGATGAAAATGTCTGCAATCTTAAGGAGGAGAGGAGAGGGTTCATATTTATGAAAAAATTGAGCCAACTTTAGTCTGAGCTTGTAAAAAGGAACCCCTTGTGCCTGGCAACATTTTCATCCTTAGCAATGGATTTAAATTGCTCCCAGACCTCAGAACATGATGGGTTGCTAAAAATATTCTTTCATTTCTAAGCTGATCTCCTTTATTAATGACTCCTGTGTAAGATTATTTGGAGAGTTACAGTATGTGCCAGACCCTCAGCTCCAGTGCTCAGAAACCCCATGGTTGTTGGCATTCATTTAAATATTTAATTACTCCTTTTTAAATATTTCACGAAGTAAGTGGCAAAACAAGTTTGATGTGATATGCATGAGCTGAAAACTTGACGTTTTAGTTTTTTTCTCTCCTTGTGCTGAAAGAGCATGTCTGATGGCTGTAGATCTTATAGCACACACTCCTGGTACAGTAGTTTTTATGTTTGCTTGCACGCATGTGCAAGAAACATAGTGCCATCATCCGAGTTTTCGGAGGTGTGGCAGCCCTCTTCCAATTCAGTCACGTGCAAGAAATATAGTGCCATCATCCAAGTTTTTGGAGGTGTGGCAGCCCTCTTCCAATTCAGTTAGTGTGTTTGCAGGCGCTGCCGCAGTTCTCCAATGCCTGTTGGAGCTGTCTATGACAGCAGTCCAAAATGCAGTGGAGTATAGTTGAAAGGGGGAGCTACGCTTCAGTAATCAGCGATAATATACTCGCCTGCTCATCTGTGCTCCCCTACACACACACACACACACACACACACACACACGCAGGCATACTGCGCTTTCATACGCACACACAGTGTAGCCGGCCAGGTGCCCAATCTCCTGTCGGCTCCACTGGTCCCCAAGTACAGGGTGCCACGCTAGGAGCCCACCCCAGTGTGGCAACAGATGCTATTGCCGATGGAGTGCCCAATCCCTGTCGGCTCTATGCCCCCACCAGTCAGTTCTTGCTGGGAGCTCACCCAACGTGGCAAATGGCCCGTCGCCATTTAAAAAAAAAAAAAAACCTGAGTGGAAAATGGTCCTCACTGTCTCCGCTACCACCCACTGTGCACCCGCCCTCCCCCACCCCCTCACCCCATACTTACCTCCGGACTCTGGCACGATGATCTTCGTGGACTGGAACACGCCTGCACTCTTCAAAGCCGACTGCCAACTGAGAAAATGCGTGTAAGCTGTATAATGGGATAGATAGGGTTTTCAACTTTGCTGCATATCTCAGGCATTTTGGAATTTTGACCAATTTTCAACATGGGGTTTTTGGGACCCCTTCTCATGAATGCTCTCACTGTCATGCGTGCAGACCGAAGGGGTGATTTCGAGATCATTGTGCAAAATCACCTTCTGGACCAAGTAATGAAATGACACTGCCACTGTTCATAAGGTGGGATCTCAAAAGCCTATGTTGAAAATTTGGTGGAAAATTCTAAAAATGATGTTTTACTAGTGCTATTATGAGTTCCTACGCCTTTCGTAAATTCAGGATTTTCAATATTTTCACTCCAGATTTTCAACATTGCCATTTTACCACACCTCCTTATAAACAGTATAGCTGTCATTTTACATCTTGCCCAAAGCGTGTTTCCGTCCATGTAGCATACGGTGGCGCATTCAGTGTCTTGAAATCAATGTGGGACACATTAAGAAAATCACAGTGACACTTTTAATGAGCAGAGGTCTTAAAATGGCTATGTTGAAAATTTGGTGAAAAAGTTCCTAAAATGCCTGTTTACAAGCGCGTTCGCAGTTCCTCCGCATGCTCGTAAGTTTGCGAACACTTTTCAATATTTTCACTCCATATTTTCAACATTGCCATTTTATTACACTTCCTTATGAGCAGTACAGCTATCATTTTTCACATCTTGCCCAAAACGTGTTTCTGCCCATGTGGCACAATGGCGCAGTCGGTGTCGAAATCAATGAATGGGACACATTAAGAAAATCGAGTGACACTGTTTATGAGCAGAGGTCTTAAAATGGCTATGTTGAAAATTTGGAGAAAAATTCCCAAAATGACTGTTTTAAGCTGAGCTGCACAGTTCCTACGCACGCCGTAAGTTTGTGTAATTTTCTATATTTCACTCCAGATTTTCACATTGCCATTTTATTACACTTCCTTATGAACAGTACAGCTGCCATTTTCACATGCTGCCCCAAATGTGTTTCTCAAGATATGTAGCAATAATGGTGCAAAATGGTGTGAAAAGCAATGTTTGGGACAGATTAAGAAAATCACAGTTACACTGTTCATGAGCAGAGGTCTTAAAATGGCTATGTTGAAAATTTGGTGACAAAAGTCCATAAAATGACTGTGTTACGAGTGAGCATTGCGCAGTTTCCACACACCCTTGTAAGTTCATGACTTTCAGCGCAGAGATGTGTGGTCGCTGTGGGAAATCATTGTTCGGGACAGATAAAGAAAATCACAGTGACACTGTTCATGATAGGAGGTCCCAAAATGCCTGTGTTGACAATCTGCTGTAAAAAATCCCCAACCTAATTACATTACGGTGTGCATTACACAGTTTCTATGCACACTCGTGACTTCACCAGTTTTTTTAATATTTTTACTGCAGATTTGCAACTTTGCCATTTTTTACACCTCCCCATGAACAGTACAGCTGTCATTTTTCACATCCTGTTCGGAATGTGTTTTTGCACCTGTGGTGCTAAATGCCGTAGTTGCTGTACATAAGCAGCTTTTGGCTAACAAACTGATATTGCCACTGTTCATGAGGTGGGGGTCACAAAAAAACACGTTGAAAATTTGGAGTGAAAATACCAACGAATGCCTGAGGTGTTAGGGTTTCCAACCTTAACGCCCCACCCTATAGAGAATGACGGGCATCAGGGATGTGACTTGGGATTCTTGCCTATAATGCTCATACCATTCCACACCCTGCAGCCAGTGAGAGGCATCGAGGTATGCTTTGGACTCTTCGGCCCCAAAGTTCACCCCATTCTCCTATACCGCACCTAGCTCACTGTATTTCCTGATGGAATGGGGTGTGCATAAGGGCCAAAGAGGTGGGGTGTGGTGAAATGGCGTGGCCGTTATGCCTAACGACCCAAAGGCACACCCCAATGCCTGTCACTCTCTGCAGGGTGGTGGTGGGGTTGGCTTCAGTTAGTACTTCACTGCCATTTCTATTATGCAGCTCTGTAACTTCTAAACTACCAATGCCAGCAAGCAAACGTTCGGCATTGACAAATGCTTGTTTATATAGTGTATGGAAGTTGTGGATTACTTTTGAGCAAGGGCATTGCTATGGGTATTTGTTAGAGGTTTGAGCCATAAATCTATTTTGCAAAGCCCTTAATGTTTGCTGTGTGATGTGGAAATATTTTTGCCAGAGCTAGAGTCAAATTGATCAAGAATTGGTAGTAAAGTTGCCATGAAATTTAGTTTCACGTACCTTGTTATATAAAATCCCCATCTGGGATTAGAACCTAGGTTGCCTGTTTTGTAGGTTGTGACTTCACGTTTATACTACAGGAGCTATTCACTTCAGAGTAGCTCAGTGGTGTACGGGATGTGTCTTTGGATTTGTAAGCAAAGTGCTTGTTGGAACATTACATTGTTGTGTTTTCAGTTAGAATCTACTGCTCAATTATGAAAATACGAACATGCCAAATTGCCAGCAGATAAAGGCCTTATGGTTTATCAAGTCTGCTCGATTGTGCAGCTGGCAGCCCTTATACTGTAGCTGCCCCTCCCTCCCCCTCCTCCAGTGACCTTCCCCCTTACCCTGTCCCATCCCCTTTTGTAGCAGCCCACTGTTCTACATGATATCACTTCCTCTGGCAATGGGTTCCACCCAGACACCACCCTCTCCATAAAAAAGTGTGTCCTAATTTCCCTCCTGAACCTTCCCACTTCCAATCTCAGAGCTTGCCCTCGAGTGTCCCTCCCACTCCTTAATTTGAAAAGCCCCTCCATGCCCATCTTATTTATTCCCTTCATGTACTTGAAGGTTTCAATCATGTCCCCCCATCCCTCCTCTCCTCCAGGAAGTACATGTTCAGCTTCCTCAGCCTGCTCTTATAAGGTAAGCCCCCTAGCCTCTGAATCATTTTTGTTGCCCTGTGCTGCACCCTCGCCAGTAACCTAATGTCCTTCTTCAGGTACGGTCATCAGAACTGCACGAAGTACTCCATGTTTTGGTCTAACTAGTGACCTTTATAGTGGCAGGATCACCTCCCCCCTCCTGGAGGATGTGCATCTGGCAATACATCTCAGCATCCTGTTGGCCTTTGTAGCTGCCTTTCTACACTGTGCTGAGTTGTTCATTGCCCCCGTTGTGATCACCCCGAGATCCTTCTCCTCTTCTGTCTTGGCTAGTTGAATTCTACCTAACTGGTAGCTCCTCCTTAGGGTTTTTTGTGCTGAAATGTTGCACCTTGCATTTCTTGGCATTGAACCCCAGCTGCCAAGTGTCCGACCAGGCCTCCAATTTTGTCAGATCATCTTGCAACCCCTGCCACCCATCTAAGTCACCCAGTACTGCTCCATCTTGGTGTCCTCTGCAAACAGACTGATCTTGCACTTGATGCCTGTTGAGAAGTCTGCTATGAAGATCCCAAACAACACTGCCCCAGTACAGAGCCCTGTGGTGCCCCACTTGTCACCACCCTGGGAGATGAGAGCTCCCCTCCCACCACCACCTTCTGCTGTCTCCCTTGCAGCCAGTTCACTACCCATCCCTCCATCTTTGCCGCCGCCCCTGTGCCTTCCAGCTTACTTCCTAGCCTCCCATGCTACACTGAATTGAATGCCTTCCTGAAGTCCAGGCACAGGAGATCCACTGCATGGCTGCTGTTTAATTGCCTGGTTACCCAGTCATAGTACTCCACCAAGTTGGTCTGACAGGATCTGCCTGAGACAAACCCATGCTGTCTGCTGTTCTGCAGCCCATTAGCCTCTAGGAAGGAAACTGGCCTCTCCTTCAGCTTTCCCATGATAGATGTGAGGCCTACCAGTCTGTAGTTTCTACTAGGAACTTAAAACACTTTTCTCAAAATTTCTTTCCCCCTTCCAAATTCACCAGAGTACTGATCCATGGCAGTGGGGAGTTGGACTAGTAAATTTTACAGAAAACAAGCTTAGTTAAGCTCCACTGCTTAACTGAGAAAGGTCTCGTCTAGGCTACAGTTGTGGCACAAGTGCAGCATCTGGCTGTATGGTATAGATTCTTTTAACTTAGTGGGATATGCACTGTTCGCTCATAATAGGCTGTTTGTAGCTGTTTCTTTTCTGAAACATTTAGTAGTCACTACCTCCCCTGTTTACTAGTAAACTCCAAATCCAGACATTCAAGCGCCGCATTATTGGCAGTACAGATAAATCGCAGGTTAAATTCATTAGCATTCAGCCAATCGATGAAGTCCGGAATTTTGTTCTGGTCCTCCTCCCACACACACATACACAGTCATCAATATAACGATGCCACAATTTCATATTGCTATAGAAGGGATTGTCTAGTGGGGTTTGAATTTTTAACATTTCCCACCTGACTAGAAACAAATTAGTGTGACTGGGTGCCATACTGGTATCCATAGCAGTGCCATACCTCTGTGTGTACTGTCTCCCTTCCAATCGATTGGCTGAATGTGCATCCCATTACATTAAAATAATCTACACTGTACAGCCAGATGCACTTGCGCCACAACTATAGCCTAGATAAGACCTTTCTCGGTCAAGCAGCAGAGCTTGAGAACCATTTTAGAGCAAGGGGCCATGACAAAAAATCATTGGAAGTGGCCAATGAAAAGGCATTTCAATGGGAGAGGGCTGAACTTCTTGACAATAAAAGGCCTAAAAGAAATGCAAGGGGGGAGTCGAGCCCAGTGACATTTGTAACAGACTATAATGGTCTGGCAAGTAGAGTGGGGAATATTGTGCTCAAAAATTGGGCTATGCTCACCAGCAATCTGTTAGTTAAGAATGCAGTGGGTATGCAGCTGAGGGTGTCTTTTAGCAAAGCTCCTAACATTAGGGATAAAGTGGTGTACAGCAGGTTATATACAGAGTCAAGGCCTACTAACAATACCATGTAGTTACTGAAGAGGTCAGGTGGGTTCTTTATGTGTCATCATTGTAATATTTGTAAATTTGCTCAGACATGACTTTCAAACATCCATTATTAGATAACATACAGGTCAGAACTCTTGAAAGCATAACATGTGACACTCTGTTCACTGTCTATGCCCTGTGGTATAACTGTAAAATGTTATACGTAAGCTGCACCATTAGACAGTTGAAACAACGGATCCAAGAACATGTCCACTCTGTAAGAAACGGAAGACAGGATACTCTTGGGGGTGTTCACTTTTACACTCGTAACAGCTCCAATGTGGAACGCATGAATTTTATGGGCATAGAACACATTCCCCAATTAAAGAAAAGTGGTAACAGAACAAATCAACTCCTGAAGAAGGAGAATTACTGGATCTACACATTAAAAAATGTTAAACCCTTCAGACTGAATGACCAGTTGGACACAAACCATATCTACTGGATTGAAATCCTGATTTTCTGGCAAGTCCCTGATACTAGCACTTTCAACAAAATATCCTGTGTTTTTTTTTTTCTGCCATGGATATGCACATGACTGTGTGTTGCTTACCTTCATTTTAATGAATCAAATTTGTTAAAAAGTATAAAAGAATGTACTACCAGTTGGCAAAAATAAGGTCTACTGGTGGTCACCCCTATTATGGTATTCATAATCTCTTATTTATCTTTCATTTATGTCATTTAGTTTATTTATGGCATATTTCTGAAATTGTATAAAGATATTTGGAATTTTGAAATCTATCCATTAATGTTTTTGATATGTTATCCTTAGAAAATAAGTGGTAGGAATAGAAAAAACATAAGGTTTTTTTTTTTCTCACCCATGATTGGTTCTAATTTCAGTCATAGAATTGTATTAATAAACTGTTCTTGTGTGTATTTAATCATTTATATGAATTTTCTCTGTTTGTTGTTTTTGCTCCCTTTTAGGTTTCTCTCTTAAGGCTTCCTATGGTCTTACCTCTTTGGAGATTGTGTGTGTGGACCACATTAGTTCTGCCAGGCTACAACACTGTTTCCCCTTTTCTTCTATCTTTAGATGTTATGGATACTACCTACCCTTAGAGTTTCAGATGCAAAATGCTAAAAAATAATATTGCTCAGACTTCAGAGTAATAAACTGTAAATATATTTTACTTTTATTTTTTGAATCCACAACTATTTATTTATGTTCATTTTTGTCACATGGAGTTCATGTTTATTCATATGCACTTAGTATAAATGGACACTACCTTTCTGCCACTTACCATGCCCCCTGACAAAGGGTTTCTCGCCCAAAGTGCCAGGGTTAGTAGTGGCCAGTGACCATGTCTCAGCACTGGTTGTCATTTTAATTTTGCAGTAAAGGCAAGGTGAAGTTTATTTATACAGCGCCCAATCCAGGAGGATCTGGGCACCTTACATAAAACAGGCAGGGTACTGAATAAAAACATGCATATTTGGGAGAAACTGGTGTTGCGCTTTGTTTGGAGTGCAGGTATAGGCCCATTGGTCTTTGCAATCCTACAAATCCTGTTGTTCCACCAACATGGACATGATAAAGCACCATTTCCAGCATCACTAGGGGTTCAGGTTGCAGCCATCAGAGCAGCCAGAGGAAAAGTAAGATACACTGCAGCAGGCTCACACGTGGAATCAAAAACGTTATTACAACCTCTATGAAACAATACTGGGTATCGTTTTTAAATAGATCACATAACCCATCTAGGATTAATCATTTATCAGTTAGTCTAAAAAATGTATAGGCAACATGGGGGTGGGGAATCATAACTTGTAAGGGATGTGGAACTTCTGTCTTCTGGAGGGTGCCGATGGAAACAGGGGAGGGGGGATTCATTTGTAGGAGGATGGTGTTTCTAGAAGCAGAGGCAATCCATCTCAGAACAGAAATAAAAAGTCTGAGAGAAAAAAATTCAAATTGGAATATACTGTGTCGGACACCACTTCTACAATGACAATTACAAGGTCCTAGAAGAGAATGATGCTTAGTACGAAGGGGGGGGAGTAGGGAGCGGATCAGTGAATACTCCTCCCCAAAGTGTGAGGGGGAGTAACTCGACCATGCTGGTCCTTGTGTAATGCCAAGGGCTACTCCCCCTGCCTGCTTGGATAGTAGCAGGTTAAGGGGCCTGAGTCCTGAAACGGGTGCCTCCACCTGGAAGTCAGGGTTGGTAGTGGTCAAGCTAACCTGGGCAATAGCCTCCTCGGGACACTGTTACCCCCCTTCCCTTCTAGTGGCCTGAACACTGTACAACAATCACTTTCACAACACGCCTGGTACACCACACAAGTACTCACACTGTTTGCACTTACCACCAGGGCTGGTTCCTCTGGCTCGACCCTGGGGACCCTGTAAAACAAGGTTAAGCACAGCAAATAGCAACAGTACAGTACTTTGAGCACAAACTGGAACCACAGTCAGATTACATGCAGAAAAAGTTAGATATGATTTATTCAGGGGACTTGAAAAAGAAAGGGGCAAAATCATGTTAATTAGCTTAAAGGTTATATCAATCAAGCAGTTATGCATGCACTTTGAGTCCCCCCATACAGTCCACCTCTGGGTACCCAGGTAGAAAAGAGATGGGCTAGCCAGGACAGTTGCCCAGGGTTGCAGCTGGTTGGGGCCCTGTGATGGAAAACACAACATGCGCAGTACACAATATTTGTAATCCGGAGCCAGAGGGCTCAGTTCGTAAAAGAAATGAAACAACAAGACAACCAGAGGACACACTCGGATTAAGCTGTTGTTGTAGGGAGATATCCTGGTATTTACTTGCGATACCCAAGACCGGACACAGGCTGGATGAAAATCGAGACTGCAGGTGGTTGATCTGGAATGCCAGGAAAGCAGGGCCCACACAAGTCGCAGAGGCATCATTCCTGTTCAGGCGTGGAGCAGGGGGCTGATCCCCAGGCAGGTCTCTCGTCGATGGCTTCTCTGTGCAGTGGGTAGTCTGGCTGGGCCAGGCTAAGCCCAGACCGCATGGAGACAAGTTCGGAAGCAATCCGTTTTGGGCTGGATACAGCTTCCAGCAAGCAGAACACAGTTCACGCAGTGGGGAACTAACTCACAACCCACTAGCAGCTCACAGCACATTTACATGTATGGGAATTCTACTGTACCAGGCAAAGTGCTCCCCGGGCACAACTGCAAAGTCTCTGCACACACCAGGAGCTTAGGGGTAGCTGGAACTCCTCACAGGCTGATCGCATTCAGCAAAAATATTCGGTCTTCTTCAGGTTGAGCCTGGCCCACTTCAGTAGCTTACTTTAGTCACACAAACTTAGATTTAGTCCAAAATAATTCTCTTCTCTTCTCTCCCTCTCAGGAGCAGCACACCAGCATGCAGGCCAAAAACTTAGCCTTTTCAGAGTTCTCCCATGCGAATCCACTCAGGATTGCTCTCAGAATCACTTCAGCTCCTTCTTGCTCAGCTTCCAGCTTAGTTCTAACTGAAAAACTTCAAGCAGCCCAGAACTTACCCAAGATCCAAAAGATTTGGTTGGCTGATTTGGCTGTCAGTCAAAGCAAGAGCCCCCCCCCCCTTCAGTTGCAAAAAAGGCGAAAAAAAAACCCTCCAGACTTAAGTTCCTACAGATTTTGAATACAGACGGCTCCTGTAGTCAGGCTACATTTTAAGTCCCACCAGAACTGATTGGTTCAATTTGCAGTCCAGGACCAAGACAGTGGAGACAAAAGAAACAATCCTTGCTACAAAGAAAGCAGGTTAGTCAAACTACATTATCATTATCATTCTAAATGGTTTTCAACAAATAGTTACATCTTTCAACAGAGCTCCATCTCAGATTACTTATACTGCAATTAGGCGGCTCTTAAAAAGACAGTACACAGAGGCTATATAGACTCTGGCAATCACATTTAAACTGCTAAAATGCTGGACACCAGCCTGGCAGTGAGCATTTAGGCAAGCTCAGGGAAGACTTTTTGGGACACCCATTTGTAGGGGCTTACACCTGGGAAGCACCTACTATATAACCAGGATAAGGAGGATATTAGTCCAGATAACAAACATCTAACAAACATCTAAGGCACACTATGGAGGAATGTCTAAGTAAGGAAATTTTAGGTAAAGGGCAAGAAAAGGAAGGAGGTAAATGTGAATTAAAAAGAACAGTGATGTAAGGTAGTCAGGATGAACAAATGGGCATAGTAAGGGATTGTGGTGAAAGGACAGATAGTCATGGGAAAAATGATGACGTTGTAAGAGGTTAGGAAAAGGGGAGGATGAAAGAAAGTAGAGAACTGCTTGTGAATCATACAAAAGAGATGGGAAGTGGGATGGAACTAAGAGATTTAGAACTGGGTAGCCGATGTAGTACGTACCAGATGCCATCTGTGGATGCTGACAGGAAAAAATAAAAGTTATCTAGTATTTGACAGTGAAGTCTGAAAGGAAAGTCTGAGATTTTGGAAGAATGATGTGATTGGTTGAGTGGGGGATGGCCAACAAGTTATAGTTGATGTAGCTGTAGGGAATTAAAATAAGAAACTAAAACAGAAACAGGAAATGAAGCAGACGGTAACAAAATTTAATCAGGTAGGGGAGTGACTGGTGCAGGACAAAGAAAAGATCAAAGAGTACTGGTAGTTGGTGACTTCATTGTCAGAAGAACAGGCAGGATGGTAAAGGGGAACAAACCCTGGAATAGGAATGAGATTTGTCTTCTGGGTCTAATAGTGAAGAGAAGAGTTTCCATGCTCCAGTCACTATGAGGGAAGGAGAGAAATAAGCCACATGTGCTAGTGCATTTAGGTACAAATGACCTAGTGGGATGCACAGTGGATGTGGTGCAAGGGAGATTTATGCTGCTGTGGGAGAACAATGGGTGGTCACTGTAGCCTTCTCAGAAGTGCGATCAGTGGCTAGAGTTAGTCAGGCTAGGAAACTCAGAATCAGTGACTTCAATGCAGGGCTCAAGTGGGGGTGTATGGAGCAGGGTTATGGTTTCATTAGAGAATGGGGGGTCAGTATGGAATGATAGCACCTACTGTAATACTCACCAGATGATTTGCACCTAAGTGGACAGATGATCCACAGTGATCAGATGTAATCCAGAAACTCTGAAACGTATGTGGTTTACATTAGGAGGGCAACATTTCAATGGCACGAGGGATAAAATTCAGGAACAATTAAAAAGACCCAAGGGGTAAACGGGAGGATGGAACATTTGTCAAGTATGGCCTCCATACAGTAACCAACTCACGTCTGAAACAGATCAGCAAAAGACAGAAACCCATAGGGGTTTCCTGCTCAGTGTCACCAAGGAACAGACAACCAGGGAACAGACAGGACTTTACCTCGGGGAGGAGGGTCATGGGGGGGGGGGAGCAGGGGAATTGAAGTGTGTAGAAATTATCATAGCTGGTAGGGTTCTTAAGGGGCTTTTAGTACTGAAGGTGGACAAGTCTCTGGGATCAGATGGGACTCACCCCAGAGAGCTAAAGTGAATGGCACAGGAGAAAACAACACCCCTGGCTAACTTATTCAGTGAATCCTTTACAACATGGATTGTGCCAAAAGATTAGCGTACAGCAGTAGTAGTCCCTCTTCATTAAAGTGAGCCAACTAATGAGCCAGGAAATTATAGACCTGTAAGTTTGTCGTTCATCGTGAGCAAACTCATGGAAACAATACTAGAGTCTGATAGAATTCTTGGAGGCAAATGGACTTCAATGTGGGAGGCAACATGATTTTGTGTCATGTAGGTTCTATTAAACCAGTTTGATAGACTTCTTCAACTGGGTTATGAAGGCAATTAATAGAGGGAGGTAGCTGACATATTACTTGGACTTTAGCAATGTCTCTGACTTGGTTCTACATAAGAGACTGATTAAGAAGCTGGGAGACTTAGGGATGGGTGACCAAATGGTAAAATGTGTGGAAAACTGGCTAGGGGAAAGGACACAGAGGGTAGTGATGTGTTTACTCAGAAATAAGGGATGTCATGAATGGTCTTCCACAAGGTTTTGTGCTTGGTCTTGTGCTCCTCAATTTATTTGTAAATGAAATGGGCAGAGAACATCAAGTCTAAAATATGCTTGTTTGGAAATTACACTAAACTCTCTGTGTAAGGGTTGATTGTGATGAGGGAATCAGGGAGTTGATAGAAGCATTGAAAAAGCTGGAGCAGTGGTCGTGAATTTGGTAGCTAGGATTCAATGTGAAAAAGTGCAAGGTTATACATACTGGTAGTAAGAACCCAAGGGTGTCATATCATTTAAGTGGAGTCAACAAAAAGTGACAGATGAAGAGAAAAACTTGGGTGTAGCAATAACAAGTACACTTAACAACACTATGCAATAAAGTGGTGGGTGCAGCAAATAAAATGCTGGGATGGGCTGACCAAAAAGGGTCAAAGGCAGTAAATATGTATAAGCTTATGGGCTACCTAGATGTGCCTAGCAGTCCTTATCTGCTAACAGTTTCTATGTTTGTATGTTTAAGCAGGGGTATTAGCAGCAGAAGCAGGGAGGTCATACTACCCTTGTATAGACCCTGGTATGCCTATACCTGGAGACTGTGTATAGTTCTGGAATCCCCATTTGAGAAGGACATCAACAGACTAGAGGCAGTACAAAGGAGGGCAACATGAATGATTCAGGATCAAAATGGAAAAAGGTACAGTATAACAGAGGTTAGAGAGCCTAGACAAGTACTCATTGGATGCCAGAAGGGAAAGGGGATATGATTGAAACTTTCAAATACATAAAAGGCATTAATAAAGTAGAGACATCATTGAATTGTTCCAACTTAGAGAGATTATGAGTTCCAGGGAGAATAGTATCAAACTGGCAAGAGACAGGTTTGGGAGGGATATCAAGAAGTATTACTTCACAAAAGGAGTGGTAGAGGGGTGGAACATGCTAGCAACAGCCTCCTTCTGTTGGCTAATTTCTTTTTCTTACGTTTCTAAAGTGCAGTCTGTTTTTTATCTTCTTATCATATTTTATTAATATTACATTTAAGAAATGTTCACAAAAGGCCCATGTCACTTAGTCCTTCATCTGTCCTTGCTGCTTATCTATGTAACACCCCTTACCATGTGAGTTAGGTAATCCCTGATGCATTAAGCATCAGGAAGAGCTTACAGAATCTGGTTGTTGGGCAGATGGCCCTTTTGGGCACAGTTGTTAAGCTCAGGGTTCAAAATAGTGCAGTGCTTCTATTTGAGCTGACTTCTTTCTAGGGGAACCCAGATGTGCTGCTCCTCAGTAAACACACATGCATGGTACAGTGGCATTTGATGTTCCATCCTATCCCCAGCAGGGGAGGGAGGGGGAGGAGGGCTCAGTTAAGGCTGCACTAGGAGCAGCTTGCATATAGGCTGGGCATTTTACACACCTATGGGGGTTCACTCAAAACTTAATTTAACGATTTCCCAATTTGCCATCAGTCTGCAGTGCATCCCACAGTACCAGCACATTACTGTCCCTGGCATTACGTTAAGTTAAAAAGGGCACACAGACTTAAACTGCAGCAACATAACAACAAGTGTACAGTATTTACAGTTTGTGCACAGGCCTTGATGTTTCATCTTTCATGTAATGCAGTACTGATCCTGTAGTCATGGCTAATTCCTCTCCATACAGGAACAGGCTACCTGGCAAATTTGTGAAGTCTGGAAATACTTAACCAAATTGGGAAACTGGAAATCATCGCTACCTGTTAGGAGTCATAGTCTGCAGCATCTGTGATGAAACCAAGAGTCCACAGTGGGTCTTGAGCATTGACACATCAGTAAAACTGATCTCTACCTCTTCACAGTGAAAACAATAGGAAATACATCCCTTTCCATGGATGGGATTGAAAAAACATAAACACTGTAATCTTTTGGGGGATTTGGGATAGCTCACAACCCCAGATATCTCTGTTCTTTCCAGCACTTGCTCCCAGAGTGGGCAGCTGCATTAACCCATCTCTAACTTGAAGAATCAATATGTGGCACCTGAAACTTCCTTATATTCCCTGTTCAGCCACTCACGCCCTTTGGGTGTTTGATTCCAGATGTCATACATGGAGATTTACACTATGGGCACTTGCCTTACCTCCAGAGTCTGTACCTGCTGAATGGCTACCCTGACAACTGGGAATTTACTACATGGGTGTCTCACTCAGCCAAGATCCAGAGGTTGGCCTCAAGGCAAATGGTTGGGCCTGTCATAGTTTACCAGGCATCCAAATCTGATCAGTGGGTATACTGTGTATCTGATGATGTTCCTGCTGATAGTAACCCAAACAGCTCACATCACATTTATATCTGGAATCTGGACACCATGACTAGGTGAAAGCATTTATCTCAAATGGTACCTTGTCCCATACACTGGACAGCAACCTCCAACCTTCACTTGATGCTGGACATGGCCAAGATACACAGGGCAGCCATACAGATGAACCCTTTGAGGGGGACCCTCCTGCACTGTTACCACTCCTGAGCATTCTCTCCTTCCAGGGCCTTGCAACTGGAGACCAGACCACAACAGAGAGCTGTGCCGTATCTCATACATGGGGCCCATAATTCTACTCCTTGAGCCTGGTAAGCTTACCGCAGCCAATAGCAGCCAGCACCACAAGCTGGATCCCTCTTCTATCTTTACTCTCTGGAGAAACCTCTAAAAACTGTTTTCTTCAGGGCTCCCTTTAAAAAATCCAGTGGGCATAGGAACCTCTTTCCTGCCTGGGACCACTTGTTTACTTGTTCTGCAAAAGTCAAGCACACAGGACATTCAGTTCCCTCAGATCTTCCTGGGGATAGGAAAAAATCCAGCTGCAAAAAGCTGAGACTGAAAAGCTAGGAGACGCAAGAAGTGGGAACTGCAAAAACATTAAGGCCCAGCTGCCTACAGGGAAGGGTCACATTTCTAAGAACAACACATATTAGGGGTGTTACACACTCCCAGGCCAAACAACTTGACAACCCCATCAAGCCTTGTACTCCCTGAATTATGGGTACATGAACAAGTGGTTCTGAGAAAAGCTATATAGCTACCCCAAAGCCATATCGTGACTATGTGTGGACATCCTACACAGAGTAATTTCCTAGCCATTCTACAACTCAATGGAAAAACAACAGATGAGGAAAAGTAATAAAGTTGTAAAAGCTTTTTGCAAGGCTACACCTGTAGTTCAATGGGCAGAGTGACACCACACCCCCAATCAGGCATTAAAAGGCCACTTCTCCTGGCTATTCCAGGATCTTTTTTTCATTGCAGCCAGCAGCACTGTTCTTCCTCGCTCCCCTCCCTTTCTCCTGGTTTAGGGCTATTGCCCATATTCCCTCGACTGCCTCTGGTTCGCTCTTCTGCCTCTTTTGCCTTGCCCTCCTTTTGTGATGTTTTCTCCTCCCTTTGGAGCTCATCCCGCTGCCCCTCCATCTTGGCTGCCCAGTCATGTCTCCCGCTTCTGTTTCCACCTCCCCCCTCTCCCTCTGCTGCCTTTTCCCCATACCTCTGCTTGCTGCTTCCCTCTGCTGTGTCTCCTCTCCACCACCTCAAACTTCCACTTTTGGTGTCAACTTCTGTTCCCTTTTCCCCCGTGCTTTTGACTTGTTCGCTCCTTGAAGCTACAGCTCCATTTCTCCTATCACTTCCAGGTTTACAAGCAATTGTGTCTCCTGGCTCCTACTGTCCTGCTGATCCCACACCAGCTTCCTGGCTCCCTGCTGGACTCCTCGTACCATTCTGCCCTTCCTGCATTTACCTCCTCATGGCTGCCTTTTACCTGCTGGCTGCTGCCTTCTCCGACCCCCTGCCACCACTCAGCATTTTGTTATCTCTTCGGCTTGGGTCGTCATTGCCGACATCAGCTGCCCTGGTTCACAATATCACCGATTTCTCCTCATCCGTTGCACCTGCTAGTGGCACCTATTTCCACCTTACCCAGATATCTCCTTGGCAATGACAAAGGGTTCCTTGTGGCAGTGTTCCCATTTGTTTTTCTTTTAGTGTCTTTCCTACGGACCAGTGCTGGTCTTCAGTCCAGCTACATTTGCCCCAGCTGCACAGCCAGCTCTAGCTGCTGGCTTTTACTAGATTTTGTGCTACATGCCCAGCCTTTCTCCCTTACCTTACCTTACACCCCCATTCTCTTCCTGCCCTAGTCTTCAGACCAGATTTCTCTGCATCAGTTACCTATTGTGTGTATCTTCAACTCTGCTCTTTCTGCTGGCATTCTGGCACTCTACTGTAGGTCTGCCTGACTGCTGCTGCTGGCCTTCAATTGCATTATTTCCACTTCGCTATTTCTTGCCGCTGCTGGTTTTTCTCACTTAGGTTATCTCCCTAGTTTGTTGGCTGCTTGGTGTCATGGTGCCCAGTTCATGGCTGCACTGTCTTTTCCTCGGCAGGGGATTGGGTTGTTACAGTCAGCACCGTGACTCTGAGCCCTGAGTCCCTGTTCTTCTTCTGGCGTTCTCATGCTCTGCCTCTCAGTCCACTTCGTTTTTGCCTCCCTCCTCTTCTCCGTCCTCATTTTGTCGAGCCTGCTCAGCTTGCTCCATGCTTTCTTTGGAAGTATTTTGTCATACCCTTCTCTTACTTAACTGCATATTTTTCTCCTAGTCCTACGTTTTGGACCGCTTACCTTGTATCTCCCTTCCATCTATGTCAAATTCCATTCATCTTGAATCTCATCATTCCTATACCAACTTTGCTGTCCCTCATACCTACCTTTCTACCTAGTTTTTTTTCTGGTACTTTGTACCTCAACCGTCCGCTGCGGGCTTCATCTGGCCCTCCTGCTTTCTCACTACCGACCCTAACTCTGCCTCATCCCTCTGCCTACTGCACCTACACTATGTCCTTCTTTTTGGGCTCTCCATGCTTGGCCCACTGTCCCTTTCCCAGCTGCACTCTAGTTTACTGACCTCCTTGGCCCTTTCGCATAGCCTAGCACTTCACCCAGCCATTATCTTCTCCCACTTGTGCACTTCCCCTTAGTCTATCTTGCTGTTTTACTTTGCAGCCTCGTGCCTCCTGGCAGAGAAGCTGCTTCTCCTCCATTATTTTATTCTGTGCTGGCTCGTCCCACATTCTACCGCTCCCTCGACTCTCACCTTTTCTCGTTCCGCGCTTTCTTTTTGGGGGTGTTTTCTTATCTTGCCATCACCATACCTATTCATATCTTCCTCTTACCCTAGTCCTATGTTCTGGACCACTGGACTCGTATATCCTCCACTCCATGTCAACCTCCATCATTATCAAACCTCATCCTTCCTATACCCTACCTGCCATCATACCTAGCCTTAACCGTACCGGTCTTCAAGGTTTTCATTCCATTATCATATATCATTCATTCATTCTTGACCCATCTCTCTTCCCATACTGACTTCTCAACTCATCGTAGGCTACGGGCTTCACCCCGCCGTTATCGTCTCTCCCCCTCATACCTTTCACTCCCATTCTGCTGTTTCATGCTAGCCTTTAAGGCTTCCTTCTGTCAGTATATCTTGCATATTCATTCCTGAACCTCCACTCATCTATTCTGACTTCATAGCTCCTACCTCACTACTCCTAGTACTTAATACCTCACCCATTGGCTGCAGGCTTCACCCGGCTGTTCTCGTTTGTGTCTTCATGCAGTTCAATCCACTCCTAATGTGGCTTCTCAATGGACCTGGTTGGCATGCACCTCCTGTGGTTATTAATCACAATCAGCCTCCTCAAGACCCACATCAGGGTCTCCTTCACTGAGTCCGACCTCTATATAGGTCTACTCATTCACACTGACTAATCGAGCATACTCTTCACATAGGTCTTATGCTACCTCGACTCAACCTGCTCTCCACTCAGAGACATGCCTTCTATGTCCTTTGCTCCATGGTGCAGGGCTAGCCTGTAGCCGATAGTCTCACTCTGCACCCCCGGAGTCCGCATCTAGAGCATGCGAAGCTCAGAGAGAGGTCCTTCTTCCTGGTCATAGTGAGAATGTCTTTGCTCTGGGTGGACCTTCAGTTGTCCCTCGTTCAGCAACACCTCTGGATGTAGAATTTGTGACTTCAAGCTGCAAGGGGTGAGGCTCTCATTGGCAGGGCCTCTTTGGCTGCTCAAGTGGGTTCGGAGGCACCCTCTCCACTATTCTCCCTCTGACCGCCTCTGGTTCACCTAGTCTGTTATGTAGGCTTGTGTAGGCCAGCTGAGTGCCTCAGTGGTTATTTCTCTTCTCCTTTGCTTTTGGTCGTCTAGTTGCAGAGACGTCACTTGCAACCCTCAAAAGCAGCCCTGATAGAAGGACAGAGTGAGAGCTTCTTCCAAATTGGAATCGTTTCCTCTTCCCTTGATCTCGACTTTAAATTGCAGTAGCTGAGCCATCACTAATCAAAATGTCCTTCAACCTGGAGGGAATTTGACCTAGGCTTTGGATCCCCAGAGGTTTCCTCCTCAAAAGGGTTTTTTCCTCTGCTCCGTGCCGATGGTCATAATATTTAGATAGGGTTAGTGCTTTCAAAGGTTCCGTAGCTAGGTTCCGCTGTTGGATGGAATCCGATGGTAGCCCTGGCTATTCCCTCCCTCTCTCCTT
This sequence comes from Neoceratodus forsteri, assembly GCA_016271365.2. Taxonomy (NCBI): domain Eukaryota; kingdom Metazoa; phylum Chordata; order Ceratodontiformes; family Ceratodontidae; genus Neoceratodus; species Neoceratodus forsteri. Next base: position 497,612,723 of record CM057451.1, read on the forward strand.
AGGAAGTCCCACCTCCTGCTTTGTGTCAGCTTCCAATCCACTAATCATTCCTCATCATCTCCAGTTCTACTCCTGTCCTACCCATCTACACCTATCGACCTCCAGTTTTATCCTCGATATCATTCTGATACCTCGCCTCCTTCGGTACTCGACACCCTTCTGGGCACTCTTTTTGGGCTCCTTCCTAAGCTACCTTTAGCCAAGGGAATCATTCCCATGTCAATAATAGGGGTGGAACCCTTCTCTAGGGTTCCTCCGCATCTGCCATACAGGGTGGTATATCTCATGGATACAGAGGCGAATACCCACAATGTATCTAAGTTGCATAAGCATACATCGCACCAAGTTGTGTAAGCACATTGAATTGCAAGGCTAAGCCTGTAGTTCAATGGGCGGAACAACACTGCGCCCCCAATCATGCCTAAAAGGCCTCTTCTCCTGGCTAGTCCAGGATCGTTTTTTCGTTGCCCCACCATCCGCCCCTCCTCTTCCAGTGGCTTGTCTCTCTTTTCCATGGGCTCCTTCCTAAGTTACCTTTAGCCAAGGGAATCATTCCTGAGGCACCTATAGGGGTGGAACCCTTCTCTAGGGTTCCTCGCCATCTACCCCTACAGGGTGGTATATCCAACGGATAGAGAGGCGAATAGCCACACTGTAGCTAAGTCGCATAAGCACACATCATACTAATTTGCGTAAACACATTGAAATTGCTTATACAGGATAAGATTATTAGGCTTACAAATCCTCTTTTCTTATTTACACTTTTTGCACCTCACACCTTGCCGGGTGTACCTGCTACCATGTGGCTACGGTGGCGGGGGCTTTACCCCTTGTTATGGTTGCCCCTTCTTCTTGTCCCTTGCCCCCACCCAGGGATGCCAGTGTGATGAGGCCAAGGTCCCCGACATGAACATGTTTACACATGCTCCGTGATATGCAGTGCAGTGTCCTTTCCTCCCTGTCTCCTGAGTGCACTGCCACCCCTACATCTACAGGTGGCATTAGCACTGTGGTATGCAGCACCCTCCCTCCCTGGAGAAGGATAGCATCCTCTGGGATGCTCAATCCTCCTCTCCCCAGCAGGCCTCCGATGACTTGGGCTCATTCTTGAACCTAGGGTGCCGGCATTGTGAGCAGCAGCCCTACCACTGCACTTCCTAAAAATGTCCTACCTGATAACATTTCTAGTCAAAAGAGGAATACTACTGCCTAACTTGCCAGATTTCAATTTATATTTTAGTGCTCTAAACCTATGCTTAAAGAGAGAAAAAAAGACAACTGCCTCGAGCCCTTTCTCGATTATAAGGGACACGGTGTGCCTGAGACCAGGCTTTTTTGTCTTCTCCCCATTTACTACATTACCTGGTATATATCTGGACTACAGAGATCACCTGACTCAGGAAACAGATCCAGTACTGAGGTCATGAACGCTCCTTTGAGATGGGACCTACACCTTCACCATGTCCTCAGTCACAGCCCAGCCATGATGGTCAAGGACTCCTCAGTGTCTGTCTCCATGCTGCTTCTGAAGCAAGAAGTAGGTGGAACTCTGTCACCTGGTAACAGCCTGGTTCAGATGATGCAGGGGAAGCTTAATGTGCTGTTGCACATACTGGCTGGTGGTCTCGACATAGTGGTAAAAATGGCCATGACTGCCTTAGGCTTTTGTCACAGTTCTGTCAGTCTCAGTATTTTGTGGGGAATGTGTGATCACCAGAGTCAGACTGTAGGCAAAGCGGTAGATCCCCTTTATGTGACCATCCCTAAAGGCTTTTAGCATATTGCTGCATTTTGTCACAACAAATCCCACATGTAAGTTTTTGCACTCAGTCTACAGATTTGGCAAGTCTTGCAGGAATGCCAGGATGTTAACCAACTGATGATCTTTCTCCATGAGCCCCACATTCAGTAATGCTAACCAGCAGTGACAGGGGAGGATTCTGTACCAAAGAGGAGAGCCAGTCTCCTGCTCCTTGAATACAGCCACCAGGAACTGGGGTTGCCATGCATCCAGAGCACCTTAAGGGATAGGTACAGTGTATTGTGTGTGATTAGAACTGATGCTTGTCCATATGTCTAAGGCACAGTGGAACATACCAGCAACAGCCTGCTAACTGCATTTCCCACACACTGACAGATATTTGGAGCAGCAGTGCAGGAAAATGTGATTTGTGAAGATACCTGGTATCAGCGTAGTAAATGCTGCAGCAACCTCACTTCCAGGGGTTCCAGTATCCGTTGTCGAGACCACAGAGGGTCATGAGGGCTGGAGACCCTGCCCTCCCAGGACCTCCACCAAAGGACTCACCCCCAACCCCCCTGGACTGCATAGGTACAGCTCGCAGAGTTCGTTGAGGAGCAGCGCTTGGCTGCCTGTAGAGAGCTGCCTTTGTCTTCCAGCTTTGTTTGCCCTGCCTGTGTGCCGCTCCCCACCACCCCACCCCCACCCTTGGTCGGCACTCTGTTTTATAGCTATAGTCACATGGGATGCCAGAACCAATCAGCCAATTTCCCCATTTGCAGGTTATATTTCCTCAAAACTAGAGGGAGCCTGCTCTATAAGTCTATGTTCACTGCTACAAAAACACACTCAAGCATGTCCCTTGCAATACTCTAGAGAATCTCATCATTTCTCCTGCTACTCCACCCACTCACCCACCGCTATGGATCCCTATAAATCCCCCACATATGTGCCCCTGCCTGTATCCCAGCCCGTCCAGATGGAGTATCTCTATTATCACTATTATCACAACCCATTTACCCTAGTGCCCATCTTCACCAACCCACCTCGCACACTGGACCACCACTCTGACCCCACCCACCCACCCACCGCCAGTACACAACCCCTGTGCCCCGAATACTGTATCCAATGGTCCCTCTCCTCACTAGCTACATCTGCACTTATCTCACTCCCTATCCCATGCACCACCCACCTGAGATCGTGGCATCCTCAAAAATGTCTCACCCACAACAACCACAGCCCCTTGATGCGTCTAATTACCCTACTCCTCCTGCTCTCAGGAAATGTACACCCAAACCCTGGGCCAGGCATTACTGCAATGCCGCTCCCCAACCCTGGCAAAGGTCTCTGCATTGCATTTATGAATATATGCAGTCTCCCTAAGAAAACTGCAGCACTCCAATGCTGGGTTGCACAACACACACCGTACATCCTTATGATAGTGGAAACCTGGCTCTCCCAGTCTACTCCAGACTCAGCTGTCTCCCTCCCAGGTTTTACCCTTTTCAGGGCTGATCGGGTGGCTAAGCGTGGAGGGGGTTGTGCAATCTACCTGCGCGACTCCATCGTAGGCCATGCATTACCAACCCCTGAGCTTGGCCATGGGGCACAAGCTATTACCTTGAAAATCACCCCAAGACCCCGTGGCCTTGCTACCTTACCACTGCCTACTTACCCCCACGAGCGAAAAGCATAGCTATCCACTTCCTCATACACTATCTCTCCACCCTGCCACACAAGGCTGAACAGCTAATTCTGGGAGACCTTAACACCAATTGGCTCAGCCCCTCATCAGAAAACATAAAGGACGACTTCGTGGCTCTTGACCTATCTCAATTGGTCACCCAGCCCACTAGACTTAACCAAGCAAAGGGGACCAGCTCCCTCCTAGACATAGTACTCTCTAATCGACCACACAAATTGAAATCAGTTAACGTCCTAGCGGACTCACTCAGTGACCACTCTCCAGTTCTATGTTTCTGGTCCTCCCCCACGCTTAGCCCTGAGTATAATAGCACCCCTCATCATTGGTTCCACCCCAGGGGCCTTGACAATCTCAAGCAGCATCTTGCACAGCTTGACTGGACCCCAATCACCCTTGCATCAGACATAAATACTTCCCTAACCTACCTCACTAGTGTCTTCAGCGATGCCTATGACCTATTTGCTCCCATCACCATATCTCGCCCAAAAAGACAGGCTGCTGCATGGATTTCCCCTGCACTGATCCAGCAACTAAAACAGAGGGACAATCTATGGCACATTGCAGTCGAGTCTGGCAGAACGGCGGATAGGCAAGCCTATAGAACAGCCCATAACCAATGCACCTGGGCCATCAAACAAGCAAAAGCCAGACATTATCAGGCAGCTCTAACATCTTCCTGGAGCTCAGCCAGAGCTTTCTGGGATAATATAAAAGAACTGAATGGGAATACCCACTCCACCCCTCTCAGATCATTATCAATGGGGCAGTTTCGATGGACCAAACGTGCATTGCAGACTGCCTAAACAAAACTTTCTCTGACCTAAGTGCGGTTCTTCCTGCCCAATTCTTTGACCCCCTCCCTCCATCCACCCACACCACTACCTCCCATCCCTTATTCCACTTTAGAACAATCTCACCCGTGACGCCAAACCTTTCCTCTTAAAAGCCCTCACTTCCCACAACCCAAGCAGTGACCCCCTTGACTCCAGGATACTCCGCCTCACGCTGGATGTCATGCTAATCCCCCTCACGAATGTCCACAATCGATCCCCATGCCTTGGTCAATTCCTGGATACATGGAAACAGGCTGAAATCACCCCATCCATAAGTCTGGAGACTGAACACTACCAAATAACTACAGGCCCATCTCCATCCCCAGCCAAAGCCCTGGAGAAAATAGTATCCTCGCAGTTCATAGAATACCTATCTAAATATGATGCATTATGCCGTGAGCAACATGGATTCTGCCCAGGTCACAGCACATCCACAGCCCTCCTGGAATTCTCCCACAAAATCCACTCTGCGCTTGATGCTGGGAAACTTGCAGGTGCAGTATTCATCGATTTATCTAAGGCCTTTGACACTGTGTGTCATCCTCTGCTGCTAAACTCCCTTAGCCAACTGGGTTTCTCACCTGGCCCACTAAACTGGTTCTCAAGCTACCTACAGAATAGATCCCAAAGAGTCAAGCTGAATGGGACCTTGTCTACTAACCTACCAGTACGCTCTGTGGTCACTCAAGGCTCCATCCTTGGGCCTACCCTTTTTAGTCTCTTCCTAAACACACTCCCAAGCTCCTGCACTGACAAAATACTTCTTTACGCTGATGACGCTGTCATCATCGCATCACATTCGGACCCACTCTCACTCCAAAGCACCCTGCAATGCACCTTCAACCAAGTAGAAAAATGGTTCAACAGTCATCGGCTGGTCCTAAACCTGAAAAAAATGAAATTGATGCTTTTTGCACACCGACAAAACAACGCCAGGGACTCTCCCCTTCTCATCACCCCCAGCACACTCCATCCACTTGAACAGGTAGCAACCTACAAGTACCTGGGCATCACCTTCGACTCAGGCTTTACCTTTCACACTCATTTAAAAACTCTGTCAGCAGCCATGAACTCCAGGATTGGTCTCCACTATCGCCACAAAGACTGCCTCACGGAATTTGCCTTAAAACTGGCCATCACCTCCTCCATGTTGTCTCTGGCAGACTACGGACTCCCGACCTATGCAGCGGCAGACCCTACCGCCCTTACTAAAGTCCAGACCTCAATTAACAAAGCCTGCAGGCTCCTGACCGATGCCCATAGCAGAACCCACACGTCTGCTATACTCTGCCTCGAATATACTAACCTTTGAGGAATGGCTGAAATACCACACCTGCCTGCTGGCTAAAAAGACCTTATCCGGGCTATGCCCCCGAAGGGTCACTTCATCCCTGCAACAGGCTACCCAGCCTGCACTCACCCGTAATTCCACTAAAGCCACCTTCCTAGTACCTGGAGCCAGGACCTCACTCTGCCAAAGATCCTTTCACCACAGAGCACCTGTCTGGTATAACTCTCTCCCAGTGAACATCACAGGTATTCCCAGAATTGGCCAGTTCAAAATCAAAATAGCCCTTCGAAAATACATTGTTGATAATCAGAGCCGTAACTGCCAATAATTGGAGCTGTATTCTGTCCCAAGTAGTACCTCCCAGAGTTTCTTGGGATCCCACAGTCCACTAAGCACTGGTTCTACTGCAGAGTATGATTTTGCCTTGTATAGCTAAAACAACTTGTGCTTGTTTATCTACGCCTGTATCTCACTTGTATTGTTACCACTGTCTAAACTTCACATGATTGTTTGTCCACCCTCCCTGCGATGAGGTACCTTTGTAAATGAGTCTCTGACTCAAAGGTTGTAAATCTGATTATTTTAAATAAATAAATAAAATTAAAAAGGCTTTGTATTCCACAGGGGAATATGGCAGATATAAGGCCAACATTTCTAGTATCAACTGTGTTATCTGCTGTGTGGCAGGATGAGTAGTGTGGAACTTTGTCATGGTGTGGATGGGTTGGATTATAGCGTAAATGCTGAGAATGCAGATTTTCAGTGTTTGCCACCAGACTGGGACTGGGACTGGGGCTACAACTTCTGAGGAGACTCGATGCTGGACCACACACTGGGTGAGGCTGGTGCAGAGAGACTAACCATGGCTGATGTGGACAGGTAATTGGTCAGTGTCTGACTTTGTAAAACCCTCATTGGTGCTGCTGATAGAAAGTGCTGAACCACAACCTGTACCAGAAAAGGGGCTGATGGACACACCTTGGGGATCACAGTTGATGAAGCCTGCAGATTCGGATGCTTAGCTTCAAGAGGTTCATCATCGAGATGGTAGTCAAGTCTGACACACATGTCACATGGCTTATCCTGCACTAACATGCTGAACAAACAGTCTTAGTGACATCATCTTTGGCAAGAGCGAACTACAAACACACTGCCCTTTTACTGCCTCTGACACCAACCCAGCTTAACCCAAGCTTTCGGCCCTGATGACCAACCTTTCTCTTTTTTCCTTTCCCAGACACGTGTTCCCCACTAATAACAGATGCCCCACTTGGTTGTTGTGATGTAACCTATGGATGCAGAACCAGAAGCAATGGCAGGGATGATTGCTTGATTTTCTCGAGGGGGGGGTGACCAGCTAGCTTGCCCAGCCTGGACCTTTACATTTCCCCCTTTTGTTTGACTCCTTTTGGAATTTCTCCTACATGTAGGAAACATAATCTGTCTCATCCCCAACCTGAGATGGGACTGCACTGTTCTGGTCCATTTGTGGTTCATCCTTTACACTGTGCCACTGGAAGAGTGTTTTTTTTTTTTACTTCATCCAAGTGTAACCCCCCATCCTGGCCCCCTGTCTAGGGGCATGTACATCACAGATCTTCTGAAGGCATATAGTTGGGGGCCACCTCAAGTGCTAAGTCACTGAGAAAAATGCACTCCCATACAAGGTAGGAAAAGATGTGGCCTGCATTACTGGCATCTTCAATCATCTGTACACTCTCACCTCTACCCATACGAATCTGGATTCTCCCGAAATGCTGGAACCAGACCAGGAACTCCATGCTGCATACCTCCTGACTCTCTCGAACCCCAAGAGCCACTTGGTCCTGCCTAAGCAGGGTGGAAATTTCATCTGGAATTAGACTCATGAAAAATTAGCTTAGCAGCAAAGAAACGGGAAAAGGGGAACTGGTTTCCATTTCATTAGCTCCCCCCGTTGTTAAATAAAGCACATCACTGCTATTCTTCTCCCAACTATTTATTTTGCTCCTGCAAAGCAAATGATTCTTAGCAATGCAGGGGTCACATACTTCATTCAAATAGATAAAGCAGCTTCATTGGGCTAAACGAACCTCTTTGCAAACATATTGGCTGGACATTTAGAGCAGCAGACACGATGGTTTTAAGGCAGTAAACAAGCAAGGATTCTTCTACTCTCTCTGTCTTGGATACTTTACCCAAAGACCTCCTGACTCAGATCCCTCAATCTCCTGGCTCTCTGGATCTGGTAAGCCAAACCCTTTTGCCTTTCTTCACTGCCGGGTTACTCACTCTCACTCTGGCACTGGTCGTCACCCCAGCTCTGGCATGTGAAAATGGGCGGCTTCCCCCACCTGGACCCCTGAGCACTGACCCATGCCACAAGGGGTGCCAGGATTTTTTCCTTATGACCCAGGCCCCATAACCCACTCAAACTTGAATCTGAATTGGTGCTACCCTCACAGCACCTGCTCCCTATTTCACTCAGCCTCTCATCTTCACGGTTCCACCAGTGCAGTGGCCCCAAAACCCAGCTCCTGCCACTGGGGAGCCCCTGGGCACTGCCACCCGGGCCCCTTTGAACAACCTGCCTTCTCAGAATTTCTGACCCAGGTTAACTCCACTTGCTGCTGTCCCTTCCAAGGGAAAACCTTGCCATGCCCATATCTCCTTAGTATATCCTGGGCTTGCATTAAGCTCCGGCTGAGAGCTACCCTCCAAGGCCTGTCTTTTGACCTGTAATCAGCCTAGCCTTCATGTACTGGCACCCCAGTACCTTTCCCCACCAAGCAGGCCCTAATTTGGGTGAAGGGCCCCCCCCCGCTCCCTCTGCACACCCAGGCCACCCTGCCAGGGAGAACCACTGTCACTGGCTCCCCTGTTGTGGAGGCCCTGCCACTGCCCCCACAGCCCTGTTGGCCCAGGAAAACACACTTTAATGGGGTCTCTAAGGATGCCTACCTTTCCTGGCCCCACATGGCCACCTACATTCCCTGCCTCCAATGACGTAGGACGTTTCTAACCATACTTCCCTCATGGAGCTGCATTTCCCCAGCTACTCATCACCACGATGCTGAGAAAGCCGTCCTGTCTACACCTGGGGGCGATCCCCCCCACTGACCCACCTGGACCACCGAGCTCCCTTACTTGCCCACCTATCTCTGCTCCTCCAGCCACCCCCTCCAGCCTCAGCCTAATGCCCAGGCTAGAAAGACCCTGAGACTTCCTGTCAGCTCTGTTATATACTCCTTAAGCCTACTATCTGCTGCCACCTTGAGGCATCTAGCAGTCAATATCCCCCAGAGCACTAAAACATTCCCTAGCTCGGGAAGGGGGGGTGGTAGGAGGGGGAAAAGGATGCCTACTTGGGAGCATAAGCCCCTCCTTTAAGGGGGGCTTACACAAGTGTCAGTGGTCTCCATTTTAAAGCATTCTGTTTGCATTGTGCAATCAAACGTGGTGCATATGAGACAGCATGTGACTGGCCAGGGTACCATATTCATACAGGCAGTGTGCTCTGTCCAGTGCATTCTGAACGTATCATAATGTAGCCATGTTCACACTGCGCAATATGACTATGCACAGAAATAACAGAGCCCTCTGCAGAAAACCAGCTCCCAGGAGCAAAAAGAGAAGGCATATCCCAAATGGGATCGAGCCCTTATCTTCACCTTTACTACCCCTCCCGCCCACTCTGCTCTGCCAAAGTGGGATTGCTAGAGATTCCCAGGGTTCGTCTGAAGACCTCTGGGGCCCAAACATTTGTATTTGCGGCCCCTACCCTGTGGAATTTCCTACTGCGTTGAATAAGACAGTGGAACGTTTCAAATCTGCGTTGAAAACTTATTTGTTTACTCTTGCCTTTTCTGACACTGTGTAAGTCCGATATTTAATTGTGATGTTTGGAGTTTCTTAGCTGTGATTTTATCTGATTTTATTATTTATTGTTCTAGCGCTATGGTCCTTTGTGCTTCTGGGAGCCATGTTTAGTGGCTGCTATGCTAATAACCACATACGGCATGCAAGACACCAAGGGACCATTTGGGCATCATTATGTGTCCATTAGTAGCTCTGCACAATACCGCCATACACAAATGTGTGGAAGCATTGTGCAGAGCTTCAGCTGCCCCTTCCCCCACCTGATCCCTGAGTAACTGTCTGACAGCATGAGCTGTCTGTCCCTGGCTCTCTAGTGGCCCCACAGCCACCCCATGCTCATCCGTACACTGTACATATTTATTCTAATGTTCCTGGTAGTCTAGTGGTTCTCTGCCACCAGATCTTTTTTGTTTTATTCTTTGGCAACCAGGTAAGGCCCACTAGGTCCAAGGTCTGTTTTTAGGGGTGACTTGGGAGCACTGGGAAGATTAAGAGACTTGCTCAAGGTCACACAATATTTATTTATTTACTTATTAGAGGTATCAAAATTACAAACCTTTGAGTCAGAGACTTATTTACAAAGGCTCCATGTCACATTGCAAACAGTACAAAATAGTGTTCAAAGATACAATACAGAGGCAGTGATGGAACAGTAATTACACGCATGTACAACAACTATACATTCACAAGCAGTAAGTAAAATACAGGTATTCCGAACCTGGGGGCGTAAAACAGTAGGAGTGCAATGATCAGAGGGTTAGCAGGATGGAGATCCTTCGTTGTAGCTCAACAGCAGGCAAGGACTTAGGATAATGACCCAGGTTCATGCCGTAAGGGGAGTGAGGGGGGAAGGGAGTATGCAAGTGGAGGCTGTGGGACTCAGAGCCAGTTCTGCAGGATGTGTCTAGCTCATGTGCAGCTCATTACTCTAATCTCTAAAAGCTATACTGCCAGTCCACATTTGTACACTTTGCATATCTGCTTCAATGCCTTTGGTATTCTGGTGATCCATCCTTATCCACTGACGCTCATCTGTACACTTTACACATTTATTTCAATGTCCCAGGTAGCCTTGTGATCGCCCTTTATCTTCTGATGCGCATCCGTACACCATACATATTTATGCAATTGCTCCTTGTAGTCTAGTGGTCCCCTGACCCCGATGCCCATCCTTATAGTGTACATATTTATTCCAAATTAATGCCTCTGGTTGTCTACTGGTCTCCTTTCCAATCTGTCAACAGAAATAATGGTTCCCACTGTCCCTGAAAGTCTAGTGGCCCCCACCCGGGCACTGGGCACTGACATATCTGCAATATCACCCTCCTAGTCTTGTCCACTGAGTATCCACTATCTGCACTTACCCTCTGCACCTGACTGACCCTCCAAATTGCGAAATCACCACTGTCCTCACTGCAGTGACAAGACAGGCACAGCTGTTGTGCTTGTCTCCTCGGTCATCCACTGTTTGCATAGGGAGCAAGCACCCACACACTGGAGAAATATTCCCTGCCTCACAAGGCCATTAGGTTGGTCAGGAAGTGGAGTGGAGAACACCTGGGGTAGAGGTATCCCTACTCGCTTGGATGCCAGTGGGCTAAAGTCAAGGACAGCTGAAACAAATGATTGGTCCAGGATACTTTGCTGCAATTGGCCTGTGGAGATATGTGGAATTTTGAGATCCATAGGTAAGAGCTTTGAAGCTAGGTGGGTTCCCAGGTGAAGAACTGGGAGACTGGGCATAGCATTCAGTGGCATGCTGTGCTATACACTGGTATCAAGGGAATGCAGCGAGTACAGAGTGGGCGAGTACCCTAGTCGAAAAGCTCCATCCAGACCAGGAATGCTCAGAACTGCAAATTCAGGATTTGACTTATTAGATTTTGAGCCTTTTTCAGAATTAGGATTTTTGGACTAGTGGGTCAAAACTCCTGGTTCCTAAAATGTGTCAGAGTTGCAGTCCATTTCAAATTCTGCATCCAGTAACGTTACAAGAACTCCCCCAGCCCAGCTCCCACCTAAGATAAAAACAAAGACCCGGCACCACCTTAATACTACACTCACTCACTCACTCACTCACTCACCCCCGTTGCACAATGCAATCTATCACCTCCCATCCACTCACCTTTGTAGCACCCACAGATCCACGAAGTGGCATGGTACTCTCTTCCTCCTCCTCCCCCACTCTCACTCACAGTTAAGCAAGTCCCAGTTGAAATTTATTTTTAATAATTTAGTTTTTGTTGACCGTGAAAGGAAGGCTAGGAAATTCTGCCTATTTTCAGCCTCATCCCTGGGAGAGGTGCGAGATACACATGGAAATGAACTAAAATTAAACCAGATTAAACTGTTGGTGGTATTTGTAGTGAATGCTTGAAATCTGGCCTCCACACTGTGGAAATTCTCCTATTCTTTCTGCAGGGGGATGCTGCTGACTTCCTGCAGGAGAGCACGGCAGATCCTGGAGTGGACAAAGGAGGTGGACTAGTGCTTGGAACAGGGGAGACATCCTCTTTCTCTGTCCCAGAATCTTTAGAGGTTGACTACAGCATGAAGGTGACTATCCACTGGATATGAGAAATGGGTGCTTAATAGATGCAGTGCTAGCACTACATAGATACATAGATACATAGACAGTGTCGGCAGATAAGGGCCTATGGCCCACCCTGTCTTCCCATTTGAGCTTGTAAGTTCAGTTTGTTTTCCTAGAAGTCTGTTGCCCCTTACCCCGACCTCCAGAATTCCTTTATGTCTATCCCATGCATTCTTAAATCCCGTGATTGTTTCAGCCCCCACCACTTCCTCTGGCAGGGTGTTCCACTTGTCCACCACCCGTTCTGTAAAGAAATTCTTTCTCATGTTTCCTCTGAATCGTCCTCCCTCCAACTTCATCCCATGCCCTCTAGTCCTGGAACATCTTTTTCGCTTAAAAATAGTGTTTTCCTGCACCCTGTTCCTCCCTGTAAGATACTTGTATGTCTCTATCATATCCCCCTCTCTCCCTCCTCTCCTCCAGGGAGTACATGTTCAGTTCCTTCAACCTGTCTTCATAGGACTTGTGATGCAATCCATGCACCATCTTTGTTGCCCTCCTCTGAACCTTCTCTACCCTGTCTATGTCCTTACGTAGGTATGGTCTCCAGAACTGTACACTGTACTCCAGGTGGGGCCTCACTAGTGTCTTGTATAGCGGAATTATGACCTCCTTTCCTGCTGGTGATGCCCTGCCTATACATCCCAGCATCCTATTTGCTTTACCTGCTGCCTTATAACACTGTTTCTCACCTTGAGGTCATCAGAGATGACAACCCCAAGATCCCTTCCTGCTTGGTGCATGCTATATCCTCACCCCAAACTGATATATTGTGCCAGGGTTTTGTGCCCCATATGCATTATCTTGCACTTCTTTGCATTGAATTTCAACTGCCAAACCCCTGACCATTCTTCAAGTTTCTGCAGGTCGCTTCTCATTCTGTTTACACCCTCTGGTGTGTCTACTCTGTTACAGAGCTTTGTGTCATCAGCAAACAGTGAAATTCTGCCTTCTAGGTCCTGCTTAATGTCACTGATGAAGATGTTGAATAGGACCGGTCCCAGCACTGATCCCTGTGGTACCCCACTGGTCACTCTTCCCTCTGTGGAGTGACAGCCATTTACCACCACCCTCTGTGTCCTGCCACCCAGCCAGTTACCTACCCACCACACTACTGTCCTGCCCACACTCATATTCCCCAGTTTGTGTAATAGTCTTCTATGTGGCACAGTGTCAAAGGCCTTGCTGAAGTCCAGATAGGCCATGTCCACTGTCCTCCTCTGATCCACCTCCCTAGTCACCCAGTCAAAAAATTCAACAAGGTTGGTCTGACATGACCTCCTCCTGGTGAAACCATGCTGCCTTGGGTCCTGTAGTCCATTGACAACTAGATGTTCCACCAATCTCTCCTTCAGTAGTGCTTCCATGATCTTCCCCACTACCGAGGTGAGGCTGACTGGTGTGTAGTTCCTTGCTTCCTCTTTGTTCCTACTTTTGTATAAGGGGACTACATCTGCTGTCCTCCAGTCTTTGGGTACCTCCCCTGTTTCCAGTGATCGGCTAAACAGGATAGCCAGAGGTTCAGCCACCACCTCTCTTAGTTCTTTATGACCCTGGGGTGCACCCATCTGGCCCCATTGCTTTATCAACTTTATTACTTCCAGTTCCTTCAGGACCCTTTCTCATGTAAAGGGACTTGTGTCCATTTCTGCACCATTCTCACCCTTGTACTCCCTTCAGACCCATTACCCTCCTCTTCCTCCAGTGAAGACTGAGCAGAAATACCTGTTCAATATGTCAGCTTTACTGTTGTCATCCTCCACGCGGCCCCATCCTCCCCTTCAGTCTCACTATCCTCCTTTCTCTTTTTTTTTCACTTATGTACCTGTAAAGGTTTTGTCCCTCTACCCACTGATTTTGCAATGTGTTCTTCTGTCTGAGCTTTGGCTTCTCTTACTGACCTCCCTGCCTCCCTTTGCTTCTCCTGGTACTTCTCCCTATCCCCTTCTGCCTGTGTCTTTTTGTATTGCCTGAATGCAATCTTTTTGGCTTTCACTTTCTTTGCTACCTCTTTGGAAAACCATAATGGTCTCCTCTTCCTTTTCCTCTTGCTAACTTGCTTAATGCATAATTCTGTTGTTCTTGTAATCCCCATTTTAAATACTGCCCACTGTTCCTCAACCCCTGATTCCTGTCCCATTCCCCCTTAATGCCTCTTTCAAGTATCTCCCCATTTTCCCAAAGTCTGCCCCCCTAAAATCCAGGATACGTGTTTTTGTGTGGTTTGGTTCTGCTCTTTCTGTGATTTCTGTTCTTTTGTTCAATTTCTATATATGTACAAATTTTCTGCTGCAGGGTGAACTGGCATCTTGCCATCCAAATATGCCATTTAATTACAACAAAAATAAGATTTAAAGTATCTGTGCTGCTGCTAATGATTCCTCCAGGCACAAACCTTTTGCACATTGTCCCTTAGTGACAATTCAAGGGGCACATTTATGCCAAGTAGTAATCATAGTTGGAAAGCCCTTGAAAAGCTCTTTCAAATGAGGTACTGGGCTCAATTGTAACTGGAGGCACTCCAGAGATATAGATGACTGAATCTGTTCAACATTAATACTACTGTACATTGCAGTAATTTTTAGAACATTGTGATGTCATCGATGAAAAAGCTGTGCCTAACTGCACTGAGTCAACCATAGCTTGTTCCTCTCTGACATCACAATGTTCTAAAAATGGCTGCAATGTAGCATTACTATTGAACAGATTCAATTATCCATATCTGTGGAGTATTTTCAGCTACAGGTGAGTCCAATAACAAATTTGAAAGAGCTTTTCCTTGGATTTCACTCAAACTGTGCCAGTCACTGTACCTGAATGTTTCCCTTTAATTAAAACAAATATGTTAAGGCCAGGCACCCCCTGTGTCTAAGGGTATATGGATGGCATTCTGTCATACGGGAAGGGGCTGTCTTATGCCAGAAACGTGTGCCGCTACCTCACTGCGCCACCACAGGTCTGGGAATACAGGGACCAGGGACAACTATCCACACACAGAAGCACCATTAAACATGATTTAACTGCCCCCACCCACGAGATGTGCTGACTAAGCCTGGAGATGGTAATGGGCAAAGTCTGTTATGCCTTCAGATGAATGGCGACTGGGTTCACAGGGGTCCTGTCCAGAAGCTGCCCACAATGGGAAGGATACCATAAACCAGGATAACCAACTAACACATGCACAGAAGATGAGTTTGGCACAGACTCACATGGCTCCTGATCTGGCAATCCTTTCCCTGTGCCAAAGAATAGAAATAAATCCTGGTAGCAGTGGTCTTGGCGGCATGTAACTTAGTAAAACTCCTGACCCTCCTTATGAAAACCCATGCCCTATGTAGGTATCAGTCCCAGAAACTGTACAGCCAGCCAGTGACTCCTGATGTACTGTATCTACATTTTATCAGGCGGAGGATGGCCTGCAGGCTCATTTGTCAGTGTCATTAGCTCAGTAGGCAGCACACTCGCCTCTAAGGCCGGGGAGATCAGAGGGCTGTGTGTTCAGTTCCCACATCTGGCACTTGGGTTAATATCCCAGTACTGACACTGTAGTGCAGCATGAGAGGGATACTGCACTTCTGAGGTGCCGTCTTTCGGATGAGACGTTAAACTGAGGTTCCATCTGCCTGGATTGGTGGTAGTTCAGGTGGATGTTAAAGATCCCATGGCACTTATCAAAAAGAGTAGGGGAAAGTTTTATTGAAACAAGAAATCAGGCAATATACAATAAAGAAAACACAAGAAGAACAAACCAGGTAAAATCAAGACAGTATACAACAGTGTTCATATCAAAAGGTATGGGAGAAAACAAAGAAAGAAAACTAAGGAAATGATACTGAGAGAACAAAAGTCCTTCAAGTCACCGGGGTGCATCTGAGTCTGTAATCCAAGGTAGGGCTTTCCAAAGGGCGAACAGACCAGGCCTGGAATGAGATACAAGTTCACGTGCATAAACAGTTTTCAAATCCCGAACAATCTTTTGTTCAATTTCTATATATGTACAGATTTTCTGCTGCAGGGTGAACTGGCATCTTGCCATCCAAATATGGCATTTAATTACAACAAAAATAAGATTTAAAGTATCAGTGTTCCACAGAGACCATTGAGGGGGGGATGCTCTATACATAATCATCGGGTAAGAGACAAATTGAAGCAATGGCATACCCCATTTTTGGGCTAGAAAGGTCCACCACCGTTGTATAAAGGGGCAATCAAAAAATAAATGAGAAATAGTTTCCAATTCATCAATACAGGAGGGCCTAGAACACAGCCTATCTTGAAGCTGTTTATATTTATGGTTCGATTTAACATTAATTCTCTCATGGCAGGATAACCAATGGAAGTCCCACATATGTATTGGGATTCGCACACAACGCAACAAAATAAGCAGAGAGGGACAATATTGGGCAGGACATTTAAAAAAAGGGGACTGAACTGCACACATAGAGGAAAGAAGCAATCTATACAGGGATTTGTGCGCATTAGTGAGAAGCATTTGTGGGGTAACCCGCCATTGCTTCAGACGTAGAAACGTATACCTCACATAAGGTGGCGTGTTTCCCCGAGGCACGCAGAATATGCAGGGAGTCATGTTCCCATTGGTGAAACCATATTTTACAAGAATCATAGAACCACGCTTCCCATCCTTTCTGCGAGTTAATCAAAAGCGGTCTAATGTTCGCCATAAAAAAGTACTGGTGAAAAACAAAAGGGGGATAGTCGTGCCAACACCACCATCCGTGAGAGGGAGATAGGTGACATCCCATTTTATTGGGTTCAACCTGCTCCCCCATAATGCCTGAAAAAAAGGCTAAGAATCGCCATTTCCAATTGTTTTGGAATAGGAAAGATATAGCTAACATAGAGAAACATAGAAACATAGAAGTTGACGGCAGATAAGGACTGCAAGGCCCATCCAGTCTGCCCATTTCTTTTTCTACCTTATAAATGTGCCATTGGCCTTTGCTGTGTCAGTGGCCTATCTATTCATAGTCATTTGTATTGCTCCCTTATGCCTATCCCATGCCTGTTTGAAGCCCTGCACTGTATTCATAGCCACCACTTCTTGTGTTAAGCCATTCCATGCATTCACCACCCTTTCTGTGAAAAAGAATTTCCTCACATTCCCCCTTAATCGGCCTCCCTCTAATCTCATGCTGTGTCCTCTTGTCCTGCTATTTTTCTTATATTTAAACATGTTAGACTCTTTCACCTTGTTTATGCCCTTAAGGTGTTTGAATGGCTCGATCATATCACCTCTCTCCCTCCTTTGCTCAAGGGTATACATATTGAGCTCTGTTAATCTGTCCTCATATGTCTTCTGATGCAGTCCCTGCACCATTTTGGTTGCCCTTCTCTGGACTGCCTCAATTTGGTTAATGTCCTTGTGAAGGTGTGGCCTCCAATACTGCATGCAGTACTCCAGATGGGGCCTAACCAGTGTCTTGTAAAGAGGGATTATTACCTCCCTCTTACGACTTGTGATACCTATACTAATACACCCTAACACCCCCTAGCCTTACCTACTGCTTTAGAGGTCTGCTTGGATGATTTCAGGTCATCAGTGATGATGATGCCCAAGTCTCTTTCTTCCTTTGTGACTGCTAGCAACTCCCCTCCCAGCCTATAGGTGGCTTCAGGGTTTCTCTTCCCTATGTGCATGATCTTGCACTTCTTTGCATTAAATCCCAGTTGCCACTCTTCTGACCATTCTGCTAGTTTATCCAGATCTCTTCTCATTCTGCCCACCCCATCTGGATCATCTACTCTGTTGCAGATCTTGGTGTCATCTGCAAACAGACAAGCCTTACCCTCTAGTCCATGTGCAAGGTCACTAATGAAGATGTTGAAGAGGACTGGCCCCAGGACTGATCCCTGAGGTACCCCACTTGTGACTTGCGTCTCTTCTGACTGTATACCATTTACCACCACTCTCTGTTTTCTGCCCGTCAACCAGTTTGCCACCCAGTTGACCAACTTCTGACCCACCCCGAGCCTACCCAGCTTATTTATCAATCTTCTATGTGGAACAGTGTCAAAAGCTTTGCTGAAGTCAAGGTAGGCGACATCAACTGCTCCCCCTTGGTCCACCACTCTGGTTACCCAGTCAAAGAAATCTATGAGATTAGTTTGACAGGACCTTCCTTTTGTAAACCCAGAAAGAGGGAAAGTAAATATGTCTTAATTAAATAGGCTCTTTTCTTTTTCCCAATTTGACTCCTGTTCCATGAGGCTACCTTTATGCGACCTTGTTGTAGTTTGGCGGTCCAATGATAAACGTCATCGGCCTGAGTACCAAAATAAATCCCTAAAATACGAACAGGGCCATCTACAATCTGCAATGGTCTGATGTTCCTAATCGGTGCAATAGCAGATCCCAGCTATACCAACACTTTTCTCAAAATTTAGAGTAGCTCCCGAATATGTCCCAAATAAGGAACATTACTGCAAGGAGGCTATCACCGAATCCTCGTCCGCCACCAAAAAGCAGATATCATCTGCATATGCAATGGCTTTGTAAGGTGCCGTTGTTACAGGACACGATACAGCATGTATCTGTGGAAGCATATTCACACGGCAGAGCAAAATGTCCAAAAACAGTACATATAGTAATGGACTTGCGGGACACCCCTGTCGGACTCCCCTTCGAACAGGTATCAGAGGTCCCACCCAACCATTCACTACTGGCATGACCGTAGCTGTCCTATAAAAATGACGTAACCATTGGATAATGATAGCCGGTATATGCAAAAAACTGAGTGCTTGCCATAAAAAATCATGATTCACCGAATCAAATGCTGTCCGTTGATCCACAGATACTACAAATCCAGAAGTCGAAGCTGAGTACCCGTGAGAGAACAATTCACGGATCAGAGTCAAATGATCCGAGATGTTCCTGTTTGGGACAGAACAAGATTGAGCAGGATGCAGAACAGTTTCTGCAATACCAGTTAAACGTTTTGCTATTATCTTCATCAATATCTTAAAGTCAGTGTTTAGCATACAAAGAGGGCGCCAATTCTTAAGAGAGTGGGCTTCCCCCTTCTGTTTATATATATAAAGCAAAACACCAGTCGTAAATTCTAAAGGGACAGACTCGCTGTTCAACAAAGAATTAAAGACAGAGGTAAGTTCAATAAGTAAGTGTTCACCCAGAACTTTATAGAGAGCTGCCGGAAGACCATCCGGGCCAGGAGTTTTACGTAACGGCAGAGAGGATATAGTCGTTAACAACTCCAAGGTCGTAATGGACTGGCATGCCATCTCCACTGCTGTTGTAGAAGGGAGTGGGATCTCTAAATTCTCATACAGGGCAGCAGAGTCAGGTAGATCAGCAGGAAACGGGGAAAACAAAGCAGTCGTATAGTTAGCAACTATCTGCTGAATCTCTGTTTGAGTAGAGCATATAGTCCCCGTGGAATCTGTAAGACATAATATCGTCTTTTGAGCAGTCCGACGAGAGTTAGACTCAAAGGGACAAATGATCTCCTGAGGTCCAGTAACCTGAAATTTATGTTGGTGGTACAATTGCCGTGATTGTCGAGATTGGGAAGTGCAACATAGCTGCCCGCGTCAATTGAATTTGAGAGGAAAGATCATGACCCGTGGTATATGATAAAGAAAGAAGTGATTGAAGATGCGCTCTTCTTTGTAAATAGTCCAAATATTGGCTCCTACTTTTCGCACGACTATACCGTTTCAGGAATGATATCAACGCATGTTTTGTATCAAACCACCACTGTATCGGGTTTTCATAACAGAGAAACACAGATTTGCGTGCAAAAAGGAAGGGCCGAAGGGTCGAAAAAAACATCTTATCCTGCAATAGGGAGGTATTAAATTTCCACAACCCCGGCCCTTTTGAATAAGGATTTGTAGTACCCACACCAACAGAAAGCAAGCTATTATCCGAAAAGGCCACTGCCTGCACCATAGCTGAAACAACTGGTAAAGTACGGGACAAGAAAACAAAATCAATGCGGGTAGCCAATTTACCTTTATGAAACGTAGGGGTATGTTGTTGCCGAAAAGAAAAATAAGCATCAACTAAGTGGGCAGTATGTATTAGCTTGCTCAGTTCTTGTGAGTCGCAGTACAGTTTTTTTAGTAGTGGCAAAGGAACTTTTATCCCGAAGACTCAAGCCACAGTTGAAGTCACCAGAAAATAAAACTTGGAATGAAGTGTGCAAGTAAGAAATGGATCTCATAAAAGAGCTATGCGTGCTGATTTAAGTTGTGCGATAAATATTGATAACTCAATAAGGGAAATTACCTATGGTGAAGTCCAAAACCAGAGCCCTCCCGGGTACCAAATCAAATAGTTTCAAAAGACGAAAGTCAGGCATATTTATCAAAATGCCAAGGCCTGAACAGGGGTCATGGCCTATGGACCAGAATGAGGGGCCTAAGAGCCAATCATTTTTCGCTTGTCTGATCTCTTGAGTCGTATGGAGTCTGGTATCCGGCAATAAGAAAATACCCAATGGTAAAAGTCTTAAAAAAGAAAAAACTAACCGTCTCTTAGGAACACGGTTCATACTATTAACATTAATAGTGTGACAAGTAAACTGCGCCATGTAGACAACAGAAAAGTATGACATATCACAGTTTCCTCTTCCCAACTATATTCTTCCCTTTCAGCCTAACTTTAGCCTTACGTTTCTGTGAAAGTCATATGTCCACTGGAGGTCCAGTGTCAGCAGGACCATCAGGGAGGGAGGACGCCACCAAGGATGAGTCAGACTCACCACCTGCGTCGTCCGAAGTCAGCTGTAGTAATTCAAAAGGATTCGACAGGGGTATAGGAGCAGGCAACAAGGATGCCATAGGAAGCGGTAAAGGCCGAGAAGCAGTTCTCAGAGACCTCCGGCGAGTACCTGCAGTAGGTTCATGGGGAGTAGCATTTTACTAGGACCTGGGACAGAGTCCACGTCAGAAGCAACAGGCCTGATTTTCTCCATTCGGGGGGGTTCAGGTACCGATAAGGGTGGTACCCTCTTGTCAGGTTGAGGAACAGGGTTCTGGGGGGGTGCTAGCTGTAGGAGCTGCACTGCTGAATCTCCCATATCAGAGGGGTGCTTAGCCATAGATGCACGTAACCGTGCTTTTTGTGCTTGTGTTTTAGTTTAGTTTAGTTTATTAGTCTAGGAATTAATACCTTTGAGCCAGGGCTCTTTTACAAAGGTTCCACGTCACAAAGAACATTTAACAAAGCACGATACACATTACAGGTAAAACCAGACAGGAAAGTTACATCATAAATTTGCTATTAACAGTTTAAGGCAGTAACGTTTTTAAGTTTCATAGAAAAACAAGCTATAACAGGTTCAAGCGGTAGACAATTTCGAGGTTAAGAGAACTTCCAGGGAGAGGGTGATCATTAGGCGCCAAAGGAGGCTAGAGAGGAGGAAAGGTGGTGGCGGGAGAGTAAGTGAGGGACAGGAAAAGGGGGAGTGAGTTTGGGTGGGAGACAGGAAGTAGTAGAGGTACCAGAGGGTTCATTAGTCAGGAGGAAGAGTCCTCAGATGTGAGGATGGACATGAGGAGTAGTAGTCTTTATCTAAGCGCAATCACAGTTGCTAGTGGTGGTGAGGTGGGCATAGAGCATGGATTTGAAAGCTTCAAGTGAGGTTGAGGATAGAGTAGGTGGACTAAGCGCATTTAACCATGTCGGGCCCTGTATGCGAAAGATCTTTGTCCCTGTGCAGTCCGCATCTCGGAACCAGGAAAGGTTGGCGTTCAGATCTGGTGGAGGTCGTGAGCCAGGATTCAGTCGGATGAGTTTTGAATACATAATGGAGTCAGTCCCAAGATAGATTTTTTGCCATTGTGCAGGTGAGATAAATAAGACCGATTTGATAGGTTCAACCAGCCTGATTCATAGTACAGATCACACGTGTGAGTCAGTCTTTGAGCCCCGTGAGGAGCGGCAGGCCTTATTTAGAGTGATTGAGATCGCCTTAGAGCAGTGGAGTAGCTGATCCATAAATAATAAGGCCATAGTCAATGATTGAGATTATGGAACTCTGTATAGCTATTCTCAATGCGCTTGATTTAGAAATTGACAGTTCTGGAATAGTATTCCAAAGGCGTTGGTTCACTGTTTTTGAGTGTTGTCAATGTGGGTTGCAAATGTGAACCCTTGGTCAAAAGTGATGCCAAGGTATTTGAAAGTATTTACTTGGTCCAGTGTAATTCCATGAGAGGTTTGTATGGTGAGTGGAGTATGCCTATTTTGTTTTGGTGATTGGAGAAGAGCATGGCTTTTGTTTTATTGTGGTTTAGTACAAGTTTACTATCCAGGAACCACCTTTCAACACTAGAAAGCAAGTTGCAGGCTTTTCATAGGGAGTTTGGATCCTTGTGGGAAGAGAGAATTACAGCATCATCAGTATAGATTATTTTCTCCTGGCAGATATCTGGGAGGGAGTTAAGGAACAGGCTAAAGAGGAGTGGTCCAAGAATTGATCCCTGTGGTACACCCGAGAGAACTGGTTTGAAGTCGGAGAGTTCATTAGAGATTTTTACAGCCTGTGACCGATTGGACAGGTAACTTTCTACCCAAGCACAAGGACCTTCGGCCAGGCCTAGGCTAGGCTAGAAAGTAGGGAGGTAAGTAGGCCATGATGGACTGTGTTGAAAGCTTTTGTAAGATCGATAAAGACTGCACCTGTTTGGCACCCTTTGTCCAGGGCTGAGTGGACTTCTCGAGAGAAATCAAGTAAGGCTGTTGTTGTATATGTCCTTTCCTAAAGCCGTGCTGTTGATTACAGAGTAGATTGTATTTGTCCAGGTAATCAGAGTTGGTCTGCCACTATTCATTCAAGTGCTTTGGAGAGGGGAGGGAGTATTGATATTGGTCGATAGTTTCCTGTTGAGGTTTTGTCCCCACTTTGTGCACTGGCGTAACTATGGCAGATTTCCATTTGTTGGGAAATTGACATTGGCAAAGTGACAGATTAAGAATTTTTGCAAGGGGTGAATTACTTCATCCAGGGTGAGAGACAGGATTTTTAGATCTAGCGTGTCACTACTTGTTCTGGATTTGGAGCAGGCCTTTCTTATGTACTTGTGCTTTGTGCACTTTGATTTTCTTGAGTAAAATTGTGGTTTGTCACGAGGGGTGTTTTGTGATACTAGGCTAGGCACAGGTAGTCAAAGAAGAAATCTGGGCGAGGACCCCACTAAGGTCTGTGAATGTCTTATTAAGCGCATCTGCAATAGACTTTGGGTCAAGAGTGGTGGATCCATCAACTTTCATAATGGTAGGTGATGATTTTGATTGTTTACCCATTATGTTTGGATGTTGTCCCAAAAGCTCTTCCATCACACCAGGTGGATTCAAGGGCATTTTGGAAATGGCTCTTCATTTGCCTAATTTGTGAGGTACATCTATTTCATGCCTGCTTGTATTTTAGGGTATCATGAGGTGAGCCTGTGTCTCTGGCAACTGCCCAGAGGTGGTCCCGAACCTTGAGCTTGGCAAGTAGTTTGGCAGTAATCCATGGATTTGATAGCGCTTTGATTTTACGTTTTTTTACTGGGGGCGTATAAGTCGCATGCAGAGTTGAAAGATTTAATGAAGTATTCTAGTGCGGTATTAATATCAGTTGATTCAAGGATTGACGTCCAGTCCTGTTGTAGGAGATGGGTTTTCAACTTGATAAGATTCCCATAAGGCAATACTCTGCTTGTTATAACTTTGGGGGTGGCTTGAGAATTTATTAGACCAGGTACAGGACACTGGGAGTGGTCACTGAGGAGTCAGGGAGGACTTTAATGTTTTATCCAGTCAGGGTGATTTGTGAGAACCCAGTCAATAAGGGTGCTTGTGCCAGTTTGTAATTTTCCGGGTGGGGAGGTTACCATCTGAGTCAGG
Source organism: Neoceratodus forsteri (assembly GCA_016271365.2). Taxonomy (NCBI): domain Eukaryota; kingdom Metazoa; phylum Chordata; order Ceratodontiformes; family Ceratodontidae; genus Neoceratodus; species Neoceratodus forsteri. The sequence goes on from CM057451.1 coordinate 497,636,619, forward strand.
TTTGCTGCTAGGATGTCATCTTTGTAAGAGCCAGTGTCAGAGGCGAGCCAGTTTATGTTGAAATCCCCGAGGAGGAGGAGCTCATTTTCAGAGGGCTGCAGACTAACAAAATCAAGTACAGACTTAATACTGACACGATGGTCTTTTGGAGGGATATAGACTGCGGCCACTGTGAGAACTTTATTTTGTGCACCAAGAAGCAGTTTGATAGGGAGGAGTTGCATCTGCGTATTTGTGGAGGTGAAGCTGCCGTGTTGACAGGAGAGGTTGTCCTTTATGTAGATAGCACAGCCCCCACCTTTCTTGCTTGCCCGGTCGAGTCTGAAAAGATTGTAGCCTTCAAGCGAGACCACATGATCCGGGGTGCTGGGAGATAGCCAGGTTTCCACGATGGCTAGTATATCAGGTTTTTTTTGTCCAGCGAGAGTTTGAAGAGATGCCAATTTGGGAAGGAGGCTGCAGATATTTAGAGTGATAATGGAGAGACCACTACCAACTTTCCCTGTTTTTGTCGGCTTCAGTGCAACAGGACCAGGGTTTGGGTGTATCCCACCAGATATTAAAAGTAGGAGAAGCAGGAGTTTCAGCGATGCCATTCGTAGTTCATAATAGGTTGGAGTGAGTTTCTGCTTGTACTTTTTAAGACGCTTGGATTGTCTTCTGGAGTCCCAGTAGAGGGTGATCGTTAGTGAGTTATAATGATGTGGCAGTTTCCAATTAGGAAATATGGCTCTTGCACCCAGGTATTAATTGGGTGATGTTTGTTTAAGACTTCCAGAGTAAAAGCCATGGTACAATGTTTGGAGTAGTAGTATAGAAAGGTGAGAGTAGGTGGAGGGTAGGGTGGCGGAGGGAGTTGGCATAAAGGAAAAAGGAGGGTGAGGGTGAGCAGGAACAGGTGGTGGGGACTAAGCCAAAGCATTTTTTTAGCAAGGCAGGAGAGAGCCGAGAAGTAGTGTGGGCTAGGCAGTCGGGGGGGGGTGGCGAGCAATAGGAGGGTGGTGGGGTACGGATTTTAGTGGGCTAAGGTGGATAGCTAAGCACTATGGCGAAGTACAGAGAAAAATGAAAAAAAAAAAGACTGGGAGGGTTTGTGTGATCACAAAGCGTTGATCAGCCCCACCATCATGGTCTTCCTGAGCATGTGCAGCCCAGCGACAAGTCTGGAATAGATGCCCTAATTCATCACACAAGTTACATTTACTAGCATTCCGACAGTGAACCACCACATGACCCATTTCACCACAATTGTTACATTTAATCTTATCACAGACACTACTGAGATGTGAGGGATCCCCACATCTATAACAGGCCTTGGGTTGGCCAGGATAAAACAAAACTCCCCTGTCTCATCCTAAAAAAAAGGAATTGGGCAGGTGCACAGGACCTGAGTCATTTGTGTGCAACAGCACCCGAAACCTCCAACCCCCAGTCCAAATATTTTCAGTGTCTAGAATGGCTTCAGGCTGACCCTGTACCGTGCAGCGCTGTTTCAACCAGTACATCACATCAGAGACATCAACACCTTCATTATGGAACATAACCGTAATAAATTTAAAGGCAGGCTTCAACAGGGGGATGGCCTGGAAGGGGGTCCATAAGGGGGTATTCTTCAAAGCATGGTATCTAGACCAAAATCGTTCAAGTCCACGAGATGTCTGAAAACTGACGTCAAAGGAAGATTCTCCAGACACATGTATCAAGGCATATATCTCGTGAGCAAAAAATTTTAAAGAGTCTTTTATCAGGGATCTAGCCACAAAGACACGATCCAGGGGGTCAGATAGTCCACCTCTATAAATAAGACAGACAGCATTATGTCACTTAGCAGCTACAACAGGTGCCTTGAAGATGGAAGAAAAGGAACGTGGAGTCTTTCCCTGATCAAGGAGAGGTAGATCAGGGTCCGCAGCTGTAAAATCCATGGATTCCATCATAGGAGATGCCTTAGAGGTCGTATCCTGTAGGAGAGATAATACAGGGTTTTGGGTGAGTGACAATTCCTGGCAAACTCAAGGGGTCAGGAGAGTCATTCAATTCCGGTCCCTTCAGTTGTTCCTCCAGAAGTCTTCAGATTTAGGGGACGAATAGAGGGGACGACCAGAGATCCACTGTCTCTTCTTGGGGTCCTGTATCCAGCCTGCCCTTGCAAAGCCTGCTCCACGGACCACACAGGCTTAGGTTGGGGCAATATCTCAGAAAAGGACATCAGGCTGTCAGTTTCCAACATAGTAGGTGAGGAATCCTGTGATGCAATCCCCGAGCTGTGCACCCTCTGCTGCGTGGGCGGCCGTGCTGCGGCAGTGAACAAAAAAGACGTTGACTCAGTTTGGGGCAACAGCGGGTCAACAGAAGGTCCAAAAATAGGATGGGATCCAGGAACTGCCAGGGGATGATCCCCCTCCGTGGCTGCCTTCGCAAAAGGCACCACATCTTGTTGCGATATCCGCACAGACAAGTTTTCTCCACCGTCCACCAAGCGCGTAGCATTCACTACCTCCACCAGCCCACTGTGCACAGCGGGCTGCAGCACCTCCAATTTGCTGGACACAACTGCAGAGGCATCTCTACGATCTCCGTCAGGGCTACTGCATCGAGCAGGAGGAAGAACAGTACAATCCATGGGAGCAGCTTCAGGCACAGTAAGTACATGTTCATACAAAATTCTGTCTGAAACGGTCTCTAGTAAATCGGAGACAGGAGCAGAGACCAAGTCCCCTGCCTCACCAGCTAGCTCTGCCATGGTCACCAGAGCATCTGCCATCTTGGACAGAGTATTCCCCTCTGAAAGAGTAGGGGAATTTCCCCGATGTCCTGGCCAAATTTCCCTCATTCACTGAAAAAATACCACCAACAGCTAAATCTGGTTCAAGGTCAGGTGGCATTCATTTGCATCCCCCTCTGCCGGGTCATGCCTGAAAATAGGCAGGATTTGTCTAGTGCACTTACCCGGTCAACAAAAACTAAATAAATAAATTTAGAAGTTACAACTCCTTCTACCATGACTAAAAAGATATAAACTCTGATAAGATCAAGCTCCCTCCACAGCTCTCGGCACCTTTTCAGAGGAAAGCTGTTGGACATCCATAGTTGAGGAACCAGCAACCCAAAACAACAAGCATTTGTCAATGCCGAATGTTGTCATGCTGGCATTGGCAGTGGCGGAGGTGGAGAGGCATAGTGCTGTGAGTTTGTTAATGTGTTCCAAAAGGTGATTTTGCGCAGTGAGTATGCCACTGTGTTGCAGAGGTGCGGAAATGCATTTTGGGCAGGCTGTGGAAAATGGCAGCTGGACTGTTGATAATAAGGTGTGTACAAATGGCAGTGGTGAAAATGTGGCATCAAAACATTGCAGATTGACAAAGTTATAAGGTGCGTGGAAACTGCACAATGCATGCTTGCAACACAGTCATTGCCTGGACTTTCACCACCAAATTGTCAACATAGGCATTTTAGGACCTCTGCTGGTGAATAGTGTCACCGTCATTTCCTGAAAGTGTCCGGAAAAGTGATTTTGCACAGTGACCGTGCAATTCTGCACCGGACATGCGAAAACACATTTCAGCTAACTGTACTGTTCATAAGGAGGTATGGAAACATGGCAATGATGAAAAGCCGGAGTGAAAGTATTACAAATTCATAAAGTCACGAGCGTGCATGCAAACTGCACAACGCACGCTCGTAAAACACTCATTTTATTGACTTTCATCCCTAAATTTTCCACATAGGCATTTTAGGACATCTGCTAATGAACAGTGTCCCTGCCATTTTCATAATGTGTCTCGAACATGGGCTTTCCACAGTGACCGTGCTATTGAGCGCTGGAACTGCGAAAACAGATTTTGGTCAGGATGTGAAAAATGACAGCTGTATTGTTCATTAGGAAGTGTAGAACAATGGCACTGTTGAAAATGTGGAAGTGAAAATATAAGTTTGTGAACTTACGAGCGCGCGTGCAAACTGCGCAATGCACGCTCGTAACACAGTCATTTTATGGAGTATTGTCACCAAAATTTTCAACACAGGCATTTTAGGACCTCCTCTGCTCATGAACAGAGTCACTGTCATTTTCGTAATGTGTCCCGAACAGTGATTTTGCACAGCGACCGCGCTGTTCTGCGCCGGAAGTATGAAAACACATTTCAGAAAGGATGTGAAAAATGACAGCTGTATGGCTCACAAGAAGGTGTGGTAAAATGCCAATGTTGAGGCTGATTGGGGAATGTGGGACGCACCTGCTGGTGCGTGCCCTGCATTCGCCCAGCAGCAACCCCGCCTCCAAAGCTGCACTGTCCCACGATGTTGGCTGCGCAAGCACGCCTACATAAAAATGCAAAACAAAGATCCAGTTCAAACATAGCAAATATGCACATGTGAGCACATATGAAAACAGCTTTACTCCAGAAGCAAGACTTCTGATTGTGTCTAGCTTGTCTCTCATTGACTATGGACTTACTGTCTACTCTGCAGCAAGTGATTCTGTGTTGAACAGAATCAAGGTAATTAGCAATAAGGCCAGAACTATCTAGCAGAATCAGGTACCAACCATGCCTGTTAGGGAAAAAGTCACTACTGGGTCTCATCCCACCTGAAATTAAGAACTGTTTCTGCTTTGTTGATAACCAATATAACAGCAGAAGTATGTCATGGAAATCTCTTGTGCTACCCTTTTGTGATCAAAACAGGGTCAGCGGTCCTTTGTAGTTAGGGCTGCTGGTTGGCTGAATGAACTGCTGGACAAATTATTTAATCTTCTTAACCTTTACCAAATCAAAAGATCACTTCAGTTATTGCTCTCTAGTCTGCACAAATCAGCTATAAATGTCAGGGGTGTGTGAATACCTTATTTTGAATATCCAACGAGTACTTGTATCTGGGGTTCTCAGTTAGTCGTTATTCATGCTTTGTTTTTTATTTGTCTGCTGGAACAGGGTGTGAGACTTCAAGAGCTCCTGAAACTTTCTGTCCAATCAGAGGCCACTTTGGAAGCTCACTGAAGGCAGTCATGTGACCCAGCACTTGAAGAAGCTACAGGCAAGAGATACAGACATCTGAACTGCTGTGAAAGAGCAATCTAGACAGATAGATAGATAGATAGATAGATAGATAGATAGATAGATGATAGATAGATACTTTATTTTTATAGCACCTCATTCCGGGGACTCAGAGTGCTTTACAGTTCACAAACTTAAAAACAGTACAAATTTACTGCATCGATTAATTAACAATACAGCTGGAGCATGCAGCAGTATAGATACATTTGAGCCCAGCCTCTCATTCCACCCACACATCGATAACCTCACCTCAGCCATAAATATTCGCACAGGACTACTGTATCGGCATAGAGAAAGCCTGCCACCAGAGGCCCTCAACCTTGTGGTCACCTCCTCTGTTCTCTCTCTCTCTGGTAGATTATGGACTAGCCATATACGCGTCTGCTGACCACACGACTCTGAATAAAATCCACATAACCATCAACAAAGCATGCAGACTCCTCACTGGGGTAGACAGGCGTACCCACAGCTGCACCCTGTATGTCCTAACAAATATCCTCACTCTTGATGAAAGAGTCCACTATCAAACAGCTCTGCTCACCAAAATAATTCATCTAGGTCTCACACCCCCTGAAGTTTCTGCCACCCTCTGCTCAGCTCATACCACAGCTAACACCCGCTTTGGCTAACAAACTGATATGAGCTGTCCCCAGGGTCACGACCTCACTAGCTCAAAGGTCCTTTTACTACAGAGCACCGTTATGGTACAATGAGCTCCCTTCGGCTGTTTCCTCTATCGCCAGATTGGACCCATTCAAAATAGCCCTCAAAGACCACAAAATTTCCACCCGCCACTGCCAGTGCACCAGCCAGTTTGGGCTGTGACTCAACACCACCAACACCTGGCTACCAAGCTCTGGCCAGGCCTGCCAGGTGCTGTCTCAGTATTAGAGCTGCGATGCAGGTGTCTACAAGTGCACCTGACCATCAGTACACACCCACACCTCATAGAGTAGGTTTGGGCTAAAGTGCCTGCACCCTACTGCTGCTAACTCTCAACAAAAGACTGACTGTGCAATGACAAATTCGGCTTCCCGATAGCTTCTTAAATGTACAGAACGCAACCTACACACTTCCTGAACTGTATATTGTCACTTATATTCTCCTTAGACGGACTTGCTTTAGCTACCCCCCACCACCCCACTGTTGTATAGTCCTGTTTATATCCTATGTTTTCCTTACCACTTTGAATTATTGTATTACACATGCTATTAGTATGTTGTGTATTATGTTAATGTTTTGTATTTTGATGAGGAGCCTTTGTAAATGAGTCTTTGACTCAAAGGTTGTAAATCTGATTTACTGTACTCAATAAATAAATAAAATAAAGCTATCTATCTATATAGTGACTATAATCAATATATTTAACCATTAAAAGCCAGGTTGAATAAAAAAAGTTTTAATTCCTTTCATAAAGGTCTCCACTGAGGATGCCTCCCATAGTTGTTTCGGCAATGAGTTCCACAGGGTAGGTGCAGCCACTGAAAACACTCTATAACCAGAATGCCGCAATCTAACCTTGGGAACATTCAGGAGGCAACCCTCAGTGGAACAGAGAGCCCGGGTCGGGTGATGAAGAAAAGAGATCTTGCAGATAGTCTGGTTCCCATTCATGTAGGGCCTTATAGGTCAGTAATCCAACCTTGAAGGCAATCCTCCACCTAACTGGCAGCCAGCGCAGTTCGCGGAGGACAGGAGTGATATGATCACACCTTTGTGCACCTGTAAGTGATCTAGCTGCCACATTCTGCACAAGCTGCAGCCAGCGCAGGTTGCCTCCAGATAGCCCTAGGTACAAGGCATTAGAGTAATCCAGCCTGGACATGATGAAAGCATGTACCATTGAGGTCAGGTCCTCGGGGGTAACAGTTTCCAAATCCGAGCAATGTTCTTCAGATGATAGAATCCACTCTTTATGATGGCCAACACCTGAGCATCAAGTGTCAGACCGTCGTCGAGTATCACGCCCAAATTCTTCACCCGTATGGAAGGGACCAGTGGTACCCTTCCAGTACAGCACCAGGAGGATCCCACACACTCCCTTCCCCACCACGACAACCTGGATCCATCACCAGTACTTCAGTCTTGTCTGGGTTGAGTCTTAACCAGTTTTGAGTCATCCAAATCTGGATCTCAGCCAGGTGGTTGTTAAATGTGGTATTCGCCATCTTGTTACTTGGTGCACAGGACAGGAAGAGCTGGGTACCATCTGCATAGCAGTGAAAGCCCAGCCCATACCACCTGATAATGTCTCCCAGGGTATACCATTACCGCAGTGACTCCAGCACAGTGAAAACCACCACAGAGACAGGAATCGGGCAAAATCCACCCATCGCTGTGGTGGTCAGTGTGGCGATTGGGACTGCCTCGCTGGCTGTTCTCCCCCCCCCCGGTCCAACTCTGACTCAGAGTTAGAATCCTAGAGACTGGGGTGTGTGTGGGGTGGAGCTCCCCACAAGGGGGGTTTTGGGGGCACAGCTCCCCAATTGTGTTCACCAACATCCCCATGGCTACAATGCCGACAGTCGGCATTGCAACTGTCGCTGTAGGGGATGTCGGCGCTAACGCTGTCAAAGTGCTATCGGTAAACTGTTTCTCAATGGTAGCATGTACACTGTAAACAACAAGGATGACAAGACCGATCTCTGCATCTTGCAACAGGTCAGAGGCTTAGGATAGATGATGCTAACCCCATCACCACTCTCTGTACCCTGTCTGTCAGGTATGACCAGAACCATTTGATGACATTACTGGACAGGCCACACCAGTACCACAGTCGGTCCAGCAACACCTAATTTTCCACAGTGTCAAACACTGCTGATCTCTTGGGTCTCTTGCTATTAGTAGATTAAGCATCTTCACCAAGGCGGTCTCCATACTATGCCGGCCCTAAACCCAGACTGGAAAATTTCATAAGTGGAGGATGAGGCAAGTCGTTCCTCAAGCTGAATAGCCACCACTTTTTCAACAACCTTCCCTAAAAATTGAAGGTTAGAGGCCGGTCTATAGTTGCCAAGACAGTCTGGGTCCAATGAGGATTTCTTTAATAGGAGTCCTACCAGGGCCTCTTTCAAGGCCGATGGGAAGACCCCACTCCCCAAGGAACTTTGGATGATCTTAGCAACCACAGATCCAATCAGGTCCAAACATCCGAACAAAAGTCAGGTTGGGCCTGGATCCAGATCACAATGTGTTGGATGCAGTCTTGAGACAACTTCCACCACCTCCTCCACCCCAACCGGGTAGAACTCAGCCCACACAGGAGGAGTGCTCCAGCATGCTTCAGCATGGACCATGCAATCGCTATGAGCGATGCTGGAGGAGACCTCAGTTCTGATAGAGGGCACTTTGTTAGCAAAGAACAGAGCAAATGCCTCACACCTTGTGCTCGAACCTGCTCCTCCCACATGGAAACAGGCCGGATGTAATAGCCCATCTACTGTGCAGAAGAGCTGAGCAGGTCTGTTCCTTGCCACAGCACTCTCCCTTGAAAAAAAGTCTGCCTTCTTTCAGGAGAACACCACCTGATAGTCCTTATAATGAGACTTCAGGGTCAATTTGTCCTCCATCAGGCTAAAGCCCTTCCAGAATTTCTCCAAACTCCGACCCTTAATCTTTAACTCACTGAGTTCCCCATTGAACCAGGGAGGTCTCCAGTGAGTAGATAAGGGTCAGACGCAAATGGGTGCAATTGAATCAAAGGCCGCAGTGATGGCCACCACTGCCTCCTCCATTCCAATTGCACACGCAACCTCCACACTTGATAGGTTCAGAACCGCTGATAGCCATATTGAGAACAGTCCCCCTAAAGGATGGTACTGAACCATCTCTACAGAGGCAAGGCCTTCAGGGGAGCCTCAGACCTGAACCCCATGGTGCTATGATCTGACCAAACTACCAGATCTACCCTAAAGTCCATGGTTTCTAAACCTAATGAAAACACCAAGTCCAGTGTGTGGTCGCGTGAGTGGGTCATTAAGGTAACATTCTGCATCAAGCCCAGGGCCTTCATGCTCTTTAGGAGATCACATCCAAATGATGAGAGCCAGCCATTAATCCAAGCATTAAAGTCTCCCAAAATTAACCATCTGGAGGACTCCAACACTAGACCAGCGAGGAGCTCTCTGATCTCCCTCAAAAATTCACTCTTCTGTCCTGGAGGGCGATAGAGCAGGAGGACCCTGTGACCTGTGCCAGAACCACCGCCCCATGAGGCAACACACTCAAAGGACTTAGTCAAACCCACAGGGAGCACAGTGAGGCCCAGGCCAGATTTAAAACAAATAGCCACCCCCCTCCCCACTTCCCCACTTCTGTGATCCTTCCTCAGGGTGTGTATCACAGAATACCCAGAATACTGCAGACTCCAAAAAAGGAGCTGCATTATCATCCAGCCAGGTCTCCAAGATGCAGGCCAGGTCTACTGAGGCAATCAAGTACACCATAATGGCAGTCTTGCTCCTCATTGACCTGGCCTTGCATAACACAGTCCGAGTAGGATGAGAGGAGATTGCTAGATCAGCTATCCATCCACCAGCCTTGGTGGAGCCCTTGGGTATGGGCACAAAACAGGCAGGACCCCTCTCTAGTGCCCCTTTCACCCCAGGGCATCTCCTTGATCTCACCACCCAAATCCGTGACTCCCTGGCCACCACTCAGAACAACCCCCACCAGAAGCCCCCCCCCAAGCAATCCTCAACACCTGACATCTTCCATAGGTCTCTAATGGAAGTGGTGGGAACTCAAAGGAGCATAGTTCCTGGAGAAGGGATGCCGGGTAGCAGCATCTTACCAAACGTTGTCCCAGGCACATTTCTTTATAGCCAATAACCAAGCCAAAATACAAGGAAATATTTTTAAATCTAAAATCACACTTTATAACAACCAGATCACACTTTCACATTCCAATCATACACACACCCTCACCATACACTCCAACACAATAACAAACCAGCCCACCCTCCCCACCCTGTTCCAGATCAACTTAGATGTATGTCCCTTCTCCATTCGAGGCAGAAAAGAAAGAGTCTGTGGGGCATTTTTGAGGTCCAATTTAAATCTTATCACAGTGCAGCACAGATAAAACCACAAAATTCTTATCCTGTCTCACAGGACCAAATAGTCAGCTGTTCTGTACTAGTAGCCAGACTAAGGACAACAAGAAATCTGTTGCAGTCCAAATACACAGTTCAAAGGCCACAACATCTCCAATAATCCAGGCTGTCACCACTGTCTGTCTCAGAGTCTCATAGGCCAAATATGAACTATATACCGGGACCCAATCTAGTGAGGAACTCTTCACCACCCTCAAGCATTCACAGATACAGGCAGGATGCTCAGAATCTTATCCAACAGTTATTTAACAACAGTTCTTTCAGTTTAAGGCCCCAGTTTAGCTCTCACCTTACATTAGGGGCAATTCCTCCCTACACCCAAAGTCAAGGGATTCAGTTTCAAGGGTACTCTCACTCTCCTCTGCTTCCAGTCACTGTTCAAGAAATCCCCCATTGTCTGGGCAGCAACTAGAGCTAAACTGTCACCCGCAGCACTTCATAGTTGCAGTTGCGTGAAGCAAATAAACAAATTAAAACAAAAGAAAAAACTACTATGGTTCTCAAAAGAAGTGGCGGGGAAGGTAAGGGAGAAAAAAGATAGCATTCAGGAAGTATAAGGAAACACAGAAGGAGCAGGACAGAGAACTGTACCAGTTAAAGCAGAAGGAAATGGGGAAGGCAGTCAGAATAGCAAAGGCCCAAACCGAGGAAAAAATAGCCAACTCCGCTAAGAAGGGGGATAAAACCTTTTATAGGTATATTAGGGAGCAAAGAAAGATGAAGGCAGGGATACTGAGGCTGAGTAAAAAGGAAGGTGCTTGGGCAAAGAGCGACAGTGAAAAAGCAGGGATACTGAACAAATATTTCTGCTCAGTATTCGCAATGGAAAAGCGGGGGAGATACCTAATCCAGTCAATAGAAGTACTCTGGATAGGGGGTTGATATTAGTCCTTTCACGGAAGAAAGGGTTCTGTAAGAACTCTTAAAACTGAAGGTGGATAAAGTAATGGGGCCTGATGGAATTCACCCCAGAATTCTAAATGAACTAAGGGAAGAACTAGTAACACCACTGACTACCCTTTTTAATAAATCATGGGAGGATGGTGTGGTACCTGAGGACTGGAGGAGGGTGGATGTGATTCCCCTTCACAAAAGTGGGAGCAAGACAGAGGCAGGAAACTACATACCTGTCAGTTTGACCTCAGTGGTAGGGGAAATGATGGAATCACTTCTGAAGGAAAGAATTGTTGAGTACCTAGAGACCAGTGGTGCACAGGATCCAAGGCAGCATGGATTCACAGCAGAAAGGTCATGTCAAACAAATCTAATTGATTTCTTTGACTGGGCGACCAAAGTAATAGACCAGGGAGGGGCTGTGGACATGGCCTACCTAGACTTTAGCAAGGCATTTGACACAGTCCTGCACAAAAGATTAATAAACAAATTAGCCAGCCTGGGAGTGGGTCCCAGGGTGGTAGCCTGGTTAAAACACTGACTGGACAACAGGACACAGCGGGTAATAGTAAATGGAGTCCACAGTGAAGAAAAGAGGGTTACTAGTGGGGTACCACAGGGTTCAGTACTAGGGCCGGTCCTTTTTAATGTCTTTATAAAGGATATTGCAGAGGGACCGGAAAGGAAAGTATATCTCTTTGCAGATGACACAAAGATCTGCAACCGGGTTGATATGCAAGGTGGGGTGGAAAGGAAGAAAAGGGACTTGGCAAGGTTGGAGGAATGGTCAAATGTATGGCAGCTTAGATTCAATGCAAAGAAGTGCAAAGTAATGCACTTGGGAAACAAAAACCCAGGGCAAGAGTACACAATGGGGTGTGAGATACTGACAACAACATAAATGGAAAGGGGCCTGGGATATCAGATTACCTAATGGTGTGCCAGCAATGTGAGAAGGCAGTAAGGAGGGCTGGGGGAAACTGGGATACATAGGAAGAGGCATCACCAGTAGAAAACAGGAAGTTGTTGGCCCTCTGTACAGACAGTTGGTAAGACCACATCTGGAGTACTGTATACAGTTCTGGAGACCCCATCTTCACAAAGACATAGACAGAATGGAGTCTGTCCAGAGGAGGGCAACCAAAATGGTGCAGGGCCTGCCCCAGAAGACATATGAAGAAAAACTAAAGGAGCTTAAGATGTATAGTCTAGAGGAGGGGGGGACATGTTAGAAACTTTCAAATACCTCAAGGGAATCAACAAAGTCCAAGAGGGTTGCATCTTTCAGAAAAAGAGATGTGTAAGAACAAGGGGGCACAATCTGAAGATAGAGGAGGGATGGCTTAGTGGTAATGTGAGGAAGTATTTCTTCACAGAGAGGGCTGTAGATGCATTGAAAAGCCTTCCTGAGGAGGTCATAGAGTCAAAAACAGTGTGAGAATTCAAATAATGCATGGGACAGGCATCAGGCAATTCTAGTGGGGGGTATGAGGAAGTAGGCTGTTGGTTAACTAGGATCTGTAGCTTATCCATTAGGTAGGGAAATGGGCAGACTAGGTGGGCCAAACGGTCCTTATCTGCCATCAAATTCTATGTTTCTATGCTTCTCCCACTTTGTGGCTGAGATACCAAGTGCACAATAACTCTGGCCAACCACATGATTCAAAGCACTTCCCGGAGCTTCACCACCCCTGAAAACTTCCTGGTTGGAGTTTCCTGATCGTCTTTCTCCTGCCTACACCCGGATCCAGTTCTTGGCATCCATCTGGATTCCTATCCGCTGACCTCAACTGCCCCCCCCCCCCGGAGCCAGTCAGCACTGCTCCAACCACAGCACACCAACCTCACCATCCAAAGAACAGCAGTGCGACTGAACTCCTACTCCTCCAGACTCCGCACTGCAGATGAATCAATGGACAGACTGTTGGCACCTCTCCATAGGGTTCCTCCACATCAGCTCAACTGTGCACAGGTACACCCCACGAACTGTGTCCAGAACACCAAAAAAAAAATCTAGCTCCTCGCTCTGCCTCACTCCAGACTCTATCTAATTTCCCAACCCTAACTATCATCTAACTATAAAATACACGTAAAATATTTAAAAAAATTCTTTAAAATACTTTCAAAATAACAAACTATTGCTAGCAATACTCCCCCAACTCTTTACATGCAGCCCAGCATAGCTGCCATCTGCTTCCATCCACTTGTTAAAATCAGGCAAAAAGCAGAAATCTTGAAAGTTTTTGTTCCTTTTCTAAATCACAAGTTAGACAGGGTATTTTATTTCACACTTCTGTGTGATAATCTTCAGTGTTTCTCAGGAGATCTACTAGGAGAATTTTTACCCTATAAAAGTGAAAAAAAAAATACTGCTACACTAGGCCTGTTTCTGCTCTGCAAGCAATCAGTCACAGCCTGGCCAATAGGCTTTATTTATTTATTTATTTATTTATTTATATATTCAGTTCTCAGATTAATACCTTTGAGCTATAAACTCGTTTACAGAGGTTCCACGTCAGTTGCACAGGGCTGAACATCCAGAACTTACAACAGATTCCCATTGAAACGGTCCCCAAATTCAAATATCTGGGCCTCACCCTTGATAGTTCCCTCTCATATGCCTCACATATCAATCATGTGGCCTCTACAGCTAACAGGAAGCTTGGCCTACTTTACAAGCATCGCAACTGCCTCACTGATAAAGCCCTCCAGCTTGCCATAACCAGTTCAGTCTTCTCAACCATTGATTATGGTCTTGCTGTCTACAGCGCAGACCCTGACAGCATCCTCAACAGACTCGCCACCATGCTCAACAAAGTCTGCTGACTTACGCTCGGGGCCCCACAACTGTTCCATACCTGCTACCTCTACCAGCAAACCGGATGGTTAAACCTGGATAACAGGGCCCGTTATCAAACATGTCTCCTTGCCAAAAAAGCCACCTTGGGCCTTTTGCCACCAGGCGCCAGCTCCTTCATACACCAGGTTGCTCCAGCAAGGACCATGAGGACATCCAACAAGATCCCCATCAAAATACCCTATTGACGCACCACCCAAGGTCAGCGATCCTTCGAATACCGGGCCCCACTATGGCTCACCTCACTCCCACTGGAACTTGCCACCATTGGGAAAACTGGCTTGTTCAAATCCGCACTTAGATCCCACCTGTCCCACCATAGGCAATGCACCTGCCCTACCTGACCAACCCTCCTGTTACAAACTGTTTGACTACCCCACCAAATGTGCACTTATGCTACTCACCCATTCTGCCGCGCTTCCCCCAGCAACTCCCACCCACCACCTTCCCCTACTTACCTTTTTCCCTCCCCTGCTACCTGTCCTAGTCCCACACTACCCCCTCTTTTCTCCTGGGGCCAACGCCCCTTCCCATTTTCTTCACCCTCTCCTTTCCACCCCCCCACGCCCTCCTGACAAGGCGAGCCAGAGGTTCCCGCTTGCAGTACACCTATTTCTACTCCACCTCCCCTTTTCACTCAATTACCTCCCACCCCCCCGTTCTAACCTCTGATTCAGCCATGACTCTGTCTGTGTGTCAAGTTACACATCCTATCCCCAGGTCCTCTGTTAAGTCCTAGTGCTTTTCACATCTGTCTTATGCTCTTTGTTAAACTGTGCTTTACCCTGTACGCTTGTATTTTTCTTCCTGACGTGGAACCTTTGTAAATGAGCTGGTAGCTCAAAGGTTATAATCTGAGAATTCAATAAATAAATAAATAAATAAAATTGCAAACAACATAAATACAGCAAAACAATACTGACAGTGGTTACAAAATTACATTAGATGCAGAGATCCTGTTTAACTCTTTTGTAACTAAAATTACAACATTCAATCACATTATGCAATAAGTATTTTGCAAGGGGTGAACAAAGTGGAAAGGTAGCTTACTATGGAGAGAGAAACTGGTAGCAACAGAGTCTGGGTGCTGAGAGAGTGCTGAGTAGGTGATGAATGTATAAGGGAGGATAGGTGGAGAAAACAGGAGCAGCCATAGGGCCTTGTCATTGGTTTGCTGGAAGGGGAAAATTTCGTGGGGTTTTGGAGTGGGAGGATATGGGGAGGGGGGAAGCAGATTAGGTGGGGGGGTGGGAAACAGATGAGGAATGGAATGGAGGATGAAGGCAGAGTAGGACAGGAGAGGAGAGGGGAAAATAACAAGGCAGTTGGATAGGGGAGATTGTAAGTGCTATAATGAACAGAAAGAAGGCAATATTTGGCTTGTGCAATTTAGAAGTTACAATCACACCCACTAAGTGTTGCTAGGTGGGTATGAAGTTTGAAGGGGCCAAGTTTAGATTCTGCCAGCAGGTCATCATATAGCGAGTTGAGCCAAGCGGGTGCCGGTACTCAAAAGACCGCTGACCCTGGGAGGTGCAGCGAAAAGGGACTTTTAGTGGTTGGCTGTTAGTCTTTCTGCTAAGTCTAGCCTTGTTGTTGGGGCAGAGAAGACTCTGAACACCAAGTGGTGTTAGACCTAGGGTGGACTTTTTTAGCCAGAAGGCAGGCCTGGTATTGAGTTCTACAGTGCAGATTTAACCACCAAGAATGGGAATAGAGATCACAGGTGTGTTTAAGGAGTGGCACATTTCGGACAAGCCTACAGGCTTTGTTCAGGGACAGCTTTATTCTCTTTAGAGCTGTGTCACTTGCCGCACTATAGACTACAAGCCCGTAGTCAATCATGGATAAGACCGAGCTGCACACAGCGAGTTTTAATGCATCAGTTAGGCAATGTTTATGCCTAAATAGTTGGCCAGGTTTGATATTTGCAGCCTTGGCTACAAGGTCAGCGTGCTGTGAAAATGTAAGGGAACAGTCTAGAGTGACCCCCGAGATATTTAAAACTTTGGACCATTTCTAGTGAGGCGTTTTGGTTGTTTACTATTTTTAATAGATGGGATCTCTGTCGTTTGTGAGGAGAGGCAAACAGCATTGTCTTGGTCTTCTTATAATTAAGCAAGAGCTTTGAATCAAGAAACCAAGCCTCAACTAAAGAGAAATTAACTTGCATTCACTTTTCCAGTGCTTCTGGGTCTGTGTGGTTGGTGTAAAGTACCACATCATCAGCGTACAGTAGAACCTTATCCTGGCATGCTAGAAGGAGCTGGTTTAGGAACAGGCTAAAGAGCAGGGGGCCCAAGATTGAACCTTATGGGACCCCTGTGTTGACATTCAGACTTTCAGAAAGGGTATCAATGATTTTCACTTCTTGTGTTCTCCTGGACAGGTAGCTCTGGAACCACCCCACTGATTCAGGTGATAACCCAGTGCAGGTTAATTGGTTCAGCAGCAGTTCATGATTGACCATGTCAAAAGCTTTAGTGAGGTCTATGTAGGTTGCCCCCACCATAAGTTCCTAATCAAGATCAGCATGAATGTAGCCTGAGAACTCCACCAGTGCTGTTATAGTACTATGTTGTTTCCTGAAACCATGCTGTTCCAGGCATTGCAACTGGTATTTGTCGAAGTAGTCGACAAGCTGGTCATAGACAATATGCTCCAGCGCTTTTGAAAGTGGGGGGAATATGGAGCTCAGACGATAGTTGTTGTGTCTAGCTCTTTCACCACTTTTAAAAACAGGGGTGACCACCTCTGCTTTCCATAGCTGTGGGAATTTACTGGTTACAAGCAAGAAATTCATAATTCTGGCAAGGGGTGACAGTAACTCAAGTGTGAGGGCAATGAGCTTGAGGTCGTGTGTCACCACTCATTCCAGTTTTTCCTAAAATTTGTAAAAGGTATTTTTGTCTTGCTTGCGCGCATGTGCGAGAAACACATTGCGTCACAGTTTTTCACAAGCAGGTTGTGGAGGTGTGGCAGTGATGTGCCGCCGAATGACAGCAGACCATTCAGGGGCTGGTCTCTGCCTGTCCAATAGAAAAGCATGCCCTGGATCACTGCAATTAACTAGAAGGCCACTACATCAAAGAAATTGAACTGCTGCAATCAGGGAGCACCCCGTCAGTACGCAATCAGCTGTTTGGTACGTTCCCTGACTGCAGCAGTCAATTACACAGCTCCATGATTCTGTGTTACTATGGTGACAGGCGATGGTTTCTCTGTCAGCCTCACAAAGCCAACAGAAAGCCAGCAGCCACTGTTCAGTGTGCCTTCCTGGTGAAAAAGCCGACGGGGTAGCCCACTCTCCATCAGCATAATGCTCCCCCCAATTTCTAATGTGCCTACAGGGGTGCCCAATCCTCCTGTCAGCATTCTCCTTTCCTCTTCATTTTTCCGATGGGGGAACCCACTTCCTGTCAGCATAATGTCCCCCCCCTAATTTCTTCTGTGTTGAGGAGGGTGTCCAATCCCCCTCGGCTCTTGTCCCCCCCAGCACTCCATATGTGCCGATGGGGGTGCCCAATCCCCCGTCAGCTACAGCACCCCTCAAACATTCAGGTGGCACACTGGGAGTCCATGCCAGAACGCCAAATGCCCCTGTAAAGAAAAACACATCCCGCAATGTTTTTTTTCTTTTTCCCCTGCAAATTGGAAAACGGTCCCTCGTCGAGTCAGTTGATCCTCCATCAACCTGCGCCCACACTCTTCAGACCCTGCCTCCACGCACCCCCCCCTTCACCCCATACCAATTTCTGGAGCCCAGCACGACAATCTTTGGTGGACCGGGAACATGTCTGCACTCTTCAAATCCAACCACAAACTGAAGATATGCCGGTAAGCTGTATAATGGTATAAATGTTTTTTTTTTCCACTTTGATGCATAGCTTAGCCATTTTTGGGAATTTTTTCACCAATTTTTCAACATGGGGTTCTTGGGTCTCCACCTCATGAACTCAGTCACTGTCATTTTGTTATTCAGTCCTGAAAGGTGATTTTGTGGTCACTGCATGGGACCACCTTTCCGGCTCGATTAACGAAATGACAGTGTCACAGTTCATGAGGTAGGCCCCCAAAACCCCTGTGTTGAAAATTTGGTGAAAAAATTCCCAAAAATGACTGTTTTATGAGTGAGCGTTGCACAGTTTCTACGTACGCCTCGTAATTTCGAGCATTTTTTATATTTTTACTACAGATTTTCAACACTGCCATTTTACCACATCTTCTTATGAACAGTACAGCTGTCGTTTTTTACATCTCACCTGAAATGTGTTTTCGCACATGTAGCGCACAATGGCGCGGTCAGTGTGCGAACTCAATGTTCAGGACAGATTAAGAATATCACAGTGGCACTATTCATAAATAGGGCCCCAAAAACCCTATGTTAAAAATTTGATGAAAAAATTCCCCAAAATGACTGTTTAAGAGCATGCGTTGTGCAGTTCCGATGCATGCTTGTAACTTTGAGCATTTTTAATATTTTCACTCCAGAGTTTCAGCATTGCCATTTTACCACACCTCTTTATGAACAGTACAACTGTAATTTTTCACATATTACCTGAAATGTGTTTTCGGACATGTAACGCACAGTGGCATGGTTGGTGTGTGGAATCAATGTTTGGGACAGATTAAGAAAATCACAGTGACATTGTTCATGAGCAGAGGTTTTAAACTGGCTATGTTGAAAATTTGGTGACAAAGGTCCATAAAATGACTGTGTTACGAGCGTGCATTGTGCAGTTTCCACGCACCTTCGTAAATTCACCTCCTTATGAACAGTACAGCTGTCATTTTTCACACCCTGGCTGAAATGTGTTTTCGCACTTCCAGCGCAGAATAGCGTGGTCGCTGTGAAAATCAGTGTTTGGGACAGATTAAGAAAATCACAGTGACACGGTGTATGAGCTGAGGTCCCAAAATGCCTGTGTTGAAAATCTGCTGTAAAAATTCCCCAAACTAATTACACTACAGGTGTACATTGCGCAGTTTCTACGCACACTCGTGACTTCACCAGTTTTTTTTATATTTTCATTTCAAATTTTCAACATTGCCATTTTTTACACCTCATCATGAACAGTACAGCTGTCATTTTTCATGTTCTGTTAGAAATGTATTTTCGCACCTGTGGTGCCAAATGGCACAGTCACTGTGCAAAATCACCTTTCGGCTAACGAACTGATAGTGCATCTGTTCATGCAGTGAGATCACAAAAATCCCATGTTGAAAACTTGGAGTAAAAACAGCAAGAAACGTCCAGGGTGTTAGGGTTTTCGACCATAATGCCCTACCCTGTAGGGACTGGCAGGCGTCAGGGATGTGACTTGGGATTGTCGACAGTAATGCTCTTGCCATTCCACTCCCACCAACACCCTGCAGCAAGTGACAGGCATCGAGGTGTACCTTGGACTCTTTGGCCCCAGAGTTCATCCCATTCTCCTATACTGCACCCATTTCAGCATATTTCCTTATGGAATGAGATGAGTAAAGCCCGAACACAAAAGGCACACATCGACACTTGTCAGTGTCTGCAGGGTAGGGCGAGGTGAAATGTCATGACTGTTATGGGCGATGACCCAAAGGCAAACCCCAATGTCTGTCTATCTCTGCAGGGCGGGGTTGGGGGTGGGGTTTGCATCAGTTCAGTACTTCACTGCCATTCATATACTGCAAGGGCCTGATTCTCATAGGGGCCTGCGTCTGACACAAGCTGAGGCAAACAGCAGCTTGCACCAATGCCTGGTGCACCAGGGATCCTACACCTGATTCAGGTACAGGAGGCGTCCCAGCGGCTAAGTCCTCATGCTTGCACTGATCAGAACCCTGCAGCAAGCCCCTGGCACATCGTGCAGGTCCACCGCAGGCCATCAGAGACTGACACATGACCCCCGTCCCACTAGGTAATGGACATGTAAACGCAACCTGATGGGCTGGTGTTCCCCCACCATGTTTGGTGCAATTGGCGCCTGGCCACAGAAGTGAGTGGTGGGATGTGCCGGGCGCTGGGGAGCAGTCAGGACTGGTGTATGAGGGGGTTTGGGCACCACCTGCTGGGGCATGGATGGGCACTGTATCCCTATAAGCTGGTGCTGCAGTAGTACCAATGGGGCAGGCATCAGGGGAGCTGCTGCTAATAAGGGCAGCATCAAGACAGGGGTACCAACATGGTACATAGGTGGCATCGGGGAGCTGTGAGGGGTGCCATTTTAACCACTAGGACGGAGACCACACATACGAGGCCACACTCAGGGGTGTATGGTGGGTGAACCATCACCCATGGTGTGCCACATACAGGCATGTCACCTAGGGGAGAATGTCTAAGTCCCCTTACACCTGCCCTGGCTGGTCTAAGGGCACTTAGAATTTCTCCCGCCAGGTGATGTCTGTGAATCGCAGGATGCAGCTTGCATCAGCTGCAGTCCCCCTACCGCCGTGCAGCAATGCATTGCAGATGCAAGCCCCGTTTGGGGCAGGTAGACTGCGGTCAACACAGACCAGCTTTGTGAATCGCATTGAGGGTAGTCATGGATACAAGGTACACTTGCACCATATCTGTTCACCACAGGCACCTTGTGTCCAATGCAGGCCTTTGAGAATCAGGCCCCATCTGTCTAACTCCTGCACTTCCACTGCTAATGCCAGCAAGCAACCATTCGGCATTGACAAATGTTAGTGTAGTAAGCTCTGGCCCATAAGAGGCTCACAGGTGACCAGTGGGATGCTCATTAATTAGGAACAGACCGCATCTCCTTTTTAATGTCTTTGTAAGTGACATTGCAGATGGACTGGAAGGAAAAGTATGCCTCTTTGCAGATGACACAAAGATCTGCAGCAGGGTTGATACACAAGGAAGTGAGGAAAGGATGAGAAGGAACTTGGCTAGGTTGGAGGAATGGTCAGAAGTATGGCAGCTTGGATTCAATGCAAAGAAGTGCAAAATAATGCACCTGGGAAACAAAAACCCAGGGGAAGATTACACAAGTGTGGGGGGAGGTAGTAACAACAACAAAAATGAAAAGGGACCTGGGGGTAATCATATCAGGTGACCTTAAGGTTAGAAAGCAATGTGAGAAGGCAGTAGGGAGGGCTGGGGGATACTGGGATGTGTAGAGAGAGGCATCACCAGCAGAAAACAAGAAGTTGTTATCCCTCTGTACAGACAGTTGGTGAGACCCCATCTGGAGTACTGTGTCCAGTTCTGCAGACCCCATCTCCGCAAGGATACTGACATAAAAGAGGCAGCCCTGAGGAGGGCAACTAAAATGGTGCAGGGTCTGCAAGAAGAAGAGGGTGGACATGATAGTAACTTTTAAGCACCTCAGTGGAATCAACAAAGTCCAAGAGGGTAACATATTTCAGAAAAAGAGATGTGCAAGAACAAGAGGACACAATTTGAACATAGAGGGGGGACATCTCAGGGGCAATTTGAGGAAGTATTTTTTCACAGAGAGGGTGGTGGATGCATGGAACAGCCTTCCTGAGGAGCTAGTGGGCTCTAAAACTGTGGGAGAATACATGGGACAGATATAAGACAATACTTGTGGGGGTAGGAAGAAATAGGCTGTTGGTTAACTAGGATCTGCAGCTTATCTTGTAGGTAGGACAATGGGCAGACTACGTGAGCCAAGCGGTCCTTATCTGCTGTCAAAGTCTATGTTTCTGTCTCTCCTGTCTACATGCTCAGCCCAGGCTAATGTACAAAGAGTTTATCACATATCTTGAATCTTTCTTAAACGTGTTTTATCTGTTTACAGGAGTGCACCTGATTTGAGGCCAAAATCAAAA
This sequence comes from Neoceratodus forsteri, assembly GCA_016271365.2. NCBI lineage: Eukaryota > Metazoa > Chordata > Ceratodontiformes > Ceratodontidae > Neoceratodus > Neoceratodus forsteri. The sequence continues at coordinate 497,658,320 of CM057451.1, forward strand.
TCAAATAGTTATAGTAGCAGAGCCCCCCCCCCCCACACACACACACACATACACACTCCCCAAAAAGTTGCTTAAAAGCCTGCAATTCATTCAGATTAATTCCATTGTCTTGCTTAGTTGAGGTTCCTTGCCAACAAGTGTAGAATCATGTACCTAGGGCATAGAAACCCCAATGTTGACAATAGGATGAGAGGAGGTACAGTAGTAGCCACAGACATTGCCAGCTAGTTCCAGATATTTTGCAAAATTTCTAAAGAATTTCTCTCTGCTGCCCCTACTGTGGAAATGGAGAAAGCATGAGTTATTTCTGGAAATATCACAGAAATTTCGGGAAATAGCTGACAGTGTCTGTGGCTGCTACTGTACTGATACTCACTAGACATGAAAGAGTCCTTGAGGTTATTATATTAGAGGGCCACAGGGTGGTAGTATAGTGTGACAAGGCTATGGGTAGGGCAAATTGGATTTTGGAGTGCATAAGGAGTGGCATCTCCAGTAGGAGGAGGAGGGATGTTGTGCTGCCATTGTATCACTCCCTGGTATACCCCCAGCTGGAGTACTGTGTCCAATTTTAGAGTCCACACTTCAGAAAGGACATAAGGTGGAGGTTTTCCAGAGGGCAACTAAAATGGTTCAGGATTTTCACAGGAATCCCTACAAGGAAAGGCTGAAGAATCTCAACATGTACACTCTGGAAGACAGGAGGACGAGAGGTGACATGATCAAGACCTACAAAGTACCTCACAGGGGTAAACAGGGTACAGTTGGGGAGTTTTCTTCAAATGAGGATGAGCACCCAAACCAAGAGACATACAATGAAGCTGGGCGGGAGTTCAAGATAGATGTGAAGAAATATTTCTTTACTGAAAGGGTGGTAGATGCCTTGAAAAGACTGCCAGGAGAAGTGGTGGAAGCTAAAATAGTAGCGGGCATGAAGCATGCACTGGACAAACATTGGGGCATATTAGAAAAAGGGAAGGAGGGTCAACGGAGATCAATAGGGCTATGGAGGTGAATAACTTCAAGTTCATTGCAGGAAAAATCCATTGAACCAGCTCATTCACAAGTAGGTCCTGATATGCATGAGCAGAATAAGACATGCAGTAACATACACAGGCAGGAGTTACATGTAGGTAGAGAACACTTGGGCAGACAGGATGGGCTGAGCGGTCCTTTTCTGCTGACAGATTCTATGTTTCTGTGGCATCATGTGTTCATTCAGGTGCAGTGTTTATTTAAAGTTGGGCCTACCATACATCCAGATGTAAGGTACAGTAAATTACCAAATTAGATGCAGGCCACTTACAGTACAATAAACGGAACCCCAGTGCTTTGAGAAGCCTTTACTCTTCATAAGGCTGTTTAAAGAGCTGGGGTTCTACTTGCAGTTTCCACACCAGTATGCTGATCTTAAAATCAATGCCACATCTGAATGAGTACTTGATTCTTGCTCACTCCATTTCTTCCCACTGAAAGCTGCTAGTCCTAAATTAGTTTTAGTCTGGCAGCGCCTGTCTGTGTTGAAGATGACTAATAAGCGGCACTGAAAGACATCAGACTTGAAGGCAGCTGCTCACCCATCATCTTGGCAAGAAGAAGGCTGCAGCTGTGGTCACTGATGACTGTTCGGGTGCGGGGATGGGGGGACCAAAGGGGACAGACATAAGGAGATAAAAACGCAATAAAAACTGTGAGACCTTCACCAGCTTTCCAAAATGCTTACCAGTAAAAGAACACTCTATGAAGTTTTTAAAATGGCAACACAATCTGGTGAGCTCTCTGTCTGCCGTCTGACACCAGGCATCAACCACCATAAAATTGCCTGAAGAAGGCAGTGTGGTTATGTGGTTACTGAAATACTGGAGATTACAGATTTATAAGAACAAAAGAATATCACAGAAGCTGGCACATGTGTCTATAACAGCTGTCTCCTGCTTCTCAGTAGTTATACCCATTGAGGTACATGAATGTTTCTATCATATCCCCTCTTTCCCTCATCTCTTCCAGTGAGAACATATTGAGGTCCATAATTTCTCCTCATAATTCTTGTGTTGCAAGCTCTGTACCATCTCATTCACTCTTCTCTGGACCATTTCCAGCCTGTTAATATTCTTACGAGGGTGCGACCTCCAGGACTGCACACAATGCTCCATGTGAGGCCTGACCATGGTTTTATTTAATGGCATCACTACCTCCTCCTTATGCTGGTGATACCTCTGTCTATGCACCCCAGCAGTCACTGGCCCTTCCAGCTGCCTTACCACTTTGACGTTTCAGGTCATCTGAAATAAGAACCCCAGGCCCCTTTCCTTCTTTGTGACTGTCAGCAACACCCCCCCAATCCTGTAGCTTTCCCACAGTTTCTGTGTCCCAGTTGCATAATTTTGCACTATTTTTAATTAAACTTCAGTTGCCAGTCCTCAGACTATTTTTCAAGCTTCCCCAGGTCTCTCATTTTCTCCACCCCTCTGGGGTATCCAGTGTCTTACAGATCTTGGTGTAATCTGAAACAGGCAGACCTTTCCTTCAGCAATTTCACTAATGAAGACATTGAACAGGACTGACCCATTGACCAATCACTGCAGCCCCCACTGGTCACCCTTTCTCCCCAGACTACACCCAATTTACCACCACTCTCTGCCTCCTGTCTGTTACCCAGTTTCTAACCCAGTTTACCACCTTCCCTCCATGTCCAGCCTACTCAGCTACTTTATCAGCCTGCTATGAGGACAGTGTCAGAGGCTTTGCTTAAATCAAGGTAAGCACTGTCCTGCCCACCTGATTTACTTCCTTTGTCACCCAATCAAAAGATCAACCAGATTTGCCTAGCATGATCTTCCTGTGAATCCATGTTGCCTGTGATCTTGGGCTCCAATGACTTCTAGATGCCCCACTATCCTTTCTTTAAGTGTCAAGCTAACTTCTTCCTGTGCTAAATGGCGCCGCTCAAAATTGCATAGCCGTCTGGCCCCTTGCCCATTCAGCCCCCCTCCTAATCTGCCTCCTTTCTCTACAAACTCACCCCCTGCCCCGATTTACTTCTTTTGTGCTCTACACTGTCCTTTTGTACTGCCTGCCCATAACTAAACCTCCCATTCTGCTCTCTTGCAGCTCTGTGAGTCCCTGATCTGGCTACTGCTTCCATGATCCTGCAGCCATGGCTGGAGAAGCCAGCCGGCCGCGCGCCCTTCAGCCTGCCCGACTGGGAGCCCTACAAGCCGGGTAAGCTAAGTCACAGCCTCGGGGAACAGCTTGGAGCCTTGATTGGCTAGCGACATGCTGAGAATCCCTCCGATTGGTTACTGCCGCACGACTTTCCTGTGATTTGCCGCCTGGAGACTCTGCTCTCCAGCGGCTCTTTCCCAAATGACTCTCGTTTTTGGCGCCTCTGCTTACGCTGCTGTAACCTCCTCTGAAATTTTCTCCCACAACACCAACCGACCCCGCCTCTATTAATGCTCTTCCCTGAGAGCAAGCCCAACCTACATACTCATTGGACCAAGCACCATTAGTCATGCCTATCTTTCAGCCCCCTCACCCAGTTAGCCCTGCCTCTCAAAGTAATCTCACAGATCGGTCCTATCAAGCTCACACATACTGCCCCTTCTAGGACATAACTCCCTACTAAAAATGCCACATGGGGATATTCTTTTGTTAGTTGGCTCATCCTGCTAACCTATACCATGCAGAAGCCCAGTTACCAACCTGCATCATGGCCAAAGCTTCTCCAGGATAACCACCATGCTATGCTCTATTGATAGTCTATGGCAACCCAGAATGGGAAGACTCCCATGTGGTCTTGTCCATCCTCACATCAGGCGCTGACCAGAGAATCGGAGAGAGTCCCTGTACCTAATGGAAAATAGTAATTTATGCCTTATATATAACAAATCACGCTGTTGTCCTTAAGCCAGCAAGCACAAAACCTTCCCATGCCAGAAGAAGCAACAAGAGACTGCTCAGCAGGCTAAGACACTACTCAAAAACTATTACTGCTTCTCTTACTCTGTTCTGGAAATGTAGACTTAACCCAGACCCACCTATTACACTCAACACCGCACGGATCTTCCACAATACAAAGGATCAGCTTCCTGCACGTGAATGTCTGTAGTTTGCTAAAGAAGATTGACCTAATACAGACTTGGGCTTCTACATGCATCCCCTGATTTCTTTATGATATCAGAATCCTGGCTTCGATCCTCAATCACCGATAAATCCATCAACATACTGGGATACATCATCCACCGATGTGATAGACCGACCAGAGGAGGGGGATCGTAATATATGTGAAAACAAATTTGTTGTCACAGTCATTGACTGCACCTTTAAGGCCAAAGAATTTGAATGCCTGGCACTAAAACTATCCCTCTCCATTGACAAGGCACTCCTTATTGTTGCATGCTACAGACCGCCCTCTGGTGGCATAGCCCTTCTACCTCTTCTCCAAAGCCTATTCGACTCAACTACCACTGAATGTATTCTAATGGGGGACCTCAACCATAACTGGAATGATGACAGCTCCAAGAAGCTTAAAGAGTTCTGCGATGAGAACAGACTGGCACAGATGACACCCGCAGTCACCAGACCCAACAGAAAAAACCCGGAGCGAAGCTCCCTACTAGACCTCACCATAGTAAACAAACCTTATAATACCTCATACACTGGAGTGTTTTCTAATGACCTAAGTGATCATTGCGCCACTGCCTGCATCAGACATTCTCCCCAAATAAAATTGGCACCTAAATTCAAACTAAAAAGATGTCTGAAGAAGTTTTGCCAGAATGCCTTCCTGAAAGACCTGGGTAACATCAGATGGCAGGACTTCTATCTAGCTCCCTCCCTCCCTCAGCGAAGCATTCAATATCTTTCATAACCTCCTAGAGGGTATAATAAACAAACACGCACCTCTAAGGTTGATCAAGTCAAAAAAAGACCCCCAGCTGGTTCTCTCCCATTCTGAAAAAAGCACTCAAGGATAGAGATGTCTGGTGGAAAAGAGCGAGGAAATCACACCTGGAGGCCGATTAGCAAGCATTTCGTACCTCTAGAAATGCATGCACCAAACTGATTAGGTCTGAAAAGGCTAAATATTTTCAAGTAGCTTTAGAAGACAACAAAAAACAACTCTTCCAACTTCTGGAATATACTCAGAGAGGTTGAAGGTCATACTACTTGCCTTCCCTCCAGCCAAAATAGTGGCTAATGGATCTACCTTCACAGACAAAGCTACTATATTAGAACAGCTTAACAAAACACTTTGCCACAGCAGGACTGGCCTTTGACACCTCACCTATCAACAAGCTCAAACCATTAGGGGATTCCACTGCCAACTCTAATGCTAATTGCAGCTCTAACCAACTTCATTCCTCCTCCTTCAGCTTCAATGCAGTCACTTTTAAACAAACAGAGGACCTCCTATTGTCACTAGATACAAGAAAGAGTGCCGTGCCGACAATATTGAACCCTACTTTCTAAAATTAGGCCATTACTACTTGACCGCCTCTATCACCCATTTATTCAACACTTCCCTAACGCAGGGCGAGCTCCCTGTGCCATGGAAAACTGCACACATCATACCCTTGTTCAAATCTGAGGATCCGAGTGACATGAATAACTACCGACCCATTTCCATACTACCTACCCTTTCAAAACTACTGGAAAAAATTGTCAACACCCAAGTTAGAGAGCATCTGGACTCACAGAAAGTACTAAACCCTGCACAGTCTGGATTTAGAGCCAAACATAGCACGGTATCAGCCCTAGCAAAAGTAACCACTGATTGGCAAATTGCCTTGGACTCCAAGAAGCATGTGTTTGATCTCTTTCTTGATCTTAGTAAGGCCTTCGATACTGCTAATCGCAACATTTTGCTTAAGGCACTGAATAACATCGGACTCGATGGCTCTGCCATTAAATGGTTCACTAGCTACCTTACAAACAGGTTGCAACAAGTAAAAGCTGCAGGTGAATTATCTCCACTAAAATCCCTTCCTCGAGGTGTCCCTCAAGGCTCCATCTTGGGTCCAATTCTATTCGCAATCATATTAATAACCTTGACTCACACCTCGCACAGCTAATGTGCTAATGTCTGATCATAGGAGACTCCATGATTCGGGAGTTGATACCTATCTCCAGCCAGGGTAATGGTCAGATGTCTCCCAGGTACATCAGCATGGAGAAACACTGACCGCATTACTAAAATTGTTCACAAAGCAGGAGAAAACATTGATGTCCTAGTACACATAGGGACTAATAGATCTAGCCAGCCAGTCAGTTGTGGAGACCAAGGAACACCTGACCAGGCTGGGTGACAAACTATCATCTATTTAGATCCGGCATCTCCTTCTCTGAGATCCTGCCAGTCTGGGAGAGGGAGCAGATGGACGGAAGGTCAGAAAGGGGAGATAGGGGAGCTAAACACGTGGCTCAAGGGCTGGTGCCAGGAAAAGGACACACAGATTTGTAGGGAACTGGCAACAGTTCTGGGAGAAAGTTCTTTAAATTTGATGGACTGCATCTGACTAAGGAGGGAGTCAGTGCATTGGGGCAGAAGTTTGACGTCTTTGCAGAATATTTAAACTAGCAAATGGGGAAAGGTGCAGTACCCATACGTGAATGGGAAGAACACCCTCCCCTCAGCTAGTGGTCAAACAGGGATTCAGCATGTTTGCAGTTCATTTGCATCACCAGGTAAGAAAAGGTTTGTCTCCCATACGATGCACAGGGGTAATGCCAACCTCACCCAACAACTTTACACCAAAATCTGGCCAATGGAAAATCATGTACACAAATGCTCACAGCCTGGGAAATAAGATCCCAGACCTGCAGGCAATAATGTCAGAGGCTAAACTGGACATAGTAGCAATTAGTGAGACGTGGTTTACCAGTAACCACACTTAGGAGACTTCAGTACCTGGCTATGTATTGTTCAGAAGAGACCGAGGTGCAAAAGGGGAGGAGTGGCCCTGTATGTCAATGAAAATATCAAAGCTACAGAAATTCAGAATACACATAAGGAGCCAGAAGAACTGTGGGTCACCCTGGAAACAGGAAATGGGACAGCCATAAGAACTGGGGTTGTCTACAGGCCCCCAGACCAGGGGGAGGACATAGACACATTACTGTTAGAAGATATACAAAACATGACAGCTAAAGGGGAGGTTCTGATAATGGGAGACTTCAACATGCCGGATACAGATTGGTCAATACCAGCAGGAACATCTGCCAGAACTAGACACATAGTGGATTCCCTGCAGGGGAGGGCCTCAAACAACTGGTACAGCAACCCACAAGAGACAGGGCTATCCTAGATCTAGTACTGACTAACAAGGAAAGGATCACAGATCTCCAGGTAGAAGGTCACCTGGGGCCAGTGACCATCACATGGTATGGTTCAATTGGCTACTACATCTAAATCATCCCATTCCAAGGCAAAATATGGGACTTCAGAGGAGCTGACTTTGATAAGATGGCCAACAGAGTTAAGCTAGCCCTGGCAAAAGAAACACAGGTGAGGAGGTACAGGCAAAGTGGGCAAGCATTAAGGATACAATACTTGAAGCAACATCCCATTGTGTTAGACAGAAAGGAAGTGCAAAGAAGAAGGAAACCACTTTGGTTCTCAAATACAGTAGCAGAAAAGGTCAGAGCCAAAAGGCTGGCCTTCATGAAATATAAAGAGGAACACAGCGGGATGAAAATAGGAGGCATACCAAACTGCCCTAAGGGAAGCAGGGAAGGCAGTAAGGCAGACAAAGTCCCAAACTGAGGAAACACTAGCACGAACAGTAAAAGAAGGTGACAAGACTTTCTATAGATACATTAGTGAAAGGAGAAAGTCCAGAGGGTGTGCTAAGCTTAATGGAGAAAAAGGGAGCATATGAGGAGGAGGACCCTGTAAAGGCATCTATCCTAAATAGATACTTTTAATCAGTATTTACTGAAGAGAAGGTAGGGCAGGGCCCACAGCTCAGCATCATGGACACAGGAGGGAGGGAGGTGAGCACTACTCCCTTCACAAAAGACAGGGTCCTATAAGAGCTTGCTAAGCTCAGGGTGGATAAGGCAATGGGACCTGATGGCATACATCCCAGGGTACTTAAGGAACTAAAGGTGGAACTAGCGGAGCCATTAGCAGAATTGTTTAGTGAGTCTCTGAGCACAGGAGAGGTCCCAGAAGACTGGAGAAGGGCTCATGTGATCCCGCTCCACAAGAGTGGTAGCAGGGAGGAGGCGGGGAACTACAGACCAGTCAGTCTTACCTCAGTAGTGGGCAAGATTATGGAGGCACTCCTTAAGGAAAGGATAGTGCAACACCTGGAATCCATAGGGGCACAGGATCCAAGACAGCATGGGTTTACAAAAGGAAGGTCCTGTCAAACTAATCTCATAGATTTCTTTGACTGGGTAACCAAAGTGGTGGACCAAGGGGGAGCAGTTGATGTCGCCTACCTTGACTTCAGCAAAGCTTTTGACACTGTTCCACATAGAAGATTGATAAATAAGCTGGGTAGGCTCGGGGTGGGTCAGAAGTTGGTCAACTGGGTGGCAAACTGGTTGACGGGTAGAAAACAGAGAGTGGTGGTAAATGGTATACAGTCAGAAGAGATGCAAGTCACAAGTGGGGTACCTCAGGGATCAGTCCTGGGGCCAGTCCTCTTCAACATCTTCATTAGTGACCTTGCAGATGGACTAGAGGGTAAAGCTTGTCTGTTTGCAGATGACACCAAGATCTGCAACAGAGTAGATGATCCAGATGGGGTGGGCAGAATGAGAAAAGAGATCTGGATAAACTAGCAAAATGGTCAGAAGAGAGGCAACTGGGATTTAATGCAAAGAAGTGCAAAATCATGCACATAGGGAAGAGAAACCCTGAAGCCACTTATAGGCTGGGAGGGAGTTGCTAGCAGTCACAAAGGAAGAAAGAGACTTGGGCATCATCATCACTGATGACCTGAAATCATCCAAGCAAACCTCTAAAGCAGTAGGTAAGGCTAGGGGGTATTAGGGTGTGTTAGTAGGGTATCACGAGTCGTAGAGGGAGGTAATAATCCCTCTTTACAAGACACTGGTTAGGCCCCATCTGGAGTACTGCGTGCAGTATTGGAGGCCACACCTTCACAAGGACATTAACCAAATTGAGGCAGTCCAGAGAGGGGCAGCCAAAATGGTGCAGGGACTGCATCAGAAGACATATGAGGACAGATTAACAGAGCTCAATATGTATACCCTTGAGCAAAGGAGGGAGAGGGTGATATGATCGAGACATTCAAACACCTTAAGGGCATTAACAAGGTGAAAGAGTCTAACATGTTTAAATATAAGAAAATAGCAGGACAAGAGGACACAGCATGAGATTAGAGGGGGGCGATTAAGGGGAATGTGAGGAAATTTCTTTTTCACAGAAAGATTGGTAGATGCATGGAATGGCTTACCACAAGTAGTGGTGGCTATGAATACAGTGCAGAGCTTCAAACAGGCATGGGATAGGCATAAGGGAGCAATACAAATGACTATGAATAGATAGGCCACTGACAGAGCAAAGGCCGATGGCACATTTATAAGGTAGAAAAAGAAATGGGCAGACTGGATGGGCCTTGCAGTCCTTATCTGCCGTCAACTTCTATGTTTCTATGTTTCTATGTGCACTTATTTGCAGATGTTGCTGTACTCTACACTGCAAACTTATCGCTGGACCTGGCCCATGAGGATTTACAGCGAGACGTTATCACTCTCCAATGCAACCTTATTAACCACAAGTTACTACTCAATGCCAAAAAGACTAAAGCCATGATCCTCTCCCCAAAGGCAGCCTCAGGATCTACACATCATCCCAAGATCCTAATGCTCTTGGGAGAACCTCTTGGGACAGCTGATACCTTTAAATACTTAGGGTTCTAGCTGGATAACAAAGTTAACTTTCTGTGCCACCTGAATGAGACTCCGAAAAAACTAAGGCAGCGGTTAGGCTTATTCTACCGCATTAAGCATCTACTCATCAACGAAGCTAGAAAAAGACTAGTGCAAACCACATTCCTACCCCTACTGGACTATGCTGACTTTCTACAACCACTGCCCTCAACAGACCTCAACAAACTTGACATCCTTTATCACCGGCCTTAAGGTTCATCCTTAATCTGCCACCTCGCACCCACCACTGCCTTCTGTATCAAGAGATGGGATGGCCACCACTCTCAACTAGGAGGAAAAGAAATGCTCTTCTCTGGTTCTTTAGAGTGCTGTCTGATAAACTTCCTGCATATATCTCGAACTTCTTTGAACGTGCCAAGGGATCTTATGGTCTGAGATGCTTCTCCATACTCTGCTTCCAGATTCCCAGAGTAAATACAACCCATGGCTTGGCAGCAATCAATGTCTCACTCCCATCCATATGGAACACCATGCAAGGTTCCCTAAAACTCTCATTCCTTCCAGGTCCATTCACATTCAAAGCACTAATAGCTAGGTTCCTGAAGGAAACCTGCAGTTGTTTTTAGGTGTCTATGTACCTGTAGCCTTGGGTATATTACATGAAGCCATTGTCAGAGTCTACCTCAACTTACAGCACTCTTAGGGAGTACCCAGCATTATTTAGCCCTCCTCCTCTTCTCCTAGCCCTCACGATTCTATCCTCTTTCCCCTTCTCATATACTTTCTCATCTTCCCCTTCCCACACTTGAGATGTATCATAACTGCTTTTATCTATGATAGTTCCGTACCTATAGGCTAACCTGTCTTTTCAATGTATAATGTCTTGCTTTTGTCCACTTTATTTTGCGAATTGTATTGATGTCCAGGACCACTTTGAAAATGAGCCTGCTCAATGGTGTTTACGCCTGGTTAAATAAAGTTTGATTGATTGATTGATTGATTGATTAAGCAATGTCTCCGTGATCTTCCCCACTACTGAGGTGAGGCTGACTGGCCTATGGTTCCCCACCTCCTCTCTACTGCTGGATTTGTACAGAGGGACCACATGTGCCTTCCTCCAATTCTCTGGTACCACCCCTGTGTTGAATGACTCAGTGAACATGGTTGACAGAGGTACTGCTATCTCTCTTCACAGTTCTTTTAATATCCTTGGGTGTATGCCATCTGGTCCCATCGCTTTGTCCACCTTCAATTTAGTCACCACCTGCAGGTTCTTCTGCCTGTGAATGGACTATTGTCCACCTGTTCATGCCTTCGCCCAACTGCTGTACTGCTGTGTCCCTTGCCCCTCCCCTCTTATGTGAATACTGAACAGAAAGACACAGTGAATGTCTTGGGGGGCATATGACAGTTCTTAGGCATGGTACTATCACTTCAAATACGAAACAGCACATATAAGCAAACAACATTCAGCATTGACAAATGCTTGTTTGGCTTTGGCTTGAAGATAATTTGAAGTAGAAAGGTGAGGCAGTGCCAGTATGGATATTCTGCCCATTATTTAGATTTGTGCCACTTGGGAGGGTCTAGGAAATCGGGGGGAAGTACACCACTTAAGTCAGTAAATGCCTTATTAAAGGTGTTTGCTATGATTTTTAGGGTTCTGGGTTGTGGTTTCTTCAAGATTTAGCATGGTTGGAGGTGTCTTGTTTGGTTTCCCTGTTAGGGTCATGATATTGTCCCAGAACGTGCGGCTGTCCCCCCAGCAGTTAGCCAGCTCGTTTTTGAAGAAATAGCTTTTTGCTTGACAAATAGCCCAGGTACATCTATTTTGGGTAGTTTTATAGTTCTGATTATCTGTTTGAGAGCCAGTGCTTCTAGCTTTATGCCTTGTTTGTGGAAGTGTTGTTACCGTTGTCATTATTTTGCTATCCTTTTCTTACTTGCAATTTTTTATTTTGAAAGAGCATGTACATCCATTCACTTGATAACAATTTGACAAAAAGCAGAAATCTTGACAGTTTTATTCCTTTTCTAAATTCCAAGCTAAAGAAAGTAACTTTTTTACTCTTTTGTGTGACGATTTTCTGTGTTTTCTCAGGCGAAAGGCTAGGAAAGTTTTTTTTTCTAGAAGTAAAACAAAACAAAAAAAAAATCCACAAAAAACTAAAGTTGTACTCGACCAGTCCTGAGTCTGCTATGCAAGCAAGAATCAGTCACAGCCTGGTGCAAATCCTCCTATTTTGGCATAATGATAAAGAAGAGCTGTTTAGGTACAATAGCATAAAGAGAGGCCACTCACTTAGTCAGAGTTGCAATCTGCACACAAGGCCAAAAATACAGAACATTTCCAATATCAAGTTGTTACATTTTGTCAAATAAAACCATATATATTAACCCCAATGTTTTGCTAATAGGGCTTGTTTAGCAGAGTGTTTTTACTGTTGTCATCATTTTGCTAGCCCTTTCTTATTTGCAATTATTTATTTATCGCACAAATAACAAGCATTTGTCAATGCCGAATGTTTCCTTACTGGCATTGGCAGTGGTAGTGTAGAAGTTACAGAGCTGCGTAATAGGAATGGCAGTGAAGTATTGAACTGAAGCCAACCCCACCACCACCCTGCAGAAAGTGACAGGCATAGGGGTGTGCATTTGGGTCGTCAGGCATAACGGGCCACGCCATTTCACCACACCCCACTCTGCAGAGACTGACAAGTGTGACGTGTTCCTTGGGGTCTTTGGCCCTTATGCGCACCCCATTTCATTAGGAAATACGGTGAGATGGGTGCGATATAGGAGAATGGGGTGAAGTTTGGGGCCGAAGAGTCCAAGGCATACCTCGATGCCTCTCAGTGACTGCAGGGTGTGGAATGGTATGAGCATCACAGGCAAGAATCCCAAGTCACACCCCTGATTCCTGTCATTCTCTATAGGGGTGGGCGATTTAGTTGAAAAGCTGAATACCTCAGGCATTCGTTGGTATTTTAACTCCAAATCTTCAACATGTTTGTTTTGTGACCCCACCTCATGAACAGGGGGGAATATCAGTTTGGTAGCCGAAAGCTGCTTATGCACAGTGACTACGGGATTTAGCACCACAGGTGCAAAAATATTCCGAACAGGCTGTAAAAAATGACAGCTGTACTCTTTCATGGGGAGGTGTAAAAATGGCTATGTTGCAAATCTGCAGTAAAAATATTTAAAAAAAGGTGAAGTCACAAGCATACATAGAAACTGTGCAACACACACCCGTTATATAAGTAGGTTGGGGATATTTTGCAACAGATTGTCAACTCAGGCATTTGGTGCCTCCGATCATGAACAGTGTCACCAGTGATTTTCTTTATCTGCCGAACAATGATTTCCCACAGCGACCACGCATCTCTGCACTGAAAGTGTGAAAACACCGCCAGCCATGTTGTGAAAAATGGCAGCTGTACTGTTCATAAGAAGTGTTGAAAAATGCCACTAGTGAAAATCTGGACTGAAAATATTACAAAGTCATGAAGTACGCGAGGATGCATAGAAACACACAATGCTCACTAAGTAACACAGTCATTTATGGATTTTGTCACCAAATTTTCAACATAGCCATTTAAGACCTCTGCTCCATGAACAGTGTAACTGTGAGTTTCTTAATCTATCCTAAGCTTATTTACTTTTCGCACCAAGCAACACCATTGTCGCTTCGTATACGATAACACATTTTGGAGCATATGAAAAAATTGCGAAAAGCTGGACTGTTCATAAGAAAGACTAATAAAATGGACATGTTGAAATCTAGAGTGAAATATTAAATCTACAAACTTACGAGCATGCATAGGAACGCTGTACAGCAAACGCTCGTTAAAGTAATTTTCAGGCAGGTTTTTCACCAAGTTTTCAACATAGCCATTTAAGACCTCTGCTTCGTGACCAGTGTCACTGTGGTTTATTAATGTGTCCCATACTTTGAGTTTGCACACGATTAGCCATTATGCGCTACATGAGGCTGCGTTTTTGGGCAGGATGTGAAAAATGACATGTACTGCTCGCCGGGGAGGTGTGGAAAAATGGCAATGTTGAAAATCTGGAATTAAAATATTGAAAATTCGCAAACCTAGCGTGCATGGAACGAACACCAGCACACTCGTAAAACAGTCATTTTAAGAATTCTGTCACCAAATTTGCAACATTGCCATTTAAGATCTCTGCTCATGAACAGTGACACTGTGATTTTCTTAATGTGTCCCATACACTGAGTTTGCACAGTGACTGCGCCATTGTGTGCTACATGGGCGGAAACTACGTTTTGGGTGAGATGTGAAAATGACAGCTGTACTACTCATAAGAAGATGTGAAAAATGGCAATGTTGAAAATCTGGAGCAGAAATATTGAAAATTCGCAAACCTATGAGCGTGCGTAGGAACTGTGCAACGCACTCTCGTAAAACAGTCATTTTTAGGAATTTTTTCACCAAATTTTCAACATAGCCATTTCAAGACCTCTGCTCATGAACAGTGTCACTGCAATTTTCTTAATTTGTCCCGTACATTGATTTCGCACACCGACTGCGCCATTCTGCGCTACAAAGGTGGAAACACATTTTGGGTGAGGATGCGAAAATGACAGCTGTACTACTCATGAATTGGTGTGGTGAAATGGCAATGTTGAAAAATCTAGAGTGAAAATAGTGAAATTTCATGAACTACACGAACGCAATGTAGGAACTGCATAGCATGCAGCTCGTTAAACAGTCATTTTGGAATTTTGGCACCAAATTTTCAACATGGGATTTTGGGCCCTTCTCATGAATGATATCACTGTCATGGTGGTATTCAGTCCCAAGGTGATTTAGCAGTCACTGCACGGTCACTCGTGAAATCACCTAGAACGAATAACACCATGACAGTGACTCAGGCATGAGGAAGGTCTAACCCCATATTGAACTGGTAAAATCCCAAAACTACCCGAGATGCAATAAAGTTGAACCCTCTATCTAGGCCATATTATACAGCTTACCGACATTTCTCAGTTCGCTGATTACGGCTGAAGAAGAGTGCAGAGCGTGTTCCCGGTCCACGAATCGTCGCGGCTGGGTCAAGTAGTATGTGGGGTGAGGGGGCATGAGGAGGCTGGAGTGCACAGTGGGTGGCTGCGGGTTGTGGGAGGGGTTGGGAGACTACGCGTGAGACCGTTTTGTTTTACAGGTTAAAATAAAAAAGACTTGATGGGACCGCTTGCCCACTGAGGTGAGCTCAGCATGCTGCTTGACTTTGAGGCGTTCAGCCCGGCCAGAAGTTGGGCACCGTCGACAAAAAAAAAAACAAAAATGCAGGACCGTTTGCCAGCTGGGGTGGGCTCCCAAGCGTGGCGCCTGGAAATGAGGGGGAGGGGCGCGTTCAGCCGACGAGATTAGGCAGCCCATTGGCAACATGACAGATTGCCATGCTGGGGTGGGCTCCCAGCAGTGGCACAACTATTGGGAGGGAGGGGAAGACAGGCATAATTCAGCCCGCGAGTTGGGCACCCGTGTTCTCGCTGCGATGAGGCGCCTGCGCCTGCGGCTGGGAGGGAGCAATGTGAGCAGCTTCTTATCGCTGCTCACTCAGCGTAGCTCCCCTTTCAACTGTATGCCACTGCATTTGGAGCATGTCATGAACCGGCTCCAAAATGCATTAGCTGAGGCAGCGCCTGCCAGCACAGTGCCTGAATTGAGAGGAGGTGACACACCTCCGAAATCTCCGATGAAGGCACTCTATGTTCTTGCACATGCGTGCAAGCAAACATAACAAGCATTTGTCAATGCCGAATGTTTGCTTGCTGGCATTGGCAGTGGTAGTGTAGAAGTTACAGAGCTGCGTAATAGGAATGGCAGTGAAGTATTGAACTGAAATATTACCCCACCTACCTGCAGAGAGTGACAGGCATTGGGTGTGCATTTGAGTCGTCAGGCATATGACCGCCATTTCACCACACCCACTCTGCAGAGACTGACAAGTGTGGCGTGTTCCTTGGGGTCTTTGGCCCTTATGCACCCATTTCATTAGGAAATACTGTGAGATGAGTGCGATATAGAAGAATGAGGTGAAGTTTGGGGCGAAGAGCCCAAGGCATACCGATGCCTCTCAGTGACTGCATGGTGTGGAATGAGTGCAGGCACATCACAGGCAAGAATCCCAAGTCACACCTGATTCTGTCATTCTCTATAAGGTTAGGCGATTTTAGTTGGAAAACCCAATACACCTCAGGCATTCGTTGGTATTTTAACTCCGAATTTTCAACATGTTTGCCTAGACCCCACCCCTCACGAATAGGGGAATATCAGTTTGGTACTTAAACTGCTTATACACAGTGACTATGGCACGAGCACCACAGGTAAAATATTCAACAGGCTGTAAAAATGACAGCTGCTCTTTCATGGGGAGGTGTAAAAAATAGGCTATGTTGCAAATGTGTAGTAAAACTATTTAAAAAAATGGTGAAGTCACGACAGTACATAGAAACAAAACGCACACCCGTTAAATAAGTAGGTTGGGGATATTTTATAGCAGATTGTCAACTCAGGCATTTTGGTGCCTCCGATCATGAACAGTGTCACTGTGATTTTCTTTATCTGTGCCGAACAATGATTTCCCACAGCGACCACGCATCTCTGCACTGAAAGTGTAAACACACTTGACCATGTTGTGAAAATAGCAGCTGTACTGTTCCATAAGGAAGTGTTGAAAAATGCCACTTGTGAAAATCTGGACTGAAAATATTACAAAAGTCATGAAGTATACGAGGATGCATGGAAACTGCACAATGCTCACTCGTAACACAGTCATTTATGGACTTTTGTCACCAAATTTTCAACATAGCCATTTTAAGACCTCTGCTCATGAACAGTGTAACTGTGAGTTTCTTAATCTGTCCTAAACATTGCTTTCGCTTTTCAACAGCACCATTGATGCGCTACATGCACGATAACACATTTGGGAGACATATAAAAATTGCAGCTGGACTGTTCATAAGAAAGTTTAATAAAATGGACATGTTGAAAATCTAAGTGGAAAATATTAAATCTGCAAACTTACGAGCATGCATGAGGAACTGTGCACGCCACGCTCGTTAGTAATTTTTAGGCATTTTTCACCAAGTTTTCAACATAGCCATTTTAAGACCTCTGCTCGTGACCAGTGTCACTGTGGTTTTATTAATGTGTCCCATACTTTGAGTTTGCACACGATTGCGCCATTGTCAGTACATGGGGGCGGAAACACGTTTTGGGCAGGATGTGAAAAATGACAGCTGTACTGCTCATAGGAGGTGTGGAAAAATGGCAATGTTGGAAATCAGGTGGAAATATTGAAGAATTCGCAAAACCCTCTGACGTGCATGGAACTATGCAAGCACACTAAATAAAACAGTCATTTTAGGAATTCTGTCACCAAATTTTCAACATTGCCATTTTAAGATCTCTGCTCATGAATGGTGACACATGAATTTTCTTAATGTATCCCATACACTGAGTTACGCTAGCGACTGCGCCATTGATGCGCTACATGGTGACTTACATTTTGGAGAGATGTGAAAAATGACAGCTGTACTACTCATAAGAGGTGTTAAAAATTTCAGTAGTTGAAAATCTGGGTGGAAATATTGAAAATTAGTAAACCTATGGCGTGCGTGGGAACGCGCATAGCACTCTCGTAAAAACAATGATCATTTAGGAATTTTTCACCAAATTTTACCAACATAGCCATTTCAAGACCTCTGCTCATGAACAGTGTCACTGCAATTTTCTTAATTTGTCCCGTACATTGATTTACTTTTACCGACTCGCCATTCTGCGCTACAAAGGTGGAAACATTTTAGGTGAGATGTGAAAATGACAGCTGTACTACTCATAAGACAGTGTGGTGAAATGGCAATGTTGAAAAATCTGGAGTGAAAATATTGAAATTTCATGAACTTACGAGCCTGTGTAGGAACTACTTGCAGCCTCGTTAAACAGTCATTTTTGGAATTTTGGCACCAAATTTTTCAACATGGGGATTTTGGGCCCCCTTCTCCCATGAATGATATCACTGTCATGGCGGTATTCGGTCCCAAGGGTGATTTACGCAGTCACTGCACAGTCACTGCGGCGAAATCACCCCGACCGGTGAATAACACCACGGTGACATCGACCATGAGAAAATCCGTATGTTGGTAGTCTGCAACACCAAAAATGCCGAGATATGCATTAAAGTTGAACCCCTCTATCTAGGCCATTATACAACACGGCATTTCCTCAGTTCGCGGTCGGCTTTGAAGAAGTGCAGGCGTGTTCCCGGTCCACCGAAGATACGTCGTCGCTGGAGTCAGAGGTAAGTATGGGGTGAGGGGTGTGGGAAGCTGGGTGCACAGTGGGTGGCTGCTGCGGGTTGTGGGAGGGATTCGGGAGACTACTGTGAGACGTTTTTGTTTTACAGGTTAAAATAAAAAGACTTAGTGAGACCGCTTGCCACGCTGAGGTGATCGACTCCAACGCCTTTCTGTGTTTTGAGGCGTTCAGCCGACGGAGGATTGGGCACCCCGTCGACAAAAAAACAAAAATGCAGGACCGTTTGCCCACGCTGGGGTGGGCTCCCAGCGTGCTTCACAGGCCCAGGGGAGAGACGCGTTCAGCCGACGGAGTTAGGCAGCCCGTTGGCAACATGTGAGATTGCCATGCTGGGGTGGGCTCCCAGCGTGGCATCAACTGTGGGAGGGAGGGAGAAGACAGGGCAATTCAGCCCGAGGTTAGGCACCCGTCGAGCTATCACAGCTGCGTCTTGAAGGCAGCGCCGCCTGTGGCTGGGAGGGCTGTGTGTGAGCAGCCTGTACGCTGCTCACACAAAGCGTAGCTCCCCACTTTCAACTGTATGCCACTGCATTTTGGGCATGTCATAGACAGCTCCAAAATGCATTACCTGAGGCAGCGCCTGCCAGCACAGTGCCTGGGTGGAGGAGGTGACACACCTCCGAAATCTCCGATAGAAGGCACTATATTTCTTGCACATGCGTGCAAGCAAACATAACAAGCATTTGTCAATGCCGAATGTTTGCTTGCTGGCATTGGCAGTGGTAGTGTAAAGTTACAGAGCTGCGTAATAGGAATGGCAGTGAAGTATTGAACTAAAGCCAACCCCACCCCACCCTGCAGAGGTGACAGGCATTGGGGTGTGCATTTGAGTGAATCAGGCATAACCCACGCCATTTCACCACACCCCACTCTGCAGAGACTGACAAGTGTGACGTGTTCCTTGGGGTCTTTGGCCCTTATGCGCACCCCATTTCATTAGGAAATACTGTGAGATGGGTGCGATATAGGAGAATGGGGTGAAGTTTGGGGCCGAAGAGCCCAAGGCATACCTCGATGCCTCTCAGTGACTGCATGGTGTGGAATAGTGCGAGCATCACAGGCAAGAATCCCAAGTCACACCCCTGATTCCTGTCATTCTCTATAGGGTTGGGCGATTGGTTGAAAGCCTAATACCTCAGGCATTCGTTGGTATTTAACTCCAAATTTTCAACATGTTTGGTTTGTGACCCCACCTCATGAACAGGGGAATATCAGTTTGGTAGCCGAAAACTGCTTATGCACAGTGACTATGGCATTTAGCACACAGGTGCAAAAATATTCGAACAGGCTGTAAAAATGACAGCTGTACTCTTTCATGGGGAGGTGTAAAAAATGGCTATGTTGCAAATCTGCAGTAAAATATTTAAAAAAGTGAAGTCACAAGCATACATAGAAACTGTGCAACACACACCGTTATATATAAGTAGGTTGAGGATATTTATAGCAGATTGTCAACTCAGGCATTTTGGTGCCTCCGATCATGAACAGTGTCACTGTGATTTTCTTTATCTGTGCCTGAACAATGATTTCCCACAGCGACCAGCATCTCTGCACTGAAAGTGTGAAAACACACTTGACCATGTTGTGAAAAATGGCAGCTGTACTGTTCATAAGGAAGTGTTGAAAAATGCCACTAGTGAAAATCTGGACTGAAAATATTACAAAGTCATGAAATAGCGAGGATGCGTGGAAACTGCACAATGCTCTTTCGTAACACAGTCATTTTATGGACTTTTGTCACCAAATTTTCAACATAGCCATTTTAAGACCTCTGCTCATGAACAGTGTAACTGTGAGTTTCTTAATCTGTCCTAAACATTGCTTTCAGCACACCAACAGCACCATTATGCGCTACATACGATAACACATTTTGCGAGAGACATGAAAAATTGCAGCTGGACTGTTCATAAGAAAGTTTAATAAAATGGACATGTTGAAAATCTAGAGTGAAAATATTAAATCTGCAAACTTACGAGCATGCATAGGAACTGTACAGCATACGCTCGTTAAAGTAATTTTTAGGCATTTTTCACCAAGTTTTCAACATAGCCATTTTAAGACCTCTGCTCAGTGACCAGTGTCACTGTGGTTTTATTAATGTATGTCCCATACTTTGAGTTTGACACCGATTGCGCCATTGTATGCACATAGGCGGAACACGTTTTAGGGCAGGATGTGAAAATGACAGCTGTACTGCTCATAAGGAGGTGTGGAAAAATGGCAATGTTGGAAATCTGGGTGGAAATATTGAAAATTGCAAACCCTATGACGTGCATAGGACATACTGCAGCACACTCATCAAAAACAGTCATTTTAGGAATTCTGTCACAAAATTTGGCATGCATTTAAGATCTCTGCTCATGAACAGTGACACTGTGATTTTCTTAATGTCCCATACACTGAGTTTGACTAGACTACGCCATTGTCGCTACATGGTGGAAACACGTTTTGGGTGAGATGTGAAAAATGACAGCTGTACTACTCATAAGAAGATGTAGAAAAATGGCAATGTTGAAAATCTGGAGCAGAAATATTGAAAAGTCGCAAACCCCATAATGCGTGCGTAGGAACTGCATAGCACTCTCATCAAAACAGTCATTTTGAATTTTTCACCAATTTTCAACATAGCCATTTCAAGACCTCTGCTCATGAACAGTGTCACTGTGATTTTCTTAATTTGTCCCGTACATTGATTTGCACACCGACTCCGCCATTCTGCGCTACAAGGGTGGAAACACATTTTGGGTGAGATGTGAAAAATGACAGCTGTACTACTCATAAGACAGTGTGGTGAAGTAGCAATGTTGAAAATCTAAGTGAAAATATTGAAATTTCACGAACTTCCTGAGCCTGCGTGGGAACTGCATAGCATACGCCTCGTTAAACAGTCATTTTGGAATTTTGGCACCAAATTTTCAACATGGGGTTTTGGCCCCCTTCTCATGAATGATATCACTGTCATGGTGGTATTCAGTCCCGAAGGGGATTTGTGGATCACTGTGCGGTCACTGGCGAAATCACCCCTGAGCAACTCCGCGGCGGTGACATCATTCATGAAAGGTCCCAAAACCCATGTTAAAATGGTCAAAATCTCAAAATACCTGAGATATGCAATAAAGTTGAAACCCCTATCTAGCCCATTATACAGCTTACGGCATTTCCTCAGTTCGCGGTCGGCTTTTGAAGAGTGCAGGCGTGTTCCCGGTCAGCGATGATCGTCGCGCAAGCTCCGGAGGTAAGTATGGGGTGGGGGTGTGGGGATACTGGAGTGCGCAGTGGTGGAGTGCGGGTTGTGGGAGGGGCTTGGAGGCATGCGGAGACCGTTTTTGTTTTACAGGAAAACAAAAAGACATCGTGGGGATCGCTTGCCACACTGGGGTGGGCTCCCAGCATGGCACCAGGACTTGGGGGGCGTTCAGCCGACGGGGATTAGGCACCCCGTCGGCAAAATAAAAACAAGCAGCGGACCGTTTGCCACGCTGGGGTGGGCTCAAGCGTGGCACAGGACTTTGAGGCGCGTTCAGCCGACGAGTTTGGCACCCCGTCGGCAACAAAACGGATTGCCATGCTGGGTGGGCTCCCAGCGTGGCATCAACTACTGGGGGAATCGAGGCGATGCAGCTGAGCCGACGGGATTGGGCACCCGTCGGCTATGCTGCTGCATGGAGGCGCGCGCCCTGCGGCTGGGGGAGCTGCGCGAGGGCAGCTTCTTATCGCTGCTCACTCAGCGTGGCTCCTTTCAACTGTATGCCACTGCATTTTGGAGCATGTCATAGACAGCTCAAAAATGCGATAACTTCGAGGCAGCGCCTGCCAGCACAGTGCCTGAATTGGAGGAGGAGGTGACACCTCTGAAATCTCCGATGAAGGCACTATGTTTCTGCACATGCGCAAGCAAACATAAAATGGCTGTCTGCTTTTGTGGCCTTTTACATCCTTTCATTATTTAACATAGAAACATAGAAGTTGTTGGCAGATAAAGGCCTCCAGGCCCACCTAGTCTGCCTTATTATCCCTACCTACAGTGAGTGCTCGCATGCGTGCCGGCATTAGCCCCCAACTACCAATATCTCTGTATGTCTATCCCATGCGTTCTAAAATCTGTAACCATTTCTGCCCCGACCACCTCTGCTGCTAGGTTTTCCATTTGTCCACCACCCTCTCTGGGAAGAAGTACTTCCTCAAATTTCCTCTGAACCTCCTCCCTCCTCCAACTTCATCTTGTGCCCCATTGGAAAATAGTACTCCCTGTACCTTAGTCTTCCTGTGAAGTATTTAAATGTTTCAGTCATAGCCCCACTTCCCTCCTCTCTTCCAGGGAGTACATATTTAATTCCTTAAGCTTGTCCTCGTAGAGTTTGTGATGTAGGCCTTGCACCATTTTGGTTGCCCTCCTTTGAACCGCCTCCACTCTGTCAATGTCTTTTAGTAGATACGGCCTCCAAAACTGGACACAGTACTCGAGGTGTGGCCTCACTAATGTTCTAGTTAGTGGAATTATTACCTCATTTATTCTGCTGGTGATTCCCCTGCCTACGTATCCCAGCATCCTGTTAGCCCTTTCTGCCACCTTGTCACACTGCCTACCTTCCTTGAGGTCATCAGTGATTATCACCTCCCCTCCGGTCTCTTTCCTGATTTGAGCATAATATCCCCCCCCCCAGGTGGCGTGTTGCTCCTGGGTTTTTGTGCCCCATGTGCATCATCTTGCACTTTTTTGCATTTAAACCCAGCTGCCAATCCTTTCACCAATCCTCCATCTTCTTTAGATCTCCCCTCATTTTATCCACTCCCCCTGCTGTGTCCACCATGTTGCAGAGCTAGTGTCATCTGTGAACAGGCATATTTTCCCTTCTAGTCCCTCTGCAATGTCACTTATAAAGACATTGAAGAGGACCAGACTTATTTAGTTATGTGATTATTGGATTTTGATAACAGGATAGGCTCACTAAGACTTGTGTCCCTTTTTCAGGAGCAACAAGGAAAAAGTTGCATACAATAACAAACTCTGGCCTGAGCTGCAGACGGAGGAGCATGGCATTGTCTGCCATGTTCAAGATGGCTGCCAGAGTTTTCTGCATATGCATGATGACTCATGCATGTGCACTGAACTCCGGCAGCATGGCGGCACAGTCCGCCATGTCCAAGATGTCCTCTGGAGTTCCGTGCGCACGTGCGAGTTGTTGTGCATGCACAGAAACCTCTAGTGGCAATCTTGGACACAGCAGACAGTGCTGTGTTCTACTGACTGGTCTTTTAAATAGTGCAGTGTATGTGCAGTGATTGCCATTCACATCCACTATTTAAAAGTCTGGTCAGTGCCCGGTAAGCTCCCTTCTCTACTGTATTCACAAGACGGCTACAGGGCTTCACCCACCGCAGCCGTAAAAGGCATACACTTGGTACAATGTCAGATACTAAGGACAATTGAGACAGTATAAGCAATATTAGTAACAAATTGATAAACAGTCATCATTTCGTTTTCAAGAAGGGCCCAAGGTCAAGGCCTCAAAGAACATTTTTTTAATAAGCACCATATTGGTCTCCTTGGAGGGATCCTCAACATACTAGGAAACCAACATGGTACTGTCAAAATGTTTTGGTTGTGTGGCCACCCCAATAGGCTAGATTCAGGAGCAGAGCTGGGCAGGCACCATGTGGTAGAATGGGCATGACTGAAAAAAGCTCCCTGGTGCCTCAATAATGACTCATAGAGCCTGAACAGGGTATATCTCATTTAGTACCTGATTACAGGGCAGGGCATATCCCTATCTGTTTTAGGGTACATCCCTATCTGAGCACAGAGTATATCCCTGGTGGACAACAGCACTGAGAGGAAAATAATAGATTAAAAATGTCTGGGTTTCATAAAATGAAAAGAAAGATAGTCCTGTAGTGCTATATACGGTCAGTACTACTAACTACTCTGATAAACTGAGTTTCTAAATGGATATTTTTCACTCAAGGGCTAACCAGGGGAGGGAGGGAGGATAGAGCATCCCATAGAAGGCTTTCCTGTTAGGAAGTGTGGGCACAGACTGTGTCCCCCTGTGGGACTGCCATGGTGCCCTAATGTAAGCTAGGTGGTAGCAAAGTGGATATATAAAAAAAAAAAGAATGAAAAGATTTTGTAAGAGCAATAAAAGCAAGCAGCCCTTTTATCTGTGAGATGAATAATCGCATGCATGAAAGAGATAGCTCCTTCCGCTAGACGTCCTGTTGCGAGAGGTATTCTCTTACCCCAGCTCCAATATGCTCTGCCCCTCCTCTTTGCTGCAAACTCTGCTACACTCCACAAATGGGACACTGTCTACAACAACATCTGTAGATTAGCCTTAACTGCCCCAGGTCTTACCCATCATTGTCTCCTTTATGCTGGCTTAAATTGGCTGTCACCTAAGGATATTCGAGCCTACTCCTGGGCTGCTTTATCAACTCCCTGTCTAGACCTCCCTGCCCTGTCTATCTTGTCAACCTCCTGACTCCTGCCTCACACACCCGTACCCTCAGGTCTTCCTCTGTCCCCATGCTCTCCACTAGACCTTGCATGACAAAAATGGGTGAACAGGCATTTGCCCATTTTGCTCCCAAATTCTGGAACTTACTACCCCTTATGGTGAAAACTTCAGCCTCCCATCGAGAATTCAAAAACTCGCTGTTCACCCACCTTCTAGCCTCTGGCCAATGCAAATGCTCTTAATTTGCTTTGTCCCACTGCAGGCTGTCGGGTCTGACCCCGAGTACTACACTAATGTTCTCCCATGCAAATATGCTTGTCTAGGTGGCTATGAACCTTGATGTCTTTACTGTCCTCAGCTGTCTTATGGTTACCCTAATTGCTTTATTTTACATCCTTATTATGATCTATGCCTAAAATGTACCCTTATGTAACTATTACTGTGCTTACCCAATGTATATCTTGTTTTGCTCCTGTACACCTATATTATGTCTGTGCATTTCTGCATATTGTAACCAATGTCCTGTGCTCTACCGAGTCGTGCCTGAAAATAGGCAGGTCTCTTGCCTAGCGCACTTACCCGGTTACCAAAACCTAATAAATAAATAAATAAAATGAAAGGAGTAAAACGGTCCTATAAACAAGTTGTATTGGTGGATCGTTGGGGCTATGTGGAATGCAAGAAGATTTGGGGAATGTTGTTTTGTAAGCTTTATGTAAAGCGGAGTGAAGCAAGAAGAATTTGGGAATGTTGATTTTCTAGGCTTTGTGCAAAGTAGAGTAGTGAGTGGTGCACTGTACAGTGCACCCAGTTTCACAACCTCATTGTTGTGAAGTTATAACCTGAGAAGGGTTTACTGTGAATTCAATCCTGAGAAAATAGTGAGGCACAAAACTGTGCAGTCAAAACAGGCAATTTTGCACCGGGGCAAAATCGCAAGCCCCAGAAATAGCGCAGGGAGGAACAAGCATACAGCATGAAGCATTGCAAGGGTCTCCTCCCCCACCGTACTCCCCCAAATATTTATAAACATCCTCGAGGATGCAGCAAACAGTGGAAAGTGAAAGCAGCTGCAGGCATGGCTACACTGTCCGAGTTATAGTCCCTGTAGCTGTTTGCCTACTGTGTTTTGACTATGCAGTGTTGTGCCATGCTGTTTCCCTGCGCTAAAATCTGTGAATACCCTGAGAAGCAAACACCCAACTGGATTTTGGTTTCGCTCCGGGGTATTATAGCAGAGTTTCTATTCAGCATCCTTGCTGTTTCTAACATACATGATAATGACATGTATTAAAACAACAAAGATAAAAGTTGTATCTGGTTCGGAAAAAGTTAATGTGTTTATGTAATAATGAAGATGCATGCATTAAACACTGAGGGATGGAACCATAGGAGGAAATATGCAGGTTAACAGTATAGAGAAAACAATCAGTAAAAGAGACTTGTGAGACTATTTCTGTTTCATGGGAATAACTCGTGTTTGTACCCAACTAATAGCAAGTTAACTGAAAAACAAAAAGCAGAGCACTCACTGGTCAATATCAAGATGTACTGTGTTGTATTGAGCAATAAAAGAAGCTTAACACCAGCACATGTTAAGTTTTTTCTATGGCTCAACAAAACACATCTTGATATTGACCGGTGAGTGCTTCGCTTTTTTGTTTTTCAGTATGCTAGTAGTCAGTACTTTTTGGCACGAGCACCATTGGAGGTGGGTGTGCGTGGAATTTTTTTTTTTTTTTGTTAATGGCAAGTTAGGCTTGATGAAAACAATCTGTTGGATATGTTCAGGGTCTAGCATTGAATGATGAGGTCAGCACCATCACCAGCTGTGCTGAACATCCTCTCCAATGGCACACATGTATTGGGACAACTGATGTGTCTCATAGCCAGTTGTGTCAAGGGAGGGGATGAATGCATCTTCTGTGCCCAGTAGCATAATGGATCAACCTGAAATGGCCCAAGAGACTTCACACAAAATAGCCATTCAAGATTTTTTTTTTGCAGAAAAGGGCTGTCACTGTGTCCTCTTTTATTGCTCTTGACATAAGGACAAAGGATTCCTTTGATGTTGGAATCCTTGAAAATATAGGGGTCACCAATCAGTCATTGAAATGGTTTACATCATATTTAAAGATCGTACTCAGCTGGTTTCCGTTGCTGGTGTTAGCTAAGAGTTGGCCTCTGTGAAATGTGGTGTTCCACTGGGCTCAATACTGGCCCCTTGATGTTTCTTGTTTACATGAATGCCCTTCCAAATTGTAGAAAACATTCAAACATCATATTATATGCTGATGATACGGTGTTAATCACAGATGGGATAAACAGGCAGAAAGTAGAAGAAAAGCTCCAGTCTGATTTTGAAGCCATGCAAATTTGGTTTAAGACTAAACATTTATTGATGAATACCAAAAACAAACACAAACAATGTTGTTTAAAACTTCTAAATCTAAAAATAAAAGCTTGGATAATGCTATGCAGATCTTGACTATAGATGGGCAGATATTGGCACAGGCAGATATATGTATAAATTTCTGGGAGTTGAAATTGATTCTGGCCTTACCTTTAATCAACACATAGATAGTATAATAAAGAAAACTAAAATGAAATCGGGGGCCTTAAGAAGGGTTACTTTTTGTATGACTAAAAATTTTTGTGAGTTGGTAGCAAATCAGTTGATCATTCCTACTTTGGAGTGTGGATCACATGTTTATTGTTTTTCTACAAAAAAATCTCTACATAAATTGGATGTATTATATCATAAAATAGCTAGATATGTATTACGATGTAGTCCCACAGTCCATCACTGCTCCCTGTATGATGCTTTGTCCTGGATCCCTTTGTATCATAAAGAGAAATAGTATGGAATATCTTACTGTATAAAATAATGACATTGGAAACACCTGAAAGACTCGTGAAACAATTTGAATGGGTAAATTATAATTATTGTTTGAGAAATGTGGATAGTACACAAAAATTACCTAGGATTCAAAATAAATACAGCACATTTTAATTTAAATACTGGAATTCCATACCCCAAGCTATTCGACAAACAACTACCCATGACACCTTCAAGAAACTTCACAAAAAGCACCTTCACTCTAAACTCCTGCACCTGCTTCAACCCACCTTAGCTCCACTCTCCTTCCCTGCACTGCTTTAGTCTTCTTCTCTAGTTGTTTCTCTTCCCCACCTCTCTTACACCCTCCTCCAGGTCATCTCCCTCCTTCTTTCTATCCTCTCTCCCTCGCTCCCGTATCTTCTCTCTTTATCTCTCCCGCTCCCTCTCCCTCTTCCTCTTCTCTCTCTCTCCCCCCTCCTATCACACTCCCTTTCTCCCCTCCCTTTTCAACCACCTCTTTGTAACTTTACATGTTGTTCTACATGTATGCCCTTATTGTAATACTTATGTTCTTATTTATTGTGTTACCTGTCATACTGTTCTGCAATGTTATCATACTTTTTAAACTTCCTCGTGCTTGTTGCTAAATGTATCTCCCCACATTTGTGAGTTTTTACTTGTCTATGTATTGTACTGTTTCATATGCTGCGTCACACATATGATTTTGTACTCCTAAAACTGTATTCTCCCGGGTCGTGCCTGAAAATAGGCATCTCTATGCCTAGTGCACTTACCCGGTTACCAAAAGCAAATAAATAAATAAATAAAGAGCTGCTACTTCTTGGAATAGATTATCGAAGGATTTAAGAGAAATTAACTTAACAATAAAGGAATTCTGACAAAGAATTAAACAGGACCTTGAATATGTATGTATATGTTTGGAGTAACACCTTGTTGTTGGTAGTTCCCAATAGATAAATGAAGGGTTACTAGATTAGTACAAGACATAGGATATCGGGTCATATTGCTTTTTACATGAACATGTTATCACGTGTGATGTGTACTAGTTTGTCGTTAATATGTCTGTGTGTTGTTTCTATCAAATTTTCCTTTTTAGTATGATATAATATTTGTATCTTATGTAATATGTGCAATATTGAAAATGTTTGGAATCTTTTTGTAATTTGTACTTAAACATCAATAACAGGATCACCATGAAAAGAGGTCATGTATAAGATCAATGGTGTAAACTTTTTGCATTGTAAAATTGTTTTGCCTCTATAAATAAAAAATGTTTTACTACTACTACTACTACTACTACTATGCTGAGCAGGACCCGTTCCTTCCTTCAGTGCTGCTGTCAGTATAAGGCATTTCTTCTCCATCTCCACCAGTAGAACCAGATCTGTTAGATGGCATTCCTCTGTCATGACCTTGCTTACCAGCTGCTGGTGTTTGCAGCAGCTCCTGCATTCAACCACTCAGCTCATCAACTCATCACACAGCTCATGTTGAAAATGAATCACTCTGTGGTTATCCATATCCATGTGAAGGATCTCACATTTGAACCAGGGAGCCAGCATGATTGCAAAAATGTGGCTGCAGCTATCCAGCACTTTTGCAAACCTTGCAGCCAGTTCAGCTTGCAGGTGCTAACAAGCCCAGCTGCCCCATCTGGAACCTCCCTGTGTTCCTCTACATATCTCTCCATGGGTATTTTCAATATATGCACTACTGGGATCACCTGACTCGGAGCGGCAGTGGACTCAGCTAGGTTATGGGTGCTCCTCTTCAATGGTTCAAATACTTTCACCATGGCATCAGTGACCACTCATGGTAGCTTAGGATTCCCCCAGTGTCACAATCTATTGACGTCATGAAATACACACTTCTGCTCTAGCAGCCAAGACAGCATCAGGTACAATGAATTCCATCTGGTACTCACATCCTCTTTCAAGTGATGTTGAGACAGACCAAGACATTGTTGCACTTCTCTTAGTTGGTTAGTGGCCTTTACAGAGCAGTGAAAATGAGAACAGACAGAATGTGCTGTGGAGACAGTCTTGCTAACCTCAGAACTATGACATAACCATATTTACCCCATTATCCATGCTAGAAAATCAACATGTAGATTGCTACCAATTCCATGACTGCAGAATGTCTTGAATGAATTCCAGGATGTTCAGTGATATATGGTCTTTCTCCATTAGCCCAACATTTAGAACAGCAGATCTGCAGTGACTGCCAGGTTGTGGCGGGATGAAGAGAGAGCCAGTGACAAAGAGATGGAAAGAGGAATCCACACTAGGAGACATAAGCTTTGCACACACCAATGTGTGGTCAAGGAGAGATATGCATGCATGAAGTTTGTACTGCTCCAGATGTCTAAGATGCAGTGTAAGATTCCAACCAGAGCTTCCGAGGGCAGTGTGGCAATTGCCATTCTCACAGATTTCACTGATCTGCACCTCAACTTCTTCCTCCACATCCATAATGTTTTTAGGACTGTAAATGCCAAGTTTGGTCTGGCATATTATGTTAAAAACTGCCCTACACTCAATTCTCACCTAGCCCTTGCAAGGGGTGCCCTACTCCCCTCCCTCAACTATGGACTTGAATGCCGGCCCAGTAGCACTGAGGGTTGAGGCACTGGACACCTCACCTCATGCTACGCTGGTGACCCGTGTTCATGAACCAGCATGGGTCGCAGGGGGTTGTCAGGATTGGGGAAGGATTGAACATCCGGAGGACTGCTCTCCTTCTCTAGGAAGGGGGGGGGACATCAACAGTCAGCGTGTGGCTGCCCCCTGGTGGAAGCTGGGGGGGCAACACCACCGATGCTGCAGAAGTAAGAGGCGGGAGTAGGCAAACGCCGGGATGAGCGTGTATGGAAGCGTGTATGCTCCATCCATTGGTGTCATTGCATGCCTCCTCCAGCAGGGGAACCATTCCAAGAAAAAATCCCCGGCAGTATGAAGGCTGCTCGCCATCACTAACATGGTCCCGCGTAAGTCAGATCCCTCCCGGGTCCACCTTACTGGTCTCCGCAGTGGTGGGGTACATACCCGCCATGAAGTGACCAGGGAAGGTAGTTGCAGGGATGTTAGAGCTCTGCCTGGAACCAGGGTGGCAGCCAGCCTAGCTGGCTTGATCTGGGGGGAGGAACCAAAGGCACAACCTCCCCCCAGCTGTGGAAGTATAAATAAATCATCTAAAAAAAAACTACGGATTTGTAGCCTTCTCTAGTACCTTTAAGTTGCTGCTTGCCAAGTGGGAGACCAACTACAATAATATTTGCAGATTTGCCCTTTTGCTAAACAGAGCAACACATGACCACATCCTTTGCAGCTGCCTAGGCTGGTATCCTCCATAAATAGTTGTCACTTTATTCTAGGCTGTTTCACAGACAAAATAATTAGGACTGGCACCCTCACCTCCATTGTGGCCCAGGCCAAGTTGTCCCACTTGTCCTTCCCCCTAAGATCCAACAAAAAACTCCCTTCTCATTGTTCCCCAAAACATCCACCCACATGGGGGGGAGCAGGCCTTCAGTGCTACTGCACCCAAACTCTGGAACTCTCTGCCGCTTGCAGTCTGTAGCTTCTTCTCCCACCCTCAGTTTAAAAAGTATCTGTGGATTCATTTAAACAGCTGGTGTACTGCCTAAAACTAGTATTAGATTTTAAAAGCAACCAACCATTACCTTTTATATCTGAGGTACTTTTTCTTTTCCCTTTGTTTAATTAGAAGATTGTTTGTCAATTTAATAGATGTCATATGTGGAACAGCTCTTAGCCTGGAAGCTGACATATCTTGCTCTACTGACCACAATGCATCATCAGGTTGTAACCTTACTGACTGTGACATCACTGCTACAGTACTTAGGAACAGCAAGTGAGTGACTGCCAGGTCATTTACCTGTGATGTCACAGTCAGTGAGATCATAATGCTGATGTAGTGTGGGGCAGTAGAGTTAGATACTGTATGTCAGCTGCAAGGCTAAGAGGTGTTCCTCACATCCAGCACAACATTATCACATAGAAGACTTTCTGATAAGCAAAAGGAAAAAGGAAAATACTTCAGAAATAAAAAGTTACAACTCACCGCTACTTAAAATTTGTATTTTCCTGTATGCCTGTTTTGGCTCCAATAGCTCTTTAAAGGCCAACTAGAGTTGTACCTGCACATGATCTTCCAGGCATGCCTGCCCTCCGGCTGTTTACCCTTGTCAATCAGCAAGTCTACAGTGAAGCAGTACGCGTGCATCTCCCATCACTAAGTAGATGTGCTAGAAGACTGGCGCATTTCATTCACTTTCTCACTTCTTGTTGCCTGTGCATTCGAGGTTGGCCTGGAGCTCACTAGTTTTCTGGCCTGCTCATGTATTTTCATTAACCATTGTACCTTATGTTTGTATTTTTATGTTGGCGTGCTTGCACAGCCAACACCTTGCGGTAATGCAGATTTGGAGGCGTGGTCACTGTTGGGTGAATGCAGGGCACACATCAGTAGGTGCATCCCTCATTCCCCAATCAGCCTGCATGCCGGCGCCACACCATGCATACATAATGTGGTGAGCACATCTAAGGAAAGGTCCGCTGCAATCCGAGCAAAGCTCGTCAGATGCAATGGACCTCAACGTCTTTCGGCCACATTGCATACATAGTGACACGCTGACTTTGGGGTACCAATTCCCCTGCCAGCTTAAGCGTGGCCCCAAAGTATTGTGGATGGGGAGCCCACTCCCGTCGGCATAAAGCACTCCCCTCCCATTTGTCATATGCAGAGGGGTGCCCAATCCCCTTGGCTCTTGCCCGCGCTTTCCTTGTGTGCCGACAGAGGTGCCCAATCCCGTCGGCATAAATTAATCCCCCTTTGTGTTGTGTGCCGACAAGGGCGTCCAATCCCCTGTCAGCTGCAGCACCCCCCCCAAATAATTAGGTGGCACGCTGGGAGCCCACCCAAGTGTGCCAAAGCCCCTACAAATAAAAAAAGGTCCCCCGATGTTTATTTTTTTTTGAACCTGTAAATAAGAAAACTGTCCCTCACGGTCTCCCTGCCCGCCTCCCACTACCCGCGCCCATCCACTGTGCACCCTGCCATCCCACACCCCCTCACCCCATAACCTCCGAGTCGGCGGCGATGATCTTCAGTGGACCAGGAACATGTCTGCACTCTTCAAAGCCGACCG
The DNA here is from genome assembly GCA_016271365.2 of Neoceratodus forsteri. Classification (NCBI taxonomy): domain Eukaryota; kingdom Metazoa; phylum Chordata; order Ceratodontiformes; family Ceratodontidae; genus Neoceratodus; species Neoceratodus forsteri. The sequence continues at coordinate 497,691,035 of CM057451.1, forward strand.
CTGAACTGAGGAAATGCCAGTAAGCTGTATAATGGAATAAATAGGGGTTTTTCAACTTTGATGCAGATCTCAGGCATTTTTTGAAATTTTGGCACCAAATTTTCAACATGAGGTTTTTGAGACCCCGCCTCATGAATTCTTGCACTGTCATGGCATTATTCGGTCCCGAAAGGTGATTTCGCAGTCACTGCACGGAATCACCTTTCGGGAGCAAGGAATGAAATGACAGTGGCAATGTTCACGACGGGGGCTCTCAAAAGCCTATGTTGCAAATTTGGTGGGAAAATCCAAAAAATGACTTTTTCGAGCGTACGTTGCGCAGTTGCTACACACGCTCATAACTTAGCGAATTTGCAATATTTTCATGCCACATGTTCAGCATTGGCATTTTTCCACAACTTCTTGTCAACAGTACAGCTGTCATTTTTCACATTCTGCCCGAAATGTGTTTTCTCACTTCCGGCGCAGAATAGCACGGTCCATGTGGGAAATCAGTGTTTGGGACAAATGACAAAAATGACAGTTACACTGTTCATGAGCAGAGGTCCTAAACTGCCTATGCTGAAAATTTGGTGGCGATACTCCATAACATGACTGTGTTACGAGTGTGCGTTGCGCAGTTTGCATGCACACTCGTAAGTTCGCAAATTTATAATATTTTCACTCCAGATTTTCAACATTGCCATTGTTCTGCACCTCCTTATGAACAGGACGGCTGTCATGTTTACATCCTGACCAAAATGTGTTTTCGCAGTTCCGGCGCAGAATAGCACAGTCGCAGTGGAAAGTCCGTGTTCAAGACACATTATGAAAATGACAGTGACACTGTTCATTAGCACAGGTCCTAAAATGCCTATGTTGATAATTTGTGGGTGAAAGTCCATAAAATTAGTGTTTTTCGAGCATGTGTTGAGCACTTTGCACGCACGCTCGTGACTTTGTGCATTTGTAATACTTTCACTCCAGGTGTTCAAAATTGGCATTTTTTCACACTTCCTTATGAACAGTACAGCTGTCAGTTTACATATCCTGGCTGAAATGTGTTTTTGCACGTCTGGTGCAGAATTGCACAGTCACTATGCAAAATCAGTTTTCCGGACAGTTTGAGGAAATGACAATGACACTGTTCATGAGCAGAGGTCCTAAAATGCCTATGTTGAAAATTTGGTGCGAAAGTCCATAAAATGACTGTGCTGCAAGCATGCGTTGCGCAATTTCCACGCAGCCTTGTAACTTCATAAATTTGCAATATTTTTTTGCCAGATTTTCACCACTGGCATTTGTGCACACCTCCTTATCAACAGTACAGCTGCCATTTTTCACAGCCTGCCCTAACCGCGTTTCCGCAACTGTGGTGCACAATGGTGTGCTCGCTGTGGGTAATCACCTTTGGAACACATTAACAAAATCACAGCACTACTGTTCATGAGGGAAGGTCCCAAAATACCTATGTTGAAAATGTGCCTAAAAAACTCCCACAAATAATTGAGTTGAGGATGTCTGTTGCGCAGTTTGTATGCATGTTCATTGCTTCACCAATATTTCATATTGCCACTCCAGATTTTCAACGTTGCAATTTTTTACACCTCCTCATGAACAATACAGTTGTCATTCTCCACATCCTGCCCAAAACTGTCTTTTCATCCCTCTGTCGCTAAATGGCACAGCCACTGTGCAAAACCACGTTTCAGTTAACACAGTGATTGTGCCGCTTTTCATGCGGTGGCCTGACAAGCAGGCCATGTTGAAAATGTGGAGTGAAACTACCACTACATGCCTGCGGTGTTAGGGTTTCCAACTGTAGCACCCCACCCGGTACGGACTGACAGGCGTCAGGGCTGTGACTTGGGATCAACGGATGTAATGCTCATGCCATTCCACCCCCCGCCCACCCTGCAGCCACTGACAGGCATAATTGTGTCTTGCACTGTTCAGCCACACACTTCACCCCATGCTCCTATACTGCACACATGTCAGCATATTTCCTTATGGAATGGGGTAAGTATAATGCCCAAATACCCCAAAGCACACCACGACACTTGTCAGTGTCTACAGGGTAGGGTGAGGTACAATGCCATGAGCATTATAGCTGACGACCCAAAGGCACACCCCAATGCCTGTCGCTCTCTACAGGGTGGGGGTGGAGTTGGCGTCACTTCAATACTTCACTGCCATTCCTATTATGCGTCTCTAGCTCCACCACTGCCAATGCCAATGACAGCGTGACAACATTCGGCATTTGACAAATGCTTGTTATCTTTCTGTTCCACAACATGCCTTGCTGTATGTGCTAATTGGCTGCATTGGTCCTTATTGTATTGTACTATTGCTTGTATGGGCCTTACTGTATTGTAATTTATTGTATTGTATCTTTGGTTATCACTATTGTATTGACTGTCTTGTATCCTCCTGGGTCGTACCTGTAAATAGATACAACTGTGTTTAGTGTATTCACCTAGTTAAAAAAAGCAAATAATAATAAAAGAAAACAATTTGTCAACAAATTTGCCATCACAGCACTTATAGTAATCAGGTTTAGTTATAAGGTAAACATTTATACCATTTTATTTTAACCAGGGTTTTGTACAGGATTTAGCTGGGATTCACAGTATTTTATTTCTGTTGTTAAAGTTTGCAAATGTGTTTCTTGCAACTGTTATTTATTTGGCCTTAGCTTTGTTTCCTCACCATGGATGCAGGTCCATTTATCATGGAGCAGGTAATGAGGGTGTGAGGAGGAGGGAGGAACACTAACGTGGCAGGAGGCAATATAGTACAGTGGTTTAAGGCTCTGAGCTGCAAACCTGGGTTTGAATCCCACAGCTCCCAATTGCATACTGTGTGACCCTGAGCAAGTCACTTAACTTCCTTGTGCTCACAGGTTGCACCTGTAAACAAGCTTTCAGCTTAGTTTATTTATTTAGGAAATCAGAATTACAACCCTTTAAGTCATAAACTCGTTTCAAAGGCTCCATGTCAGAATAAAACAGACATTCATACAGTACATACATAGAATAAATGTAGGTGAGCAATCATACAGAGTATAAGTACAATGAGCACGGGTTAATGCCTATGCATTTGGTAGCTAAAACAGGGCAGAGCTATCAACATATTTACCTAATGAGTGGCTAAGACCTACACAATTGGTAGCTAAAGCAATGCATGATATGAGTTGGTAGTAAGCCACCTTAGGGAGGCCTTGTCTTATACATAATGCAATGCATTCATAGTCCAGTGCAATTATATGGTAACCGAGGGAGGTGAGTAGCCTGTAGGCTAGAAATAGTGAGGGCTCTCCACTGCCTGCCCAAGGGCGGGTGCATGGCCTAGCGGCATGGTGCAGGATCCACAGGTTACCAGTTACACTGGCATTGATGTGAGGAGAGGATATGGGCCCTTAAGGCAGCTTTAAAAGGACTTAGGTTGATGATTGATGTGACAGCCGGAGGGAGGGCATTGTACCAGGATGGATCTCTAAGGGGGAAGGATCGCTGGGCCAGGGTGTTCCTGACCCTAGGCACCTTCCAGATAGTTTAGTGTGTCTCTCCTGGTAAAAACAAAGCTACAGTAAGACCCTGTCAAGGGAGACCAGAATGGGGAACAAACTGGAATTCAAGAACAGGATTCCAAACAGTAAGCATTTTGTCTACCATTACGGCTCCACTGACATGGATTCCAATACAAAACAGAGGGTGACAGGGTGGAAAAGGACCTTGTCCCAGTTGTTATGGAAAGAGTTTGAATGCAGGGATCTGTTCTATTCTCTCCTTTTCTGTCTCTTCTCTGTCTGGTTGTGCAATAAAATTTTCCTGTGAGACCTAGGATTTGATCACCCCTACAGTCTTGCAATTCTTTGCCTCTCACTATCTCTCAGTCTTCCCTTGCTGTTTTGTCTTTTCCTCCCTTACATATCTGCTGATATAAAAATATATGCAAATCATTATGGCCTAGATATTTCGAGCAGTTGTGCAGTGCGCAACTGAGATATGCTGAAGCAACTACAGAAGTGCACCGCAAAGCCATATTCAACCACAGCGGATGCACCGCTAGTCACGATGCGCCATGGCTCAAATGTAATGTATGCATGCAGAAGGGGGGCGGCTCATGAATATGTGCGCCAATGGCATATATTCATCGAAAACCATGGCGCAAGTCAGGAGCAAACCACAGGATGCACCAGTCGGACTTGAGCCTATAAAAACAGGCTCAAACACACACACAGCAGATGCACAACCCAGAGCTGAATACAGAGCACCATGGATGCAGGTCAATTTATCATGGAGCAGGTAATGAGGGTGTGAGGAGGAGGGAGGAACATCAACATGGCCAATGAATGTCCCGTTGGCGGTATGCCCAACACAGACAGTACCGTGCCCACCCCACCTTTGAGGACTATAGTGATGGGGAGATCATGGGTTGATACCACCTGAACAGGGCAATTCTGAGGCAGCTCTGTGAGCTGTGCCATGAGGAGCTGCAGGCAACCACCAGACGGAGTCATGCCATGTCTGTGGAGACCAAGGTGACAGCAGTGATGTGTCTGCTCGCCACAGACACCTTCCAGAGACCAACGGGTGCCACCACAGGGATCACCCAGTCAGCCACGTCCTGCCTCCTCACACAGGTCCTCAATGCTCTGCTGCCACATGCTTCGGAGTACATACGATTCCCGAGCACACAGGCAGAGTGTACAGCAAACATGCAGGACTTCCACAGGGTGGCATGCATGCCAGGCATGATGGGGCCATAGACTGCACCCAACTGGCAATACGCACATCACTTGGCCTGGAGAGGTCTGCATACATGAACAGGAAGGGGTACTCCTCCATCAACTGCTAGGTGGTGTGCAATGCCACGGGGCGCATCACCAATGTCTGCACCACACCCCGGAAGTGTACATGATGCCTACATCTGGCACAGTTCAATCCTGTGCCAGAAATTCGAGTGTGGAGATATCCCCATGGGGCACCTTTTAAGTGAGCAAGGCATGGGGATGGATGTGGGTACAGCAATGCTGGGGGAGGAAGGCAATGACACAGGGGGGCAGGACGCAGGGGGAAGTGGGGTGAGGGGGTGCACTGGCAATGCACAGTGACAACCACATCCTCTCTCCACACAGGTGACAGTGCATACCCGCTAAGGCCCTGGCTGCTCACCCCCTACTAGCGAACCTCCACACCAGCAGCAGGGCACACACCGCCACACACAATTTTATCAAGCGTGTCTTTGGTATGCTCAAGATGAGGTTCCATTGCCTAGACAGGTCAGGTGGTGCCCTACAGTACAGCCTGTTGAAAGCCTGTGGCCTATTCCTGTCCTGCTGCATGCTGCACAACATGGTCATTGTTCGTGGATGAGAGTGGGGATGACATAGACGAGGGGCTGATAGGGGGTGTGCAGCCACCCATGGGGAGGTGGGACCACAGGCTGGTAGTGGAGGCCAGGAGGCACAGGGCCACCATCACACAGGAGCTTTATGGAGATTGCAGGTAAGTGGAATGACATGCCTGCTGGACCTGCACGGACCACCACCCCACCCCACCCACAGGGTGGATGGGCACATAGGGATGCATGCAGTGACACACGCACACACAGCATGCATGGTGAATGTAGGGCCACACAGACACACACACACACACACTGCACAGGTATGGGCATACACACACGGGCTGCAGGACATGACATGGATCAGACACATGACACTGGTGCACAGGCACATCTGGTGTGGAGCTGCCCTCATCACACCCATGCCACAAGGCCCAGCAGCCCAGATACCACATGCAGAGGGCGTGCACCACACCATACATGCACACCACCACATGCACAGGGTGACACTACACATGTGTGCACTAGGCAGCAGCAGCAGCGGACAGCAGGAAAGGGCAGCACACCCAGCAGGCCTACCGTGCAATGCCACAGCCACCACAGCCAAATGGGTGGCCACGCCCAGGCCATTCAGCAGCCACAGGCTGAGCAACAGCCACCAGGGGAGTGTCCAACACACTTATGGGGCTGGAAGCCTGTGAACATGTCCGGGTCCTCGCTGGGGTGTAGAGCCGGCCAAACAGGGTTGCACTGGAGGTGTTGGGAATGGCCACATTGGAGCCCAGGGTCAGCCATGCAGGGGTCACCAGACACCGGGACCATGGTGTTGAAGTAGCACTGCGGGGAGGCCGATACACACGGCCATGCCTAGTGGATGCCAGCAATGCAAATCCAGCCGAAATGGTACCGGCTATGTGGTCCAGCAATGCGCCCGTGGCCTCCCGCAGCTGGTGGATCTTATCAATGAGCTGCGCACGTCCACTCTCCTGCTGCTCAGCCAGCTGATGCACCTCAGTCTGCAGTGCATGGATCTCCATCCTGAGCATTGCCAGGTTGTCTACAGATGCCCGCAACAGCTGGGTGTGCTCAGCAAGCCTGTCGGCATCCTGCGCATCCTGGGGCAGATGCCAGCCTGCTGGGGGTGACGCAACATGCTGATCAATGCCCTGCTCTGGTGGACACTGCACAGGGGACTGTACAGAGGGTAGTATGGTTATGGATGCACCGGAGGTGGCCACTGTGGCATGCTGCCCAGTGGTCACTGCATCCTGCTGCCACTGTCCATCTGTCTGTTGGGCCATGACAAGTGCAGCTGTACCCACAACAGCACCCCATCACCAGGCACAGCAGCAGCACCACTCCCCACTGTGTGGCCATGGACAAGGGGCAGCTGCATGGCCGCTGGCATGACACTGGTCCCTGACAGTGCCTGCGACTGTCCCTGAACCCTGGCTGGCACCCCATGCCTGGTGCTGTCCAGAATCAATGTCATATCGTCATCAGAATCAGACACCCCACCCAGCTGGGTGCCTGTGCACAGAACAGGCAGGACCTCACCTAGCAGGAGATCAGGCAGCGTGTCATCTGACTCCAGCCCCAGGATGTCAAGCAGACCCACACTGTCACATCATGGTCAGTTTCTGCCCTGGATGCCCATGGACATAGATGACATCACCTCCCCTGGTCCTATGTTGGCATCCTCCTTCTCCTGTGCTGCTCCGTGGAGACATGATGGTGCTGGAAAACAGAAACACAGTCAGCATAGGTGCAGCACCCATGCAGGCAGGACCCACGCCCAGGGGTGCACGATGCCATGGACACCATCCACTGGTGCACTGAGCACAGCTGCACACCTCACCCACTCAGGCCATACAACACGGTGGCAGGCTCACCTGCATGGTACTGCCCATATCCCCCACTGCCACCCATCTGGAATCCACCACCAGGAATGCCCTCTATGGTGGCATGGCTGATGGTTGCCACCACCAGCTTCTCCATCACCATCAGTGCCGGTGCAGTGGGTGGTCCGTCCCTTCCTGCTGCAGGACACCCTGATGGCTGCCACCTTCTCCTTAATATGTCATTTGTCCATCCCATTCTTCTTCTGGCACTCCTGGGCACTCCTCTGGTACCTGCCATGTGCATTGACATAGGTGACCACTGCATCCCACCCAGCCGACCTGTCCTGTGGTGTGCCCATGGCACCACTCAGCAGGACCTCCCTGTCAAGATAGGCCTCGAACAGGGCCTGCTGCTCCTCTTTAGTGAAATTGGGCCTGAGCTTCTGTGCAGGCCCACAATTCTCCTCTCCCTCAGCCTCAGACATTATGCTACTTGTGGACAGTGACAGAAATGGATGTCAGCAGCAGCATGGCACAGAAGGGTGCTCTGTTGCAATGATGTTATGGGCCTCTCATTCCTGGCATTATCATCCCATTACCAAACTGGCTGCAATACCGATCTGTGGCCTGTACTGTGGTGTGGTGCTTTTCAAGCGCAACGCATGCAAATGAGCCTGTGTGCAATGGTAATGAGCTGCTAATGATCCTGGTTGCACCGCCGCGTAGTCTAATGAAGTGATTTGCATAGGGCGATTGAATATTGTGCTGTTGTGCCATGCTCAATCAGGATGCGCTGGAGCAATTCTGTGGTGCATTTCCAGCACATGCTTGGTGCACAGACATGCAGTGCACATGTGGCCAACCATGTGCATTGGCCTATTGCGTGACCATGTGCAGTGCATGATATAGCACCATTGCACATGCAGTGATGGTTGTCTATCATGCACTCACACACATCATGCACAATGGCCTATGGCACAGCTGCTCGAGATGCGCTATGTCACATACAGCACAGGGCGGGGTCATGCGCGACATTGCGCAGGGTCAGGCCTTGTGCCGTCAGGGTTATGGCTGTGACCCCATGCACCCACCAGGTCATGTCACTGTGCACATGCATGGTGCTGTACAATACACTGCCACAGTGCAGGCCAATTGTGCATCCATGTGCTGCGTGGTCGCGGAAAATGGTATGCTATTACACAACATACACAGGCTGCATGCTGTGTAGGCTGCAAAACTTCCTACAGTTGGGTTGCACTTGTACCATAGTGGGCAATGTCAGAATGAATTGGGTGGTTAACTGGACAGAGGTAGAGATGTGCAACCTGGTTGCACTGGTGGAGCCCTAAGCACCCCAGCTATTTGTGCAGGTGCCCTTGCAGCAGCCAAGGACAGAGGTGTGGGCATGTGTTGCCACTGCCCTGGATTGCTGCATGGGGGTGTCACACACCACTGAGTAGTGCTGGCATGGTATGGGGAACTGAAAAGGAGGGAACCCAGACAGCTGCGATGGCTCCTGGCATGGGTGCAGTGTGCCGCTGTGCCACAGCCAGGTTAGTATTCCCATGCGTCATGCATGCCCATGGTGTGCCTGTACTGGGCATGCTGATGCACAACGTGTGCAGCTGCTGGGGGTGGCCACGGTTCTGGTGGTTGCTGCATGTCCTGCATGGGTGACACTTGCAATGCTGTTGTGCTTGTTGCTGTTGTGCAGGTGTCGGGGCCACCAGGTGGTGGTGTCCCATCCTGCGCTATGCCAGCTGTGTGCCAGGGGTGTTTGTGTGCATGACATTCCTCTCATGTCCACCTCTCTCTCATCCCTCCACAGGTCCAGAAGACTGCAGGAGGGCTATGGCAGCCATCGACGTCTGGCAAGGTGATGGGATGGCTGCTGGGGAATCAAGTGCAGCACAAGCCAGGTAAGCATGTTTTCACTGCTGTACTGTGCATTTGTGGGTCACTGTAGGTCACAGGATTCTGGCCATGGTCACCACTGCCATATGTGGGCACTGCCTGGGTGGGCACAAGGCACAGTGGATGTGCCAGTGCTGCACTTCATGTGCATGTACCATGCTCATATCCACTGTGTCGCCGGGAGTGGGTGGTGCGCAGAGCCACCACTGTGTGTGCGGCCACGGGTGCCTGCAGTCCGCATCGTGTGCCTTGCATGTGCACCACTGCACCCACTGCACAGATCTGTGTGCCTGTCCACAATGCTGTGGTGTGCTGTGTGGACAGCTGGTGTGGCTCTCCATGCACGGGGCCATGGAGCTCTGTCCACTGGTGTGTGCCTCCGTTGTCTGGTGCACATGTTTGGGTGGGCTGGGGCTCCATCTGGCATGTTGCTTATTGCCTGTTCTGTCCCTTTTCCTAGGTCGAGCCAGGGTACAGCCACAGAGGAGGTCAGTCCGGATAGCGAGGACCCTATACATCATACTTAGCCAGCAGCGCTGGATGACATCCATGATAGCATGATTGGTCGGCCTGATGTGGCACCACCTGTGGGAGACAGTGGCAATGAGGAGTGACCTAGGGAGGATGGAGGCTGCACTGCTTGGCAGGCATTAACCTGCCCTGGTCCCATTGGGGCCACGGTCTGACTTTGCCCTGCCCTTCCCCTGTTGCCCTGCCCACCTCCATATCCCACTGTACAGCCCCAGGACCCTATCCCCACTTCCTGTGCCCTGTCACCATTGTATTTGTTTTGATGCCCTGTACATATTGCCCTGTTGGCTGTGTTTGTTTTGTTGTGAGTAAACACTTTTCCTTGCTACATCTTTTGTGTCTGTGTTTCCTTTTCAGGTGGCATGTGGAGCTATGCTGCAGGTGTCTGTTAGGCTGTGCTTGGGCGTGTCCCTGGTGTCCCACTGCTGTCCCCTTGGGGCACTGCTCCTGTGTGCACTGGGCCTGTGTGCCGTGTCCCTGTCCTGTACATGTCTCTGTGTGGTAGGTGTCACGCTGGCCTGTGCCTGCTCCTGCACATTGTGCCCTTGTCTGCCTGTGCTGCCCTTCTGTCCCCCTGTTGTGCTGGCCACCACTAGTGTGCCCTGCAGTGCTGTGCCCTTCTCCAGTCCAGGTGGCAGCCCATGTGCCCTTGGGTGGCCTGTGCCTCCCTTTCCCCTGGGCCACTGTCCTATGTGTTTGTGTGTTATCCTGGCACCATGGCCACGGTCCCCTGCAGCACAGCCAGTTGGATACATATTGCGTGGCTCTGGCATTGGCATGCTGGCAGTGCTGGTGTGTTGCCCTGGTGCCCTGTGCCACTGTTGGCAGCCCGGATTCCTGTTTCTGCCATCCCCTGGTGCTCTGTGGTGCCTCTGGGACAGTATGCCCTTGTTGTGTATGGCTGGCTGTGCTGTTGGGGTACTGTGCCCCTGTGCTTCTGTGCAGACCTGCCATTGTGTCCCTGCTGCCTGTTGCCCTTGCTCGGCCCACTGGGTTGCGTGTCCTGACCAGCTCCTGTGCATTCCTAGTTGTGCTGGCGCATCTGGGGTTGCGTTGTAGTGCATCCTTGCTATATTCAGCCTGTCTTACACCGGCACATGTCAGTGGTGCATCCTCTGAATATGGCATCCTTTGCCACATGACACATCTGCATTGTGCTGCGCCATCATTGCACATACCTTAGGCACATGTCTGAATATCTAGGCCTATGTGGAAATGTAACTGATGTTGGGATCTCTTTTGTTTAGAAATTATATTGTGTTACTGTTGAAATGTATATAATTATATTTTGAGATGATTGCAGAAAGCGATTGGAAACTCAAGGGGTTACCTGAGTGAAATTTTTAAGCCTTTTGCAGAACAGCTGTGGTAAAGGGGCATTGTGTTCCTGCCAGCACCTGCCTAAAATATACTAGAACACTTTAGACAAGCATTTGTCAATGCCGAATGTTTGCTTGCTGGCATTGGCAGTGGCAGTGTAGAAGTTACAGAGCTGCGTAATAGGAATGGCAGTGAAGTATTGAACTGAAGCCAACCCCACCACCACCCTGCAGAGAGTGACAGGCATTGGGGTGTGCGTTTGGGTCGTCAGGCATAATGGCCACGCCATTTCACCACACCCCACCCTGCAGACACCGACAAGTGTCACGGTGTTCCTTGGGGTCTTTGGCCCTCATGCGCACCTCATTTCATTAGGAAATATGGTGAGATGGGTGCGATATAGGAGAATGGGGTGAAGTTTGGGGCCAAAGAGTCCAAGGCATACCTCGATGCCTCTCACTGTGGAATGGTATGAGCATCACAGGCAAGAATCCCAAGTCACACCCCTGATGCCTGTCATTCTCTACAGGGTGGGGTGTTATTGTTGGAAACCCTAATACCTCAGGCATTCGTTGGTATTTTCACTCCAAATTTTCAACATGTTTTTTTTGTGACCCCACCTCATGAACAGGGGGAATATCAGTTTGTTAGCCAAAAGCTGCTTATGCACAGTGACTACGGCATTCAGCACCACAGGTGCAAAAACATTCGAACAAGATGTAAAATGACAGTTGTACTGTTCATGGGAGGTGTAAAAATGGCAATGTTGCAAATCTGCAGTAAAAATATTTAAAAATGGTGAGGTCACGGAGTACATAGAAACTGTGCAACGCATACTCGAATATATAATTAGGGTTGGGGATTTTTACAAGCAGATTGTCAACTCAGGCATTTTGGTGCCTCCGATCATGAACAGTGTCACTGTGATTTTCTTTATCTGTGCGAACAATGATTTCCCACAGCGACCACGCATCTCTGCGCTGAAAGTGTGAAAACACACCTCAGCCATGTTGTGAAAAATGACAGCTGTACTGTTCATAAGGAAGTGTGGAAAAATGCCACTGGTGAAAATCTGGACTGAAAATATTACAAAGTCATGAACTAACAAGGTGCGTGGAAACTGCACAATGATGCTCACTAGTAACACAGTCATTTATGGACTTTTGTCACCAAATTTTCAACATAGCCATTTTAAGGCCTCTGCTCATGAACAGTGTAACTGTGATTTTCTTAATCTGTCCTAAACATTGCTTTCGCACCAACAGCACCATTATGCGCTACATGTCTTGACATACACCCTTAGGCGGAATATGATAAATTGCAGCTGTACTGTTCATAAGGAAGATGTAATAAAATGGCAATGTTGAAAATCTGGAGTGAAAATATTAAATTGCAAACTTACGAGCATGCATAGGAACGTCGCAACGCTTCCGTAGAAACAGTCATTTTAGAGAATTTTTTCACCAAATTTTCAACATAGCCATTTTAAGACCTCTGCTCATGAACAGCGTCACTGTGATTTTTCTTAATTTGTCCCGTCGTTGATTTTGCACACCGACTGCCCCATTGTGCGCTACATGGGCGGAAACACACTTTGGGTGAGATGTGAAAAATGACAGCTGTACTACTCATAAGAAGGTGTGGTGAATTGGCAATGTTGGAAATCTGGAGTGAAAATATTGAAAATTCACGAACTTACGAGTGTGCGTAGGAACTGTACAACGCACGCTCGTAAAACATTCATTTTTTGGAACTTTGGCACCAAATTTTCAACATGGGGTTTTTGGGACCCCTTCTCATGAATGATGTCACTGTCATGGCGTTATTCAGGCCGAGAAGAGTGATTTTGCACAGTGACTGCAAAATCACCCTTGGGCCTAATCTTCCATGACAACTGCTATCGCTTCATGAGAAAAGGTCTACAAACCCATTGTTGAAAAATGCAAAAATGCCTGAATATGCAACAAAGTTGAAACCCCCTATCTAGCCCATTATACAGCTTACCGGCATTTCCTCAGTTCACGGTCGGCTTTGAAGAGTGCAGACGTGTTCCCGGTCCACCGAACATCGTCGCGCCGAGGTCCGGAGGTAAGTATGGGGTGAGGGGGGTGTGGGGAGGCAGGATGCGCAGTGGGTGGCTGCGGGTTGTGGGAGGGGCCAGCGAGACTATGTGGGACATTTTTCTTTGGAGTTAAAAAAGAAAAAAGGACGACGGTGGATATTTGCCATGCTGGGGGTGGGCTCCCCAGCATGGCACAAGGATAGTTGGGGGGCATTCAGCCGATGGGGATTGGGCGCCCCATTGGCCTAACATGGTGCCACGCTGGGATGGGCTCCCAGCGTGGCACCCACCTCAGGGGGTGAGGACCGTGGGCTGACAGTGGATTGGGCACCCCGTTGGCTCTATCATTAGTTGCCACGCTGGGGTGGGCATCCAGCGTGGCATTTGGAAGGCTTTGGGGGTGGGGAACACAGCACAGCTGAAGGATTGGGCACCCCGTCGGCTATACAGTGTGTGTGTGTGTGCGGGGTGGGCGCATGCGCCTGCGTGGGCATGTGTGTGTGTGTGTGTGTGTGTGTGTGGTGGGGAGCTACGCATGAGCAGGCGATATCTTATCGCTGCTCACTCAAGCGTAGCTCCCCCTTTGAACTATATGCCACTGCATTTTGGAGCGTGTCATAGACAGCTCCAGCATGCATTGGCTTACATGGGCCGCGCCTGCCAACACACTGACTGAATTGGAGGAGGAGGTGACACACCTCTGAAATCTCCGATGACGGCACTATGTTTCTTACACATGCGTGCAAGCAAACATAAAAAAACAGGATGCTTTTTGAGATGGGCAATTGGAAGGACTTGTAAGACAGAGCTGCAATTGCTTGCAAAAAGGAACACAGAGATTGAAGGAAAACTGATGGATCTTCTCTATTTTATTTTGCCTTTGTAAATAGTTCTACTGAACAATTTTATTTTTTATGTTACTGCTAGTAGAAATAAATACTCTTGTTGTGAATTTTACAACTGCTCCTGGTTTTTCCTATGCTTTCTGACGTGTGCCTTGATGATAGATGGTGTCAGAGTGGGATAGTATTGAGTGTCCCCATGGATGCAGATGACACCAGTACCTGGTCCTTTTGCACAGCGTTTTCCCAACACTTCAACATGCACTAGGGTCTGTCTGCTTTCTGAATCAATGAGTCCCTTTACAGTTTTATCCCACCACCCAAGTGACTCTGACCATTAAGGGAGTGTCGCACCAAATGAAAGTGGGAGTAGTACCTAAGTTACCTATACCTGTGATTACTGGAAATGACTTTCCAGGATTCACTGAGCTAATCAAAGAAGGAGTAAATCCTGATGTTTCAGCAGCTGTGGTGACAAGAGCTCATGCAAAGAAAATGTCAAATGTTGGGGACACCTTTCCTTTCAGTGATTTTGATTCAGACTTGTTTGAGTACAGCTCCAAGATCTGGAAATGCAGGAAAGAAAGACAATGCCTGAAGAAACTGTGACAACAAATGACTGATGGACAGAAGCGGTAAACATATGAAAATTCTGAAACTAAATTGATAACTGATTGTGATTTTCTTTCTGAACAAGCTAAAGATGTTTCTCTCCAGAGCTATTTTAAGCAGCTGGGGGTGAAACCAAAACAGGGTGGACCAACATTTAAAAAATGTAAAGGGTTACTGTACAGAGTTTGGGTTAAACCTCAGACACAAGAACAGACAGAACAATTGGTTATACCATGGAAGTATAGAACAGAGTTGTTACAGATAGCACATGATAGTCCTATGGGGCTAGTCACTCAGGGAGGGATCGCACCCTTGCCAGATTGCTGTACAGATTTTACTGGCCTGGAATTCATGAAGATGTTGCTACCTATTGTAATTCCCGTGCTGAGCATCAGAAAGTAGCCCCAGACACTAGAAACGACAAGGTGCCCTGGTGCCCTACCCTGACAGATGTGCCTTTTGAGAGACCTGCAATGGATGTGGTTGGTACTTTAGACAAAAGTAAAAGGGTAATAGATTTATCCTGGTAGTATGCGACTATGCTACTTGATACCCAGAAGCAGTTCCAATGCGTACCACCACATCTTCAAAAGTGGCACCAGAGCTTGTAAAAATTTTCAGCAGAGTGGGCATACCTAAAGAAATGATTACTGATCAGGGTAGTAATTTTGGTGCTGCATTTCTTAAGGAGCTGTACAGACTACTAGGTATCACTGCCATAAGAACCTCCCCATCACCCTCAGACAGTCTTGTTCAGCATTTTAACCAAACCCTAAAATACATGCTAAAAAGGTTCGTAAAAGGGGACGGGAAAGACTAGGACCAATACTTGCCTTACTTACTTTTTGCTTACAGAAAAGTGCCACAGACATCAATAGGGCCTTCACCATTTGAAATGCTGTATGGCAGGCAGCCAAGAGGGCCACTGGATGTGATAAAAGAAATGTGGGAAGATAACCCCACTCAGAAACAATCTATAACGTCCTATATGTGTGACCTAAGAAATAAGTTGACAAAATATGTTGAAATTGCCCATAGTAATCAGGAAGAGGCCCCAAACCAGCAGAAGGTATATTATGACCGTGGGGTAAAAGAAAACATTTTTGAGCCAGGTGAAATGGTTTTGCTACTGTTACCCACAACAGAAAATAAATTGTTAATGAAGTGGCAAGGGTCTTATAGAGTGCTTAGACATACTGGCACCATTAACTAAGAGAATGAGACCCCTGACAGAAAAAATCCTACTAAGATATACCATGCTAACCTCCTCAAGAAATGGGTTGAAAAAATGCCAAAAACTGCTTTGCTAGTTTTACCAGAAACCGATAAGGAAGACATTGATGTAACTTATAATAGACTGAAACAAACTGTAAATGCTGATGCTGTAAAGGTGAATGTTTCCTTAACCTAAGAACAAACTGCAGACATTCATAATGTGCTAAAGACATTTAGCAGTACTTTTACCACAGTACCAGGCTGAGCAAAAGGGGTGGAGCATGTTATAGGGACAAAGAATGTTTGCCTTATTAGACCAAAGACATACAGGTTACCAGAGCGGTTAAGAGCTGATGTGGTTAAGGAAATACAAAAAAAATAAAAGAATTAGGTATCATAGTGGAGTGCTTGGTCAAAAAGAAGGGGGTGTTAGAATTTGCCTGGATTTTAGGAAACTCAATCAAGTGTCAGAATTTGACAGTTATCCCATGCCCAGAATATATGATTTGGTGGACAGACTAGGGAGTACAAAGTATATCAGTACCCTCAATCTCACCAAGGGTTACTGGCAAATCCCTTTCACTAAAGAATCCAGAGACAAAACTGCATTTTCCACTATTGTTGGATTCTATCAGTTCACCACCATGCCCTTTGGTTTACACAGTGCACCAGCTACATTCCAGCGGTACATGGATGTAATTTTATCACCGCACACTGGTTATTGTGTCGCGTACCTGGATGATATTGTGGTGTACAGTCCAGACTGGAAAAGCCACCTGGAACACCTATGAGCAGTTACCTAAGCTATAAAACATGCAGGTCTGACTATTAATCCTACCAAGTGTGCACTGGGCATGCAGGAAACCAGATATTTGGGCTATGTGTTGGGAAATGGAGAAGTTAAGCCAGAATTTTCTAAATTAGAAGCTGTATCTAACAGCCCTGTCCCTAAGACAAAGAAACATGTCAGATCATTTTTAGGGCTGGCTGGTTATTATCAGAGATTTGTTCCCAACTTTGCTGAGTTAGCTACTCCCTCATTGAACTCACTAAAAACGGTACCCAAATAATGTGAAATGAACCCCAGAGTGTGATGAAGATTTTGGGCCATTAAGGCTGCATTATGTTCAGCTCTGTTTTAAGAAGCCCAGACTTTGAGAAACCAGTTTTGTTACAAACAGATGCATCAGAGGTAGGTCTAAGTGCAGTCCTGAGCCAAAATATAGATAGGACAGAACATCCTATTCTGTACATAAGTAGGCATTTGCATGACAGAGAGAAGAGGTGCTCCACCATTGAAAAGAAATGTTTAGCAGTAAAGTGGGCCATGGAGTCCCTCAAGTTTTATTTACTAGGAACTGACTTTGCACTTATAACAGACCACAATCCTCTCTGTCAGTTTAACCAAATGAAAGATAAAAATGTCAGAATCACAAGGCGGTACCTGGCACTACAGCCATTTAAATCCATGGTGATACACAAATCTGGTAAAGAGAATAGCAATGCTGATTTTCTGTCAAGATATGGAACATGAATTGAGGGTTTTGAAGGTTGAAAAACAAATGTATGGGTTTGAACTTTACTATTTGCTGTACTGTTATAGAAAAAAGGATACTGCACATGTGCTTAATTTCTGAAAGTTAGAAGTTAATATTATTAGAGAATTAAGGGAAGGCTTTGGAAACCTGTTTAATAAAACAGGTTCCCTCTTGGGGGGGGTGTATGTGATAGGGTGGAATAGGACCCTGTCCCAGTTGTTATGGAAAGAGTTTGAATGCAGGGATCTGTTCTATTCTCTCCTTTTCTGTTTCTTCTCTGTCTGGTTGCGCAATTAAATTTTCCTGTGAGACCTAGAATTCGATCACCCTGACAGTCTCGCAATTCTTTGCCTCTCGCTATCTCTCACTCTTCCCTTGCTGTTTTGTCTTTTTTCCCCTTACATATCTGCTGATATAGAAATATATGAAACTCATTATGAGGAAATGTAACTGATGTTGGGATCCCTTTGTTTAGAAATGATATCATGTTACTGTTGAAATGTATATAATTATATTTTGAGATGATTGCAGAAAGCTATTGGAAACTCAAGGGGTTACCCAAGTGACATTTTTAAGCCTTTTGCAGAAGAGTTGTGGTAAAGGGGCAACAGCTCTGAGACATTGTGTTCCTTCCAGCACCTGCCTGAAATATACTAGAACACTTTAGAAAAAACAGATTGCTTTTTGAGATGGGTGATTGGAAGGACTTGTAAGACAGAGCTGCAACTGGTTACAAAAGGGACACAGAGATTGAGGGAAAACTCTGATGGATCTTCTCTATTTCATTTTGCCTTTGTAAATAGTTCTACTGAACAATTTAATTTTTTATGTTGCTGCTAGTAGAAATAAATGCTCTTGTTGTGAATTTTACAACTGCTCCTGGTTTTTCCTATGCTTCCTGACCTGTGCCTCAACAACACAGAGAAAGCCAATTTACAGATTTACAGAATGGAAGAACAATGTATCTAATTAAGTCATGATTGGGATTATAAAGTTATATAAAGGCCAACCTCTTAACGTTAGGGCAAATCTAGTCCATATAACGTTATTATTATTGGGTAGCAAGGACATTGAGCAGAATCCAGGACCATGGCCAGAATCAAAATAATTAAGAATTGTCCATGACAACACCAGGAGCTTAATCTTCCCTCCCTCCTCTCCATGGATCTTCACTAGCACTTACTATACCCCTGCTTCCCACTCTTAGCACTTCACTGTTTTTCATCACCCTCTGGCCTCCTGGTCTTGCTCTGACCGTAACCCTGTAATGTTTTCCCACCTAATTGGTACTGTTACTGTATCCTCAACTTCATGTGCTATAGAGCTGTAGTTTACTACTTTGTATGTAAGTATTTGTTCTTGCATTGTTTCTTTTGTATTATGTTTTAGTTTGCTCCTCCAACTACTGTACCCCCCACCCCCGAACGCTTCTGGAAATAAGCTGTTTCTCAGCTCATGTTGTCTTTCCTGGTGAAACATTTTATAAAATAAAAAATAAATAAAAACAAAAAGGTAGAGTATTTTAAAGCATGGGTCAAGAAGGGAATTATGGTATTATAGGACTCACTGAATGATGGCTTCCCAAAAATAACCCTGACTCTGAGATTGCTACAGAAGAATATTTCCTTTATAGAAATGAGAGACTTAAAATGTATGTTGGGAGTAATTCTCTATATTAAGAACGACTTCTGCCATTTGGAACTATTGTACTCAGGAAGCATAGAAAGAATCAAAGCAGTCATTGTTTCCCTGCCACTGTAAAATGTGCATGTAGGTGTAATTTACTGCCCACTCAGAACTAAAGTGGAGCATTTTGGTAAACTTGCTCAAACATTAACATCCATGAAATATGGTAGGAGATGTAATAGGATACTTTAATGCAGCCCCGGGAGGGCTCAGGGGTGGATAACATTGCTTAAAGTGTCTCCTCCCTGGGTCTGGACCTGATAATTGATTCACCTACAAAATAATGCTCTCATCAGAATTTGGGGAAAGTTATGGATCTATTTTTAAGACCCCCAAAATTATGCTTGGGAAGTCTTCCATGATGGCACCAAATACAGACTGCATGATTGAACTAAAGGTAGAAAGGGTCTTAGATGATCAGGCCTTATATAGCAGATGTTTTAGAAGTTTTAACACCATTAATTTCAAAAGTCAAATGGCACAGATAAAATGGAGTCACTCAGATTTAATCCTGGATATCAACCTGGCAACAAAACATTTTCTAAAGATTTCTTACAATCTGTAATCAACATGTCCAGTGAAATTAAAAACAAGGAAACATCATCTTGCTTGGATTACTGAATCATTGAAAAAACGAATAAGGATAAATGACAGAATCTGGAAAAAAAGCAAACAAATCTGTAAAAGCAGAAGACTGGGAATCATTCAAAAACAAATAAACAAACAAAGAAACAAAGGTAAAAAGCCAAAAAAAAGCTAATTATAGACACAAAATCAAAGAATCAACAAGCCCTTCATCGTATTGGAGTCTTATTAAAAATCTGGAAGGCTACATAAAAAGCAACTCTAAGATCATTTTTAGTGATAATAATGGTCATCGGAACAGTCCGCTAAACTTTTGAATTCTTATTTTTGTCTACTACCCCACATACAGCTTGTTGCTACTGAAGTGCAAATGTCCTACACCCAGTTTAATTTGGATAAAAATGATCCATTACCTAGTGATTTTCCCAGATTCTATTTTAAATCTATTTTTTTATTTATTTATTTTTATTTATTGAATTAATCAGATTTACAACCTTTGAGTCAGCGACTCGTTTACAAAGGTACCTCGTCATGGGGGGGGGGGACAACAATAAGTGAGGTTTTAGGACAGGGATTACATACAGGTGAGATACGTACACACGTGGAGTTACAGGCAGCAATTGTACAGGTACATGCATATGTTGAGATACACGCATCAGTTAAATAGCATATTATACATCAATATATAACATCATTGTTACAGTCAGTATCCAGTCATCTAAGGGATCCAAAGGGCACAGGGCTATATGGGCAGGGTTTTGGTCAACTATCGACATTTACAACATCGACTGTCAATAATATGTTGACGGAGGGCGGTTTTGAACCGACCAATCCCAGGGATCTTAGTGATAGCCTCGGGAAGGGAGTTAAACCAGGGGGGCTTTATGATGAAAGGATCTTTGGCAGCGAGAGGTCCTAGCCCTGGGAACTATGAAGGTGGCTGATGGAGCAGGGTTGGCAGGGCCGGACAGCCAGCTGCAGTGGTGCAGAGACTTAGTGGGCAAAGCCCTGACATGGATTTTTGGCCATTAGGCAGGTATGATATTTCAGTCTTTCTCAAGAGTGAGTATGTTGGCGGTGTAGAGTATAGCAGACAGGTGTGAGTTCTGCTGTTAGCACCGCTAAGGAGCCTACAGGCTTTGTTAATAGAGGTCTGGACCTTAGATAAGGAGGTGGGATCAGCCGCTGAGTAAATAGGAAGTCCGTATTCGGCCAGTGACAACACCGATGAGGTAATGGCTAGTTTTAATGCAGATTCCGGGAGGCAATCTTTGTGGTGGTAGAGGAGCCCGATCCTGGAATTCATGGCAGATGACAGGGCTTTTAGGTGGGCGTGGAATGTAAGGCCTGGGTCAAAGGTGATGCCCAGGTACTTATAGGATGTTACCTGTTCTAGTGTGAGGAGCATACTGGTGGTGATGTGAAGGGGAGTGTCCTTGGTGCTGTTTTGCCGATGTGAGAACAGCATGGACTTTGTTTTCTTCAGGTTCAGGACTAGTCGATGGTTATTGAACCATTTTTCGGCTTGGAGGAAGGCGCTTTACAGTATGCCTTGGAGTAGGAGCGGGTCAGGGTGTGATGCTAGGATTACTGCATCATCAGCGTAGAGCAGTATTTTGCTGGAACAGGAGTTTGGGAGGGTGTTTAGGAATAGACTGAAAAGGGTGGGTCCAAGGATGGAGCCTTGCGGGACCCCTGAGAGTACCGGTAGGTTGGAGGAGAGGGTCCCATTTAGTTTAACTCTTTGGGACCTGTTATGCAGGTAGCTAGAGAACCAATTCAGTGGGCCAGATGAGAGTCCCAGTTGGGATAGGGAGTTTAACAGCAAGGGGTGGCACACCATGTCGAATGCCTTAGATAGGTCTATGAATACTGCCCCTGCAAGTAGACCCTTGTCAAGCGTGGAGTGTATGTGGTGGGAGAATTCCAGAAGGGCAGTGGATGTGCTGTGGCCAGGACGAAACCCATGTTGCTCAGGACATAAAAGGTTGTGCTTAGAAAGGTATTCTGTGAGCTGTGTGGATACTATTTTTTCTAAAGCTTTGGATGGGGGGGGGGATGGAGATGGGCCTATAGTTATTTGGTAGCATACGGTCCCCAGACTTATTAACCAACTTACGTTCTAAGAGAGATTCAAAAATGGAATTCAAGGAAGGAAACTTGCCTGGGTCAAACAGAAATGACATTTTTGAAGTACAGTGGTAGTCATACAAAAGCTGACCGGTACCGCGCACCACACGTCATTGCGTGGTAGTGGTAAACATGTTATTCAATGGATACTGCATTTGCACACTGCTTGGTATACCATGCTATTCAGCAGACAATATTTCACCAGTGCTGGCAACTGTATTCGACCAGAGCTTAATGGATTCAGATTTTGCAGACTTCTGGAATGTTTTTAAGTTGTCCCAGTTTTTAAAGGAGGGGATCATAACAACTCATCAAATTACCAATCTGTGGCTTTACTGACCACTGTTTCCAGACTATTTGAAAAGTTACAAAAAATGTTGGTTGTGTTCGTAAGCCATACAAATGGGCGAAAGGGTAAAAAGGTGTGTGATATCAGGGAGAAATGTCAGAAGAATTTCTACTCTAGAACAGTATATCTGCACTCTTAAAACAGTTGCTGAGTCTGTTAGCTGAAAAAATATATCAAAATATTTATTTAATCTACAGGAAGTTTTATTAACAAGTATTAACACCACACTGGAAGTGTGCAGTATACTGCTAATCGTAAGGTGAATGTCTTAGTTGGTAGATGGAGAAAAAAGTCACTATACCACATAAATGGTGTTTCTTTTTTTCTGGCTCAATTTGCCTAATCCAAAGCGCTTTTCTTCACCAGCTTAACTATGGGCAATCTCCTTCGGTGTGGTTCATCCAAGGTACCAGCTAGGCAGTATTCTGCTGTTCCATTGTTGTTCTGGCCATATTTCCAAAAGTGAAATGGGCACTGAACTCTGAGCATCTCTGACAGTGGCCTTCTCCTCTCCTCTCCTCTACCTGTGGTCAGGTAGAATCCAACTGCATACGTCATAGGCTGACGTTTCAGAGTCGTGTGACTCCATCTTCAGAGCTGACTTGGAAGGGGGATTGTGATTTTTTTTTTCCATATGTACTTTATTGGTTTTCACTTTTTCTCACTTAGCCCCTCCCCCCGGAGGCCATGGCATACACATGTGTGTGCACACATGGAGGCGTGTACACATGCCAGGATCCAGTGGCCCCTTCCTCCCCTGACTTGCGCCACTGCTCTGTGCTGCCTACGTGCCCACCAGACCTCCACCTGATGGGAGCGGGACTACAGATGAGTGGACAGCCACCCCTTGGAGGGGAGAGCACATGCAATCCCGCTCCAGCCTACCCCCCCCAGCTGGCTCCATGGTGACCTGAGGTCATTCCCAAACCCAAGTCACCGGCATAGTGCGAGGTAAGGCACCAGAGCCTCAGCCCTCTGCACCACCGGGCCACAATTGTGTTTTTTTTTAACTGTCTGCATTGTTATGGCGAAAGATTACTTAATGAAAATGTTTTCTGCACTTTAGCCTGCACTTTTTCTATTTATTAAAATAATCCATTATTGCCATCACCTATTAATTAAAAACTAACAATCAGAAGTATCTGACAAAGAAAGTTGCATCTTAATAAATAATGTAAACATTTTCCTTTTTAAGTAATCTTTCACAATGACAATGCACACAGTTAAAAAGACCCACAATCCCCTTCCAAGTCAGCTTTGAAGTTGGAGTCACATGACTCTGAAACATCAGCCTATGACATATGCAGTTGGATTCTACCTGAGCACAGGTAGAGGAAAGAAGAAGGCTGCTGTCAGAGATGCTTGGAGTTGAGTGCCAATTTCACTTGTGGAAATATGGCCAGAACAATGATGAAACAATGCATACTTCCTAGCTCGTACCATGGATGAATCACACCAAAGGAGATTGCCCATGGTTAAGTTGGTGGAGAAAAGTGCTTTGGATTAGGCAATTGAGCCAGAAAAAAAGAAACGCCATTTATGTGGTATAGTGACTTTTCTCCACCTACCAACAAAGACATTCACCTTATCCTTATCAGCATAGTACATACTTCCAGTGTGGTACTAATTTTGTCAGTTAAACTGCCTGTAGATTAAATAAATATTTTGATGCATTTTTCAACTAACAGAATCAGTAACTGTTTTAGAGTGCAGATATACTGTTCTATTGTATTTTAAAAGATTAGTCAGTAGACAGCAACATGAATACCTTGAAAAAGACAAAATGCTGACCCCACACCAATCAGGCTTGAGGGTGTGGAGGTTGGCAGATACCATACTAATGGACTTTGTTGACAATGTTGCAAAACTTTTGGATGTGGGGGAGTCTGTTGTTGTGGTGTACATCAACCTCTCCAAGGCTTTTAATCTGGTAACTCAACAAATTCTTTGGACCACACTACAGCAAGAAGGGATGTTGAACTAAGTAAGCAACAAGCTGGTTTCAGTTATATTTGTTTGGATATACAGAGCAGGTAGATTTGGGAACCAAATTATCGGATCCCAGAGTCTTACATACAGGAGACTTTCAGGGATCCATTTTAGGACCATTATTATTTTTGATATGTATTAATAATCTCCCCAATTTCATCACTCATTGGGACATTCAACTATATGCAGATGATACAGTTCTAATAGGGCAAGCAAATAGTCATTACAAATTAGAAAAGAAGCTGCAGAGGGATTTTAAAATGCTACAATATTGGTTTAGTCATTCTAAAATGGTACTACATGTTAAGAAATCCCAAGTGATGTACTTTAAAGACAAAAACACAAAGGATAAGTATATCCATCATCTAAAGATAAAACTGCATAGTGGTCTGAGTCTTCTAAATACTAGCGAGTAGATCATCATCATCAACATTTTTATTGTTTGACTTAAAAAGTCATCAACAAGGAACACACATTTAAAGAAAAGAAATATAAATACAAAACAATAATATACAAATATGCAGATAAAAAAACACTCTTAAATAAATCCACAGTTTATCAACAATTACTGCACTTGGCTCCCTACTAGGGACCTCAAAGCAGCATACACCCCTTTGATCATTAATCCATTGATACAGTCTGCATTGATACTTCACAGTAATTAAACATCTACTACGATTTCACCAGACTGTTAATCGAGTACTGTGGCATTCTCCTTACTCATATAATAAAGGGCTGGGT